>CM066332.1:14861713-16321713 GCA_033807585.1 Hydrophis major | reverse complement strand
CATCAGAAGGGGCCCAGGTCCTTTCAATGCATCTGCATCATTAGCATCACAGTTAGATGTAGGAAGCTAGGATGCACCAAGAAAATTATACTCTTTTCAGAAGCATGTCTGAGGTTGCTTCTGTGTCCTTCACCAACAGGGCTTCTCCCTTTAACCAAAGCTCTCAGATTTTCCTTCCATCTGGTGGGCTTTGAACATTCTTATGGGCTACTGAAGAGCAGTGTTTCAATCTGGAAGGGATTCTGGGTAATCTCTTCATCTCTGTCTCCATCAGGACCTGAGTTCGAGCTGGGCTGCCAGAAAACCCTTGCATAGAAGGGTGCCATAGATGGCAAGCAGTCTAGTTCTTCTGCTCTTTATGGGTCCCCTTGATAGGGTTCCAGGAACCCCAAGGTGACCTGGCATAGAGACTGAACATTGCGTTCCCAGGTCCTTTTCAGACAAGATCTGGGCTGGAGACTTTGTGTTGTGAATGCATAAAGATTTAATAAAGTGTGAGCTTGGAGTTAAGTGCAGGGTTCTGGCCCTGCACTTCTGATTGGCTGTTAAGCAGCTGGACCGGATTGGCCCGTTCCGGGGAATCCGATTGGCCCTTAACAGAGAGTTCCTATTGGTTATAAGAGCTAGCGCTCCTAGCTCGTTATTGGTTAAAAGTTACAGGGTTTGCCTATATAAGGCGGGTTTAACTGCTATTGAGGCAGAGGTCACAATGTAAATAAAGAGCTGAAGTTCACCGTTCAGAGGCTTGTCTCCATTCTTTCTCGCCCATGCTCAAAACATAACACTTTGTACCAGAAAAGAATGGCAAGCCCCCAGGTCTTTAATGGGAAAGAAAGCTGCTTGTATCTCTCCTTGTGGTTAGCCTCCCTCCCTCCTACAAAACCAGAACAGTTATGAACTTCCCATGATGGTGTGATAGAGAAGTATCAACATGAAGCAACCCATCCCTGTGCTCCTGGATTCTAACAGCTTTGCATTACCCTGCAGGAACAAAGAACTTCCATAAGTTTCAGGTCCTGTGGATGCTTTGGCCTCCCCTTGGAGACTGTCTCCTGAGCAGTCCTGAGCATTGCAATTCCTCCTTGGCTCAGAAGAGTTTAATTTGATGTACAGGTGTTGGACTCCCAACTGCCAATCCTACAGTGCAGTTTTACCAGAAGTCTCTCATGAAAACATCATGAGATACATAAAATTATTTTAATCACCTGCATTTGAAAGTTTGCTTCACAATCAGCAGTCTTTTTACAGCCAATTAAGTAAAAAAAAAAATATCAGTAGTTCTGTGCCTGAGAGTCAGAGTGCTCAAACTTGGAAAAAGTCTTCAGGGAGCTGCCTTTTTTATTTAGGCCTCATAAAACAGAATTGTGTTGGCAGGTAGGAACTTGTTAAGGCAGGGAGTGGGACAAAAGATTAATGAAGCCTAAATAAGGATCTCTTGTTAAATATAGTGCATGTAGTCAAAATGGATAATAATCTAATAAACGAGTCAGTGAGCAGACTTGTTCCTACTAAAATATACTCTAACTTGCTTAGATCTGAACAACTCCATTTTTTTCCAGGCCAAAATGTTTAAAGACGTCCTAATGAGCTGAAATGTTATATGCAGTATTGTACAAATGTTCCATGGGTTGAGTGGTTAAAAGGAAATATATTCAATTCTAGCGTACAGCATATAAGTGATGCTTGAGCAGGTTCCATAGTATTGTCTGGGATGCCACACATCCTCTTCACAACCTTGTTATTTTTTGGGAAGAGGCTGTGTGGTATCCAAAGTAGAACATCCAGATTCAGTCACAGTTTTGTTACATATAGCATCAACCTTGTGGACGTTCAAGTTTCCTCTTTCCGCTATGTATTCAAAATGGACAGTGATTAATTTGTGTGTGCATACACATATATCTATTCTGTATCTATTTCTATATCCATCAATCTATCATCTATCTATCATCTATATCAGGGGTGTCAAACTCAAGGCCCGTGGGCCAGATACAGCCTGCGGGGGTTCATGAGGGCCACATGTGTGCCGCCTGAGCTTTATTTTCTCCAGCAGAGGGTTGCAGGAGGCCATCTCAGACAAAAATGGAGCTCGGGATCCTGTTTTCACTAGCAGAGCACTCAGGCCACCACAGGTGCCCCCCAACACAAGTGACATCATGCTGGCCAGGCTGACCCCCCCCCCAAAGTCAAACACAATTCTGATGCAACCCTCAATTAAATTGAGTTTGATACCTCTAATCTCTCTTTTCCTCTATTTATCTATCATCTCTCTATCATCTATCTGTCTGTCTGTCTGTCTATCTATCTATCTATCTATCTATCTATCTGTCTATCTATCTCATGTGTGTGTGTGTGTGTGTGTGTGTGTGTGGATAGATAGATAGATAGATAGATAGATAGATAGATAGATAGATAGATAGATAGATATAGATATAGATATAGATATAGATATAGATATAGATATAGATATAGATATAGATATAGATATAGATATAGATATAGATATAGGTAGGTAGGTAGATATATGCTTTCTTTTGAGAGCAAGCAGCAGAATTTCATTTTTAATATGTGCCAGTGTGCTCATAGTAAAAAAAAGACAGTAGAGGTTATCTTCTCTTTTGTAGGCCATTTGGGATGTTGAAAATTTAAAGGTTTTTAAGAAGAGTCTTAAGAGACTTTTAAAAGGTTTTTAAGAAGAGACTAGACAGCCACTTATCTGAAATAGTATAGGTTATCCTGATTGAGCATGGGGCTGGACTAGAAGACCTCTGGGGTCCCTTCCAGCTCTATTCTATTCTAAATTTTAGAATATCTCCCATATAAATGGTGTAGATTCAGATGTGTGGAAACTATTGTTGTCTTTATTTTTTCATTCCTATTTTTTTTTAATGGTCCAAGGCAATTGGGGTATCTTATGGACCAGAAATAAATGAATTAGGGGAAGCTCTGCACATAAGAAGAAATAAAAGCAAACAGATCGAAGCTTCCGTTGCTTCACTATAGTCTTGTATACAATCTGGGATTGTAGGTGAGCCGTTGCTGGAAGTTACATAACAAAGGAGTATGTTTTGTATGTTTCAAAACAATCATGCACCTGAATATACTTGTAATATCAGAGGACCACCCCTGAAATGCTCCAGAGAGGCACCAGTTGCTTCTCCCTGGAACTACAAAGCAGCATTGTCTGACGGGTGAAGAACTTGACCCTCAAACCTCTGAAAGAAACTGGTGGGATTCATATTAATTAGAAAGTTGTCTTCTTTCACATGCCGAAAATTGTAAGGTTCCATCCCTCTTCTCCAAGTACGAGGACCAGACAGAACTCCTCTGACAGTGAGAATAATTAATTAGTGGAACGGCTTGACTCCAGAAGTTGTGGGTGCTTGATCACTGGAGGTTTTGAAGAAGAGACTAGACAGTCACTTATCGGAAATGATATGGGGTCTCCTGCTTGAGCAGGGGGCTGGACTAGAAGACCTCCAAGGTCCCTTCCAGCTCTCTTATTCTGTTGTTCTGTTGGTATGAATGACATCCTTAGCTAAGGGATTTTTTTTGCTCTTAATGTAGAGTAGAGTAGAGTAGAGTAGAGTAGAATAGAATAGAATAGAATAGAATAGAATAGAATAGAATAGAATAGAATAGAATAGAATAGAATAGAATAGAATAGAATTATTTATTGGCCAAGGGTGATTGGACACACAGGAATTTGTCTTTGGTGCATATGCTCTCAATGCACATAAAAGGGATAATCAAGAATCATAAGATACAACACTTAGTGACAGTCATAGGTTACTAAATAAGCAATCAAATCATACTAGGAAACAAATGAAACAATATGAATCAGAGAGATACAAGCAACAAGGTTAAAGTCATAAGTAGGAGGAGATAGTTAACAGGAAGGATGAAAAGAATAATAGTGATACAGTCTTAGTAAATACTTTGACAGTGTTGTGGGAATTAGTTGTTTAGCAGAGTGATGGCATTCAGGAAAAAACTGTCCTTGTGTCTAGTTGTTCTGGTGTGCAGTTCCCTATAGTGTCATTTAGAGTGTAGAAGTTGAAACAATTTCTGTCCAGGATGTGAGGGGTCTGTACATATCTTCACAGCCCTATGGATATTGGCGTGTCCATCTAGTTTCCTTGTCAAGAGACCAGATAGTTGGTTCCCATTTAAGTGCTAACCAGTTATGAGCCTCCTGATCCTTTTTTTAAGATCAAGTTTGATGAGTGTTGTCTATGATGGGGGTTGTCTATGAACAAGCCTTTGTGACATGAGTAACATGATATTGCTATACCACAAAAGGATTAGGGTTAACACAGACAGTTAAGAAAGCCTGCTAACCCCAAGTTCATATGGCTTCACAAAACCAATTGTTCTGCTGCTATTCTGAGTGGTTCAAGGTTGACTCAGACTTCCATCCTTCCAAGGTGGGTAAGATGAAGACCCAGATTGTTGGGGGGCAATATGCTTACTCTACAAACAGCTTTGAGAGGGCTGTAAAAGCACTTTGAAGCGGTATATAAGTCTAAGGGCTATATTGCTATTGCTTTCTTTTCCCTTCAGATGGTTGGGGCCGAGCTATGCCTGCTTTTGTAAGTTTCACCTGAACCACCAGAGGGTGCACGCTAACAACAAACAGCTTCTAAACAAGTGTGACACACATACACACACACACACACACCCCTCCATAAGTGAGGAATTATGAGTCACAAATATCCTGCCTACTGTTTTCTCATTTGTATATTCTTCCGTCACATGTAAAATCAGTTGTGGAAGAGATGTGAATTAAAAAAAAATGTGCAATCTTCTTTCGAAAGGAGAAACTATGACGAATAGTTACACTTACGTTTTGTCGGCATAGCTTTAGTTTCTGCTGATTAGTAAAAGTGACTAATACCCTAATAGTAATTTGGGAAGTTTAGGCAAAGGGGCTCCCAAGGACTTGTGCACAAAATGTGTCCCTATTGTTCCTGCCTGTTTTGTGGGAAGGAAGAGCTCCTTGTCATACAGGGAGTAAAGGTAGGCCTTGACTTACAACAGTTCATTTAGTGACCGTTCAAAGTTAGAAAGGCCCCCCCAAAAGTGACATGACCGTTTTTTCACACTTACGACCTTTGTAGCATTCTCACAGTCAACGTGATCAAAACCACGCAAGACAATATTGGAAACTGATACAGGCATGAATAGAGCAAATGGTGGGAGAACACATGCAATTTAAGCCAGAATTATTCCTGTTGGGAATAATGACAGAAGGCCACAGTAAAGGTACAACATATTTAATAATACATGTATTGACCTCAGCAAGAATGGCTTACATACAGTATTGGAAAAATCAAATGTTAATGGGTTTGACTACATCTTTGGTATGCATGGCAAAATAATGCCAAAATGGCTGCATGTCTTTTGTGTTAGGGATAACATTGTTTACCCTAAGTGGTTTAGGTAAAATAATAAATATGTTATCATGGTTTATAAGTTAAAGTGTCTGCAACTTTAAATATAGGAATGTAATTAAGGGAGTGGTTGTAATAGCACCATAAAAGAAGCAAGGAACGTCAGCTTGCTCTCTCTGGCTTGATGATCCCTAATTACTGGATGAATGAAGACTGCGTTTTTCCCCTACTGGAACAGGAGAGAGAAAGGACTGATTTGTAAGTGAACTGACATTGGATATTTTACACGGATTTTGCTAACTGAATATCCTTGTTCATATCCATGGAGAGCAAACGGCTGTTGGGTGTTGGCAGAAGCTGAAGAGGATTTATGTCCGAGATAATGTTGGTGCACACATAAATCTAACACGGAAGCTTTTCAGGACGCATCTCCAGACAAATGGTGATATGCTTACTCATTTGAATTCTATAAAAAGCATTTTTCAAGAACTGCACGAGAAAGAGCTTATTTTCTCTGAACTACACCAAGTCTACATAATTCTATCATCACTAAACAAAAGTTATGATAACTACGTCACTTCCCTTGAAGTTTTGCCTAAGGAAAGTCTAACTTTAACTGATATAACTGGCAAATTGATTGAAGAGGCAAGAAGAAGACTTGAAAGAGATCAGTTAAGGAGGGAGCAACCTCAAAAAGAAGATAATGAATCTCCTACTGCATACGCAATTAAAAAGTGTTTTAACTGTGGAGAAAGAGGACATTTGGCAAGATTTTGTAAAAAAGCAAAGTGCCAGAATGCTGGCCAGAATACTAAAAGTCATCAAAAGATAAATAAAAGTTTAGAGTTAGCCATGTATACTAACGGAGCTATAAAAAATAATTTATGGGTGGTTGACAGTGGAGCATCCCACTGTATAACAAATGATAACAAAAATTTTATTAAAATGTCCCAGAGTACACAGCAGATATCGTTAGCCAATGGCTGGAAACTGAAAGCTAAAGGTCAAGGTATAACATATTGTTCTTTCATAAAAGAGAATGTAAAAATGTTATATGTACCACAACTTAAGTTTAATTTAATTTCAGTGAGAATTTTGGTTAAACTAGGATATGTAGTTACCTTTAAAGGAGATAACTGCATAATTGAAAAAGAAGATAAGAAAATTACTGCATCTTTAAGAGGTGAATTATATGTGTTAAATGATAATGGTTTAGAGGTGGCTAACACGGTTTATGATAACAAGAAACCTCATGATGAATGTATTCACTTGTTACACCGAAGGCTAGGGCATTTAAATTTTAAAATGCTTAAGAAAACTGTTCAATTATCTAAAGGAATAAGCTTGAAACCTTGTAATAAGTATTTGCAATGTTCTATTTGTAATCAAAGCAAAAGCAAGGTCATACCGGCTAATAGAGTTGATGGATTTACTTCCAAAGAGCCTTTAGAAGTAGTATTTGCTGATTTAATAGGTCCGAAAAAACCAAGTGTAGGAGGAGCTCGATACATACTAAGTATAATGGACCACTATTCTAGATATGGGTTTTGCTATTTAATGAAGAGCAAAACTGAAACGTATCTAAATCTCTTTAATTGGATAAAATTTGCAGAAAGGAAAACTAAAAAGAAATTAGTAACTCTTATAACAGATAATGGTACGGAATTTACAAATAATAAATTCCAGAACAGACTAAGAATGTTAGGTATTCAACATAAAAAGTCTGCACCATATAGGCCACAACATAATGCCTTTATAGAGAGACGAGGCCAAACACTGCAGTCAATGGCACGTACTATGTTGTCTGATTCAAGATTACCTGACAATTTATGGGGAGAAGCAATAATGTGTGGTCATCATATATTAAATAATGTTGTTAATTCAACAACAGGTGAATTACCATTCACACTGTGGCATGGTACAAAACCTGATTTAAGTTACATGCACACATTTGGAGCACCAGCATGGGTGCATATCCCTACACAACTCAGACACAAAGGACAGAATAGAGTTAAAAGATTATTTTTTGTAGGATATGAATCTAATCACAGATCTTATAGATTCTGGGAACCAGGTACATCTAGAGTTTACACCAGTGCTAGTGCTAAATTCCTAGAACATGTAGGATGGAATAGATTAGAGCAAGATTTAAATAATGAAGTAATTATTGAACCCTACAAAAGGCAGAAAGAACAGACTAGTTATAAGAAGAGTCCAATTAAAGAAGAAGTCCACGAAGAGCAAATAGGATCAGAACAAGAGGAAACAGTTGATCAGGAAGAGTTAGATAATCAAGAAGAGTTAATAAATGAAAGTCCACCTGTAAATCCTGTAATACCTAGACGTACTGCACGTATAACTAGACCACCTGATAGGTATCAAGCAAGCATAGTTTGCCAAGTAACTAAAGTTCCAACTAGTATAGAACTTAGGATGTATCCAGCTAAGGATCAGGAGAATTGGCAAAAGGCAATGGAAAAAGAATTAAATTCATTAAAGGTAATGAAAGTATATGAAGATGCTAAATTATCTCCAGGAGAAAAATCCATTGGGTGCAAATGGATATTTAAAGTAAAAACTGGAAATGATGGGACTGTTTCCCATAAAGCTAGGTTGGTAGCTCAAAGATTTAATCAAACTGCATCTGATTACGATGAAGTTTTTGCACCAAGTCTTAAAGCAACATCTTTAAGAGCAGCTTTAGTGTGGGCAGCTAAGAAAAACTATGTCATTAACCATTTAGATGTAGAAACTGCTTATCTGCATGCACCTTTGCAGCACACTATATATTTGAAAAAGCCAGTTATTATAAAAGACAATAAAGTAAATAGTAATGATTGTTGGAAACTCAAAAAGAGTCTTTACGGGTTGAAACAATCTGGCTTTGAGTGGAACCAATATATTGTGAAAGAATTAAACAATATAGGATTTAAATCTGTTTTAGCAGATCCATGTGTGTTTAAAAGAGAAAATAATGGAACGGTGTCATTATTGCTATTATTTACAGATGATATTGCTTTGATAACTAAGACTAATAATGAAGCTAATGAGATTATATCATTATTAGCCAAAAAGATAAAATTAAAGCATTTAGGTGAAATTAAAAAGCATCTAGGATTGACAATTAACAAAACAAAAAATGGATTTAAGATATCTCAAGAAGATAAAATTTGCCAATTAATTAAAACATATAAAATGGAACTTTGTAAACTGGCAAAGACTCCAATGAGTCAGGAGGTTTGCCAAACTGATGATCAAAGTCCCAAATTTGATAAGTCTATATATCAATCTTTGATTGGCAGCTTATCATATATAAGCAATTGGTCAAGGCCAGATATAGCTTATAGCGTTAATCAGCTGGCACGTTTTAATTCAGATCCACATCAATGTCATTGGCAATCATTAAAAAGAATTTTAAGATATCTTAAAGGAACAATGAACCATGCATTGTATATAGAACCAAAGGGTGATTTGAGTCTTAGTGCCTATGCAGATGCAAGTTTTGCAACTGACATAAACATTAGAAAATCAACATCTGGGATGGCTATATTATTTGGTAAGACACTAATGGGGTGGAGGTCAATCAGACAACAACATATTAGCTTGTCCACGATGAAAGCGGAATTTTCATGTCTGTCATTATTATGCACTGACTTAATTTTGTACAAACAGTTATTATTAGACATGGGTATAACTGTTAAAGATTCCATTATTGTGTACGAGGACAACCAGGCTACTAGTTAGCTACTAGTATTGCTGTAAAAACTAGATCAAAGCATACTGATTTAAGATACTTAAATGTTAGAGAATCTGTAAAGAATGGGCTAATTAAATTGGAATACTGCATGACAGAAGAAAACATTGCAGACCAATTTACAAAAGCTCAAGGAGTAATTAAGTTTAAAGAGAGTTGTAACAAATATGATTTAAAG
This sequence comes from Hydrophis major, assembly GCA_033807585.1. Lineage (NCBI taxonomy): Eukaryota > Metazoa > Chordata > Lepidosauria > Squamata > Elapidae > Hydrophis > Hydrophis major. Next base: position 16,312,391 of record CM066332.1, on the reverse strand, counting down.
ATGTAAATAGTTATTAGTTATATTATTATTATTACCTAAAAGGGGAGAATGTTAGGGATAACATTGTTTACCCTAAGTGGTTTAGGTAAAATAATAAATATGTTATCATGGTTTATAAGTTAAAGTGTCTGCAACTTTAAATATAGGAATGTAATTAAGGGAGTGGTTGTAATAGCACCATAAAAGAAGCAAGGAACGTCAGCTTGCTCTCTCTGGCTTGATGATCCCTAATTACTGGATGAATGAAGACTGCGTTTTTCCCCAACTGGAACGGGAGAGAGAAAGGATTGATTTGTAAGTGAACTGACATTGGATATTCTACACGGATTTTGCTAACTGAATATCCTTGAATGGATTGACTAAAACGATACATGACTAATGGACTGTTATTTTGACTATGTTATAAATGGAATAAACTATATTTTTGATAGCACAAGCGTGTCTGTTATTTTTCCTGTATGTTAACAAACATACAAGCTTATCTCACTCATTTATCTGTGTGCCTATCTGACTAATCCTGCACATTCTGTTTAGCTTGTCTCCTTAACCCTGGTTGGGGAACACAGGCTTAACAGGCTTATTTATAGTTGTAAACAATAATGCCATATATGTAAGTACCCACGTAAACTTAAGAAAACAAATATATATATATATATATATATATATATATAACTACATACGTATATATAACTATATATATAACTATATCTCTCTATATATATAACTATATAACTATATATCTATCTATGATCTATATCTATCTATCTATCTATCTATCTATCTATCTATCTATCTATCTATCTATCTATGTTTTCTTAAGTTTTCGCAGGTATTTATATGTATGGTATTCAGCTTTGTTTATATATAGATACAAATACCCGCGAGAACCTCAGAAAACACACACACACACACACACACACAGATATATATATATTCTTAAGTTTTCGCGGGTATTTACATGTATGGCATTCAGCTTAGTTCGGGTATTTTCCCACGTCATAATAGTTGTGCTTTTAAAGTTGTAGCAACGTTTCAGCAGAATCTCATCTGCCATCATCAGGCTTCTGTATAGTGTTCATCTGTGAGTCAGACTTTTACAGTGGTTTCAGATTTAAATTTGGGGCAGCCTATTGCTGTGCCAGAATGGTTTTTTCTTCCTCCTGATTGGTTGGGAGTCTTGGTCTGTGTTTATTGGTCTTGGAGTTTGCTGTGTTCTGCTTGATTGGTGTTTCTGATATCTTCTGTCTTTTTTTGGCTCTTTTTGTATCTTGATTGGCTGGTAGCATTGTGTTACTTTATTGAAGGCCTTTAGTGCAGCTTGGCTTCGGGTAAATGGGCGGCTATCATTAGTTAAGAAGCTGGGTTTCATCTGGGTGCCTGGTTGGGGTGTGTTTGAGCTGGAGGTATCAGGGGGGATCTGTTTGTGCCCAGGTGTTTGCCTGGCTTGTGGTGTGGAGATTTTTTTGTTTGTGAGTGCAGGCTTCCAAATGATTGACAGCCTGGTGGAATCATCTCTTCTGTTCATGCTTTCTGGTCTTTTTTCAACCTCTATGGCTTCTCTGATGATTCTGTGGCTAGGGTTTTCTATAGTGGCACCAAAACCCGAGCCGCAGCAGACTCAGAGAGTGAGGAGGTTGGGGAGGAACTTGGGCCAGTCCTGGAGTCTGGGGAAGGTTCTGACTAGGGCTCTGAATCGGAAGCAGAAATGGGACCAGGGCCGTCTGATGGTTATCAGCTGCCTTCAGAGTCAGAAATCAGTGGGGCAGAAGAACAGCTGGAGCCTGTTCCTTATGTGTGCATGTGCAGAGCTGTCAGGAGAAGGGAACAGTTAAGGAACCAGGATTGACTCGGGGGTAAAAGCACAGGTGGACGATGAATGGCCCCTCCTATAGGGAATAAAGAGGAGTGAAAGAGGAGTGGTGTTTGCAGGAGACAATTAATTTGTTTAATTAGTGTGACTAGTGTGTTTAATTTGTTTGTGACTCTCAGAGATTCCTTGCCAAGTATTTTCTTGTACAGCATTGTGCTTGGAAGCTATCGGCCTGGTAACTCTCCAAGCCTGATAAGATCTTTGGTTGTAATTCACCCTTGAAAGACTGCTTGCTGGGACTTTGCTGGATGGGAATGATAGGAATTCACATTAGCCTAATAAAAAGGGATTTTGTCAGGATGAAGAGTCTGCTTTGTGATTTTGTGAAGCCTAGGTCAGAACAATACAAGCGAAAGAAAGAAGAACCAGCAGCCACTTCGTTCTTGCAAAATTGGGACACAAATTGAGCTCTGAGTTGTGCTTTTAGCCTTCTCCGACCCCTTTCTCCTCAACCTTATGACAGTCATGGTCTGTTCTTGTTTCTACATGGCAGGTGTAAAACTATAGGTACTATAGATTTGCTTGCACACAAGTCTCTGCTCCGAGCACGATGGCTGTGCCATTCATGTCTCATTTTTCATACCTTTGAGATGCTGCTTGAAAGGAGAAAGGAGTTAACATTTTGTTTAGTCTGAGCTTATTCAAACTTTGCATTCCTGCGACGCCATGGTTACTCCAGATATTATTTGAATAAGAAATGGCACCTGTCATTAGTCTTTGTTCAGACTTTTGTGCATTGAAAAGATGGGAGTCCAGGTAAAACTCATGGCCAGAGACAGGAGTAGTTCTCCTTCTTCTGTGACCTTTAAGCGCCTTTTGTTGTCTTAATACGCTTTGTCTACTCAGCTTTTAGAAATTGTCTTGCCTGCTAATCTCTTGATTTGACAGACTGGAGACAAGTCTTTCTCTCCTGTTAATCCTTCAGGGCTGGTCTTCGTTCTAGAGATTCTCTGCCTTTCTTTAGAGCAGGTTCCACAAATTCATGTGGGTCACAGCGTACCTCTTTTTCCCACAACAACCTTTTCTTTCAACCAAGCTGAAAGAGAACATCCTGAGGCTAGCCAAACCATTACACAAAAAAGATGTGTGTGTGGAAGCAGATGGGATGCGGAATGGGGTATTCTGATGGACCTGGGAACATTGCAGCTTGGCGGGCAGTGGGTGCCATTTTGGCTGTTTAATCCAAATCCCAAACTGAGCCCACGTTGGATTTCCTTCTGCTACAGGCAAATTGTTTTAAGTTATTACATTAGAACAGGGGTGTCAAACTCAAGGCCCAGGGCTGGATCCAGCCCACAACGTGATTTGATCTGGCCCATGGGGCTGCCCTGGAAATAGCAATGGACCAGCCTGTGGTGCCTCTGCCAGCAAAAATGGAGCTCACAAGGGCCACATGCAGCCCTTATGAATTCTGTTTTTGCTGGCAAAGGGTTGCAGGAGGCCATCCCAGCCTAAAAAAAAAGCTTGTGAGGGACACTTGTGTCCCCCGAGCTCTGTTTTCGCTGGAAGAGGGTTACAGGAGGCTGTCACAGCTGAAAATAGAGCTCAGGAGTCCTTTTCCACTGTTAGAGTGCTCAGGCCACCACAGGCAACACTAATGATGTAATGCTGGCCATGTTCAATCTGGCCACACCCACCCCAGCCTGAGGTCAAACACAACCCTGATGTGGCCCTCAATAAAAATTGAGTTTGACATCCATACATTAGAACATTATTTTCCACAAATTAGCCATGTGGAGTTCAATCCGGTTGGCACAGAGTTGGCTGACATCACAGGAGAAAAATTAGAATTCCAGAAAATAAGAATTCATAATAAAGAAGGGGGGGGGGTGTTAGCTCAGTGATTAAAGAAGACATCTGCCATCTGTTCGAGACCTGAGTGCCACATGATGGGATGAGCTCCCGTCTCTTGCCCCAGCTCCTGCAAACCTATCAGATCAAAAGCATGCAAATGCAAGCAGATAAATCAATACCATTTCAGTGGGAAGTTTAACATTATTCCGTATTTTCATACTGGCCATATGAAGACGGATGTGTCTCTTATGCAGTTCAGGCTGCCTAAACTGAGAATTGGAGATGACCACTTCTCCTGTAGTCAATCACAACTGGACAGGGGAAAGCTTTAAGCTTTTAATAATAACAATACAGAAGTGTTTCCACCATAGGCCTTGCTCACCAATTGGCAAATAAGAAATTGGTGATCAGAAATTAATTTCTTCTTTGCTTGTCTCCTTAGCTAACATAGTTGGCTTAAGGCTATGGTGTTCTGGAAAGACATATTCCCAGTCAATTTGTGGAAATGAAAGAAAGTGAATATTGGCCCACAGGGCAGTGAAACATATATTTGTCATGTCAGAAATCCTTTACTATACAATTAACAATTAACCAATGGACAGCTTGCCCTCGGAAGTTGTGTGAGCGCCATCACTTGACACTTTCAAGGAGAGATTGGACTGCCATTTGTCAGAAAAGGTGTAGGGTCTCCCGCTTGGGGGCGGAGTTGGACTAGATGACCTACAAAGTCCCTTCCAACTCTGATTATCTGTTATATAGCTCACACAAGATATGAAAGGCATGAGCCAAGATCTATGCAGTTGACCAGGGGATTTTGACTACTGGCATTTCCACTGGGAAGACCCAGTGGTCATGTGAAGGAAACAAGCTTATGACAATCAGGGTCCATTTCTTTCAATAAGATAGCTTTGGATTAATGGGCAGATATGAAAATAGGGCCATGAAGTGTGCAGGAATTCATAAGACACCATTTTTGAGGAATTATTGCTCTGTAGGTATTATGTGCATGCCAAAACAACCACCCCAAAACAACCAGACACAAAGATAGTTTTTGCCCCCATGCTATCACTCTGCTAAATTACTAATTCCCACAACACTCTTTCTAGGTAGGAAGTCAAGCCACTTAGTAGGGCTGTATTACTTATTATTCTCTCATCTGTCTATTGCCTATTTCCTTAGATTCTTATGACTATGACTTCATTGTTGTAGCTCATGATTTATGTGGATTACTCCTATTTAGTATCCTATTATGATTTATGTTGATTGTTTAGTATCCTATGACCGGCGCTGTGTGTTATAGTTATGATTTATGATGATTGTATTTTATGATTATGGTTATCACTTGTTGCTTGTATGTACATCGAGAGTTTATGCACCAGAGACAAATCTCTTGTGCATGTGTCTCCAATCACACTTGGCCAATAAAGAATTTCTATTCTATTCTATTCTGTTCTGTTCTGTTCTGTTCTGTTCTATTCTATTCTATTCTACTCTACTCTACTCTACTCTACTCTACTTTACTTTATTCTAGAATAGAATAGAATAGAATAGAATAGAATAGAATAGAGTAGAATAGAATAGAAAAGACTACACTAGAATAGAATAGAATAGAATAGAATAGAATAGAATAGAATAGAATAGAATAGAAAAAGGAATGGAATGGAATGGAATGGAATAGAATAGAATAGAATAGAATAGAATAGAATAGAATAGAATAGAATAGAATAGAATAAGGAATGGAATGGAATGGAATGGAATAGAATAGAATAGAACAACAGAGTTGGAAGGGACCTTGGAGGTCTTCTAGTCCAACTCCCTGCTTAGACATAAAACCCTACACCATTTCAGATAAATAGTTATCCAAGCTCTTCTTTAAAACTTCCAGTGTTGTTGGAGCATTCACAACTTCTGGAGGCAAGTTGTTCCACTGATTAATTGTTCTAACTGTCAGGAAATTTATCCTTAGTTCTAAGTTGCTTCTTTTTTTTTGGTTACTTTGCACCCATTGCTTCTTGTCCTGCCTTCAGGTGCTTTGGAGAATAGCTGCTGTGCTATGTTATGCTATGCTATGCTATGCTATGCTAATTTCTATTTTATGCCCAGTGAGAAAGATTTCTGTTTTGTTCCTTTGAGAGCCTGAGCTGCACTCTGTGAGCTGTAAGGCAAAGATTTGCAGTTATGACTGTTGCTTTTGGACAGTCGTATATGTGTATGTTCATGTCTGCGTGTGTGGCACACAGGAATCCTGATGATTTCAGGATGTTCACTCAAGGAAGATCACTCAAAAATATTGCATAATATCTTGACTTCTAGAACTGCAGCCCACAAGCATTCCTAGAACAAGATTGAAAACTGGGTTCCACAGCTGTGTGGGAGCCGTGCCTAATGTATATTTCAGCTCCCTTTTGGTACATCATGAAAAATTAGCTATTTCTTATCTTCTTATGGAACTGATTGCGCAGCATTAAAGATACTTGTGCCAGGACTGATATCCAGCAGTTTCTCCTTAATTAGGGTAAAAAGCATATTTAATTGACCGATATGTCTCAAATTCCACTATTCAGTTACTACATAGATTACTATACATGTGCAGATGTTCAAGCCAGAATGTCACAAATTCAGCAGCAATTTCATCGACAAGTAGCCCCAAATTTGGGCAAGTAAGTGTCTATGGAGAGTTGGACTAGAAGATTTCCAAGGTCCCTTCCAATTATGTTATTATGTATGTATGTTACTACTGAATGAGATTGTAAGCTTGCATCCCATGCTGTGTAAGTTATTGCTCTTTGTACAACTTACACTAAACAGCATAAAGCAGGAGAAAATGCTAAAATATGTTTGGTGTATCAGTCATCACTTGGTAGGCAAGAGTGTTAAGGAGGCAACAATTGAGCATCTGTGAAGTTTCCTTTCACTTAGATCCAACTGCAAGATTATCAATGACCCTTGCCTTCAGTGAATTTTCTCTGAAGGGTTGACTTCAAAGTAGACATGACTAATGGGAGTAGAGAATCTACAGCTCACCAGATGTTGAACTATAATTCCCAGACAGGCAGTGGTGGTGAAACAAGGTTCTCACAGTTGAGCCAGTCTGGATAGAAGTCCATAGAAGTCCATAGAATCAGGTGCAGGATTTTTCAGCCTAGGGCTATGTTGCTCCTCTCAAGTAGACAACTCCAGTGGTCCCAGTTCCCAAGTTTATGATCATTACTTTTTTACATTGCTTTTAGTTATCTCACAAAATTGTCAATATACCAATCCATTGTTGTATCATAGAAATACAAAAGATATATATATATAAAAAGGACTATCTCCCCTTTCTGAAATGGCCTTTTCAGAAGAAAAGAGGTAGCCCACCTTTTCTCAAAGCTCCCTGGAAAATATACCGTATATACTCGAGTATAAGCCGAGTTTTTCAGCACATTTTTTGTGCTGAAAAAAACCCCCTCGGCTTATACTCGAGTCAGATTCCCCTCTGAAAAAAAAATGGTGCAGCCGCTTCCCTGCTTCCGTGTTTCCTTTGCAACTTTTAAGCATGGGAGGGGGAGGCTTTTCTGAGCTCTAGGCTGAAAAAGCAACGCGAGCCGAGGTCGCTCCACTCAGTTTCATTTCCTCAGTTCCAGCTGCTTTCAGTCCACTCGGGAGGAGGGTGAGAGAGAGAGAGAGAGAGAGAGAGAGAGAGATCATAAGAACGGCTCTTGGTTTTTTCTTGCAAGGAAGAGAGTGACTCCTGCCTACCACTGTCATCATCATCATCTTTTGGGTTAGTGAATCAATCAAACCTTTCATGATAGTGAGATCGTTTCCCAAATTTCCCTTAAATCAGGGAAGAAATCAGAAACAAACCTTTGGGCTGAGAATAAGCTTGTTCCTATGATGCCATTTTTGTTCACTTCAGTGTGAAAAGTGTGAAAAAACACACTTCTTTTTCTTCATCTTCTTGTTCCCTATTTACTGGTCTCTTTCAAAGAGGAAATTGTGAACATCAAACTTATTCTCAACTGTCCTAGTGAAAGTTTTTATTGGCATCTATTTTTATTTTTGAAATTTACCAGTAGCTGCTGCATTTCCCACCCTTGACTTATACTCGAGTCAATAAGTTTTCCCAGTTTTTTGTGGTTAAATTAGGTGCCTCAGCTTATATTCGGGTCGACTTATACTCGAGTATATACGGTATATGGAGATAGAATAGAATAGAATAGAATAACAGAGTTGGAAGGGATCTTGGAGGTCTTCTAGTCCAATCCCCTTCTTAGACAGGAAACCCTACACCACAGGTGATTATTCAGTCTCTTCTTTAAAAACTTCCAGTGTTGGAATTGCAAGTTGTTCCACTGATTAAATGTTCTAGCTGTCAGGAAATTTCTCCTCAGTTCTAGGTTGCTCTTCAATAGAGTCCCAGCCCTTCGTATCAGATTTTCCAGGGAGTCCCAAAGGTAGTTTTTCAAGAAGCAACTGAATTTTCTGGGTTTTTTTTATTTGAAGATGTTTCGCTTCTCATCCAAGAAGCTTCTTCAGTACTGACTGGGTGGTGGGGAATGGATGAATTTATACTGCTTGCAGACAGCTCGTCATTTGCATTCTTTTAGTGAGTCCTTAAGGTTGCCTGGAGGTTCATTTGTGTCCTCAGGATCACCTGAGTGGTGCAAATGGGTCTGGAGCCTTCTTTCTTTCAGCAGTTCCAAGAAGGCTCCACACCATTTGCACTACTCAGGTGACCCTGAAGACACAGATAAACCTCCAGATGACCTTAATGACTCATTAAAAGAATGCAAATGACCAGCTATTTGCAAGGAATATAAATCCTTCCATTTCCCACCATCCAGTCAGAGCTGAAAAAGTTTCTTGGATGAGAAGCAAAACGTCTTCAAAGAAAAAAAAACAGAAAGTCCAGTTGCTTTTTGAAAAACCACCTTTGGCTCCCTGGAAAATCTGACACAAAGGGTTGGGACTCTATAGACAAGCTTCAAGGTGAAAAGCAGGTGTTTTTCCACATTGAAGACTTGACATTGGCTATTGTCTTTTTTCAAGACATCATCGTGACTCAATCATTTTTCTCATGCCTGGGGAGGAGAACAAACATTTGTGTTTAGCTTGTTCCTTGGGTGACTGGCATGGTAAAAAATTAACTTTCGATCAAGGCTTTCTATCTCATAACCATCCCGGAAAGGAAGCCATTCAGATTGGCTAATACATTAATGCATCGTTGTCTTGAGAGCAATTAGATCAACCCAAATAGCTTTCCAGGTAATCTTCTTTACATTCAAATTCTCCAGACTTTCTCAATAGCAGAATCTCTGGAAAGGACGGCAGGGCATAATGTAGAATTAGAGAGATTCAACCTGAGAAACAGGGCTGCAACCGAATACCTGTACAGGTAACCAGCTTGGCAACTCTGTATTTACAATCAACTGTGGAGCACGTAGGATTGAATAAATATTGCAGTATAATCTGAGGACTTTGCATCAACTTGCAGACAGAGGCGGAAGTTGATTCATTACCATTTTGTCTTCTGTGTGGGTTTTTTTTTTCTTTCTTCTTCTTTCTCAAGCAAGACAAATCTGACGAATTGTACCTGGTCTTGCAGACGAGCAAGCCAAATTACAATTTCAAAAACAGGTACACAGCTACTCCTTGACTTACAACCCACAATGGAGCCCAAAATGTGTGCCGTTGTTCAATGAGACATGTGTTCAGTGCATTTTGCCCCATCTTACGACTTTTCTTGCCACAGTGGCTAAGGTAATTGCCGCCGTTGTTAAGTGAGTAACACGGTTGCTAAGTGAACTTTCCCCACAGACTTTGTTTGTCCAAAGGTCACAAAAGGGAATCATGCAACCCTGGGATGCTGTGACCATCATAAATGTGAACCAGTTGTCAAGCATCCCAATGTAAATTACATGACCATGGAGATGCTGCAATGGTTATGTGAAAAACAGTCATAAAATCACTTTTTTCAGGGCCATTGGGATTTTGAACAGTCACTAAATGAACTGTTGCAAGTTGAGGACTACCTGTATTAAACAGGAGGGTCTGGGAAGCAAAAAGGAGGAGGAAAGTATCTATAATCGCACTGGCTAACTTTATCTTTACTCTCAGTTTTAGATGATTTAGCAGCTACGGTGATTAGATGATTATGAGCCACGGTTGCACAGTGGTCAGAGTGCAGTACTGCAGGCTACTTCTGCTAACTGCTGGCTGCCTGCAATTTGGCAATTTGAATCCCACCAGGCTCAAGGTTGACTCAGCCTTCCATCCTTCTGAGGTTGGTAAAATGAGGACCCAGATTGTTGGGGCCAATAGGCTGACTGTGTAAAACCGCTTAGAGGGGGCTGTAAAGTGGCATATAAGTTTAAGTGCTATAAGGAAGGAAGGAAGGAAGGAAGGAAGGAAGGAAGGAAGGAAGGAAGGAAGGAAGGAAGGAAGGAAGGAAGGAAGGAAGGAAGGAAGCTATAGTGGTACAGTGGTTAAAATATAATATTGCAGGCTGACTCTGCCCATAGCCAGCAGTTTAATCATGACCGGCTCAAGGTTGACTCAGCCTTCCATCCTTCCAAGGTTGGTAAAATGAGGACCCAGATTGTTGGGGACAATATTCTGACTGTGTAAAACCGCTGAGAGGGGGCTGTAAAAGCACTGTGAAGCAGTCTATAAGTCTAAGTACTATTGCTATTGCTACTCCTTCTGTGCATAGGAAATGAGAAATATAGTCCTGAGGTTGGGGTCTCCAACATAATTTCTCAGCTGCTTCTCCAAACTGCCATTCTCAGAATAAAATTGCTACAAAATGCTGTAAGTTTGCAATTTAGATATGGCGAGGGGTTTTTGTGAGGCCTCTGGGCAACTTTTACAAATAGTCCTTAACTTACAACAGTTCATTTAGTGACCGTTCAAAGTTACAAAGGCACTGAAAAAAAAGGGACTGATGACCACTTACAACCATTGCAGCTTCCCCATAGTCAACGAGATCAAAATTCAGACGCTTGGCAACTGGCATGTACTTGCGACAGTTGCAGTGTCCCAGGGTTATGCAATCCCGTCTGTGAGCTTCTAACAAAGCAAAGTCCAAGGGGAAGCCAGATTCACTGAACAAATGTGGTGATTCACTTAACAAATGGGGTGAGAAAAGTCGTAAAATGGGGCAAAACACACTTCACAAATGTTTCACTCAGCAACATAAAATGTTGGGCTCAATTGTGGCCATAACTCAAGGACTGCATGTACTTCAAATTATGTTCCAATACATGAAGTAGAACACAACATTAAAATCCACAAGCCTCAGACTGCAGAACAGTTGGAGTTTGAAAAGGATTAATTGCCAGTAACAACCAAGTCTAATAACCTTAAAAATGATCAACTGAATTTCAATCAAGTCATAACAAGGATGGCCACTAGCAATAGCACTTAGATTTATATACACTTCATTGGGCCCTCTCTAAACGGTTTACAGAGTCAGCATATTGCCTCTAACAAACTCAGTCATTATTTTACCTCGGAAGGATGGGAGGCTGAGTCAACCTTGAGCCAGTCAGGATCGAACTCCAGACTGTGGGCAGAGTTTGCCTGCAATACTGCATTCTAACCACTATGCCACCATGGCTCTTATACCTGCTAAAGACAAAGCACCTTGGCATGGATGGGACTTCAAAGCCTACTGGTAGATTCACTTGACACAGAATTGCCCAAATTCAAGACAAAAATTCCAGGAATAAGTGAATTCTTCCTGCGAATACTGTTTCCTCCCACATTTCGACCACAGTTTGGGTGGATCTATGGCCAAATTCAGCTCATGGATGAGGAAGCGGAGGAAAGATGTTGTGGAAAGAGAATTGGCCCTGAAGGTATAAGTGACTCTTTTCCCAACAGGAGTATAGAATAGAGAATTCTTCCTTTACTTTTCTGATTTATTACATATCATTTCATAACTTGCTCAGAGTTCTTATGAGTCAATGAAAGAACAAGGAAAAGAAGTCATTGTTGCAATTTCTGGGTTTTTGCCTCACGTTCAACAATGCTGGATGATGAAGGTACCGTCCTGTTCTTAGAACACAATGTTCCCAGGGCTTGCTTAATATATACCTGTGTACTAAAGACAATTTATTTGCATGTTGTGTTGTTCCTGTGGTACTAAGTGGCTCCAAATCAGTAATTTCTGCAAATAGCTAGGAGAACCCAGCCCATTCATCCCCCATATTTGCATAGTCCAAGTTTGCTGAATCAAAGACTTTTGAGAAATGAAATAATGAAACTGATGTAATTTAAGAGGCATTTGATGCAACTCATGTGTTCAAGTGGAGGTGAGGTTTATAAAGCCATTAATTTATTCCTAGAAGCAATGCAACTCCAAAGCCACTTTTTTTCATAAGATCTGGGTGCTCCATTAAAATAGTGTGAACCCTTGTCATCTAACAGAATGGAAAACCTAGTGTTTCTAGGATTATAGTTGACCAGGGTTCCAGGACTTACGTTGACTATCATAATTAAACACTCATAGCCATTTCAAAATAGAAAAGGGAAGAAAACCATAAAGTAAGCCCTCTAATTAGCTTGGCATCTGTGGGACTTAGTTGACTGTGGCTGAACCCAGAGCTAAGCAGGGCATTACATGGTTAATCCTTGGATGGGGAACCACCTGCAAATTCCAGGCATTTGGGCTAAACTGGTTGAAAAACTGTATCCTGGAAGAAGCTTGCATCACACTTTTGTGTCATAATGAGCTTCACCTGAAGACTTTTGTACTTGTTTAAATGAAGTCTTAAAAGCACTGATTGTATTACCTAGTTTGGATGATGAAAAGTCTGCAAGAAAATAACCAAACTCAGAGAACATCAAGGACCTCCCTCAGTCTTAAAAGAGATCTCCTAAAATTCAGTTCCCCAGAACTTTGTAGTGTTGTACCTTATGATTCTCAACTCTTGACAAATGTATCTTTTATGTACACTGAGAGCATTTGCACCAAGACAAATTCCTTGTGTGCCCAAGCACACCTGGCCAATAAATAATTCTATTCTATTCTGTTCCCCAGCTAAAAAGTGGAGTGTCACCACTTTCTTGCTGCCTACACGTTCTCCTCCCTCCCGTAAAATGTAGCTTCATACCAACAGAAGTGTGCCCATGTTTTTGCTGTGTGGAACTTTTTTTCAATATATGAGTTTTCAGATATTTTGCACCTGTAAAACAGACCCCTTCATAAGATCTATTTACCCACACCTTTGTTTTTAACAAGCAGAATGCATAGAACATGGGAACATGGGAACTCCCATCCCAGGCACTGTGATATGGAACCTATGTGACTTGGGATGTCAAGAAAGAATGGTCAGTATTGGCCTCTGCATAAATAACCATCAGCACATCTCCAGTCACAACACCAGCTTTCTGCCGCAGCCTTCTGGGTATCTCTTTCATAAGAGGCTCATTCGTTCTTTGGAAACATTCAGAAGCTCAAAAGAAATGCTATGTTTTGCCCAGTCAGCCCAGTACTGACCAATTTGAAATTGGGTCAATCAGAATGGGGAAAGAACGCCTCTCCCATTTCCTGCCAAGCAGTGGTGGGTTTCCAAATTTTTCCCAACCGGTTCTATGAGACGTGGCAATAGCGTGAATCAGTTAAGCTTCACACGCGCACAGCACAAATAGAGAGCTCTGTCAACCTGGTGAGCTGCCTGGAGTGTTTTTAAGATCAGCTGAGGTGCGGCAATGGTGTGAATCAGCTGAGTTTCATGCACGTGTGTGGAGCACAAATACAGAGCTCTGTTAAGGCTGGACAGCTGCCTGAAATATTTTTAAACTCAGCTGAGGCATGGCAATCCGTTCTGCTGTGCAAATCAGCTGAGGTAAAAAACAAGGAAATATAGGAGAGATAACGACGGTGGCAGTTGGGCAGGGCTAGCCAGAGGTGGTATTTGCCAGTTCTCTGAACCAGTCAAAATGTTTGCTACCAGTACACCAGAACCAGTCCAAACCAGCTGAATACCACCTCTGCTGCCAAGCGAAGAAAAAAGTGTCCTGTTGAAACACTGAGGAAAGATCTCCATCCTCACACCTTATCATGTCACAAAAAGCTTCATCATTCTAGTCCAAGGTTTCCCTACATATTCCAGGCTTCTCTGTACTATTATGGTATTATGACAGGAAAGAGCTGTGTTGTGTTAGCTGTTGATCAGCAAAACCTCAGCGTTGTGGTCCTCCTCAGCTGTGAAGGAAGAAACAGCAACAATAGCAGCTGCTTCATTTGTTATTTCCCCTCCAGAGATACCCAGAGTCTCCAGTCCTGCGTAGACATGCCCTAAATCATGGTTTTATTTGCTCTTTGTGGTCCAAGTGGAGTGAATTTGGGGCATGACCCAGAATGCAGTTAGTCACCTGCATAGCTATAAGCATTTCAAGAGAGCACCCACTCGCCAAGCATAGGGCTTGAAAGATTCGCCTTTTGGATTTCATGCGGTGCATTGAGTTGGCTGCGTACCTTAATTAAATTTCGTTAAGACCCAAGGTCATGTTCCAAGTTTGATCCTGCTGTCTGAGGCTCTGTGAAGAAAATGGGTGTGGTGAACTTCACTTAACAACAGCAATTAATGGGAGCTCAGTATGTGGGCATGTTTGGTGGTGGTTTCAAGAAAATATTAAATATTTATATTAAAAATAGCTGCCAAAATGACTAAGATCTTCACTGAGTTAGATTCGAACCTACAAATTATGGCTTATTATAGTTTATGCTCTGGCTGCGGAGGCCTGCCCTTACTGCACCTTCACCTTTACTAACCCAGAACAGCATAGTTCGGGCAATGTGGCCAATATTAAAGGGCAGACATTGGACCCTCTTATGCTAGAGTGGCATGGTAGCCTAGTGGTGAAGACAATGGCTTCCCAGTGGGAAGACTGAGAGTTCTTAGATAGCAGCAGATGTTTCTCTCTTAGGGTACAAAAATATATATCTGCTGTGAACTCCTCATAGGCGTTAGGAAGGGTATCCAGCCAGTAAATGCTCAGTTCCATCCAGTCCCCCCAACTCTACTCTGAATAGGGATTACAGGGTCATAAAAAAGGAGAATAATTGAGTCCTCTAATGCTATGGGCCACCAACCCAGTGATTTCCAATTACTTTGGTCTTTTTTGTTAATACCAAAATGGTTTGGCATACCAGAGGACATGAGTAGAGGTATATCCCCTCTAATATGGAAGAGATTTTGACCTGGATTCAAACTTGGATGTATTTGTAACAGTCATCCAGTGGGCAGGGACCTCAGGTGAAAAAGCTCCATGTTATGACTAATGCCTTCCTTTAAAGGGGGTCATGTGATAGGGTAGACATCAGCAAATATCTTGGGAAGCAGTGGATTTAATAAATGACTCAACAGAGAAACCTCCATATATTGCTGCACTTTGACCAGCTAACAGAATTAAACATTCAAAATTAAAAATCAAAGTTAAAAATTAAACAGGACGAAATCAGTAGAAAATTATGACCACCAATTAAAAAAAAAAATAGAAGTTAATCCATTAAACAAATGACCAGTAGCTTGGAAGGATTCTACTACTGCCACTTTTATATTATTTTATTATTTGTGGGGTTTTTTTTTCTTTTTTGTTTATACTCTTTCTTTCTGCCCACAGGGCACTTACTCCAGTAGTAGCAAAGGAGGAAAAAAAAAAAGAAAAGAAACGGATTGTTCTGGCAGGAAAAGCCAAGAATTTACTAGGGAAAACCGATTCTTGAGCATGTAAAGATATGACTCACAATCCAGCACAGAATTAAGCATTCCATATTCCATGTGATGAAAATATAAATCCTGTTTTGGATTGTGGCCATGATAGTAGAGGGAAGAAACTGAAGGTGAGGCAGAGGACCTACCCTGGCCTTAAACATAGCATATTTTTTAATTAAAATTCAGTGTTAATTCTCCTTGGGGGCAAAAGGTTATGCCATGTCTTATTGCAAGAGTTCTCTCAAAGCTTCCTATTGAATTGAACCAAAGGTGCTTTTTCAAAAGGCAGCTGGGCTTTCTTGGTTTTCTTTTCTCTGAAAAACGTTTCACTTCTCATCCAAGAAACTTCTTCAGTTCTGATTGAATGGTAGGGAATGGAAGGATTTATATTCCTTGGGGTAATCTAGTTGTTAATACTCCAAAGGTCAGTCATTATCTCTGTGATAATTGTTGAGGCCACTTGGGGGTTTATCTGTACTAACCATTGGATAACCGCAAGAAATATAAATCCTTCCATTCCCCACCATTCAGTCAGAACTGGAGAAGCTTCTTGGATGAAAAGTGAAATGTTTTATAAGAAAAATGTTTTCCAAGAAAATCCAGTTGCCTTTTAGAAAAGCACATTTGGAGCAACCATGACCTGGAGGATTGAGAATCTTCATAGACATTGTTCTTTTGAAATAGTGTTGGGCAATCATGAATTGCATATATTTTATCTCATCATTTCTTTGTTCTCCAACTCATCACTTTCTGGTTTCTGATGCCTTCCCCTTTTTGAGCCTAAAAGACAGACTTGCTAGACAAGGGTAGGAAGGAATCCATTAAGGCTTAGACTAGTCCTAGGGTTCAAACTTGGCAAACTTAAGCCTTGTGGACTTCAACTCCCAGAATTCCTGAGCTAACATGACTGGAGGAGGAATTCTGGGAGTTGAAGTATGCAAGTCTTAAAGCTGTCAAGTTTGAAGACCCCTGGGCTACTCCATACCGATCCCTAAGATATTAAACTAAATTGTTATACAAAGATTAAAAATCTATTCCATAAGCCAAAGTCAGTTTAACCTTGTACATAACAAGAGCCACGGTGGCGCATCATTGCTATGTAACTGCCCACAGCCAGAAGTTCAGTTCTGACTAGTTTGAAGATGACTCAGGCTTCCATGTTTCTGAGGTCAGTAAAATGAGGATCTAGTATGTTGGGGGCAATATGTTGACTCTGTAAACCACTTAGAGTGGGCTGTAAAGTACTGTGAAGTGGTATATAAGTCTGAGTGTCATTGCTGTTAGCATTAGCCCTATTTTTTTTCTTCATTAAATTGTCAAAATTTCTGATATAAGGAAGAGAAGGCCATCTGTACTGAAAGATTCATGTGGCAAAGATGGCTAAAGATCCCGGCAATTTCAAAGACCAGGTTCTCTATCCATTTATTGTAAATCTGAATTTCTCATAAACTCTAGCTTGTATAATCCCTGAACTTCCACTTGGGTTCAGATGAACCTCCAGTGTAAGGTAACTCTGTCAAGTTTTTACATGTCTTGTGTACAGACTCCCTCAGCGGATCTGATAGGCAAGGATGTAGGGACAGATAAGACATGTTTCTTCCTCTCATTCAGGATTTGTATTCGGAATCTCTTTCAAACAACACTTTAACAGACTAATAGACCGGTATGAGGTGTGTCCATAGAGAATAACTGTAGTAATAAAACAACGGAAAATTAAAGTCACAGAGGCAGAATCTAAATGAATGCAACTTCCTAGAGAACAACCACCAGGAAGGGTTGTTCTTATTGTAGTTGGTGGGCTTTTTCACTAGTCCCTGTTGGAAAAGAGAAACTGAAGCAAGAATTGCCTTCATCTGATCAAGTCAGGCTAAGGACAAATGCACAGGAAGAGACTTGTTAAGAAGTCAGTCTTCACTAGTTCTGGCTGAGGAATTCTGGGAGTTGAAGTCCACAAGTCTTAAAGTTGCCAAGGTTGGACACCCCTGGATTAGATAGGGCTACTACCGATCTGACTAACCTTGTGGGGCTCACCAGCTAAGCAAAGACAGTAAAGAGACCTGGTAAGGCTTGGTTGGAAACTCCAGGAAAGTCAAAAACCATCCCAGCAAGACATCCCAATATTATTGATATGAAACCTATATTGATGTGGTCAAGGAATCACCAGGAGTGTCAGATTAAATAATACGTACTGAACATATTTGATCATTTTAAATACTCGGGCTACTGACACCATAGTCAGGGGTGGGCTTCAAAATTTTTAGCAAAGGGTTCACTGCTTGGTTGCTCGATGGATGTGGCCATGGTGGACATGGCCTAGTCGGCCTCCTGCACCACGCTGGGGGCGGGGTGGCATTTGTGCTTTCCCTGGACTCTGAAGGCTTTGCTCGAGCCTCCGGGAGGGCGAATACAGCTTCCCTGGGCTCCAGAAGGCCTCTGGAGACAGGAAACTGGGCTGCTTCCGGCCTTCCAAAACTTCCAGGAGGCCTGTTTTTTCTCTGCCTGAGCCTCTGTGCTCACCCTGCACTTGGGGCCTCCTGGGAGGGGAGGGTTGGATGGGGAGGGGCCAGCTGGGAGTGGGATTTGGGGGTTCTCCAAAATGCACAGAATCTTAGCTAGGGGCTCTCCTGAACTCCTGCGAACCCCCATCCTGACCTTCGTATTTATATTTCTCTCTTGATTTGCATGGCTCCTTCCTAGGTTAGCTTGTCTCTAAAGATTCCGGACCTTCTGCCGAGTCATATGAAATCCTGATTCATTTGTCTGGCATAGCTGGCCAGCTGTTTGTGGTGAGGGTATGTCATAGTACATGTCAAAAAGAGCTTGCCATCTGTCATGGAGTTTAGGGCTATTCTTCTTCAAGCTGCCAAATCCTTGCACCTAGTGCCGTGGACCTCCAGATACAAATTAAAATATTCCAACCATCTGTCCTTTTTTGGCTATCGAAAAGGAGAAGCTCTCCATGGCAGGGCTGCAGCCCACGCTGTTGCTTCTATTAATGTTTTGTGGTCATTGCAATCCAGGATCTCATCACTCAAACTGGTGTTCTCGGAAGCAACTGTTTTATTTCTCTGTCAGACAGTTGTGAGATGCTAATGATAGAAATCTCAGCCCATAATCTTGCTTATTATACTTGGAATTTTGAGGAAATCTGGCTTATTCCATGACTGTCAGTTGAGCTTTTGTTGGCTTTCAAATGGGAATCACAAGAAAGAGGAAAAGAGTGTTCTAGGAAGAAGAGCAAGGGCCAGCTCTGGGAATACTTCAAAAAAGATACTTTTCTGAGCATATGGGAATCTCGCCCTCCCTGTCTTACCCAGTTCAAAATCCCAAGATGCAATTAGCTGGCAAATCTCACCCTCCCAGTCAACAGGTTCAGTGATCAAAGCTGCTGGGCTTAGCCAATTTGCAGTTGTGTTTCCATTGTGATGGATCTCTTGCAATACTTTTCCAACATTGGATGGTAATACATAGGTGGAATCTATGCCAGATCTCCCTTGGAGCCAGTTTACGATTGCGACTGGTTTTGACCTCAACAGCAGAGTCATAGCAAAGTAAATCCAAATTTGGAAGGTTGTTGAACAATGACCTCCAAGTGTTGTGACTGGTGTGTGTGTGTGTGTGTAATGGTTCAGTGGTTAAAGACAAAGAGCTTGTCAGGTGGAAAGCTGATAGCCTAAGTTCAAGACCCAAGCACCTTGCAACAGGTGAACCAGGGGTGGGCTGCTATGGGTTCACACAGGTTTGGGCAATCGTCCAGCTAAGATTCTGCACAGTTCGGTGAACCAGTAAATCCCATTCGTGGCTGGCCCTGCCCACCCCACCCCGTCCCTCCCAGGAGTCCCCATGTGGCCCATTTTGGATACCAGGTAAGTACAGGGCCCACACAGAGACTTGGGGAGGGTGAAAATTGGGCCTCCCAGAAGTTCCAGAAGGCCTGATACGGGCCTGTTTCCAGCCTCTGGAGCACCTCCAAAGGCCAGGGAAACCATTTTTGCCCTCTGGAAAGATGAAAACATCACCTCCCTACCATGGTGCAGGAGGCCAACTAGGCTACCCAGCAGCTGGGCAGAGAACCAGTTGCTGAAATTTTTGAAGCCCACCCTGAGGTGAACTCTCATTATTTGCCCCAGCTCCTGCCAACCTAGCAGTTTGAAAGCATGCAAATGCAAGCAGATAAATAGATACCACTTTGGTGGGAAGGTATTAGTATTCCATGAGTCTTTGGAGCATAGCCATGCTGGCCACATGACCATGGAAAATATCTTTGGACAACACTGGCTCGCTTGGCTAAGAAATAGAGATGACCACTCCACCCTTCAGTGAGACATAACTGGACAGGGAAAACTTTACCTTTCCATTGGGATAGGTTGAGGCTGGAACCCAGCAATCATGGGGTTTTTTTTAAGAAGCTTGGGAGTGCTGTTTTAGCATGCTATGAGTTTGGGGAGAGTTGAATGTTGGTCTTTATTGCTTTGATGTTCTTATCACAGCTACTCTGACCCAGCTCATTAGATCACTGATCATATAAGTCTCTTAAATAACTAAGGTGGGATTCATTTTTTTTTACTACTGGTTCTATGGGCATGGCTTGGTAGGTGTGGCAGGGGAAGGATACTGTAAAAACTCCCCACCCCACTAACCTGCTTTCTAGCTCCTTTCTCCTGTGCAGGGAAACCAAAGAAGACACAGCTGATTAATTGGGACTTGGGAGGCAGAGAATAGATAGGGGTGGGGCAGTCGGAGGTGGTATTTGCCGGTTCTCTGAACTACTCAAAATTTCTACTATTGGTTCTCCAGAATTGGTCAGAACCTGCTGAATACCACCTCTGAACTAAACTCTATGCACACTTGCATTTCTGGATTTTCAGGATATCACCTACCGCCCTCTCTGAATCCAATAATGAATCCCTCTTTCTCTTTTGCTCCCTCCCCTAGGAGAGAAACCATACAAATGTACCTGGGAAGGATGCACATGGAAATTTGCTCGCTCAGATGAACTTACGAGGCACTACCGCAAACACACAGGAGTGAAGCCGTTCAAGTGTGCGGACTGTGACCGAAGTTTTTCCCGTTCAGATCATTTGGCATTGCACCGCCGAAGGCACATGTTGGTCTGAAAAAAATGCTACCTTGTCTATATATATATGAGTACATATATTCATAGGTATATATATATATATATGTATATGAAATATATATATATACCTATGAAATTTCAAGAGCTGGGTCTCTTTTAACTACAGTGCATTCAGCAGGACTGAATCCTGTTTTGATGGTGTTAGCACAAAAGGAGCATTTGGTGTTGTCCCATATTCACAAAGAAGCAGGAACGAGAATGCTACAATCTTTCCTCCCACCTTAAGCAGGCTGTCCAGCAGAGGCCCAAGGCATTACCTTTGCTGAGGATAAAAGCTGAAATGCATCAAGATTGGGCATTATTTTCTAACCCGCGTCGTCTTCAAAAGTATTTATGGCTTGTATTTTATTTTTATTTTCTCTCAACCATCCCACTTTTTTCCTCCTGAAGAATTTCTGCTATTACGAAGACTGGATGTCCTAAACTATAGAAAAGAACAAGTCCTCAAGAGCTTTCTCTCTGTTTGCTGCTGCTGCTTCTTGTTTTGTTTTTTTTTAATTTGGTTGTTGCTGTTGTTGTCATTATTCATTCCCCCCCCCCTTTTAAAACACTGCAGAATATCATCCTGCCCAACAATTTCCTAAGCCAGCTGAACAGACTGAAAAGAGGAGATTTTTTTAAAAAAAAATTAAGCTCCTTGAAGTGAAAAAAAAAAAAAAAACATTCTCAGCACACTTATGCAATAAAGATGGTGGTATTTGTACATATTTACCTCTTTCTTGTTATGCTGGACTTTAGAGGCCATTAATTCTTCTAAAACTTCCTATCTTTTTCTTTTCTGTTTTTTTGCTGGAATCTGTAAAACTGGCATCCGTAATATTTCGGTACGAAATTCCCCGTTTATATCCATTTGCTGACTCTATAATAGAAAGAGTTCATTAAAATCAGACTTGGACACATAATAGAACCAAAACTGATGCCATCCTTTCTAAACCAATGTATCAGTTCTCAGCATATTTCCCTGAAAGTAACAGATTTTCAACCAGCCATCTCTTACTCTTGGGTTGCTCTGTAGTTGGTTAACAACTGCACAGGAGAAGCAACTCCATTGATTAGCCCTTATCATGCCTTGGCACGATAAACCTTCCACAACCAACTCGCTGAGGGACAACTCAACTATTTTAAACAATTAAAAAAGTATTGTAATGTTTGCCCTTCACTTTTCATTTTGTCCCTCCTTCAGCATCCTTTCTTTAATGTTTCTATCCCATCATATGAAGAAATTAGTGCAACTCTTGCCCTGATATTAGTGTAACTCTTGTCCCGCCGCAAGTTTTCTGGTGAGTTGCCCACAGTGAGTTGCCCATGGCAAGTTGACCACAGAGAGTTGTCTTAAATGCTTCTTGATGGTGTACTCTCAGATGTTCATCCATTAATTGATGCTATAATTTGTATAGGCTCTGTGTGTGTCTCTGTGTGCGTGTGTGTGAATTGTCCCACTGAGTTGACCCCTGTGGTAGAATTGTACTTAGGATTGTCACGTCTAAGTTTTGAAGTGAACATCCTCTGTGACCAAAAAGGAAATTAATGCATCAGAATAAAGAAGAGCATTGAGGAAGAATTTCAAAGTACTTCCCAGCCCTAAAACAAAGGTCTGGCAAGAATAATTTTAAACTCACTCCATGGATTTACGATATAGGGCCAGTGACATTTAGTCATTGTTAATTTGGACTGGGCTGGGCAGAGGCCCAGGTGGTTAGACAAAGAACCATGGCCAGGCATTCCTGAAATAGGTAGGGGGTGATGGAGCCACTGGCTCCCCATGCATGTCAGGGAACCATTTTTAGAGATGGTATATAAAACTGATTCCCAAGGATTTTAGAAAGAAGTGGAAGAGTGGGCATCCTTCTTCTGAAATCTCCCTAAGAAATGCCAACCATTGCACCCAGGCTAGAAACAGCTGTTTCTTTGCTCTCGATGAAGCAGACTGACATAAATGAGTAAGCATTTTTGTGGGCCACTGTGTCAAAATAACTAAATGTGAACTGATAGCTCTGGTTTTTCAGTCTTAATTAAGAAGGTTGAGAATCAAATGGTAACCATCTGTTCATACAACTGGGCCTTTGGAACTAGTGTAGAAGGGATGGGTGGCCACAGCTCAAATACATATATTCATATGTACATCATCATCCCATCTTTTCATCTGAGCTGCTCACACAGCCATGTAGATCAGGGTTCTCCAACCTTGGCAACTTTAGGACTTGTGGGCCTCAACTCCCAGAATTCCCCAGCCGGTATGGCCAGTTGCGGAATTCTGAGAGTTAAAGTCCACAAGTCTTAAAATTGCCAAAGTTGGAGAACCCTGATGCAGATTATCTTGGGTATACAAATTATCAGAGTCAGGTTGGTATCTTAAGTTCTCTGTTCCCATCTACCTGGTTCTAATTCCTTGTTTGATAGAAGACATAGTTGTCTTGAACTAGAAGATTTTGCTAATTAGGGCCCTTGATGAGCTTAGAACAAATTAATGATGCATTATAAAATGTTACATGAACACTTGAACCTAGTGGTCAAAAACAGAAGGAAACATTAAATCAATACAGGTACAGAAATTCATTTAGTGACCATTTGAAGTTACAACAGCACTGGAAAAAGGGACTTATCACCATTTTTCACCCTTACAACCATTGTGGTATCTCCATGGTCACGTGACCAAAATTCAGGCACTTGGCCACTAACTCATCTATTTATGACGGTTGCAGTGCCTTAGGGGTCATGTGATCTGCTTTTGTGACCTTCTGACCAGCAAAGTCAAATGGGGGAAGCCAGATTCACTTAACAACCATGTTACTAGCTGTGGTTCACTTAACAACTGTGACAAGGAAGGTCGTAAAACGGGGCAAAACTCACTTGACAAATGTTTTGCTTAGCACAGAAATATTGGGATCAATTGTGGTCCAGGACTACCTGCACTGCTTCTTTTATGACATAGGTTTCTAGATTTATTTGGAATCATTCATCCATCTTGAACATCTTACATATGTAAGCTATTCAGCCAGTCAGGGATTCATCATTTATTGAACATAGGAGCAGAATCAAAGCCTCCTGTGCCAGTAGCATTGATCTTTAGACTCAGTTGTACACTTTTGAGACAACTTTGTGCAGCCTCTAGTAGCCATTCCAGAAAGAGTCCATTCAGACTGCAGAGGTCTTGGGGCATTTTTCTATCCACACTAGTGGGCAAGTTTCAGATGAACTTGGGAGTTTTCAAATTCTGCAGGTTCTGTTGCTTAACTTCCTCTTAAAATCAAGAGCTCTTCTGGCTGGTTGATTCCCAGGTCAACTCTTATGACTTAGTAGGTTGATCAACTTTTCATCCTAGCCCCAGCAAGACCAAATTAAGTCCAAAGTGATGGTAGGGAATTCCGAGAGGAGTGTTTTTCTGTCTCCCAAAAATCAGAATCATCTTGCCTTGTAGACCTGTGGTCTTTTGAACTATGATCTAAGAAAGAAAGATGCAATCCTGTTCCTGTGGAAGATTTGCTCACTAGGAACATAGATTTATCTTTAAATGTATATAGAGTTTCTCAGTCATCCTGGTCCCAAAGTGCCTTTTTTCAAGAGGCAACTGGACTTTCTGGTTTTTCTTTGAAGATGTTTCACTTCTCATCAAGAAGTTTCTTCAGCTCTGACTGGATGGTGGGGAATGGAAGGATTTATATATAGATTTATCTTCCCTTTTATGAGAAGGAGACTGATGCTGTGGTCCATCAAACATTCTCCTGTATTTCCTTTCTCTTTTCAGAGAAGAGAAATAGGAAGGGGGCTCAATTGCTTCATTTTTACTTAGAGATGTTTCCTGAGCGTTTAATCAAAAAACATTGTTTCAAATCTGCCTAGATTAATTTCATCATTGACCTAATCACTTTATCCCATAATTAATAGGAAATGATCCTTCGAGTTGTATTGTCCTTGGAAAGCAACAGTTGCCCAAACAATTTAGAGAAAAATATGTGTATCAAACAACAGAGTCACAATTTAATTTTGACCCTATAATTCAATAAAATAATTAGCAGCTTTCCGATTCTCCCTGCTGCGCAATTGACAATTTCTAAATAAATTAGACCAGAAGGATGTTTTCTATTCTTACAATTCTCTGCTTCCTTCTTTCTCAAGACTGAGTCAAAAACAAAGGATGCAATGATCAGTCTGTCATCCGCCAGTAGTTTCTGCTCACGCTGGTCCATACATCTTCCAAACTGGGGCATAGTTTAGTTTTAGAGACCTGATAGGAAAGTTATCCTCATCCTAGCCTACCTGAGCATAGGGAACCTTTGGAAACAGGGTGCTGGAATGGTTAGTTCTCTAGAGAGTTGACCTTCATAGGGCTGTTTGGTGCTTCATGTTCAGCCTCCAAGAGGTGCTTCAGAGCACACAAAAGTTGCACCCTCTGCCTACCTTAAAACACCTGGATCCAACTGATTCAAGGTGTGGCAGGCAGGAGTAATATTCACAACCTCCAATCTTTTCTGGAGATGGAATCCAAAGCACTGATGAGTTCTAATACATCTCTTAGATATCAGTACAGGATAATTTTTAGAAATTTGCATGTCTGAGGGAGGACTGTTGAGTGGGAACTATTTTGACTAACCCATATTATAAGGATTCTTTCTGATGCCTGTTTTTTTCTTGTTGGGTTGCTGTTGTTCCAATGTTCATGGATTTTCTTGCACTGCGGCTGCACCGTAGAAAGATTGCCTTTGTTGCAAACCTTTTAATGCCAGTGTTATCTCCCATATACCATTTTATTAGCAGAGCCAATCCGTTCTGATGGTTCAATAAATTTCAGTATTGGAAGTTTTCCATGAACAAAGACAGTGTTATTCTGGAAGAACTGCTTCTCTTTGGCAGATTAATTAGCAGGCAAGCAAATTGCCTTCACAAAAGAAAGTGTGAAGGTATCGAATTTCTTTCGTTAGCACTACTGTTAAAAGTAGCTTTCCACCAGAATAAAATTCCATTAGGAATGATGACATAATGCAACAGCATCTCTTCTCCGATTATCTGTTTGTTAAAAGAGAAAGGGGGAAATTCTCTTTTTTCTGTCATGCTACTGATGGTTGCATTGCTTCAAAGGGAATGAAAAACTCTGTGTAAAACCTCACATAAAACTTTACAGGTCAAATTGGATTGTTTGGTTTAGAATTTGCAATTTTCAGAAATGTTCCTGTGAATGAATGCATTCTCCTGTTCATAAATTACAGCTTAAACCCCACTGTTTTTTTTTTTTTAATGTACAGATTTAAAAATTAAATTATGATGAAATGCTAGCACATTGAACCCCACCAACTAAAGTGGATTCCCCAGATTGTTTCAAGGCAGATGGAAGGACCATTCAAGGTCTGTTTCTTTTCAATCATGTTGAGCCAGAAAAAATTCACTCTGCTTGTCCCTTGACTCTGGGGAAAATTGCTACATTCCAGAGCATCGTGTCACATGGTCAATATCTCTGGTGCCAGAGGAAGATTGAATGTCCTGCTCTCTGGAGATTCAACTTATATTGAATGCACTCTGGGACATCCCATCATTACTGGACAAAATTTTCACCATAGAGATGCAATTTCCCAAGCATACAGAAAGGTACTTCTCCAATTATCTTCCAGTCATAGGGTCCAGGCAAGGAAGATCAGACTAATGAAAGCAGATTGATTGTATCATAATATAAGCCTGCCTCTTTCCTGCATAATCAGTCACCTGCCCAAAATGGGAGGAGTCTGTGCTGCTGATGAAAAGAGCAAGATCTTACAGGTGCTGCTCTGAAGTTACAACTTAAGTTGACCCCCTGTGTAATGCAGGGTTTCATTCTTGACCTCATTACCTACCCACTTATTTCAAAAGTATCGAGCCCTTTGCAAACGGCCCACCGCAATTTCTGAATTAAGAAGCATTATTCATGCATTGTGGTTTGCTTGAATGAACTCATCAAATGAATCTGATATCAAGGGGCTGGTGGTATATTGGTATTGGGGAGCAGGGGAGATTCCTTGCATAAATGTATCGGTGACATGGTTATACAGATAGTCCTCAACTTACAATAGTTCATTTAGCGTCTATTCAAAATTGCAATGGTGCCGAAGAAAAGGGGACTTCATGCCGTTTTTTCACACTTATGACGGTTTGCAGCATTCCCCCATGGTCATTTGATCAACATTCCCCTACTTGGCAACTGACTCATATTTATGATGGTTGCAGTGTTCGGGGGTCATGTGATCCTCTTTTGCTTCCTTCTGACAAGCCAAGTCAACACGGAAGTTAGATTCACATAACAACAACCGTGTTACTACCTTAACAACTGCCACAATTCAAGCATGGTGGCAAAAAAGGTCGTAAAATGGGGAAAACTCACTTAACAACTATCTCACTTAGCAACAGAAATGTGGGGCTCAATTGTGGTTGAGGACGACCTGTATTTATGTCAATGAGCATCCCAGAATCTGTGTGCAGATCTATGTTTGTGTAAGGTTGTGTTTAATAACAGTTGAATTCTTGGAGGAAGAGAAATCATGAACCTTTCCTGGTTTTGTGGGATCAAGTATGCCAGTTAATATCTTTGGCTCTTTCATATTTTCTGGAAGAGCTACTAAATACTCTGATTTTTAAGCCTAATGGAGAGCGGGTACCCTCATCAAAACATCCCGTGTCCCTCATGTGTGCACATTACTGATTATTTGCATGTATGTGATCTGAATTAAGCTTCAATATGGCTTCCCAACAGAAGTTGGAACTAGCTCTTCTAGGGGCATAATTTTCTCCTATCTGGAAACCAGCTTGTAATTCCTGTATTATGCCTTTGCCTGTGTTTTATAGATGAAGATGTGTACATTTAAGACTGCTATATTTTCACAATTTCATTAAAATATCTGTAACTGTGCATAGTTTACTCAATAGGTCAAGCCCGTTGGGACTTTTCCCATATGTTGATATCAAACTCACTGCAGTAATCTGTTTATTTTATTTTTTTTTAGTATGAACTTCAAATATATGGATGCTGCATCTTATAAAAATACAGGGGTGGGGGGAACAATTCAGAAAATCGAATGGAAAATATTTTACCAGACTTGTAAAAGTTACAATATTCTGTAATATATATGTTATAGTGAAGAAGTATTTTCAAACAGACAGTTTTTCACAGAATGTAAAAAATAATGGAAATGAAAAGTGTTTTGAAACAAAGTTTTGGTTGTCATCAGCAAGAATGTGCTCTGAAAATGAAGTGACACAATTAATTTTTTTTTTCAAAAAAAAAAAAAAGTGGGAAAGATTGTTCTAGTTTGTCAGAGCCCAATCCTTTCGTGTCATGTGTCACGGCAACTTGGTTTCATGTTATCTGAGATAGAGTCAGGAAATGGTAGAAAGAACCAGTTTTAATTTCCGTAAGCTGATTTAAAAAAAAAAAAAAAAACCTGTCAAAACAAAGCTAAACTCTAAGAAATCTGCTTCCCTGAAGTGATTCCAAGCACGAATGCTTTGAAAAATGGACCTATTGAGATTGGAAATAGGACAGAGCAGTAATGGGTATCCGTTCGAACAATTCATGTATAAGATGTACACATTGTCAAGTGTAATGTAGCTTCTTCAATCTTTCAAGATTTTGACTTTTCTTTAACACAATAAAATCTAAGCTTAACTTTCCAAACTTACCAGCAAATAACTCATAGAGGGCATGTCTAGTTTAATGAAAACAAGGACCAGGGGTGACATGTTAGCAGTGTTCCACGAGGGACTTCCACAAAGAAGAGGGAGTCAAGCTATTCTCCAAAGCACCTGAAGGCAGGACAAGAAGCAATGGGTTCAAAGTAATCAAGGAGAGAAGCAACTTAGAACTAAGGAGAGATTTGCTGACAATTTATCAGTGAAACAGCTTGACTCCAGAAGTTGTGGATGCTCCAACACTGGAGGTTTTTAAGAAGAGATTTCAGACAGCCATTTGCCTGAAATAGTATACAGTTTCCTGCTTGAGGAGGGAGTTGGACTAGAAGACCTCCAAGATCCCTTCCAACTCTGTTATTCTGTTGCTTTGGGAAATTTAGAATCCTGTCATCAGCTGTGTGTGACATGTTTCACTTCTCATTAGTTAGATGGACACACAAACATCTGGGAGGAGAGAGCTGTAGTTAGGTAGGTGAGAGAGTACTTAGGCCAGGTACCATCTACCTGATGAAGGAGATTCAAGTCCATTTAATATAGTAGGCAGAGCTCTACAGGAAATGTTCATCTCCTGTAAACTTCAGTTTGATAATCAAAGGAAATAAAAGGAAAGGGGTGATAATTGAGGAATGGAAGTCGTTTTGCATCTGATGTTTTCCAATTATAAACAGTAAATAGCAGTGTCATTCCTATCTCTGTTCTTACAAACAGGTTTTCTAGAAAGCACAAATTGAAGACAATTCAATAAATTGTCAGATGAATTGAAGATAATAGTCCTATACTCCAGTTAAGTCCATTGGGGGCTGGCCAGTCCAGACAGTAGACATGTGATCGTGCCCCAAATAAAAGACCTTGTTTTTCAAATGTTGCTGGCTTTAGAGTAACTGGAAAGAGAGAGAGGTGAATGGACAAGGTGGAATCAAATCTGTTGCATATATTGCTTTGAAAACTCACAAGTTTTGATCAGTTAATTAGAAAGATGGTTGCATTGAGGCTGTATAATTTTTATTGTAGAATGCGGTGGACTTTTAAATAATCATTATTCTTCTGGGTTTTCTTCTGTTCACTGATCAATAGACTCCATCTGCAAAAAAGGCAGAAGGGAGTCTTAAACAGTTTTGAAGAGCAAATGGATTCTTAGCTAGATGCTTTGTGAGACAGAGCAGGTACCTGCCAAGCTCATATAAAGAAAGGTTAAAAACAGAATCACTTCATTTGTAGGCTCAGATCTTAAATTGTTCTCCCTCAAAAAGAGGGAGAAGGTATGAAATTATGCACAGCTTGCATACAATCCTATATGTAAGGATCCCAGAGAAAAACCCGCTATTTTAACTCAGCAAATAAATGCATTGATTCCATAATAACAACAATAATAACAGTATGACTATCGGCTAACAAATTTCTTCGGGAACATTTAACAATCTACACAGGTGAAGTGCTTTGAAAAGTGCCTGTCTATGAACAATAGATCAGATGGGGATGAGCCCTATTCTTTTTACGAAGCAATAAACATGCAGCTGAATTGTCCTAGAATATTGTTTTCAAGGGGGAGGGAGAGGGAGGAAAGATTACATGGGGGTTCAATGCAACACAGCAAATCACCAAGTGCCATTTCTCTGCTTCCTTCTGTGTGACAGTGTTATCCCAAGGAGATGGATGGGGTTTCTATACAGTTAGAAGACAAAAACAAATAGAGAAAAGGGTTTTTTTTTTTTCATAAGCATCAGCTCATACTAAACAGGTGGATGTGTATCATTTCTAATTCTTTTCATTTCTCGCTCTTCTTAGTGTTTTCTAATGTTGTCAAATCAGCCAGTCGTGAAGACTAAGCTAAGTCAATTGAAGGCAACCCTGAAAACTCACTCCTGCAAAAATAATGGCTTGCAGAAAATGGCCATTTTTACTTCATGCGAGCTAGTAGGCTGGCATGAAATCCAGTTGCCCTTCATTCAGATGACCAGTTTATTTTGGGATGAGTACTTACTTTGGAGTCATTTTTGTGGGTTCTGTCTATTTCCACTTGATCGAAGTTGCAGCAGAACCTTACCAATGCTAACTCAAGGAGTAAGAGTCATATATTCCGATATAGAGAAGATGATAAATACTGCCAGATATATCCTCTTTTTCATCAGTTTACTAAAATTCCTTTCTCTAGCATCTTAAAATATGGTAGAATGAAACAATTGTCAAGAGTTAGTAACTTTACAGGGCTGGTGTTTTGTTTTGTTTTTTAAAGGCTTTGCGTTAAGGAAAGAACGAATATTTTTTTTAAAAAGCTGCCTAATATTGTGAACCATTTCATATTTTTTTGGGGGGAAAGGCCATTATCCCACATGATAAATAGAAGTTGTCAGTTTTTTTTCTTATCTAATTTTGCTGGCTTACTATGTATACAAAGTGATTTCACCATCTTGTTTGTTTGTACAAATAAGGCATCATGGAAAATGGAACGTAGGCGAACCCAAAGCTTGTAAAAATCATGGGTGGCTTTTGATCAGGGTTGTCCACATAAAAGGTGGAGCATTGATCCCATTGTTGTGGCCACCATATTGCCTTTTTTTTAAAATCAGCCCTTGTGGATACCTCCATTAATGTTCCTTTCTGTACAGAAAAAAAAAATATATATGAGGGTGCCTTATATGGAGGGAGACTGATTCCTGTGCCTCTCCATCCTTTGAGAGAGGAGTTTTTTTTCAGTTTTGTTGAGACATCTGGACCCCAAAGCCTTTTGCATAAAAGCGCAGTGACCCTCCAAAATTTGTATTAAATTTGGTCCTGGCGTATTCAATGTCAAAGAATCTAAGGTGCACTTTTGGAGTCCAATTCTACAGGACTTTCTCTGGCACCATTCTTGACTAGAAAAGCACAACCCAGCAGAAGGTGTCTAAATAAATAAATCTTGTTCTGTAAAGTACTGTGTCAAAGTGATTCCCTTCTACACCCAATTCTTATTAGGAAGTCCCCTGCAGACATTTCTAAATCCAGCTCACAATGTCCTTGGAACTTTGTTTTTGCCAGCATGGGACTTCAAAGAGGCGAAGAAGCCATTGAGCATAGCACTCATGGTAGAGTCAGTAAGATAGACTTGGCTTACTTGGAGAGCCATTTTAAAGGCCTCCTCACAGGGTCGTACTATCCATAGGTTTCTTTTGCTATGTGTGTGTGTGTGGAAGAAAACTTGAGAGTGTTATCCTTTTTGAGTGGGCATCTGCTTCTACAGGTGACACTGAATCTCAACTTCCATTCTGCACATCACCACCAACATGCTGGCTAAGGCTGAGAGGAGAGTGGGTTTTTCTCACACCAGCAAAGGCAACAATGATGTAAAGTGATTTGAAAGTGAGGAAATCAAGATTGGAGAGGTCATTACATCACCCAGGACAGAAAAGGCTTTGCAACCTATTGATCTTTTATCCAGACATCCAATTGAGCAGACATTGGCTATTAACACGAGAGTCTGTACATCCATTCATCCCAAAATAGTCACCAAATTATTAGTTGTGCCAGTACTAGCAACAAAATTACAGCTCCTCCTTTTTCCTTTGTTGTTTTTCAAACGATTATAAGAGCTGACATTTTTCTTTTCCTGGGGGGGGAAAAGGGGAATTTGATTTCCCAATACTTTCTTCCTGCACGTTCTAGGCTACATAGCAGCTAAACAGCGCCTACGTTATAAGTTTATCAATGATTATGTACGTGTCATTCTTGTATTTATGTGTAGTGTATGTATTGTAAATAAGCTCAGAGCTTTTTTCTCTTCTTTACTGTAAAACAGTGAATTTTATTTTTGGTTTGTTTGTTTGTTTGTTTGCCCAATGACCATCGTAATGGGGATTCCCTCTAAAGACAAGAACCATCAGCAGACAATTAACTTCATGAACAAGTATTAACGTTTTTAATGATGTCTCAGACCTAATTCTGTTGGTGCATTGCTCTTATGTATTCCACTTCCCTATGACTTGAGCTGTGAATTGAAATAGAATTTAAACTTTTAAATGTATGCATTGGTATAAATATCTGAATGGAGGCATGAAGGATAAATAAAAGCATTTTGTATGGAACATTTCTCTCCTGACCAATCAATTATTCCATTGGGTGGCTTGCAATTTTTTATACATCTGTATTTACAAAAAAAAAAAAAAAAAATCTATAAAAAACATTTGACAAATACTTATTTTAACTTCCTTCTTCTAGCTCTGGGCTTCCACTTTGCAAAAGGAGAACCTATTTATTCATTTATTTATTTGTATTCCACTTTTATTACTTTTACAAGGCAAACCTATCCAACACTTCTTTTTCCCCCACAATAACAACCCTATGAGGTGAATTGGGCTGAGAGAGAGTGACATGGCCCAAAGTAACTTTCATGGCTAAGGCAGGACTTGAATTCACAGTTTTCTAGCCTGATGTTTTAACCATTAGACAAAACTGGCTCTCAAAGGGAACGAACAGTTTCTACACAAAGGAATACCTTCATTCCTTTTATTTCTTTTTGCAAAGCCCTAGGACAACTTTTGGGTATGACTAACCTTATGCTTTATCTGTCTATAGAACATTGTAATTCTCCCAAGGACTTCCAGGAGGCGTCAAAGGTAAGTTGTCTGTTGGTTCGCAAAACTCCAACTGCCTTGGTCGAACGAGATCTTTTTCCTTCAAAAATATATTGTGTTTAGTGGAGAATAGAGAAAGCAGAAAATATGATAGCCAGTTTGTGCTTGTATCTGTCTCAATACATAAGTGTATCCACACACTTTAACCAGAGGTGGCATTCAATCAGTTCTGATAGGTTATGGAGAACCAGTAGCGGAAATTTTGAGTAGTTCAGAGAACCAATAAATACCACCTCTGGTTAGCCCCACTCCCATCTATTCACTGCCTCCCGAGTCTCAGCTGATCGGAGTCCCAGCTGATTGGCTGGGTCTTCTTTTGTTGCCCTGCACAGGAGAACAGAGCTGGAAAGCAGGTTAGTGGGGTGGGAAGGGAATGGGATTTTGCAGTATCCTTCCTCCAGGAGTGGGGAGGGAATTGGGATTTTACAGAATCCTTCCTCTGCTATACCCACCAAGCCATGCCTACCAAGCCACACCACGCCCATCAAGCCATGCCCACAGAACCGGTAATAAAAAAAAAATTGAATACCGCTACTGCTTTATACCCTGATTATATCACCTTGCAGTAGTCACAATTAGGGTTTTAAAATATATATAGAACTTTGTGACCTATTACTGATGACCAGAAGTCAAAACAAACCATGTTGGGTTCCCAGTGAAGACATTGTAAACTGAAGATGGTTCTGTGAAAGTGGGGCTGACAAATGCAGCAAAATGAAGAGGTGGCAAGTAGACTGGCTCTTCATAATTCTTCTCCAGAGAAGAAGAAGATTTGAGATTGTCTACAAGTGCTCTGTATAGTTGTTCCTCTGAGGAATCACAAGACAGTGGTATTCAATAGTTCCAGAGCTCTGGGAAGTGAGGCAATAGCCATCTTGCTCAAACCATAGTTAGTACTTTCAGAAAGACACTTGATTACTATTTTTCTAAACATTCTTGGAAATTGTTAACTTCTTTTTTGGCTATTAGGAACCTTTTGATCAACAAGTTTTATAATCCCCATTGAGTTTTCTTCACTCCTTAGCAAAATAAGTTTTAAATATAAGTTTAAGAACTTTTAAAAAAATTGAAATAGCAAGAAAAAGAATGGTTAGAACTTTGATTTTTGAATGTTATAAACAGACTGAGGGTCCATGTGGATTTGAAATAATATTTTGGAATTAGTTATAAAAATCCTTTCCCATGGGAAAATGTTTTTGTTTTGAATTCTTGTTTAAAAATATAATAGGTGAGACTTTAAAGGTTGGAGACTAGAGGTAACCAGAAGAAACTAACAATTAAAATTAAAGGAGATTTTGTGAGAAAGGACAAAGGAAAATACAGCATCTAGTTCCAGGACATTATTTAAAAAGAATAAATATCGAGATTGTTAAAATTAAAAGGAAGAAATATAAAGTTGGCTTACTTGAAATAGATATATTGTTATCTCTGGTAACCCTTAAATTATTTTTGCTGATTGGGACTGAATTTGCTGATTGGGAAAATTTAAAGATTTGTTTACATATGAGAGATGAAATATGAGAAGAGATTATTTATTGTATTTCAAGAATGGTGGCTGATAAGTTACTAATTTTGTTTATACTTGTGTCAATGGAGGAAGTAATTTCTTTATATATTTATTTCATGTTTCTTTACTTTTTTTCTTTTCTATTTTTTTCTTTTCTGCGCTTTCTTTTTAAATTCTTTTATTTTTTTTTGCTTGCATTAGTTTTTATCTTTTTAATGGCAATGTTGAATAAAAAATACTGCAGGATAATGCTCATAATGCATTATTGTGCTGCTTAATTATATGAGTATTCTATTTTGAGGTTGTTGTTTTTTACCTACAATAGCTGTTTCTTTCATGTAAGACATAACCACTCCCAGAGTTAATTAAATTAGAGATGGCTTTTTTTTTCCCCTCTGTCTTTTTTTGTTCTAAGGATCACACAACTAGCCTGACACACTAGTCCTCATGTTTTTCAATTCAGTGCCCTGCAGCTAAAGCTGCTAAGTGCCAACAATAACTCTATTACTGTGGATTTACTGTAACTGAAAACTGACAACAGCTTTTAAAACACAAGATGGCATTCAAAACCCCAAAAGAAAGCTGTTTTTTCCAACTTCCAGATGTGAGGTCTTCAACT
This sequence comes from Hydrophis major, assembly GCA_033807585.1. NCBI lineage: Eukaryota > Metazoa > Chordata > Lepidosauria > Squamata > Elapidae > Hydrophis > Hydrophis major. The sequence continues at coordinate 16,277,502 of CM066332.1, read as the reverse complement.
CCCAGAATGCTCTAATCCATGTGGTCTTTGCTGAGAATTCTGAAGTTGTCCAATTGGGAAACGTGAACATTCTGTGCAGTTGTGGGATTCAAATTTTTTTACTAAGGGTTCTGTGGGTGTGGCTTGGTGGGCATGACAGGGGAAGGATACTGCAAAATCTCCATTCCCTCCCCACATCACTAACCTGCTTTCCAGCTCCGTTCTCCTGTGCAGGGCAACAAAAGAAGACCCAGATGATCAGCTGGGACTCGGGAGGCAGAGAATAGATGGTGGCAGGGCCAGTCAGCAGTGGGATTTGCCGGTTCTCTGAACTACTCAAAATTTCCGCTACCGTTTCTCCAGAACTGGTCAGAACCTGCTAAATAACCACCTCTGATTCCATGGCTTCAAGAGGGCGCAAAAGGGTCTACCACAAGCAGCCCATTCAGAGGAGGATCCAGGGAGCATTCAAGGAAATCTGGAACAGTTTCAACAGTTTCCAAAATTTAAGGATTGCCACATCAAGTGACAACTGATACGTGTCATCTTGATATCCCTGTTGAGCCTTTGTTTCCAAAAAAGTAGGCTCAGTCAGTTGCTAGTTACAATGTACTGAATAATTATTATGTTGAGAAATGTAATTGTGTGTACATGTGTGTGAGCTATGTGTATCAGACCATCACTGATGAGTCTGCTAAAGTGTAAATAATGGTATATATAAACAATTCATTTTTAAAAGCTAAACTGTGGATTTAAAGGTACTAAACTAAACTAATCTAAGTTAAACTAAGCTAAACTAAACTAATCTTAACTAACCTAAACAACCTAAGGTAAGGTAAACCAAACCAAACTAAAACTGTAAACTAAAGTAAAAGAAAAGATCAGAACTAGTCAGCTCCCTGCTGCTTATGGCCTAACCCTGCCTATAAAATAATTGCTTTCAGTAAAAAAGAAAAGAAAAGAAAAAAAATACAATCATATTCTGTCTGTCCTTTTCCGGGTGATTATTAGGAGAACTTTAGGCCAAGATCTAGCCTTTGGTCTACCACTGATTGGCCTTTGGGATTTAACTGAAGGAAAAGCCACCCACAGAGTCTGGGGGAGATGGAGGTGGAAGGATGGTCAAAAAGTTTAACCCTACTTTGACTTTGACACAGAGCCCGATGTTTTGAGGAGAGAATTGGCAAAATCCAGTTGTCGATGTGGGCTTCTCCATCTGTTTGTTTGCATTTGAGATTGTGATTTCTCTAATAAGGACCAGAACAATAGCCCAATTAACAATAGCCTACAGCATTTGGCTTTTATCAAAATCCCCCTTAAAGCACAGTCCTATGGAGATTGTAAAGAGACTTTCGCGGACTGAGCTACTGATTTGTGGGAAAGCAAAGGGGTCCCTCAGCCCCCTTATGCAGTGAGTGAACGTGTGTGAATGCCTTCCTGACAATACATTAATTGTTCCACTTGATGGTCTCTTCTGGAATTAATCTCTTTCTTTTCCCCAACAGGACCTTAACTCCAAACTGCATCTCTTCCCATTTGGTCCAAGTTGTCCACACTGAACACCCACACAAGACCCTTTCTGGGAAGATCCTTCTCTCTCTCTCTCTCTCTCCAATCTTACATCTGCCCTTTGATTAAACAAAAAAAAAAAAAAAATATGTTTTCCCTCTGGGTCCTGCACAACTTGAATAGCTCACAGCAGTTCACATGCTGTGCATCGTATTTCTGTTGTTCTGTGAAACAAAGCCGGAGCTGAATTTAACCATCTCTCCTAAGGTAGCAGTTGGCAATTGAATCCAGTCTCCAAAATGTTTGGCCCATGAAGTAGCCCTTCAGCTCCCCCAGAAGATTCTTCTGCAGAAGAATCGGTGAACTTTGTCCTCCAGGTTCTTGCACAGCAGTGACCTCCAGCTTAGATCATGGATGATGGGGTGGCTTTGGCCATATGCTTACACACGTTAGGGCTTCAGTTCAGAGGCTGTATCATTCAAGGTTCAAATGTTTTGAACAAGCATGGAATAGTTGGCTTTGGGCTACCATGGAAGAGCAAAAGTTCACACAACCAAACTGCTTCTCTTTCTGTAATACCAGCATACTTTCCTATCATAAAATCAAACTTTTTCCCTTCCTTCCTTCCTTCTTTTCTCCCTCCCTTCCTCTGTTTCTCCCTTCCATCCTTCTTTCTTTTCTTCTTTCTTCCTCCTTCCTTCCTCTCCCTCCCTCCTTTCCTTCCTCCCTCCCTCCCACCCTTCACTTGCCCCCCCTCTCTCCCTCCCTTCCTTCCTTCCTTCCTTCCCTCTTTCCTTACCCCTCCCTCCCTCCTTCACTCCCTCTCTTCCATCCTTCTTTCCTTTCTTCTTCCTTCCTCCTTCTTTCCTCCCTCCCTCTCTCTCCCTCCCTTTCCAACTTCCCTCCCTCCTTCCCTTCTTTTCTTTTGAACAAGGACTTGCTGAGCTCAGCCCACAAGTCCTCGTTTTCCACCTGCCAGGTGTTTGATAATCTCCCTTTCCTTCAAGGCAGGTATCAAATCCAGAGTTTTTTGAACTCTGATGGGTTGGATCTTGACTTAGTCAGCCATGAGCTGACTAAGAGGTGTGTGTGTGTGTGTTATTCATGTGTGCATGTATAAGGCATGCATGCAAGTGTTGAGGAAGAGATACTGGCCTAATTGTCCTGAAAGCTGTACTTTAAGCCTTTATTGTTTGTTTTTTGAGGTCATATAGCATTTCATTAAATGCCTTTTGTAAAACTTCTCAGATAAAACTTTTTCTTCCCTGAAGTGCTTTCCCCCCCACCCACCCCCAAAAAGTTGGTTTCTGCCTGAGCCCAGAATATTAACAAAGAGAAACCCACAATAAAGTTGAGTTTTTGAAATGTCAATAGTGAAACCTGCCATTTGATAAGCCCTATAAATGGCTCCATGCAGGTTGTTGTTTAATCTTTATATACAGGTGCGCCTCAAGGTTATCTCCCTTGAGGGGGCTTTTGTGATTTGTTATCCGCTCTGCCTTTTATCAGCAAAAGCATTTCCCCTTGTAACTTTTATGGCTCTTTCTTTTCCATTTCTTGTGAAGGTCTGGTTACCACAGGAGTCCACTTTCGGTTCCCGTTAGAAGCCATGATGTCTCCATGATGTAGCCTTGTTGAGACCAGTGTGGAGTTTTATTAAGTGCTCCATCACCCTCTCGTACATCTCATATAGTTTGACGAAAAGAAGGACAAGAGCTGACATGATAGCAGTGTTCCAGTATCTCTGGGGCTGCCACAAAGAAGAGGGTATGAAGCTATTCTCCAAAGTACCTGAAGGCAGGACAAGAAACTATGGGTGGAAACTAACCAAGGAGAGAAGCAACCTAGAACTGAGGAGAAATTTCCAGACATTAGAACAATGAAGAAGTTAAACAACTTGCCTCCAGAAGTTGTAAATGCTCCAATACTGGAAATTTTTAAGAAGAGATTGGATAACATTTTGTCTGAAATGCTGTAGGGTTTCCTGCCTAAGCAGGGGGTTGGACTAGAAGACCTCCAAGGTCCCTTTCAACTCTGTTATTCTGTTCCATTCTATTCTACCCTGAATCCAGAATATTTTCCACATCAATAAGAAACCAACTCTGTCCATTCTCTTCCATGGAAGTTTCGCCTGGCACTTTACATTGGCAGATGAACCACTCAACATCTCATCTCAACAGCTGAGCAGACAAATCAAAATATGTGCAGAACGGGTGATGGGTATTTTCCCCCTTGCCTCCAAAAAGTGGGAATGAGTGGATAGAGGATATGGATGTGGGTCAAAGAGGCAGCTGAAATTCATTGGAAGAACTGTACTTTATTGAACATCTCATTGAGATGAGAGAAGATTGTCCATACCATCACCAGAGCCAACCCTGAGCTGATGGGATTTGTTTTTCCTTATTCCCCTCCTGAAAAGAAGAGGTTGGGATTTCGATGAAGAGATTCGGATTTGAAGACTGTTTGGCTCCGTTTTCATTCATTATGAAGGCTAATCTATAGAAAGATCTCCTAGTCCAGGGGTTGCCAACCTTTTGGACCTCAAGAATCACCAAACTTATAATTTTAAATCCCGTAGACCAGAGACCTTGGGAAAATCCTTTAAAAAGTCTGCAGGAAAATTCCCCACCCCGTTTTCCTTCCAATTTATCATTCTTGATTTGGGATCGCAGGATATCATCTCCAGCTCCATTCTCAGGGGGAGGGAGACAGAGAGACTTTTGGTTTCATGCAAGGAAAGCAGCAGAAGCAGCAGAAGTCTTTCTTTCTCTCCCCCAAACTCCGCTAGAAATGAATCTTTGTGAGACTTGTCATGCCGGCGCAGCCTTTTGGAATAGGAGGCCTTGCAGGGTCCCAAAGACTCATTTCTGGTGGAGTTTGGGGGAGAGAAAGAAAGACTTTTGCTGCTTTCCTTGCATGCAGCCAAAAGCAGAAGAAGAAATAAGCGGAAAGAAGCAGCCTGGATTAATTGCTTTGGGAGTGACATTTCCCTGTGGACCACCAAATTTTTCTCATGGACCACCAGGGCTCCCTGGCCCACTGGTTGGCAACCACTGTCTTAGTCAATCACGTACCACCACTTCTCTTGGTATTCACTCCTGAAAATGTTATTTGTCATAGGAGTCTTCCTGCCTGTGTCCTTGAGTCCATGTTTTTATAGGTCCAATCTCATCCTGAATGATGTGTTATATGCGTAAATGGAGCTTTCCTTGATTACACAAAGAGTATTGTGAAAGCAAACATAATAAAAGAGAGGGTTGCCTGATTTTATGCAACCACATACGGAAATGGGTCCCGACATCTCCTCCAAGACAAAGAACTTCGTACAGTTGAGAAGCTACTTCTAGAAAAATGGTATACCTGAATCTGCAGTGCTCCAGACCCAGCTGGTTTCAGTAGAAAAGTGGTATTATCATGGCAATATGCAGGTAACTCCATAAATGACTGAAATTACTAAGGCAGGAAAGGAATGGGATCAAATCATAGATAGAGCAACGTCAACACACAACAGACATCTTATAATTCTGAAACAGTTCTTCCCATTCCAGATAAGTTGTCCTACAGGCCTAATAACCTGAAATGCTATTGTACACTCCTATTGGCCAAAGTTCTGAAGGCCATTTAGACTCCTGCTTGAAGTCATTCCCAAGCCCGGGTCTCATTTAACCTGCAATTTGATCTCCAACAGAAAATGTTTCTCTTCGCTGCAGGTGAACTAGACACCTGAGCTTAGGAGAATCTCAAGAGCCTTCAAGAAAATTCCAACAGCCCGTGCCAGGTATGGTGTAGACCAGGGGTATCAAACTCAATTTCATGAAGGCCGCATCAGGGTTGTGTTTGCCCTCAGGGGCCCGGCAGTGGGCATGGCCAGGGTGCAGGTGGCCAGGGTCAGCATGGCCAGCTCAATGTCACTCATGTCAGATGCACCTGTGGTGGCCAAGTGCTAAGGCAGAACTTCCCTCACTCTCATTATAATCTCTTTCCTTCCTTCCTTCCTTCCTTCCTTCCTTCCTTCCTTCCTTCCTCCCTTCCTTCCTTCCTTCCTTCCTTCCTTCCTTCCTTCCTTCCTTCCTCCCTCCCTCCCTCCCTCCCTCCCTCTCTCCCTCCCTTCCTTTTCTTCTTTTTCCTTGCCCCTTCATTCTCCTTTCTTCTTCCTTCCCCTTTTTTCCTTCTGTTTCCTTCCTTGCTCACTTCCCATCTTCCCTTCTTTCTCTTTCTCTTTCTTCTTTCTGTTCCTTCTTGGATACTCAAGTGCAAAAGGGAAAACTTTCTCCTTTTGTTTTGTGTTTTGTTTGTTAGGATAGCCCTCTGCCAGCGAAAATGGAGGTCGGGGTGGCCATGCATTCCCCCTCTCCCCACAGGGCCTGTTTTTGGCCATGGCAGCCTCCTACAGCCCTCTTCCAGGGAAAATAGACCTTGGAGGGGGGGCGGCCCTCCCGTGTTCCTTTCATGCTGGCAGAGGCACTGCGGGCCAGTCCTTCACTGTTTCCAGGGTGGCCCCCAAGGGCCAGATCTAAGCACTCCATGGGCCAGAACTGGACTGCGGGCCTTGAGTTTGACATTCTTGGTGACTGTCTTGTGGCCATCCAGGCATTATCAGTCTCCCAAAGGTGTTATGTGCCCCTCTGATTTCAGACAGTGAAAAAAAAAAAAACAGTGTTTGGAAAAGATCAGCACTGGCTTCCAAATTCACCAAACAGGCTTCTGAACAAGCCCCAAAGTGACTGCTTCATCACTGGCAACGCCAACCTTCCCCAAAAGAACTGGCACATTTTTTAGCCTATCCGGAATTAGAGTCAGCAGCTTTTGAACTAAAAATCAAATTTTTTAAAAAGTAGGCAAAAATGTGGGAAGGGGAGAATTTTACAATGCTTCTGCCCCAGGGACCCATTTATTGTGCTAGTGAATAAATTGATTTGCTATTTTTCCACCTGCACTGTGAATTTCTTCCCATATGAGAAAATTTACATTAAACTCCACTCTCAGACCTCCCGAGTAGCAATGTAAAGTCTAAATACTTGAACTTGGGAGGCTTTAAACTAGTTGGAAGATACTTAGAAAAGTCTTCAGGGGGCTGTGGAGAAGTTTGTTTACCCTAATTTCTGAGGTCTGCATCCAAGAAAACATATTTAATTCAATGACTCCTCAGTGCATATTCTTTTGTCCGAATGCAAGTTATTTTGACCTCTACTTGTGAAGTCTTCTTTTGTTGTCTACAGACTCCACACACATTTTTCCACTTGAACCAACTGTGCTGAGAAACACAGCCAGGGAATTGGAACTTCATAATTTAGTGCCAGATCTGGGGGTTGTGCACAAGCCCCATCCTCAAGGCCAGGGAGCTGAGAGAGGCAATTTAATCCACCTTGAAGCTTCAGAAATACAGACTCTTCATCAAGGAGAGCATCTCCAAAGCTGGGACAACTCCTCCTAGCTGATCCTCATAACAGAATACTAGAGTTAGAAAGGGACCTTGTAGGTCACCTAGTCCAACCCCTGTTCAAGCAAGAGACCCTATACCATTTCTGACAGATGGATGTCCAGTCTCTTCTTGAAAGCCTCCAACGATGAAGCTCTCACAACTTCCAAAGACAAGCATTGATGTTGATTGCTTTCACTGCTGGAAAACTTCTCTTTATTTCCAGGTTGAATCTCTCCTTGGCCAGTTTCCATTCATTATTTCTTGTCTGGCCTTCAGGGACTTTGGAAAATAGTTTGACCCCTTCCTCCTCTCTGTGGCAGCCCCTCAAACATTGGAACACTGCTATCCTGTCACCCCTGGTCTTTCTCTTCACTAGACTAGCCATGCCCAGTTCCTACAACTGTGCATCCTATGTTTTAGCCTCCAGTCCCCTAATCATCTTGATTGCTCTTCTCTGCACTTTTTCTAGGGTCTCAACATCTTTTCTATAGTGTGGTGACCAAAACTGGATGCAGTATTCTAGGTATGATCTTACTAAGGTTTATAGAGTGGTATTAGTACGTCACATGATCTTGATTCTATCACTCTGTTAATGAAACTTGGGATTGTATTGGCTTTTTTGGCTGCTTGAAGAGCTAAGTTGGATCTGCCCTGGAAAGTCCTTGGAGAGGACACCCATGAGAAAAATGTCCAGTGATGGAATACCCACAACTTCTGCTGTTCCATTGGTTGATTGCTCTCACTGTTAAGAAGTTTCTCCTTAGTTCTAAGTTGCTTCTCTCCTTTATTAGTTTCCATTCATCACTTCTTGCCCTGCCTTCATGTGCTTTGGAAAATGCATTGACACCCTCTTCTTTGTGGCAGCTCCTCAAATATTGGAACATGTCAGAGGCAGGAGGGATTTTTTTTTTTCCTGGTGGATTAGTTCAACTGGGCTTACATGACAATATGCAAAAAAGTTTTCTTCTTAAGTGCTTCTATTTCCCTTCTAAAAAGAACATGGAAAAACACTGTGACTAATGATTTCAGTATAGAATCATCACCTTCACTATTTATACGGTTACAGGAACTGGGCATGGCTAGTCTTGTGAGGAGAAAGACCAGGGGAGACATGATAGCAGTCTTCCAATATTTGAGAGGCTACCACAGAGAGGAGGAAGGGGTCAGGCTATTTTACAAGGCACCTGAAGACCAGATAAGGAAGAATGGATGGAAACTGATCAAAGAGAGATTCAATCTAGAAATAAGGAGGAATTTTCTGACAGTGAGAACAATCAACCCATGGAACAGAAGTTGCCTTCAGAAATTGTGAGAGCTTCATCACTGGAGGCTTTCAAGGAGAGATTGGACTGCCATTTGTCAGAAATGGTTCAAGGTCTCCTGCTGGGGTGAGGGGGGGTTGGACTAGATGACCTACAAGGTCCCTTCCAACTCTGTTAATCTAATCTAATATGTATTATGAGGAGATCAGACATTAAATTAGCCAAAAGACCGAGAAAAGGTTGCTAAACAGAGTTGTGACTCACTCAAATTAATCATAATATACCATTTTAAAAAACGACTCATCATAGCTAGAATTATTTTGGGTGGAGTGTTTACTTTGCTGATTACAAATTGCACTGCAGGACTGATAATTAATCTTTTAACTTTATTTTTATTGCTACAGCTGGGGCTTTACATCAATACAAATGTCACAGTTTAATCCAAATAGTGTCTTGTGACTTAAGATATTGTACCAGTACAGGAAAAATAAAAGGGAAAGAATGCCCTTTGATTCATTTTGACAACCAAATCTGGCACGCCCCAAATGGGAGAATAACTTGAACCATGTCAAGAAGAAAACAATAAAGTAGTATCGACTGATCTGCCATCTATCTCTGAAGTTCTAAACAAAACCACTATGTACATTACAAAAAACCAGTAAATTACAGGTAAAGTTGGAAGGAACCATTAGCAATAATTTGAGTACACCATCCCATAGAAGTGTATTTAGTATTTATTTGATTTGTCAAAAAGAATAAATATAGTTTTGAATACATGAGATAGATACTTATAAGAAAAATAAAGAACAATAGGACAGGGATTGTAGGCACGATTGGTCCGTTTATGCATGCCCCCTACTGGCCTCTTAGAAAGGGAGTGAGGTCAATAGTAGACAATCTAAGGTTACAGTTTTGGGGGTTTGGAGAAGAAACCTCAGAGTCAATGCCTCCAGACATTGATCACTCTGTTGCTGAAGTTGTATTTTCTATTATCAAGTTTGGTGCGGTTTTACCTTGAGTTTGTATCTATTGTTTGCTCTTGTATTGTTATGACTGAAGCTGAAGTATTCATTGACAAGTAGGACATTGCAATGCATGATTTTATATACTATATTTAGATCGGACCGGAGGCGGTGTAGTTTTAGGTTTTCTAGGTCTAGAGTTTCAAGTCTGGTGGCATAAGATATTCTGCAATGAGTAGAGGAGTGGAGAACGCTTCTTGTAAAATATTTCTGGACTTTTTCAATTGTGTTAATATCAGATACATGATATGGGTTCCAGACTGATGAGTTGTATTCAAGTATAGGTCTAGCAAATGTTTTGTATGCTCTAGTTAGAAATGTGATATTACCAGAGAAGAAGCTACGTAGGATTAGATTAACAACCCTTAATGCCTTTTTGGCTATGTAGTTACAGTGGATTCTAGCACGTAGATCATTTGAGATGAGTACTCCTAGGTCCTTGACAAAGTTTGGATCCTCAACAAGGTCTTGATTATTTAGCTTGTATTTTAATTTCTGATTTTTTCTGCCAATACGTAAGACAGTGCATTTATTTGTTGAACTTTGAAGTTCCCATTTGTTTGACTATTCTGATACATAGTCAAGGTCTTTTTGGAGGGTAGTAGTATTGTCTGTGGTGTTGAATAGTTTTACATCATCAGTGAAGAGAATGCAGTTGCTCTTAATATGATCACAGAGATCATTTATATAGAGTATGAAGAGAGTTGGTCCTAAAATACTGCCTTGGGGGACACCACTGTTGACAGGTACAGAATTTGATAGGACACTCCCAATTTTGACCATCTGTTGTCTGTTGGACAGGAATGCTTCTATCCAGTTATGCAGGTGTCCAGATATAGCATAAGATTTTAGTTTTAGGAGTAGTTTGTCATGTACCACTGAATCGAAGGCTTTACAGAAGTCTATGCAGATTGCATCGATTGCTTTGCCCTGGTTGAGTTGTGTAGTCCATATGTTTTTCCAGTGTGAGAGTTGCAGATTACAGTGTTCTACAGTCAACAAGGCATACCGCAGATCGTAACAGCAAATAAGGGAAGAGTGATGCCACAACAACAATTACACAAGTGTCCATGAATTAAGGACCAACCTACATGATAATATTTTAACCTATTGGGGGGCTGGTCAATAATAGCAACAGCAATATCACTTAGAGTTATATACCACTTTACAGTGCTTTACAGCTTTCTCTAAGTAGTTTACCGAGTCAGCATCTTGCCTTCAACAATCTGGGTCCTCATTTTACCCACCTCAAAAGGATGGAAGGCTGAGTCAACCCTGAGCCTGGTGAGATTCAAACTGCCAAATTGCAAGCAGCCAGCAGTCAACAGAAGTAGCCAGAAGTAGCCTGCAGTACTTCAGTCAACAGAAATAGCCTGCAGTAACCACTGTGCCACCATGACTATAGGTAGTCCTTGAGTTACAACCATTTGTTTAGTGATCCTCTGAAGTCACAACATCTGGAAAAAATGACTTGGGCTTACAACTATCACAGCATTCCTGTAGTCATTTGATAAAAATTTGGGTGCTTGACATATTTGAGAATCTGAGTGGGAACCAGAGGTGGCATTCAGCAGGTTCTGACCAGTTCTGGAGAACCGGTAGTGGAAATTTTGAGTAGTTCTAAGAACCGGCAAATACCACCTCTAACTGGCCCCTCCCCCATCTATTCTCTGCCTCCTGAGTTCCAGCTGATCAGCTGGGTCTTCTTTTGTTGCCCTGCACAGGAGAACAGAGCTGGAAAGCAGGTTAGTGGGGTGGGGAGGGAATGGAGATTTTGCAGTATCCTTCCCCTGCCATGCCCTCCAAGCCATGCCCAGAGAACCGTTTGTAAAAAAAAAAAATTTAATCCCACCACTGTTGGGAACTATTAACCAGTGGAACAACTTGCCTTTAGAAGTTGTGGGTGGTCCCTCACTGGAGGAATTCAAGAAGAGACTGGACAGCCATTTATCCTAAATGGTATAGGGCTCTCCTGCTTGTGCAGGGGGTTGGACTAGAAGACCTCCAAGGTCCCTTTTAACTTTCTTATTCTGTTCTGTTATTCTGTTATATATTTACAATGATTGCAGCTTCCCAGGGTCACCTGGTTGCCATTTGGGACCTTCCAACAACCAGCTTCCAACAATCAACATCAATGAATAATGGTATGATTCATGTAACAGTTACAGTGATTGGTTTAACAACTTCTCCCCCCCCCCCCCCCAAAAAAAAAAAAAAGGTTGTAAAACCAGACAGGACCTATGCAACAATTTCCTCACTTAGCAACAGAAATTCTGGCTCCAGTTATGACCATAAATTGAAGGTTACCTGCATGTCATTCTGCATAATTGATGCAAATGATTATATTTTTTTTGTTCTAGCCATCTGTCTAAGGAGGTTCTCAGTCATCTGGGTCATAGTTGTTCCAAAGGTTTTTTTTTTTTCAGGAAGCAACTCGACCTTCTTCTTTTTCTTTGAAGATGTTTCACTTCTCATCTAAGAAGCTTCTTCAGCTCTAGCTGGATGGTGGGTGTTAGATCTGGGAGAGTGGGCGCAAGAACGGAGACGAGGCATCGAATAGTGACTCCAACTCTTTATTAGTGACTTCAGAACAGAGGGAAACACTAGGGCGGCAGCAGCTCCTTTTATAGAGCTGGCTGCTGTCACAACACCCAATGATTTGAGTTTGCCGCGCTGGAAGCGTCCAATCAGCGGCGACCCGCTAACAGCCAATCAGATCAGCCAACAACGACCAATCATGACCCGCTATCAGCGGGCCAATCAGAAGTGCAGGTTTACGAGCCTGCTGTGAAGGGAAAACTATTAGAATTGCAAGCTAACGAGTTTGCTTAGTTTGGAACAGTGGGGAATTGTAAATTACCAGCTGTCTGCAAGGGAAATAAATTCTTTCGTTCCCTACCATCCAGTCAGAGCTGAAGAAGCTTCTTGGATGAGAAGCGAAACGTCTTCCAAGAAAAACAGAAAAGTCCAGTTGCCTCCTGAAAAAGCACCTTTGGGACAGCCATGACCTGGATGACTGAGAACCTCCACAGACATTTAGCTATGCACTTTGGGATGAACACCCTTCGAATGGTAAAGGAACATGAATGGATTTCCAGAAAAATTGCAGACTATAGGAACCATTTGTGCTTCAGTTTAAGATGGAGACAACCCATACTCATCCCCAACAGCCTGCATCTGTCTTCAACACTGAAGGGGCAGAGATCAGAAAACATCCTGCAGCCCACAGGGCTTCACATCTATTTGCATACTCAAGTGAGTAAGGCTACAAGTGGCCTCAACGACTCTCTAAGAAGAATGCAAATGACCAGCTGTCTGCAAGAAATAATAAATCCTTCCATTCTCACCATCCAGTCAAGAGTTGAAGAAGCTTCTCGGATGAGAAGCGAAACCAGAAAGTCCAATTGCCTCTTGAAAAAAGCACCTTTGGGACTTCCAGCCATCTGTTCCTGGACAATATCTTCAGCTGCATTGGGACCTTATTTGTAGCAATTTTTACTCAGCTCTAGTTCTCATGACTGGCTTTCATACAACTTATTTTCAGAAGTTGTAGAAGCTATACCAGGGGTGGCTAACCTTTTTGGGCTCCTGTGCAAAAAATTGTGTGTCCGCTTGCACGCTCACGTGCCAGCACCCAGAAGGCAATATGCACCCCTCCCACACCCTTACACATGTGCATGCAATCCCTACCCACCCATCCATCCCCCGCTGCTCCCTTACCTGCACTGTGCCTCACAGCTGATTTTTGGCAGGCCTTTTTCGTCTCCCGAAGGCTTGAGGAAGGCTTCTGCAGGCTTTGCAGGCCGAAAACTAGCCCTGTTTCGTCACTTCCGGTATTTTCAAAAAAACAGGAAGTGATGAAACAGAGCTAGTTTTCAGCCTACAAACCTTGTAGAAGCTTGCAGAAGCCTTCCTCAAGCCTTTGGGAAGCCAAAAAAGGCCTCCAACCTGCCAAAAATCAGCTGTGAGGCACGCACATGCACAGTGAGGTAAGTTGGCCAACAGCTCGCATGCCGGCACAAATGGCTCTGCGTGCCACCTGTGGCATATGTGCCATAGGTTCGCCATCAGGGAGCTATACCATTATACAACAGGATTTATTTCTACTCCTGGTGCATAAGCATCCAGCTCCCACATATCATTATACGTAGTCCTCCACTTACAATAGTTAATTTAGTGACCATTCAAAGAAACAAAAGCACTGAAAAAAGTGACTTGTGACCATTTTTTTCACACTTACGACTGTTGCAGAATGCCCATGGTCTCATGATTTACATTCAGATGCTTGACAACAGGTTCGTAGTAATGACGGTTGCAGTTTCCCAGGGTCACATGATCTCCTTTTGCAACCTTCTGACAAGCAAAGGCAACGGGAGAAGCCAGAGTCTGAGTAACAACCATGTTACTAACTGAACAATTGCAATGATTCACTTTAGTACTGTGGAAGTAAAATGGGGCAAACTTCACTTAACAAGTGCCTCGCTTAGCAACAGTTGTGGTCATAAGTCAAAGGCTCTCTATATTTGCAAACAGTAGAGAAAGTCAACAATCTGATGGGCTTCCTATCTTCTCACCTCCTATTAATGTCCCTGAGGGTAGTTAATTCCTCTAAGCTCCTTTATAAAACAATGGAATCAATTCAGTATTTTCCATCTTCGGAGTTTGCCAGCTTGAATATTTCTTGTTTTTTTGCTCCACTGTTCATAATTATTTTTGCCTTTAATTGCCTGGAGTCCTTTGGCAGGCAAGGAAAACCCTTGAAAATATTTTTCCCCCTCCTTAATTATTATTATAATTGCCAATTTAATCGCACCAGCACTCTGAACTGGTTTTGCCCAGCACCGTGGGTGTGCATTTGTTTTAATCAACCATCTCTTTTGTGAAATGGCTCCATTTTTTTCCTCTGGAATTGCTTATCACATAGAGAGGGATGTATGAGAAGACTTGCCTTATATCAGCTTATTTTTTGAAATGCAGGCACATTACAAAATGCACGCCCTTTGCAACTTTGCAGGGTTCCAGTCTGTAGAAAGTTTAACACCACCTCTCTCCTAGAAGAATGAAATATTATGAGAAATATATACTTTAAAAAGGAAGAATAATATATTTCCCAAAGGTAGAAATGGAGAAACATGGGTGTTTTTTTTAAAGTAACCCCCACTTTCTTTAATTGTCCAGCTGATATTTTGTGCTCATTAAGAAAGACTGGGCCAGCCTTTCTACAAAACAAAAGATCTTCTGATCCAGGATGGTGGAATTATCCTTCATGGCAAAGCCATTCAGCCACAATAGGAAATTGTCCAATAAGCCCCTTCATTGCATCAGCCAAACTTCAACCAAGCTTAGCTCAGACAAACTCCTAGGACTTGCACATAGCCCCATAGGAGTCTGACAACAGCCAATAGAATGCATGTTCTTGCACAGAAACAGGAAGCTCAAGTTCAAAGCCCAAGAGAAGGTATACTTTCCCCCTCACTCTCAACTCCATGTGGTCAGCTGCCCAGAAAAATCAGTGTTCTTCCGCTTCATCATTAAACCATCTTTCCAATCAGCCTCCAGTCTCCATTTTGTCTCTAGTGCCTTTCTTCTGGCTTGGAACTGGACCTGGATATTTCTTCCAGCAACTCCTAAGTATTAACTAAAAGTTCACAACTTCTACAATATATTTGTTTTATTGCAATCCTGCAATTGTATCCCCACTTCTTGAAAATAATCTCCATTAGATTTGGGGAGGTTTACTTCTGAATCAACACGAAATGGGTTCCATTGCAATCCCAACAAATTTGCAACAGAATATGTGAGCTGTTTCAACCAGAAATCTTGCAGAGATTGGCTAAATGAAGAATGAAAGGAGAAGGCCTTGTTCATCGTCCTTCTAATGCAGAAGTCTACCTCCCAGCTAGCTCCAAGGCAACTCAGCAGAGGTGGTATCACTGTCCTGCTTCTCCAGGTAGTCTTCGACTTACAACCCATTTGTTTAGCAACTATTTAAAGTTACGACGGCATTGAAAAAAGCGAGTCACGGTTTTTTTCACATTTATGACCATTACAGCATTGCAATCCCATGTTCACAATTCAGATGCTTGGCAACTGCTTCATATTTATGACAGTTGCAGCCTTCCCGGGGTTAAGTGATCCCACTTTGTGACCTTCTGACAAGCAAAGTCAACGGGAGAAGCCAGTTTTGTTTAACAATCGTATTACTAACTGAACAACTGCAGTCCCAAAGTCCTTGTTTTTTTTTTCTTTTGAAAACGTTTTGCTTCTCATCCAAGAAGCTTCTTCAGCTCTGACAGAATAGCGAGGGATGGAAGGATTTATATTCCCTGCAGGAATACAGTTGCATCCTTTTAGTGGGTCATTGAAGCACCTGGGAGTCAGTCTGCAAGGAATATAAATCCTTCCATTCCCCACTATCCTGTCAGAGTTGAAGAAGCTTCTTGGATAAGAAGTGAAACGTCTTCAAAATTAAAAAAAAAAAAATTGAAAGTCCAGTTGCTTCCTGAAAAAAAAAAAAAAAAACACTTTTGGGACAATCATAACCTGGGTGACTGAGAATCTCCACAGACATTGAATAACTGCAGTGATTCACTTAACAGCTGTGGCAAGAAAGGTCATAAAACAAGGCAAAATTCACTTCTCAACTCTCTGGCTGAACAGCAGAAATTGTGGAGACTGCTTGTATTCATTACCATCCTTGAGGCTGGTCCTCTTCTTTTCCTTATGAAAATGCTACCAAACACTTTGTGCGAATGAGCTGACACTTAAAAGCCCTTGCAGAACATTTTAATAGGTTTAGAAATAGGTTTAGAAAGCAGCCGCTTTCTGGAGGCTAATTTTCTCTCTTTTTTGGGAAGGCTTCTTTGAAGTTTGAACATGAAAGGCTCCTGGGAAGTGTGATTGTGTTCGTTTTTTGTTGTCGTTGTTGTTGTTTCTGGGTTAAAAGAGAAACAGAGTTCAGAATGTTTGTTTGCTTTCCCTAATTTTGCTTGGTATTTATAATCAAAGTAGCTTTTGTAGCTTTTAAAAGAAGTACATTCAATAGTTTGGGGTTGGGTTGGATTTTCTCTTGCTCGACTGGAAACCAGGATTGGATACAACTTTGTCAGTTGGACAAGCTTGCAATGTTTGCTTGGGCAAAAGGCCCTAAAATTGTGATGGCGAACCTATGGCATGTGTGCCACGCAGAGCCATTTGTGCTGGCATGCTAGCCACAGGCAAACTTATCTCACTATGCATGCACGTTCCCCACAGCTGAATTTTCGGCTGGTTTGAGGCCTTTTTCGGTCTCCCAGAGGCTTGAGGAAGGCTTCCGCAGGCTTTGCAGGCCAAAAACTAGCCCCGTTTCATCACTTCCTGTTTTTCTGAAAATACCGGAAATAACGAAACGGGCCTATAATTCGGCCTGAAAAGCCATGCAGAAGGAGGCTTTTTCTATGCCTCTGGGAGGCTGAAAAAGGCGTCAAACCAGACAAAAAATCAGCTGTGAGACGCAGTGCAGATAAGGGGGGTGCGTGGTGGGGTTTACACGCGCATGTGCAGGGGGCTTGGGGAGGGGAGGTGCATTGCATTCTGGGTGCCTGCACGTGAGCACGTGTGTGCTGGTGCGCACCCAATTTTTGGCAGTGGAGCCCAAAAAGGTTAGCCACCAATGCCCTAAAACAGGGGTCCCCAACCTTTTTTATGCCGCGGCCCGGTACTGGCATCAGCTGGGCGCCGCCATCTTGTTTCGATGAAAAAGTGTTTCTGGTGAGCTTTCTACCTGGAAAAGCTCACCGGAAGCACTTTTTCATCAAAACAAGATGGCGGCGCCCAGCAAACCAGCAGCCTGGTAGGATTTGTTCCACGGACCGGTACCGGTCCGCAAACTGGTGGTTGGGGACCCCTGCCCTAAAACATTTATGTATTTTGATGTTCAATCTTGTCTCATAATTATCTGTATCGTTATAGACCTATGAAGGCAACTTTCATGTGTTTATGGGAAGGATGTCATGTGTGTGTGTGTGTGTGTGTGTGATTTGCATCAGATGTGTAATCCCTATTGTTATGTATTGAAAATGGTATACTCGAAATCCCCGAGCCTTGATTGGCCAAGGCACGGGGATTTCTGATTGGCCTGATTTAGGTCTCCCGCGATTGGTGCAAACTGAGAGCGGGAGACTTGAATCGCTGCCATTGGCCGCGGCAGCCTTGCGAAAGGTATAAAAGCCGCGGGCTTTTTGCCTTTCGCCGGTTCGGTTCACTTGTTGAAAATAAAGAGCTTTTAATTGAAGTCACCGACTCTGAGCTTATTTCCGGACACGACACTGGCGACGAGGGTGGGATCTCGCCCCTGAACCGAACCCCGTGTCCACCTAAGAACCAGCGACAGCACTAAGATGGCGAAGATAGCACCGCCCGCTCCCTTCAACCCTGCCGCCGAAGATTGGGAATCGTATTCGGATCGGTTCCGAATGTACCTAGAATGCGCCGGCATGAAGGACGCCCCGGGCCCGCTGAAACGCGCTGTCTTCCTTACACACTGCGGACCAGAGGTCTTCCAGATGGCTAAGGCATTAGCCAAGCCGGCAGACGCAACCGCCATGGACTGGGACGTCCTCGAACCAATACTGCGGCGCCATTATGCCCCCGAGGTCCCCATCCTAATACGGCGCAATGAGTTTTACCGCCGAAACCAGAAGCCCGACGAAAAATTGAGCGATTTCGTCGCAGAACTGCGGCGCCTGGGAGGACTCTGCGAGTTCGAGGGTCTCAACAGTCTCATAAGAGACCACTTCGTACTCGGGTTATGGGATCCTACACTGCAGAGCCGACTTATGGCCAAGGGCGACATCAGCCTAGCCGATGCCCTTACAGCCGCCACAGCCGCTGAAGCAACACGCACGTCGGCAGACAGCATGCGAAGATCTGATGCGAAGGGCGGGAACAACAACCCGGCAAGGTCGGCCGACGCAAGAAGTGAAGCGACCGCACACTACGGTGAATACCAGTCAAACTCCAGCATGTCTGAAGACGAGGAGGACATTCACCGAGTACAGACGGGACGCGGCGATCAACGAAGTCGAAAAGGCCGTAAGTCGAGGACCAGCTGCGCCGGGTGCGGCGGCGACCACCCCAGGTCAGAATGCCGATTTTTTGACTCTATCTGCAGGCATTGTGAACGAAGGGGTCACATCGCCCGAGTTTGCCGCCAAAAGAAGACTCGCAGCCCGCCCAAATGGGAACAGCACGACAGACGGAGAGAAAACTCCCCGCCCAGAACCAGAGAACGACAGCCAGACGGTCGATGGGACCGCGCTCAACGATCTCAAAGAAGCGGCGACGGTCGACGGAAAGTAGAGACCCATCAGACGGTGACCATCGGCCACGCCACCTCCGACGGCGCCAGAAAAATACATGTAGAGGTATATATAGAAGGCCAGCCATGCAAGATGGAAGTGGACTCTGGGTCCTACCTTTCCATGATTGCATGGCGTGAAATCAAAAGACTGGTGCCAACTCTACAAAAGAGAAACGTGCAGACACAAAAGATCATTATTAAAGACTACCAAGGGAACCGTGTCCCGGTAGTAGGCACCAAGAATTTCAACATAACCTACAAAGGCCACACCGAACAACTACCACTCACAATCGTCGATCGCGACCGCCCAAGCCTACTGGGTCTACAATGGTTCGCCCCGCTTAACATCGCGCTGACAGGTGTCAACCAAGTCACCATCGAAGCTTGGGAACAGCGGCTAACCCAGGAGTTCCAGGAGGTGTTCGATGGAGGCTTGGGCAAGTACCAGGGGCCCCTTATCTCATTTGACTTAGATCCAAGGGTCCCCCCTAAGAGACTTAAACCTAGAAGGGTACCGTTTGCATTAAAACCAAAAATTGACGAGCAGCTTGACAAACTCGTCAAACAGGGGGTATTACAACCGATAGACCATGCCAGATGGGAAACCCCTATAGTGACCCCAGTAAAACCGGACGGGTCAGTGAGAATTTGCGGGGACTATAAGGCCACCCTAAATGGCGCGTTACAACAAAGCGCCTACCCAGTCCCTATAGTACAACATTTACTACACTCGCTAGGAGGGGGCAAAGTCTTTGCAAAACTCGACCTTGCTCAGGCATATCAGCAGCTGCCGGTAGACGAGAAAACGGCGGAAGCCCAAACAATAGTAACCCATCGGGAGGCCTTCAGGTGTAACCGGCTCCAATTCGGAGTCAGCGTGGCACCAGGCATTTTTCAAAGCCTGATGGAACGTTTGTTACAGGGCATAAAAGGGGTGGTGCCCTATTTTGACGACGTACTGATAGCGGCGCCAAATGAAGCCGAGTTAGAGACGCGACTCAGACAAGTCTTAACAAAATTTAAAGAAACAGGACTTAAGGTTAAGCGAGAGAAATGCAATCTATGTACAAAGCAAGTAGAATTTTTGGGCTATCTCCTAGACCAAAAGGGCATTCACCCGACAACTAAAAAAATAAAAGCCATCAAGGAAGCCCCCACCCCAAGATCCAAAACGGAATTACAAGCATTCCTAGGATTACTAAATTTCTATAATGTTTTCCTACCTCAAAAGGCAACGGCGGCGGAGCCCTTACATAGACTCCTAGACAAGAAGGCAGCCTGGACTTGGGGGAGGCGAGAACAAGCCGCTTTTCAAAGAACCAAGGACCTCCTCACCTCCGATGCTGTCCTGATGCAATTTAGTGAGACTTTACCACTAGCTGTCACTTGCGACGCATCACCCTTCGGCGTCGGCGCTGTCCTCAGCCACACCCTCCCAGACCAGAGAGAAGCACCCATCGCCTTTTTCTCCAGGACTCTGACCAAACCAGAGCGCAACTATAGCCAGCTGGACAAGGAAGCTTTGGCTATAGTTGCCGCCGTTAAACGTTTTCATGAATACTTGTACGGCCGCCCGTTCACCATCATGACGGATCACAAGCCTCTGTTGGGCATCCTCCAGGGAAACCGAGCCACGCCCAACATCTTGTCACCCCGAATGACAAGATGGTCGGAATTCCTGGCAGCCTACAATTACGAACTGTTACACAAGCCAGGTAAGAAAATCTCGCACGCAGACGCTTTAAGCCGCTCGCCCTTACCTAACTCTGAACCTGACCCAGCACCTACCACAAATACCCTGAGCATAGAAAGTTTACCTATTACTGCATCCGACATTGCCAGGGAAACCATTAAGGACAGGCGTCTGGCACGAATCTTACACTGGTTAGAAAAGGGCTGGCCGGAAAAGGACTGTGACGAGACTTTTAAAACATTCCGCCAGCGCCAGACCGAACTGTCACTACTGAAGGGATGCATTCTATGGGGTGACCGGGTGGTAATTCCAGATAGATTGCAAGAAAAAGTCTTGAGGATGCTACATGAGGGTCATCCTGGCATCGTCAGGACTAAAGCCCTGGCCAGAAGCTACGCTTGGTGGCCAGGGATGGACAAGCAGATTGAGGCATGGGTCGCCAAATGCCACCGATGCCAGGAGACCAGATCCAGCCCACCCACAGCACCCATCCGGGATTGGGAAACACCACGAGGGCCCTGGTCCAGAGTCCATCTTGACTTTGCGGGCCCCACAAATGGACACACGTTCTTAATCACAGTCGACGCATACTCAAATTGGCTAGAGGTGGCTGACATGAAATCCACCACCACAGAGGCTGTCATAAAAGAACTGAGCAAACTGTTCTCCACACATGGCCTCCCAGACATCATCGTCTCAGACAACGGGCCCCAATTCACCTCCATCGATTTCGAACAGTTCCTGGCAGAGAAGGGCATCCGCCACGCGTTGACAGCACCGGCGCATCCGGCGGCGAACGGTAGGGCGGAACGGATGGTCCAATTTACAAAAAAGACACTCAGGAAAATGGACCACGCGGAGATCAACGACAAAATCAACCGCCTACTCTTCATACAACACATCACTCCCAACACTACAACCAACAAAAGTCCGGCAGAGCTGTTAATGGGCAGGAAGCTGAGGTCTCCACTTGACAGACTGCACCCGACCTACAACCCGGAGCAGCCCCCAGACTCCAGCTCCAGGTTCCGGACATTTAACCCAGGCGACCTGGTTTACGCAAAAAACATGACGGGGGACCCCCTATGGATCCCAGCCGTCATAACACAAATCACTGGTCCAAAGTCGTACCGGCTCCAAACCACGGATGGGCGAGCCTGGAAATGGCATATTGACCAGTTAAGGTCCCGAACGGCAACTGACCTCAACCCCCAAGAAGCGAACCAAGGGGGGAGGGAATACCCGGAAAGACAATCGCAAAATAAAATAAACCAAAAATACTCACCAGAAAACAGCCATCGCGAGTCCCCTCCGGAAAAGAACCGTCTGGCCAGCTCTACCGACTTGGAGAAGCCAAGCGGGAGCGGCGAAATCCGCAGCTCAACCGACCCGGTAGGCCCAGGCGGGAGCCACGGCGAAAGAACCGGCCCGATCATCCAGCCGGTTCGCGAAGAGGCAGGAGCAGCCAAAGGAACGACCGCTCCGGCCGAGATACAACAGGGAAGTGAGTTGCGCAGGTCAACTAGGACTCGACGGAGCCCCGCCTACCTGCGTGACTACACCACCTGACGGACCGTACCAAGGGGGGAGGGGTGTTATGTATTGAAAATGGTATACTCGAAATCCCCGAGCCTTGATTGGCCAAGGCACGGGGATTTCTGATTGGCCCGATTTAGGTCTCCCGCGATTGGTGCAAACTGAGAGCGGGAGACTTGAATCGCTGCCATTGGCCGCGGCAGCCTTGCGAAAGGTATAAAAGCCGCGGGCTTTTTGCCTTTCGCCGGTTCGGTTCACTTGTTGAAAATAAAGAGCTTTTAATTGAAGTCACCGACTCTGAGCTTATTTCCGGACACGACACCTATCATTTTTGCAAAGATGTTGTGACTAAGACTAGGACTACTACTACGCCCCTCCCCCCCCCTACAGAGCCATATCCAAAATATTGTTGCAAACACAACATCCTTCCTTCTTTCCTCTCTTCCATGATCAAATCTCCTTTCTGATGGTAAAACCGCCAGTGAAGAGATGAAATGGATGCTATCCAAATCAAGAGCAGGAGGATCTGGGAGACAAACCATTTCCCTTTTCACCACAAATATGTCAAATCTTCACGATTTGCCTGTCTTGGTCATTGGGGAACCATTTTAGGAAGAGAAGGAAGTGATTAGGTAAAAAAAAATATGAACCATTTTTGCATATTTAGGGAAAAACAGAATAACAGATTGTGGGAAGAATCTTGGAGGTCTTCTACTTCAGCCAGGCTCATTCAGGATTGACACCAACTCCCTGTTCAAACAGGAGACCTTATACAATTTCAGACAAATTGTTTTCCAATCTCTTCTTTAAAATATCCTGTGTTGGAGCACCCACAACTTCTGGAAGCAAAATTTGTTTCACTGATTAATTGTAGCAACCATTAGGAAATTTCTCCTTAATTCTAAGTTGGGTGGGATTCTACCAGTTCACACCTATTCGCTAGAACTGGTTGTTAACATTCTAAGCAGTTCGGAGAACCGGTTTTTAGAAGAAATTACTAGGCTAACCCTGTAAGGAAGGCAGGAAGGAAACATTCTGGTGTTGCTTACAGAAACTGCCTCTCCGTTAACCCTTATTACACTCTTGCCAGGACTAAACTTCCTGTCTCAGGAACGTCTCTGGAGTTTTTTCCCCCTCCTTTGTTGGTACTTTGCTTGTGTGGAGTGACTATTCAAAGTTACAATGGCACTGAAAAAAGTGACTAACGACCATTTTTCACACTTACGACTGTTGCAGCATCCCCACAGTCATGAGAGGCCAGGCGAGGAGATACGTTCCTCAATGTGAGTGATATTGAGTTGGCCACGCCCAGCCAATCACATGACCAACAAGTCATGTCCACCCAGTCGCATAACCACCAAGCCACGCCCAGCACCTAAGCCACGCCCACAGAACCAGTTGTTAAAAATTTTGAATCCCACCCTTGCTTTTCTCCTTGATTAGTTTCCATTTGTTGCTTGTTCTGCCTTCAGGTTCTTCAGAGAATAGGTTGTGGCAACCCCTCAAATATTGAAACATTGCTATAGCCCTTCTTTTTAGATGAATCCAATTCCTGCAACTGATCTTTATATATTTTGGCCTCCAGTCCCCTAATCATCTTTGTTGCTCTTCTCTGCACTATTTTTAGAGTCTCAACATGTTTTTACATGATGGCGACCAAAACTGGATGCAGTATTCCACATGTGGCCTTACCAAGGCATTATAAAGTAGAATTAACGCTTCATGCGATCTTGATTCTATCCATCTGTTAATGCTATCCACAGCAATTATCATGCTTTAAAACAAAGAAAGGCAAAATTGTTATCAGCAAAACAGATTGGAGAGTAGACTCTGTCACTCCCCTAAGGATATTCAGCACTTTGTAGCAATGTCTCTGGGACTAAATAGAATTAGTGGCCCACATGCTTTCCTCCACTATGCTTTGAAACACATTTAATGCTTTTCTTCATTTTCAGTTCCACAAATGATTTCATTTTTCACCCAGCTTCAGATTCCAGCAGGGACAAAGTGAGGAAAAAGGCTATCTACATCTCAGCTGAAAAGTAGATTTCCCTCTTCCTTCCTCATGGTCTGCTTTTCAGACAAAACATCTGGCTAAACTGGTTTGAAGATATGCACAAGGCTTCCTTCTAGAACGATAATCCTCAAAAATGTCAGGTCTTCTCCAGACAATTGGATGGTATGCGCTAATTTGAGAAGAACCATTGTTTTTTTTTTTCCCTGAAGGCTCAGGATAATGGAGAAGTGTCTGCAGCTAGGAGAAGAAGGGGACTCTGCAGCAGAGGGCAGATGGGACATTACGAAGTCCCTCCTCCCTCACCTGAGAAAGACCCCACTGGAAGATGCAGCAGGCGAGAGCCAAGGTAAGCAGACACCTCTGAGAAATATGGGCCAAAAAACTGTTTTCCTTTAACCGTCCTAAAATGAGACTTCAACTTTTTTTTAAAAAAAAAAATCCTTCTTCTATTTTAGAACAAAGCCAAAAAGATAAGGTTTTCTTCAATTCAATCACCCTGGCTTCATGGATACAACCAGGTTGTTTTGTCAACAAGAATACAGGAGTGGTTTCAGGGATGAGTTGCTGGGGGTTCGCAGGAGTTCAGGACAGCCTCTAGCTAAGATTCTGTGCAGTTTGGAGAACCCGCAAATCCCATCCTGGCTGGCCTCATCCACCTTGACTCACCTCTCCCCACACAGCCTATTTTGGTTGCAGGTAAGTGCTGATGCGGAGGTTTGGGGAGAGAAAAAAACAGCCTCCTGGAAGTTTGGGGAGGCCAGAATGGGTCCGTTTCTGGCTTCCAGACAGCCTTCAGAACCCATGCAATCCATTTTTGCCCTTTGGGGGGCTCGAGGAAAGCCTCCGGAGCTCAGGGAGGGCAAAAACGCCCCCCCCCATGCCCACTGTGATGCAGGAGGCCAACAAGACCACGCCAGTGGTGGGATTCAAAAAAATTTACTCCTGGTTCTGTGGGCATGGCTTGATGGGAGGGGCCTGGATGGAGGGAAAAAATACTGCAAAATCGCCATTCCCTGCCCATCCCACTAACCAGCTTTCCAGCTCCATTCTCCTGTGCAGGGAAACCAAAGAAGACCCAGCCAATCAAGTGGGACTCAGGAGGCAGAGAAGAGATGGGGGCAGGGACAGTCAGAGGTGGGATTTGCCCGTTCTCCAAACCACTCAAAATTTCCATTACCGGTTCTCCAGAACTGGTCAGAACCTGCTGAATACCACCTCTGGGCCACGCCCACTATGGCCACGCCCACCCAGCAACTGGACAGAGAACCCTTTGCTAAAATTTTTGAATCCCACCCTTGCATTGTGGTTTCGTTGCATTCTTACATGATTGGGCTGTTGATGTTTGTCCCTCCAACATACCAGGTAGTTCCTGGTTATCTCTCCTACACTTACTTAGTAAGCAACTTGAACTGAAAAAGCTTCTTGGACAGGAAGTGAAACAAAATCCAGTTGCCTTTTGAAAAAGCTCCATTGGGACAACCATGACCTGGTACGACTGAGAATCTCCATAGACATTAAGCAACCTGCACAACTGTTTGGCTTTCCAAGATCAGCCAAGTTGAGATAAGGAAAGAGCAACCATGTTCAAACAATGGTTAGAATCAGGTTCTACAGGTTAACTTCTAGTGCTGTGTCATCTCAGCAATCCTGTTGCTTGAAGCTTCCTAAAAGAAAATATTCAGGGAATAATTTCTTGCAGAAAGGTGATGAAGAAGCAAGGCATTCATGGATTGTGACTGCCTAGCCTCATCCTAACCCAGTGGTGGCTAAACTTTTGGGGGTCCCATGCCAAAAATTGTGTGTTCATGTGTGTTCACATGCCAGCACCCAGAAAGCAATGCATGCGGGGGGCCCTACATGCGCATGAGACCCACCCCACATGCCCAGAACATCTCTACACATGCACACACATCTCCCACCCAAACCCTGCAACCCCCCCCCCCCCATGTGTGCCAGATACCTGACAATTAGCTGGCGGGTGGCAGGCATGCATGCGCAGTAGGGCTATTCCAGGCGACCCTCATGTGCTGGCAGAAGTGGCTCCGCATGCCACTTCCAGCATGCGTGCCATAGGTTCACCATCATGGTTCTATCCCTACTGAGGTTTGTGATGGGAACCTCTTCTCCAACTTTCCTACTGATATTTGCAAATGACAACCAAGGGATTGGACCACTGTCTGGATGAAAGTCCCATCGCGTATCAGCGAAGTTTCTTGGAGTTGCAACCCTACTTTCAGAATGGATCTCTAACAGGAGGCCATTTGAAACTACCTTTAACGAAGCAGAAGCTCTGGGAGAAGACAACCTCCCTTCCACTCTGCACTTCTTCCCTTATTTGCCGGGTGGGGGCTGGAAAAGCCTTGTTTGTTTCCAGAATTAATTATACATTTCTGCAAATGTGCTTTCTGAGGTTTTTCAATGCCCTACTCCACCTCATTTGAACTCTGCCCCTTGTGCACATCTGGGCCCGAAGCTGTGGTTTTTACCATCAAGTAGATTTTTCTTGGTATTTTTCTCCTGAATGTGGGGAAAAACATTGTTGTTTTCTTCAGTTACATGGACTATATGTTAGTTTCCTTCCATGTTGCTATCCCCACAACAGCCCAAAGGTTAATAGATTCCTCATTTGCCCTTGTGCAATCTTGGGGGTTGAATCCAACCCTTCTAGAAATGTAATTGGATTTTACCAGAAATGAGATTTTGTGTGTGTATGCGTATCTCCTGCAGAACTGTTTGATTGCGGCTTTTCCATCTTGTAGCTGCACGTCCAAAGTAGGACGCCATTTAATTTGTTTATAGGAAAGCTTTAATGTTTTGTATCACAACAGTACATGCAGTGATTTTCCAGGAGTATCCAAACAGCTCCCAGTGCAAAGAGCACCAATAGGAAACATATAGAAGAGCCAGAAGTCCATTAAAAAATAAATCCCTTCTCCTAGGGTGAAATCAGCAGCTGATGAAGATGTGAGTGGAATTTCATCACAAGAATGCACGGATTAGAGGCAAGATCCAGCCCAAATTAAGTATTTTGGAGGAGATATGCCTTTTGAAAGCCTCAAATGGATTGAGTTGACAAGTTAAGGTTTGAAGCTGGTAGAAGTATTTCGCTCCCTGAAATAGAGCAATATATTGCATCTCCCACCCGTACCCCAAAAGTCAACATCAATGATCCTCTAGGCTTCTCCAGACAAAAAGAAGACTCAAGAACTGTTCTCTCTGCTGGCCAGGAAATACGCCGCCATAATCAAGCTATCATCCTTCATCTCTTCATCTTCTTGACATGGGCCTTGCCTTTTCGGGTGGGACACCATGAAAAAGCCACGCAGGTGTGGTAGGCATGGAATGGTCTTGGAATTACAGGGAAGTGATGGCAACCTGTCTGCAGCCTGGAGCAGAAAGGACCAGGAGAGACATGATAGCAGTGTTCCAGTATTTGAGGGGCTGCCACAGAGAGGAAGGGATCAAGCTATTTTTCAAACACCTGGAGGCCGGACCAGAAACAATGGATGGAAACTGAACAAGGAGAGATTGAAACTGGAAATAAGGAGAAATTTTCTGACAGTGAGAACAATCAACCCATGGAACAGAAGTTGCCTTCAGAAATTGTGGGAGCTTCATCACTGGAGGCTTTCCAGAAGAGATTGGACTGCCATTTGTCAGAAATGGTGTAGGGTCTCCTGCCTGGGTGGGTGGGTTAGACTAGATGACCTACAAGATCCCTTCCAACTCTGTTAATCTGTAAATGGAGGTCAATCACTGCGTAAATTTTTGAATAAGGGTGCACAGTGGCTTCTCAGGAGACCTGAGATTCCTGATAGGGAAAGACATATATTTGTCTTCCATCCCAAAGTAATTATAATAATGGGGTTATTGGGCTTCTGAAAGTGCAGTCCAAGAAGCTAAAGGAACAAAGATTATGATCCCTGTTTCCAATGGGGTAGGTGTCTCAATCTGCTTCATTCTTTTTCACAATGTGTCCTAAAAGATGAGTTTAAAAATTAGTATTGGTGTCTTTGAGATGCAAACCATGATCACCAAACACGGAGAGTATAGTAAAACATTGTGGCCTAATGTCAGTTTAGCCTAGGGTTCTGCTTGGCTCTTGTAGATCAAATATGTTTGTTCTCTTTCATTAACATCAATTGCATGAAGAAGGATGCGAGGATTATAATTGCAATTAGACTCAGTCTGGGAGACCAATATATAGCATATTTAATTTCTAATAAAACCATGCGAAGTGCACATACTTTGACATGCCAAAAAAGATCTTCCATTTCTATCATATCTCCATGGTGGGGTGGGGGGAATATTAAACAGCAGAGCTGAGGAAATTCTGTTCAGAGTTCAATCAAAGGGATTGAAAGTGGGCAAAACTGAACTAACTCAATATGATTACAAGGTTCAGTCTAAGACTGGGAAAAACAAATGTTGTGAAATATTCTTTGTCAAAAAAAAAATGAAGAGAATATCCACAAGAGTGCAAACGAAGCACCCTCATTTTTGTGTGTGTGGAGCATTCCATCTTGATTTAATTTGCCTTCTCCTTTGAACAGTCCTGCTGAGCGGTATCCTCCAGGCCAGGGATCTACTAACACAGCAACTTTAAGACTTGTGGACTTCAGCTCCCAGAATTTTTTAGCCAGCCATGCTACTTGAAGTCCACAGGTCTTAAAATTTGGAAGCCCCTGCTCCAGGTTAACCATCTGGCAGGGTTTCTAAGAAAGAAGATGTTGAGACTCTGAAAAGAGTGCAAAAAAGAGCAATGAAGTTGATTAGAGGACTGGAGGCTAAAACACAGGGAGGAGGTTACAAGCATTGGGTACGTCTAGTCTAATGAAAAGAAGGACTAGGGGTGACATGATAGCAGTGTTCCAATATTTGAGGGAGCTGCCACAAGGAAGAGAGAGTCAACCTATTTTCCACAGCACAAGGAGACAAGACAAGAAACAATGGATGAAAACTAATCAAGGTAGAAATTGCCTAATGGTGGGAACAATTAATCAGTGGAATGGCTTTCCTCCAAAAGTCGTAGTTCCATCACTGGAAATTTTTAAGAAGAGACTGGACAACTACTTGTCCAGAATAGTATATGCTTGAGTAGGGAGATGGACTAGAACAGTGGTTGCCAGTGGGTTGGGGACCACTAGTGGTCCATGAGAAAATTTTGATGGTCCGCAGAGAAATGTCACACACCCCAAAGCAATTAAGCCAGGCTGCGTGGGTACACAAGGCTGCACCATCCAAATGGCCCGCGGGAACACAAGGCTTGCATTGTGAACAACACAAGGTAGTGATGGGAGGGAGGAAAGGGCGGAGGGGGGGAACTTGGCCCACTCACCCCACATGCCTTGCCTGGCCACCGGGCTGCTTCTTTCTTCTTCTGCTTTTGGCTGCATGCAAGGAAAGCAGCAAAAGTCTTTCTTTCTCTCCCCAAAACTCCACCAGAAATGAGTCTTTGGGACCCTGCAGGGCATTCTGTTCCAAGAGGCTGAACCGGTGTGACAAGTCTCACAAAGACTCATTTCTGGAGGAGTTTGGGGGAGAAAAAGAAGGACTTCTGCTGCTTCTGCTACTTTCCTTGCATGAAGCCAAAAGTCTCTCTCTCTCTCTCTCTCTCTCTCTCTCTCTCTTTCCCTCTGAGAATGGAGCTGGAGATGGTATCCTGCGGTCCCAAATAAAGAATGATTGATCGGTAGGAAAACAGGGTGGGCAATTTTCCTGCAGACTTTTTTGGGATTTTCCCAGGGTCTCTGGTCCGTGGGATTTAAAATTATGAGTTTGGTGGTCCTTGAGGTCCAAAAGGTTGGTGATCCCTAGACTAGAAGACCTCCAAGGTCCCTTCCAACTCTGTTATTCTGGTAAGGGGAAGAACCTTATAAAGGACTATGAGCTTCTGGGTGAAAGAATGGGAGAGAAATATGTCTGAGAAACCAATGTCCAAGGGGCAGCTTCAGCTATCTTCTCAGTTCAATGGGACCAGAAAGGACTCATGAATTTAGGGTCAATCTACAGCTAAATTGAAACTTTGGGTATTTGGAACCAAACATTAAATAGCTTCAATATGCATGTACAAAACCAAGAGAAGGGAGCTAGGAAGGGAAGGACAATTCATGTATCTATATACATCTGTATCTTTTTTTTTTTTTTTTTCATTTACAGCTATGAATGTAGTGTTTGGCTGCAATTTACATCTTGGCAAAAGAAGCCATTTTTGTTAGTTACTCTTTTTGCTTTGAACTTCTTTCCCATGGCAGTTGATATTGCTGGAGAGAACAGATGTCTTAGTATAATACCTGGAGGGGATTCTTTAAGAGAGTTGAATGTTATTTGTTTAAAGAATCCTCTAAAGATATCTGGTAGTTTGTTTTGACATCGTTTACAAAAAAAAAGTTATTTATGAAGATTTAAATAAACCAACTTTTCTCCTCCAGATCGTTCAGGAGGGCTGTGTGAAATCTGTTGAGACCTGCTGAGTGTTCACAGCCACCATGAAGATGAATCTTTTTTTTCCATTTGTGTGTGTTTGTGTGTGTCCAAAAAAGAAGTTAAGGTCAAAGGGAGTAACCCTGCATTAGCAGCTTGGTGAGAATCATGGTCTCTTGTAGGATTTGCTTGTATTGCAGCAAGAAAAGACCTTCAATGGAAGTTTTCTGAATCTCCTAACCAGTGGCACTGGGCAGTTATTTTGTATTAGCTCCATTCATGCATTTTTTGTGCAGAGAAGCTCTAGATCACGGGGTCCCCAACCCAGAGGTGGTATTAAACAGGTTCTGACCAGTTCTGGAGAACTGGTAGCAGAAATTTTGAGTAGTTCAGAGAACCAGCAAATGCCACCTCTGACTGGCCCTGCCCCCATCTATTCTCTGCCTCCCGAGTCTCAGATGATTGGCTGGTCTTCTTTTGTTGCGCTGCACAGGAGAACGGAGCCGAAAAGCGGGTTAGTGGGGTGGGGAGGGAATGGGGATTTTGGAGTATCCTTCCCCTGCCATGCCCACTGAGCCACACCATGCCTACTAAGCCATGCCCACAGAACCAATAGTAAAAAAAAATATTGACTCTCACCATTGCCCCAATCCCTGGGCCAGGCCCTGATACTGGGCTGTGGCCCACACAGAACCAGGCCACACAAGTGATAGGCAAGCAAGGAAGCATGCGCAGCTCCACTTGCATGAGAAGAACCATCCCCTCTTTTCCTTCCTCCACTGCCACCCCCGTCACCAACACACAAAACCAGAATGGATGGGGTTTGCTGCTCTAGATCGGGGATGTCAAACTAGATTTCATTGAGGGCTGCATCAGGGTTATGTTTGACCTTGGGGAGGCAGGGGGGCAGGACCTTCATGGGCGTGGCCATGGTGGCCATGGCCAGCTCAACATCACTCATACCTTGCAATGTCCTACCTGTCAATGAATACTTCAGCTTCAACCATAACAACACAAGAACACACAATAGATACAACCCAAGGTTAACCGCACCAAACTTGATTGCAGGAAGTACAACTTCAGCAACAGAGTGGTCAATGTCTGGAATACTCTACCTGACTCTGTAGTTTCTTCCCCAAACCCCAAAAACTTTAACCTTAGACTGTCTACTATTGACCTCACCCCTTTCCTAAGAGGTCTGTAGGGGGTGTGCATAAGCGCACCAATGTGCCTACCATCCCTATCCTATTGTTTCTTTTTATTTTTTCTTATATGTATCCATGTATTCAAAACTATGTTTTTCCTTATACTTATTATATTGTAAGCAATTGACAAACCAAATAAAATAAAAAATAATAAAATAAAAATATTGGTGGCACCTGTGGAAGGGCTGGGGAGAATTCGCTTTTGCTAGTAGTTTGTTTTGCTAGCACTCTGCCAGCAAAACAGAACTCAGAGGGGCCCATATGCCCCCCCCCCGGGCTCCATTTTTGGCAGTGATGGCCTTCTGCAGCCAGTGGTGGGATTCAAATCATTTAACAACTAGTTCTTTTCCTGAATGATTTATTCCAACAACCAGTTCACCGAACTGAAAGTTAACAACCGGTTCTCTCAAAGTGGGGTGAATTGGCTGAATCCCACCACTGACTGCAGCCCTCGGCCAGTGAAAAGGGCCACCACACACCACCCTCCTGAGCTCCGTTTTCTCTGGCAGAAGCACTACGGGTCGATCCTTTGCTGTTTCCAGGACAGACGCACAGGGCAGATCTAAGCACCCTGTAGGCTGGATGCAGCCCACGGGCCTTGAGTTTGACACACCTGCGCTAGATCAGAAGTGGTATTCTACCAGTTTGGTCTGGTTCTGCCGAGCCGGTAGTGGCAATGAGCAGCAGAGATCGAATTGGTTCTCTCTGTTGTTCTGCTGTTGGGCCCACCTGCCCGCCCAGACTCCCAGGCTCACCTTTATCCTCTGCTTTCGAAGCGCAGCTGTTTTGTGCGGCACAGAATAATGCCGTGAGGCAGCTGCTGAAGCGACTGGGAAGGTTCAGGCTTGCAGGTGAGTTGGAACACCTCTGCACTTACGCAAAGTGCATGTCTGGTGTGTGCACTTATGCAAAGTGCTTTCACGTGCACAAAGCGTGCCCACCAAGCCACGTCCACTGAACCAGTGGTAAAAACTTTGGAATCCCACCACTGCACTTGATGATCCAAAAACACAGGACAGTGATAGAATTAAATAGATTTCCTCTATCTCCCACCCCACCTACTTACCTAAATTTGGTGAGAAGCACAGTTCATTTTTTATTTTAAGGACTCTTCTTCTTACCCTCTTAGATGGTGAAGCCAGTACCCAGAGCTATTAGCAAATGTCATTGAATGACTACCTGATATAGAATAGAATAAAATAGAAGAGAAGAGAAGAGAAGAGAAGAGAAGAGAAGAGAAGAGAAGAGAAGAGAAGAGCTTTATTGGCCAAGTGTGACAGGAGTGGAGTGGCGTGGAATGGAGTGGAATAGAATGGAATGGAATAGAATAGAATAGAATAGAATAGAATAGAATAGAATAGAATAGAATAGAATAGAATAGAATAGAATAGAATAGAATAGAATACTTTATTGGCCACGTGTGATTGGACACACAAGGAATTTGTCTTGGTGCAAATACTCTCAGTATACATAAAGAAAAGATACATTCGTTAAGAATCAAAAATCATATCGGACAACACTTAATGATAGTCATAGGGTACAGCGATCAAATCGTACTAGGAAACAGTATAAATCTTAAGGATACAAGCAACAAAGTTACAATCATACAGTCACAAGTGGGAGGGGATGGGTGATAAGGAGTGATGAGAAGATTAACAGTAATAGTAGTGCAGACTTTTTAATAGTTGAACAGTGTTGAAGGAATTATTTGTTTAGCAAAGTGATGGCTTTCGGGGAAAAACTGTTCTTGTGTTTAGTTCTGGTGTTCTGGTGTTCTATATTTTTGCTAAAATATAGAAAGACTTGGAAACCATGCTAGATCAACCAGATAAGGCTTGTCTTTCCTCAGTTAAGTTGATTGCTAACTTGATTGTGCATTGGCCGGCAACCAAGTTTGCTCAATTATAAGAGTTTCCTCTTTTCAGTTAAATTCCAAATTATTGCAGAATGAAGTAATAATGTAGATGGATTTGTAAGTTTCAATCACCTCAGCTGAAACAGCAAACCAAATATGCATGTGTGTGCTAGCTCTATTTATGAAACCTCTTTAAAAGCAACAAAAAATGCATTAAAATAAATCTGGAATGTGGAAAGATAAAGGAAACCAAGTGTTCTCTCCTTGATTACACAAGAGGATGCGTGCCATATTTTTCACATTCTTCATTACTGATATAGTTGCTTCTGATGCAATGTAATTGCAAAGATTGCCAATGTAGTTTTGACTTAGAAAAACCCTTTATATCGGTATTGTGCATTCATCACTTTGCTAGATCCTTCAAAGAAGGACAACTAAGTGCATCCTTGAGGACTAACCTACTGTTAGGGAAAAATAAACCAGGGTCATAATGTTGAAGGACAATAGCAATAGTACTTAGTACTTAGACTTGTATACTGCTTTGCAGTGCTTTATACAGCCCTCTCTAAGCAGTTTACAGAGTCAGCCTATTGCCCCCAACAATCTGGGTCCTCATTTACCAATCTCAGAAGGATGGAAGGCTGAGTCAACCTTGAGATGGTCAGGATTTAACTCTTGACTGTGAGCAGAATTTGTCTGAAATACTACTTTCTAACCCCTGCACCACCACAGCCCTTCCTTCCTTCCTTCCTTGCAATAGCACTTAGAATTATATACCACTTCACAGTGCTTTTACAGCTGTCTCTAATTGGCTTTCAGAGTAAGCCTATTGCCCCCAACAATCTGGGTCCTCATTTTACGCACCTCAAAAGGATGGAAGGCTGTGTCAACTTTGAGCCAGTGAGACCCGAACTGCCAAACTGCTGGCAGCCAATGATCAGCAGAAGTAGCCTGCAGTACTGTCTTCTAACCACTGCACCACCATGGCTCATTGAATGACAGGCTTACATTTGCCATCACAATCTGTTATATCCTGAAATATTCTGGGTCCTCTTGGTGCAGAAAAGGATTCTATTCAGTCATCGAGACTTGAAATCATATACCTTAATTAATACCATGCCTTTCAATTCATAAAATGAAGAGTCACCATCTTCCTCTCAAGTAGTGAAAGGTTTTTGAGAAGATGCTGTAGGCCTTCAAGCGAAGAAGCTTGACATAGACATTGAATAATAGAGTTGGAAGAGAC
Organism: Hydrophis major; assembly: GCA_033807585.1. Classification (NCBI taxonomy): domain Eukaryota; kingdom Metazoa; phylum Chordata; class Lepidosauria; order Squamata; family Elapidae; genus Hydrophis; species Hydrophis major. The sequence goes on along the minus strand of CM066332.1, from coordinate 16,242,993 downwards.
CTTGGAGGTCTTCCACTTCAATCTCCCTAACCCTATACCGTCTCAGATAAATGATTATTCAGTCTCTTTTTGAAAGCTCCCAGTATTGGAGCATTCATAACTTATCAAGGCAAGTGTTCCATTGGTTCATTCGTTTCCATCCATTGTTTATCATCTTACTTTCTGGTGCTTTGGAAAGTAGATTGATCACTTCAACTTTGAGGGAGCCCCTCAGATATTGGAACACTTCTATAATGTTTCCCCTAGTCTTGACAATCTTCTAGAAATTTTTCATGTCTCTCCTAATCTTAGCCTAGAATTTCTTGCCCTGGACAGAAGGGTCAGACTAGATAACCCTGCAAGATCCCAAACCACTTTACCATTCTGCCAATGGATGTGCGTGGGAGGCATACTTGAGCACACAGTGCATTAACATCACTTGAACCACCCTTGTAATTGTCAGTAGGAGTAGGAAATGTTCTCGAATGAATTTGAACGGCAGCTATTCTTTAATAAGTGCATTAGGCATTCTAAAGCTTTAATAGCATAATGACTGCCATTCAGGGTTTTTTTAGCACAAGTGCTTAAGGAGCCATCAATGACACACTATTTTGGAGAATAGGAAAGCAACCTTGGGCAGGGAGAGAAAAAGAGCTTTTTCACAACCCTGGACAATTTAGAAGAATGATTTTCCAGCAGTGATTCTTCACCTGAGCATCATAGCACTGGGGAACATACAGAAAAAGAGAAGCTCTTAAATATTTTACTCAGGCAGCCAGGAAATATCATTCCATAGCACCGGGCTGGTATCAGAAATGCATGGCGATGATATAAAGATGATCAGATTACATGATCCCCATAACTTCAACATTTCAAGCAAGCAAGACTTTTGTTTGGCTCAAAGTGTATAAAAGGAGGAGCAGGCATTTTTGTTTTTCAAACAAATAAGAGTTTATTATGATGGCTTTCTAATTAATGGATCGCAATGGGGTCCAGTGTTTATTCCGTGTGTTAATAATCCCCTTGTAATTTTCTTTTCTTTTTCTGAATTCATGGTCTGATTCTGCTTCTTTCCTTCCACTTAGTTCCTCAGGTTTGTAAAATCCTCTGGAAAATGAGGGAGGGAGGGAGGAAGGGGAGAAGTAGCTCTTGGGGGAGAGGGAGGGAGGAGGGAAGGAGGGAGGGAGGAAAGGAAGGAAGGGAGAAGGGAGGGAGGGAGGGAGGGAAGGAAGGAAGGAGAAGAGAGAAGCAACAGAAGGGAGGGAGCAGGAAGGAAGGGAGGGAGGAAGGAAAGAAAGGAGCAGTAGAAGAAAGGAAGGATGGAAGGAAGGATGGTGGCACACTGGAATATATTTTACCAGGAAAGTAAAGAGTTCTTTACAGATGTGTCTTTTCATCATCTTAGATATTATTTTTTTTTAAAAAAAAATATTAGCAGCTTTTTTGTAGATCATTGTATGTATGTATGTAACTACCAAAGAGAACATTGCCAAGAGCAACCCTCACCCACTGCCAACAGGAAGAATGGCCAAGTATCCTGTTTATGAAAAGTTTGAACAGCTGTCAACTGCTTTCCTATATGTGAAGGTATCTTGTTTGACACCCCAAATCCAAACTAAGAAGAAAGGGAGAGCTGAAGGGACCTTGGCATTGCCCATTAACATCTGGAGAGAAAAGAAAAAAGTAAACAGCCCACCTGATCTTCTAGTCCTTCAGGGAGGCACATTGTGTATTCCTATTTCAATCAGAATAGAGCTGAAAGGGACCTTGGCGCCGTGGGATCCCACCTGTTCCACTAACAGTTCGGTGATCACACAGGGGTGGGTGGGAGGGCCAATCCTTGCTTTTCTCTTCTTTCTCCTCTCAGGAGATTTTATTCCCTCCTCTCAACTGATTGTTGGAGGCTTTTTTTTACTACCGGTTCAGCCGAACCAGGCCAAACCGGTAGCATACCATCACTGTCTTGGAGGTCCTCTAGTCCAGGGTTGTCAAACTCAATTTCATTGAGGGTCGCATCAGGGCTGTGATTGACCTTGGCAGGCTGGATGGGCATGGCCAACTGGGTGGGTGTGGCCAACTGGGTGGACGTGGCCAGCTTGATGCCACTCCCCAACTGCTGGCACGTTTCCTCTTTGCATTGGGTAGACTGGGCCAAAGCAATGCAGGCCGGCCCCTTACATTTTCCAGAACAGCCCTGCAGGCCAGATCCAACCATGTTGCAGGCTGGATCTGGCCCACGGGCCTTGTGTTTGACACTGCTGCACTAGTCCAACTCCATGCTCAAGCAGAAAACCCTATGCCATTTCAGACAGGTGGCTGTCCTGTCTCTTCTTAAAGACATCCAGTGATGAAGCACCCACAACTTCTGAAGGCCAGCCGTTCCACTGATTTATTGTCCTCACTGTTCGGAAGTTTCCCCTTAATTCCAGGTTGCTTCTCTCTTTGATTAATTTCCATCCATTGTTTCTTGTCCTGCCCTTTGGTGCTTTGGAGAATAGCTTGACTCCTTCTTCTTTGTGGCAGCCCCTGAGATATCGGAACATTGCTATCATGTCTCCCTCTTAGTCCTTCTTTTCTCTAGACTAGCCAAACCCAAATGCTGCAACCTTTCTTGATGTGTTTTAGTCCCCAGGCCTTTAATCATCTTCGTTGCTGTTCTCTGCATTTTTCCCCCACAGTCTCAACATCTTTTTTGTGATGTGGTAACCAAAACTGCATTATTCCAGGTGTGGCCTTACTAAGGATTTAAACAGCAATATTAATACTTCATGTGATTTTGATTCTATGCCTCTGTTTATACAACCAAGGATTGTGTTGTGTATGCAATATAATTAATAAAGTGTAAGCTTGGAGTAAGTGCAGGGTTCTGGCCCTGTACTTCTGATTGGCTGTTAAGCGGCCGGACCAGATTGGCCCGTTCCGGGGAATCCGATTGGCCCTTAACAGAGAGTTCTTATTGGTTATAAAAGCTAGCGTTTCTAGCTTGTTATTGGTTAAACGTTACAAGGTTTGCCTATATAAGGCGGGTTTTACTGATGTTAAAAGAGCAAGTCACGATGTAAATAAAGAGCTGAAGTTCACCGTTCAGAAACTTGTCTCCATTCTTTCTCGCCCATGCTCAAACTTGACACTGGCAATGAGGGTGGGATGTGGAGACATCTGAACCAACGAAACTTCGAAGAACACTGAGCACGTGACAGACGACGCCAACAACGGAACCATGTCTGGAGGCATCGTACCACCCGCTCCATTCGATCCATCACAAGAAGACTGGGAGTCTAACATGAATCGTTTCCAAATGTTCCTAGAGACGAACAACTTAAAGGATGCCACAGCCGGGAAGAAACGGGCGGTGTTCCTGACGCATTGCGGTCCAACCGTATTTAAGATGGCTAAGGCACTAGCCAAACCCCGAGAAGTGAAGGCCATGGATTGGGACGACCTCGAACCTATCCTGTGAGACCACTATGCCCCGACCGTGCCTACGCTCATGAGATGCCACGAGTTTTATCAAAGAAGCCAGCGAAAGGGAGAGAGCGTAGCCGACTTCATAGCAGACCTCCGAAATTTGGGAGGCCTCTGCGGATTCACCGATCTAGAAGAAGCACTAAGAGATCACATAGTTCTGGGATTAGATGCACCAGGCGTCCAAAGCAAGCTGATGGTGAAAGGCAACATTAGCCTTGCCGACGCCATTGCTGATGCTACCGCGGTGGAAGCAACCAAGAAGTCGGCTGCACAACTACGCCGAAATCGCACTCTGGTACCACCACCGGCCAGCGAAATCTCACCTAGTTCAGAAGGACAGCTCGCAGCAACGCACCACGAGAACCTCTCTTCGTCGTCAGACAGTGACGAAGAAGGGGTCCATCGACTGTGGTCTGACCGGGACCCTTGGCCGAAGCCCTTACGCCCTTGCACTGGCTGTGGAGCCAACCATGCCAGATCCGAATGCAGATTCCACGACGCACTCTGCCATGAGTGCGGGAAATGAGGCCACACCGGACGGGTCTGCCGCAGCTTGCCAGGACCCAGCCAGGCCTCAAAAGGGGCCAACTATCGCCAATCAACAGGAAACCATCCTGTAAGGCGAGCGCCAGTAAACCACTCCTACAGAAATAGAGCTTTGCAGAGAGAAGAGGCTCACCATACTATCACTATCGGTCACGCCTCAGCCTTGGACACTAAGAAAATCCGAGTCACGGTAGCCATCGAGAACCAGCCTTGCCACATGGAGGTCGACTCGGGATTGTCCCTCTCGATGGTGTCATGGAAGACACTCAAGCAACTCATCCCCACAATTCAATGCCAAGATCTCCGTTTCCAATGCCTCATCCTCAAGGACTACCAGGGGAATCGAATCCCCATCGTCGGGTCCTGCCGAGTCTGAGTCTCTTTCAAGAAGCACACAGCATACTTACCTTTAACGGTCATCGATAGAGATAGGCCTAGCCTACTGGGCCTCCAATGGTTCGTGCCACTCGGCATTGAAGTAGCCGGCGTAAACTGAGTCGGTGGCTGTGACTGGGAGGAAGACCTTATCTCTGAGTTCAGGGATGTCTTCGTGGACAGCTTAGGCGAGTACAAGGGGACCCCGATCTCATTCAGCTTAGATCCAAAAATAGCTCCCATTCGCCTAAAGCCCCGTCAAGTTCTGTTTGCCTTAAAATCGAAAATCGATGAACAACTCGACAAACTGATAGCTCAGGGGGTGTTGGAGCCCATCGATCACTCCCCGTGGGAAACCCCTATTGTAACACCCATTAAGCCAGATGGGTCAATCCGAATTTGTGGGGACTATCGGGCCACTTTGAACCACGCCCTGCAGCAGAACGCATATCCAGTTCCGGTGGTGCAGCACCTCCTCCATTCCCTGGGGGGCGGGAAAGTTTTCACTAAATTGGATTTAGCTCAGGCATATCAGCAATTACCAGTAGATGAAAAAACGGCACAGGCCCAAACTATTGTGACGCACCGAGGTGCCTTTAAATGTACCCGGCTGCAATTCGGAGTAAGTGTAGCCCTGGGGATTTTTCAGAGCCTTATGGAAAGGTTATTGCAAGGGATTAAGGGCGTGGTCCCCTATTTTGACGATGTATTAATTGCAGCCCCTACAAAAAAAATCTTACAGGACCGGTTAAAATTAGTCCTAAAAAAATTCCAAGAGGCCGGTCTTAAGGTTAAAAAAAACAAATGTAAATTGTGTACTGACAGTGTTGAGTTTTTAGGGTACCTGATTGATAGCCAGGGCATTCACCCGACAAAAGTAAATTAAAAGCAATCAAAAACGCTCCCAGGCCAAGAAACAAGGCTGATCTCCAGGCATTCCTAGGCCTCATCAATTTTTATAATGTATTTTTGCCGCACAAAGCAACTGTCGCTGAACCATTACACCGATTGTTAGGTAAAAAAGCAATTTGGTTATGGGGTTACCGTGAAGAACAGGCATTCCTAAATGTTAAAAAACTGCTCACTTCTGACTCTGTACTCATGCAGTATAACAAGACTTTGCCGTTAGTTATAACCTGTGATGCATCGCCTTTAGGGGTGGGCGCCATTTTGAGCCACGTACTGCCTAATGGGAACGAAGCCCCTGTTGCATATTTTTCAAAGACTCTGTCAAAAACAGAGCGGAACTATGGACAAATTGATAAAGAAGCCCTCGCAATTGTCTCAGCTGTGAAAAGATTTCACGAATACATGTATGGTAGGGTTTTTACTATTGTGACTGACCACAAGCCGTTATTGGGGATAATAGCCAGAGATAAGCCTACTCCCTACATATTATCCCCTAGGATGACCCAATGGTCAGAATTCTTAGCTGTTTATTACTATCGGCTGCAGTACCGCCCGGGGAAGGCCATTCCCCACGCTGACGCATTGAGCCGAGCACCGCTTCCAGAGACTCTCGACATTCTGGCACTAACGGTAACCACGTTGCAAATCGAAGCGCTCAACTCGCCGCCACTGACCGCCCGAGATATTGCGAGAGAAACCAAACGCGACCACACCCTAGCATGAGTCCTAGGCTGGATAGAACGCGGATGGCCATTGGACCAGTTATCAGATGACTTCACACCATTCAAATCTCGACAGACCGAACTCTTCTCCCAGAAAGGCTATGTCATCTGGGGCGATAGAGTCATTATTCCAGAACGGCTCTGAAAAGCACTGCTGAGAACTTTGCACGATGGCCACCCCGGCATCATGCGGATGAAAGCCCTTGCACGAAGCTACGCATGGTGGCCAGGCATTGACAAGCAAATCAAACAGTGGGTTAAATCTTGTCCCAAATGCCAAGAAGTCAGCAACGCCCCACCAAAAGCCTTGCCTACTGAATGGGAGACACCATGTGGACCCTGGTCCCGAATTCACCTGGATTTCGCGGGGCCAACCAAGGGCCACACCTTCCTGCTTACCGTCGATGCCTACTTCAATTGGCTCGAAATTCATCGCATGACGACTACGACCTCCGAGGCGGTCATCAAGATTCTAAACAGACTCTTTGCAACCCACGGATTACCAGACGTCCTGGTATCCGATAACAGCCTACAATTTACTGCACTTGCATTCGAGCAGTACCTCACTGACCGCGGCATCCGCCATGCGCTCACTTCGCCTGTGCACCCTGCGACCAATGGCCGAGCAAAACGCATGGTTCAATTTGTGAAGAAAACCTTGCAAAAGGTAGACTACGACAACATTGACGACAAGGTCAACCAAATCCTCTTCTTGCAACACATCACCCCACATAGCGTTACCAACAAAACTCCCGCTGAACTGCTAATGGGACGAAAGCTCCGCTCCCACCTTGACCGGTTGCACCCTGCGTATGAACCAGAGAAACCACTAGGATCCAGCGGCCGCTGTTGCACTTTCCAGGTAGGAGACCTGGTTTATGCAAAAAACCTATCAGGCGACCCGTTGTGGGTGGAAGCGACAGTAGTACGTGTAACCGGCCCTAGATCCTACCTCGTGCAATGCCTTGACGATAAACTTTGGAAACGGCATATCGACCAATTACGGTCGCGGCTTGTAGCGGCCAGTTCACAACTCCCCTATGACCAAACTGAGGGGGGGAGGTACGGAAGAAGATGAAGCCCTAGGAAACCCGTTTGAAGGAAACGACGATTTAATAGAAACTCAGGAAGCGGAGCCGGAGGGAGAAACGTTTGCACCTCAGGGAATCGCGGAAAATGTGGGCAACGACGTAGAAGTAAACTCTGAACCAGAGACAGCCCCGCTGCCAGACAACGATCTACCTCAGCAGGATTGCAACCAACCGATACAACGAAAATCAAAGAGACTAAAAAGACAACCGTCCTATTTAAGGGACTATGTAACTGCGCCCTGAACTAAGGAACCAGGGAGAAGGGGTGTTGTGTATGCAATATAATTAATAAAGTATGAGCTTGGAGTAAGTGCAGGGTTCTGGCCCTGTACTTCTGATTGGCTGTTAAGCAGCTGGACTGGATTGGCCCGTTCCGGGGAATCCGATTGGCCCTTAACAGAGAGTTCTTGTTGGTTATAAAAGCTAGCGTTCCTAGCTTGTTATTGGTTAAACATTACAAGGTTTGCCTATATAAGGCGGGTTTTACTGATGTTAAATGAACAAGTCACGATGTAAATAAAGAGCTGAAGTTCACCGTTCAGAAACTTGTCTCCATTCTTTCTTGCCCATGCTCAAACTTAACAGATTGTATTAGATTTTCAGGCTGCACACTGCTGAATCATGTGTAAGTGATTGTCCACCAGGACTCCAAAGTCCCTCTCACAGCTATTTTATTTAAAACATATGTTGAACAGTTACAGGAATTGGGCATGGCCAGTCTAGTGAAGAGAAGGACCAGGGGAGACATGATAGCAGTATTCTGCTGCCACAGAGAGGAAGGAGTCAAGCTATTTTGTAAAGCACCTGTAGGCCAGGCAAGGAATAATGGATGGAAGCTGATCAAGGAGAGATTCAATCTAAAAATGAGAAATTTTCTGACAGTGAGAACAATCAACCCATGGAACAGAATTTGCCTTCAGAAGTTGTGGGAGCTTCATCACTGGTGGGTCTGAAGAAGAGATTGGACTGTCATTTTGTCAGAAACTGTGTAGGGTCTCCTGCTTGGGCAGGGGATTGGACTAGACAACCTACAAGGTTCCTTCCAACTCTGTTAATCTGTAATCTGTATTTTTTATTTTTTTCATTTGTATCTGTGTATCTAAAATCATCAAAATGTTGCTGATGCAATTGGTGAACATTCTTTGGAATGGTGTACAAATGCTCAGCATATCATCCAGGTGAAAAGGGTTGTCTATCTATCCACAGCCATCCATCCTCTCTGGAAAGTTTTTCATTTTGCTCCTTTCGACTTAATTTAATTTGGGAATAGAGGGATGAAAATATGTTTTCCCAACACTTTCTGCCTACCAGACAAATTGCTTCACAAGGAAAAGTAAATCTGCTTCTGAGGTTTTTTTTTTGTTTTAACTACAGTATTGCCTTCACTTTTCTTTGAAGAAAATATTAGGCAGCATTTGAATTAATAGCTAAACTGTTAGATTGGTGCATAACATATTAACACCCCTGGGTGGACCACTTAATCCCATTAACAAAGAGGAAGAAAGTGCTACTCTTTCCCAGCTGGTATTTCTTTGGCAATGTAATGAAGTCCATCAAACAGGTTCCCAAAGAGAAGAACGCACCATAAAACTAAAGAGATCTGTTCAGAGCTCCCAAAACCTGGCAAAAAGATTTTGGATTTTGTAAGCCTCCTGTCAGTTTCTAGAAAATGATCTGAGACCCATCTGCATGTCAGGGATTCCATTTAAAGGGAATCACATATAAATGTCAAATGGAATCTTGCCTAAATGATCAGAAACTCCAGGCCCTTTAAGGCCCTAATAATAAGGACTGGAATTTATTAGATGCACTCTTGCATCATCTATATATTTAAAAATGCCTCTCTCTGTGTGTGTATGTGAATGTGTATGTTCCAGCATAACTCTGGAACACCTTGAGCAATTTCAACCAAACTTGGTACACAGATTACTTACTCTCTGGAAACAAATATATATATATTTTTTTGAAAAAGTTTTTATTAATTTTCTACAAACAAACAAGACAAACAAAACATAAAAACATCAACTCTTATATGTACATCCAGTGTGTCAGTTGGTTCATCATTTTTGTGCATTCATTCTGTAGTCTCAATTACAATTATGTTACATAACAACTCATATTGTCAATCCAAACTTATATATCCTAATATCACTAAAAAAAAGAAGTTTTTGACTATATTTTTAATCATTCATGCTTAATGAGCTAACAATACTTTAAACCAGTTTACTCTATAACAAATCATCTAGTCATATCAAATCAATCCTAAAAAATCCTTTATAAATATAATAGCAAATAGCAAAATAATAACAAAATAAAGATATTCCTTACTATCTAGCATTCTAAATATTCTATTATCGTATTTTATCATCTAGCCATTTATAAAAAAGATCCCAAATTTCGTAAAATTGTTTATCCTCTTGCTCTCTAATTTCAAATGTCAATCTGCTCATCTCAGCACATTCCAATATTTTCTTAATAATTTCTTCCTGTAATGGTATTTTCTCATTCTTCCAATTTTTAGCAAATACAATCCTGGCCGCTGTTAATACATTTACAATCAGGTATTTCAAATCTTTACTATATATATCAGGTAAAATTCCCAATAAGAAGATCTCTGGTTTCAAATCTATATGTTTCTTTGTCATTTTTTCCAACCACATGCGAATTATAGTCCAATATTTTCTAGCATCCTCACAAGTCCACCACATATGGTAATACGAGCCGGGTATCTGATGACATTTCCAGCATTTTTCAGATTTGTTCTTAAACATTCTTGCTATTCTTGTCGGAGGAAAGTGCCACCTGTAAAACATCTTATACAAGTTTTTTTTATATGCTGTTGACATTGTCATTTTATAATTTTGAGACCACAATTTCTGCCATTTCTCTAAATCAATCCCATATCCAAAATTCTTCCCCCAAACAATCATAGTTTCTTTGACTTGTTCTTCCTCTAATTTCATTCCGAGTAAATAACCATATAGTTTTTTAATCATCTTCTCATCAGTACCCATCAAGATCTTATCTAAATCAGTCTGTTTATCATAAAATCCCTCCATTTTAGAATCTTCATCATACCTTGAATGTATTTGTGCATATGAAAACCAATTCATCCTTATACCTTGTTCCTCTAAGGTTTGGATCGATTTAAGTTCACCCTTTTCATCCAAAAGTTCCCCATATCTAACTGTTTGTTCCTTCTTATAGATTATAGGATAGGAAAATGCTTCAATGGTCGATAACCAAACTGGAATTTTCAAATAACATTGTCTTTTTATCTTCTCCCAATTTAACCACAAAGACTCCCGTACATAATGTCTTCTAAAATAACCCTGTGTTTTAGTTCCCTTATACCATAAAAAAGCATGCCAACCCAACAGCAAGTCATGCCCTTCTAATGTCAACAACCTATGTTTCCTTAATGTTATCCATTCTTTGACCCACATCAAACTTGCAGCTTGATAATACAATTCCCAACTGGCAGACCAAAACCTCCTCTAATTCTAGCATCTTGCAAAAGCTTTAGCTTTATTCTCGCTTTTTTACCTTGCCATATAAACTTCAACATAATTTTATTTAAATCTTCAAAATAGTCTTTTCCAAGCCTAATTGGTATTGTTTGAAACAAAAATAAAATTCTAGGGAAGATATTCATCTTAATTGTTGAAATTCTCCCTATTAATGACAATTGCAAGTTTTCCTACTTCTTCAAATCTGTAGTTATCTGTTGTTTAAGTTTAATATAATTATTCTCCTTTAATGTGCTACATCTTGTTGTCAAATATATCCCCAGATACTTAACCTTATTTGTAACTTGAATTTTCAAAAGATCTGCCAATTCTTCTCTCTGTCTCAATAGCATATTCTTTGTCAAAATCTTTGTTTTGTCTTTATTTATTTTCAAACCAGCCACCTCTCCATATGCCTCTATCCTTTCCAGTAACTTTGGAGCTGTTTCTAGCAGATCTTCCAAAATAAAAGCTAAGTCATCAGCAAAAGCTTGTAGCTTAAATTCTTCCTTCTTAATTTTCATTCCTTTTATGCTTTTATCATCCCTAATATTTCTATTCAACACTTCCAAGGTCAACACAAATAGCAAAGGAGATAGGGGGCATCCTTGTCTTGTGCCTTTCCTTATATTAATAAAATCTGTAAGTTCCCCCTCCATCATTACCCTTGCTGTCTGTTTATTATATATAGCTTCTATTGCTTGAATAAATTTTTTAGCGAAACCCATCTGCTCCAATAATAATAACATAAATCTCCAGTTCACGTTGTCAAATGCTTTTTGAGCATCTAGGAATATCAAAGCCATTTGCTTTTCAGGATGAGCCTCATAGTATTCCAAAGTGTCCAAGATTACTCTCATATTGTCTCTAATTTGTCTCTTTGGCAGAAATCCATTTTGATCTGAGTGAATAAAATTATTTAAATATTTTTTTAGTCTTTCTGCTAAGATTGAAGCAAAGATTTTATAGTCTGCATTCAATAAAGAAATAGGTCTATAATTCTTAATTTGCAATGGGTCAGTCTCTTCCTTTGGTATGAGTGTAATATAAGCCTCTGACCATGTTTTAGGTATCATCTTTTTTAACATAACTTCATTCATAACTTCTAACAATGGGATGCTCAATAATTCTTGAAATGTTTTATAAAATTCTACTGGAAGCCCATCTGGACCCGGAGCTTTCCCATTATTTTGTCTCTTAAATGCTTCATTTAGTTCCATCATTGTTATATTGCTTTCTAGCATTTCTTCAGTCTCTTTAGGTATCTTTGGTAAATTAGCTTCCTGTAAATACTGTTTGACTTTTTCTTCATCAATATTCTCTTGTTTATATAATTGCCCATAAAAATCTCGAATAATTTCTTTTTTCTCCTTATTCCCATAACAAACTTGGCCTTGTTCATCTATTAACTTCAATATTTTTCTTGATTCCTTCTCTTTTCTCAATTTATATGCTAGCCATCTACCTGGTTTATTTGCATCTTCAAAATAATTCTGTTTAAAGTTTCTAATTTTCTGTGCCAGTTCTTCTTTCTCTATTAATTCCATTTTATGTTTGATTACATCCAGCTTCAATTTAATATCTTTTTTCTGTGGCATTTTCTGTAATTCTTTTTCAAGAATTTTATACTCATCTTCCAAGGCCTTAGAAGCTTGCCTTTTCCTAATATTCTTTTTTCTTGTATAATCTATTATCAAACCTCTAGCGTATGCCTTCATTGTATCCCACACATTTTGCGTTGAAGTATCTTCTTTTTTATTTTCTCTGAAGAAAAAAGCCAATTCCTTCTCCATCCATTGTGTAAAATCTTTCTCCTTTAAAATAGTATTATTTAATGTCCATCTCGATCTTTTTTTTTGTCCCTTCCATTTAATTGTCATTGGGCTATGATCTGCCCAAGTACTTGTTTCAATATTTGTTTCTTTAATATTAGATATTAGTTCTGTTGAGATCCAAATCATATCTAATCTGGACCATGATAAATGTCTATTTGAATAAAAAGTATATTGTTTAGCTTTAACATTTCTTTCTCTCCAAATATCTTTTAAAGTTAATTCATCTGTCATTAACATAGTCCAGTCCAATTATTTTCATGTGTAGCTTTTTATAAAACTCTTCTTGTTTATCATTCGGAGCATAAATTGCAATCAAGAGTATTTTTATATTATTGTCCATTATTTCTACCATTAATACTCTTCCATCTTCATCCGTGTAAATCAATTTTGCTGGAATAGCCTCTTTAATGTATAAAACCACACCTCTTTTCTTACATTGAGTCAAAGAGGTAAATATTTTCCCCAATTTTGGCTGTAATAACAATTGTTCATGTTGTTTTTTAATGTGAACTTCTTGTAAACAAAGTATATCAAATTTTAATTTCTCTAATTTATGAAAAGTTTTCCTTCTTTTAACAGCTGAATTAAGTCCATTTATATTCATTGTAATCAGTTTTTTTTCCTCCATGATTATGCTTTATATTTAGATCTAACAGCTCTCATGGATCTCACTTCACGCTGTTCTTTATTATCCATCTGTCCCCCTGCTGCTCCTTTCTCTTTTTCAGTCTCCAGTTGTTCATCTTGAAACTCAATTGATAAAGCCTCTTTCTCTGCTTCCTCTCTTCTTCCTCCAAAGAATTCTGCATGGAAAAGTTCTGCTTTCTCAATTGAATCAATTCTATATCTCTGCTCTTGCCACCCAAACACTAGTCCTTCTGGAATCAGCCATCTATAATTCACTTCGTTTTCCAATAGTATTTTGGTCAGAAATCGATATTCTCTTCTTATCTCTCTCACTCTTCTGGGTATTTGTTTTAAAACCACAACCTCTTTACCCTTGTATTTCAGTGTTTTCTCTCTTACTACTTGTAATATTTGCGTTTTAATGGATTTTTTGGTAAATCTAATATGGACTTCCTTGGGTAATTTATTTCTCATCGCATATCTTGTATAGACTCGATATATCTCATCTATTCCATCCATCATCTTTTCCTCTGTAATTTCCAAAGCATCTGCCAAAATTTCTATCATTACCACTGCCAAATTTTCTCCTTTTTCCTCTTCTATATTTTGAAATCTGAGGTAAAATTCTGACCTTTCCATCTCCCACCTCAACATCCCACCTTTTTCTTGTTCAACCGCTGTTAGTCTACTGTCAATATTTCCAATCTTCTTCTCTCTTTGTTTTCCTTCTTCCTCAATTTTTTGGAATCTCTCCTCATACTTGACCATCATTTGTTTAATATTTTCCACTTTTTCATCAGTCTTCTCTGTTCTTTGTTCAATATTTTCTATTCTTTGTTCAATGGTGTCTGATTTTTTCTTAAGATCTTGGATTCCTTGCATAATCATCTGTAAAGTTACTTTTTCTTGTTCCTTATCTTGCTTCAACATTGTCTGAATTAAACGTTGTCCTCCAGCTGGTGGGGAAGCAGAGGTAGAAGCAGAAATGCCAGATGGTATTGGTTTCCTGCTCATTTCAATGTTTCCAAAACTTCAAATTCTTCTTGACTTTTAATCCAACTGGTAGAGCAGCCAATTATAATCCAAAATGGAGAACTCCAATAGTAAAAAACACGACACCAAAGAAGAAACAGGAAAAAAGGAAGAAGAAAGATCTTCAGGTTCTTCTAGACCCTAATCCAATTACGAGATAGTCCACCATAAAAAAGAAAAAAATAGAAAGGAAAAGACAAACAAATCCAAAAATAATAATATTGATTAAGAGCAAAAGAAAAAAGAAAAAGCAAAAAGAGAAAAAAAAAACAAAAAGTTCCTTCAGATTCTTCACACCTTAATCCAATTAAAAAGTCTCAATAATCCAAAAAAAACAACAACAACCACAACAACAAAATAGTCCAAAAACATAAATATGAAAAGCAAAAAAGTCCCAATAAAAAGAAAAGAAAAATAAAGAAGAAAAAAGAAAAAACTCTGAGGCTTTCCCTTTAAAATAAAAGGCAAAAATAAAAATATTACTAAAATTTAAATTTAGAAAAAGGCTAGCGAATGGGGTATATATAAAAAAACACACTGCACTTTGTTATTTATCCAAGGCTCTTGTTATGACTCTCTTCTCCAGCAGCTTCAAAGCCAAACCTCAAGTGTTGTTGATAACAGTCCAGGAAAGCACCTGCAATTATATTTTGCTGTGCTCTCCCTCTATCTTATCACGTTAAAAAGTCCTTGAGATGAGGTCTTTTTGCAATTCTCTCCAATTCACATAAAGATACTTTCAAGCCTCTAGTTGGCAGTGTTACAAAGTTTCTTAATGCTCTTTCTCCCCCCCCCCGCCAGAAAAAGGGAATAATATATACAGAAAAAAAAAGAAAAAATAGCCAAAGGGAGCCTCTATCCTAAAGAAAGTTAAAAAATCAAAGGGAGCATAAAATCAAAGGGAGCATAAAAATATATATAAGAGAAAATTCAATCCGGTTACCTACAAAGTCACAGTAAAATCTTTCCCAAATAGTATAAAGAAAAGAAAAAAACAAAAACCCAAGCCTCAATTTGACATCACTTTAAAAAACGGCGCTCAAAACAATTTCAGTCAAAAAAAAATCTCACAGCTTTCTTCTTTATATCGGATGAACTTTCCAACCTCAGCGAATTTACAGCACAAAAGAGTTTTTCTCACCCAGCCGACACACTTCACTCCAATCACTTTCTTTCCGGAGCTGTCCCGACTTCAGCAGCTATGGAGGCTGCCTCTCCGCCGCCAGCAAAAGGGCTTCTTCCAGATCAAACCAGAGATTTTGCGATATCTCTGGGATCCTGGAACAATGCCCTTCACGATCACCGTCTCTACGGGACGGTTTAGGTCCATTAGGACCGACCAGGGGCGAAAATATCGGCTACGATCTCAGAGCCCCGAGATCGCAGCTGTATCGCCGGAACGAAGCTCCGCCTTCTCCTTGATAATATTTGGAAACAAATATTATGATGGAAAAAAACACCCCTCAAGTATGTGTTCTGTTAGGATACAGCCTATTGTGCCTTCAAATGGCTTCTACCATACTGCCTTCAAATGGCTTCTACTGCACAGCGCTGTGGAGTTGCCATGGTAACGGCTTCACAGTACTCCACAAGGGGGCTCTCTCTGGTAATGGGGAAAATCCAACATTAGAAATTATGTTTGTTCTGGGTCGCCAAAATCAGGATTTTTCCTGTCTAATACAGGATTGGGATAAATAAATACCCAGGCAATGCCAGGTGATCAGCTAGTATTTAAAACAAAACAAAAAAGAATGCAAAACTAAGAAATATCTCTTGTGATTATAAATGTATAGGGTGCATATTGTGTGCAAGCAGGTTGGTTTCATGTTCCTTTAGGGTTATTCAGATACCAAGGCTATCAGACAGAAGTGAATCAGCTGAAAAAGAATTCTTATCTTGACAGTTCTGGTGCTGGTTTCTTGTTTCTTGTTTCCGTTTGACTCAAACTGACACTTTTGTCATATGGAACTGAGTGGAGATGAATCTTTCTACCCAGAAATGGGACTTGGACAAAAATCAGAGGTTACGTATGTGAAGAAATCCAGCTTGATGCTCCAAATCCATATTAAGCCAGCTTGTCCCCAACTTGTCACCCTGTGGATGCCCTGGGTTTCAAAAACCATGCTTACTGAGGATGATGGACACTGAATACCAGCGCATCTGGAAGGTATCAGGTTGAGAGAGGCCACTCCAAAGATCTTGTAGCAGCTGCTATTGGTTTCCTTTGGTGTTGTGTATTGTTTTTGTTCCATATTAGCAGGCTTGAAACCCTGCATTCCTATTGGTCCATTTTACCACTACGTGATTGGACAGCCTAGCCGGTTATGATTGGTTCGCTAAGAGTCTACCGCGATTGGTTGAAACCAAGCATGGGAGACTTAAAGCGGTGTCATTGGCTGCCAAGCCGCGGCTAGCTCTATAAAAGAGCCGCCGCTAGCGCTACCTTTTTTACTCAGATCTAGCCTGTAAATAAAGAACTGTTGTTCACTTGATTTGAGTCTCTCATCTCAATGAGCCTGACCTTCCAAACTTAACAGTTTTGTCACCTCTGTTACCAACGAGAATACTATGTTATATGGTAGCAAACTTTTATACTTGTTTGATTGCTCACCAATTTTATTATTTCCAACTTGAGCCCTTTCTGAAATTAAGTTTTTCAATATAGAGAGAGAAGGAAATTCAGATCGCTTTTTAAAATGTGCAGCTTACACTTTTTAAAGTTCTACTGGAAGAAATTGTATGGCTAGCTTTGCCAAAAAAAAAAAAAAAGCTGAATTCAAACACTACACAAAATGTGCAGTTTCTCATTTTAATTCTGACATAGTCATTTGATCAGGGTTCCTTTAACATAAGGATCTTGTAACATTCTCCAATTGGACAAATAGATCCATCTACAGGAATTAGCTGATTAGAATTATTAGAAATATTAGAATTAATCTTATGTGGTTTTGTTTCCAATTAAAGCCTGAATGAAATGCAAATAGCACCCTCTCTCTGATCTGAACATTGACCGATTCAACAAATCTGATCAAATATCATTTTGGAATGTTTTCCTTTCAGCCCTCTGGGCATCTGTAGCCTTAAACAAAGGTTACCAAGTATGCACAGAGATAACTCCTCACCTGATACAATCTGTTGTACATTCCTGATCTCCAAAACTGCCGGGGGATGGGTGACATGAGGGCAACCTGACTTTGTCAGCAGTTTGGTTAACCTGGAAGGAGCACTTCAAGGAATTCACTTCATCTAGAATTTTGCCCTCAGGGTCACCCAAAGAAGGACACAAGGAAGTGCTTAAATGCTCTTGTCTCTCTTATGACATGTTAAGTGATTGATGCTGACGTGCAGTAGATCAGACCAATGCTCACGTTCATCCTCCAGCTAGATTCTTGACAGAAGAAAAAACCCAGACCTACCCAACAGCCCAAAGATAGGTCTTGGTTTGGTATTTGATCTGTACTGAGAGGTTTGTAGGTTCAGTTCTCAAACTTCCACTAAAAGGAATCAATGAGTGTGGTATGAAGAAGGAAGGAAGGAAGGCGGGAGGGAGGGATGGTAGGAAGGAGGAAGGGAAGGAGGGAAGGAAGGAGGGAGGGAGAAGTATGAAAGGAAAGAGAGAGGGAGGGAGGGAGGGAGGGAAGGAAGGAAGGAAGGAAGAAAGAAAGAAAGAAAGAAAGAAAGAAAGAAAGAAAGAAAGAAAGAAAGAAAGAAAGAAAGAAAGAAAGAAAATATAAGAGGGGCAATTGATCAAAACTTTGTTCTGATCTAAGCCAAGCTACTGTATTATGAAAGTAACCTGGTGAACGTCATAGAACTGGTTATGTCCTTATGTTCCTATGGTGACTTGCTAGATAATTTTTGAACTGATATGCTCAAATTTCTAAAAACCATCCCTGTGTTCTTTTAGGGCAGTGGTCCCCAACCTTTTTTGTACCAGGGACCAGTTTCACGCAGAAACACTTTTTTCAAGGACCGGGGGGTGGGGAGGAGTCTGAGTTTGGTGGTGTGCTTGCAGATGTTTCATTACCTGACTAGGTAACATCTGATGTTGTTACCTAGTCGGGTAATAAAATGTCTGCCAGCAAACCACCAAGTTCAGGGAGCGCCAATGCCTCCTCATTGCAACCCTGAGCGACAAATATTCTCTTCTATTGGGACATTTAAAACGGAGGGTTTCAGCTGCAGATTCAGGAACTGCGCCGGGCTGAGGAGCGCCTTCAAAACTGAGTGCTGGGTGGCGGTGGCCCACGGCTGTCTCCGCGGCTCAGGACAAGTCCCTGCAGGATGGAGGAGCTGTGGCGACAGGAAAAGCCACCCTGCTGGCTTCTTTGAAGCAGTTTCTTCCTGGGCTGGTGGAGGAGCGAGAGAGCGACTGAGAGAGGAACGAGGCGGGAGGAAACTGAAGCCACTTAGCCAGAGAGCAGGACAGGCTTTGGTTGCTTCCTCCCTCCCCTTCTCTCCTTTGTGTTCTTGATCCCTGATCCCAGCAGCATTCACCGAAGGCAAAGAAAGCCGCCATTTTTTTATTTTTTATTTTCTTTGCGGCCCAGTACAAAGTGATCCATGGACTGGTACCGGTCCGTGGCCCGGTGGTTGGGGACCCCTGTCTTAGGGCATTCTAGACAGCTCATTGATTGTAACTGAGTTGGAAGCAAGATGAAAACATTTTGCTGCAGAAAAAGTCATTACGAATCCCATGTCAAGTTTCAGGTGGCGTAATGCCTGAGTGATCCCTGTCCGGAGTTGGAGACACACTATGGTTGGCCCTGACTAGGACTTGGATGGGAGGCCTCTGTGGTGTTCCAGGCTGTGAGCAAGTTTGTAAAACTGGAAAATTGTCCTGGAAGAAGGCAATGCCACATCACTTCCCATTGTGGCCAAGAGGTCAGCATGATTGTGTTCATAAAATCATCAGGAGCCAAACTTTCCTCATAGTTGCCTTTATTTTAAATGTCTTTGATGCTACACAAAGAAAGCCTACACAAGTCCGAGCTTGTAAGACTACTCACCTAGGTTGCTGCTTTAAGAATGCCATTGGTTAGCATTAGCTAAATAAACATTTGTTATGCAAATGTTATCAAAGATCACTGCTTGCAATCAAAAAGTATTTATGCAATTGACTGCTCATGAATGCGGTCCCTCTGAAATTCACCTACATCGTGTCACTAATCAGCACCATGGCTAGAGTAGGGTTGGGTAACTTTATGACCCATCTCTCTCACCCCAGCCCAGAGGCCAAAATCAAATGTGGACCATTCAGACCGTACCAACTTGCCCAGCATGTACTCTCCCACTCAACCCTTGCACATCTCTTCTCAGGAGGTTAAACAAGGACATTGTGGCAGATGTCCAACGGGTCTCCAGGGTTCCCAGACATGCAAATGGTCTCCTGCATAGAGCTGCCAATCTCAGGACTGTGTGTGTGTGTGTGTGTGTGTGTGTAGACACCTCTGTGGGACAATGTGCATTTCACCTGTCAGAAACACCATGGTTGTTAAGGAAAGATTTGGGAGAAGGATGCTGTTCTAAATTCTGCTATCTGGTCTTGATCAGGATTGCATGCTTTCTGGGGAAGATCAAAAGCTGCCTAGGAAACTAGAGATAATCCACCATTTGACCTTGAAACACACCCATATGAAGCTGCATGTCTGCTCTTTTCACTCTGGTTCCATCCAGTTGGACCACATGAGCTAAGAAAGATGGGAGTCCGACGGAAGAGTGCAACTCTATTCGATAGCTTTTCACTCAGTGGGAGGAATGGATCCCTCTACTTCTCCAATTGGCCATTGCTCAGCATTTGAGGAAGCTCCCACTCTACGTTTCCTTGCCATAGAAGCCCCAGGCCTTATCTGGAAATACTGCACACTTCCCAAACCCTGAAGAACACAGGTCTAGCTGAATTGTTCCCTCTACTCCACCAACTGGCTACTAATCATCATTTGAGAAAGCTCACACCAGAGGTGGTATTCAGCAGGTTCTGACCAGTTCTAGAGAACTGGTAGTGGAAATTGTGAGTAGTTCAGAGAAATGGTAAATACCACCTCTGACTAGACCCACCCCCATCTATTCTCTGCCTCCCATTGACTCCCAGCTGATTGGCTGGGTCTTTTTTGTTGCCCTGCACAGGAAAACGTAGCTGGAAAGCAGGTTAGTGGAGTAGTGGGATTTTGCAGTAACCTTCCCCCAGGAGAGGGGAGAGAATGGGGATTTTACAGTATCCTTCTCTTGCCACGCCTACTAAGCCACACCCACAGAACTAGTAGTAAAATGTTTTGAATCCACCACTGGCTCACATCCTGAGTTTCCTTACCACAGAAACTGTTATGAACTAATAAAACACTTAAATAAAGTTTATCAAAAGCTTTAGAAAATAGCAGGGTTCTAGCCCTGCACTTCTGATTGGCCGATAATAGCAATATCGGATTGGTCTGTTCAGGAGAATCTGATTGCTGTTAACGAGCCACTCTCATTGGTTAAGGGGGTTAACACTCCCCATCTCTTATTGGTTACTAGAGCAGCAGCTTGCCTATAAAAGGGCTGGTGTTGCCCTAAGGTTTTGCTCTGTTCAGAATGATTAATAAAGAGTTGAAGTTCACTGTTCACTGTCTCATCTCCGTTCCTTGAGCCCATGCGCAGAACATAACACTGGCGACGAGGGTGGGATGCGGAGATGTCAGAGCTGACTGAACACTACAGAGCACTAAACAGAGCACGTAGCTGAAGGCGCATCAATGGCGGAAACCATGTCCGGCGGCACCATACCACCCGCTCCATTCGACCCGGCACAAGAAGACTGGGACTCATACATGGACCGGTTCCAGATGTTTCTGGAGACCAACAACTTGAAGGATGCCACTACTGGAAAAAAGTGAGCAGTATTCCTGACTCACTGCGGACCTGCCATTTTTAAGATGGCTAAGGCACTGGCGAAACCGGCTGAGGTGAAATCCATAGACTGGGATGTCCTCGAGCCCCTCCTATGGGCCCACTATGCACCTACCGTACTAATGCTTGCCGAAGACATGAATTTTACCAGAGAGACCAGCGGAAAGGAGAAAGCGTTGCAGATTTCATCGCGGATCTCCGGAACCTGGGAGGCCTCTGTGGGTTCGCCGACCTCGAAGAAGCTCTAAGAGACCGAATAGTTCTGGGTTTAAATGCACTACACGTGCAAAGTAAGCTGATGGCGAAAGGCGACATCAGCCTTGCAGATACCATCATTGACGCTACTGCAGCAGAAGCAACCAGGAAGTCGGCTGCCCGAATGCGCCGCACCAATGCCCTGCTCTGCCAACTCGCCGGTAAAACCTCACCTCGCCTTGAGGGACATGTAACAGCAACCCACCATGAGGACCTTGAATCATCATCAGAAAGTGATGAGGAAGAAGTCAACCGGCTCCGGTCTGAACGAGACCAATGTCACCAGCGTAACCAGAGACTGCAGTATCAATGCGCAGGTTGTGGGGCAAACCACCCACGATCAGACTGCAAATTCCTCGACGCGCTCTGCCATATTTGTGGGAAGAGAGGCCACATCGGAAAGGTCTGTAGAAGCAAGCTAGGGTCCAGCCCACTTCAGAGGGGGACCCACTACCGCCAACCCACAGGAAGTCGTCCTGTAAATCGGGAACATTCGAACCACCAATGGAACAACCACTCTTACAGAAATAAACCACTAGCCCATTCAACAAAACAAGAAGAGGCACACCAAACCATCATGATTGGTCACGCATTATCATTAGATGCAAAGAAGATCCGAGTGAAGGTCGCCATCGAAAACCAGCCCTGCATGATGGAAGTCGATTCAGGATCATCCCTCTCGATGGTTTCCTGGAAGACCCTTAAACAATTAATCCCTGCCATCCGGCCGCAAGACATCAGAATCCAAAGAATCATTCTCAAGGACTATCAAGGAAACCGAATTATGGTCATTGGATCCAGCCTAGTCCAGGTCTCATTCAAAAATCGTACTGCATCTTTACCATTGACCATCATCGACCATGATCGGCCTAGTTTGTTAGGCCTTCAATGGTTTGCTCCACTTGGGATTGAGATAGCCGGCATTCACCAAACCAGCAGCGACGACTGCGAGGAGGCCCTCGTCCAGGAATTCCAGGACATCTTTGCAGACAAACTAGGCAAGTACAAGGGGACCCCGATATCATTTAACCTTAACCCTGAAGTAGCCCCCATCCGCCTTAAGCCTCGTTGAGTCCCTTTTGCCCTTAAATCAAAGATTGACGAGCAGCTTGATAAATTAATAGCCCAGGATGTTTTAGAACCAACCGACCATGCTCCTTTGGAAACCCCAATCATAACACCCATCAAACCAGATGGATCACTAAGGATTTGTGGGGACTACCATGCCACCCTGAATCACGCCCTTCAACAGAACGCTTACCTGGTGCCGGTGGTACAACACCTCCTCCATTCCCTGGGGGGTGGAAAAGTCTTTGCTAAATTGGATTTAGCACAGGTGTACCAACAACTGCCTGTAGATAAAAAAACAGCAGAGGCACAAATGATCGTTACGCACCGAGGCACCTTTAAGTGCAACCGACTCCAATTCGGAGTTAGCATGGCCCCAGGGATCTTTCAGAGCTTGATGGAGAGACTATTACAGGGAATAAAAGGGGTCATACCATACTTTGATGATGTTTTAATTGCTGCCCCGAATAGAGAAATACTAAAGGAGCATCTTAGACTGGTTTTCCAGAAATTTAAAGACTCTGGCCTTAAAGTTAAAAAAAAATAAATGTCAACTGTGTACAGATAAAGTAGAGTTCCTGGGGTACCTAATCGATAAACAAGGCATTCACCCCACCAGTAGCAAATTAAGAGCAATCAAGAACACCCCAAGGCCCAGAAATAAGACTGACCTCCAAGCTTTCCTGGGGCTTATTAATTTTTACAACATCTTCCTGCCCCACAAAGTGACCATAGCCGAGCCCCTACATCGGCTTCTCAACAAAAAAGCAACCTGGCTTTGGGGGCACCGAGAGGAGCACGCGTTCTGACAAGTGAAAAACCTATTAACTTCAGATGCTGTTTTAATGCAGTATAACAAGACTTTGCCTTTAACAATCACATGTGACGCATCACCATTTGAAGTAGGAGCCATTTTGAGCCATGTGTTACCAAACGGTAGTGAAGCCCCTATTGCCTATTTTTCAAGAACTCTATCAAAGGCTGAACGTAACTATAGTCAAATCGATAAAGAGGCTCTTGCTGTTGTATCTGCTGTTAAACGGTTTCATGAATATGTTTATGGACGAGTTTTTACTATTGTTACCGACCACAAACCTTTGCTGGGGAGTACTGCGGGAGACAAGCCAACCCCCTATATATTATCACCTAGAATGACTCGCTGATCAGAGTTTTTGGCTGCGTACAATTATAAGCTGCAACACCGCCCGGGGAAAGCCATTCCCCATGCTGACGCATTGAGCCGTGCACCACTTCTGGAAACCGTCGATGACCCAGCTCCAACCCTTACAATGCTCCAGATTGAAACGCTACATTCACCGCCGCTAACAGCTAGACATATTGCGATCGAAACAAAATGTGATCCTATCTTAATGCGAGTCCTTAGCTGGGTCGAATGAGGATGGCCAGTAGATCAAACTCCTGATGACTTCATCCCCTTCAAGAATCAGCAAACAGAACTTTTTTTGCAAAAAGGCTGCATCCTGTGGGGGGATAGAGTCATTGTCCCAGAGCGGTTACAACGAGCGGTATTAAAGACACTGCATGAGGGCCACCCCGGCATCGTGCATATGAAAGCGCTCACAAAAAGCTACGTGTGGTGGCCGGGCATCGATAAACAGATCGAAGCCTGGGTAAAGACTTGTTATAAGTGCTAGGAAGTTAGTAATGCCCCACCAAAAGCAACTCCGATAGAATGGGAACCGTGGTCCCGCATCCATATTGACTTTGCGGGACCTACTAAGGGACATATGTTCCTATTAACAGTGGATGCCTATTCAAACTGGCTCGAGATCCACGAAATGAAGAGTACCACAACCGAGTCCGTCATCTGGAAGTTGAACAGATTATTCGCGACGCATGGACTGCCAGATGTTCTGGTATCCGACAACAGACCCCAGTTTACCGCGCTCCCTTTTGAACAATACTTAGCAGACTGCAGTATTCGCTATGCGCTAACTTCGCCAGCGCACCCTGTGGCTAACGGAAGAGCCGAATGCATGGTACAGTTTGTGAAAAAAACCCTCTACAAAATGGACTCTGGGGACATTGAAGATAAGATAAATAGAATACTCCTTCTCCAACACATCACTCCGCACAGCGTCACCAACAAGACTCCAGCGGAACTATTGATGGGACGCAAACTCCGCTCCCACTTCAACTGGCTTCACCCATCTTACGAGCCAGAGAAACCCTGTGGATCTAGCAGAAAATGCCACAAGTTCAAAATAGGCGACTTAGTTTTTGCCAGAAAACTTTCTGGTGAACCATTGTGGATCGAAGCCACTGTTATTCAAGCCACTGGATCCAGGTCGTACTGGGTGAAAACCTGCAACGGAAAAATATGGAAACACCATATAGATCAGCTTCGCTCGAGGCTACAACCTAGTTTCCGCGACTCCGGTAACTCCCAAACTGAGGGGGGAGGGGATGTCGAAGAAACCGATTTCGAGATGGCGGAAAGCAGGAACGAAAGAAGTCAACAATCGGGCATAACTAATAAGGAAGGATCAAGGAAGGGCGTGGCCTCACCACAGAGGAACACCTCAACAGAGGCAAGCCCGCAAGGGCCAGAGGACAGCGATGAGAACATTAGCGGCACTGATTCTTCCAACGAGGAACCGCTGGCACCCGACTTGCCTGAAAATGCCCCGCCAAAACAGGCTTACAGACAAGAACTGGTGGGACAGCGTAAATCCAATAAACAGTCAAAGCAACCTTCCTACCTCAGAGATTACGTCACCGCACCCCCCAAATGGAATCCGGGGGGAAGGGGTGTTATGAACTAATAAAACATTTAAATAAAGTTTATCAAAAGCTTTAGAAAATAGCAGGGTTCTAGCCCTGCACTTCTGATTGGCTGATAATAGCGATATCGGATTGGTCCGTTCAGGAGAATCTGATTGGCTGTTAATGAGCCACTCTCATTGGTTAAGGGGGTTAACACCCCACGTCTCTTATTGTTTACTAGAGCAGCAGCTTGCCTATAAAAGGGCTGCTGTTGCCCTAGGGTTTTGCTCTGTTCAGAATGATTAATAAATAGTTGAAGTTCACTGTTCACCGTCTTGTTTCCGTTCCTTGCGCCCATGCGCAGAACATAACAGAAACCCTAGGCCTTCTCTGGAGATATTGCAGTCTTCCCAAGCCCGGAAGAACACAGAACGCTAGCAGAAAGGGTTAGGCGTGTGTTGGTGCTCATTCATATCAAAGAATGGAATTTGTTTGCTTTCCATTCAGACTCAGAGTTTACTACAAGGAAGCTCAAACTGATCTGAATCAGCAACTCCACGTTTGTGTCTGCCAAATTAAGCTGCTGTCCTTGAGGCTCTGACTCTGGGAGTTAGTTCAACCGACTCCAGAAGGATTCAGCCTCAAGTCCTGTTGCCTAGGATTGTCCTGCAGTGTCCTTCTTCCTTTTATAAAACTCTCTCATGCTACATTGGAACAGCTGCCACGTGACCCACCGTGTGTCATTTCCCTCTTTTTCATCTGGGAACATCTTGTGTCAACACCTGTACAGACAAGATTAGTTGGACAGGAATTTATTCCAGGGAAGGGAGGAGGGCTTTTTTTTTTTTTTTAAAGAGATCCTCCCTTTGTCAAGAATGGGTCACGTGACAAGTTCGATCCCACAAGCCTTGCAGGAGGGAAGAGTGAGATTCCAGCACGTAAAGAACATTAATTGTCCTACGCTGCTGTAGAAGAGGAAAAAGCAAACAAACCCCCAAGCACCAGCTGGGTGCAGTTGCACAAAGCTTAAAAGTATTGTGTGGGAGGAAGAACCTTCTAGAAGGGCTGAGGTGAGAAGGAGAGATACCTGAGGAAGTGGGAAACTGTGATTCCTTTCCCAGGAAGATAATTAATCATTTCTACATAAGATCTTGAATTACCTGTGTAAAATAAACATATTATCCAGTCCATACTTGCTCTTTCTATAAAGGTAACTGACTTGAATTTTGAGGGAAGTTTTCTCCAAACTGGCATTCTGTAGAGACACCGGAATGGGAATCCCTAAAACTCCCAGGGTGATTGATGTTGTTGTTGTTGTTGTTGTTGTTGTTGTTGTTGTTGTTGTTGATGATGATGATGATGATGGTTTCTCACAATCTCCTATTTCTTATTTCAAACCACCCTTTCTTTGATGGATATCTCAGATACTTTTGCTGCTTAGTTCAAGGTTGCATGTGAAAAAGACAGATAACACCAGGAGGGCCTATAACAGTGGTAGGATTAAAAAAAAATTACTACCAGTTCTGTGGGTGTGGTTTGTTGAGTGTGGCTTGGTGGATGTGGCAGGGGAAGGATACTGCAAAATCCCCATTCACTCCCCATCTTACTAACCTCCTTTCCAGCTCCGTTCTCCTGTACAGGGCAACAAAAGAAGACCCAGCAGGAACTTCCGGTTTGTCAGCTTCACCAGCGGCAGGGTTCCGCGATCCTGCGCGATCCTTGCCGCGCTAGCCGTTTTGGTGCCTCCGATCTGGACGGGTTTGGAGGCTAAGGCTGCCCTGCAGAGGCAGCCGAAGATAGGGGGGATCTGGGAAGGGTTTTGGGGGTGTTGCAGACCCCCTCCCCAGCCGGCAAAAACCCCTTTTCTCAAGGCGGTCAAGCGGCGGTCTGTAATGGCCGCCACAAAGAAGCCGGCAGCTGGGTAAAACTGAGCAGGAGGAAGAGGGGAGAAAGTTTTCAAGAGAAAGTTTTTTGGCTGATCCAGGACTTTAAGAGGCGTTTAATCCTGAGAACTATGACTTTTTGAAAAATACTTGGTTTCCAGAGGAGGATTTCAAGCGACAAAATTGAGGTGCTGAAAGGAAAATTTACCCTCCTTCCCTATGGAATCAACAAATGGCCATTGAGAAACCTGTTGCTTTTTATAAAAGGTAAAAACTTGGCTTCTTGTTATAAGTGGGAAGGGAGAGGACAAATATATATATATATATATATATATATATATATATATATATATATATATATATATATATATATATATATATATATAAAGATTTAATATTTAATTTAATATATATATATTAAGATTTTGCTGGAGAAGATGCCTTGAAGATCTTGAGACTAGAAATTGATTGCAACAAGGTTGTAGAATACAGATTGGGCTTTTTTTCTTTTCCCTTTTACTGTTACCACCCCAGGAAGAGAAAGTGAGAACTTTGTGCGTTGTTTGGACTGATTGATGTCTCTGGGACTTTGAGGAATTGTTTTAACTTTTGAAACATTTTGGTTGCTCTAAGAAGAACAAAGAATGGCTTTATCTGATGATGAACTTAGAAAGGAATATCAAGAAAGTAAGGATGCTGTGAAAGAAGCTTTCCTTTCTTTAGAAATGGCGCTTGCTATTTATCAGCAAACACAGCAACAGATGGAGGAAATAGAAGGGGAAGAAGAAAAAGAAGAAGACGCCATCTTCAGTTAATCTAAAAAATTAATTAAGAGAGAAAGGAGAAAGAAAGGAAGGAAAATGAAGGACTTAAGACTTAAAAAAACACTTAAGAAAGGAAAAAATAAGATGCAAAACCAACTCAATGTTACTGAGCAAAAGGAGAAAGGATTACAACAGAGAGGGAAAGCTAAAAAGGCGGAGGTTAGTAGAGGGGGGGTAAAAAGGCCAGGGGGGATAAGAAAAAAAGGGAAAAGGGAGGGAAAAGCCACAAAGGTATGAAACAAGATGGGAAAAAAGGATTTTTTTTTAGGGATAAAGGGTAAGGTATAATTTCTTTAAAAAAGAAGATTCTGCAAGGTACATAAGATGGTATTATGTATTAGAAATAGAAAACTAGAATGTTATAAGAATTAATAAAAGATTAAAATATTGAAATGTTTAGTAATGATAGATTTTAAAATTTAATAAAATTGTAGAACTTGTTTTTGAAATAGACAATCGGAATGTTATAAGATTTAATATTTAGATTTATTATCTAAGTATATTAATTATTATGAATTTATTATTTTTTCTCTTTAAAGGTTAGTAGGTAGAATGTACTAAGCAGAATCAGATTGGGTATCAGGTGTTATTTTAAATATTAACTTAGGGGGAGGATAGAAAGGCATCATACTCTGATTAGTGATTTCAGGAGAAATTCTTTTTTTTTTTTTTTTTTTACTATAGGGAATGAGATAAATGGATAATCTGGAAAGAATAGACAAAAAATACAAATATAATGATTTAAATTAAAATGAATTAAATAAAATAGAAATAAGAAGAACGAAAAGTGGGGAGAAGTTATTTTGAAGATATAGAATGGTAAATAAGATAGGTAATGGTATATAAGATGAGCACGAATTTAATTGAAGTCCATACAAAGAGAGGTAATCTGGGGCCAAACTACTTTCTTAAAAGAAGTTTTATATTTTTGTGTTTTGTGTGTCTATGTTTTGTTTGAGAATTAATAAAACCTCGGAGGAATGTTGGATGAGAATAATGATAATCAAGTCAGAGAGGAATAAAGATGATGATTATAAACTGGATAAATATAGAAAATAATAATAGTAACAATGAAATTGAATCTGAAAAGAGAAATAATGAGAAATTTGTTAAGAGATATCTATATGTTTATATTGAAATGGTGTAAAACAGAATTATATTGCATAAAATAATATTCTACTTGACTTGTAAAATTAATAATGGAAAGAGGTTTTATGTATTTAATGGTTAATGATGGTTTGTTTGTCTTTAAAATCAATAAAATTTGTTAAAAAAAAAGAAAAAGAAGAAGACCCAGGCCATCAGCTGGGATTTGGGAGACAGAGAATAGATAGGGGCGAG
Source organism: Hydrophis major (assembly GCA_033807585.1). NCBI lineage: Eukaryota > Metazoa > Chordata > Lepidosauria > Squamata > Elapidae > Hydrophis > Hydrophis major. The sequence goes on along the minus strand of CM066332.1, from coordinate 16,213,917 downwards.
GCCAATCAGAGATGGCATTTGCCGGTTCTCTGAACTACTCAAAATTTCAACTACCCGTTCTCCAGAACTGGTCAGAACCTGCTGAATATCACCTCTGGCCTATAAGGTGCTAAAAAAATCAAGATAGTACTGTGCCTGCCTGTCATGCCCTTGTTGGAGTCTGATTCGGCAGGGCAGGTTGACGACGTCTGGAGGCAAGTCATTGCATTGGTTAGTTGTTCTAACTGTCAGGAAATGTCTCTTTAATTCTATGTTGGATCTCTTTTTAATGATCTTCTATCCATGACTTCTTGTCTGGATAGGGCTTAATTTGGGAAAGTGGATTTTGATATTGATATCATTCTTGCTTAAGAAATATCCAGGGGTGGGCTTCAAAAATTTTAGCAATGGGTTCTCTGCCCAGTTGCTGGGTGGGCATGGCCTAGTCAGCTTTCTGCACCATGGGGGGGGGGTCTTTTTGCCCTCCTTGGGCTCCGGAGGCTTTCCTCAAGCCTCTGGGTGGGTGAAAACAGCCTCCCCGGGCTCCACAGGCCCTCTGGAGGCCAGAAATGGGCCATTTCCGGCTTTCTGGAACTTCCAGAAGGCCTGTTTTTTGCCTCAGTGTGGGCCCTGTACTTACTGGGATCCAAAATGGGCCATGTGGGGACTCTGGGGAGGGGAGGAGTGGGTGGAGCCAGACAGGGTTGGGATTTTCTGGTTTGCTGAACTGGCCATAAAACGGCCATAAAATTAGTTATGGGTTTGCCCAATTGGGATGAACTGGTAGCAGCCCACCCCGGAAATATCCTATTTGTGTCCAACCTCTGAAACGGAGTTGGGCTCATTTCTCTTCAACAGCTGTGAAACTTCCCACTTTCTCTAAAGCAGTTCTGATTTGCAATCACCTTCACACCTGCTGACTTCAGAATGCTAAATAAAGGCAGAGAACATCGTCTCACCATCAGGATTACCTCCATCTGACCAAAAGGAAAGTGCAGAGAACCTTCTTCAGTCCCTAATCTTAGGACACCTCCTAAAGTTACAAACCTCACTTCAATTCCGCATGAAAGGGAAAAGGAATGTAGGGACAGCGTCTCTCTTTCTCTAGGCGTTTTGTATAGTTGTTTACCTATAATGTTTTGTGCATTGATCTGTGTGCGTTTGGCAAACAAGGAAAAAAGAGCTGAGCAGTTGCTATGTGAGGAAGCTTTCCAGGTGCAAAGACATCTTTTGTCCTGTGTTCAAAGGTGTCTTGCAAACTAGGATGAGGATTTGCACTGGCAAGTTTGTGATTTGCTTGTTGGTTTTAAAGAGCTGTCACCCTGCTTGCATTTTCAGGGGCAATGTTTGGAAGGCGGAGATATTGTTGAGTTTGCAGACAACTGCAAGAGACTGTCCAGTAAAGCTATCGTGTTCGTTTTTTTCCAAACTTTTTTTATTACGTTATAAAGTATTACCTCGATACCCATGCTTCACTATGAAACGATGTGATTGTGCTTGTTTTGGGGGAGGGAAAGATGTGAACAAAAATTCTGCCTCTGCCTACCAGCATCCATTGGTATTCATCTGCTAGTGTCCTGTTAGCGTGTGAGAGAGTTGAGGGCTATTAGGAAAGTGAAACGGTATTTGCTGGGTTAGCAAAAAGGAGACATCAAGGAGCTTGGGTTTGACTTAGCTCAACTGTTTTGTACTAAAGCTGGTTGCTGCTGTGAAACTAAAACTGAAACTCCTCTCCTCTGCTTGCGTTTTGCATTTGGAACAGATTTATTTTCAGGTGGGGAGGGGAAGTAAAACTCCTCAGCATCCAACCGTGTTAATAATAATATATGAAATACTAATGCTCTGATGGTCATTTTGAAAAATCCTTTCTTAGTGAGCACCTAGAAGTCAAGAGGAACATACATGCCAAATGTCAAGTTTGTAGGCTCTACTGTTCTGGAGATTTTGTGATGATGTGTGAGTGGTATTTTGCTTTTATATAAAATGCAAAGTACAAAAGGAGATAAAAGAGAATGAAAGGAGAAGGGAAGGGGGAGAGAGAAGTGAGGAAAGGTAAGGAAAAGAAAAGAAAAAGAAGCATTGACTTCTGACTCTCTCTGTTGCAGTAAAATAAGGCACTAGCATCAAATCACAGCTTTTTGTTTTTGAATAATAATATGAACAAATCATTTCTACAAAGATCTACCAATCTAATCTGTAAAACCCAAAGTCAAAATTACATTCTTTTCCACATCAAGCATTAAGTTCAGAAGCAGTTTCCATGTGGAAACAAAAGAATTTATGTTTTTTAAAAAAATTTTTAATCAGAGTAGTTAGTTTTGCCATTTCAGCCAACTCCATCAACTTCTGCAACCATTCTTCCATGGTAGCTATCGAAGTGTCCTTCCATTTTTGTGCATATACTAGTCGTGTTGCTGTCAACATGTATAGTAGGAAGGTTCCAATTTTTTTCTCCAGTTCTTTTTCCATAAATCCCAAAAGGAAAAATTCGGGTATCATTTCTTATATTCGTATTTTCTGTATTAGAGTGTGAATCATACTCCAATATATATTTTTTGCTTTATCACATGTCCACCATAGATGGTAAAAAGTCCCTTCTTTATTCTTAGAAGCAATCATGTTCCTGAGTAGGCCATGACTGGTCTTAGAAGCTTTCCTGCATGGTGGGGACAGGCATGGTAGGATCTATGAGGTAAGGTATTTTGGTGTTCCTGAAATCCTTTCTCCAATTTTTGGTCAATATATCTGTTAAGTTCTGTGCATGGGTGCAAGGAACGGAGACGAGGCAGTGAACAGTGAACTTCAACTCTTTATTAATCATCATGAACAGAGCAAAACCCTAGGGCAGCAGCAGCCCTTTTATAGGGTTGGCTGCTGTCCTATTAGCCAATGAGAAACATGGAAGTGTTAAACCCTTGAACCAATGAGAGTTGGCCCATTAACAACCAATCAGACTTCCCAGAAAGGACCAATCCGATGTCACTATTATCGGTCAATCAGAAGTGCAGGATTAGAACCCTGCTTTTTCCTAAGGTTGTTAAACTTTTATTAAACGCCTTTATTAGTTCATAACACCCCTTCCCCCTAGGTTCCGTTTGAGGGGTGCGGTGACGTAATCCCGTAGATATGCAGGTTGTTTTAACTGTCTATTAGATTTGCGCTGTCCCACCGGTACCTGTCTGTAGTCCGGTTTCGGTGGAACGTTTTTTGGTTTATCCAGTACAGATGGTTCCGCATCCTCACTGGACGACTCGGTGCCGCTAATTCTGTCATTGTTGTCCTCCGGTCTCTGCGGGCTCACCTCCATTGAGGTATTCCTCTGTGGCGAGGCAACCCCTCTGCCTGATTCTTCTTCATGTAACGCGCCCGGCTGTTGACTTTCTTCGATTCCGCATTCCACCATCTCGAATTCGGTTCCTTCGACATCCCCTCCTCCCTCAGTTTGAGAGTCATAGGAGTCACGGGAACTGGGTTGCAGCCTAGAGCGAAGCTGATCTATATGGCGTTTCCATATCTTTCCGTCCAATGTTTGCACACGGTACGATCTGGGCTCGGTGGTTTGAGTTACGGTTGCTTCGACCCATAATGGTTCACCTGAAAGGTTTTTAGCAATGACTAAGTCGCCTACCATGAACTCGCAGCATTTTCTGCTAGATCCACAGGGTTTCTCTGGCGTGTAGGACAGGTGGAGATGGTCGAGGTGGGAGCGGAGCTTACGTCCCATCAACAGTTCAGCTGGAGTCTTGTTGGTGACGCTGTGCGGGGTGATGTGTTGGAGTAGGAGGATTCTGTTTAGTTTGTCATCAATGTCCCCATAGTCCATCTTGTGGAGAGTTTTTTTAATAAATTGGACCATGCGCTCGGCCCTGCCATTGACCGCAGGGTGAACCGGCGAGGTTAGCACATGGTGGATACCCCGGTCCGCTAAGTATTGTTCAAACGCCAGGGCGGTGAACTGGAGTCTGTTGTCGGAGACTATAATGTCTGGCAGCCCATGTGTTGCGAATAGTTTATTTAATTTGTGGATGACTGAATCGGTTGTAGTAGTCTTCATCTTGTGGATTTCGAGCCAGTTGGAATAGGCATCCACTGTTAGGAGGAACGTATGTCCCTTAGTAGGTCCCGTAAAGTCAATGTGGATGCGGGACCACGGTCCCCGGGGGGTTTCCCACTCCGTTGGAGTTGCTCTAGGTGGGGCACTGCTGACTTCTTGGCACTTTAGACAAGTCTTCACCCAGGCTTTGATCTGCTTATCGATGCCCGGCCACCACGCGTAGCTTCATGCGAGCGCTTTCATACACACGATGCCGGGGTGACCGTCATGCAATGTTTTCAAAACTGCTCGTTGTAACCGCTCTGGGATGACGACTCTGTCTCCCCATGGGATGCAGCCTTTCTGCGAGAAAAGTTCTGTTTGCCGGTTTCTGAAAGGGGTGAAGTCGTCATGGGTTTGTTCTACTGGCCATCCTCGTTCGACCCAGCTGAGAACTTGCGCCAGGACAGGATCTCATTTCGTTTCGATAGCGATGTCTCTGGCTGTTAGCGGCGATGAATGTAGTGTTTCAATCTGGAGTGTTGTAAGAGTTGGAGCTGGGTCGTCGATGGTTTCCGGAAGTGGGGCACGGCTCAATGCATCAGCATGGGGAATGGCTTTCCCTGGGCGGTGTTGTAATTTATAGTTGTACGCAGCTAAAAACTCCGACCAGCGAGTCATTCTAGGTGACAATATATAGGGGGTTGGTTTGTCTCGCGCTATAATCCCCAGCAAAGGTTTCTGATTGGTAATAATAGTAAAACCTCGTCCATACACATATTCATGAAACCGTTTCACAGCAGATACAACAGCAAGAGCCTCTTTGTCAATTTGGCTATAGTTACTGTTAGGGATAACATTGTTTACCCTAACTGGTTTAGGTAAAATAATAAATATGTTATCATGGTTTGCTGGTTAAAGTGTCTGTAACTTTAACTGTAAGAATGTAATTGTTATATTGCTTTCTAGCATTTCTTCAGTCTCTTTAGGTATCTTCGGTAAATTAGCATTCTGTAAATACTGTTTGACTTTTTCCTCATCAATATTCTCTTGTTTATATAGTTGCCCATAAAAATCTCGAATAATTTCCTTTTTCTCCTTATTACCATAACAAACTTGGCCTTGATCATCTATTAGCTTCAGTATTTTTCTTGATTCCTTCTCCTTTCTCAATTTATATGCTAGCCATCTACCTGGTTTATTTGCATCTTCAAAGTAATTCTGTTTAGAATTTCTGATTTTCTGTGCCAATTCTTCTTTCTCTATTAATTCCATTTTATGTTTAATTACATCCAGCTTCAATTTAATATCTTTTTTCTGTGGCATTTTCTGTAATTCTTTTTCAAGTCTTTTATACTCGTCTTCCAAGGCCTTAGAAGCTTGCCTTTTCTTAATATTCTTTTTTCTTGTATAATCTATTATCAGACCTCTAGCATATGCCTTCACTGTATCCCAAACATTCTGCGTTGAAGTATCTTCTTTTTTATTTTCTCTGAAGAAAAAAGCCAATTCCTTCTCCATCCATTGTATAAAATCTTTCTCCTTTAAAATAGTATTATTTAATGTCCATCTTGATCTTTTTTTTTGTCCCTTCCATTTAATTGTCATTGGGCTATGATCTGCCCAAGTACTTATTTCAATATTTGTTTCTTGAATATTGGATATTAATTCTGTTGAGATCCAAATCATATCTAATCTGGACCATGATAAATGTCTATTTGAATAAAAAGTATATTGTTTAGCTTTAACATTTCTTTCTCTCCAAATATCTTTTAAAATTAGTTCGTCTGTCATTTTAAAAAAGATTTAGGGAGAGCCTTTCTATTTTGCTTTGTTGTTTTTGCCATGTAGTCCAATTTATTGTCCACAATTCCATTAAAGTCTCCCATCATAATTATATTAACATAGTCCAGTCCAATTATTTTCATGTGTAGCTTTTTATAAAACTCTTCTTGTTTATCATTCGGAGCATAAATTGCAATCAAGAGTATTTTTATATTATTGTCCATTATTTCCACCATTAATACTCTTCCGTCTTCATCCGTGTAGATCAGTTTTGCTGGGATAGCCTCTTTAATGTATAGAACCACTCCTCTTTTCTTACATTGAGTCAAAGAAGTAAATATTTTCCCCAATTTTGGCTGTACTAACAATTGTTCATGTTGTTTTTTAATATGAACTTCTTGTAGACAAATTATATCAAATTTTAATTTTTCTAATTTATGAAAAAATTTCCTTCTTTTAACAGCTGAATTAAATCCATTTATATTCATTGTAATCAGGTTTTTTTCTTCCATGATTATGCTTTATATTTAGGTCTAACAGCTCTCGTGGATCTCACTTCACGTTGTTCTTTACTATCCACCTGTCCACCTACAGCTCCTTTCTCTTTTTCAGTCTCCAGTTGTTCCTCTTGAAACTCAATTAATGAGACCTCTTTCTCTGCCTCCTCTCTTCTTCTTCCAAAAAATTCTGCATGGAAAAGTTATGCTTTCTCAATTGAATCAATTCTATGTCTCTGCTCTTGTCACGTAAGCATTAATACTTCTTGAATCAGCAATCTATAATTCACTTCGTTTTCCAGTAGCATTTTGGTCAGAAATCGATATTCTCATCTCTCTCACTCTTCTGGGTATTTAAGAGACAAAACAATGGGAAAGCACCGGGCCCAGATGGGCTTCCGGCAGAATTCTATAAAACATTTCAAGAATCATTGAGCATCCCATTGTTAGAAGTCATGAATGAAGTTATGTTAAAGAAGATTGTACCCAAAACATGGTCAGAGGCTTATATCACACTTATTCCAAAAGAAGAGGCTGACCCACTGCAAATTAAGAACTATAGACCTATTTCCTTATTGAATGCAGACTATAAAATCTTTGCTTCAATTTTAGCAGAAAGACTTAAAAAAATATTTGAATAATTTTATTCACCGAGATCAAAATGGATTTCTGTCAGAGACAAATTAGAGACAATATGAGAGTAATTTTAGATACTTTGGAATACTATGAGGCTCATCCTGAAAAACAAATGGCTTTGATATTTCTAGATGCTCAAAAGGCATTTGACAACGTGAACTGGAGATTTATGTTATTACTATTGGAACAGATGGGTTTCGCTAAAAAATTTACTCAAGCAATAGAAGCCATATATAATAAACAGACAGCAAAGGTAATGATGGAGGGGGAACTTACAGATCTTATTAATATAAGAAAAGGCACAAGATAAGGGTGTCCCCTATCTCCTTTGCTATTTGTGTTGACCTTGGAAGTGTTGAATAGAAATATTAGGGATGATAAAAGCATAAAAGGAATGAAAATTAAGAAGGAAGAATTTAAACTACAAGCTTTTGCTGATGATTTAGCTTTTATTCTGGAAGAGCCGTTAGAAACAGCTCCAAGTTTATTGGAAAAGATAGAGACATATGGTGAGATGGCTGGTTTGAAAATAAATAAAGATAAAACAAAGAACATGTTATTGAGACAGAAAGAAGAACTGGTAGATCTTTTGAAAATCCAAGTTACAAATAAGGTTAAGTATCTGGGGATATATTTGACAGCAAGATGTAGCACATTAAAAGAGAATAATTATATTAAACTCAAACAACAGATAACTACAGATTTGAAGAAGTGGGAAAACTTGCAATTGTCATTAATAGGGAGAATTTCAACAATCAAGATGAATATTTTACCCAGAATTTTATTTTTGTTCCAAACAATACCAATTAGGCTTGGAAAAGACTATTTTGAAGATTTAAATAAAATCATGCTGAAGTTTATATGGCAAGGTAGAAAAACGAGAATAAAGCTAAAGCTTTTGCAAGACGCTAGAATTAGAGGAGGTTTTGGCCTGCCTAATTGGGAATTGTATTATCAAGCTGCAAGTTTAATGTGGGTCAAAGAATGGATAACATTAAGAAAGCATAGATTGTTGACATTAGAAAGGCATGATCTGCTGTTGGACTGGCATGCTTTTTTATGGTATAAGGGAACTAAAACACAGGGTTATTTTAGAAGACATTATATACGGGAGTCTTTGTGGTTAAACTGGGAGAAGATAAAAAGACAATGTTATTTGAAAATTCCAGTTTGGTTATCGACTATTGAAGCATTTTCCTATCCTATAATTTATAAGAAGGAACAAACAGTTAGATATGGGGAACTATTGGATGAAAAGGGTGAACTTAAATCGATCCAAAATTTAGAGTAACAAGGTATAAGGATGAATTTGTTTTCATATGCGCAAATACATTCAAGGTATGATGAAGATTCTAAAAAGGAGGGATTCTATGATAAGCAGACTGATTTAGATAAGATCTTGATGGGTACTGATGAGAAGGTGATTAAAAAATTATATGGTTATTTACTGGGAATGAAATTAGAGGAAGAACAAGTCAAAGAAACTATGATTGCTTGGGGGAAGAATTTTGGAAATGGGATTGATCTAGAGAAATGGCAAAAATTGTGGTCTCAAAATTATAAAATGACAATGTCAACAGCATATAAAAAAAACTTGTATAAGATGTTTTACAGGTGGCACTTTCCCCCGACAAGAATAGCAAGAATGTTTAAGAACAAATCTGAAAAATGCTGGAAATGTCATCAGATACCCGGCTCGTATTACCATATGTGGTGGACTTGTGAGGACGCTAGAAAATATTGGACTAAAATTCTCATGTGCTTGGAAAAAATGACAAAGAAACATATAGACTTGAAACCAGAGATCTTCTTATTGGGAATTCTACCTGATATATATAGTAAAGATTTGAAATACCTGATTGTGAATGTATTGACAGCGGCTAGGATTGTATTTGCTAAAAATTGGAAGAATGAGAAAATACCATTACAGGAGGAAATTATTAAGAAAATATTAGAATGTGCTGAGATGAGTAGATTGACATTTGAAATTAGAGAGCAAGAGGATAAACAATTTTATGAAATTTGGGATCTTTTTTATAAATGGCTAGATGATAAAATACGATAATAGAATATTTAGAATGCTAGACAGTAAGGAATATCTTTATTTTGCTATTTTGTTATTACTTTGTTATTTGACATTATATTTATAAAGGGTTTTTTAGGATTGATTTGATATGATTATATGATTTGTTACAGAATAAACTGGTTAAAGTATTGTTATCTCATAAAGCATGAATGATTAAAAGTATAGTCAAAAATTTCTTTTCTCTTAGTGATATTAGGATATATAAATTCGGAATGACAATATGAGTTGTTATGTAACATAATTGTAATTGAGACTACAAAAGGAATGCACAAAACTGATGAACCAATTGATACACTGAATGTACATATGAGAGTTGATGTTTTAATGTTTTGTTTGTCTTGTTTGTTTGTAGAAAATTAATAAAATCTCTTTCAAAAAAAAAAGAATGTAATTAAGGGAGTGGTTGTAAAAGCAACATAAAAGAAGCAAGACAACGGCAGCTTGCTCTCTCTGGCTTGATGATCCCTAATTACTGGATGGATTGAAGACTGCGTTTTTCCCCTACTGGAACGGGAGAGAGAAAGGACTGTTGATTTTATCAACGTGAGAAGACTGATTTATTGTAAGTGAACTGACATTGGATATTCTACATGGGCTTTGCTAATTGAATATCCTTGAATGGACTGACTAAAATGATACATGACTAATGGACTGTTATTTTGACTATGCTATGAATCTAAATGGAATAAACTATATTTTTGAAAGCACAAGCGTATCTGTTATTTTTACTGTATGTTAACTAACATACAAACTTATGTCACACATTTATCTGTGTGCCTATCTGACTAACGCTGCACATTCTGTTTAGCTTGTCTCCTTAACCCTGGTTGGGGAACACAGGCTTAACAGTTACATTCAGCCCTCGATAAGGTACTTGAAAAATAGGCAATAGGGACCTCACTACCATTTGGTAACACATAACTCAAAATGGCTCCTACTCCAAACGGTGACGCATTACATGTAATTGTTAAAGGCAAAGTCTCATTATACTGCATTAAAACAGCATCTGAGGTTAGTAAGTTTTTCACTTGTCGGAATGCGTGCTCTTCTCAGTGTCCCCAGACCCAGGTTGCTTTTTTGTTGAGAAGTCTATGTAGGGGCTCAGCTACGGTCGCTTTCTGGGGCAAGAAGATGTTGTAAAAGTTAATGAGCCCCAGGAAAGCTTGGAGGTCTGTCTTATTCCTGGGTCTTGGGGCGTTTTTGATTGCTTTTAGTTTGCTATTAGTGGGGTGAATGCCTTGCTTATCGATTAGGTATCCCAGGAACTCTACTTTATCTGTACACAGTTGACATTTATTTTTTTTAACCTTTAGGCCAGAGTCTTTAAATTTCTGGAGAACCATTTTAAGACGCTTTTCTAGTACTTCTCTATTCGGGGCCGCAATTAAAACATCATCAAAATATGGCACGACCCCCTTGATCCCTTGCAAGAGTCTCTCCATCAGACTTTGAAAAATCCCTGGGGCTACGCTCACTCCGAATTGGAGACGGTTGCATTTAAAAGTGCCTTGGTGCATAACGATCGTCTGTGCTTCCATGGTTTTTTTATCTACAGGCAGTTGTTGGTACGCCTGCGCTAAATCCAATTGGTACGCCTGCACTAAATCCAAAGACTTTTCCGCCCCCCAGGGAATGGAGAAGGTGTTGCACCACTGGCACCGGGTAAGCGTTCTGTTGAAGAGCGTGATTAAGGGTGGCCCGGTAGTCCCCACAAATCCTTAACGATCCATCCAGTTTGATGGGTGTTACGATTGGGGTTTCCCAACGGGCGTGGTCAGTTGGTTCTAAAACACCCTGGGCTCTTAATTTATCGAGCTGCTCATCGATCTTTGCTTTTAGGGCAAAAAGTACCCGACGAAGCTTAAGGCGGATGGGGGCTACTTCAGGGTTAAGGTTAAATGATATCGGGGTCCCCTTGTACTCGCCTAGTTTGTCTGCAAAGACATCCTGGAATTCCTGGACGAGGGCCTCCTCCCAGTCGTCGCTTCTGGTTTGGTGAATGCTGGCTACCTCAACCCTGAGTGGGGTGAACCATTGAAGGCCTCACAAACTAGGCCGGTCACGGTCGACGACGGTCAGCGGTAACAATGCAGTATGATTTTTGAATGATACTTGGACTTGGCTGGATCCGACGACCGGAATTCGGTTCCCCTAGTAATCTTTGAGTATGATTCTTTGGGCTCTGAGGTCTTGATGCTGGATGGCAGGGATTAATTGTTTAAGGGTCTTCCAGGAAACCATCGAGAGGGACGACCCTGAGTTGATTTCCATCATGCAAGGTTGGTTCTCGATGGCGACCCTCACTTGGATCTTCTTTGCATCTAACGATGAGGCGTGACCTATGGTAATGGTTTGGTGTGCCTCTTCCCGTCTTGTTGAAGTGGCCAGTGTTTTATTTCTGTAGGAGTGGTTGTTCCATTGGTGGTTCAAGTGTTCCCGACTCACAGGACGATTCCCTGTGGTCTGGCAGTAGTTGTTTTCTCTCCAAATTGGGCTGGATCCTCGCTTGCTTCTACAGACCTTCCCGATGTGGCCTCTTTTCCCACAGGAATGGCAGAGCACGTCGAGGAATTTGCAGTCTGATTGCGGGTGGTTTGCCCCACAACCCGCGCATTGGTGTGGTAGTCTTCGGTTCCGCTGGTTGCATTGGTCGTGTTCAGACCGGAGCCAGTTGATCTTCTCCTCATCATTTTCTGATGGAGATTCAAGGTCCTCGTGGTGGGTTACTGTTGTGTGCCTCTCTAGGTGAGGTGAGGTATCGTTGGCGAGTTGACGGAGCGGTGCGTTGGTGCGGCACATTCGGGCGGCTGACTTCCTGGTTGCTTCTGCTGTAGTAGCGTCTTTGATGACATTGGCAAGATCAACGTCCCCTTTGGCCATGATCTTGCTCTGCGCCATGTGGTCATCTATTCCCAGAATTATTTGGTCTCTCAGAGCTTCTTTGAGGTCTGTAAACCCACAGAGGCCTCCCAAGTTCCGGAGGTCTGCGATGAAATCCGCGACGCTCTCTCCTTTCCGTTGGTCCCTCTGGTTAAACTCATGTCTGCGGACAAGCGTTGGTATGGCGGGTGCATAATGGGCCCTTAGAAGGGGCACGAGGACGTCCCAGTCCATGGATTTCACCTCAGCTGGTTTCGCTAGTGCCTTGGCCATCTTAAAGATGGCAGGCCCGCAATGGGTCAGGAACACTGCTTGCTTTTTCCCCGTAGTTGCGTCTTTCAAGTTGTTGGTCTCCAGAAACATCTGGAACCGGTCTATGTACGAGTCCCAGTCTTCTTGTGCCGAATTAAATGGAACGGGTGGTATGGTGCTGCCGGACATGGTTTCCGTTGTCGATGCGCCTTCAGCCACATGCTCTGTTTAGTGCTCTGTAGTGTTCAGTCAGCTCTGATGTCTCCACATACCACCTTCATCGCCAGTGTTAAGTTCTGCGCATGGGTGCAAGGAACGGAGACGAGGCAGTGAACAGTGAACTTCAACTCTTTATTAATCATCATGAACAGAGCAAAACCCTAGGGCAGCAGCAGCCCTTTTATAGGGTTGGCTGCTGTCCTATTAGCCAATGAGAAACATGGAAGTGTTAAACCCTTGAACCAATGAGAGTTGGCCCGTTAACAACCAATCAGACTTCCCAGAAAGGACCAATCCGATGTCGCTATTATTGGCCAATCAGAAGTGCAGGATTAGAACCCTGCTTTTTCCTAAGGTTGTTAAACTTTTATTAAACGCCTTTATTAGTTCATAACAATATCAGACTTCAGAGGATAATTAGGACTGCAGAAAAAACAATTACTACCAACCTGCCTTCCATCGAGGACCTGATTACTGCACATGTCAAAAAAAGGGCTGTGAAAATAGTTACAGACCCCTCACATCCCAGACATTCAACTCCTACCCTCAAAATGAAGCTATAGAGCACCAGAACAAGTAGACACAAGAACAGTTTTTTCCTGAAAGCCATCACTCTGCTAAAGAAATAATTCCCTCAATATTGTTCAATTATTACAAAGTCTGCACTACTATTACTATTAATCTTCTCATCAGTCCTTATCACCCATCTCCTCCCACTTGTGACTGTATGACTGTAACTTTGTCACTTGTATCCTTACGATTTATATTGACTATATTCTAGTATGATCTGATTGCTTATTGTGCCTATAACTATCATTAAGTGTTGTACATTATGATTTTTTACTCTTGATGAATGTAACTTTTCTTTTATGTATACTGAGAGTATTTGCACCAAGACAAATTCCTTGTGTGTCCAATCACACTTGGCCAATAAAGAATTCTATTCTATAGCATTGAAGTTAGAAAAAAAAAGGCTGACTCAGTTCTTAAAAACCAATTGGACTTTCTAATTTCCAAAAACTTGAAGAATCTGATTGTTTCTAGAACCTTAAACTCACAACCTCCTTGCAGGATATATCATCAGTTGTGGAAACCTTACCTACTGTAGGAAGGTTCTCTCATACAGAAATCTGTCGTTCACATGGCTTAAAATGCCCAGAAGGGATGATCTTGGCCTGAATGCAACCCACCAACTATAACTAAAGGAGATGAACATCATCAGTGAAGAATTCATAAACAAATTTCCTATGCTGAGTAACACCAACCCACCCCATGTTAATTCCTGAGTGATAATTGCCTAGAAATTTGCAGGAATTTCTCAAGTGCAGTGGTTTTGTTTTGTAGTTGGTTTAATTAAACTTTAGATCTGGAAAACATTGTAGACTCCATCATTCATTTAATGTTAATGACCTTTCCCACTTTCAAGGTCTCCATGCTCTCCATCCAAGTCTAAGCTGACTTGGTATCAAGAAAAACAAAAAGATCTAGAAGATCCAGAAGGACCCTGTTCTGGACCCTTGAAAACTGAATTAAACTGATATCATTTACTAAGGCATTCATCTGAAATTCAAGAAGAAGCATTCTCCACCTTTACTGGCCTTGGGCACTGATGCCATGATTAGCTTAGCAAGAAGCTACCTGCTGGCTTCAAGTTCTGTGAAGTGAAGTGACCCCAGGGGAATCTCTCCCAGCTTCTCACGCACAAGACTTTGGCTTTAGATATAATGCTTGTTCCATCCAAGTCCATCCATCTCGGGTTGCTATTGTACAAGCTTCTTTCATTTCTGAAGGATGAAAGTTTAACTCTACTAAGTGCTAAATGCCATGACAGATTAACCGAGTTGGAAGGGACCTTCTAGATCATCTAGCCCAGGGGAGTGTCAAACTCAAGGCCCAGGGGCCAGATCTGGCCCATGGGGTGCTTAGATCTGGCTCACAAGACCATCCTGGAAACAGCGAAGGACCTGCCCATAGTGCCTCTGCCAGCGAAAAGGGAGCTCGGGAGGGCTGTGGGCAGGCTTTTGGAGCTATATTTCACTGGCAGGTTGTTGCAGGAGGCCATCGCAGCTGAAAATGGAGCTTGGGAGCCCATTCGCTGGCAGAGCACTTGGGCCACCATAGGCGCTCTCTGACACGAGTGACATTGAGCTGGCCACGCCCACCCTGACCACGGAAATCCCACCCCACCAAAGTCAAACACAACCTTGATGTGGCCCTCAATGTAATTGAGTTTGACACTCCTGATCCAGAGGAGGTATTCTGACCAGTTCTAGAGAACTGGTAGCAGAAATTTTGAGTAGTTTGGAGAACCAGCAAATCCCACCTCTGACTGGCCCTGCCCCCATCTATTCTCTGCCTCCTGAGTCCCAGCTGATCAGCTGGGTCTTCTTTTGTTGCCCTGCATAGGAGAATGGAGCTGGAAAGAAGGTTAGAGGGGTGGGGAGGGAATGGAGATTTTGCAGTATCCTTCCCCTGTCATACCCACCAAGCCACGCCCACCAAACCACATCCACAGAACCAGTAGTAAAAAAAAATTGAATACCATCACTGCCCTGATTTGGTCCAACCCCCCACCCAAGCACGAGACCCTACACCATTTCTGACAAACGGCAGTCCAATCTCTTCTTGAAAGTCTCAAGTGATGGTGCTCCCATTCAACGTTTTTTCTCATATTCTTATCCAAGTCTGCAGACAGTGATGGCCTGTTCTCCAAACCAATCCTAAGAGTGGAAGACCTGAGGTACTTCACCACTAATCAAGAAGAGAAACTGATCCAGGAGAGAAGCAACCTGTAAATGAAGGAGAAACTTCCTAATAGTGAAACAATTAAGCAGTGGAACAGCTTTGTTCGGTGCTCCAACGTTGGAGGTTTATAAGAAAAGATTAGACAACTATTTGTCTGAAATAGTATAGAGTTTCCTGCTTGAGCAGGGGTTGGACTAGAAGACCTCCAAGGTCCCTTCCCACTCTGTTATTCTGATACAATGGCCCTAAAGGCAGTGCAGCTTAAACAGAAGGAGCACATTCCAAATTAAACCACTAACTTTAAATGGGAACCTCAGAGGCTGCAAGCTGCCCTTAAGAATGTAGCATTACATTATTTGACGTGTATTCAAATGTTTTTCCCTTCCTTCACTCTTGGAATTTCCATCAGTTTGGCCCATAAAAATTCCTTACTCAGCTTATATTGGGTAGGAAAGGTTAAGAAGGAAACACCCGGCCCATTTGGCTTTATCATAGCACTGTGTTGGCTCTAGGAAATGTGCATGGTCACTTTTGAAATCTGCTTCTCGAGAACGGTACTTTTTAAAAGCAAGTTTCTAGCCTTTCTGGATAGAGAAATTGGCTTTTGAAAGATGGCCAATGCCATGATATAGAAGGGGAAGTTGAAAGACGTAGAACTCCTGATATCCATGAAGGAAGAATCCATAAACTGAACTATTTAGAGAAATACTAGATAGAAGCATTCTGGAATTTATTTTATTTATTTATTTTTTTTTTATTTTGGAGTGAGGTCCATGGTAGACAGTTTAAGGTTAAAGTTTTGGGGGTTTGAGCAGTATTGGGATTCAATTTTTTTTACTACTGGTTCTGTGGGCGTGGCAGGGGAAGGATACTGGAAAAATCTCCAGTCAGAGGGGGTATTTGCTGGTTCTCCAAACTACTCAAAATTTCCACGACCAGTTCTCCAGAACTGGTCAGAACCTGCTGAATAACACCTCTGGGTTTGAGGATGTAACAAGAGAGTCAGGTAGTCAGTTCCAGGCATTGACCATTCTGTTGCTGAAGTCGTATTTTCTTCAATCGAGTTTGGAGCGGTTTACTTTGAGTTTGTATCTATTGTTTGCCCATGTGTTATTGCGGTTGGAACTGAAGTAGTCATTGATATTGATGTTGAATTATTTCAATATCCTTGGATCCAATCCCATTGACTTTGCTAGGAAGAAGCCAGCTTTGGAAGGTCAAGCCAGCTGGAAACTTTCCCAGCTGGTGACCATCTGACCTCAGGATGTTGCAACCATTGTAAATGTGAACCCTTAGCCAGGCATCCAAATCATAATCACAGGGATGCTTCAATGGTCATTAATGTGAGGGTTGATTATAAGTTACTCTTTTCAGCATCATCATAACTTTGAATGGTTGTTAAATAAACTGTAAGTCGAGGACTAGCTTTGGCATGGAAAAGCTTTGAAGCCTAATGTGTCCAAGGCTCTCTTTTGAATGAAGAGTTGCTTTTGTACAGAAAGACAATGTTGGCCTAATTTTGAATTGATATATAATGGTTTTCTCCGTAAATTGCAGTTTGTCTACAAGTTAGATGTTAAGGATTCATGAACATTAAATGAATGAGTAACCCATTAAAAAGCAGATGAAATCTAGAAAAAATAGGCTATCATCCTGTTTTTAGTTACAGTCTAAACTACAGGAGCAGAGATCTCCTCCTCCTCCTCCTTTTCTTCCTCATCTTCTTCGTCCTCCTCTCCTTCTCTCTTTCCTCCTTTTCTTCTCCGCCTCCTCCTTTTCTTCCTCAGCTTCTTTCTCCTCTCCTCCTGCTCCTCCTCTCCTCCTCTTCTTCCTCTTCTTCCCCCTCCTCTCCTCCTCCCTTTCATCCTTTTCTTCTTCTTCTCTTCTTCCTCCTCTCCTCCTCCTCCTCTTTCTTTTCTTCTGCCTCCTCTTCCTCCTCTTCTTCCCTTTGTAAAATTTCACATAGTCTGATAACACTGTAATTTTTTAAAAAGCACATGTCCCTCACTCAACCTGTATTTTGCCTGGCTGATGGAGAATCTTCAAAAACTACTGCGGCTGAAGTGAGATAAAGTTCCTCCTGCAGAGCAGGATCAGTGGTGGACAACTCACCTAAAAAAATGTTGCTGTCACCCAGGAGCAAACTCCGCCTGGGTCATCATTATTCTTCCCTTCATTGCTCAGGGGTAATCAAATCCTCACTTGAAGGCATCTGTGAACAGCTGTCCCACTGTCTGAGTATTAATTCGCCTGGCATTTAACAGTTACCAAAATAGGTTTATGAATATAGTCTATGTTTACAAATGTATAATTTTATGTAGGGCAGAAGAATTTTTCTGAAAAATGCCTGAGATTTTCACTGCAGGATTTTCAGATGCAAATTAATTTGCCCTGCATTCCATTCAAATGCCGTAATAATAATAATAACGACCCCCTATCATTGTATTCTCTTTAAAGAGGAGATTATGAGCACCACAGCTCTCTAACAGACTTAAACAGAAGTTGTGAAAAAGCACTTGGAGATACTGAATTTATTCTTATTCAGAGCTGGTCTGGATTCAAGGGATGGACGAAAATCAACCTGGATCTTGTTCACACAGTCAACTTGACCCTCCCTTTCTCAGCTTGGCCTTACAACATTATAGCAGACATAAAAAGGAGTAGACAGAGGACTTTAAACTATCTAAAAGTCTTTGGAAGAAGTGTGGTAGAGACCGCAACATATAAACATGTTAAATAAATTTGAAAGGATTTTTAAGGAGATTAATTTGAGTCCATTTTAACCAGCTCATTTTTTCAACCATTTTTTCCAACAATTTTTGTTGAGCCTATAAAAAGTATTGTTATTTAAGAACTTTGTTACCATGGATGACCAGGGGCCAAGTGGGAAAGGATAAACTTTATGTCGCCCTCAGAATGTTGGCTAGAATTACATCAATTTTATCTGTCTGATCTTCCTTTTATGGAACCATATGAAAATTAGAATCATTTTTTTCTGGGTCAATTCAAAGTTGTCCTCATGCATGAAAAATAGGACAAACAAACAAATTCTTCTTTAACTATATAAATACTACTGCTACCAGCAGCTTCTAAACAATATGGCCCTTACTTGGATCAAAATATCTTTAGAAGCATCCCATATATTGACCCTCTGATCACTCTTCACCAGCCATGTTGATCCTGATAAAATTTGAAGAGTTTAAGAATCCAGAGATGTGGATTGTGTAGAACAGGGCTGTCAAAGTCATTTTCATTGAAGGCTGCCATGTCAGGGTTGGGTTAGACCTTGGGGGGGTCAGGGTGGGTATGGCCAGCTCTATGTCACTTGTGTCAGGGGCGCCTGTGGTGAGCCAACTTCTGTGCCAGCAAAAACAGACTCCTGAGCTCTGTTTTGGCTGCCACAGCCTCCTACAACCTTCTGCTAGTAAAAACAGAGCTTAGGAGAGCCAAATGCAGCCCTCCTAAGCTCTGTTTTTGGATGTGACAGCCTCCTTCAATCCTCTGCCAGAGAAAATAGAGCTCCAGAGAGTGCCTTCCCCTCCGAGCTCCGTTTTCGCTAGCAGAGGCACCATGGGCCAATCCTTCGCTGTTTCTAAGGTGACCCTATAGGTCAGATATAAGCACCTCATGGGCTGGATTCAGCCCCCGGGCCTTGAGTTTGGCACCCTTGATATAGAAGATTTGTGCTATAGAGAGGGGTCTATGACAATTCGCCTTGGCCAACTCCCCAAAGTCAACTCGGTGGCCAACTTGCTGCAGGACAACTTGCCACAGCCAACTCACCACCAGACAATTCACTAAGAGTTACACTAATATCAAAGAAATGATGGAATAGAATTATTTTCAAAAAACGATGCAAAAGGAGGGACAGTATGAAATGTGAATGGCACAAATTAAAATTATTTTTATTTATTTTATATAATAATTAAATAGAATTGTTAAATTATCCCCTAGCAAGTTGTCCCATGGTGAGTTGGCCATGGCAAATTGGCCATGGCAAGTGGGTCATGGCAAGTTGGCCTTTTCCATATAGAGAAGCCTAAAGTCAAGAAAGGTAACCGAGACTAACTTTGTCTTCTGTGTTGGTTGTTCAAAGTAGTCACTGACCTTTGGTAATCACCTCCAATTCTTGTGACTTCACAGGAATGCTGTTCCATCTAGGGAAAAAACTACTGGTAGAAATTTCACAACTAAAGGAACTCCAGGCACTTATTTTGAGCAGGACAAAAAAAAAAAGGTTGACGTCTGTGACTTCAATGGACACAAATTCATCTTTATGGGATGTATATAGAAATCTATGCATATATACTGAGCAACATGTCTGAAAGGAACTACAGGTAGTCACAACAGTTACAACGGTTCATTTAATGGCACTGAAAAAAGTGACTTATGGCCATTTTTCATACTTATGTCCATTACAGCATCCCCCTGGTCACATGATCAAAATTCAGACAGTTGACAACTGGCTCACATTTATGATGGTTGCAGTGCCCTGGGGTCATGTGATCACCTTTTGTAACCTTCTGTCCAGCAAAGTCAATGGGGAAATCAGACTTGATAACAACCGTGTTATTAACTTAACAACTGCAGTGATTTACTTAACAATGGTGGCAAGAAAGGTCGTAAAATGGGGCAAAACTCACTTCACAATTGTGTTGCTTAACAGAAAATTTTGGGCTCAGTTGTGGTTTTAAACTGAGGTGCATTTGTATTTTTCTACATGAGCAGCTATAGCTTTCTGGGCTCATGTTCAGGAACTCAGACTTGTGAGAGAACCATACTTCTCAAGCCACCTAGTATGATAACTTGACCTTGATGGCATCTTGTCTCATGATTGTTGACTGACAAGGTTTTTTTCCTCTCTTCTTCTTCTTGGGTCTTAATCTTCTGGAACTTTAAAGAAATATTGTCATTTCCTTCTTGGCTGTTCCTAGTCCATTCCAAAATGGCAGTCACAACAATGCTATCTAAGTTCCTCTGTTTTATTTGTGTCATTCTTATCAGATGATTAATGGAAGCTATTGGGACTATAAAACGCCACCTCCTTAGAAGCCTAAATGCCTCACAATGCCAAATTTGTCAGCAATAGATCAACATTTCTGATTCATTCGGTTATTATTATTTTTTTCCAACCTATTTTACACCTCACCCATTGGGGTTTTCCTGATCTCCAATGACAAACATTCTCTACTGTGTTTTAGAATTGTTTGGAATAATTTGATGGCTGTCATTTTGCATAAATGCTGCATGATTTGATCGCATGGATCGATTGATCTTAACTCGGGAAGTTCAGACTGTCCAAGGAGCTGTTGATTCAGTTCTGCAGAGGAATTATTGAGCCTGTTGTCTGCACCTCTATAACTGTCTGGTTTGCAACCAAACAAGACAAACACAGACTTCAACAGAAAATTAGAACTGCAGAAAAAAATGCTGCCAACCTGCCTTCCATTGAGAACCTGCATACTGCACAAGTCAAAAATAGGGCTGTGAAAATATCTACAGGCTCCTTACATCCTGAACATAAATTGTTTCAACTTCTACCCTCAAAATGATGTTATAGAGCATTGCATACCAGAACAACAAGACTCAAGGACAGTTTTACCTCCCATGCCATCACTCTGCTAAACAACTAATTCCCACAACACTGTCAAACTATTTATTAAGACTGTATTACTATTGTTTTTCTCATCCTTCTTATTACCTATCTCCTCTACTTATGACTATAACCTTTTTGCTTGTGTCTCTATGATTTATATTGTTTCATTTGTTTTCCTAGTATAATTTGATTACTTATTTAGTATCCTATGACTATCACTAAGTGTTGCATCTTATGATTCTTGATTAATGTATTTTTATGTACACTGAGAACTTATGCACTGAAGACAAATTCCTTGTGTATCCAATCACACTTGGCCAATAAAGAATTGAATTCTATTCTATTCTATTTTCTATTCTATTTTCCTGTTCTATTCTATTCCATTCCATTCCTATACGCACTTGGCCAATAAACTATTCTATTCTATTCTATTCTATTCTATTCTATTCTATTCTATTCTATTCTATTTTATTCTATTTGTTAGGGATAACATTGGTTACCTAACTTAGTTTGGGTAAAAATAATATATAAACTATGTGGGTGAGTTAGGGTGTGTATCACTTTAACTACAAAACATGTATTTTGGGTGCAGTTGTAAAATCACCATAAGAGGGAGCAAGAGAGCTCACTGTTTGCTGGCTTGTACTGGAGAGCTGACAATGTTGGATTGATGGTGATAACTGCGTGTGTTTCCCTGCTGTTGCTGAAAAGAAGAAAAGGGGTTTGATTTTCTTCATATCTCTGACTGCAAAAGAGATATATTGCTGGACTGATTATTTGTAAGTTTACTGACCTCTATATTTTCAACACTGGACTTTGCAACTGATTAATTCCTGGATGGACTGAAGTAGTGTATGACATATGGACTGTTTTGACTATGCTATAACTCTTGCTGGAATAAAAAACTATTTAACTGGCACAGTGTATCTGTCTTACTGAGTGTAAACTACAACAACGTTTATCTCACATCATTTGCCTGCCTACTAGACTGCCGTTGCACGTTCTGCTAGGCTATGTATCCCTAACACTATTCTATTCTATTCTATTTTCTATTCTATTAAATTAATATATGAGTGAAAGAAATAGCCCTTGTTTAGAGAGAGAAGCCACAAGATCTCCTACCAGGGATGTTGTTCTAGTTGGGATCATTTTGCAATGGCCAAAGTAAATGCCAGACTAAAGTACCTTGATGGAGATCTCGAGGAGAATACACTTTTCTCACTTCAGAGTTATGTGTAATCTGAGTGAAAGGGTTGCCAGGAATATGCAATTGAGGGCACAAGAAAGAACCAGAAGCAGGAAGAATTGGTTGTATGCCCTAGCACAGGGGTGTCCAACCTTGGCAACTTTAAGACTTGTGGACTTCAACTCCCAGAGTTTGCTGGCTGAGGAACTCTGGGAGTTGAAGTCCACAAGTCTTAAAGTTGCCAAGGTTGGACACCCCTGCCCTAGCACTTTATAGTTAAAGAAGAAGGTGACTGTGAGAAAACATATGGTCAGCTAAGGTGAAACAGGATGTCATGACATTTGAGTTATGGTGCTAGGTGGCTTTTGAGGGAACAGCTGGTCCCTGGGACAATGTCTTATGCAACTCAATCCTGTTAACTGTCTCTTGCAATCACAACAGAGGAAGGAGGGGGATTAGCAGTGTCATCCTGCCCACTGGCTTTCTTAAAAAGGTCTTCTGCAATTGCCTTCATA
Source organism: Hydrophis major (assembly GCA_033807585.1). Classification (NCBI taxonomy): domain Eukaryota; kingdom Metazoa; phylum Chordata; class Lepidosauria; order Squamata; family Elapidae; genus Hydrophis; species Hydrophis major. The sequence goes on along the minus strand of CM066332.1, from coordinate 16,191,508 downwards.
GTCACCACGTTAGAAGATCACTTGGTGCTGGATTGTTCTTCAAAACATCAGCCCCAACATTAATCAGTAGATCTATGTTCTATCTGCTATCTGCTGATGTCAGGCACGAAAGATCAGATCCACCTGGGATATATTGCTAAAAGCTTATGCACAGGAATCTTCTCAGCTAACAATCAGCACCTGCTTGGAGTTAGATAAGGATCAACACAATTCAAGGGGTGGTTTGACTTAGTCAGCTTGTGGTTATGTAGAGATTCTAGGCTGATTCCTCTTTTTACTCTTTTCAATCTTCCTCAGATTCTGCTGCTCCTACACGTCTGCACAGACTGAAATTTGTTGACATGACATGAGCAGGAGTAAGTTGCACAATTGTATTTCTAACAATCAGTGATCCCTAGCCAAAGTGTGGTCTATTATAGCCACATCCTCATGGTGTGAACTAATTGAAAGACCACTTCTGGTCTCTTTCCTTTTTGGCCATTTTGTCCAGTATAGATATAAACTTTTTCAAATTGGGTGGAGGGGTTGCAGAAGGCTGCATTCTCCCAAAGTCACAACTGTTGGGGCAGAGTTTCTCATCTCTATGCTAGTGGTGGAACACAAAGAGCTTGGCTTCCTATGTTACTTCACTCCTATCACTTCTTCTGAGAAGTCCTAGGACAGCCTAAGGATCTGAGTGTAGAAGTGCCTAGTTTTTTTCACAATGTCCTTAAATACTCTCTCATTTCCTGCCTTCACAGCAAAGTTTTCATGGCACACCCTGTCTGCCTCAGGGGAAAATATCACTGGCAAGATGGTTTCCATCAACATTTATGCCTTAACTCCCAGACACACCAGGAAGGTTCTTCAAGAGCAGGTCTTCTCTATTGGCTGATACAATGCCTCAACCAGCTCTCTACCACTCCAGGAGTAAACAACTCTAGCTTTAACTCCATGGTTTTCTACAATGAGTGAGTGAAGGGATGTTGAGCTTTTGTGTAAATATAGACTTAGCTTCATTCTTCCAGCTCAAGAACAAGCTATGAGAAGATGTCAACAGGTTTTGTGTTCTCAGCTACAATGCTAACAAAACTCAAAATCTGGTCCAACCACTCCAACGGAAGTTGAAACATTTTTTGACTCATGTTCCTGAATGTAGCCTTAGGCAGACTCTTGAAACCTGTCCTGCCTCAGGAATTAAACCTGTAATTAGGAGATAATTCACACCTTGAAAGGCAGTATGAGCAATTGGAAATGTACCTTTGCAAGGGTAGAAAGCACTCCGTAAATAGAACCCTTATTATTATAAAGGGTTTGGCTGTTTAGATTAGATGCAGAGTGTGAGAAATTTTGGTTTTTCCCCCCTCTTCCTTCTGGAACAGTCAGCTAACAATACTGCTTTCCTGAAGTTAGGATCGATGAACCCACTTCCACAAGATGCTGTTTCATGGGTACACCAAGACAAAATTGCATTTTAGAGTCAATATATCAAAATTTTAGTCTGTTCTTTGTACCAGCCAACTGTATTCTCTGTGCCTAGCAGTGCTTCCATTTGTATGCTAAACATAATGACAATCCACACCTAGGGAGTCCTGGAGAAATGCGCAGTCCTGGGTGCTACCTAGGAAAGTCTCCTATATTGCATCTAATTTAAATAGCCAGAATTTTCTGGCTCCCGATTTTATTGCTGAGAATTCTCCTATTGCCTTGCCTCCATCCTGGCATTTGGGGAAAAGTCCAACTGCCTATGCCAACAAGAAAAAGATGGCTTGGTCTTGAAGATGCAGCCACATTCCTAAAATGAAGTTGGTCTGCCTCTGTCTCACAGAGTTCAATGGTGATGGGAAAGCCAGAGTTAAAAGCTACAAAATAAATAAACCACAAAGTGTTTCTCTTTAAGGCATCATGATACACAATCAAAATACAACCCATCCTTCTTTTCTCCTTGGACTGCACATTATTTGTAGAGAACTTGTATCTGCATCTTGTGAACAGCTTCACCAATGGATATTTAACAGTTGGAAGTATGAGGTCTTCTAGTCTAACCCTTTACTCAAGCAGGACACCACAAAGCACTTCACACAAATGGTTCTCCATTCTCTTCTTAAAAACTTCCAGTGCTGGATTGCCCACAATTTTTGGAGGCAACTCATTTCACTGATTGATTGTTCTCATTAGGAAATTTCTCCTTAGTTCTCTGTTGCTTCTCTTATTTGAAGTCTGTAGAGATTCTCAGTCATCCAGGTCATGGTTGTCTCAAAGGTGCTTTTTCAGGAGGCAACTGGACCTTCTTGTTTTTTCTCTGAACATGTTTCACTTCTCATCCAAAAAGCTTCTTCAGCTCTGGATAGTGAGGAATGGAAGGATTGATACTCCTTGCAGACAGCTGGTCATTTGCATCCTTTTAGAGGGTTGTTGAAGCACTTGGAGGTTTATCTGTGTCCTCAGGGTCACCTGAGTAGTGCTAATAGTTCCTGTAGTCTGCAGTTTTTTTCCTCTGGAAATCCATTCCTACTCCCACATCATTTAAGACTTCTCCTGTTTGGTTTCCACCCATTGCTTTTTGTATTGACTTCTGATGGCCTGGTAAATAAGTTGCCCCCCACTTCTTTGTGGCAGTCCCTCAAATATTGTGTCACCCCTCATCCTTCTTTTCATTAAATGAGACATACCCAATTCCTGCAACTGTTCTTCAGCCCCCTAGTTATCTTTGTTTGTTGCTCTTCTCTACACTCTTTAAAAAGTCCATTTAACAACCATTTGATAGTCCAGACAAAGAATGGGTCTCCTAAAGCCACCAAGGTGTTATGAAACCACAGCTCTCAACATCTCTCCCATAGGTGTTGACACCCAGGGGTGTTAAACTCAAGGCCTGCAGGCCAAATCCAGCCTATGGGGTTAGAACTGCCCTGGGGGCGGGTGGCCTGGAAATAGCAAAGGACTGGCCCCTGGTGCCTCTACTACCAAAAATGGGGTGGGGGGATGCAGGCAGCCATCTCTGTCCTGTCTGGGCCTGGATGGCCTCCTGCAGTACTTTGACAGACAAAACGGGGCATGGGAGGGGCCATGTGTGACCCTCCGCACCTCATTTTGTGCCTGGGCAGCCTCCTGCAGCACTCTGGCACATCCCCCGGGCCCTGTTTTGGCTGCTAGGAGGCTGTCCTTGACTCAGACGGTTATAAAAGGGAGGAAAGGTCAAATATTTTACCTTTCAGGCTGGCAGGATTCTGCTAGGTCAATAATTTATAGTTCTAGTAATATTTGGGTTTTAATAGTTTTTTTGGTGAATCTGACATGAACCTTTCTTGGTAATTGGTTCCTCATCGCATATCTTGTGAAGACTCAATATATCTCATTTACTCCATCCATCATCTTTTCCTCTGTTATTTCCAAGGCTCCAGCCAATATTTCAATCATTACTGCGGCCAAATTTTGTCCTTTTTCCTCCTCAATATTTTGGAATCTAAGATAAAATTCTGACCTGTCCATCTCCCACTTCAACATCCCACTTTTTTCTTGTTCAATCGTTGCTAATCTACTATCAATATTTCCAATTATGTCATCTCTTTGTCTTTCTCTTCTATTTTTTGGATTCTCTCATCATGATTCACCATCATTTGTTGAACATTTTCAAATTTTTCATCAATCTTCCCAATTCTTTTATCAATACTCTCCATTCTTTGTTCCATACTCATTTTAAGATCTTGTATCCCTTGCATAACTGTTGTTAAATCCACTTGTGCTTTATCTTGCTTCGCCATTGTTGAAAGTTTTCCTCCATATGATGGGGAGACAGGAGCAGAAGTTGAAATGCCCGAAGGTAAAATTCTCTTACTCATTCCGTAGCTCAGTCTTCCGGTTCTTTTAATCCAATTAATAAGGTGACCAATTGTAATCCAATTAGAAAGAAGGAAAACATCAGGAAAAAAAAGAGCCAATAAAAAGTAAAAGGCCCAAAATTGAAAAAGAAAAATTCTTCAGGTTCTTCAAGACCCTAATCCAATTGTGAAATACTCAATTATATTTCAAAAGTACAAATTAAAAATGGAGAGAGAAAAAAGACAAAATAAAGACCAACAATATTTTTTAAAAAAGAAAAAAATAATAAGCAAAGAAAAAGGAAAGAAAAAAGAGTTCTTCAGGCTCTTCCCACCTTAATCCAATTGAGAGACCTCAAAAATAGAAAATAGCCATAAAAATAAGTCAAAAGTAGGAATAAAAAGGCAAATATCCCAATAAAAAAAAATAAAAAGGAAAAAATAAATATTCTGAGGCTTCTCCTTAAAAAAATAAATAAAAATGAGGTAAAATAAAAAATAAAAAAAATGAATATACCAATATTACAAAATGCTATGGGGTTGGAGGGGAGGGATAAAACAGTTAATAAGAAATAAAAAGTAGAAAGCACCCACTGCCTTTTATTTATCCAAGGCTCTTATTTGGCTTCTCCACACATTTCAAAGCCAAGCTTCAAATATTCAATTGATAAAAGAAGTCCCAAAGGGCACCTGTATAAACATCCTCCAGTGCTCTTCCCTCTATCTTATCGCTTCCAGTGGCCTTGAGAAAAAAATTTTTTTTCCCAGGTCCCAACTTCAAATATTTTCAAGCCTCTAGTTGGCAGTGTTGCAAAATTTCCTAAAACCACTCCCCCTTCTTTCCCCCTAAAAAACCTAAAAAGAAAGAAAAAGTATATATATATATTTAATTTTTAAAAAAATTACTAAAGGGGGCCTCTATTTTATAAAATATAAAGAGTCAAAAAGGAGAAAGGGAAAAAAAAAGAAGAAGTAAATTTAAAAGAAAAAACCAGTCTGATTAACTAGATCACCATAGAAGTTCAATGGAAAGAAGAAGAAAAAGTAAAAGTAAAAAGCCAAGCCTCACTTTGACATTTCTCTTTAAAAATCGCCGCTAAGTCAGTTTAGTCAAAAATCTTACAGATTTCTTCTCATTCTTAGGGTGTCCTTTAGACAAATATTAATAATTAAAAAAAGTCCTCACCAAACTGATACACTTTCCCTTCCAATCTCTTCCTTTCAGAGCTGTCCCAGCTTCAGCAGCTTAATGGCTGCATCTCCGCCGATGGTAAAAGGGCTTCTTCTGGATCAACCAGGGACTTGTGATGTCCCTGGGATCTACAGAATGCACCCCTTACTGTCACTGTCTCTACGGGATGGTTTAGGTCCGTTAGGACCGACCAGGGGCGAAGATATCAGCTGTGATCTCGGAGCCCCGAGATCGCAGCTGTAACACAGCGACGAAGCTCTGCTTTCTCCCAAGTGGCAAGAGAGAAGGTGTTGAAATATAAAGATAAAGAGATTGTGGTCTTAAAACAAATACCTAGAAAAGTGAGAGAGATTAGAAGAGAATATCGATTTTTGACCAAAATACTATTGGAAAAAGAGGTGAACTATGGATGGCTGATTCCAGAAGGATTAATGTTTATGTGGCAAGAACAGAGACATAGAATTGATTCAATTGAGAAAGCAGAAATATTCTACAAGGAATTTTTTGAAAGAAGAGAAGGGGAGAGAGAAAAAGAGAATATCTCAACTGAATTTGAAGAGGACCAAATGGAAATGGGAAGAGAGGAAGGTGCAATAGGTGGACAAGTGGAGATTAAAGAACAACATGAAGTAAGATCCAGGAGAGCTGTTAGACCTAAATATAAAACATAACCATGGAGGAAAAAAAACTGATTTCTATGAATATAAATGGACTGAATTCAGCTATTAAAAGAAGAAAAACTTTCCACAAATTAGAGAAGCTAAAATTTGATATAATCTGCCTACAAGAAGTACATATTAAAAAACAACATGAACAATTACTGGCACGACCAAAATTAGGGAAAATATTTACTTCTTTGACTTACTGTATAAAAAGAGGAGTGGTTTTGTATATTAAAGAAACCATACCAGCAAAACTGATTTATATTGATGAAGAAGGAAGAGTATTAATGGTTGAAATAGTGGACAATAATACAAAAACACTCTTGGTTGCAATTTATGCCTCGAATGATAAACAAGAATTTTATAAAAAAAATTACATATGAAAATAATTGAACTGGACTATGCTAATATATTTATGATGGGAGATTTCAATGGAATTATAGACAATAAACTGGACTATACAGCAAAAGCAACATGACAAAATAGGAAAACTCTCCCTAAATCCTTTTTTAAAATGACAGATGAATTAAATCTAAAAGATATATGGAGAGAAAGAAATGCTAAAACTCAACAATATACTTTTTATTCCAATAGACATTTATCATGGTCCAGAATAGATATGATTTGGACATCAACAGAATTATTATCCAATATTCAAGAAATAAATATTGAAACAAGTACATGGGCAGACCATAATCCAATGATAATTAAATGGAAAGGACAAAAAAGAAGATCTAGATGGACATTAAATAACACTATTTTAAAGGAAAAAACTTTACAAAATGGATGGAAAAAGAATTGGCCTTCTTCTTTAATTAAAACAAAAAAGAAGATACTTCAATACAGAATGTTTGGGATACAACGAAGGCATATGCAAGAGGATTAATAATAGACTATATAAAGAAAAATAACATTAGAAAGAGGCAAATGATTAAAGCTTTAGAAGATGATCATAAAAAACTGGAAAAAGAATTACAAAAAACTCCACAGAAAAAAGATATTAAACTTAAACTTGATATAATTAAACATAAAATGGATCAAGCAGAGAAAGAAGAACTGGCACAAAAAATTAGAAGTGCTAAACAGAACTATTTTGAAGATGCAAATAGGCCAGGTAGATGGTTGGCATATAAATTGAGAAAAGAGAAAGAATCAAGGAAAATATTACAGTTAATAGACAATCAAGGTCAAATTTGCCATGGTAATAAAGAGAAAAAGGCAATTATTCGAGACTTTTATGGACAATTATATAAACAGGAGGATCTTGTTGAGGAAAAAATTAAACAGTATTTACAAAATACTAACTTACCAAAGATATCTGATGAAACTGGGGAAATGCTAGAAAGTCCTATAACAATGATGGAATTAACTGAAGCACTTAATGGACAGAACAATGGAAAAGCACCAGGACCAGATGGTCTCCCGGCAGAATTTTATAGAACACTACAAGAACCATTGAGCACTTCACTATTAGAAGTCATGAATGAAGTTATGACAAATAAGAAAATACCTAAAACATGGTCAGAAGCTTATATTACACTTATCCCAAAAGAAGGGGTTGACCCATTACAAATTAAGAACGATAGACCTATTTCCTTATTGAATGCAGACTATAAAATTTTTGCTTCAATCTTGGCAGAGAGGCTAAAAAAATATTTTAAAAAATTTATTCACTTTGATCAGAATGGATTTTTACCAAAGAGACAAATTAAAGACAATATGAGGGTAATCCTGGACACATTGGAATATTACAAAGCGCACCCTGAAAAACAAATGGCTTTGATATTCTTAGATGCCCAAAAGGCATTTGATAATGTGAATTGGAGATTTATGCTATTATTATTGGAACAGAGGGGCTTTGCTAGAAAATTTATTCAAGCAATAGAAGCCATATATTAGAAGCAAATGGCAAAAGTAATGATAGATGGAGAATTCACAGACTCTATTAATATTTAAAAAGGTACAAGACAAGGATGTCCATAATCTCCTTTGTTATTTGTATTAACTTTGGAAGTGTTAAATAGAAATATTAGAGAGGATACAAATATAAAAGGAATGAAAGTTAAAAAGGGGGAATTCAAATTGCAAGCCTTTGCAGATGACCTGGTCTTTATTTTGGAAGATCCTCTAGAGACAGCTTTAAAACTATTGGGAAAGATAGAGATGTACGGTGAGATGGCTGGCTTGAAAATAAATAAAGACAAAACAAAGATTTTGACAAAGAACATGTTATTAAGACAAAGAGAAGAGCTGACAGACCTATTGAAAATTCAAGTTACGAATAAAGTTAAATATTTGGGGATATATTTGACGTCAAAATGTGCTGCACTGAAAGAGAATAACTATATTAAACTTAAACAGCAGATAGCATCTGACCTGAAAAAATGGGAAAATTTACAATTGTCATTGATAGGTAGAATTTCAACAATTAAAATGAATATTTTACCTAGAATTTTATATTTGTTTCAAACAATACCAATCAGGTTAGGTAAGGACTATTTTGAAGAATTAAATAAAATTGTGTTGAAGTATATATGGCAAGGTAAGAAAGCGAGAATAAAATTAAAACTCTTACAGGATGCTAGAATTAGAGGAGGATTCGGCCTTCCTAATTGGGAGTTCTATTATCAAGCTGCAAATTTAATGTAGGCTAAAGAATGGATAACGTTAAGAAAAACTAGATTGTTGGCATTAGAAGGACATGATTTATTATTGGGTTGGCATGCTTTTTTATGGTAAAGGGGAACTAAATCGCAGGGCTATTTTAGAAGGCATTATATACGGGAATCGTTATGGTTGAATTGGGAGAAAATTAAGAAACAATGTTATTTGAAAATCCCAGTTTGGTTATCAACTATTGAAGCTTTTTTTTATCCTATAACCTATAAGAAGGAACAAACAGTTAGATATGGGGAATTACTAGATGAAAAGGGTGAACTTAAAATGATGCAAAATTTAGAAGAAAAAGGTATAAAGATGAATTGGTTTTCATATGCGCAAATACATTCAAGGTATCTTAAAGATTCTAAAATGGAAGGATTCTATGATAAATTGACTGACTTAGATAGGATATTGACAGGTACTGATGAAAAAGTGATAAAAAAATTATATAATTATTTGTTGGAAATTAAATTGGAGGAAGAACAAGTTAAAGAAACAATGAATGCTTGGGGGAAGAATTTTGGATATGGGATTGATTTAGAGAAATGGCAAAAATTGTGGTCTCAAAATTATAAAATGACAATGTCAACAGCATATAAAAGAAAATTTGTATAAGATGTTTTATAGGTGGCACTTTCCCCTGACAAGAATTGTAAGAATGTTTAAGAACAAATCTGAAAAATGCTGGAAATATCATCAGATTCCTGGTTCATATTACCATATATGGTAGACTCGTGAGGAGGCCAGGAAATACTGGACTAGAATTTGCATATGGTTGGAAAAAATGACAAAGAAACACATAGATTTGAAACCGGAGATTTTTTTATTGGGAATCTTACCTGATATATATAATAAAAATTTAAAATATATGATTGTAAATGTATTAACAGTGACTAGGATTGTATTTGCTAAAAATTGGAAAAGTGAGAGAATACCATTAGAGGAAGAAATCATTAAGAAAATATTGGAATGTGCTGAAATGAGCAGATTGACATTTGAAATTAGAGAATAAGAAGATAAACAATTTTATGAAGTTTGGGATCTTTTTTATCAATGGTTAGATAATACAATATAATAATAGAATATTTAGAAACCTAGGATATAACCTAGAATATGCATTTTTTTTTCTCTTTTTGGTTTTGATAATATTTTAAGAATATTTTATTAAGATAGATTTGGTATGATTTTGTGATCTGTTATAAAATAAATAAATTAAACTATAGTTATCCCGCTTAAGTATGAATTAGTTAAATTACAGTCAAATGATTGTTCAGTAGTGATATTGGGATATATGGTTGTTGATTGATGACATGAGTTATTATGCAACATAATTATTATGATGACTATGAATGGATGCACAAAAAGAAGTGGTAAACCAACCGATACACTGCTTGTAAATTTATGAAGAATGATGATGTTTTTATGTTATGTCCTATGTTTTATGTGTTTGTGTTTGTTGTAAAAAATTAATAAAACTTGTATTAAAAAATAATAATAATTTATAGTTCTAGTCTTCCTATGGAGTCAGTTTCTTGATTTGGTCTCTCTCTCATAGGGTGATCTAGTAGATAAGTATGCATTAAAAAACAAAATCACAGAAATGTACGCCTGTCTATTTTTATCAGTGTATAAAACCATGTGTGAGGCGGTGCAGTCCCCTGTCATGCCCACCACACTGACACCCAATCCTTGCCCGTTCCCCTCCCCATACACACTACCCTCTGAGGTTAAACACAACCCTGATGTGGCCCTCAATGAAATCGAGTTTGATACCCCTGGTTTAAGGTAATCATTTCAGTTATGGCAGGTGCATTTCAGCGACATTCAGAAAGTAGGATTCCCCGTGGCTTTGCCTGTCACTATAGAACCATAGAATAACTGTTCCTGAATCTGTTTGAACTAAAGGTGATGATTCCCCAACTGATCAGACAATCAGCCGAAGAGGTCTCCTTCTTCCTCACCTGACAGAAAATCAGAAAATCTCCACTGAATTTACACAGGAGTTTATTGGTTCTAAGTGGAAAATTGTTCAGTTGCTGGAATTCCTGAAACTATACGGTCCTTCTCAATAAATCTTATTAAAGAGAACTCTGTAATCGTTCTTCCTGATGAGATTCGTGCTCAGAAAAAACTCATGTTTGGTTTAATGAAACTGCCAAAAAGCTTGGCAGGTATTCAGTAGTAACTAAAATGGGAAACCTCTCTCTCTCTCTCTCTCTCTCCCCCCTTTCTCTTTCTCCCTCTCTCTCTTCCCCAACCGTTTCTCTTTGATTTTTACCACAGTTTGCTCTGAAACCAATCTTGGACTGGCTGTTGCAAACCACAGTTTCTAATGAAACTGAAAGTTGCCAACACACGTGCGTTTGCCAAACAAAACCAGAAAACCCTGATGCTGTTTATTTATTAATTACTTTCCACATCAACCTAAAGAACTTTTAATGTAAAGTAACTCTACGTCCTTCAGAGAGTGGGGAAAGTATGGATTTGATTGATTTAATACAGAAATCAACATCTAGACATACAGTGAGGAAAGAGCCAGTTTTAACTTGAAATCCAGCTGTGATTTCACAAATGGATTGAAAGGCAAAATGAGGAAGCCATTTTGGAAAGAGGGGCAGGAGCAGAACCCCCTGGCTGTTGTTCTCTGTGGGAAGACCAAATGGGTTGGGAACACGGCTATCCCTTTGTTCCCTGCAGATGTGAGGAAGATGGCTTCCCAATGACATCATCTGGCAACATTTGCTGAACAGCCCCAATCCAAAACCCAAGAGACATTACCACTGGAAGGATAATTGTGGGGGGGGGGGGAGAGAAAGTAATTGTGTCCCCTTTCCATTTCAGCCCTTCTTTGCTTGGTGGTAAACATCTATTTGATGGTGGGCTACTGGCGTATGAGCAGCCATAGCAAATCGTGTCACTTAAATTGTTTCCCAGGGTGCAAACTTGACTGAAATTTATAAACCTAAACCTTGAATAAATTAGAGGCATTGACAGGCTGCAAGAAACAACTTTTCCCAAACCTGGATATTTTATTATTATCATTATTATGGTTGTATGCCAGCCAGTTGTTTAGATTGGATTTGTCATTTCTATCCATGTCTCATGTCCTCCTCAAGGACGTGGAATAGACACATATTGTTGTTTGATGGTGTTTAAAGGTATCATCACAGAATGTAAGCTGTTCCAAGTAAAGCTGCCTTTTGCAATTGACTGGTGGTGATTTTGTCTTTGTTTCCCATCTTTGTACATTTGTGACCGGTAAACAACTTTTCTTCCAGTAGTCCTGCAGCTGCTCTCCCCTGTTGTTCTGCCAATAATTCTGTAGCCCATTTATCACCAGATGCTCAGGAGTTTAAATCCTAAGGCTGTTGACCCATGTAACAAACAATCCAGTATGAATTAAACCTCTGGTGTTGATATTATGTATGGGTTACAGTCTAAGATGGGTGAAAACCCAATCATTCAGGTCCTAACCAAAGAATTGTTAAGGCAGCATATAAAAATATAGACAGTTCCAAAAAGAGTGATTTTTTTTTTTTTTTGGAACATTAGGGTGTCCAGGTTTGAAAAAATTCAATATTTCTAAATATCAAGGAAGTCCTTTAGATGTCTTTGTTTACAGATTACAGATTAACAGAGTTGGAAGGGACCTTGTAGGTCACCTAGTTCAACCCCCCCACCCAAGCAGATGACTCTACACCATTTCTGACAAATGTTAATCTAATCTCTTCATGAAATCCTCCAGTAATGAAGCTCCATTACTTCTGAAGGCAAGCTGTTCCATTAGTTGATTGCTCTCACCATCAGAAAATTTCTCCTTATTTCCAGGTTGAATCTCTCCTTGTTCAGTTTCTATCCATTGTTCCTTGTCTGGCTTTCGGGTGCTTTGGAAAATAGCTTGACCCCTTCCTCTCTGTGGCAGCCCCTCATGACTGCTATCCTGTCTCCCCTGGTCCTTCTCTTTACTAGACGAGCCATGCCCAGTTCCTGCAACTGTTCATCGTATGTTTTAGCCTCCAGTCCCCTAATCATCTTGCTTGCTTTTCTCTTCACTCTTTCTAGAATCTTAACATCTTTTTTATAGTGTGGTGACCAAAATTGGATGCAGTACTCTAGGGTGTGGTCTTAGTTGGGCCTTATAGAATGGTATTAGTACCTCCCCTGATCTTGACCTCTGTTAATGCAATTTAGGATTGCATCTCTCTAAGAATTATTCTTTTTATTATTCACTCAGTTAGGGGATTTGCAGTCCAATGTACCTAGACTGCATCAGATATGAGGGGATGCTGAAATAAAATGTTTTGGAAGCAAAGAAGTATTGTTTGGAGAAAAGAAAGAGGTGTCTTTGCTCTGACATGTCTGGATCATATGTTGGAAGTGAACCAATTCTGATCCATCACTTCTTTTCGTCTTTATTACATTCCATTTGTTCCTCTGTACATTTTAAAAGTTCTCTGTTTGATGTGAATTTGTCCTGTTTTTTTATATATATATACATATCAGTAAAACGCTAAGTGAGGCCACAGTGAGAGAAACTGGCATGTCCCACAACAACACTTTCCTACAGAGTGCAACTTTCTCATATACAGGTGTATTTCATAGAAAGCTGGATAGCAATAATCCTCCTGAGATGAGAGCTGTTTCAAGTCAGCTGGAAGAGATTGCCAGAGATCTGATAGATAATCACGGCCCAACAGTTTCAATCTTACATGACTTAGAGGTTTTTTTGTTTTTTGCTATAACCACATTATGGTGTTCTTCATCTTTCCTGGAGTGGGTCTGAACACTGTCAACCACAGGAAATTAGGAGCCCACGCAGTACAAATGAATATAGGTTTAGAATAGAATAACAGAGTTGGAAGGGAACTTGGAGGTCTTCTAGTCCACCTGCCTAGGCAGGACACTGTACACCACTTTAGACAAATAGTTATCCAATCTCTTCTTAAAAAGTTCCCTTGTTGGAACATTTACAACTTCTGGAGGCAAATTGTTCCACTGATTAATTGTTCTAACTGTCAGGAAATCTCTCCTTAATTCTAAGTTGCTTTTCTCCTTGATTAGTTTCTACCCATTGCTTCTTGTCCTGGCCTCAGGTGCTTTGGAGAATAGATTGACTGTCTCTTCTTTGTGGCAGCTCCACAGGTTTAGTGTACACAAAAGCTCTCAAGAATAATCTGAACTACTAACGGTCAAAGCAAATTGGCGGTAGATAAGAGTCAATGGAATTTAAGGTGGGCTGGACTTAAATCTCTTATGGGCATGAAGGGACTCATGACTGATGATGTGCTTAACCCCTCCCTCAGGCTGAGCCTGGTCATCTCCTACAAAACCTCTTCCCATGGCTCATGGCTCTCCTCCCTTTTTTACCTCAGTTACTGCCAGTCCTCCTACCCAATCCTTGGGCCATGGCCCAGTACCAGGCTGTGGCCCATTGGGAACTGAGCAGTGCAAGTGATGGGTAAGCATAGTGAATAAAACTCCATTTGCACAAGACGCAAACATTTTATTTATTTATTTATTTATTTATTTATTTATTTATTTATTTATTTATTTATTTATTTATTTGTTTATTTATATTTGTCAATCGCTTTCAAGATAATAGGTATAAGTATATACATAGTTATGAATACATGAAATGGGTACATATAAGAAAAATAAAAAGAAACAATAGGACAGGGACGATAGGCACGTTGGTGTGCTTATGCACGCCCCCTACAGATCTCTTAGGAAAGGGGTGAAGTCAATAGTAGACAGTCTAAGGTTAAAGTTTTGAGGGTTTGGAGAAAAAAACTACAGAGTCAGGTAGAGTATTCCAGGCATTGACCACTCTGTTGCTGAAGTCGTATTTCCTGCAATCAAGTTTGGTGCGGTTAATCTTGAGTTTGTATCTATTGTTTGCTCTTGTGTTGTTATGGTTGAAGCTGAAGCATTCATTGACAGGTAGGACATTGCAATGTATGCTTGTACATGCATGCTTGTACATGAAGCTCCATTTATGCTGAATCATCCCCTCTTTCCCACCACCATCATTGCCACAGCTGGTCCACAGACCGGGAAAGGTTGGGGACCACTGTTCCAGTTTCTCTACAAGAATGGGTCATAGCACCCAACAACTTTTGTACAATGGGCCTTGTATGGTGCTTTAACCACACCACAGTCAAAGATGACTGAAGTGAGTGCCACTCCTGAGCTGTGGACTGAACAAAAGCAAAAATGAGATGGCCAGACCCTGGTTGAGGCAAGCTAGAGTCAGTGGTGGTTAGCAACCGGTTTGGCACGGTTTGACCAGAGGTGGTATTCAGCAGGTTCTGACCAGTTCTGCAGAACTGGTAGCAGAAATTTTCAGTAGTTCAGAATACCATCTCTGACTGGCCCCTCCCCCATCAATTATCTGCCTCCCGATTCCCACCTGATCGGCTGGGTCTTCTTTTGTTGCCCACATAGGAGAATGGAGCTGGAAAGCGGGTTAGTGGGATGGGGACAAAATGGAGACTTTACAGTATCCTTCCCCTGCCACGCCCACCAAGCCACACAATGTCCATCAAGCCGTGCCCACAGAACCAGTAGTAAAAATTTTTGAATCCCATCATTAGGTTTGACTGAACCAGTAGTAAAAAAATGACTACCAGTTCAGCCAAACTGGTAGTAAAAAAAAAAAAAAAACCTCCAATCAGCTGAGAGGAGGGGAGAAAAGCCTCCAACAATCAACTGAGAGGATAAAAGATCAAAAAGCACATAGGAGGGTGAGACGGTTGCTCCTAGGTTTTTGCTTCTTCATCCTCTCAGCTGATTGGTTTGTTGGGGGGGGGGTGCATGATCACCCACCAAACTGGTAGCAAATAAGGTAAGAACCCACTACTGGCTGGAGTGCATATGGGGACATAGCCTTAGAAGACGTCTCCATCTTTGCTGGTGAATTTCACCTCAGCAGGGAAATGCTGAAACCCCACAAGTACCCTACCCATGTTTTTTTCTGATCTGTACTACCAAACAAGGAGGGGATTTTTCCCCAATCAGGTTAGAAGGTTTATAGCCACTGCATAGCTCTCAAGTACAAAGTATTCATTTAAAACATCAAAAAAATTTAATGTTTTAAAGATGTCCACACACGTTACGGTAGTTGTTTATGTTAGCTCTCCACTTTGCATTCGACTTCCAAAACATCTATGAAAATCAAAGAAACCCCACAGGATGCCTCATGTTAAATATTTTTTGCATAAACAAAACAGATGATTTGATTATAAGCATCCTTTTCCAAGATATACAACTTTAGAATGGGAGATGATTTCCTTTTAGAATAGTTTCCATAGTTCTGTTTTATTAATGTTATTGGGGCAGAGGGGGAGACAATTTCTGACTTGAGCAATAAAATTTTGCTTTTCAACAAAAGTGTACGTGTATTCATTAAAAAAAACCATTCCATTTCCATATCCCAAATAATATGCTTTTTTGAGGAAGGAAGGAAGGCATTATAGAGGCTGAATAGACATTTCTAAAATAATACAATCTGAATTTCTATTCACTTGTTCACCATCTAGGAATATCCAAATAGTAATATTTGCTGCTGAATGGAAATCCAATATAGGAGGCAGAAGAACAAAATACAGATTTTATTTCAATGGTCTCTAAAAGTCTTATAATCAAGCAGAATTGCTATTCCCATCATCTTTTTCTCCCTCACTGCTACATATCAGAGCTTCTTGAATAGAAACATTAGAGGAGAATTTTGCCTCTTGCAAATGTATGCCAGTGTTTCTCAACCTTAGCAACTTTGAGTCTTGTGGACTTCAACTCATGGCTGGAAAATTCTGGGAGTTGAAGTCTACACAGTTTAAAGTCGATGAGGCTGATAAACACTAATGTATGCAATTATGTCCATTGTTGATGGTTATAAACTTTGCTGAGGCACATCATAAAGCAACCAAAACTTTGAAGCCATAATAATAAAGGCAAACACTTTTCTGAGGCTCCATCCTTGAGTTTGATCTGGACTAAGTTACCCTTGACCAAACAGTGAGCCAGTCCTTCCATTACTCTGAGCTCAACTGGCCTGGGAATCTACTCAGTGCACATAACAAGGATGGGAACTGGAGGCCCCCAACACTTTGACTGTTGCCAATTCCACACCCCTGGAGTTTGACTTTCAGGAGTTGCGATGTGGCATTTGACAGAAAAAGCTGAACCATTGATCTCTACTTGCCTGCTTGCCTTTCAACCTCAGAATGAATCAAGGACACTGAAAAGCAAAATAATAAGCATACTTGCTGAACACTCCCCAAATGTGATGGTATGTACAGATCACCAGAAGCCATTCTAAGCCTGTCTATGCTATGAGATTCCCCAAGACCATTTTCACAGGAGACCTCAAATGTTGCTCCTGCTGGGTTCACAATGGATGGAAACATCTCAAGGGGTTACATTCAACCTTTGCTCTGCATGGATGAAGATGCAGTGAATGGGAACATGTCGTGAATGGGACACAGCAGCTCAGTGGTTAAGACACTGAGCTTGTCAATCAGAAGGGTTGGTAGTTCAGCAGTTCAAAAACCAGGGTGTTACAGTGCAGTCCTATAGACCACTTCTCAAGGAAAAAGGGCCAATTCTTGGGTAGGGAAGGGGAAGAACTCAGCTTATTTGTGTGGGCTAAATTTAAGAACACCAATTTGCATTTCTAGGGCTCAATGGTTGACACTGAATATTAGACTGTTAAAGGCCTACAGCTCAATGGTTCAAGACCCGAGTGCCATGAGACAGAGTGAATGCTCATCGCTTGTTCCAACTCCTGTCAAACTAGCAGTTTGAAAGCCTGCAAATAGAAGTAGATGAATATGCGCTGCATATAAGTATGCAGGAAGTTAACAATGTTACGTGTACACTTTGTGCTGTTGCATGATGTCATGCCATTTGCAAGACCACAGAAATGTCTCTGGACAATGCTGGCTTAGGGAACGGAGATGATGACTGCCTCCTAAAGTCACTCATGACTAGTGGGGTAAACCCTCAGGGACACACATCCATCGCATTTTACAAGTTTGTGTAGCAGGGACCCACAAATAGAGACAAATCCTTATGCGGTGAATTCCTTTAATAAAATCAACTCTGTTTTTCGGTCCTGCTAAACATGTACGAGACTCACAAAAGCCAAAAATGCATACTTGTCACACTTCATCCATGCAATTATGTCTGCAATCACACTGACAGAAGGTCAACCACCATGACCCACCATGGTACAATAAACTTTTCATACACAATGTCGACTCTGCCGTATTCTTTCCTCTCTATTTTAACTCTTGCTTTTCTTTCTTTAGGTGGCATCTTGCCAACACTTGTTATCTTCAGTTCAAAGGCCAGTTTCTTTCATCTCTTGCTCAAACCAGCTTGTAGTTGTTGGATCCAATCCAAGATAGGGCTGGCCCCACAATCTGGATAGCAAAAAAGTAGACAGCCTGATCTTAAAAGTTGGCATCATGCAGGTCAGCTCTTCTTAGATGCCTCCCCTAAGCAGCTGAAGGACAGGATTCAGAACTAGGCTGTACATCTCCTCCCTTGCACCTCGGTGATCAGATGTTGGTTTGAGTCTCGTGCAATTACATGGGTTTGTATGTATGTGTATCTCCAAAGCAAATATGGAATGAAAAACAAATTTGGCATGATTAACTCTCCAGTGGTTTAACAGTAGCAGCACTAGCCTCTTTCAAGATTGAGGTTACCCTTGGCTTCTCCTTGGATGAGATACCACTAGGAAACTTCAGGGCTAACAACAAGCTTGAATCCTAGACAATAACATTATCAAAAAAGATAGCAGCAACCCTTTGCCAAGAAGTCAACAATATATGGATAGAGTCACCTGGAGCTGGTCTGGAGGAGGTCTTTACTTTTATTGCATTCTGTTTCTGCAAAGTAGGGTGCATGTATTTTAAAAAGAAAAGGATTCTTTTTTCTTGCTACTTTTAAGATCTTGTTCAGCTGCTCACAGGACATTATCTTGGACATTGACCAGGCTGATTGCAAAGAAGAGGGATGAGTCCCCCAAAGCTGGAGAACAGCATGTTCCTCACTTCTGCAAAAACAGAGCCATGCTTTGCATGCTTCTGAAGCTATTATGTTTCCCCTAAAATAAGACCCACCCCAAAAAGAAGTTTTATCATATTTTTGAATGCATGTGCTCAAATTAAGCCCTATCCCCCCACAATTAGCCCGAATTAAGACCCTGCCCATCCGGGGTGCAGGAGGTGGGGCAGAGTGAGGTAAAAATTAAGCTAGGGTGGGGATGTGGGAGAGCTGCTCTACTTACCAGGCCTCGCACACCCTGACATCTGCCTTGCCTTCTTCTGTGGCCCACTCCTCCAGCCACTTGCCACCACTTGCACGTGTCACCCTCGGCCTCCGGATGGATCCAGAGCTCTGTTATCTGCTACAGAGGGCTTTTTGGAAGGCATCTGAAGGCGAAACAGAAGCCAGGGAGGTGCCATGTGCATCAATTTGGAGCTCATTTCTCAGCTGCAGAGGGCTTTCTGGAAGGCTCTGATGGCAAAATGGAAGCCAAAGTCAATGCACACGAGTGGCAGCAAGCGGCTGCAGAAGAAATGGACCGGTATTGGGCTCCTGCTCATTGGGGCTGTTGGTGCTGCAGAGCAGAGCAGAGCAGAGAGCTTGGAACAGGATTTCTGTTTTGTTCCTAGCTTCCATCTGATCTGGGCATCAGTTACTACTGGTTTGCCTTGCTGAAAGATTCATTATGTGAAAAATCCTCACATTATAGCATGCCTTGATTTATAGGTAATTGTGCCTGGGCTGCCTAGGGTCAACCTTAACTATTATATGCACAGTTTCGGTGGCTTCGCAACATTCTGCAAAAAGGCTAGCAGTGTTTGTAAAAAAAAAAGAACTGGCTTACTTGAGAAACCATCTTACCAACAGTCATAATTCTTTTTTCTTTTCTTTTTCTTTTTTTTAATGCTGGAGAGCAATTTTGGGAGGGATGTCCAAGTGTTAAAGACTTTGTTCTCAATCAAAATTTAAACAAATAGCTTTCCCCCCCATGCTCTCCCTCCCAAATTCCTCAGTAAAGGGCTCTAATAAAAATAAAAGTTCAAAGTAAGTTCAGACGTTGTTAAAATAACCACCTTACTGTTTGTGTATTATCCAAGTAGATAACACTGAAGGGGGAAAAAAATTAAAGAGGCTTATTTCAATAAAGAAAGCACTGATAACATCCACAATCATCAATAACCATTTTCTGCATAATGTATAAAGTCATTACAGAAAGCTTGAAGATAGCTGAAGGCTGAAATATTGATTCTGAGAAATATCACCCGGTTGCTTTTCTTCACCGTTTTTCAGATTTGATTTTGAAACGTATAAACTCCAGCAGAATCATGCAAAAATTATAGAATCTTCCCCCAAATCCATTGCAATCACCTTCTTCTGTGCTTCCCCTTCAGTGTATACTCCATGAAGTTGGAAAGCACAGAAGCAAAAGATGTGGAATGACTTCTATTCCTGATCCTACCAACATTTGTAGCAAACTATCATGCATGCTCGTCAAATTGTGGGTTTCACTGAAGTTCTGCATGGACAGAATCAAGTATCCTTCCTGCAAATGTGAAACCATGCTTATTATCGATGTGTTAAAAGCAGGTGAAGGTAAAGGTTCCCCTCGCACATAAGTGCTAGTCATTTCTGCCTCTAGGAGGCAGCGCTCATCTCCATTAAAAAACCTAAGAACCAGCACTGTCTGAAGACATCTCCATGGTCATGTGGATGGCATGACTCACCAAAGTGGTCCCTATTTTCCTGCTTGCATTTTTACATGCTTTCGAACTACTAGGTTGGCAGAAACTGGGACAAGTAATAGGAGCTCACTCCATTACGTAGTGCTAGGGGATTCGAACTACTGAACTGCCAACCTTTCTGATCAACAAGCTCAGTGTCTTAGCCACTGAGCTACTATGTCCCACAAGGCAACAGTTAATATGGCAGGTGGATCATTGATCTCAACATGACTGACATGTCTCTCTACTACTTATTCTAGTTCTTTTGTAGGCATCTCAACTCTGTGACAATTTAGGTCTTTGCTAGGATGTCCATGGAGGAAAAAATGAAAAACTAGGAATCAAAATGCAGCTCAAAAATTCTTGGGGAGGTGAAAGGTGAGACAATCTTCTTCTAAATCCCCCTTTCATTGCTTTCTCCATCAGCTCCTGTTTCTCTGATCAGAGTCCCATTGGTCACATCGAAGGCTCAAATGTCTTCTTTTCAGAGCATTCTGCCAAGTCCATCAGGAAGTCAAGGAAAAGGCATCTGGATGAAATAAACCTCCTAGGAATAGTCCCAATATCTGAGATCTAGAAAAGAGAATTTCAGGGCTAACGGTTGTCAACACATTTGCCTCAACTTTTTCAAAACTACTTAAAACAATGACTATACACTTCTTCTTATTGTTGTTTTCCCCTATTCTACATTTCTGGATCTTGACAAACCATCAACTTCCTCTCTTAGGCTTGGATTTCCAAGCAGACTGCAAAAACAGGCATCACCTATCATTCTGAAACACCTGGTGATTATAAATTACTCTGTTAATCTGAAAGGTTTCTTTAAAATTATCTCATAACTGTAGAGATTCTTCTGCAATGGGACCTAGAAGAGGAGAAGGCAAATACAAAGTAGGCTTTTATGAGGACAGCCTGGTATAGTTTTCCCCAAGTTTTGTGCACCACTCCAAATTGCATTTAAGAATGCAGGATGGAAATTCTGAGCATCATTTTGCAACCACCATTTTAGGATTTGGGGGACTTTTATCTAAAAGCATAATCTTACCAAAGTCTACTCAAAATTAAAGTCACTGGTATTCCCATGATAAGTGGAAACTTTCTGGAGAACATCAACCTCCACTGATGATGGGGCAAAGCTGTCAGCTCTGGGATTTAACTTCTTTAGTGCTTGACAAGGGGAAAGATTGCTCTGAAAGAGCAGGTATATAAAGTTGAAAAGAAAATTGCTCCTGGTTGACTTTATTTGTGCTTGAAATATAACAAGAGTCAGACATGGCTAATTCTTGGATAACAATTCCAAGGCCGAGCATTAGACTGAAAAGAAAAACATCCTTAAGACTTGGAGGAAGCCAGTGACAAATCAGTACCTGTAAAACCCCAGAAGTTCAGGTTGACCTCAGGCCGTCCTTGCCTTCTCACCTTGAAAGCACAAGGCGTCCATCATCCAAAGCATTGGCTTTTCAAGATGGACATCCCCAACAGAAGAAAACTCAAAAAGATCGTAGGAAGTTTGAAGATCAAGCAACTTAGCCTTTCAGTAATTTAGCAAGGTTGTGTTTCATCCCATTCCCTCAACTATAAATGAAATGGAAGATTTTATTTTTTTGGAAACAGATCTTTGTTTCCAGCAACAACAATTTTGGGCAAAATATTTGGATAAGCTAAGTTAGAAGAGCATCGTTCCTTTCGGGATCCACACCCAGGAGAAGTTGAAAGACAAAACAAGAGGACAAATATTATGAACCAATGTTCTTTGTTATGAAGAAAGCTTTCTTTTCCGATGAAAGTTCTTTTGGCGTTCACTTGGTCCTCCCCAGGAGGTTTTTCTGAACTGGGGAACCATCCATCTGCCTACTTTCTTTCTTCCCTTAAATGGGAAGGTCTCCCTCACCTGGGCAATTTCAAAGGAAGCCCCCCTCTCTCTTCAGTCAGTACTTAAGAGAATGAGGAGATTTAAAAGGATAGAGCAGGACATGTAAATGCACATTGCAGTGAGGGATATATTGGTCGAGATTCCAGCACATTTTAAAGTGCATTTTCTTCTCTAACATTTGTTTTGCTAATTTGTCCATATCTCTGAAGACTATATTTACTGTTCCAAGGCTAATGCATTTTCAGCCCTCTAAAGCTTTTAACCTTTAATCTCCTCTCATTCAAGTGCGGTTAAGTAATTTTTTCCCCCTTTCTTTCTTCCTTTTCTTGTGGCCAAAAATAGGTTTTCAATCAAAGTCTCCCCTGAAAAGACAGCACTCCGTGCAAAGGTTTCCTCTTAAAAACTGGACACTTTACCTAACCAGAATGCCAAGAAATGCAATTATGTAAAATCAGGTTGGTCATGATAACCCACATACTGTACAGGGCATCCTTGACTTAACAACTACAATTGGCTCCCAAAATTTCTGTTGCTGAGTGAGACATTTGTTAAGCGAATTTTGCTTCATTTCACGTCCCTTCTTGCTGCCATTAAGTGAATTGCTGCAGTTGCTCAGCCAGCTTCACTCTTGACTTGACTTGTCTGAAGGTCGCAAAAGGGGGTCATGTGACCCTGGTACATTGCAGCTGTCATAAGTATGAACCAATTGTCAAGCATCTGAATTTTGATCATTGGACCATGCTGCAAACAATTGTAAGCCACTTTTTTTCAGTTGCTGTTGTAACTTTGAACCAGTGGTGGTATTCTACCGGTTTGGCCTGGTTCTACAGTGCCGGTAGCAGCGATGAGCAGCAAAGAGCTAACCAGTTCTCTCCACCGATCTGCTGTTGGGCCTACTCGCCTACCCTTTCTCTGCCCAGCTGCTGAAGAGACCGGGATTGTGCAGGCTTGCAGGAGGTGATGTGGAATGCTTCTGCACCTGCACAAAGTGTGTGAACACATGCAAAGCGCACCCACCAAGGAACGCCCACTGAACCAGTGGTAAAAAATATTTGAATCCCACCACTGCTTTGAACAGTCACTAAATGAATGGTTGTTAAGTCAAGGACAACCTGTTCAGCAGGGCCCAGCTTACATCTCATAGGATTGTAGATTTCCTCCAAGATAGATTAATTGTGGATCCAGACCTTCCTTATTTATTGGTTTACAAGGTAAAGAATATCTTGTCAAATCAGTTTGGATATATGGTCCAGTGGTGGGATTCAAACATTTTTACTACTGGTTCTGTGGGTGTGGGTTGGTGGATGTGGTGTGGATTGGTGGGTATGGCAGGGGAAGGATACTGCAAAATCCCCATTCCCTCCCCACCCCACTTTCCAGCTGCATTCTCCTGTGAAGGGCAACCAAAGAAGATCCAGTCTGGGACTCAGGAGGCAGAGAATAGATGGGGGCAGGGCCGGTCAGAGGTGGTATTTGCCGGTTCTCTGAACTATTCAAATTTTTTTTTTTTTTTGAAAAAGTTTTTATTAATTTTCTACAAACAAACAAGACAAACAAAACATAAAAACATCAACTCTTATATGTACATCCAGTGTGTCAGTTGGTTCATCATTTTTGTGCATTCATTCTGTAGTCTCAATGACAATTATGTTACATAACAACTCATATTGTCAATCCAAACTTATATATCCTAATATCACTAAAAAAAGAAGTTTTTGACTATATTTTTAATCATTCATGCTTTATGAGCTAACAATACTTTAAACCAGTTTATTCTATAACAAATCATCTAGTCATATCAAATCCATCCTAAAAAATCCTTTATAAATATAATATCAAATAGCAAAATAATAGCAAAATAAAGATATTCCTTACTATCTAGCATTCTAAATATTCTATTATCATATTTTATCATCTAGCCATTTATAAAAAAGATCCCAAATTTCGTAAAATTGTTTATCCTCTTGCTCTCTAATTTCAAATGTCAATCTGCTCATCTCAGCACATTCCAATATTTTCTTAATAATTTCTTCCTGTAATGGTATTTTCTCATTCTTCCAATTTTTAGCAAATACAATCCTGGCCGCTGTTAATACATTTACAATCAGGTATTTCAAATCTTTACTATATATATCAGGTAAAATTCCCAATAAGAAGATCTCTGGTTTCAAGTCTATATGTTTCTTTGTCATTTTTTCCAACCACATGCGAATTATAGTCCAATATTTTCTAGCATCCTCACAAGTCCACCACATATGGTAATATGAGCCGGGTATCTGATGACATTTCCAGCATTTTTCAGATTTATTCTTAAACATTCTTGCTATTCTTGTCGGAGGAAAGTGCCACCTGTAAAACATCTTATACAAGTTTTCTTTATATGCTGTTGACATTGTCATTTTATAATTTTGAGACCACAATTTCTGCCATTTCTCTAAATCAATCCCATATCCAAAATTCTTCCCCCAAACAATCATAGTTTCTTTGACTTGTTCTTCCTCTAATTTCATTCCCAGTAAATAACCATATAGTTTTTTAATCACCTTCTCATCAGTACCCATCAAGATCTTATCTAAATCAGTCTGTTTATCATAAAATCCCTCCGTTTTGGAATCTTCATCATACCTTGAATGTATTTGTGCATATGAAAACCAATTCATCCTTATACCTTGTTCCTCTAAGTTTTGGATCGATTTAAGTTCACCCTTTTCATCCAAAAGTTCCCCATATCTAACTGTTTGTTCCTTCTTGTAGATTATAGGATAGGAAAATGCTTCAATGGTCGATAACCAAACTGGAATTTTCAAATAACATTGTCTTTTTATCTTCTCCCAATTTAACCACACAGACTCCCGTACATAATGTCTTCTAAAATAACCCTGTGTTTTAGTTCCCTTATACCATAAAAAAGCATGCCAACCCAACAGCAAGTCATGCCCTTCTAATGTCAACAACCTATGTTTCCTTAATGTTATCCATTCTTTGACCCACATCAAACTTGCAGCTTGATAATACAATTCCCAATTAGGCAGACCAAAACCTCCTCTAATTCTAGCATCTTGCAAAAGCTTTAGCTTTATTCTCGCTTTTTTACCTTGCCATATAAACTTCAACATAATTTTATTTAAATCTTCAAAATAGTCTTTTCCAAGCCTAATTGGTATTGTTTGAAACAAAAATAAAATTCTAGGGAAGATATTCATCTTAATTGTTGAAATTCTCCCTATTAATGACAATTGCAAGTTTTCCCACTTCTTCAAATCTGTAGTTATCTGTTGTTTAAGTTTAATATAATTATTCTCCTTTAAGGTGCTACATCTTGTTGTCAAATATATCCCCAGATACTTAACCTTATTTGTAACTTGAATTTTCAAAAGATCTGCCAATTCTTCTCTCTGTCTCAATAGCATATTCTTTGTCAAAATCTTTGTTTTGTCTTTATTTATTTTCAAACCAGCCACCTCTCCATATGCCTCTATCCTTTCCAGTAACTTTGGAGCTGTTTCTAGCGGATCTTCCAAAATAAAAGCTAAGTCATCAGCAAAAGCTTGTAGCTTAAATTCTTCCTTCTTAATTTTCATTCCTTTTATGCTTTTATCATCCCTAATATTTCTATTCAACACTTCCAAGGTCAACACAAATAGCAAAGGAGATAGGGGGCATCCTTGTCTTGTGCCTTTCCTTATATTAATAAAATCTGTAAGTTCCCCCTCCATCATTACCCTTGCTGTCTGTTTATTATATATAGCTTCTATTGCTTGAATAAATTTTTTAGCGAAACCCATCTGCTCCAATAATAATAACATAAATCTCCAGTTCACGTTGTCAAATGCTTTTTGAGCATCTAGGAATATCAAAGCCATTTGCTTTTCAGGATGAGCCTCATAGTATTCCAAAGTGTCCAAGATTACTCTCATATTGTCTCTAATTTGTCTCTTTGGCAGAAATCCATTTTGATCTGAGTGAATAAAATTATTTAAATATTTTTTAAGTCTTTCTGCTAAAATTGAAGCAAAGATTTTATAGTCTGCATTCAATAAAGAAATAGGTCTATAATTCTTAATTTGCAATGGGTCAGTCTCTTCCTTTGGTATGAGTGTAATATAAGCCTCTGACCATGTTTTAGGTATCATCTTTTTTAACATAACTTCATTCATAACTTCTAACAATGGGATGCTCAATAATTCTTGAAATGTTTTATAAAATTCCACTGGAAGCCCATCTGGACCCGGAGCTTTCCCATTATTTTGTCTCTTAAATGCTTCATTTAGTTCCATCATTGTTATATTGCTTTCTAGCATTTCTTCAGTCTCTTTAGGTATCTTTGGTAAATTAGCTTCCTGTAAATACTGTTTGACTTTTTCTTCATCAATATTCTCTTGTTTATATAGTTGCCCATAAAAATCTCGAATAATTTCTTTTTTCTCCTTATTCCCATAACAAACTTGGCCTTGTTCATCTATTAACTTCAATATTTTTCTTGATTCCTTCTCTTTTCTCAATTTATATGCTAGCCATCTACCTGGTTTATTTGCATCTTCAAAATAATTCTGTTTAGAGTTTCTAATTTTCTGTGCCAGTTCTTCTTTCTCTATTAATTCCATTTTATGTTTGATTACATCCAGCTTCAATTTAATATCCTTTTTCTGTGGCATTTTCTGTAATTCTTTTTCAAGAATTTTATACTCATCTTCCAAGGCCTTAGAAGCTTGCCTTTTCCTAATATTCTTTTTTCTTGTATAATCTATTATCAAACCTCTAGCGTATGCCTTCATTGTATCCCACACATTTTGCGTTGAAGTATCTTCTTTTTTATTTTCTCTGAAGAAAAAAGCCAATTCCTTCTCCATCCATTGTGTAAAATCTTTCTCCTTTAAAATAGTATTATTTAATGTCCATCTCGATCTTTTTTTTTGTCCCTTCCATTTAATTGTCATTGGGCTATGATCTGTCCAAGTACTTGTTTCAATATTTGTTTCTTTAATATTAGATATTAGTTCTGTTGAGATCCAAATCATATCTAATCTGGACCATGATAAATGTCTATTTGAATAAAAAGTATATTGTTTAGCTTTAACATTTCTTTCTCTCCAAATATCTTTTAAAGTTAATTCATCTGTCATTTTAAAAAAAGACCTTGGGAGAGCCTTTCTATTTTGCTTTGTTGTTGTTGCTATATAGTCCAGTTTATTGTCCACAATTCCATTAAAATCTCCCATCATAATTATATTAACATAGTCCAGTCCAATTATTTTCATGTGTAGCTTTTTATAAAACTCTTCTTGTTTATCGTTCGGAGCATAAATTGCAATCAAGAGTATTTTTATATTATTGTCCATTATTTCTACCATTAATACTCTTCCATCTTCATCCGTGTAAATCAATTTTGCTGGAATAGCCTCTTTAATGTATAAAACCACACCTCTTTTCTTACATTGAGTCAAAGAAGTAAATATTTTCCCCAATTTTGGCTGTACTAACAATTGTTCATGTTGTTTTTTAATATGAACTTCTTGTAGACAAATTATATCAAATTTTAATTTCTCTAATTTATGAAAAGTTTTCCTTCTTTTAACAGCTGAATTAAGTCCATTTATATTCATTGTAATCAGTTTTTTTTCCTCCATGATTATGCTTTATATTTAGGTCTAACAGCTCTCGTGGATCTCACTTCACGCTGTTCTTTATTATCCATCTGTCCCCCTGCTGCTCCTTTCTCTTTTTCAGTCTCCAGTTGTTCATCTTGAAACTCAATTGATAAAGCCTCTTTCTCTGCTTCCTCTCTTCTTCCTCCAAAGAATTCTGCATGGAAAAGTTCTGCTTTCTCAATTGAATCAATTCTATATCTCTGCTCTTGCCACCTAAACACTAGTCCTTCTGGAATCAGCCATCTATAATTCACTTCGTTTTCCAATAGTATTTTGGTCAGAAATCGATATTCTCTTCTCATCTCTCTCACTCTTCTGGGTATTTGTTTTAAAACCACAACCTCTTTACCTTTGTATTTCAGTGTTTTCTCTCTTACTACTTGTAATATTTGCGTTTTAATGGATTTTTTGGTAAATCTAATATGGACTTCCTTGGGTAATTTATTTCTCATCGCATATCTTGTATAGACTCGATATATCTCATCTATTCCATCCATCATCTTTTCCTCTGTAATTTCCAAAGCATCTGCCAAAATTTCTATCATTACCGCTGCCAAATTTTCTCCTTTTTCCTCTTCTATATTTTGAAATCTGAGGTAAAATTCTGACCTTTCCATCTCCCACCTCAACATCCCACCTTTTTCTTGTTCAACCGCTGTTAGTCTGCTGTCAATATTTCCAATCTTCTTCTCTCTTTGTTTTCCTTCTTCCTCAATTTTTTGGAATCTCTCCTCATACTTAACCATCATTTGTTTAATATTTTCCACTTTTTCATCAGTCTTCTCTATTCTTTGTTCAATATTTTCTGCTCTTTGTTCAATATTTTCTATTCTTTGTTCAATATTTTCTGTTCTTTGTTCAATATTTCCTGTTCTTTGTTCAATGATATCTGATTTTGTCTTGAGATCTTGGATTCCTTGCATAATCATCTGTAAAGTTACTTTTTCTTGTTTCTTATCTTGCTTCAACATTGTCTGAATTAAACGTTGTCCTCCAGCTGGTGGGGAAGCAGAGGTAGAAGCAGAAATGCCAGATGGTATTGGTTTCCTGCTCATTTCAATGTTTCCAAAACTTCAAATTCTTCTTGACTTTTAATCCAACTGGTAGAGCAGCCAATTATAATCCAAAATGGAGAACTCCAATAGTAAAAAACACGAAACCAAAGAAGAAACAGGAAAAAAGGAAGAAGAAAGATCTTCAGGTTCTTCTAGACCCTAATCCAATTACGAGATAGTCCACCATAAAAAAGGAAAAAATAGAAAGGAAAAAACAAACAAATCCAAAAATAATAATATTGATTAAGAGCAAAAGAAAAAAGAAAAAGCAAAAAGAGAAAAAAACAAAAAGTTCCTTCAGATTCTTCACACCTTAATCCAATTAAAAAGTCTCAATAATCCAAAACAACAACAACAACCACAACAACAAAGTAGTCCAAAAACATAAATATGAAAAGCAAAAAAGTCCCAATAAAAAAGAAAAGAAAAATAAAGAAGAAAGAAGAAAAAACTCTGAGGCTTTCCCTTTAAAATAAAAGGCAAAAATAAAAATATTACTAAAATTAAAATTTAGAAAAAGGCTAGCGAATGGGGTATATATAAGAAGACACACTGCACTTTGTTATTTATCCAAGGCTCTTGTTATGACTCTCTTCTCCAGCAGCTTCAAAGCCAAGCCTCAAGTGTTGTTGATAACAGTCCAGGAAAGCACCTGCAATAATATTTTGCTGTGCTCTCCCTCTATCTTATCACGTTAAAAAGTCCTTGAGATGAGGTCTTTTTGCAATTCTCTCCAATTCAAATAAAGATACTTTCAAGCCTCTAGTTGGCAGTGTTACAAAGTTTCTTAATGCTCTTTCTCCCTCCCAGCCAGAAAAAAGGAATAATATATACAGAAAAAAAAGAAAAAATAGCCAAAGGGAGCCTCTGTCCTAAAGAAAGTTAAAAAATCAAAGGGAGCATAAAAATATATATAAGAGAAAATTCAATCCGGTTACCTACAAAGTCACAGTAAAATCTTTCCCAAAAAGTATAAAGAAAAGAAAAAAAAAAACCCAAGCCTCAATTTGACATCACTTTAAAAAACGCCGCTCAAAACAATTTCAGTCAAAAAAAAATCTCACAGCTTTCTTCTTTATCCCGGATGAACTTTCCAACCTCAGCGAATTTACAACACAAAAGAGTTTTTCTCACCCAGCCGACACACTTCACTCCAATCACTTTCTTTCCGGAGCTGTCCCGACTTCAGCAGCTATGGAGGCTGCCTCTCCGCCGCCAGCAAAAGGGCTTCTTCCGGATCAAACCAGAGATTTTGCGATATCTCTGGGATCCTGGAACAATGCCCTTCACGATCACCGTCTCTACGGGACGGTTTAGGTCCATTAGGACCGATCAGGGGCGAAAATATCGGCTACGATCTCAGAGCCCCGAGATCGCAGCTGTATCGCCGGAACGAAGCTCCGCCTTCTCCCCGGAACTATTCAAAATTTTTGCTACCAGTTCTACAAAACTGGTCAGAACCTGCTGAATACCACCTCTGGTATGGTCCCATCTTAACTCTTGAGTGAAAAAGCCAATAAAATTTTATCTATACCATTCACAGGATTTTCAAAATGGTATAGCGGAACCCAATTTGATTTGTCACACAATCACATTCACCATTTGAACTTTTTTTTTTTTTATTGGAAGGAGAAGCAAATAACTACTGCAGAATCTCTGAACTGAAGTTTTGCACAACGCTATGGGTATCATGGATGAAAGTCAACATTCACATTCATTTGCACTCCGATGCGTTCACTGCAATAGCCATGGACAGCAAAGAGATGGAAATCACTTGATGTCCAGGAATGTTGAGTTGGAATTCTATTCTCATCCACTTGAAAGTAATGCTTATATAACACTTCTGTTATGTGAAATGCTCTGGCTACCAGTTTTTTTCCAGGTGTAAATCAAAGTGTTGGTTATTACCTTTAAAATCCTACACAACACAGGACTAACTCACTTGGAGAACCATGTGTCTCTAGTGGTTCACCATATCTGTTTTGAATATAAACTTAACTGCTTCAATTTATCAAGAAAAGATTGACTGTTTCCTAGTATGATTTAATTGCCTATTTGTACCCTATGACTACATTAACTGTTGTACCATGATTCTTGACGAATGTATCTTTTCTTTTTATGTACACTGAGACCATATGCACCAATTCATTGTGTGACTAATCACACTTGGCCAATAAAGAATTCATTCATTCATTCATTCATTCATAATAATAGAATTGGAAGGGACCTCTTATTCTATTATGCTATTGCAGTGGTGGCTAACCTTTTGGGGCTCCTTTGCCAAAAATTGCACACACGCTTGCGTGAATGCACTTACTTCTGGGTGCCAGCACCCAGAAGGCAATGTGTGCAGCCCCCCTACACCCCCTGCACATGCGTGTGGGATTTCCTACCACCACCACTTCCCCCTTACCTGCACTCAGCCTCCCAGCTGATTTTTATCCCTTTAGAGGCCTTTTTCAGCCTGCCAGAGGCTTGAGGGATATCTCTGCAGGCTTTGCAGACCAAAAAATGGGCCCATTTCATCACTTCTGGTATTTCCGGAAATATAGGAAGTGATGAAATGGGCCTATTTTTTTGGCCTGCAAAGCCTGCAGAGACTTTCCTCAAGGCCTGAAAAAGGCCCGAAAATCACCTGGGAGGCATGCACATGCGCAATGAGGTAAGTTTGCCTGGGGCTTGCAGACCCACACAAATGGCTCTACATGTTATCTGTGGCACACGTGCCATAGGTTCGCCATCACGGCTCTATTGGAATAATAAGGTTGGAGGTCTTTTAGTACAATCCCTTGCTTGAGCAGGAGATCCTATGCCTTTCAGACAAATGGTTGTCCAATCTCTTTTTGAAAGTTTCCAAGGGTGGCATACTTCTGGAAGCAAGCTATTCTCTTGATTTATTGTTCTCACAGTTAGGAAATTTGTTCTTAGTTCTAGCTTGCTTCTCTCCTTGGTTCCATCCATTGTTTCTTGCCTTGGCTTCTGGTGCTTTGGGAAGTAATTTGATCCCTTTGTTTTTGTAGGAGCCCCTCAAATATTAGAACAGTGCTATCATGTCATCACTAGTCCTTCTTTTCATTAGTCTAGACATATCCAATTCTTGTAATCATTGTTTGTACAAGGTAGGCAGGGTTAGAGGTATGTTTCAACCTCTTGGAAAGTGTTTCTGGACTCAAGAAATGTGGGTAATAGCCCAAGCCTGCTGGCCTTTGAGAAAACTGGGAAACCCCGGCTTTTCCCAAAGAAATGCAGGTCAGGTTATGGTGGTATCTGATATTGCTGAATATATCAAATCAGGATTACGTCAGCATTCCTTGTACCTCAGCTTTTTTAAAAAATAAAATAAAATCCACATTCTCTGTTTATTATATTTCTTTGCATTTCTGTTTCTGTTTTTTATTTCTCTGGATCATGAACCATCCAGAATTATTTGTTCAAGCTGGCCAGGCACATTAGGGCAAGTTTGCTAAACAATAAATATTGCTTTGCAATTATGTGTTGACGACTTTATATTGTCTCTGTGCCCTGGTTTGACAATGTTTCTTGGAAAATGGTACTGCCACCATTCAGAAAATGATTAAGCAAAGAAGACTTCTGCCCTCCAAATAGATCGGCAGTCTTTGTCTTGTCAGTTTCATTGACCTCAATGGGGATCTGCTTAGTATTGACTCTTGATCTATTTCAGACCAGGAAGTCCTTGCAATGTAACAGACAAACTCAATATGATGGGGGAAGAATTCATTTCCAAGGCAGCATTCATCTGGGGAATTACTGATTTGCATGGCTGTTTGAGTCAGAACGGAATTCTAATTAGATCAAAACAGTGGCTTAATTTTAATGTTCCATCATGTAGGAAGCATAAATCAATGAATTTCCCCAATGAGGTAACATTCCTAGTGACTGTAAATTCTACAAATATTTCTCTGGGTCCCGATCAATAGTTTAAAAAAAAAAATCAAAAACTTGCAAAAGAATTCTGTCACAAGGGTTTTAAAAATAGGCACACACGTATATATTTGTTGTTGTTTGGGGTGTAATTATATCAGGTGTTTTATTCAAGGAAGTCTGAAGTAAGAGATTGCCTATTCTATTCATGCACTACACTGTTAATTCCCATCATGGTTCACTTGCTACTTTATTTTTAGGTCGATGGTTTTAGTGAGCTGCCGTATCACATGTGCCAAGATATTTGACATATCTCCAGCTGCTTACATTGCAAGCAATCCAGAGGGCATTCCTATCAGGAATCATAGGTTGGTAAGAGGGGGCACAACATGTTTGGAATGGGAACAAGAGAGAGAAATTAGCAACACCTTATAAAAATCAAGTGGATCTACCGTTGAACCATTGCTGCCAACACCTTGAGTTTTTTTTTAACACATCCTGTGGACATTCCTGCCTCTTGCCTTTCTTGTTGGCATAGGATGGATGGGTGAAAGGGACAGCAGAAGATCAGTCTACCATATGTTTATTGGGGAAAAAAAGTATTTTCATGTGAGTCCCAAAGGTGCTTTTTCAAAAGGCAACTGGGCTTTGTTTTTCCTTAAATCCATTTTGTTTCTAATCCAAGAAGCTTCTTCAGTTCTGACTCAGAATTGACTCAGACCAGAACTCGGAAGCTTCTTCTGGATGAGAAGTGAAACATCTTCAAGGAAAAATAAAGCCAAGTTGCCTTTTGAAAAAGCAATTTTGGGACAACCATGACCTGGATGCCTGAGCCTCTCCATACAGTAGATATTTTCAAGTGCGGGAGTATGAGCTGTAAGCAATAAGGCAAACAAAGAATTTGAAAGAATCTTCAAAAATTTGACATCTGTTTGGTTTGGTTTCCTTTATCATGGCACACTGAGACTTTGGTGTCTTTCTTGGACAATTATTGTTGATGCTTCATTTGCTTCAGGGCAGCTACACTACATACCAGGAATGGCCCTTGGGCTTCTGCCAAGTTCTCACAGAGTTTTGATGGCTCTCTGACATGGCCTCATAGAGTTTGGTGGCAGATCTAATATTTCAGTATTGATGGTTAGCTTGTCTAGCAGGTTCTTTCTCCTTAAGCTGGGCTTAAAAGCAAGTGTCATGAGGAAGAGAGAATTGGAAGGGTAAGGCTGGTTGAGGGGGGGAGGGAGGGACAGAGGGAGGGAGAGGGAGAGATGTTGATTCTTCCTTGAGATCCTGAAACAAGGAGAACAAAAAATATGGCTAAATAATCAAAGTGGTTTTGCAGCAGGTAGTATAGCATACGTTGCTAGGGTTTGGACACCAAATTGCTTGGAACAGTCTCCTGTTTCTTTCTTATCTTCTCCCATGCTCAGGCAGGCCAGAGGTTTCTCAGAAATGATGAGAAATAAAGTTGGGAACTAATGCATGGAGGTCTTGAAAACCACTGCTCCACTTCCTTCTCCAGCAGGAAGCTTCTACCGGATCCCAATTCCCCTCCAGGGCAGAAGCCCTTGTTTTAGGACAGTGGAAAGGGAATTTCACGAAGGCAGTAGTGTCACAAAAAAACAGGAAAAGCCCAAGGGAAACATCAGGTCAGCCAGAAATCAAACTTACATAGGAAAAGGAATCAAATAAAAAGTATTAAAGAATCCCTATAGACAAAAGCCTATGTAACCAAGAAAACTAGACAAATAGGAAAAGGAAACAAAAGATAATTTAGAAAACCCTTACAAACGCAGGACATACCAAATAAGCAAAACAAACAGACAAAAGACACAAAATATAAATTACAAAAGGGACAGACAGGAGATTGCCACAGAACAAATATGGAAAAACTATCTTTTTTTTTTTTAAACAAATTTTATTAGTTTTACAAAAACAGTGCACAGACAATCAAGGCATAACAGCTTATAAATTCTTTTCTAAAAAAATAAAACAAAATAGTAATAATTAAAGAAGAAAACCAATAGAACATAATGATTCCAAATTATAATATCAATATTTACTTTATCTATTTAACTTCATATCTTATCCCAACTTCTCCTTTTCATCCAAATTATTTCTTGCTAATTAAATTTTTTTTGCCGTTTATCAATATACAAAACACAAAAAGCATAACAAAACTTAAAACATCTTTTCTGAAAGCTGCTTGATCCCGAGTTAAAACTCTTCACACAGACGAAATTCACACATCATATTCACTTTATATATCCTTCCCTATCTTATTACCATTTTCAATAACATTCTTTGTCTGTTCTATTTCCAACTATCCATTCATCTTTTTTCTTTTACTATACTTCTCCTATACACTAACTGGAGTGACGCCTTTAACTCATTGACCTAACTTAAAAGTACTTCATATAACACTTAATTTATCTTGGGATTCTGTTTAGTAAATTCTAAAATTACACAATAAATTTTATAAGAAAGGTTCTACTCTAAATGCACATATACAAACACAATCTTATGTACCTTCCAGAATCCCCCCCTTTTTTTATCCTTAATTAGATTCACCCATTGTCTCTAAATAAGCTTTTTTTCTTTAGATCTTGCTTCCCACCATTGAAGCTTCTCCCCCCCTCTTTCTCTCTTGCTTATTCTTCTCCTTGCCCTTTTTACCCCTTTGTCTCCCCTCCTCCCTTTTCTTACTCCCTTTCCTTTGCTTTCTAACCTTGCATCCACCTTTCCTCTCATTTTTCTCTTTTTTGGTTGTTTTTTCAAACCTTAAAATCCCCTTTTTCTTATCCTCTTTCTCTTCCTCCCCGAAAAGAACCCATTGTTCATCAAAGATGGCTTCTTGTTCCTCTTCTTCTTTGTCCCAGTCATTCTGCTGCGTAGTCAACTTTTCATAAGTGCATAACGCCATTTCTAAAAATTGAAATAAAGTGCCCAAAGTATCTTTTCCATCTTGTTCTTCCTTTTTATATTTTTGATATTCAGTCTTCAGTTCATCCACAAGCGATGCCATCATAAAAAGAGAAACTTTTCCCAAAACAACCACCCAAGTATTTTTAATCAAAAATAGTTCAAAAGAAGTTCCAAAGATTAATACTTTTCTTCCTTCTTCTATTTCTCTTTCTGGGGTTACTGTTTAATCAAAGAGGTCCAATTACCATATATCTTTCTTTGGGATTCTAGGCAATCTCCTCCTTTTTCCATTTCTGCTCCAATTTTTTTCCTCTCCCTTCCCACTTGCAACATCAATTTTTAAATGATCAGAAATCCATACCTCTAATAAGGGTTTTCCAATTTCTTAAATTTTTAAGTCCAGTGTCCAAGAAATCTTTTATCCCTTGACTTCAACTGTCAAAATAGTTCACCTTCAGTGCCCAAATAAATTTCAAATCTTCATCTGCTGTTTCTATGGGGTGGGAGAGTGAAGAAAAAAAAAAAGTTCCCTTTGAAAGCTTCTCTGCCGCTTTCCAATCTTCTTAGGGATACAATGTATCCTCCAGCAATTCAGACAGTTCAGTTCCAGCAAGTTTAAAAGATGTTGATTGATCCGGCTCAGCCAGCACTTTCACTTTTCTTGCTTCCTCCAGCACAATCTTACCCGGTTGCAGGCTTCTTCGTGGCGGCCATTGCTGACCGCTGCTCCACCACCTCGGGAAAAAGGGGTTTTTCTGAATGAGGAGGGAGTCTGTGATACCCCCAACCCCCTGTCCAGCTCCCCTCTCTCTCCGGCTGTCCCTACAGGGCAGCCATATCCCCCTGACCCATTTGGATTGGGGGTACCTCGGCAGCAAGCGCAGCAGGAATCACGAACAGTCGTGAATTCCTGCTGCCACCGAAGCCACGCGGAACCAGAAACCCAGAAAAACTATCTTAAAGATCAAAGAGATTACAGAAAACCAATAATACGATCTGGCCACCTCGCAGAGTTTGCCCTCCAGCAGAAATAAAGACAAACTCAAACAGGATTTGAAACATTAGGCACAAATACAAACACTCACACAAAATCAACTTACAAAGGGAGAAAAGGGTATAAAAAACCAGGGACTTACCATAAGAAGCTAGCTAGCTCAGGAACACAGACTTCTCGCTGTTCTCCGCCTTCCTGAATAATAAAAAGATTCAGCTTTCAAGCAGTTGTCCATATCCTTGCACCGGAGCTCTCGCAGTGGGAAAATCGAATCCTCGAAAGAAAGGCATTTTGACACCTTTCACGAGGACAATCCAGAAGACAGTCTAGATTAAAGAGTATGTTCTCATGAGTTAGTTCATTAAGCCAACAGGGCTATCAACTCAAGCAGATGTCAAGCTGATTAGTTTCTCACACCTCATTTAAAAAAGATGCCAGACTGGAAGGGGGACCCTTGCATTTTAGGTGCATGTTTTCCTATGCTACACCTTGATTCTCCCCAGGTTTTAGCAGAAAGAGAACCTGCCCCAGGTTGCTTAGTTTCAGGGCCTTTTTAAAGAGTTAAACTGAAGCTTCTCATATATAAAGAGTAGAAGCATGGACCTTACAGAGCATTTCAATATCTAAATGAGTCTCTTCCTTGTAGAAACTGTATTAGAGCTACAATCCAAGCAGATCTTCCTGAACTTGTAGGGATCTTTCCTGGGGCTTAATTCCAAGAATTATCTCCAATCCTGAAGTCATCAGAGAACACTCCATTGAGTGTGTCTGTTTTCATGTTACAGATTTACAATTGTTTACATCATTGTGAAGCTTTTGCTGTGATGAAAATAGATGTCCTGCTGATATTGATGATGGACTAAGACTCAATAAATCACTTTTATGGCCTATTCAAGAATACGGTCTTGATTACAGTCCATCATTTGATTGTATAATGATCCCAGATTTGAGGCATTTCACACTTCATGTTGGAAATACAAGTTAAGATTTGGATATAACATGCAATGTATAAGTTGTTTATGGATAATCAGTAGACAGAGATTCAAATGGTGTTCTTTTTAAATATTGCATTTATACCCTAACAGAATAGAACAAGAATATTTGCAGATTTTTTTGTATGGATGGGTTGTATCCTTGCGACATTTCTACTGGCACCATTAAATTTGGTCTTCTGTGGAGATTCTCACTCATCCAGGCCATGGTTGTCCCAAATACACTTTTTCAAAAGACAACTGGACTTTCTTTTTTCCTTAAAGATATTTCACTTCTCATCCAAGAAGCTTCTTCAGGTGAGAAGCAAAACGTCTTCAAGGAAAAATAAAGCCAGTTGCAATTTGACAAAGCATCTTTGATATTAACTTTGGTTGGAGGGAAAGTTTGATGTTGAATACATAATACCAGGAGTTTGAAAATGATCGTGGAATTTTGAGAAGTACAAATGCATGAATCTTAATTTCATTGGAATTGTTTCTCTCAAGTGATTGGAAAAGCTGCCCCTCTTGAAAAACTGCCTGGACAGGTCAGTAGATTTTAGTAGATCCATTCAAATTTTGTACCACGGAGTGTATCGATGGCAGTCAAACATAATCATGATTGATGTTGCACAGATTGTTAGATTTTTCAGTTAATATTCCATTTCCTTTTTTTAAGCAACTGATGTAGCTTTTCAATTATTTTTGTATGGATTTTTTTTTGGTAGATAGTTCTGCCAAATGGATTTTAGAGCCCCCTTGTAAA
This sequence comes from Hydrophis major, assembly GCA_033807585.1. Classification (NCBI taxonomy): domain Eukaryota; kingdom Metazoa; phylum Chordata; class Lepidosauria; order Squamata; family Elapidae; genus Hydrophis; species Hydrophis major. Next base: position 16,153,311 of record CM066332.1, on the reverse strand, counting down.
GCAGACGGGAGGCATAAAAATTAATAAATAAATAAAATGAATGAGTGAATACTGTAGCCGCTATTACCTTTTGGAATGAGTAATGTCATGCAAGAGAAGAAAAGGGGAAAAAAAGATTCAAAAAGAAGAAGATTTAAAAGCTGATAGAAAAGAAAAGAAAATCTGGTTTACCAGCTAAAACATGCACTTCTGCAATCCATTCTATTCTTGGGAACCATCTCTGCTTCCTCTGAATCCATACATGGTTGCATACAAGTTCTTATTTTTTCAGGATCACAGCCACTCCATCTATTTCTCAGCCTTCCTCTTACTCTTGACTCATCTGCTCTCCTTTCATGCATTCCTTCTATGACTCTGTACTGACTCATTCCCTGTGACCAACTCATCTGAAAGTCTTTCTTTCTGTTCCATCCACATGCCAACACCACCCATTCACTCTTCACCCACCTTTTCTTCTTTCACCATACACATTTCTTAAATCCCACCCTCCATCCCCACCATATTCCAGTTCTCAAAATGTCAATTCATTGTTGTGTGCTGATAACTCCAGAGCATAGACAAAGGCAGAGCATGCTCCATTTCCTTGTTTGGACAAGCTGTGTACTAAATATTATGGGAAACCTCAGATATGTCCCAAGAGGCTGTTATTTACCTAAGCTTTCAACTTTTTCCTGCACAAATTTAGCATTTTCTACAGTAACAGAGTTGGAAGGGACCTTGTAGGTTATTTTGTCCAATCTCCTGTTCAAGAAGGAGATCCTACAGTGGTGAGAGTGTTCTATATTTCAGAGACTTCTCTTGCCTGCATTTTGTCACTAAAGTAACTAGTGCAAAAAATAGATGTGAACTATTTTATTTATTTATTTATTTATTTATTTTTATTTGTCAATTGGTTACAAGATAATAGGTATAAGTAAAAACATAGTTATGAATACATGGATACACATAAGAAAAATAAAAAATATATAAAGGAAACAAAAGGACAGGGACGGAAGGCATGCTGGTGCACTTATGCACACACCCCTGCAGGCCTCTTAGGAAGGGTGTGAGGTCAATAGTAGACAGTCTAAGGTTAAAGTTTTTGGGGTTTGGGGGAAAAAACCACAGAGTCAGGTAGAGTATTCCAGACATTGAACATTCTGTTGCTGAAGTCATATTTCCTACAATCAAATTTGGTGCGATTAAGCTTGAGTTTGTATCTATTGTTTGCTCTTGTGTTGTTATGGTTGAAGCTAAAGTATTCATTGACAGGCAGGACATTGCAATGTATGATTTTATATACTACACTTAGATCAGATCGAAAACGGCGTATTTCTAGGATTTCTAGATGTAGAATTTCGAGTCTGGTGGCATAAGGTATTCTGCAACAAGTAGAGAAGAGGAGAACTCTTCTTGTGAAATATTTCTGGACTTTCTCAACTGTGTTAATATTGGATATGTAATGTGGGTTCCAGACAAATGAGCTTTATTCGAGTATTGGTCCAGTAAATGTTTTGTATGCTCTAGTTATTAGTGTAATATTACCAGAAAAAAAGCTACGTAAGATTAGGTTAACAACTCTTAACACCTTTTTGGCTGTGTAGTTACAGTGTGCTTTAGCATTTAGGTCATTAGAGATGAGTACTCCAAGATCCTTGACAGAGTTTGGTTCATCAACAAGGTCTTGACTATTCAGCCTGTATTTTATTTTCTCATATTTTTTGCAAATATGTAGCACAGAGCATTTATTTGTTGAGATTTGAAGTTGCCATTTGTTTCACCATTCTGATACATAGTCGAGGTCTCTTTGAAGGGTAGCAGTATTGTCTGTGGTGTTGAATAGCTTTACATCATCAGCAAAGAGAACACAGTTGCTCTTGATATGATCACAGAGATCATTATGTAGAGTATGAAAAGAGTTGGTCCTAGAACACTGCCTTGGGAGACACCACTGTTGACAGGTACAGAATTTGATAGGACATTCCCAATTTTGACCATTTGTTGTCTGTTTGACAGGAATGCTTCTCTACAGTTTTGTAGGTGTCCAGAGATACCATAAGATTTTAGTTTTAGGAGTAGTTTGTCGTGTACCACTGAATCAAAGGCTTTACAGAAGTCTATGTAGATTGTGTCTATTGCTTTGCCCTGATCGAGTTGTGTAGTTCATATGTTTTTGCAGTGTAAGAGTTGCAGATTACATGATATTTTTTTCCTAAAACCAAATTGTTTATTTGAGAGTAAGTTGTTTGTTTCTAAGTGGAGGATGATGGATTGGTTAATAATTGATTCCATGACTTTACAGGTGATGCAGCATAAGGAGATTGGTTTGTAATTTTCAACTAGGCTGGGGTCTCCCTTTTTGAAGATGGGGCTTGTGACCATAGTTTTGGCAAGGAGCTGGTCCTGAAAGATTTTTCAAAGATTATGCTTAGAGGTTCGGCTATGGCAGTGGGTAGCATTTTTAAGAAGTAGGCACATATTCCATCCGGTCCAATAGATAGAGATGGTTTTAGATTGCGCAGTGCTTTTTCAACAATGTCTCCTGTAAAATCGATATGTATTCGGTCATTGTAGTTGTCTGTGGTTCGACTAGGAAATACTGGGGATGATTTATTGCTGTTTACAAATACTCAGCCAAAGAATGTGTTAAAGAGGTTGGCTTTAATGGTGTTGTCGTTGCAGTCTTTACCATTAGGTCCTTTCAGGGGTGGGATGGACCTTGAATCTTTTAGTTTGTTGTTTATAAAATTGTAGAAAGCGCGGGTGCATAGAAGGTTTTCTTCTTGTTTAATGTGATAATTGGGGCATTCAGTTTTTATCTGGTGGCATAAATTTTTGTATCAGCTTTTGAAGTTGGCAACGTGACCAGATTTGTTTTTCAGCCAAAGTGATTTCTTTTTGGATTGAAGCTTCCTTATTGTTTGGGGTAATTTGTTTTTTCTGGTTTTGGGAGTTGTTAATGGTACATATAGTTTGATGACTCTTTTGACTTCAAGTAAAAATATGTTGTAATGGTCTTCTACAATATTGCATCCAGAGAATAGAAATTGCCAATCAAGGGATGAAAGATCATTGTTTATAAGATCATAGTTGGCTTTTTTGAAGTTATTTTGTCTATTCTGGTTTTTTTGTAAGAATTTTCCCATGGAACTGGGTGTTATCCATGCCAATATTTTTTTACAATGTGAGAATTTAACAAAGAGTCATATATTTAAGATGCAAATATCTTTAAGATGTGGTTGTTATTCTGCAGTCTTCAGATGAAACAATTTTCTGTTCAAGGGAACCCAACTGTTTCATAAGCCACAGCTGTCTGCCTTTCAATTTCTCTCTGTTTACTAACATCCATCAATTTTGCCTTACTGTCCTATTCAAAAGTTTCATCTCAGTTCATACCGAAACAGGAAGATGCCCAAGTAGGCAGATTTCTATTCAAAAGTAAAGCTTATCATATATCCTTCTTCAATCAAAGAAACATTGTTATGTAAAATGGGTTACATAATGATTTGGTAAGAATGCCTGATATAATATATTCATAATTAGCACACCCACAAAAAAACAAAGGGACATTTAAAAAAAAAAAGCTCACTTTAGGGCAGGAACATGTTATAGGTACCTGAGGCACCTGGAAAATTACTCAGAGGTTTCTAGAAATATTCAAAAGGTGTTCCAAGCCTGGAATGTTTAATACCATGTTTCCCCAAAAATAAGACCTGGTCTTATATTAATTTTTGCTCCAAAAGTCGCATTAGGGCTCATTTTCTGGTTGAGTCTTATTTTTGATGAAATATTATACTAAATGTGTTCCATCAGGCTGATGACCTTAACTGGGGCTTATTTTGGGGGTACAGCTTATATTAGAAGGATCCTGAAAAATCATGCTAGGGCTTATTTTCAGGGAAACATGACATAGTGGAACAAGAAAATAATTAGAGGTATGAATAGTGTGCAATAACTTAACTACATTAATTCAGGTTAAATAGCAATAGCATTTAGACTTATATACTGCTTCACAGTGCTTTATAGCCCCCTCTAAGTGGGTTTACAGAGTCAGTATATTGTCCCCAACAATTTTGGTTCTCATTTTACTGACCTTGGAAGGATGGAAGGCTGAGCCAATAAAATATAATGAATATAAAGATCAATACCTAAAATTTGCATCTGTTTTTTTCACAGATATTTGTGGTCCCAATGGGTAAAGAAAATTTTTCTCTCAACATTTTCTCTCAACCACTGGTGCAGTGGTTAGAATGCAGCATTGCAGACTAACTCTGCCCACAGCCTAGAGTTTGATCATCACAACAGGGCTCAAGGTTGACTCAGCCTTCCATCCTTCTGAGGTCAGTAAAATGAGGACCCAGATTGTTGGGGCCAACATGCTGATCTCGTAAACCACCCAGAGAGTGCTGTAAAGGACTGTGGAGCAGTATATATGTCTATACGATGTTGTTTGTGCTACACTCCACATATGGGCAACTACCAGCATGCCAAGTAGCAGCCACAGAGAATCAAAAAGAATATTTGGGAGAAGTTGAGGATATTCAGATGGAGTGCCGTCATGTGTAAGGCAACACAGCACTCAGGGCATAAATCTCAGTGAAAACGGTGGTTCCCTGGCCCTTGAAATGGCCTCAAAAGAGAGCAAAATGAAGTTAATATGTTTCTTTAACCCTTTACTCTAGGCTTTTTCCTTTCCCCCTTTTCCTCCCCATCTTCCCATTATTTTCATATTCTTCATATTCATGTTCATATTTCTGTATTTTACATTTTGATAAACTAATAAAATATTGTCTTAAAAAAGAAGAAAGCAAAATTAAAGCCTTATTCCATTTGGGAGACTTTGCTTTACATTCTGAGATGTTGGAGAACCTCAAGATGGTTCTTCTGTTAGAAGATGGTTCACTATCTTCTAACAGAAGAACCATCTTGAGGCTCTCCAACCTTAAGAGCCTGGCTTCTTCAGAGGAAGATGCCAACCCTGGAAAAGTCCAGCTACCTCACATTCTGTCGCCCAACAAATTAAGAGTTTGTCACAATAAGCAAGACCCGTGGTATTCCTTCTGGCATTCTCAATTTGGACTGGTGGGAGGAAGACTGCCTCATTTGTTAGATGTTGACCTCTCACTAATACTCTTATACTTTAACCTGCTACCTCATGATGTTTTTACTGCAAAATATTTTTGTCCAATGGTGAGTCCTCCCTCTCCCCCATGCCACTATCTTGTACATATTTGTTTTGATTTGAAGTTTTAAGATGTAAACAATGAGGGCTTGTTTTGAAGGCTTGGGGAAGTTTGTTGAACTGAAGGAGAAGTAAAAGCCAGGGAAATGCAGAGAAGGAGCCTACATGAAAGCACCTGAAAGCAGAACAAGAAGTAATGGATGGAAACTCATCAAGGAGAAAACCAACTTAGAACTAAGGAGATATTTTTTATTTTATTTTATTTTATTTATTTTGTCAAGCAATTATAAGCTAACAGGTATAAGTATAAACATAGTTTTCTTAAGTTTTTGCAGGTACTTACATGTATGGTATTCAGCTTTGTTCGGGTATTTTCCCACATCATTATAGTTGTGCTTTTAAAGTTGTAGCAACGTTTCGGCAGAATCTCACCTGCCATCATCAGGCTTCTGTATTGTGTTCGTCTGTGAGTCAGACTTTTACAGTTGTTTCAGTTTTAAATTTGGGGCTAGCCTACTGCTGTGCCAAAATGGTTTTTTCTTCATCCTGATTGGTTGGGAGTTTTGGTCTGTTGTTTATTGGTCTTGGGGTTTGCTGTCTTCTGCTTGATTGGTGTTTCTAATATCTTCTGTCTGTTTTGTGGCTTTTTTTGTCTTGGTTGGCTGGCAACATTGTGTTCCTGAATTGGAGACTTTTAGTGTAGCTTGGCTCCGAGTAAATGGACGGCTATCATTTGTTAGGAAGCTAAGTTTCATCTGGGTGCCTGGTTGGGGTGTGTTTGAGCTGGAGGTATCAGAGGGGTTCTGTTTGTGCCCAGGTGTTTGGCTGGCTTGTGGTGTGGAGATTTTTTTGTTTGTGAGTGCAGGCTTCCAAATAATTGACAGTCTGGTGGAATCATCTCTTCTATTCATGCTTTCAACTATAAACATAGTTATGGATACATGAAATGGATACATATAAGCAAAATTATATATATATATATCCTGATACTTAAGAACAATTATTCAGTGAAACAGCTTGCCTTCAGAAGTTGTGAGTGAAAAAAAAAATTGGACAGCCAATTTCCAGAATGGTATAGAGCCATTTGTGCCAGCATGCAAGCTGCAGGCAAACTTACCTCACTGTGCATGTGCATGCCTCACAGATGATTTTTGGCTGGTTTGAGGCTTTTATCAGCCTCCCAAAGGCTTGAGGAAGATTTCTTCAGGCTTCTACAAGCTTTGTAGGCTGAAATCTAGTCCCATTTAATCATTTTTGGTATTTTCAGAAAAACAGGAAGTGATGAAATGGGGCTAGATTTTGGCCTACAAAGTTTGTAGAAGTCTGAACTTCCTCAAGCCTCTGGGAGGCCGAAAATCACTATGAGTCACAGTGCAGGTAAGGGGGCGGCGGAGGGTGGGGGGGTTGTGTGCACATGCGTAGGGGGCGTGGGGGGCATGCATTGACTTCTGGGTGCTGGCACACAAGTAAGAGCATGCAAGCATGTGCACAGTTTTTGGCACAGGAGTCCAAAAAGGTTAGCCATCACTGGTATAGAGTCTCCTGCTTCAGTAGGGAGTTGGACTGGAAGATCTCCAAGATCCCTTTCAGTTCTGTTGTTCTGTTTATTCTGTTCTGTTTATTCCTGTCAGACTCCTGGATTTGTAGAAGACAGCAGTTAGTGTCTGTTAAGTCCTGGGCATGGGCGCAAGGAACGGAGACGAGACATCGAATGGTGACTTCAACTCTTTATTAACAAGAAAGAATGGGGCACCAGACCTGGGCAGCAGTAGCTCTTTTATAGAGCTTGCTGCCATCAAAACAACCAATGAACTGAGTCTATCGCTTTCACAAGCGTCCAATCAGGGGTTCCCGTTAACAGCCAATCAGACTGGCCAAACCTGACCAATCACGACTCGCTATCTACGGGCCAATGAGAATTGCAGGATTACAAGCCTGTTGTAAGATGAAGCTGTTGAGGGTTGTATCACTGCATTGGCTTAATCCATAACACCCCTCCCCCTTGGTTCCATCTGAGGGGTGGGGTGATGTATTCTTGCAAGTAGGCAGGCCGCTTCACCTGTCTGCTCGATCTACGCTGTTCCACCAGGTTCTGTCCCGGTTTTGGTTCTGGTTCCAGTGGGCTGCCAGCTGGGTTGGATGGCAAAGATTGTGGTCCCGGGTTGCTTTCGTCAGCGCTGTCTTCCGGATTCCCTGGATCCGCCTCCTTCGCGGTGCTGTCACGTGGCAAGGCCACTCCCTGGCTCGGTTCTCCCTCAGATGGTGAGTATCCCCTGGGCTGTTGGTTTTCGATTTCTTCTTCGTCCTCCTCCATGTTTCTTCCCCCCCCCCCCCAGCTAGAGGTTCCAGCGCTAATCTGGAACGAAGTTGGTCTATGTGGCATTTACACATCTTACCATCTGCCGTTTGTAGGCGGCAGGATCGGGGTCCTGTAAGTTGTGTTATTGTCACGGGGACCCACAATGGGTCGTCTGAGAAGTTTTTTGCAAACACAAGGTCCCCTTTCTGGAATTCCCGACACTTGCTGCTTGATCCCGGGTATGTTCTGGTGTGTTCTGGTGTGTAGTTTGGGTGGAGGCGAGTGAAGTTTCTGGCCCATCAGGAGTTCTGCTGGGGTTTTGTTCGTGGTGCTGTTTGGGGTTATGTGTTGGAGAAAAAGCATTCGGTTTATTTTATCGTCAATGTCGCCATGGTCCATTTTGTGCAGGGTCTGTTTTACAAATTGAACCATTCGCTCAGCCCTACCATTGGCTGCAGGGTGAGCTGGCAATGTTAAAGCATGGCGGATGCCCCGATCTGCCAGGTATTGTTCAACTGGCAGGGCAGTGAATTGGGGGCCATTATCTGAGACAAGGACATCAGGAAGTCCGTGGGTAGCGAATAGTTTGTTCAGTTTTTTAGTAACTGCGTCTGTGGTGGTGCTTTTTATTTTTTGGACTTCAAACCAGTTTGAATAGGCATCCACTGTTAAGAGAAAAGTGTGTCCTCTTGTGAGCCCCGCAAAATCGATGTGGATATGGGACCAAGGACCTCGAGGCATTTCCCACTGAGTTGGGGGAGTCTTTGGAGGAGTGGAGCGAGTCTCCTGGCATTTACTGCATTTTGCTACCCAAGTCTCTATCTGTCTATCTAAACCAGGCCACCATGTAACTCCTGGCTAGTGCCTTCATCCGCACAATGCCTGGATGTCCGTCGTGTAGCATTTTCAATACCCTGTATTGCAATTTCTCTGGGACTATGACTCTGTCTCCCCATACTATGCAACCTTTCTGGGAGAATAGTTCTGTTTGATGATTCCTAAATGGCTTGAACGTGTCATCGGTTGCACTGACCGGCCAACCCCATTCTATCCAGCTGGGGACTTGTGCCAAAACAGGATCCTTTTTTGTCTCTAACGCTATGTCTCGAGCAGTTAGTGGCGGCGATTTGAGGGTTTCGATTTGTAATATGGTTACGGTTGGAGCAGGGTCCTCTATAATGTCTGGTAGTGGAGAGCAGCTCAAAGCGTCAGTGTGGGGAATAGTTTTCCCCGGGCGATGTTGCAATTGGTAATCGTAGGCAGCTAAAAATTCTGACCAATGTGTCATTCTTGGTGATAAGATATGGGGAGTTGGTTTGTTTCCTGCCAAAATACCAAGCAGTGGCTTGTGGTGGGTAATTATGGTAAAGGGTCTCCCATATACATATTCATGGAAGCGTTTAATTGCGGATACAATAGCGAGGGCCTCTTTATCAAGTTGACTATAGTTCCTTTCGGTTTTAGACAAAGTTCTCGAAAAGAACGCAATGGGTGCCTCATTTCCATTTGGTAGGACATGGCTTAAGATGGCTCCTACTCCAAATGGTGAGGCATCACAGATAATGGTCAAAGGGAGAGTCTCGTTGTATTGCATTAATACAGCATCAGAGGTTAAAAGGTCTTTTATCTCTTTGAACGCTTTCTCTTCACGCCGTCCCCAAACCCAAGAAGCCTTTTTATCGAGAAGTCTATGTAGGGGCTTGGCTACGGTTGCCTTCTGGGGCAAGAAAATGTTATAAAAGTTAATGAGTCCCAGGAAGGCTTGAAGGTCTGCCTTATTCCTAGGTCTCGGGGCTTTTTTGATTGCGGTTAGGTTTTTTTCGGTGGGGTGGATTCCCTGTCTGTCGAGAAGGTATCCCAGGAACTCCACTCTCTCCATGCAAAGCTGGCATTTGTCTCGTTTTACCTTAAGACCCGCGTCTTTGAATTTCTGCAGGACTTTTCTGAACTGTTGTACTAATACTTTTTAGTGGGGGCAGCTCTTAGGACATTGTCAAAATAAGGCACAATGCCTTTTATGCCTTGTAATAGTCTCTCCATTAAACTTTGGAAAATGCCCGGCGCCACGCTTACTCCGAATTGGAGTCTATTGCACTTAAAAGCACCTCTATGTGTAACTACTGTCTGGGCTTCTGCAGTTGCTGCGTCTACAGGGAGTTGCTGGTATGCCTGAGCTAAGTCCAATTTTGCAAATATTTTTCCACCACCCAGGGAATGAAGAAGGTGTTGAACCACCGGTACTGGATAAGCGCTCTGTTGAAGAGCATGATTTAGGGTGGCCCGATAGTCCCCGCAAATTCTTAACGAACCATCTGGCTTCATGGGCATTACTATCGGGGTTTCCCAGTGGGCGTGGTCAATTGGTTCCAATATGCCCTGGGCTATCAGTTTATCTAGCTGCTCGTCAAGGAATTTGCAGTCCGATCGCGGGTGGTTTGCCCTGCAACTTGCACATTGGTGCGAACATCGCTGGTTCCTTTGCTCTTGTTCCGAGCGGAGCTGGTTGACCTCCTCTTCATCACTGTCTGAGGATGACTCGAGGTCTTCATGGTGGGTATTGGTAGCATGCTTCTCAGTGGCAAGTGGGATCTCGTCGGCAAGTTGGCGAAGTGGTGCGCTCGCTCGGCGCATTCGAGCGGGTGACTTCCTGGTTGTTTCTGCGGCAGTAGCATCGGTGATGACATCTGTAAGGCTGATATCGCCTTTTGCCATCAGTTTACTCTGCACGTGCGGTGCATTTAAACCCAGAACTATACGGTCTCTTAGGGCTTCCTCTAAGTTTGCAAAACCACAAAGACCTCCTAGGTTCCAGAGGTCGGCTACGAAATTACCAACGCTCTCATCCTTCCATTGGTCCCTCTGGTAAAATTCGTGTCTTCGTATCAGTGTAGGTACTGCGGGTGCGTAATGGGCTCGGAGGATTGGAGCGAGGGTGTCCCAATCCATGGTCTTCAATTCCGCCGGTTTTGCTAATGCTTTAGCCATTTTGAAAACGGCGGGGCCGCAATGAGTCAGGAACACTGCTCGTTTCTTGCCAGACATAGCATCTTTTAAATTGTTGGTCTCCAGGAACATCTGGAAGTGGTCTATATACGAGTCCCAGTCTTCAGTTGCTGGGTCGAATGGAGTGGATAGTATGGCGCCACTGGCCATCTTGACGTCTGTTGCTCTTTCACCTCGTGCTCTGTCTTGTCCGATGTGTTCTAGTCAGCTCTATTGTCTCCGCATCCCACCCTCATCGCCAGTGTTAAGTCCTGGGCATGGGCGCAAGGAATGGAGATGATGGTGACTTCAACTCTTTATTAACAAGAAAGAATGGAGCAAAATATCTGGGCAGCAGTAGCTCTTTTATAGAGCTTGCTGCCGTCAAAACAACCAATGAACTGAGTTTATCGCTTTCACAAGCGTCCAATCAGGGGTTACCGTTAACAGCCAATCATACTGGCCAAACCTGACCAATCATGACTCGCTATCTACAGGCCAATGAGAATTGCAGGATTACAAGCCTGTTGTAAGACGAAGCTGTTGAGGATTGTATTGCTGCATTGGTTTAATCCATAACAGTATCCTTCTGGAGACCTTGGACAAAAGGGAAGGAAGGAGATTCAACATAAGGCATCAAATTGGAAAGATGGATTGCTTTTCTTGGAAGATTGCTTAACATTTCATGGTCACCTTTCTTACTGTATAAAAGTCACCATGTCTGGGACAGGATGGAGAATAAGTCACTTTATTCAAAAAAAACACTTGGGAGAAGGAAATATGTTATTTCCTTAGTCTTTCCATTACCACTTTATTCTAGTTCCTTTTTCCTTATTGCTTGTATTTCCTAGTTCGATACAGATGTATAGAATTACAAAAGTTCTCTTACATCTCCTTTTAATTAGAACTTCTCCTAATTTAATATTATATTATCTTGCAAAGTCTGCAGGAGTCAAAAAGAAGAAACACTCCAAACGAAAGCATATAAGCTGAAGTTAATAAAACAAAAATTTGGAACCAACTAAAATGGCAGTTTCTCTCTTTGAGTCCCTAAAATGAATATTAAGAATGGCCCTCAAAAGAACTATAATTAAATTGCATTCTAAAATTACCAATTACAAAAGTAATGGTATTATTTTCAGCCACTGACCAGCCAGATATAACAGGCACAAATACAAGGAAAACAGAACAGTGCATTAAAAATAATAGCAGAAAATAAAACAGCGGAACCACTGAAAGGGAAGAGAAAAACAACACTAACTTGATAATGTACTGTAGATTAAAGAAATTAATGTCGGCTGTGTGAGTTTTGCATCTGGGTGCCAGAGCAATTATATGTAAATAAATATTTGTATCATAATAGAGGTGTATCTTTTAATGCCATGCCAAAGCCCTTTGGCATTAGGGGAGAACTAACCCTGCATAGAATACAGTAGAATCTTTTTTGACTATTTCCCTTCTAGTCTTACTCATAGCAAGACTCCACCAGCACACCTGTGCTGTATATTTGCTGGCTATTGTCATCATGGCCATCCTTTAATGAAATCCCACTCCAAAGGATTGAATGTATTTGTCTCTTCATTAATTTCCCTGAGGCAAGGCCAGTCCTGCCTTTGGGGAAAGGGATTTTCAGAGATTATGCCCAGGGAAGAGCCATTGTAGAAGAGGTGACATTGTCAGATGGTGCCATTATGCGTGACTCCATTATGATGCAATTTTGAGATACTTTACTTTATGAGCACAATCCAGCTTGAAATTTCTGTTGCTAAACAAGACAGCTATTAAGTGAGTTTTGCCTCTATTTTACATCTTTTCTTGCCAAAGTAGTTAAGTGAATCTGTTGAGCCCGAAATTTACATATGTCTAGTCATTTTAAATAATAAATACCTGGACAACCCTTAAAATGGACTCAAGAATGCCAAAAAGATTTTGAATTGTTAAAAAGGCATTTCGCACAGGAACCCATTCTAAAACACCCTGACCCAGCATTGCCTTTTATAGTGCAAGCTGACACTAGCAATGTAGCAGTGGCAGCTGTCCTACTCCAGAAAAATGATAATGGAGATCTGCAACCTTGTGCATGTACATGCAAAAAAAAAAACTCTACACATAGTCAGACGCCAGTTTTTGTGGCCAAGAATGAAGCAAGACATTGAGGATTATGTAAAGATTTGTACCACTTGTGCCACAAGGAAAACCAGACCAGGAAAACCTCCAGGATTATTACAATCTGTAGCAGAGCCCGAAACCCTTCCCCCCATGACTGCCACAGAGAAAGTAGGAAAAAGAATATATACTAAGCCTAATTAAAATGGCTACACATATGTCAATTTCGGGCTTGACATGATCGCTGCAGTTGTTAAGTTAGTAACATAGTGATTCAAACCAGTTGCCAAGCATCCAAATTTTGATCCAAGTAACCATGGGCATGCTCTTTTCATAAGTGTGAAAAATGGTCATAAGTCACCTTTTTCAGTACCATTATAACTTCAACACTAAACCTGTGGTTGGATTCAGCCAGTTCACACTGGTGAACTGGTTGTGTAAATTACCCACCTACCCCACTATCAAAGTGGAGCCTGGGCACGGTGCTGCAATGGGGCAACGGAGCAGCCGACACGAGGGAAGGAGAATGCTGCTTTCCATCGTTCTTCATGTTGCTCCTCCTCCTTCCCTCACACCAGCTCATTTCTCATTTCTCCATTGCAGTACAGTGCCTAGGATTCACTTTGATAGAGGCTGTGTGCATGTTTAATTTAACAACCGATTCACCCAGAGCCAGGTTGGTTGTTGTGGGAGGTCGTCCTCCTGAATGTGCAGCTGAGCTGGAGAATGAGGATGGGCCATGGCCCTGAGCAAACCGGTTGTTAAATCATTTGAATCCCACCACTGCACGAAACTAATGCTTGTACAGTAAGTCACTGAGCTCTGCTCCAACCCTCCTGACCTTCTGTAAGAGCCTTAAGACCGGGCTCTGCCAGTTGGTTTAGGGATCCAAAGAAGGGGCTTCATGTTGGGGATGGTTGATACATTAAGATTAGATTCCCCCCTCCCCTCTGTTCATCCTACTCACTCACTCCCCATCTTTTAAGTATTGTATTTTGCATTTTTACATTTTTGTAGTATTTTATTTATATAGTTTTATCTTGTTAACATTGTAAGCCACTTAGAATGACCTTATAGCAAGATTGGTGGCCAATAAATTAGAGATAGATAGATAGATAGATAGATAGATAGATAGATAGATAGATAGATAGATATAGATAGATAGATAGATAGATAGATAGATAGATAGATAGATAGATAGTAGACAGATAGATAGATGATAGGTAGATGATAGATAGACAGAAGATAGATCGAAGATAGATAGACGAGAGAGAGAGAGAGAGAGAAAGAGAGAGAGAGAGAGAGAGAGAGAGAGAGAGAGAGAGAGAGAGAGAGAGAGAGAGAGAGAGAGAGAGAGAGAGAGAGAGAGAGAGAGAGAATTATCTGTAATGGAGGGAAATCATAATGAAAAAAAACTAGTAAATTAAGAGCCATGTTTTTTTACTGCTGACGTCTTTTCTATTCTATCAAAAACCTTACCTCCCTCCCAGTTGTACTCTTGAACCAAAAGCCTTTGTATTGCTTCCTATTTAAGGTCTACCTTGTTTGGCACAATCAGCAGTTAATCAATCTTGAGGTTTGTTTCAGCCTAGAGACTTGGGCCAGTTAAGCCAAATATTTAACCACCCTTTCGATTTCTAGTGTCTACTTGAAGTCTTTATCAGTCCACTTCAATTCGGGCTTGTCAGATCATAAATCCATTGGCTGCAGACCCCTTATTCTTCCTCTAGGTATTAAAAAAAAAACTACTGCTGTAATTTATAAAGCACAAGATGACAGAATCCCCATTAGGACTATTGTAAGACGGTGCCAAAAGGTAATCTTGTTACAAATATCACTACCTTCTCATCTCTGGGATTTTCCGGGTGGTCTGAAAAGTGGATCCAAAAATTAATGCCACAAACAGCAACGTAGAGTTCCCGGGGCCAAGAAAGCAGATGTGTCAATAATTATTTCAAACTGGAAACAGATGTCAACCCATCTTGAATAATAAATATAAAGAAAATATTTCCTTTGGTCTCTTGAGTCTTCAGCAGACTCCAAAAAAATAAAAAATAAAATAACAATAATTTTTAAAAATATCCTGAAATCTTAAAAATACATTTCACTGAGTCTACACCTGGTCTTATTGCGTGGAACAGATTCCATCCCAATCCCCATTGATAATGAGGTAGGGTGCTTGTCATACCAAATATGATTGCTGTCTTTCATTATTCCAGTTTTCTTGAATCAGGAGCCCATCCAGATATTTCCTTTGGATTTTATCTCTCTAAACTCCTAGCCCTTGTATACCTTTGGATTTTGTATGGTCTACATAGTGAAGTGAGTCAGGTGAGGGAAAACTAGTTTATACTTGGCACAATCTCAAATAAAAGTGTAATCCCTGAAGAGAATGGAGGATGAATGACTGCTTGGTCCACTGTTGCTGATAAACTACAAGGAGAGAAAACATTGAGTGCATCAATTATACAGGATTCAGATGCATAGTTTTGAATCAAGTGTGCCTGCCCGAATAGTGATTTGGTTTATCTATCTATCTATCTATCTATCTATCTATCTATCTATCTATCTATCTATCTATCTATCTATCTATCTTTTCTCTCTATCATTTATATATCTATCATCTATGTATGATCTATCTATCATCTATCAATCCATCTATCTACTATCTATCTATTATCTAACCATCATCTATTTATCTATTTATCTATCTATCTATTATCTATTTATTATCTATCTACTATCTATCTATCTATCTATCTATCTATCTATCTATCTATCTATCTATCTATCTACCTACCTACCTACCTATCTATGTATCATCTATATATCATCTATCACCTATCTACTATCTATCTATTTATTATCTATCTACTATCTAACCATCATCTATCTATCTATCTATCTATCTATCTATCTATCTATCTATCATCTATCTTTTCTCTCTATCATTTATATATCTATCTATCATCTATGTATGATCTATCTATCATCTATCAATCCATCTATCTACTATCTATTATCTAACCATCATCTATTTATCTATCTATCTATTATCTATCTACTATCTCACTATCATCTATCTATCTATCTATCTATCTATCTATCTATCTATCTATCTATCTATCTATCTATTTATGCATCATCTATATATCATCTATCACCTATCTACTATCTATCTATTTATTATCTATCTATCTATCTATCTATCTATCTATCTATCTATCTATCTATCTATCTATCTATCTACTTTTCTATATTGGCCACCCATCTTACTATAGGGTCACTCTAAGTGGCTTACAACATTAACAACATAAAACTGTTAAGTCCTGAGCATGGGCACAAGGAACAGAGATGAGACATCAAATGGTGACTTCAACTCTTTATTGTAAAATAAGAACAGAGCAAATACTTGGGCCAGCAGCAGCTCTTTTATAGAGCTGGCTGCTGTCAAAACAACCAATGATTTGAGTTTACCGCTTTCACAAGCGTCCAATCAGAGGGGCCCGTTAACAGCCAATCAGACTGGCCAGAAACGACCAATCACGACTCACTATTCGCGGGCCAATGAGAAGTGCAGGATTACAAGCCTGCTGTAAAGTAAAGCTGTTTAGGGTTGTACCACTGTGTTGGCTTAGTCCATAACACCCCTCCCCCCAGGTTCCGTCTGAGGGGTGGGGTGATGTATTCTCGTAAATAGGCAGGTCGCTTCACCTGTCTGCCTGACCTGCGCTGTTCCACCGGTTTCTGTCTTGGCTCTGGTTCCGGTGGGCTGCTAGCTGGGTTGGATGGTGAAAACTGTGGCCCTGGGCTGCTTTCCCTGCTTACGCCAGTGCTGTCTTCCGGGTTACCTGGATCTGTTTCCATCGCAGTGCTGACACGCGGCGAGGCCACTCCCTGGCTCGGTTCTCCTTCTGGTTGGTTGTGTAGACTGTTGGGTTTCAATTGTTATTTCTTCTTCGGCCTCCTCAATGTTCCTTCCCCCAACCCAGCTAGAGATTCCGGGGCTGAGATAGGACTAGGTGCTAATCTGCAATGGAGTTGGTCTATGTAGCGCTTCCACATCTTACCATCTGCAGTTTGTGGGCGATAGGATCGAGGTCCCGTAAGTTGCATTATGGTAGCGGGGACCCACAATGGGTTGCCCAAGAAGTTTTTCGCAAACACGAGGTCACCTTCCTGGAATGACCGACACGTGCTGCTGGATCCTGGGGGTTGTTCAGGCATGTAGTTTGGGTGGAGGCGATTGAGATGCGAGTGAAGTTTCCAGCCCATCAGGAGTTCAGCTGGGGTTCTGTTTGTGGTACTGTTTGGGGTTATGTGCTGGAGGAGAAGCATCCAGTTTATTTTGTCATCGATGTCGTTGTGGTCCATTTTGTGCAAAGTCTGTTTTACAAATTGAACCGTTCGCTCAGCCCTACCATTGGCCGCAGGGTGAGCTGGCAATTTTAAGCCATGACGGATGCCCCGATCTGCCAGGTATTGTTCAAATACCAGGGCAGTGAATTGGGGGGCATTATCGGAGACCAGGACATCCGGCAATCCGTGGGTAGCGAATAGCTCATTCGGCTTTTTCGTGACCGCCTCTGTGGTGGTGCTTTTCATCTTGTGGACTTCGAGCCAGTTTGAATAGGCATCCACTGTTAGGAGGAAAGTGTGTCCTCTTGTGCGTCCCGCAAAATCGATGTGGATACGGGACCAAGGACCTTGAGGCGTTCCCCACTGAGTTGGGGGAGTTTTTGGAGGAGTAGAGCGAGTCACCTGGCATTTGCTGCACTTTGCTACCCAGGTCTCTATCTGTTTGTCTAACCCAGGCCACCATGCATAACTCCTGGCCAATGCCTTCATCTGCACGATGCCTGGATGTCCATCGTGCAACATTTTTAATACCCTATGTTGCAATTTCTCCAGGATTACAATTCTGTCTCCCCACACGATGCAGCCCTTTTGGAAGAATAGCTCTGTTTATCGATTCCTAAATGGCTTGAATGTGTCATTGGTTGCGCTGACCGGCCAACCCCGTTCCACCCAGCTGAGGACTCATGCCAAAACAGGGTCCTTTTTTGTTTCTAAGGCGATGTCTCGAGCAGTCAGCGGCGGCGATTTGAGGGTTTCGATTTGCAATATGGCTAAGGTTGGAGCTGGGTCCTCTATGATGTCTGGTAGTGGGGAGTGGCTCAAAGCATCAGTGTGGGGAATGGTTTTCCCCGGGCGGTGTTGCAATCGGTAATCGTAGGCGGCTAAAAATTCTGATCAACGTGTCATTCTTGGTGATAAGATATGGGGAGTTGGTTTGTTTCCTGCCAAAATACCAAGTAGTGGCTTGTGGTCTGTAATTATGGCAAAGGGTCTGCCATACACATATTTATGGAAGCGGATACAATAACGAGAGCCTCTTTATCAAGTTGACTATAGTTTCTTTCGGTCTTAGATAAAGTTCTCGAAAAGAACGCAATAGGTGCCTCATTCCCATTTGGTAGGACATGGCTTAAAATGGCTCCCACTCCAAATGGTGAGGCGTCACAGGTAACCGTCAAGGGTGGAGTCTCGTTGTATTGCATTAATACAGCATCGGAGGTTAAGAGGTCTTTTACTTGTTGGAATGCCCTTTCTTCACGCCGTCCCCAGACCCAGGAAGACTTTTTGTCGAGAAGTCTATGTAGGGGCTCGGCTACAGTCACCTTCTGAGGCAAGAAGATGTTATAAAAGTTAATGAGTCCCAGGAAGGCTTGGAGGTCTGTCTTATTCCTAGGTCTCAAGGAGTTTTTGATTGCGGTTCGTTTTTTTTTGGTGGGTTGGATTCCCTGTCTGTCGAGAAGGTATCCCAGGAACTCCACTCTCTCTGTACAAAGTTGACACTTGTCCCTTTTTACCTTCAGACCAGCATCTTTAAATTTCTGTAGAACTTTTCTGAGTCGTTGTACTAATAACTCTTTAGTGGGGGCAGCAATTAGGACATCGTCAAAATAAGGCATGACGCCTTTTATGCCTTGTAATAGTCTCTCCATTAAACTTTGGAAAATGCCAGGTGCCACGCTTACTCTGAATTGGAGTCTATTGCACTTGAAGGTGCCTCTATGTGTAACTGTTTTCTGGGCTTCTGCAGTTGTCACATCTACAGTAGTTGCTGGTACGCCTGAGCTAAGTCCAATTTCGCAAATATTTTTCCGCCACCCAGGGAATGAAGGTGTTGGACCACCGGTACTGGGTAAGCGCTCTGTTGAAGAGCATGATTTAGGGTGGCCCGGTAATCCCCACAAATTCTTAACGAACCATCTGGCTTCATGGGCGTTACTATTGGAGTTTCCCAGCAGGCATGGTCAATCGGTTCCAATACGCCCTGGGCTATCAGTTTATCTAGCTGCTCGTCAATCTTCGGCTTGAGGACAAAAGGCACCCGATGAGGCTTAAGCCGAATGGGAGCTACATTGGGGCTGAGTTTAAATGATATAGGGGTCCCCTTGTACTTGCCTAATGTTCCTGTGAACACGTCCTTGAATTCCTGGATGAGGGCCTCTTCCTAGTTGTTGCTTCTGGTTTGGTGTATGCCGGCTAGTTCAATCCCGAGTGGGGCAAACCCCTGTAACCCTAACAAACTGGGTCGGTCACGATCGACGACAGTCAGGGGAAGCGTCGCGGTGCGGTCCTTGAAGGATACTTGGACGAGGCTGGAACCGACAACTGGAATTCTGTTTCCCTGGTAGTCTTTTAGGATGATTTGTTGAGTGATGAGATCCTGGCGGCAGATGGCAGGGATCAGCTGTTTGAGGGTTTTCCAGGATACCATCGATAGGGATGATCCCGAATCAACTTCCATCATGCACGGTCGATTCTCAATAGTAACCCTTACGCGGATCTTTCTTGCATCGAACGATGAAGCGTGGCTGATAATAATGGTTTGGTGGGCCTCTTCTCATCTCATTGAAGAGGCAGGTCCTCGATTTCTGTAGTAATAGTGGTTGTTCCATTGGTGGTTCAGGCGGTCCCAATTCTCAGGAGGTTTGCCTGTCTCCCGGTGGAGGTTGTTCTCCCTTCGGCTGGGACTGGACTCTCGCTTGCTTCTGCAGACCTTTGCGATGTGGCCTCTTTTCCCGCAGTTATGGCAGAGTGCGTCGAGGAATTTGCAGTCCGATCGTGGGTGGTTTGCCCCGCAACCAGCACATTAGCGCGGACATCTCTGGTTCCTTTGTTCTCGTTCCAAGCGGAGCCAGTTGACCTCCTCTTCCTCACTGTCTGAGGATGACTTGAGGTCTTTGTGGTGGGCGGTAATAGCGTGCTTCTCAGCGGCGAGGGGGCTATCATTAACGAGTTGGCGAAGCAGTGCATTCGCTCGGCGCATTCAAGCGGCTGACTTCCTGGTTGCTTCTACGGCAGTAGCGTCAGTGATGACATCAGCCTTGCAGATGTCATCGCAAGGCTGATGTCTCCTTTCGCCATAAGTTTACTCTGCATGTGTGGTGTGTCTAATCCTAGAACTATGCGGTCTCTCAGGGCTTCCTCGAGGTTTGCAAAACCACAAAGGCCTCCTAGGTTCCGGAGGTGGGCTACGAAATTACCAATGCTCTCATCCTTCCATTGGTCCCTCTGGTAAAATTCGTGTCTTCATATCAGTGTAGGTATTGCGGGTACGTAATGGGCCCGGAGGATTGGGGCGAGGGTATCCCAATCCATGGTCTTCACTTCCGCCGGTTTTGCCAGCGCTTTAGCCATTTTGAAAATGGGGGGGCTGCAATGAGTCAGGAATACCGCTCATTTCTTGCCAGGCATAGCATCTTTTAAATTATTGGTCCCTAGGAACATCTGGAAGTGATCTATATACGAGTCCCAGTCTTCGGTTGCTGGGTCGAATGGAGCTGGTGGTATGGTGCCACTGGTCATCTTGCCATTTGTTGTGTGCACTCTTCAGCCACATGCTCTGTCTTGTTCGATGCATACTTAGTCAGCTCTATCGTCTCCGCATCCCACCTTCGTTGCCAGTGTTAAGTCCTGAGCATGGGCGCAAGGAACGGAGACGAGACATCGAACGGTGACTTCAACTCTTTATTGTAAAATAAGAACAGAGCAAATACTTGGGCCAGCAGCAGCTCTTTTATAGAGCTGGCTGCTGTCAAAACAACCAATGATTTGAGTTTACCGCTTTCACAAGCATCCAATCAGAGGGGCCCGTTAACAGCCAATCAGACTGGCCAGAAATGACCAATCATGACTCGCTATTCGTGGGCCAATGAGAAGTGCAGGATTATAAGCCTGCTGTAAAATAAAGCTGTTTAGGGTTGTACCGCTGCGTTGGCTTAGTCCATAACAAAAACTATATAAATAAAATACTACAAAAATATAAAAATGCAAAATATAACAGATTTCTCCTCTCCTTTCTATTTATCATATTTATCTGTCTGTCTATCATCTATCTATCTGCAGAATTTTTCAATACAATAATATACAGTGTACAAAACAAAGAACAAATATAAAGAAATAAGAAATCCTGCTGAGAAGCAAGAAAGAAAATTGAAAAAGAGGTGGAAATCGAAATGGGCCTCCCATCCTGTTGAATCACTGTCATCTTAAACTTTTCCCATTTTTGTGTCATTTTTAACCCACAAATCCTGAAATTATCAATTATGGGGTTTTTCTTTTCTTTTAAGGTTTCCAGTCCCTTTTTTTTTTTAAGGTCACTATTTCTTTGAACAAACAGACCATTATTTCAAAGGCTTCCCCTCCCCCTATTTCATTCATTTCCCTCATGGTTGTTCATATTGCTCAGACTTCCTTTGTTGTTACTTGTTTTTGTCTGCTTGACTGTGTTGGACTTGGAAGTAACCCTCTCGTGTGCTGTGATATAAATGTAATGGAAAGCCGAGGAAGAAAATATAGATATTGTTATGAATTAATAAAAGCGCTTAAATAAAGTTTCAACAAACCTTAAGAAAAAGCAGGGTTCTAATCCTGCACTTCTGATTGGCCGATAATAGTGATATCAGATTGGTCCGTTCTGGGGAATCTGATTGGCTGTTAACGAGCCACTCTCATTGGTTCAAGGATTTAACACTTCCATGTTTCTCATTGGTTAATAGGTCAGCAGCCTGCCCTATAAAAGGGCTGCTGCTGCCCTAGGGTTTTTGCTCTGTTCAGCATGATTAATAAAGATTTGAAGTTCACTGTTCACTACCTCGTCTCCGTTCCTTGCACCCATGCGCAGAACTTAACAGATGTCAAAGGGGACGATTCAGTGGTGGGATTCAAAAAAATTTACCAGTTCTGTGGGTGTGGCTTGGTGGGTCTGGCAGGGGAAGGATACTGTAAAAATCTCCAGTCAGAGGTGGTATTTGCTGGTTCTCCAAACTACTCAAAACTTCTGCTACCGGTTCTCCAGAACTGGTCAGAATCTGCTGAATACCATCTTTGGGACAATCAGAGATTAGCCTTTCCATCCCCAGTCACTTCTAATTCCAGTTTTGCAATCCCACTACCCTAGTACAGTTTTCCCTTTGAATTCTGTTCTTCTTCTGAAAAGGTGTTCCAATCTGGTCATTAATAAAATATTTCTGTCTAACTCAAAGTACTAATGACCATAATTCAGCCCAAAATTCATGTTACTAAGTCAGACTTTGGTTAAGTGAATTCCCCCCCCCCCTATTTTATGACTTCTCACCACATTCGTTAAGTGAATCCTTGCAGTTCTTAAATTAGCAACATGGTTGTTGAGTGAATCTGGCTTTCCATGTTGACTTGGCTTCTCGGAAAGGTTGCAAAAGGGGATCATGTGACCCTGGGATTCTCCAACCATCATAAATATGAGTCAGCTGCCAAATGCCTGAATTTTGGTCTTGTGATTTGGGGGGATGCTGCAATGGTCACAACGATGAAAAATGGTCACGTCACTTTTATTGGTGCCATTTTAACTTTGAATGGTCACTAAATGAACTGTTGGACTACCTGTATATCACCCTGAAATATTCACAAGGACCAGATTTAGAAGTCTCAATACATCCTGGGGGTCTCAAATCAAAGCAGGTAAAAAAGAAATGGCTGAGTCTTCATTGCCAACTCTTTGAAAAAAAAATTAAGTGGGATAGAAGAAGTTGCATTCGGTTGACCCATGGCCAAAGAGTAGAAGCATGATATGAACAGTGCTTCTGACACTTGTCTCCCACAGTTTCATATTAATCGACTACCATCCCAATTGATGTAATATACAGTGTCCACATTATCAGTCACCTTGTTCATTTTGTCCATTGAAAAGTTCTCCTTTGTTTACTAATGCCAATGTTTGGGAATCCAACTTTTATCTTCCACCTCCTTGCAAACTCAGTTGGCTTTCTTCCATCTCTCCTCCTCTGAGACTGTTTGCTACCCTCATCAAATTTCACAAGGTGTCTTCTTCCAGTTCCTCTCTCCAGAAAAGATCAACAGAATTATTCCCTTCCACCATCCATCTTCGTACTGGCACTCCTTCCAAAATTAGGTTCATTATAATTCTCTACCTGCCAGTTATGCCAGAAGATATCTTTAAAGCCACAGCTAAACCATCCATGACCTTCTCTTTCTAGTTCTCTCTAATTGGAGATTTGTGATAATGGCTGGTAGGGCAAGTAAGCCTGGCTGGGAAAGTTCACAGCTGATGTAAAAAGAAAGTTTTTGCCCTGAGATACATGTCTTAAATTGCTGCGTTTGCACCAGTGTGCTGAAGACTGCAATCTTGTCAACCCCAAACAATATACACTTCTCAACAGCTTCTTCCAGGTGTTTGTAGTTGGCCTATCTTTTGGGCCAATTATGGGCCTCCTGAAATATGTGTCAAAGAATTATGCACATCATTTGACTTCATTTTATTTATAAATGAGTTGAAAATGAAATTCCCAAGTACTAAGCAATGAGCTGGTCAGTCAGAAAAGTCTGCAGTTCAGCAGTTTGAATCTCTAGCACCGTGTAATGGAGTGAGTTGCCGTTACTTGTCCCAGCTTCTGCCAACCGAGCAGTTCAAAAGCACGTAAAAAATGCAAGTAGAAAAATAGGGACCACCTTTGGTGGGAAGGTAACAGTGTTCTGTGCACTTTCAGCATTTAATCATGATGGCCACATGATCACAGAGAGGTCTTTGGACAGCGCTGGCTCTTCAGCTTTGAAATGGAGATGAGCACTGCCCCCTAGAGTAGGGAACGACTAGCACTTACGTGCAAGGGGAATCTTTACCTTTTTAAGGAATGAGAAAAAGCTCCACAAAGTGCTGGGATACCTTAGATTGGCTGGAAGGATACTTTCTGTGGCTGTTTCATGGTTGCCTTTTGGGAAACAAAGATAACTTAGTCAATTCCAATTTCAGTAGAACTGGACAATCTTTTAGAGAACCTTATCTGGCATTATTCATGTCCTCCCTGCAAGACCCTTGGTTTTCTTGAGAAGAACAGCAATATTTATCTTTCTGCACTGAATCTCTGAAAACAGCACCATCTAAACTAAGAGCTTGTCAAGCAAAATATTGTGGAAACTAACTAGAAACAAATTCCAGGTCTTTAAATATTTATAATGCCCAACTTTGATCCTTATTTTGACAGAAGAATACAACGCTTTCTTCCATTTCCCTATCCTTTTCTTCTGCAAAGAATTGGGACATAAACTGAAGTCACATAGATGGAGGTCAACGCGTTCTACTTCGTGTAGCCCCAGCCTTAGTTGGAGAACTATCAGAGAATATCCTCTGGAGATAAATGACCTCAGGAGGTTGTTCTGACTAAGCCCTGTTCAAAGAAAACGAAACATGAGGAGATTGCTTATCAACCATCTGGCAAAGATCATTCAGCTTCTGCAAAAATAAGTATTAGATCTCCATTAACTTTTTTTTTTTTTTTGCGATTCATTTTTAAATCAACATTTATACAAAAGCAAACACACGCTATATGGAAATTTATGTTTCAAGGTGTGGAGGTGATTGCTAGCTTAGAGCCAGATGAATGGAGCATTTCTCCTGTGTGCTTTAGACTTGCTTATAGTTTTCACATGAGGACCAAGAGAAAGGCTGTTCAAGGGCTGCTAAACCACTGCATGACCAGACCCTCAGGTCTGAGAAGAGATCAACCCCCTGTTGGAAGAAATATCTTTCTGAGTTCAGTTCCAAATGGGGAAAAAGATACTGGAAACATGGAGGGTGTTTGGAAAAATGGTTTAACGGTGGACAGGATCAAATGCCTTGGAGCTCTTGGGTGAAGAAAAGGGGAAGAGACACCGAGAGTGTTGTGTCCGCGAAATGATGCCAGGAGTCGGTGACTTAGTGCAAAGCTCTTTTATTGATTTGCTGGAACCGAACTGGCGAAAGGAAAAAAGCCCATGGCTTTTATTCCTTTTGCCGCGGCGGCCGCGGCCAATGGCATCGCTTTGAATCTCCCGCGGTTTGAATGGACCAATCGCGGGAGATTCCCAGCGAGCCAATCGGCGCGGCTCACCTGACCAATCAGAGAGCCCCGCGCTTTGGCCAATCAAAGTGCGGGGATCTCGAGTATGTTAATGAGGGACAGAACACCCCTCCCCTCTTGGTTCAGTCCTTACGTTGCGTAGTCACGTATGTAGGCGGGGCTCCGTCTGGTCCTACTTGACCTGCGCAACTCAGTTGTAGGCTGGATCCCGGCCGGTTCGGTCGGGATCTCCGTTGCTCCTGCTGCTGTTGTGGGAACCGGCTGGTCGATCGGGCCGGTCCTTTCTCCGTAGCTCCCTCCTGGGCCTGCCGGGTTGGTTGAGCTACGGGTTTCGCCGCTCCCGCTCGGTCTTTCCGGGTCGGTCGAGCTGGCTTGGCTGTTCCTTTCTGGCGAGGGGTCGTGATGGCTGCGTTCCGGTGAGTATTGCTGGTTTATTTTTCTTTGGATTCGGTCCCCTGGGTATTCCCTCCCCCCTTGGCTTGCGGTTACGGGGGTTGGGTTCATTTGTTTGTGCGTCGGCGGTTTGTTGGTTTGCGGTTCTCGACCTAAGTTGGTCGATGTGGCGTTTCCACGCTCGTCCGTCTGCTGTTTGTAGCCGGTACGAGTGTGGGCCTGTTGCTTGGGTGATGACGACTGGGATCCATAGAGGGTCTCCCGTCAGGTTTTTTGCATATACGGGGTCCCCGGGTGCGAAAGTTCGGTGTTTGGTGCTTGAGTCTGGGGGCCTCTCCGGGTTATACGTAGGGTGTAACCTGTCGAGTGGGGACCTTAGCTTTCTACCCATTAGTAGTTCGGCTGGGCTTTTGTTGGTTGTGGTATTCGGGGTTATGTGTTGGGTGAAGAGTAGTCTGTTGATTTTCTCTTGGATCTCCCCGTGGTCTATTTTCCGGATGGTCTTTTTAGTGAATTGGACCATCCGTTCCGCCCTACCGTTCGCCGCCGGGTGCGCCGGTGCTGTCAGCGCGTGGCGGATGCCCCTTTCCGCTAGGAATTTTTCAAATTCCAGCGAGGTAAACTGGGGCCCGTTGTCGGAGACGACGACGTCTGGGAGGCCGTGTGTTGCAAAGAGTTTGCAGAGTTCTTTGGTCACGGCCTCCGTGGTTGTCGTCTTCATGTTGCTTACCTCCAGCCAGTTGGAGTAAGCGTCAACTGTTATGAGGAAGGTGTGTCCTTTTGTGGGCCCTGCGAAGTCTATATGGATCCTAGACCTTGTCCCCTTGGGGTTTCCCACTCTAGGACGGGTGCTGTGGGTGGGCTGGGCCTTGTTTCCTGGCATCGTTGGCACCTAGCTACCCAGGCCTCTATTTGTTTGTCCATCCCTGGCCACCAAGCGTAACTTCTGGCCAGGGCTTTAGTCCTCACGATGCCAGGGTGCCCCTCGTGCAGCATTTCCAAAACCTTCCCCTGTAGCTTTTCCGGAATGACCACCCTGTCCCCCCATAGTATGCACCCTTTTAACAACGAGAGTTCCGTTTGGCGGTTTCGGAACGTTTTGACGGACTCGTCGTTGTCCCTTTCCGGCCACCCTTTCTCCACCCAATGCAACACCCGCGCCAGACGTTTGTCTTTATTAGTCTCTCGGGCAATGTCTGACGCGGTTATGGGCAGGTTGGGTAGAGTCTCTATGCTGAGGGTGGTCGTTGTGGGTGCTGGGTCGGTGTCGGGTTCCGGTAGCGGCGAGCGGCTTAAGGCGTCTGCATGGGAGATCGTCTTACCCGGTCTGTGTATGAGTTCGTAGTTGTAGGCTGCCAGGAACTCGGACCACCTTGTCATTCGGGGAGACAGAATGTTCGGGGTGGCCCGGTTCCCTGCAAGGATTCCCAGCAGCGGCTTGTGGTCCGTTATGATGGTGAAAGTCCGGCTGTAGAGGTATTCGTGGAATCGTTTTATGGCGGCAACTATAGCCAGAGCCTCTTTGTCCAGTTGGCTATAGTTCCGCTCCGGTTTGGTGAGGGTCCTTGAAAAGAACGCGATGGGCGCTTCTTTTCTGTCGGGAAGGGTATGGCTGAGGACAGCGCCGACGCTGAAGGGTGATGCGTCGCACGTGACGGCCAGAGGTAGGGTCTCGTTGAACTGTATGAGGACGGCGTCGGAGGTGAGGAGGTCCTTCGTTCTTTGTAAGGCGGCTTGCTCCCGTTTCCCCCAAGTCCAGGTCGCCACTTTGTCCAGGAGCCTATGCAAGGGCTCCGCCGCCGTCGCCTTTTGGGGTAGGAAAACATTGTAAAAGTTCAGTAACCCCAAGAATGCTTGTAGTTCAGTCTTTGATTTAGGGGTGAGGACTTCTTTGATGGCCTTGATTTTTTTGCTTGTGGGGTGAATGCCGTGCCGGTCTAGGAGGTAGCCCAGGAATTCCACTCGTTCCGTGTAAAGCTGGCATTTTTCCCTCTTTACTTTTAGTCCCGTCTCTTTAAATTTAGTTAGGACCTCCCTTAGTCGACCTTCTAGTTCGGCTTGGTTGGCTGCCGACACTAGGACGTCGTCGAAATAAGGTACCACCCCCTTGATACCTTGCAATAGCCTCTCCATTAGGCTCTGGAATATGCCCGGTGCCACGCTGACTCCGAATTGGAGTCGGTTGCATTTGAATGCTCCCCGGTGGGTGACAATGGTCTGCGCTTCTGCCGTTTGCTCGTCGACCGGCAACTGTTGGTATGCCTGGGCGAGATCGAGCTTGGCGAAAACCTTGCCCCCTCCCAGTGAGTGCAGTAGGTGTTGCACTACTGGGACGGGGTAGGCGCTTTGTTGCAGCGCGCCATTTAGGGTGGCCTTATAGTCCCCACAGATTCTCACCGACCCATCGGGCTTGATCGGGGTGACTATGGGGGTCTCCCACCGGGCGTGGTCTATGGGCTGCAGTACCCCTTGTTTGACGAGCTTATCAATTTGCTCGTCTATTTTGGGTTTCAGTGCGAATGGCACCCGCCTTGGTTTCAGGCGTTTGGGGGGGACGTTAGGGTCTAGCTCGAACGAGATAAGGGGCCCTCGGTACTTGCCTAGGTTTCCGTCGAAGACCTCTTGGAACTCCCGGGCTAGTTGCTGCTTCCAGCCCTCGTCGGTGACGTGGTTGACTCCCGTGAGGGCGATGTCGAGCGGGGCGAACCATTGCAGTCCCAGTAGGCTTGGGCGGTCGCGGTCAACGATCGTTAGGGGGAGTCGTTCGGTGTACCCCTTATACGTTATGTTAAAGCTTTTGGTGCCGACTACCGGGATACGGTTTCCCTGGTAGTCCTTTACAATGAGTCTCTGGTTGTCTACGTTCCTCCTTTGGAGGGTAGGCACCAACCGCTTTATCTCGTGCCATGCAATCATGGAGAGATAGGACCCGGAGTCCACCTCCATCTTGCACGGCTGGCCCTCGATGCGTACCTCGACGTGGACCTTCCGGGCGTCGCTGGTGATGGCGTGGCCGATGGTGACCGTCTGGTGGGTCTCCTCTCTCCGCCGATTGTCACCGCCTCGCGAGGATCGTCCGTTCCGGTCCCATTGGCTGTCCGAGGGGCGATCTCTGGTCCGGGGTGGTGTGCTCTCCCTCCTCCGGTCGCTCTGGTCCCATCAGCCGGACTGCGGTTTTTCTTCAGGTGGCAAACCCGGGCGATGTGCCCCTTTTTGTCGCAATGCCGGCAGATTGAGTCGAAAAACCGGCATTCCGACCTGGGGTGGTCACCGCCGCAACCGGCACAGTTGGTCCTCGACTTACGACCTCTCCGGTTCCATTGGTCGCGGCCTGTCTGGAGTCGATGGATGTCCTCCTCGTCATCGGACGTGCTGGATGCCGAGTGGAAATCGCCCTGGTGTGTTGTCGTCTCGGTTTTTGGTTCAGCCGACCTCGCCGGGTTGTTGTTTCCGCCGCGGTCCCTCGTGTCCGGTCTGCGCATGCTATTGGCGGAAGTTCGGGTTGCTTCTGCGGCTGCGGCTGCGGTGAGGGTGTCTGCTAGGCTGATGTCGCCCTTAGCCATCAGCCGGCTCTGGAGGGCGGGGTCCCACAGACCGAGCACGATTCGGTCTCTCAGAGCGTTGTTTAGGTTATCAAATTCGCAGAGCCCCCCTAGGCGCCGCAGCTCAGCGACAAAGTCGCTGAAACTCTCACCCGATCTCTGGTCCCACCGGTAGAACTCGTTGCGCCGGATCAGGATGGGTACCTCTGGGGCGTAGTGTCGCCGAAGGATGGGTTCGAGGACGTCCCAGTCCATGGCGGTCGCATCGGCGGGCTTGGCCAACGCTTTGGCCATCTGGAAGACCTCGGTCCCGCAGTGGGTGAGGAAGACGGCGCGTTTCAGTGGGCCCGAGGCGTCCTTCATGCCGGTGCACTCGAGGTACATGCGGAATCGGTCGGAGAACAATTCCCAGTCCTCGGTGGCAGGGTTGAAGGGGGCGGGCGGTGCGATTTTCGCCATCTCGGTGCTTCGTCTGGCTTCCGTCGGACACGTGGTTTGGTTCAGGGTCTGGATCCCATCCTCGTCGCCAGTGTTGTGTCCGCGAAATGATGGCAGGAGTCGGTGACTTAGTGCAAAGCTCTTTTATTGATTTGCTGGAACCGAACTGGCGAAAGGAAAAAAGCCCGCAGCTTTTATTCGTTTCGCCGCGGCGGCCGCGGCCAATGGCATCGCTTTGAATCTCCCGCGGTCTGAACGGACCAATCGCGGGAGATTCCCAGCGAGCCAATCGGCGCGGCTCGCCTGACCAATCAGAGAGCCCCGCGCTTTGGCCAATCAAAGCGCGGGGATCTCGAGTATGTTAATGAGGGACAGAACAGAGAGTCCCTGGGTTTTGTCCCCTCTCTGGCTTTGAACTTCCTGGGACAAAGGAAGAGCAACCTGATTGGTTGCTGTCAGAGGTCATAGTTAGCTTTATAGGTTGCCTGCGTGCTAAGTTTGGTTGAAACTTGGTGGGTGGTGCAATGAAGGGCAATTAAATGGCTCTGCCTGAAAAAGGTAGATCTTTGTTAAGTAGCATAGACTGGCCCAGGCCTTAATGGCCCATTAACAAAGGTGGGAGGGCTGAGTTTCTGCCCCTCTGAGTTTCTACTTCTCTTTTAGGGGAAATATTCCACCTTTTTCGTGTATCCCAAAATATTTCACTTCTCTAGGAGAGGGGAGGGTTTCAACCTCCAACACCCCTTCAGGGTCAACCCGGAGGGTGGAGGGGAGCACAGAACCGCCAAACCCTATTTCTTCAAACTCTGGACCATCAAGTGGAAAAAGCTCTGATATCAGATGATCACAAAGGATTGCTATTTTTTTGTTTTTTTAAGAACTGTACTTTGGAAAAGATCCATAGGTGGATTCACTCTGTTTACAAATGTTCCTTCTTTCTGGTTATGCCGACCAATTACTCCAGTGCCACCTCAATAGAATGAAGAAATAAATGGGAAATGTTTCAGCTTGTTTGAAATATGAGCTTTAAAATTTAGGATAAGTTTGCTTCCCCTGGAAGTTTGAGTATTGAAACCTGAAGTTCAGGTGGCAAAAGGTGGCCCTCCCCAGACAAAGACAAAAGAAGGCACAGATTGGCACAAAGTGTATACTGTATGCCAGTTTGTACTTTTAGATGAATAGAATTGGGAAGTCATTGCTCATGGGAATACCAAGGTAGGTGATGACCTGGGGCATGGCACAAAGGCAACACAGTCAAATAAGCAAGAAGAGTCCCTTCATTATCTCCAATTTGCCCCCAATGTCCAGGTTGCCTTCAGCTGGAGAAAAACTCTCCCAGGAACAGCCTTTAACTGCAGAAAATTCAGTCCAAAACAAGGTCCACACAAACTGTAACTTAAAATCCATGCAAACCAAACTGAAGTAATTAGCTTGACAGGGCAAGAGAAAGAATTTCAGACTTGAAAGCACAGCAAAACTCGCCATGAACACAGATAAGCCATGACAATACAAGATAAATGCACGTTTGCTCCCAACAGTTTCCTTCCTTTTTTTTATACATTGTGTTCCCAGCTGCAGCTAATGAAAGGAATCAGGGCCCTTCCCTCCCCCGTAAGCCACACAACTCATATTGCTCCCTTCTCCGTTTCTCCCTGCATGCCCTAGGATGAAGAGGGGGTGGGCCTGGGTCTTCCTCTGAATTCCCTCTCCCTTGTTCTACCTCTTCCCTGCTCTGCCCAGCCAGACTGTGCCCTTCCCCAGTTTCTTCCACAGCCAACAGTCACACTCCCACTCCCTGTGAGCTGTTTGGCTTCCTCCTCCGAGTCAGATTCCAATAGGGGCATGACAGTAGGTATCACCTCAGCACAGCAGTGGAATCCTACCTGTTCCACTACCGGCCTGGTGATCATTCATGTGCGTGCACCTAATGCGTGTGCAGCTAATGTGTGTGCAGCTTTCCACAAACCAGGGGAGGCCTGCTGTGCCAATCCGCTGAGAGGATAAAGAAGAGAAAAGTGCAGGGCCAGGTGGGAGGGCCAATTCTGTGCTTTTCTCTTCTTTCTCCTCTTAGCTGATACCTCTCAGCTGATCTCAGAGGCTTTTTCACAACAGGTTTGGTTGAACCAGGCCAAACCGGTAGCATACCGCCACTGCCTCAGTGACTCTGAGATCCCCAGTCTTATTTCCTGGGCTCCTACTTCTGAAATTGGATTTGGACATGATACTTTTCAGATTGTAAAATTGAATACAACTTTTCTGGCCGTGAAAATGACAATTCTCTGTGCAGCAAAACTTTTTGGCCATGCAAATTAACAGATGTTTCTAGGTGTTCTCCCAATTCTCTGGGTTTTTTCAATAAGTGTCTTTCAATCCGTGTAATATTTCCTCCCCACTGGTCACATTAAATGGACTCTTAAGATGAAGTCTTTTCAATTTTTTCTCATGTTTAAGAATTTGAATATATCTTTCCATTCTCCCATTTCCTTTCTCTCAGCCAATGGTTCTTCATCCATTAAAAAAACAATTATTATTATTAACTTGTCGATACTCTGGATCATTTTTAGTGGGTTCCCTCAGTGAAATTGTGAGGAATAATCCTGGCAGAAAGCCAGAAAGCCATCTAGAAAATCTACTCTAAAGGGTAGTGGGATCTTCCCCAGTGTTGGAAGAAATATCCATCTGGTTCAGTTCCCAGCAGGGAGAAAGTCACTGGACTTTCTCCAGTGGTTGTTTGGAAAGATGTTTTATTGATGGGCAGGACCACGGGTTTGAGGTCCTGGACAGCTGACCACATGGATTGGACAGTGAGGGTTATTTATACCCTCACTTGGGCATTGCCCTTGAGCTTCCTGTTCCTCTGCAAGAAATGCATTCTATTGGTTGCTATCAGACTCCCATGGGGCTATGCAGGGGTCATAGCTAATTTTACTGAGCTCCCAGGTTTGGTTGAAACTTGGAGGGTGATGAAATGCGCCCAAGTGCTTGTGCCATGTGGTGAACTCTGCTGATAAACAATCATATTATGTCCTGGAGGATCATGTCTTAATCCCATCACCCTGGAGCTGAAGGTCTGTTGTTTTGTAGATAGGCTGACCCAGTCCTTCTCAATAGGCACCAAATATCTGCTGGAGGCAGGGAGCTGCACTTTGTCTTTAAAAAAATGTTTCTCCTTTTCTCATCCAAAGAAATGTAATATTCTGCCTTTTTCATATTTCCTAGACTATTTTGTTCTTCTAGGAGAGGGATGGGTGCTAACTTTCTACACCAGATAAAGAACTTGTGTTGGGGCCCAGATGATAGAAAAAAAGTTGAGCTCAACTCATGGAGACTTTGAAGACACCTCCATGCAATTTTCTTGACAACAATATGGCCTTTTTCCAGGATCTCTTTTCAAGTTGCTGGTTGAATTCCATATTTGCTTGAAATTCTCCAGTAAACACAATTTCAGTCGTGACCCTACTTAGCATTTTGAGGCCACTACATTTAATCAGGTACTTCTACTTAGTTGGAGCAAAGTAAGGAAAATGCAAGAAAATAAATTCCCATGATGTAAGTCATTTCTGGTCATGGAGTATAGATTTTGCCCTATGGCTACACTCATATCTGCTTCATCATGGTTAGCTTCAGAGCAGGATTTGTGTCCTTTGAAGCTAGTTTTCAAATTACAGCTAAAGGAAAAGAGGGAAATATTTTTGTGTGGGAGGAAATGTTCAGCCTTTATCTAGAAATATTATGTCAACATCAGCCTATTTAAATCCAAAATAGTGGAAAGTAATAGCCCCATTACCTTTTTTTTTTTTTAATCAAGAGAGGGAACAAGTGAATTGAAGTTGAGCCCTTTAAAGTGTTGTTGGTTTCAATTAAAAAAATAAAGTATTTCTTTAAATTCTATGCAGCAAGGTCAAAGAGATTGAAGATGCACAAATTTGGTGGAATGTGTCCCTAACACATATGATAATGGGTCTCCTAACTTGGCAACTTTAAGACTTACGGATTTCAACTTTCAGAATTCCTCAGCTTGATGGCTGGGGAATTCTGGAATTGAATTCCACAAGAGTTACAGACTTGAAAAAAAACAATTTGCCAATCTACCAGAGAAAAGTTTACTTTTGAATTTTCCCATTTAATTATAAGCTTTTCCAATGTCGGTTAGTACTAACAAGTATATTTTATTCATATCAACTTTCACTCACACTGTTAAGGGGAGATAATTATGTTTTATGTTCTTTTTACATGCAGTGGCATGTATTTTTCTCCTACTCCTGTGTCACATGCCAACATGAAGGGAAAATTTGTCTTATTAGAATATGTTAATGAACTTGCATAATTTTTTAATTAGCAGGAATGGGACTAGAAAAATAACGTTGTATTTCATCTTTTTCATGTTATTTGGTAATTAGTGTCTCTGTGATAACAAAAAGAGGGTTTCTAAGCAACTTACAGGTTTATCCTTTCCAGCTGCAAAGTAAACTATTAAAACCAATGTTTAATTAAACTTACATTGCTTGAAGCATTTGTTTAATCATAAGACAATCAATGTGTGTTTCCAAAAATCTTCATAAACAAGAATCCTTTTAAGTAGATGGCAAGTTGACACATTATCCCATGCATAAATCATACCGTGTATTAATTTTTAGCTCTTAAGAAATGTTTACTCTTACTCTGCAGAAATGGACTTGGTCACTGAAATGGTGTTTCACATAAACTGTGATTTTCCCTTAATAAATGCTGACCAGTTTAAGGTTGTGGAACCTTTAGAAAAGAAACCCTCAGGTTTATAGCAAACTAGAGAGAAAGAGCATTTGTCTCGTTGTTTAATCAGATTTAATCAGAAGAAAGATCTCCAGAGCTTCATATATCTATCATGGTTCACACCAAAGTGTCCTGTTAACTTTTCTTTCTTTCTTTCTTTTTCCAGAGGAATCCAGAGTTGGAGGTGTTGACCACAAAAATGAAATCTGTAGAGCAGTGGTGGGATTCAAATATTTTTACTATTGGTTCTGTGGGCATGGCTTGGAGGGCATGGCGTGGCTTGGGGGTTGTGGCTTGGTGGGCATGACAGGGGAAGGATACTGTAAAATCCCCATTCCTCCCCATCTCACTAACCTGCTTTCCAGTTCCTTTCTTCTGTGCAGGGCAACAAAAGAAGACCCAGCTCATCAGCTGGGACTTGGGAGGCAGAGAATAGATGGGGGCAGGGCCAGTCAGAGGTGGCATTTGCTGGTTCTCAGAACTCCTCAAAATTTCCACTACTCGTTTTCAAGAACTGGTTGGAATCTGCTGAATACCACCTCTGCTGTAGAGGTATTACCTTTACTAGACCAGTTGAAATCAGATGGCTTCATTATAAGTTTTCAGATTTCAAGAACTAGTCATTCATCAAGTTGGTCTGGAGGAAAAAAAGTAAAGGGAAGAAAGCATTGCCCAAGATTTAATAGTCTGGGAAGCCCAAGAAACTCTTGTGGCTATATCTTAATAGATAAGTTGTACTGCCTTGAATTAGAAATATTCTCCAGCGTATCATTTCAGATTCTAAATTGTATTTTGAAGGGAAGTTAAAAATCTCTTGGTGTTCCTCATTTCTCCTGATTCTTCATTTTCTTGTGGTCTTCTCAGAAGGTGTTTCGGAGGACAAGAATGATCTACAGCAGTGGCCCCCAACCTTTTTTGTGCCATGGCCCAGTACCGGCATCACAAAATGATCCGCGGCCCGGTACCAGCATCAGCACGCATGACAAGGCAAGGCGAGCCAAGCGACCGGCCAACCAGCCGTCCCCCACTTCTCACCTCCTTTGTACCTTTGTCGATGGGCTTCGGGATGGTCGCTCAGCTCGCCTTGCCTTGGGTGCTGAAAGAATCCTCGTGCCTTAGTTTTGTTCGAAGCCGCCCCCCGCTTCGATGAAACTAAGGTGCGAGGATTCCTTCAGGACCCAAACACCACTTTCCAACCGGAAAAGCTCACCGGAAGCACTTTCTCATCAAAACACGGTGGTGGCGCCCAGCAAACCGGCGGCCCAATAGAAAATGTTCCACGGACCGGTACCGGTCCGGGGCCCAGTGGTTGGGGACCCCTGATCTACAGAATAGTTACAGTTAAAGAAAACCAGAATCAGAACTATCTCACCACCTTCCTTATCCTCTTTCATACAGTCTAGGAAACCTCCTATCCCTTCATCGTGTTATATTCCGCCAAAGAGAATAGAAGGGCTAAGGGGGACATGATATCAGTATTGTAGTATTTGAGAGTCTGCCACAAATAAGAGGGGGTCGATTTTCCGGAACACCAGAGGGAAGGATAAGAAGCAATGAATGGAAACTAATCAAGGGGAGAAGCAACGTGGAATTAAGGGGAAACTTCCTAACAGTGAGAACAATTAATCAGGGTGATGGCTTGCCTTCAGGGTGGGTGGGTGGATGATGGATGGATGGATGAAATTGCTTTTTTCTGGTCTGTCCTAGAACCTGTCTTTCTATTACAAATGTTAAGACCCATGAAGTCTGTTTGCAATTGGAGACGCCCAATTCTCATCACATTTGCCACTTTGTTAGCTTCACCGCTTGCCACAAAGTGAATGAAGATTGCAAAACCTTTGTGTTCATGCAAACTGTAGCTGCAAGAACATGTTCATTGGTGAGGTAAGGAAAAGTCAAAAGTACGAAGCATCTGAATTTTGAATACGTGACCATGGGAATGCCACAAAGGTATTAAGTGTGAAAAATGGTCATAATTCTTTTTTTTTTTTTTTAGTTCCAATGTAACTTTGAATGGTCACTAGATGAACTCTTGCAAGTTGAAGACTACCTGTCTTCCAGGGTCTCTCTTTAAGTAATTGTGATATTTTGAATGTCATTAATGCCACATTGCCTATTTAGCAGTAGCTCATCGAATAAGTATCAATTCAACTTATCCAGCTTGAGGGACAACTATTTTTCTTGATCATCCAGTCTGCACTAAATAAGCTGTTCTGGAACTGGGTGCCTTTCTATCCAGAACAGCATCCTGTCCTTTGCACAATTTATTTATTTATGTATTTTGTCAAGTGATTACAAGATAACAGGAATAGGTATAAACACATGAAATGGATACATATAATAAAAAAAAAGCCAGCATTTCACCTCTCCCCTTAACATCCCGACAGCCAAAATTTCCTACAAAGGTGATTCATCATGCCACCCATGAAATCCTTACTCCTCGGTTATGAAAGTGTCTCCAGTTGCAAAACTATCTCCTTGTCTGCCCATGACTATGAGGAAATGGTGGGGGTGGATGAAGGTCTTAGCAGCCTCCAAAAAGATGAATGTAGGTGAAATAGAAATCAGGAGTAACTTTATGGGGAAAAGAATCAAATTCAGTGAATGCCATTTTGAACATGATGTATAGAATTTAATTACCCTTGAGCCCAATGTAGAGAAAAGAAAGGTTTTACAACATAGAGAAAAGTAACATTTTAGTTGGAGACAAAAACATATGAAGAACGGATGCAGGAATTGGGTTTGTCTAGTCTACTGAAAAGGACTAGGGGTGACATGATAGCAGTTTTCCAGTATTTGAGGGGCTGCCACAAAGAGAAGGGAGGGGTCAACCTATTTTCCAAAGCACCGGTAGGCAAGACAAGAAGCAATGGATAGAAATTAATCAAGGAGAGGAGCAACCTGGAGAAACTTCCAAACAGGGAGAACAGTGGAAGAGCTTGCCTTCAGACTTTGTAGGTGCTTCATCACTGGAGGATACAATCTCCCACTTGATCAGGGGGCTGGATAAGAAGACTTCCTCGATCCCTTCCCGCTTGATTCTATTCTGATTCTCAGGAGAAATTTCCTCTGTGGTGGTGCTTTTCATCTTGTGGACCTTGAGCCAGTTAGAAGAGGCATTCACTGTTAGGAGGAAAGTGTGTCCTCTTCTGAGTCCTGCAAAATCGATGTGGATATGGGACCAAGAACCTCAAGGCGTTTCCCACTGAGTTGGGGGAGTTTTTGGAGGAGTAGAGCGAGTCTCCTGTCATTTGCTGCACTTTGCTACACAGGTCTCTATCTGTTTGTCTAACCCAGGCCACCATGCGTAACTCCTGGCCAATGCCTTCATCCGCACGATGCCTGGATGTCCATCGTGCAACATTTTTAATACCTTATGTTGCAATTTCTCCAGGATTACAACTCTGTCTCCCCACAAGATGCAGCCCTTTTGGGAGAATAGTTCTGTCTGTCGATTTCTGAATGGCTTGAAAGTGTCGTTGGGTGCGCTGACCGGCCAACCCCGTTCCACCCAGCTGAGGACTCGTGCCAAAACAGGGTCCTTTTTTGTTTCTAAGGCGATGTCTCGAGCGGTCAGCGGCAGCGATTTAAGGGTTTCAATTTGCAATACGGCTAAGGTTGGAGCTGGGTCGTCTATGACGTCTGGTAGTGGAGAGGGCTCAAAGCATCAGCATGGGGAATCGTTTTCCCCGGGCGGTGTTGCAATCGGTAATTGTAGGCGGCTAAAAATTCTGACCAACATGTCATTCTTGGTGATAAGATATGGGGAGTTGGTTTGTTTCCTGCCAAAATACCAAGTAGCGGCTTGTGGTCTATAATTATGGCAAAGGGTCTTCCATACACATATTTATGGAAATGTTTAATTGCGGATACAATAGCAAGAGCCTCTTTATCAAGTTGACTATAGTTCCTTTCAGTCTTAGACAAGGTTCTCGAAAAGAACGCAATAGGTGCCTCATTCCCATTTGGTAGGATATGACTTAAAATGGCTCCTACTCCGAATGGGTAGAGTCTCATTGTATTGCATTAATACAGCATTGGCGGTTAAGAGGTCTTTTACTTGTTGGAATGCCCGTTCTTCATGCTGTACCCAGACCCAGGAAGCCTTTTTGTCGAGAAGACTATGTAGGGGCTCAGCTACGGTCGCCTTCTGGGGCAAGAAGATGTTATAAAAGTTAATGAGTCCCAGGAAGGCTTGGAGGTCTGCCTTATTCCTAGGTGTCGGGACATTTTTGATTGTGGTTAGGTTTTTTTTGGTGGGGTGGATTCCCTGTCTGTCGAGAAGGTATCCCAGGAACTCCACTCTCTCTGTACAAAGTTGACACTTGTCCCTTTTTACCTTCAGACCAGCATCTTTAAATTTCTGAAGAACCTTTCTGAGTCATTGTACTAATAACTCTTTCGTGGGGGCAGCTATTAAGACGTGGTCAAAAGAAGGCACGACGCCTTTTATGCCTTGTAATAGTCTCTCCATCAAACTTTGGAAAATGCCAGGCACCACGCTTACTCCGAATTGGAGTCTATTGCACTTGAAGGTGCCTCTATGTGTAACTATTGTCTGGGCTTCTGCAGTTGTCGCGTCTACAGATAGTTGCTGGTACGCCTGAGCTAAGTCCAATTTCGCAAATATTTTTCCGCCACCCAGGGAGTGAAGAAGGTGTTGGACCACCGGTACTGGGTAAGCGCTCTGTTGAAGAGCATGATTTAGGGTGGCCCAGTAATCCCCACAAATTCTTAATGATCTGGCTTCATGGGCGTTACTATTGGAGTTTCCCAGCAGGCATGGTCAATCGGTTCCAATACGCCCTGGGCTATCAGTTTATCTAGCTGCTCGTCAATCTTCGGCTTGAGGGCAAAAGGCACCCGATGAGGCTTAAGCTGAATGGGAGTTACATTGGGGCTGAGATTAAATGATATAGGGGTCCCCTTGTACTTGCCCAATGTTCCTGTGAACACTTCCTGGATGAGGGCCTCTTCCCAGTCATCGCTTCTGGTTTGGTGTATGCCGGCTAGTTCAATCCTGAGTGGAGCGAACCACTATAACCCTAACAAACTGGGCTGGTCACGATCGACAATAGTCAGGGGAAGTGTCGCGGTGCGATCCTTGAAGGATACTTGGACGTCGCTGGAACCGACAACTGGAATTCTGTTTCCCTGGTAGTCTTTTAGGATGATTCGTTGAGTGCTGAGGTTCTGGCGGCAGATGGCAGAGATCAGCTGTTTGAGGGTTTTCCAGGATACCATCGATAGGGATGACCTCGAATCGACTTCCATCACGCACAGTCGATTCTCAATAGTAACCCTTACGCGGATCTTTCTTGCATCGAACGATGAAGCGTGGCCGATAATAATGGTTTGGTGGGCCTCTTCTTGTCTCATTGAAGAGTCAGGTGCTCGATTTCTGTAGTAGTGGTTGTTCCATTGGTGGTTCAGGCGGTCCCGATTCTCAGGTGGTTTGCCTGTCTTCTGGTGGAGGTTGTTCTCCCTTCGGCTGGGACTGGACTCTCACTTGCTTCTGCAGATCTTCGCGATGTGGCCTCTTTTCCCACAGGTACGGCAGAGTGCATCGAGGAATTTACAGTCCGATAGTGGGTGGTTTGCCCCGCAACCAGCACATTGGCGCGGAAGTCTCTGGTTACTTTGCTCTCATTCTGAGAGGAGCCGGTTGACCTCCTCTTCCTCACTGTCTGAAGATGACTCGAGGTCTTCATGGTGGGCGGTAATAGCGTGCTTCTCAGCGGCGAGGGGGCTATCATTAGCGAGTTGGTGATGCAGTGCATTCGAGCGGCGCATTCGAGCGGCTGACTTCCTGGTTGCTTCTGTGGCAGTAGCGTCGGCGATGACATCTGCAAGGCTGATGTCTCGTTTCGCCATGAGTTTACTCTGTACCGTGGGTGCATCTAATCCCAGAACTATGCAGTCTCTCAGGTGTTCCTCGAGGTTTGCAAAACCACAAAGGCCTCCTAGGTTCCGGAGGTCGGCTACGAAGTCCCCAACGCTCTCGTTCTTCCATTGGTCCCTCTGGTAAAACTCGTGTCTTCGTATCAGTGTAGGTACTGCGGGTGCGTAATGGGTCTGGAGGATCGGCGCGAGGTTATCCCAATCCATGGTCTTCACTTCCACCGGTTTGGCAAGTGCTTTAGCCATTTTGAAAATGGCGGGGCCACAGTGAGTCAGGAACACCGCTCGTTTCTTGCCAGGCATAGCATCTTCTAAATTGTTGGTCTCTAGGAACATCTGGAAACGATCTATATACGAGTCCCAGTCTTCGGTTGCTGGGTCAAATGGAGTGGGTGGTCTAGCGCTGCTGGTCATTTTGCTGTTTGTTGCATGCGCTCTTCAGCCACATGCTCTGTCTTGTTCGATGAGTACTTAGTCAGCTCTATCATCTCTGCATCCCACCTTCGTCGCCAGTGTTAAGTCCTGAGCATGAGCACAAGGAACGGAGACGAGACATTGAACGGTGACTTCAACTCTTTATTGTGAAATAAGAACAGAGCAAATACTTGGGCAGCAGCAGCTCTTTTATAGAGCTGGCTGTTGTCAAAACAGCCAATGATTTGAGTTTACCGCTCTCACAAGCATCCAATCAGAGAGACCCATTAACAGCCTATCAGACTGGCCAGAAACTACCAATCACGACTCGCTATTCGTGGGCCAATGAGAAGTGCAGGATTACGAGCCTGCTGCAAAGTAAAGCTATTTAGGGTTGTTACTAATGCGTTGGTTTAGTCCACAACACATGCCAACCAGCTGGTCTTGTTTTCAGGCCATTTTTTGGGCTGTTTTCAGGCTGTTTTTCACACCATTTTCAATACGTTTTTGGCCTGAAAAATGGCCAGAATACAGCCTGAAAACATGAAAATGGTCTGAAAATGTCCCCCAAAATGTCCTGAAAACAGCCTGAAAATGGCCTGGAAAATGGTCTGAAATGTCCTGAAAATGGCCCCCAAAATGCCTTGAAAACAGCCAGAAAATGGCCCCCAAATGGCCTGAGAACAGCCCAAGAAATGGCCTGAAAAAAAAAACTTAAATTGGCCTGAAAATGGCCTGAAAACAGCCTCCAAAATGGCCTTTTTTCGGGGCATTTTTCAGGCATTTTCCGGCTGGCCTGAAAATGGCCCAAAAGTGGCCCCAAAATAGGCATGCATGCGCTAGCCAGCTGGTCTTTGGTTTTCCAATGCTTCCACATGCACGCGTGTTCCAGTTTGGCCACTCGGTGCCAAAAAGGCTCACCATCACTAGTCTAGG
The DNA here is from genome assembly GCA_033807585.1 of Hydrophis major. Lineage (NCBI taxonomy): Eukaryota > Metazoa > Chordata > Lepidosauria > Squamata > Elapidae > Hydrophis > Hydrophis major. The sequence goes on along the minus strand of CM066332.1, from coordinate 16,111,980 downwards.
GTCTCTTGCTTGTTTACTAAAATACTTCTAACTCTGTTATTTTGTTCTGTTCAGTTGTAACATGACTGCTCAGATGGCTTCCTATTTTTACTGCTCTCTGCCTTTTCAAAAGAGAACTTCCACCACCTCCCTGCAGCCCGATAGGGTGCATACAACAACATTATTCAGGATGTTAGAAAGGTCTGTCCTGTAACCTATACACTCCCTTCTGTGAGTGCTACTTGTGCCAATTGTAACTTGACAGTACAGTTGCCCAAAAAATGAAGACGTTGTTTTAAATCAGCCTTCGGGTGAATGCAAAAATTGTTAAATTAAATTCAGCTCCCTTCGTCTGACTGTTTTTTTTATTCATGCGTTATAGCTGCAACATGTATAATTCAACTGGGAGTGGCAGTTAAAAAAGAGAGATGGCTATATAAATTAAAGCTGTCTCCAAATGCTGTTTTTCAAAATGAATCACTGTTCAAAATTCATTGCAAAGTTGATGCTCGGGGGGGAGAAAAGGAGTTCTTTATGAAGCAAAGGACGAGAACAACTTGCATCCCTTTTAGAGAAAATATTTCTGGGATAAGAATTTAAATGCAATTATGGACCATGCTATGAAAGAAGCAGAGTGTTACTTGTTGACAGGGAAGTGAGCAAGCAGTTTACAGCTGTTCAAGAAGAGGGCTTGGGTGGGGGGGAGAAATTCTTCTGCCTGGATGTTGAATTCCTAGATGCCAAATATGGACTTGACTGAATGGAGTAGATAGATTGACGATGACATGGATAGTACAGCATATTTAGATCACTTCTGAGTTAGTACAGCTGATTAAAATGTTAAATATGTCTCATCCAAGGATCAAGTGGTAAATAAGCAATAAGCAGTAGAAAATGATGAGAAGCTTCAGGAATGGGCACAAGGCAGATCAAGACTTTGTTTTTGATATTTTGCTGAATGACTGACTTAGCGACAATCCCAGCGATTGTCACCTTTAGCTCCAAATCAGTGGTGCAGATGCTCCCTATGGTTGTCCCAAAGGTGCTTTTTTCAAGAGACAACTGGACTTTCTGGTTTTTCTTTGAAGAGGTTTTGCTTCTCATCCAAGAAGCTTCTTCAGGAGCTAGACTTTCTGGGTTTTTTTTTTAAAGACGTTTCGTTTCTCATCCAAGAAGCTTCTTCAGCTCATGAAGAAGCTTCTTGGATGACAAGCAAAATGTCTTCAAAGAAAAACCAGAAAGTCCAGTTGCCTCTTGAAAAAGCACTTTTTTTGGAACAACCATGACCTGGATGACTGAGAATCTCCACAGATATTGAGGCTCCCTATGGATTAACCAGGTGCATGGGGATAAAAGTTGGCTCAATGTCCAATTATTCATGTCATCATTGTCCCACAGATGCTTTTCCAAAAGGCAACTGGATTTTCTTAGTTTTTTTCTCTCATCCATTTTAGTTTAGTTTAGCTTAGCTTAGCTTAGTTTAGTTTAGTTTATTGTCATTGCACCCCATATAACGAAATCAAACACCATCTTCAGTGCACATCATGACCGTGAAAATAAACACAAACACACATCCTTCACCCTCCACACATTGAACCGAAAACTCCTGACATCGCACCAACAATGCACTATACAGCAGAATTCAACAGAGCTACTTGCCCTGGGATAGAAGCTGTTTTTCAGCCTATTTGCCTTGTTTTTATTATTCTGTACCATCTGCCAGATGATAATAGTTAAAAAAGGGGGGGGTGCCCAGGATGAGATGGATCTTTGAGAATGTTTTGAACTTTCTTAAGGCAGCAGGAGCTAAAAAGTTCTTCCAAAGAGGAGAGAGGGCAACCCATGATCTTCTGGGCAATGACATTAACCCTCTGGAGTGCTGTCCTATCTGCCACTGTGCAATTGGCAAATCATACCCAGGAGCAATACATTAAGATTGATCCTGGATGACATGTACTTAACATTTTGATCAGCTGTACTAACTCAGATGTGATTTGAAATATGCTGTAGTATCCATGAAAATGTTTTGCTTCTCTTCCAAGAAGCCTTAGAATTGGAGCCAGAACCGAAGAAGCTTCTTGGATGAGAAGTGAAGCATTTTCAAGGGGAAAAGAAAAATCAAGAAAGTCCAGTTGTCTTTTGGAAAAGCATCTTTGGGACAACAGGTTGGGTCTTTAAGGTCTGCAAGTCTGAACTAAACCACAAAAAGTTCCACTGTCTTGGCCTGGACATCAAAGGCAACCTCTGGAAGAATGTAGGGTAGAGAAAGCTGGGACATATGAAGATGACATGAAGATTAAAAATATGTATCAGCCAATGATAAATTTATCCATTCTAGTGTCTTTCTGTTTTCAGAGTTTTGCACTTGTCCCATCTTGACATCCCTCTCTGTGCATGCCAAAATTTCCACTGATTCCTTGCTGACTTTGTTCCTATTGTCACTGAGGCATTGACCACACACAGAAAAATGCCATAGAATATTTGTTCATGGTTCCCATTGTTAGCTTCCAGCTCATACTCCAAGGTATGGATTAAGCATAGATGGAACAAAACAGCGCCAGTTTAGAGATGTTTCCAAGACTGACAGCCAATTCCTGCAAAACCCACAGTAACTCATAACTTGTCCAAGAACACCCTGCAGGGACAAGGTTGAGGTGGTTCTACTTCTAGCCAATTTGCTTTAAGAGGAATTTGCCTTACATCTACAAAACATGGCAATCGCTTTCATTCTGAACATGAAAGCAAGTGATAAACTTGTCTTTTTTGCAGTGAACATGGAGACAATACATCATTAATGTTTTTAATTGTGTATCTTACTTCCAGTCTCTCTCATTTGCTTCCAAGAAGAGTATACCCCAACTGATTAGAGTCTAGCGATCTACTTTGGCCAAACCCAGAAAGCTACAGGGACACTGTTGGATCTGATGGGTGCTTGCCTAAGAATTGACCACCTGGATATCAGAAAAGCTCAGGGGTAAATGAGAAAGGAGGTCTCCACCTTCACAGACCAAGGCCACAGCAAGATCCTGACACAGGGTTACCAAGAAACCTAGGAGTTTGGCTCTACTGAGAGAATTGTTTATCTTTACAATACATGTAACCAACCCATGGAGCTAATTCCTTTACTCTCACTCTGTTCCTCTAGGCAGAATGGTCTAGAATTTCATTCTTCTGATGCTTGGCAATGTTCTGATATTTACTATAAACTTACTCACTGACAGTTCAGGCTTATTTATTCTAATACCCAAGTTCTTTAAAAAACACAAAAACACTTAATTGTACAATTATCTCTTTTATGCTTAGTTCAAAAGAACTGAATGTACTCATACTAAAGGTATAAAGGGAGGGGGGGAATTGCCATGGAGAAGCTGCTAAGTCCCCAGCTCCTTCTTGTGAAACAGGAAAAGCAGGAAAGGTTGCTTCAAAATAACGCCAAGCTGGAGTGCTTTGGACAAGTACCCAAACAGGGTAGGCTCCAGATAAATAAACTGCATCTACAGCTAAGTTGTTTAGAACTTTTTCTACAAGATTTCCCTCACCTGTTCCTCTCTGGATCTCTTGGCACCAGAAAGGGGGAAATTGGGAATCTTAGAAACAGGAACCACACCACTCCAAGAGTACAGTGGAACCTGGGTAGTATCTCTTGAATTATGTACTGAGACATGAAGTAATCGTCATTTCCAGTCATAACAGAATTACAGAAGAGTTGGAAGGGATCTTGAAGGTCTTCTAGTCCAACCTCCTGCTCAAGCAGACCTTATACCATTCCAGATAAATGGTTGTTCAATCTCTTCTTAAAAGCTTCTTTTAACTGTCAAGACATTTCTCCTTAATTCTAGGTTGTTTCTCTCCTTGAATTAGTTACCGTCCATTGTTACTTGTCGTGCCTTCAGGTGCTATGGAGAATAGGTTGACCCCTCTTTCTTGTGGCAGCCCTTCCAATATTGGAACACTGCTATCGTGTCAGTGTGCTGAGGAGTCATGCTCACCTCATTGATGCATTTATTATTATTTTTTGCAATAATATAAGGGTCCTGCCTTTTTCCAAACTTCCCATTTTTTTTTTTTACAGAACTTGGATCTCCTGGTACATGTATGGACTTATGACCATAATTGGGATTGGAATTTTCATTTCAAGCCAGTGTGGCCATAAGGTGAGTCATTAACTCAAGCTTTACAGTGATCGTTAAGCAAATTACCATGGTTGTTAAGCACAACATATTATTGTTAAGTGAATCCACTTCCCCAATTGATTTTGCTTGTTGGAAGCTGGGTGCAAATCATGGTCATGTGATGGCAAGATGTCATAACTGTCCTAGATACAAGCCAATTTCCAAGTATCAGAATTGCCATCACTTGACTGCAGAGAGGATGCAACAAGTCATATCTTCAAGGGTGGGTTATAAGGTGATTTTTCCAAAGCTGTCATAATTTCAAACCACTGCTAAATGAATTACTGTAAGTCAAGGACTACCTGTAGCCTCATTCAAGCACTAACAAGGTGTGAGTTTTCCAAATTCTATGAAGATTTTTGTGCTATTGGTTTGGCTGGTTCTTCCTGTTGAGCTTTGGAGGAAAGGCCCCAGCTGGAGCAGACCAGAATCACATGGTGTTGAGAATAACGGTTGTGCTCTGCAGAGGTAACCTTATAAAATCTGAGTCGGGCTCATTCTTCTTGGAAAGCAGAGGCAGGACAGGAGATAGAAGCACCTATGTCTCCTTCTGTCCTGGCCACATTTTACATAGGCATGATTGAAACAAACTGTATCACTGTTTGGTTTGGTGGCAGCAGTGCCTCAGATAAAAGTTCATACAGAGAGTGGTGAGGACAGCCGAGAAGAATTATAGGAAGCTCACTTCCCAATATTCAGGGATACTGCTTTTAACTGCTATGTGCTTAGGGCTCAAAGCATTGTGAAAGAGCCCACACACCCACTTTACAGTCTGTTTCTGTTGCTCTCCTCTGGGAAGAGGTGTCAAAGTATTTCTAGCAGGACTACCAGATTCTGGAACAGCTTTGTTCCCTATGCCATCCATCTGGGAAACTCGCAAGATTTGTTTTTGTCACCATGTACATCTATAGATCCGAACTAGACTGGGCTGTTTCTCTGTCATATAATAAATGTTGGTATATGCATAACTTTGTATTCATTTATTTATTTGTCATTTTTATGTAGTGTATATTGGAGGGGGTGACCCTTTGAGAGTTGTACGCTATGAAATTTTATTTTAATGTGTGCCCATTAGTGTACATTCAAAATAACAATAAAGTTACTCTAAGCTCTAAGTGTAATAATAAGGCTTATCCCTGAAAGTACCAAAACATAAACACTGGTGTCAGTACTTTTGGCTACTAGAACTCCATAACCAGCCTCATCTTCCATCTTGATCTCCATCGTTGCCCTGTAATCAGATAGGCAAATAATCAAACCCTTCTCAGCTGAAACATCGAACAAGTGCCTTGGGTGTCCCTGCCCTTGGAATGGGACAACTTGCTGCAACCAACTCACCACAGCCAACCTACCATGGCCAACTCACCATGGCCAAACTTTCCTTAACCAATTCACCAGAGGACAATTCACCATGGCCAATTCACCACAGAATTGATGTGGTTCACCAGCTGCCAGTGGAGCTGGTGGCAGACTCAGATGATGAGGAAGTTTGGGAGGAACTTGGGCCAGTTCTGGAGTCTGGGGAAGGTTCTAATGGATGCTCTGCATCAGAAGCAGAGATAGGGCCAGGGCCATCCAACATTTCCAGCTGATTTGCATTGTTCCACCTGTTCTTGGTTGGCTGCTGGCTCTGGTGGACTGCCCGCCGTGTCCCGCTGTAAAGGTGACTTGGCTTCTGTGCTGGGTAACCTCAAAGGTGACTCGGGGATAGCTTCAACGTTTCCTTCACTCCTGTCATCTGGATCCTCTGGACTCACTGACCCCGTCTGGCTGCTGCTGCCTGGAGAGACGATCGTCTGCCATGGCTCCTCTTCAGCTGGTGAATATGCTGGGCTTGATTGTGAGGACTGTGGGTTTGTGTGTCTAGGATCAGGTGTTAGTTCATTTTCAAAATCCTCGGTTTCCCTTCCCCTCTGGTTCTGAGTTCAGGGTTTGTGGAGGGAGTAGTTGTCAGCCTAGAACGCAGCTGGTCTATGTGGCGTTTCCACAATTTTCCCTCTGTGGTTTCTAATCGCTAGGAACGGGGACCCGTAATTTGTGTTATTTTGGCGGGGACCCACAATGGGTCACCAGTAAAGTTTTTTGCGAATACGAGGTCTCCTACCTGAAATGTGTGATGTCTGCTGCTGGAACCCAGGGGCTTTTCTGGGGTGTAGGCAGGGTGTATACAGTCCAAGTGTGACCTAAGTTTCCTGCCCATCAGGAGTTCGGCTGGGCTTTTGTTTGTGGTGCTGTTCGGTGTAATATGTTGGAGGAGGAGCATCCTGGTGACTCTGTCATGGATGTTCCCTTGGTCCATTTTGTGTAAGGTTGTTTTAGTGAACTGAACCATTCGTTCAGCCCTGCCATTGGCTGCCATGTGAGCAGGTGATGTCAAGGTGTGGCGTATCCCTCGGTCCGCTAGGTATTGTTCAAACGCCAAGGCGGTAAACTGTGGGCCATTGTCGGAAACCAAGACATCTGGGAATCCATGTGTTGCAAATAGTCTGTTCAATTTTTTGATGACCGCATCTGTGGTGGTGGTCTTCATCTTGTTCACCTTGAGCCAGTTCGAATAGATGTCTACTGTTATTAGAAAAGTGTGTCCTTTTGTAGGTCCCACAAAATCGATGTGGATATGGGACCATGGACTCCTGGGTGTTTCCCATTCCATTGGTGGTGCTTTTGGTGGAGCCGAACGTATTACAGGTGGCAACCCAGGCCTCAATTTGTCTGTCTATACCTGGCCAACAGGCGTAGTTCCTTGCCAGTGCCTTCATTCGCACGATGCCCAGGTGTCCATCATGCAGCACTTTCAGGACTTTCTTTTGTAGTTTTTCTGGGATGGCTACTCGGTCTCCCCACAATACACACCCTTTTTGTGAGAAGAGCTCTGTTTGTTTTTAAAGGGTTTGAACATGTCATTGGGTTCGATTTCCGGCCATCCCCTCTCCATCCAGCTGAGGACTCGCGCCAAACAAGGGTCTTTTTTTCTTTCCAATGCAATATCCTGCACAGTTAGTAGAGGTGAGGGAAGCGTCTCGATTTGTAACGTAGATAGGGTAGGACCTGGGTCGTCTAGGAACTCCGGTAATGGCGAACGGCTTAAGGCGTCAGCATGGGGAATGGCTTTCCCCAGTCGATGTCTTAACTGGTAATCATAGGCGGCTAGGAATTCCGACCATTGTGTCATTCTTGGCGATAGGATGTGGGGAGTTGGTTTATCCCCTGCCAAAATGCCAAGCAATGGCTTGTGGTCTGTGATTATGGAAAAGGATCTTCCATACACGTATTCGTGGAACCTTTTAATTGCGGATACAATAGCAAGGGCTTCTTTATCTAACTGACTATAGTTCCTTTCAGTTTTAGATAAAGTTCTTGAAAAGAATGCGATAGGCGCCTCCGTACCATTTGGTAAAATGTGGCTCAGGATGGCTCCTACCCCGAAAGGTGAGGCGTCACAAGTTACAGTCAAGGGTAGTGTTTCGTTATATTGGATTAACACTGGATCTGATGTTAAAAGGTCTTTGACTTGCTGGAAAGCCTGCTCCTCTCAACGTCCCCAAAACTAGGAAGCCTTCTTGTCGAGGAGCCTATGCAGGGGTTCAGCAACAGTCACCTTCTGGGGTAGAAAGATGTTATAAAAATTAATGAGACCCAGGAAGGCTTGGAGGTCTGTCTTATTTCTAGGTCTTGGAGTGTTTTTAATAGCAGCCAATTTTTTTACGGTGGGGTGAATTCCTTGTTTGTCAAGAAGGTAGCCAAGAAACTCAACCCTCTCAGGGCATAATTGGCACTTTTCCTTCTTGACTTTGAGTCCTGCGTCCTGGAATTTTTGTAGCACAGTTCTTAGGTGCTTTTCTAACTGACTTCTTGTAGGGGCAGCTATCAACACATCATCGAAGTAGGGTACAACTCCCTTTATACCCTGCAACAACCTTTCCATCAAACTTTGAAAAATGGCAGGTGCTACACTTACTCCGAACTGGAGTCTATTACATTTGAACGCACCCCTGTGCGTGACTATGGTTTGGGCTTCTGTGGTCTTTGCATCTACTGACAGCTGCTGATATGCTTGGGTCAGGTCAAGCTTCGTGAATATTTTTCCACCCCCAAGCGAGTGAAGATGTTGGACCACGGGAACTGGATAGGCACTCTGTTGAAGCACGTGATTCAGGATGGCCTTGTAATCCCCACAGATTCTCAAAGATCCATCAGGTTTTATGGGGGTTACTATTGGGGTCTCCCATCGGGTGTGGTCGATGGGTTCTAACACACCTTGTGCTATTAATTTGTCCAATTGCTCATCAATTTTTGGTTTGAGGGCAAAGGGAACTTGGCGTGGCTTTGAACGAGTGGGTGCGATATCAGGGCAGAGATTAAATGAAATGGGGGACCCCTTGTACTTGCCTAGTTGCTCGGTGAAAACTTCTTGAAAGTCCCGGATGAGGCCACCTCCCGGTCTTCACTGACGGTCTGGTTGATACCTGCCAATTCAATTCCTAACGGAGTGAACCACTGCAATCCCAATAAACTGGGTCGGTCTCTGTCGACGACACTGAGAGGTAGAGTTGCGGTGTGGTCTTTAAACGAGACCTGAATGTGGCTGGAACCAGCAACCAGAATTCTATTGCCTTGGTAGTCCTTTAATATGAGTCTCTGAGTGCTGAGATCCTGGCGGCGGATGTCAGGGATCAGCTGCTTGAGGGTTTTCCAGGAGACCATCGATAGGGAAGACCCGGAGTCGACTTCCATGACGCACGGTTTATTTTCAATGGTGACCTTTATCCAGATTTTTTTGGCATCCACTGATGAAGCATGGCCGATTGTGATGGTCTGGTGTGTCTCCTCTCGTCTGGTAGTGGAAGCAAACATTCAGTTTCTGTTGTACTGGCTCCAGTGGTGGTTTGATGGGTGGTTGCCTGATGTCTGCTGGAAGCTATTTTTGTTTCTCTTGGGGCTGGATCCTCGTTTGCTCCTGCACACTTTGGCGATGTGGCCCCTTTTATCACAGGAATGACAGATGGCATCTAGGAACCTGCAGTCTGCTCGTGGGTGGTTTCCCCCACATCCTACGCATTTAAAATTGTTTTTACGACCTCGCTGGTTTCATGGATCGCGTTCTCATCTGAGTCTGTTGACTTCTTCCTCTTCACTTTCTGATGAGGACTTGATGTCTTCGTGGTGGGCTGTTGTTGTGTGTCTCTCTGTGGGTATTATAGTGTCGCTGGCGAGTTGGCGGTTGGCCCCATTCGCTTGGCGCATTCAGGCTGCTGACTTCCTGGTTGCTTCTGTTGCAGTAGCATCCACTATGGCATCTGTGAGGGCGATGTCTCCTTTCGCCATAATATTACTTTGGGTGGTGGGGTCCCTTAGACCAAGGACAATCCGATCCCTCATGGCTTCTTCCAGATTTGCGAAACCACATAGTCCACCCAAATTCCTTAGGTCAGCTACAAAGTCCCTGATGCTCTCGCTTTCCCGTTGGTCCCTCTGGTAAAACTCATGTCTTCTAATGAGGGTTGGGACTGCTGGGGCATAATGAGCCCTGAGGATGGGAGCAAGGGTGTCCCAACCCATGGTTTTGACTTCAGCTGGTTTTGCTAGTGCTTTAGCCATTTTGAAAATGGCGGGTCCGCAATGCGTTAGGAAAACCGCGCATTTCTTGCCGGGCATAGCGTCCTTCAGATTGTTGGTTTCCAGGAACATTTGAAACCTGTCCATATACGAATCCCAATCTTCATTTGCTGGATCAAATGGAGTAGGTGGTATGGTGCTGCTGGCCATTCTGCTGATATCTGCGCAATGTCTGCCACGTGCTCTGTCAATGCTTTGCGAGTACTCAGTCAGCTCTATTGTCTCCGCATCCCACCTTCGTCGCCAGTGTTCTGTTCTGGACAGTGGGCGTAATAACGGAGACGAGACATCGAATAGTGACTTCAACTCTTTATTGTGACTTCAGGAAACAGAGCAAAGAGCCTGACAGCAGCAGCTCCTTTTATAGAGCTGGCTGCTGTCATAGCGTCCAATGGTTTAAGTTTGCCGTGCTTGGAGCGTCCAATCGCGGCAGCCCGTTAACTAGCCAATCAGATTAGTCCGGAATGACCAAACACTCGCTGTTCACGGACCAATCAAATATGCAGGATTACGAGCCTGCTGTGTAAAGGACCAGTCAGGTTTGCAGGCTTACTTATTTGTGTAACTCTTGTTCTGTGGCGAGCTGGTCACAGTGAGTTGGCCGTGGTGATATCCTGATCATTCAGCTTGACAGGGTTTCCTCCTTCCCCTCCTGCTCTTGTGAAAGCACATTCAGACATGCAAGATTGCAACAGTGTTTTCAGAGGGGGAGGGGAGGGAGTCCTCAGGCAGCCCCTCCCAACCCAGAAAGATTAATTTTTGCTGCAATCCCAAGAGATGTGAATGAGGAAAGACTGTTCCTGTCACATTTGCAACTGTTGATTTAGGAACATTTAATAATACACAGGAACTATTCTTGGGTGTCAAAAGCAAAGCCATTTTGGATTACCTGCCGCAATACCAGGAAAGAAAGAATAGAGGATTAGCGGAGAATGTCTTTCTCCTCTTCTGCTATTACATGTCAAATTTCTGTGCGTTGCATCGGCCTATCAAGACCTACAAGCTTTGTTATTTTAGCTGTCATCTTTTTTTTAAAAAAAAAAAAAAACTTTTATCATTTAGTGCTTTATTTCTTTATGTTAGAGCCTCATGATTCATTCCTGCTTGGCTACTGCACCATTTTTCCAGCCACATAGAAAAACATGCCAAACCTCTGAGGTTTTGCAATATTCTTTTGTAGCATAGCTTTTATCAGGCAGTCAAGTCAATATTAATGTAATTTTTTTTTTTTCTTTAATGCAAAAGCAGGCTTAGCTGCCAAAGGCACACAACAGCTCAACTGGGTGATAAAATAAAGTATCAACAGATAGTTTCCCCCTCTGAAAATTCAGCTGAGATATTCCCAACAATCTGTGAGGTTTAATTTGTTCGTGCTAATCTGGGCTGTGCTAAATGGAGACATTCAGAAGGATTTCGTATCCAGTCTTCAAATGCACTTATTTGCGTGAAAATTCCATCAGACGTCATGAGAATGATGCATAAACAGGCAGGATTGTACCCAGCCTTTTTGTTGGGGAGATCATTCTCAAACTATAAAGAAGCAGAAAGAAGAGGGGGCTCAACCTATTCGCCAAAGCACCTGAATGCAAGACAAGAAACAATGGAGGGAAACTGATCAAGGAGAGAAGCAACCTAGAACTATGGAGAAATTTTCCAACAGTTAGAACAATTAATCAGTGGAACAACTTGCCTCCAGAGGTTGTGGATGCTCCTCCAACACTGGAGGTTTTTAAGAAGAGATTGGACAACCATTTGTTTGAAATGATATATGATTTCCTGCTTGAGCTGGGAGTTGGACTAGAAGACCTCCTAGGTCCCTTTAAACCAAGGCTCTTCAAACTTGGAAAACTTAAGACTTGTGGACTTCAACTCCCAGAATTCCTGAGCTAACATGACTGGAGGAGGAATTCTGGGAGTTGAAGTCCACAAGTCTTAAAGCTTCCAAGTTTGGAAACCCTTGCTTTAAACTCTATTATTCTGTTTTGAGATAAAGGACTATCAGTTAAGGCAGAGAAACTCCTTCTTGCACTATCTTTTTATTTTTAGTACAACCAGGATGCTTTAGGGGAGACTTTCTCAGCAAATCCTCTGCCTTTTGTTCAAAGAAGCCTTCCCCTTTGCTTCCCCACACTTCTTTTTGCCACAGGAAAACTATTGAGGAGAGCTCCAAGATGGAGGACTTTGCTGAGAATTGTGATTGGTGGTGTTATGACTATCCAGGAAAGGCTACCAGATGTCTTGTCTGACATTCTTTTACTGAGTAGCAGTGGACCCTTTCCACTTTTATGGTTCTATGATGGAAGGAGTATATTGAAGCATTACAAGGGTCTCCAAACTTGGCAAGTTTAAGACTTGTGGACCAACTCCCAGAATTCCTGAGCTAAACATGACTGGAGGAGGAATCATGGGAGTTGAAGACCACAAGTCTTACTTGCCAAATTTGAAGAGCCCTGCATTATACAGAAGGATGTCAACATCCAAGATACTTCAGAAGATACATTTCTTGTAAGAACCTTTAATCCAAGAAGATAGAGTTCAATCAGCACTCTGATCAATATCAAGTCAGAAGGCTAAATGAACTTGTGGAATACCCATCAATGTTCTAACCAAGCTATGCCAGCAAATCTGGAGAATGACACAAGGGTCAATCAAATGGAAGAGGTCCATCTATGTTCCACTACCAAAAAAGGAGACTTTAACAGATTGTACAAACTGCACAAGAATATCCTTAATTTCACATGCTAAGAAAGTAATGCTTGAGATTGTGAAATTAAAGCCCTATATGGAAAAAAAGATGCCAGATGTTCAAGCTGGCTTCCCAACTATTATTGTTGATGTACACTTAATAATTAAGAAAGCCAAAGAATATCAAAAAGAAGTCAGTATGTGTGTTTCATCAATTATGAAAAGCCTTTGATTATGTTGATCACTTCAAGCTGTGGAACGTGCTTAGAAAAATGGTTAAGTCCCAGAACATCTCATTGTCCTCTTGAGAAACTTATATACAGGTCAGAAAGCTACAGAACATGATGGAACAGGCTGGCTCTAGATTGGCAAAAGAGTGTAGCAAGGCTATATACTCTCCCCTTATTTATTTAACTTACGTGCTGTGCATATATTAAGGGAAGCTGGATTGGAAGAAGATAAGAGTGGTTTCAAAATCAGAATAAGAAATCCAATCATCTGTGCTATGTGGATGACACTACCCTGAAAGCCAAAAATGAAAAAGATCTGGAAGCTCTTGTGCTAAAAGTCAAAGAGCATAGCGGAAAAATGGGGCTAAAATTAAATATAAAGAAGTCTAAATTAATGACAGCAAGTAGAACAACCAGCCTTTGAACTGACAGTGAAGATTATGTAGTGATGGATGACTTTTGCATTTCAGGATTAACCCTCAACAGCCAAGAAACAAGCATTAAGAAATATGTCACAGACTTGCACTTGGTAGAGTATCCAAGAAGGCTTTGGAAAAAAGATCCATATGTTGTGATGTGTCTGTGCCTACAAAAAAACAGAATTGTGCAAACTATGGTTTTTCTCATGACACTTTATGGAAGCAAACATTGGACTTTAAAGAAGCAGGATAAGAAGATTGTTGATGCTTTTGAATGTTGCTGTTGCAGAAGACTCTTGGGAATATTGTGGACAGCCAAGAAAAGAAACCAATGGATCATCAAACAAATTAATTTTCACACGATGAACAATACACAAATGACCCCAGGATTAAATTATCTTACTTTGGACACATTAGGCGAAGACCCAGCTCTTTGGATTAGGGTTTAAGACAACTTACCATGGCTAATTTGCCACCATCAACACACTCCTGCCAACTCGCTGCAGGACAACTTGCTACAAGATAACTCAATGCGAGATAACTGTACTCTAGACCTGTTCCTCCCTTAACATTTTAGTAATATAATTAATATTATTTTAATTAATACCAATATCATTAATACAATCCCAAATTAATACAATCCCAATAAATCTAATAAAACTAAGAAAGGAGGAAGAAGAGGACAGAGGCCTAATAATATTAAGAGAGGAATGGGTTTAGAATACAGTTATCCTGCATTTTCTCATGGTGGGTTGACCACAGCAAGTTGACCATAGTGAATGATGAGTTAGCTGTGAGTTGATCATGATGAGTTGACCACAGCGAGTTGTCCCATTCCACTGGAAAAGCTTCTAGTCCTGGGGAACATGAAAGGAAAGAGAAGACAAGGCTAGACACAACCAAGACTGGAAAGTGCAGGTTAGGGATAAATCATTATGGAAATAATCAAGCTATGTGGTCACTAGGACTCCAAAGTAACTTGATGTCACACAATCAATCAGCCATGATTTTAAGTTCAATGTTCTCTTGAGTTGTGGGCAGCAATGAAAGCAATGACAAAGAAGATCATGCCTCCGATCTTCGGGTTGGTATCTCCTTGGAGGCATCTCCTTGGCTGCTGCAAGAAACAAAATGGTGGGACTTTCCTAGAGTCTAATGCTGTGATTTTAATTAGTCCTTGTGATTCTTGGTCATATTCTTTGACTTCGATCAGCTACAACTATACCGTTATTACATAGAAGTTGCTAAGTCAAAGAAGATAAACAGGTACTACCTTTTCCCACTGTATTTAAAAAGTTGCTATATGGAAATAGAACCCAAGAACAGTAAAGGCAAAGGTGAAGGAAGATGCCCAAGTTAAGTAATAGTGGAATTTCTAATGCAACATTGAATATTAAACATACAATCTTATTAATATTGAGGGTACTGTTTAGCCTGGATGAAATATAGATGGAGCTCTGAATTTCACTAAGTAAGTTTAAATCTGGGTATGAAATTTTACAAATTGTCTACGAAACTTTAAAACCCTTCAAAAAATATCCATGTCAGTTTCAGCATACAAAATTACAAAACCACCTTACTCAGGCCTATTGAAAATGTAAAAGATGACAGCACAGAGATTTTTTTATAATCTCTACCTGCCCACACTAACTAGAGCATACAAAACTTTTGCTAAACCAATACTCGAATACAGCTCATCAGTCTGGAACCCACATTATGTATCTGATATTAACACAGTTGAGAAAGTCCATAAATATTTCACAAGAAAAGTTCTCCACTCCTCTACTTGTTGCAGAATACCTTATGCCACCAGACTTGAAATTCTAGACCTAGAAAACCTAGCCACCTTCAGTCCGATCTAAGTATAGTATAGAAAATCATACATTGCAATGTCCCACCTGTCAATGAATACTTCAGGTTCAACCATAACAACACAAGAGCAAACAATAGATACAAACTCAAGGATAATCACACCAAGCTTGATTGCAGGAAATATGACTTCAGCAACAGAGTGATCAATGTCTGGAATATTCTACCTGGCTTTGTGGTTTCTTCCCCAAACCCCAAAAACTTTAACCTTTCTACTTTTGACCTCACCCCTTTCCTAAGAGGTCTGTAGGGGGCGTGCATAAGCGCACCAATCGTGCCTACTGTCCCTGTCCTATTGTTTCTTTTTATTTTTCTTATATGTATCCATGTATTCATAACTATGTTTTTACTTATACCTATTATCTTGTAAGCAACTGACAAACCAAATAAATAAATAAATTAAAGATAATTGTTTCCCAAACTGGCTACTGCCAATTGTGTGGACTTCAGATCCCAGAATCAACAGCAAGGACCTTTCTTTCTGAAGAAATCACCCTAACTTGATTTTGAAACGTGAAACCATTATGCAAGTTGCTAGGCGAAAATGAATACCTGAATCCACCTTTCGAGTTCCATATATCTGAGTAGTACTGATGTAAAAGATGACCAGGCTGAGCTTGAGGGATGAATCAAATGCATAATAAGTCATGAGTCCCTGCACGCCCACAAGAGATCTAAGTCTAGCCCATTGTGAACGCCTTTTTATTCCCGCTCATTTTCCTTGAGTTTTAGTAGACCAGATTCTTGTAGAGAGCTTAAGCTTGCAATAAATCTTTATACTCATTTGAACTGCCTGAATCTCCTGATTTCTGTGATGCTTGACAATCAATGTGTGCACATTTGTTTACCTACAGAGAAAGAAATCGTGTTGGGAAAAAATATTTCCTCTAAGAAAAAACTTGCTGCAAGATATACCCTTAGGTTAAATGAATCACAACAGCAGGTGCATTCTGGAAACATATACAAAGTATGACTAGCCATGATGCTAAATTCAGCAACCAAGATAGGACAAAAGGAACCTGGAAACGGAGCAAGTGTTGTTCAGGGAAAAGGCAGCCCTGAACAGACTGGGGCGACCAAACCAATATCACACCATTTATGGAGATAACTTAAGAGCTGTGGTGGTGCAGTGGTTAGAATGCAGTACTGCGGGCTACTTCTGCTGACTGCCAGCAGTTCAGCAGTTTGATTCTCACCAGCTCAAGGTTGACTCAGCCTTTCATCCTTCCAAAGTCGGTAAAATGAGGACCCAGATTGTTGGGGGCAATATGGTGACTCTGTAAACCACTTAGAGAGGGCTGTAAAGCACTATGAAGCAGTATATAAGTCGAAGTGCTATTGCTACCTGTTGAGATCAGACAAGCACCAGCAGCCTAGGAATGTAGGTCAGAAAGGGACCCTCAGTAACTGTTGACAAACACCAACCTATCTCTGTTGGTTTTACTTCATTCACTAAGGTTATGGGTTTTTTGAACAATCCAGAAAGCTTTCTCTCTACCTAAAGAGACTCACTTCACTTCAGTCTAGCCAAAAGGTCTCTTGCTTGGCAGGAATTTTTGGTCCCAAGATTCAAAAGGTTGACTATTTGTACAGTAGCCAAAGTTTAATTGCTTTCCAGCAATTTGTAGGGAATGCTCCACCCTGAAACCGATGATTAGTTTTCTCACTCATGACATAACCTTCCTTTGGTAATGTTCTCTGGAAGTCCTGCCAAATCTATTCTAAGAGGGCATATATTCGTGAATATTTCTCGTTAACACTTATCACCAAGTGGGGTCACCAGGAAAGCCCCCACAGCAGAGTCATCCTTAGTAGTCTACTTCCTTTGTGCACCAGAAATATGTGGACTGAAACCAAGACTCTTCATGCATTGGAAAGGTTTACTTGGAAGGGTTGCTGAATTAGTGATTGGGTTGATGAGATTTGTCAAAACGATACAATGTTCTCTCTGACAGCAGCATAATTACCAAAGTTGAGGTGGGAAAGACTTGCAGGAACCAACCTGTACTGGTCTCGCTGGAGGAGGAACATTTCCAGTTCTCATGCTTATGTCACTGATTCTTATCTTTCAGTGAGTAAACACCGCGATTTTGTTCTTCTCCAAATACTTAGGATTCTGTCTTACAGCCATATATTCAGGAGCGGACCCAACTTCTGAACCTGATCTCAGACAGTTGCAGATCCACCAAGGCTTAAATAACCACCACACTTAAGAGACAAGGACAATAAGATAATGTCATCTCATGAATGGAGGCCCTTTAATTAATCCCCTCGCACATATGTGCTAGTCGTTTCTGGCTCTAGGGGGCGGTGCTCATCTCCATCACAAAGCCAAAGAGCCAGCACTGTCTGAAGACATCTCCATAGTCATGTGGCCGGCATGACTAAATGCTGAAGGTGCACGGAACACTGTTACCTTCCCACCAAAGTAGTCCCTATTTTTCTACTTGCGTTTTTTACATGCTTTTGAACTACTAGGTTGGCAGAAGCTGGGACAAGAAACGGGAGCTCACTCCATTACATGACACTAGGGATTCGAACTGCTGAACTGCCGACCTTTTTGATTGACAAGCTTAGCATCTTAGCCACTGAGCCACACACGTCCCTTAAATAACCATAGCAATAGCAGTAATAGTAATCAAAGCTAACTTGCTTAAAAAATTATTTTTTAGAAATGAATATAATCAAATCATAAGCTTTTTCTTAAGATAAGGTAACCATTTGATCCAAAAGAACATTACTTTTCTTTTTCCTTTCTTTGCTCATCAAAGTCCAAGATTTTTCAAGACTTATTTGGTGGAAGTAACATTGGAACATAGAAAATTATGAATTGTTTTCAGAAGTTTTATTGCTGCCTAATTAAAAAGGATATGTAATAAACATGCGGCACAAAGTAGTCAAATAACTAACTACTTATGAAGTTTTTACATCTTTAGAAGGTTAACTTTCTGCTAATTGAGTAACTTTTCTGAAGCTATAAATGTCTAATATGTAAAGAAAACCAGCCATACTCACCTGAAAGCAGCCAGCACGAAACCTCGCCAGGAAGAGACAGCCAGGCCAGCTCAACCAACCCGGGAAGACTGAGCAGGAGCGGTGAAACCCGCAGCTCAACCAACCCGGGTAGCCCAGGAGGGAGCTGCAGAGAGCGGCCCGGCCAGACAGACCAGGCGGTTCCCACGATGGAGTCCGGAGAGACAGAGACCCCGACCGAACCGGCCAGGATCCAACCTACAACTGACCTGCGCAGGTCCAGTAGGCAGAGACGGAGCCCCGCCTACCTACGGGACTATGCGACGTAAGGACTGAACCAAGAGGGGAGGGGTGTTCTGTCCCCTCATTTGAATTCTTGAGATCCCCGCGCTTTGATTGGCCAAAGCGCGGGGCGATCGGATTGGCTAGGCGAGCCGCACCAATTGGCTCGCTGAGAATCTCCCGCGATTGGTCAATTCGAATCGCGGGAGATTCAAAGCGGTGCCATTGGCCGCGGCTTTAGCCCCAGTTCGGTTCCTGACTAAATAAAAGAGCTTGATACACAGTCACCGACTCCTGGCTTCCTTCTATGCGGACTTAACACTGGCGACGAGGGTGGGATCCCTTTACTGAACCGAAGCACATGTCCGACGGAAGCCAGCCAACCGACAAGATGGCCAGCATCGCACCACCAACCCCCTTCAACCCTGCTACTGAGGACTGGGAATCTTACATGGACAGATTCCACATGTTCCTCGAATGCAATGATCTGAAGGATGCCACGGGACCGAAGAAACAAGCCATATTCCTACACACTGCGAGCCCGCAGTGTTTAAGATAGCAAAGGCGCTAGCCAAACCTGCCGACATTACTGTGATGGATTGGGCGGACCTCGAGCCATTGCTCCGGAGACACTACGCTCCAGCCGTGCCCATCCTCATCCGACGGCACAAATTTTATCGGCGGGACCAGCGGTCGGGCGAGAGTTTCAGTGATTTCGTTGCAGAGCTGCGGCGCCTGGGAGGACTATGCGAGTTCTCCAACATGAACGAGGCCCTTCGGGACCGAATCTTACTCGGCCTTTGGGACCCCTTTCTCCAAAGTCAGTTGATGGCTAAGGGCAACATCGCTCTCGCCGACGCCATCTCTGAAGCCGCGGCTGCCGAAGCAACCCGACAATCAGAAGACCGCATGCGGAGACCAAACGCCAGGGACCGCACCGAAAACAACAACCCGGCAAGGTCGACCGAAGCCCAACCTGCAACTACCACCCACCAAGGCGAACTCCACTCCACCTCAGGCACGTCAGACGAGGAGGAAGACATCCACCGTCTCCAGGCAGGCCACGACCAGCGCAGCCGGCAGAGTCGTAAGTCAAGGACCGCGTGTGCCGGTTGCGGAGGCGACCACCCCAGATCCGAATGCCGGTTCTTCGACTCCATTTGCCGGCACTGCGACAAGAAGGGCCACATCGCACACGTCTGCCACCTCAAGAAGACCCACAGCCCCAGGCGATGGGACCCGAGCGAGCAGAGACGAGAGAGCACACCCCCCAGGACCAGAGACCGGCCAGCAGACAACCACTGGGAGCGAAACGGATGAGCCCAACGAGGTGGCGAGACCAGGCGGAGAGAAGAGACACATCAGACGGTCACCATCGGCCACGCCACAACCACAGACGCCAGAAAGGTCTACGTGGAGGTAGGCATCGAAGGCGAACCCTGTAAAATGGAGGTGGACTCCGGGTCCTACCTTTCAATGGTAGCCTGGCAAGAAATTAAACGCTTGGTGCTAGAAAACCAGAGACTAATCCTCAAGGACTACCAGGGAAACCGCATCCCTGTAGTCGGAACAGGACAGTTTACAGTGACCTACAAGGGACATGCCGAAAGACTTCTTTTAACCATCGTTGATCGAGACCGACCTAGCCTACTGGGACTTCAATGGTTTGCACCGCTAGGCATCGCAGTCATGGGCATCGACCACATCGCCGAAGCCAACTGGGAGCAGCAACTGGCCCAGGACTTCCAAGAAGTGTTCGACGGTACCCTAGGCAAGTACCGAGGGCCCCCTATATCCTTCAGCCTAGACCCAAACGTTCCCCCGAAACACCTAAAACCAAGGAGGGTACCGTGCGCACTCAAACCAAAAATCGACGAGCAAATTGACAAGCTCGTCAAGCAAGGGGTATTACAACCCATAGACCAAGCCCGGTGGGAGACCCCCATAGTCACCCCAATTAAGCCTGATGGGTCAGTGAGAATCTGCGGGGACTATAAGGCCACCCTAAATGGTGCCTTGCAGCAAAGCGCTTACCCCGTCCCAGTAGTGCAGCATCTCCTACACTCACTGGGAGGGAGCAAAGTTTTCGCAAAACTCGACCTGGCCCAAGCATATCAGCAACTGGCGGTCGACGAAGAAACTGCAGAGGCGCAAACCATAGTCGCCCACCGGGGAGCCTTTAGATGCAACCGCCTCCAATTTGGAGTCAGCATGGCACCTGGAATTTTCCAGAGCCTCATGGAAAGACTCTTACAGGGCATCAAGGGGGTGGTCCCATACTTCGATGATGTACTAGTATCGGCAACCAACCAGGCCAAACTAGAGACTCGCCTAAGGGAGGTGCTAACGAGGTTCAAAGAAACTGGGCTTAAAGTGAAGAGGGAAAAATGCCAGCTGTACACAGAGCAGGTTGAATTCCTAGGATACCTCCTAGACCGACACGGCATTCACCCCACCAACAAGAAAATTAAAGCCATCAAGGAAGCCCCCACACCTAAGTCAAAAACAGAACTGCAGGCCTTTCTGGGGCTACTTAACTTTTATAATGTCTTCCTGCCCCAAAAGGCGACCGCGGCGGAGCCTTTACATAGGCTTTTGGACAAGGCGGCTACCTGGACTTGGGGGAAATGCGAGGAAGCCACCTTCAGGAAAACCAAGGACCTGCTCACTTCGGATGCCGTCCTCATCCAGTACAACGAGACCCTACCACTAGCCATCACATGCGACGCATCACCCTTCGGCGTCAGCGCTGTCCTCAGCCACACTCTCCCCGACGGAAAGGAAGCACCCATCGTGTTTTTTTCAAGGACCCTCACCAAACCGGAGCAGAACTACAGCCAGCTGGACAAAGAGGCTTTGGCTATCGTCGCCGCAGTAAAAAGGTTTCATGAATACCTCTACGGCCGGACGTTTACCATCATCACCAACCACAAACTGCTGCTGGGAATCCTTGCAGGGAACAGGGCCACCCCGAACATTCTGTCTCCCCGAATGACAAGGTGGTCCGAATTCCTGGCTGCCTACAACTACGGACTCACACACCGACCAGATAAGACTATCTCCCATGCGGACACCTTAAGCCGCTCACCGTTACCGGAACCAGACACTGACCCAGCACCCACGACGACCACCCTCAGCATAGAGACTCTACCCAACCTACCCATAACCGCGTCAGACATTGCCCAAGAAACTAATAAAGACAAATGTCTGGCGCGAGTTTTGCATTGGGTAGAGAAAGGATGGCCGGAAAAGGACAATGACGAGTCCGTCAGGACATTCCGGAACCGGCAAACGGGACTCTCATTACTAAAAGGGTGTATACTATGGGGGGATAGGGTGGTTATCCCGGAAAAACTACAAGGGAAGGTTTTGGAACTGTTACACGAGGGGCACCCGGGCATCGTTAGGACAAAAGCCCTGGTCAGAAGTTACGCTTGGTGGCCAGGGATGGACAAACAGATCGAGGCCTGGGTAGCAAGGTGTCAACGATGCCAGGAAACTAGGCCAAGCCCACCCACAGCACCCATCCAAGAGTGGGAAACCCCCAGGGGACCGTGGTCTAGGATCCACATAGATTTCTTCGGGCCCACAAAAGGACACACTTTCTTAATAACAGTAGACGCTTACTCCTACTGGCTGGAGGTAAGCAACATGAGAACAACCACCACGGAGGCCGTGACCAAAGAACTCTGCAAACTTTTTGCAACACACGGCCTCCCGGACGTCCTCGTCTCCGACAACGGGCCCCAATTCACCTCGCTAGAATTTGAAAAATTCCTAGCAGAAAGGGGCATACGACACGCACTGACAGCCCTGGCGCATCCAGCGGCGAATGGTAGGGCGGAACAGATGGTTCAATTCACAAAAAAAACCATCCAGAAAATAGACCACGGGGAAATCCAGGACAAAATAAATAAATTACTTTTCATACAGCACATAACCCCAAACACCACAACAAATAAAAGCTCAGCAGAACTGCTAATGGGGAGGAAAATAAGGTCCCCCCTCGATAGATTACACCCCACTTACAACCCAGAGAAACCCCCAGACTCCACCAGCAAACACCAAACCTTCGCACCAGGCGACGCCGTCTACGCGAAGAACCTAACCGGAGACCCATTATGGGTACCAGCAATCATAACACAACTAACAGGCCCACACTCGTACCGGCTACAAGCAACTGACGGACGAGCGTGGAAACGCCACATCGATCAGTTAAGATCGAGGACGACCACACAAGACACCACCGACATGTAACCAAGCAAAACCAACCCCCTCAACACATACCAAGAGGGGAGGGGATACCCAGGGAACCAAAACCCAGAAAAACTAAACCAGCCATACTCACCTGAAAGCAGCCAGCACGAAACCTCGCCAGGAAGAGACAGCCAGGCCAGCTCAACCAACCCGGGAAGACTGAGCGGGAGCGGCGAAACCCGCAGCTCAACCAACCCGGGTAGCCCAGGAGGGAGCTGCAGAGAGCGGCCCGGCCAGACAGACCAGGCGGTTCCCACGATGGAGTCCGGAGAGACAGAGACCCCGACCGAACCGGCCAGGATCCAACCTACAACTGACCTGCGCAGGTCCAGTAGGCAGAGACGGAGCCCCACCTACCTACGGGACTATGCGACGTAAGGACTGAACCAAGAGGGGAGGGGTGTTCTGTCCCCTCATTTGAATTCTTTAGATCCCCGTGCTTTGATTGGCCAAAGCGCAGGGCGCTTGGATTGGCTATGTGAGCCGCGCCAATTGGCTCGCTGAGAATCTCCCGCAATTGGTCAATTCAAATCGCAGGAGATTCAAAGCGGTGCCATTGGCTGCGGCCGCCGTGGCTTGGAAATAAAAAGCCTCAAAGTTTTCCTTTGGCCCTGGTTCGGTTCCTGACTAAATAAAAGAGCTTGATACACAGTCACCGACTCCTGGGTTCCTTCCACGCAGATTTAACAGATTGGAAAATCAATGGGTAATCTAATCTCCTCTCCAGACTGAGAATTAAACTTAGTTTGGATAGAAGTGGGGAAAGCTTCAAACACTCACAATATTTCTTCCTTTTCAAGTATGGTCTATCATTATATGAGTCCAAAAGAAAATCTTATGTAATCTGATATATATGCATGGAATTTTCCAGAATCATCTGCTGCATCAGATTGATCACTTCCCAATCACAAGAATTCTTATACTTCCATGGAGTAGGATATGGATGTTTCTTTACACACTTTAAGAAGCATCTCCACTAAGTCATTGATCTGTGGACTATCACATGAAGAAATAACAGGAACATCTCAAGTACTACAAAGTAGTTTTAGTGTAAATTTTAAGGCATTTTGGTAACCATTACTTCACTGAATAAACTAGAAAAGACTAAGGAAGGCAGGAGAGGAGGAGGAGGAAGAGAAGGAGGAGGCAGAGGTAAAGGAGGTGGTGAATTAAAACATTGGTTCTGAACCTTCTCACCTTCCCATATTTTCTTCTGACTCTTCTGCTTATCTTCTGGTTTGTCGCCTTGCAAGCCTGTAAAGGCTACATGTAAACATTTCAAATATGTCAGTGAATAAATATAACCATGGTATCTCACCCTCCTTTTTTCCAAGAAGTTTCCCTTCTTACCCTTACAACAATTTAACATGGAATAAAGTTAGCTGAGATAAATCGAATGATGCAAGGAGCAATTTTCCTGTCTTCAAGAAAAGAAGAAAGCATCAGATCCTTGCAAACCATCTTCGTCCAAAGTATCCGAAAGAAGGACCAGAACCAAACTTCTCTGTGTGTCTTCCTATGTTTACCTTTTTCAACATAAAATTAAAGGACTAGAGACCTGAGATGACCACAATTCTTTGGCTGTCAGAAGAAGACAATTATTGAAAGCCAGGTTGGAATTGGGAATAGCCGATTGACCTTCTGTGAGGAACACACACACACACACACATTGTTTGCATCCTTCAAAGACTCAGGAATGAAAACGAAGCAAAGGATGTTGTAAGAGAATTGTTTTGCAGGCTGGATTGTGAATACTATGACTCATTTGTAGACATACATGTGGAGAATAGGAAGGGAAAGTTCATTCACAGAGTTGGTTTTGAGAAGGGTAAACATGTTAGCTGCCTTATCATTTCCTAGTTTGTCTACTCTTGTTAGATAATGGCTTGAACCGATAAGAAAGGTGTGATAAATGAGAATTATATGTGAATGGCTGGAGCCCGATTAAAATTAGCTGCTTACCTTGAGACAATCAAGTGGACCTCATCACCTCAGGACAAAAACTGGTTCAAGAGGCCTTAATTCTTAATTGCTCACTCCCTCCCCCTTCACACAACTGAGTTGGATTCCAGGAAATAATCTTGGCATCCCACTGTGCCATTCAAAGAGTCCACCTTCCTACCCTAATATGTCTTGTCCTGCTTTTCAGAGATTAACCAATGTTAATTAGATGCTATCATTGCTGTAGTAGTGATTGATTTTGAACATGTGTATTAAAATAGTTATGAATAGAATAGAATAAAATTAATAGAATAGAATAGAGTAGAATAGAATAGAACAGAAAAGTATGGAATGGAATAGAATGGAATGAACAGAATAGAATAGAATAGAATAGAATAGAATAGAATAGAATAGAATAGAATAGAATAGAATAGAATAGAATAGAATAGAACAGGAAAGTATGGAATGGTATGGAATGGAATAAAGAGAAGAGAAGAGAACAGAAGAGAACAGAACAGAACAGAACAGAACAGAACAGAACAGAATTCTTTATTGGCCAAGTGTGATTGGACACACAAGGAATTTGTCTTTGGTGCATAAGCTCTCAGTGTACATAAAATCTATAAGTGATAAATCATGATCATAATCATCATAAAAATACATTCATCATAAATCATAGCATACAACTCTTAGTGATAGTCACCTAGTCACTTAGTCACAGCGATGGGAAGGAAGGAAGGAAGGAAGGAAGGAAGGAAAGAAGGAAGGAAGGAAGGAAGGAAGGAAGGAAGGAAGGAAGGAAGGAAGGAAGGAAGGAAGGAAGGAAGGAAGGAAGGAAGGAAGGAAGGAAGTGGATTTTGCCACAAAGTATCATGCAACTGGAATCAGGCAAGATCAAGATCAAGAACTAGTTGGGTTCTTTTCAAACTAGGAAACACTTCAAAGGTTGTGTTTCAGGAGCTGCAGGGCTGAGGACTAAACAGCACACCAAAATTTTCAAAATGTCACAAATGTTGGATCGATGGGGAGCAAAATCCTTCATCCTGCAATTACCCCTTGAGTTCACCAAGTTTTAACTTTGATACCATTCTGGGCAGAATGAGGGTGATAAGAAAAAATGACTCCAATCCTAAAATTAAATGGCTGTCCTAACCATATTTGCAAACTGGAAGCTCCTTTGAGGCTGCCGAGCCTCTCTTAGGAGTAAACCTGCAACGAATTGATCTGTGGGAGTCATAATATTTGTACAGGTTTTTTATTATCATAGACTTCATTAAAGAATGTTGTTACAAAACAGTACCTCTTGTAACATAAAATGATCCCTATAAAAACACAGAATAAATAATGTGTTTGTGTCTTGAATTCTTCATTCTGTGACTTGCTGCTCTTTTCATCCTTTCCAAAATATCAGGCACAAAACCTGATATTCTAGGAACACGCCTGAAAAGTAACCAAGAGTTGGTTGGTTATAATAAGTTGTTTTTAACTCCTGGTATGCTTTTAGTTGGGTGAAGGATCCTTTAAGGGCCTATAAACATTTCCTTCTTCTCCTCTACAGCCTCCAAAGATAAACTGAGTCACCAGATGTGAAGAGAGAGACCATGTGAGACAGGAACAGTGTTCACAGTACATTGTGACTTGTCTCATTTGCCAGCAAATCAGAGGTTAATAATCATAATTGGTTTTTTTTTTCTCTTGTCCTTCAACCTTCACTCCCCCTGTTTAAATCAATCTAGAATTAAGTTAAAGGCTTCCCCTGTCTGGTCATTTCTGACTCTAGGGAACTGTGCTCATCTCCATTTCTTAGCCAATCAAGCCAACATTGTCCAAAGACACTTCCATGATCATATAACTGACTTGACTATATGCTGAGGCACATGGAATTCTGTTACCTTCCCACCAAAGTGGTACCTATTTATCTATTTGCATTTACTTGCTTTTGAACTGTTAGATGGGTAGGAGCAGGGGTGGACTGCTTGGGGTTTGCAGGGATTTGGGAGAGCCCCTAATTAAGATTCTGTGCAGTTCAAAGAACCCCCAAATCCCACTCCTGGCTGGCTCCACCCAGCCCAGGAGTCCCCATGCAATCCCTTTTGGATGCAGAAAAGTGCAGGGTGTGCACAGAGGCTCGGGGAGGGCAAAAAACGGGCCACCCAGAAATTCAGAAAGGCCAGAAATTGGCCCATTTCTGGCTTCCAGAGAGCCTCTGGAGCCCGGGGAGACCATTTTCATCTTCCTGGAGGCTCGAGGAAAACTCTGCAGCCCAGGGAGAGCAAAGACACCGCCCCCCCTGCCATGGTGCAGAAGGCCAACTAGGCCATGCCCAGCATGGCTACGCCCACCCAGCAACCAGGTAGAGAACCATTTGCTAAAATTTTTGAAGCCCACGCCTGGGTAGGAGTCACCCCATTGCACGGCTCTTCGGCTCTTGGGTCTTAAACCCAGACTGTCAGCTTTCCAACTGACAAGCTCAGTATCTTTAACCACTGAGCTCTCGTGCACTCCTCAGTATAAAATAGGGGTTCCACATTCATTTTTCCCCCTTTTTTTTTTTCATCCTCTTGCTCTCTTTTTTGTCAATTACAGACAAGAGTGCAATAATAAACTTCGAAGCGGAACGAGGGGTTGTTTTTGGGTTACACCAGAAAGTTACCTCCACTGTTCACGAACCCAAGTTAGTTCAAGAAAAAGACAACTCTGACAAACCCAGCCAGGTCATTGCAAAAGGGCTTGTTACAGAGAACTTCAGTCATCTTCAGTCTTCAGCAGCATGAAGGAAAGGATCTGGAGAGTTGATGCTAAAGAGTCACTTTCCGGTCTTTCTAACAGAGAAGTTATTCTGGAAAATAAGCTATTCTGCACCATTTGGCCAGACTAGAAATTAGCCAGGCAGAATGCAAATCTCTCTCTCTCTCTCTTTTTTTTTTTTTTTTTTTGCATAATTACTTCAAAAGTGTAATCGTACCAACAGAGGAAACCTTCAAGCCAATGGCATGCATAGCAAATCGATTTCACTCTGGGCCTTCCAGGATGGTTTTACCTGTTTTGCTCCTGCTTGCAACCACCACCAACTTTCCCAGACCGAGTCAACAGTCTCAGACATGTTTTGCCATGTTCAGGCTCTTTCATGTACAACCTTCTTGGTACAACTTGGCCTGGCTTCAAACCACCCACACACTAAAGGGATGAAAAGATCGAATTAGGGGAAAATTTCCACCTATTTATCCTTACGAAGGAGGGGGGGGGAAATGACAAACAAATACCAAGCGTTGAGTTGCACAGGTAGACGCACCCAACTCTTTTGTGTCTGTCAACTGACTAAAATGCTTAACAACTTTGCCACAGAATACAATGGATGGCAGCTTGACATTGTAAAGGTAAAAAAAAAAATAAACTAAAGATTTTCCTTGTCCAGTTGTGTCTGAATCTAATGTCTTCTCTCAGTTGTTATCATTATTTTCCCAGGCTGGGTTCATAGCATCTCAGCCACCAAGCAATATCAAGCAAAACCATGGTAGATAACAATCATTTCAATCATCTGCATGAATATAGTTATCTTGTGGTCCTGGCTATGCAATCACTTTGAATATTTACTGCTGGATAAAAAGAAACTGAAGCAATACAACCCTCTGGGAACGAGCAGAATTTTTCAGAAGTGGACTGAGATCCATTATCTAAAATGATAATAGATTAGAGTCTGTGCATTGTGAAACATTTGCTTAAAACCTTGAAAACTTTTGCACATGCACTGTGCATCTCTTTTCCCATCTTCAGTATTATCTGTTATTTACTCACACTGTGTAATGATTCAGTCAGGTTTTTTTATTGTACTGAGCCAACTGCATATATTAACATACTCTGCAATCTCTTCAAATAAAGAACTGCTTCAGAGCCAATTCTGTCATCACCTCTTATGAATTTGCATTCCTTTTTATATTTTTTAGGGGGGGGGGGAATCTACTCAAGGCATTTTTATCTAAATCTAAAATTATCACCTGCGTTGCTTACTTGTACAGATATTTTCAACCTGTGTCTTATTTTATTATTAATGGGTTTTTAAAAAAAAAAAAAACCTTTGATCTTTGTGCCAATCATGATAAAGGCAGAATTTTTAATGAATACGTGGAACAAGATAGGTAGTTTAACAGCCAGTTTGTCTAGTTTGGGTATGTGTTTTTGTATTTGTAAATGGGCGTTGGCATTTATTTTTTCATTTGTGTAAGATCTAGCTCATAATATGTATCTGTTTCGATTGTTTAACCACTAGCAAGCTTTAAAGTAGCACTGATACATTACAGATAAACATCAGAACTAACCAAAGCATAGATAATTCAGCATGTTCAATAATTTATTCAAAGCTCAGGTGCATTTATTAAAACATAGAATCAATCTATTGAAAACATCAGGAATATCTTTCTGATCAGACTGCTTAATCCTGCATTTTGCTAAAAGAAGAGAGTATTTGTAGCTCAGGATTGAACTGCAGGGTCCTTGGTGCTCTCTGAGCTTGGTTGTTTTCTTGCAGACATTTCATTACCAAATGAGGTAACATCAGGGGTGGGATTCTAGCAGTTTGCACCTATTTGCTAGAACCGGTTGTTAACAGTCTAAGCAGTTTGGAGAACCGGTTGTTAGAAGAAATTACTGGCCTAATCCTGTAAGGAAGGCAGGAAGGAAACATTCTGGTGTTGCTTACAGAAACTGCCTCTCCATTAACCCTTATTACATTCTTGGCAGGACTAGATTTCCTGTCTCAAAAACTTCTCTGGAGTTTTTTTTTTCCTCCTTTGCTGGTACTTTGTGTGGAGTGACCATTCAAAGTTACAAGGGCACTGAAAAAAGTGACTTATGACTATTTTTCACACTTACGACTGTTGCAGCATCCCCACAGTCATGAGAGGTCAGCCGAGGAAATGCGTGCCTCGATGTGAGTGATACTGAGTTGGCCATGCCCAGCCAATAACATGACCACCAAGCCATGTCCACCAACTAAGCCATGCCCACAGAACCGGTTGTTTAAAAAATTGAATCCTACCCTTGGGTAACATCATCAGAACATTTT
This sequence comes from Hydrophis major, assembly GCA_033807585.1. Lineage (NCBI taxonomy): Eukaryota > Metazoa > Chordata > Lepidosauria > Squamata > Elapidae > Hydrophis > Hydrophis major. Next base: position 16,082,495 of record CM066332.1, on the reverse strand, counting down.
GCTGTTGCTTCTACTAAGATCCAGTCTGGCAACACAGGAATCTCGTAACCAATCTTTGATAGCAGTGGCATACCAGAGCTCTTAAACTGGGGGGATTTCCTTTACAATAAGGTGGCAGACTTCTCCCAATGGAGGTTCAAATAAGGAGTAACAAAGCTTCTACCTAGTATTGATTGAGAGCACCAGTCCAACTTATTCTGGATTGTCTCTCTGCCTCCATCAGTTTGGGGCCTCAGACTCTGGAAAGAACAACAAAGATGATTAAGGGGCTGGAGGCTCAAACATATGAAGAATGGCTGCAGGAATTGAGTATGTCTTGTCTGGTAAAAAGAAGGACCAGGTATGATATCATAGCAGGGTTCCAAGATATGAGGGGCTGCCACAAAGAAGAGCGGGGGCACATATACTCCAAAGCACCTCAAGGCAGGACAAGAAGCAATGGATGGAAACTAATCACAGAGAGAAGCAACCTAGAACTAAGGAGGAATTTCTTGGCAGTTAGAACAATTAACCAGTGGAACAACTTGCCTCCAGAAGTTGTAAATGCTCCAACACTGGAAGTTTTTAAGAAGAGATTGGATAACCATTTGTCTGAAATGGTATAGGGCGGTGGTGTCAAATGCAAGGCCCATGGGCTGAATTCAGCCAAAGGGGTGCTTAAATCTGGCCCACAGGACCAGCCTGGAAATAGCAACAGACCAGCCCACAGTGCCTCTGGTGGCCAAAACTGGGCATGGCGGGCCATGCGCAGTCCCCCTCTATGCCCCATTTTGGCCAGCAAAGCAGTGTGGTATTCTGCTGGTTCGGCCCGGTTCTACCAAGCTGATGAACAGAGGAGACCGAATCAGTTCTCTACACCACTCTGCTGTTGGACCTGCCCACCTGCCCAGGCTCCCAAACTGCCCTTTATCCTCTGCTTTTGAAACGCAGCTGTTTGCGGGGCACAGCAAAGTGCTGCGCGGCAGCTGCTGAAGCAACTGGGAGAGTGCAGGCTTGCAGGAGGTGAGTTGGAACGCCTCTGCGCTTGTGCAAAAGTGCATGCTTGACACGTGCCCACATGCAAAGTGTGTGCATGCTTGCAGAGCGTGCCCACCAAGCCATGCTCACTGAACCAGTGGTAAAACTTTTTGATTCGCACCACTGCAACCAAGTGCTACAGGAGGTTGTCCAGACTGAAAATGGGGTGCAGGGGGGGATTACACTTAGCCCCTCCATGCCCCCTATTGGCCGGCAGGCTGCTGCAGGAGGCATCTGTCCCATCTCCTCCTCCCTCAGCTGGCTAGTGGAGGAGAACTACAATGCTGATCCGGCTCTCAAAGAAATCCAGTTTGACACCCTGGTTTAGAGTTTCCTATAGCTAGTGGTTTTCCTATGAATACAGTGGTTGGACTGGAAGTCCTCCAAGGTCCCTTCTAACTCTGTTAGTCTGTTACTATTAGGTGGGAAAGAGTTGTGGGAGAACAGCCTGAAACACTGTCTAGCCCTACTGCATGTTGACCGAGGGTCCTTTTTTTCCCTCTAGGGTAGATAAGATCTACAGTCTTGCTCTTACCTTCATAGACTACTCTTTGCTGCCAATGGTGCTGTCAACGAGTAAAGATATTTAAGAATTGTCACACATCTGGCAGTGCTCCTACATTGCCTGATTTTTTTTTTCCTGCACCCAAACTCTTCACAATCTAACAATGGGCAGGGTGACATTGATAATATAGAATGACTCACCCAGGCTTAGTCCCTTCAACACTGGCTGAAGACTGTTTATATTCGAGCACTGTTTAATGGTAACAAAATGCGTGGATGTGTTCCTTATTAGTACACTGACTAAAGAATTGTTCAATCAACAGTTTGTTTCACTTTTGGTCTGGTTCAGGAGTTCTGTTGGTCTTGTTCAGGAGCACCTGCTCTCCACTTGCAAGTTCATAGAGGTGATGGACACAGAAAGTGACATCCTCATCCTGTCCCTTTGGAAACATACAGCAGGAAAGATGTGAGACCTGGTTGTGTGTGTGTGTGTGTGTGTGTGTGTGTGTTTAAATTTTTACAAGCTGTTGTATGATGTTTTATAAGCCAACCTACCCCTACTCTAGGGAGGAAAAACCCTTTCATCTACTTCATTCTGATAGTTGTTGTTTTTTTAAAAAAATCAGATCATAACTTGATTCAGAGTATATCACCATCACCAGATGATTATTATTACATTGATCAACTTGGCTTCCCTTTTATCAATTTCTGACATAATTTATTTGTTCATTAGATGCATCTCTGTTCAGTGCCTCACAGGTTTGAGATGGTATTTTAATGTTCCTTGCTCTAATTTTATCTGCCTAAAATTAATGCTGCAAGACGGGTTGGAATAGAAGATCAATAGGAGTCCAAATCATCCATTGAGGACTCATGAGTGGGTAGGTGGATTTTTTCTTCTTCAATATATTGGGGAGAGATTTGAACTTTTTTCATTTTCTCCAAATAGCTGGGAAGTGCCACCATCCCTGGTAAACTCCATTCAATTGCTTAAACATTCTTAACAATCCATCTCATCCTGGGCACCCTTTTTTTTTTTTTTTTTGAACTATTACCATCTGGCAGACGGTACAGGATAATAATAAAAACAGGGACAAATAGGTTGAAAAACAGCCTCTATCCCAGGGCAGTAATTATATTGAATTCTACTGTATAGTGCAATATTAATGCAGTATCGGGGGTTTTCAATTCAATTGTATAGAAGGCAAAGGGTGTGTATTTGTGCTTTATGTTTATAATGTATACTGAAAGGACACAGTGGCTTAGTGGCTAAGATGCTGAACTTATCAATCAGAAAGGTCAGCAGTTCAGTGGTTCGAATCCCTAGCACTGCATAACGGAGTGAGATCCCATCCCTTGTCCCAGCTTCCGCCAGCCTAGCAGTTCAAAAGCATGTAGAAATGCCCATGCATTCAGAAGTTTTGGAGAAATATTAGAAATTGGATTTTAAATATAACAAAACAAAATTTAAAACTTGAACCCGAAAACTTTCTGCTAAATATGATAGATTTAAACATGAAGAAAAAATATCAATATTTAATTTTGCACATCATAACTGTGGCCAGAATAACCTATGCACAAAACTGGAAAGTGTCTTCCATTCCTTCAGAGGATATGGTAATTTAAAAAATACATGAATGTGCTGGGATGGATAGCCTAACCAAATTGTTAAAAAATAAACAAGATAGTGACTATTATGAAATATGGAATATTTGGTATGAGTGGTTAAAGAAAAGGTAATATTTGATATTTGGATAAGTTATGGAAATGACAGAAGACGTGCATTTAATCATAAGCTATATAGAGAAATTAAAACATTAAAAGAACGAAGGAGTTATTGTAACAAGGCAGATCATGTCAATGATAAAGATAAAGAAAAAAAATTAACAATTGCTCAATATATGCTGTAAAATGTATGTGTGTGTGTGTGTGTGTGTGTGTATGTATGTATGTATGTATGTATGGCATTCAGCTTTGTTCAGGTATTTTTACACGTCATAGTAGTAGTGCTTTTAAAGTTGTAGCAACATTTCAGCAGAATCTCATCTGCCATCATCAGGCTTCTGTATAGTGTTTGTCTGTGAGTCAGACTTTTACAGTGGTTTCAGATTTAAATTTGGGGCAGCCTATTGCTGTGTCAGAATGGTTTTTTCTTCCTCCTGATTGGTTGAGAGTCTTGGTCTGTGTTTATTGGTCTTGGCATTTGCTGTGTGTGCTACTAATATCTTCTGTCTGTTTTTTTTGGGGGGGGGGGCTCTTTTTGTATCTTGATTGGCTGGCAACATTGTGTTACTTTATTGGAGGCCTTTAGTGCAGCTTGGCTTCGGGTAAATGGACGGCTATCATTAGTTAGGAAGCTGGGTTTCATCTGGGTGCCTGGTTGGGGTATGTTTGAGATGGAGGTATCAGGGGGGATCTGTTTGTGCCGAGGTGTTTGCCTGGCTTGTGGTGTGGAGATTTCTTTGTTTGTGAGTGCAGGCTTCCAAATGATTGACAGCCTGGTGGAATCATCTCTTCTGTTCATGCTTTCTGGTCTTTTTTCAATCTCTATGGCTTCTCTGGTGATTCTGTGGCTGGGATTTTCTATAGTGGCTAGGGTTTTGGTGCCATTGAAGTTGATGTTATGACCTGTGGCTTCCATGTGTTGGACTAGTGAGGAAGTGTGTTCCAGCTTTTTGACTGCATTTTTGTGTTCATCCAGGCGGGTGCTTATTCTTCTATTGGTCTGTCCAATGTATGTGGCCGGGCATGATATATATATGGCATTCAGCTTTGTTCAGGTATAATATAATAAGGCCGGGTCTTTTTTTTTTTTTTTTGAGCCCCGAAAAAATGGCTAGGCCGTCTTTTCGAGGGTGACTTAATCCCCCCTTGCATCTTTGGGCGGGTGGCGACGGCTTGGATGTTGACCTCAGCATTGGTGGGGCACTTCGTATCAGGGTCAATGCAGGCAGCACCATATCCGGGTGTGCAACAAAAGTACTTCCTAACGACAAGCCCCCCCACCATTCCCCTCCATTTCACATGTTTTAATATAGGCCTTAATTTGGGGGAAGGGGCTTAATTTCATTTCATGCCTATAAAACATGCTGGGACTTTCTATTGGGGGAGGCCTTATTGTTGGAGAAACAGGGTATATATATACAATATATATATATTCATGAACACAGCACAGAAGCCTGATGATGGCAGATGAGATTCTGCCGAAACGTTGCTACAACTTTAAAAGCACAACTACAATGACGTGGGAAAATACCTGAGCAAAGCTGAATACCATACATGTGAGTACCCGCAAAAATTTAAGAAAATAAATATATATATATATTGATTTGTCTGTTTTAAATGTATGTCAAATAAATGTTTTTTTTCTAGAATAAAAAATAGGGACCACTTTGGTGGGAAAGCGACAGCATTCCGTATGCCTTTGGCGTTTAGTCATGCTGGCCACATGACCACGGAGACATCTTTGGACAGCGCTGGCTCTTCGGCTTTGTAATGGAGATGAGTACTGCCCCCTAGAGCCGGCAATGACTAGCACATATGAGCAAGGGGAACCTTTACCTTTTAATGTATGCTGAAGATGGCATTTAATTTCATTGTAAGGAGGCGCAATGACAATAAAGTAAACTAAACTAAACTACCATGCTGAGAGAGAGGTGTACTACCATAAAGCAAGTTGATGCAGGTAGAAAGAGGAGGAGGGAGGGAGGAGGTATTCCCAGTACCCTCATTTGATCTCCTTTTATAACTAAAAACAAACAAAAACAGGATGAAAGATGTATTAAGGCCCTTAGTAACAGTACACAGAAATAGATTTCCTGTGGCACAAATCCAACTGGTAAGCCATGAGATATGCTTATAAGGTTCAATCAGACCTGAACCTCCAACTAAGTCTCTTTTGGTGAAATTCAGACCAAGCGTTGATTAGTGTTGATAACAAACTTGGTAAGCAGTTTCGGAAAGCTTCTTATTTCCACCTCAAGACAGAAGCTCCTGCTCAAGAGGCAGCCCCACCAAACTGCTTTCAGCCAGATGAACATTATTCGTGCTTGGGGTTTTAGCAGTACTTTGCGAATCATTTCTCCTGCTAAAAAAAGTATCCACTGGAAATCCTTTTGGCTCTTTAATGCATCCAGTCTTATCGTCTTGCTACTAAAAGTAATAGCAAAAGTTCTGTGGAAGTTCATCAATTTCACGATTGTTCAAAAAAAATGATCCACCTTTGTATTTATAGTGTAAATTTAGAGCTGTTGTCAAAATGGAGGGGTCTTTGGTGCTCTCTGAGCTTGGTTGTTTTCTTGCAGATGTTTCATTACTCAAACTAGGTAACAACATCAGTGCCAGTTCTGATGATACACGGATGATGTCACCTAGTTTGGGTAATGAAACATCTGCAAGAAAATACCCAAACTCAGAGAGCACCAAGGACCCCCTCATTTCAACCCTGAGCTACAAATATTCTCCTTTACTATCAAATTATTATTATTATTATTATTATTATTATTATTATTATTATTATTATTAGTGTTCTTGTTGTTATTGTTATTGTTCTTGTTCTTGTTCTTGTTATTACAATTTCCTTTGTTATGTATAAAATTTCCATACCCACAATGGTAGTGTACTGTCTTTTTTAAATACAGATAATAAACCTTATACACACAATAGTTGTAACCATTATTCTCAATGTCTATTCACCATGATCTTCATTTATCCTTGTTAAACATTTTCATTACTTAATTAAAACTCTGTTCAGTTTTGTCTGTAATTAGTGAATATCAAACCTTATAAACATCACATTTGTAACCATTTATCCTCCAAGTCTACTAATCATAATGTTTACTTATCCTAATTATTCAATATTCTTTATTTAATTACACACTTACTTCATTTTTATTTACATATCCTCCTTGATTTTAGATTTCTAACTTCTGCTTCTATTTTCTAATCATTGATAAAATAATTCCCATGTAGAAAAGTATTCTGTTTCCTCCTCATCCTTATTTTTCAATGTTCATCTATCCATTACAGCACTGTCAATTTTTTTCTAATCACTGGCCTTCTGTCTTAGAAAGGAGAATTTACCTAAGAAAAAAAAAACCCACCCAATTGGCCATGTGCAACTCACAGGACCTCTTCTTTGCTCTGAAGTTATATCACCTTCACTAAGGAATACCAACTCATGATTGTCCTCATTGTCCAGCTCTTTCATGTCACCCTTTTGTCAAGCCTCCTATCCAGAGGCCTCCATTTTAATCATGGTATTCTTTCTTCCTTAGAAGAATACCTGAAGTCCTTTAATTTGGCTTTTTCTTACTTGAACATCACACCTTCATAAGAAATTTGTTAGCTACAAGAGGCAATAGATGTCAACTCAGTGAGGGTATTCAGTACCAGTTCCAGAGAACCGGTAGCAGAAATTTTGAGTAGTTCGGAGAACCAGCAAATACCATCTCTAACTGGCCCCAACCCATCTATTCTCTGCCTCTTGAATCCCAGCTAATCTGCTCGATCTTCTTTTGTTGCCCTGCACAGGAGAGCAGAGCTGGAAAGCAGGTTAGTGGGGTGGGGAGGGAATGGGGATTTTACAGTTAACTTCCCCCAGGAATGAGGTGGGAATTGAGATTTTGTAGTATCTTTCCCCTGCCACACACACCAAGCCATGCCACGCCCACAGAACCAGTAGTAAAAAATTTTGAAGCCCACCACTGTGTCAACTCCTGCACTATGGTATAACAAGTGTCAACTCCTGCACTATGGTATAACAAATGCACTCATGGTTTCCAACTTACGAGGTACTCTCCAAAAAAGGGAGTAAACATTAGTACTTCAAGAGACCCATGGACAGTTACATCTCCCTCCCTAGTTTCTTCTTATATTTCTCCTTCATTTTATTTTATCCATTGAAGTTAACAGGCGAATAATCCAATGTCTGCAGAGAATCTTAGAAATAGTAAGAATAACTCTTGCCGTTCTACTTCAGTGGGTCTGCTTTGAATAAAAACTGTGTTTCAGGGGTGTCAAACTCAAGGCCCATGTGGTCAGATCTAGCCCACAGGGCCCAGTCTCCATGTGTTGCTTTGGCCCAATGCATCGACCCAATGCAAAGAGGAAACATGGCAGCAGTTTGGAGAGTGGTGTCAAGCATGCCATGCCCACCCAATTGGCCATGCCGCCCACTCGGCCACGCCCTTTCCCCACCCTTCTTGAGGTCAACCACAGCCCTGATGTGGCCCTCAATGAAATTGAGTTTGACACCTGTTAAGTTTGGAGCATGGGCGAGAAAGAATGGAGACAAGCCTCTGGAACGGTGAACTTCAACTCTTTATTTACATAGTGACTTTTCAACTAAATGGCAGTTATAACCCTCCTTATATAGGCAACCCCAATAACTATTAACCAATTACAATCGAGGAGAGCTAGCTCCCTTAACCAATAGGAACTCTCTGTTAATGGCCAATCGGATTCCCCAGAACAGGCCAATCCGATCCTGCCGTTAACAGCCAATCAGAAGTGCAGGGCCAGAACCCTGCACTTTACTCCAAGCTCAAGTTCTCTTTATTAAACCTTATGAATTCACAACACCCCTTCCCCCTGGCTTCTGTTTGCAGGGCGCAGTTACATAGTCCTTTAGGTAGGACGGTTGCTTTATTAGTCTTTTTGATTTTCGCTGTGTCATTTGGCTGCAATCACGCTGAGGTAGGTCGTTGTTTGGCAACGGGTCGCCTCTGGTTCAGAGTTCATTTCTTCGTCGTTGCCATTATTCTCGGTAATTCCCTGAGGTGCATCTGTTTCCCTTTCTGGTTCCACTTCCTGTGTCTCTATTATGCCGTCGTTCCCTTCGAACGGGTTTTCTTCTACTTGGGATTCATCTTCTTCCGTATCTCCCCCCCCCCTCAGTTTGGTCATAAGGGAGTTCAGGAATGCCCAACGGGAGCTGCGATCGTAATTGATCGATATGGCGTTTCCATAGTCTATCGTCAAGGCATTGTACAAGGTAGGATCTCGGGCCGGTTACACGAACTACTGTCACCTCCACCCACAGCGGATCGCCCGATAGGTTTTTAGCGTATACAAAATCACCTACCTGGAAGGCACGACAGTGGCTGCTGGATCCTAGTGGTTTTTCTGGTTCATAAGCTGGGTGTAACTGGTCAAGGTGGGAGCAGAGTTTTCGTCCCATTAGCAGTTTGGCGGGAGTTTTGTTGGTGACGCTATGAGGTGTGATGTGTTGTAGAAAAAGGATTTGATTGATCTTGTCGTCAATGTTATTGTAGTCTACCTTCTGCAAGGTTTTCTTAATGAATTGGACCATGCGCTCTGTTTTGCCATTGGTCGCAGGGTGCGCAGGCGAGGTGAGCGCATGTCGGATGCCGCGGTCAGCCAGGTACTGCTCGAATGACAGCGCTGTAAATTGGGGCCCATTGTCGGATGCCAGGACGTCTGGTAATCCGTGGGTTGCAAATAGTCTTTCCAAGTTTTTGATAACCACTTCAGTGGTTGTGTTCATCATGCGGTGAATCTTGAGCCAATTCGAGTAGGTGTCGATGGTTAGCAGAAAGGTGTGGCCTTTGGTCGGCCCCGCAAAGTCCAAGTAAATACAGGACCAGGGTCCCCGTGGTGTCTCCCATTCGGTAGGGGTGGCTTTAGGTGGGGCGTTGCTCACTTCCTGGCATTTATGACAAGCTTTAACCCAATTTTCGATTTGCTTGTCGATGCCCGGCCACCATGCGTAGCTTTGTGCAAGGGCTTTCATTCGCAAAATACCGGGGTGGCCATCGTGCAAGGTTCTCAGCAGCACTTTTTGGAGTCATTCTGGGATAACGACTCTATCGCCCCAGATGACAGAGCCCTTTTGGGAGAACAACTCCATTTGTCAAGTCTTGAATGGTGTGAAGTCATCTGATAATTGGTCCAATGACCATCCACATTCTACCCAGCCCAGAACTCGCACTAAGGTGGGGTCACGTTTGGTTTCTCTCGCGATATCTCGGGCCGTTAATGGGGGCGAGTTGAGTGTTTCAATTTGCAACGTGGTTACCGTTGGTGCAGGATCGTTGAGAGTCTCTGGAAGTGGTGCTCGGCTCAATGCGTCGGCGTGGGGAATGGCTTTCCCCGGGCGGTATTGCAGCTGATAATTATAAGCAGCCAAGAATTCTGACCAGCGAGTCATCCTGGGGGATAATATGTAGGGAGTCAGCTTATCTCCAGCTATTATCCCCAATAACGGTTTGTGGTCAGTCACGATAGTAAAAGCCCGGCCATACACGTACTCGTGGAATCTTTTAACAGCTGATACAATTGCGAGGGCTTCTTTATCGATTTGGCCATAATTTCGCTCAGTTTTTGAAAGTGTCTTTGAAAAATATGCAACAGGGGCTTCGTTCCCATTAGGCAGTACGTGGCTCAAAATGGCGCCCACTCTGAAAGGCGAAGCATCACATGTGATATTTAATGGCAAAGTCTAATTGTATTGCATGAGTACAGAGTCAGAAGTCAGTAGTTTTTTCACATTACGGAACGCCTGTTCTTCTCTATGACCCCATAACCAGTTTGCTTTCTTGTCTAATGACCGGTGTCACAGTTCAGCGACTGTTGCTTTATGCGGAAGAAATACATTATAAAAGTTGATGAGGCCAAGGAACGCCTGGAGATCGGCCTTGTTCCGAGGCCCGGGAGCATTTTTTATTGCTCTTAGTTTACTGTCGGTAGGGTGAATACCCTGACTGTCAATTAGGTACCCTAAAAACTCAACACTGTCAGTACACAATTTACACTTATTCTTTTTTACCTTAAGACCGGGGTCTTGAAATTTTTGTTGGACTAATTTTAAACAATCCCGTAAGATTTTTTTTGTAGGTGCAGCAATTAATACATCATCAAAATAGGGGACCACGCCTTTAATCCCTTGTAGTAGCCTCTCCATCAGGCTCTGAAAAATCCCCGGGGCTACACTGACTCCGAATTGGAGCCGGGTACATTTGAAGGCACCTCGGTGCGTCACAATCGTTTGTGCCTGTGCCGTCTTTTCATCAACAGGTAGTTGCTGATATGCCTGAGCTAAGTCTAATTTAGCGAAGACTTTTCCGCCCCCCAGGGAGTGGAGGAGATGCTGTACCACCGGCACCGGATATGCATTCTGCTGTAGGGCATGGTTCAGGGTGGCCCGGTAGTCCCCACAAATTCGGATCGACCTGTCTGGCTTAATGGGTGTTATAATTGGGGTTTCCCAGGGGGAGTGATCGGTAGGTTCTAGCACCCCCTGAGCTATTAGTTTGTCGAGTTGTTCATCGATTTTCGGCTTTAAGGCAAACGGAACTCGATGGGGCTTAAAGCGGATGGGAGCTATCTTTGGATCAAGGCTGAACGAAATTGGGGTCCCCTTGTACTCGCCTAAACTTTCCGCGAAGACGTCCTTGAATTCATGGATGAGATCCTCCTCCCAGTCACTTCCGCTGATTCGGTTTATGCCTGCCACTTCAATGCCAAGTGGCACGAACCATTGGAGACCTAGCAGACTAGGCCGATCTTTGTCGATCACAGTTAGCGGTAAGTACGCTGTGTGCTTCTTGAAGGAGACCCGGACTCGGCAGGAACCAACGACAGGGATTCGATTCCCTTGATAGTCCTTAAGAATGAGTTTTTGGAAACGGAGGTCTTGGTGCTGAATCGTGGGGATGAGTTGCTTGAGGGTCTTCCAGGACACCATCGAGAGGGACGATTCCAAGTCGACTTCCATGTGGCAAGGCTGGTTCTCAATGGCTACTGTGATTCGGATTTTCTTAGCATCCAAGGCAGAGGTGTGACTGATAGTGATAGTATGGTGAGCCTCTTCTCGCTGCAAAGCTCGTTTTCCGTAGGAGTGGCTTACTGGTTCTCGCCTTACAGGACGGTTTCCTGTCGATTGGCGATAGTTAGCCCCTTTTGAGGCCTGGCAGGGTCCTTGTAAACTTCGGCAGACCCGTCCGATGTGGCCTTTCTTCCCACACTCATGGCAGAGCGCGTCGCAGAATTTGCATTCGGACCTGGCATGGTTGGCTCCACAGCCAGCGCAAGGGCGTAGGAACTTCGGGTGGTGGTCCCAGTCGGACCGCAGTCGATGGACCTCTTCTTCGTTGCTGTCTGACGACGAAGAGAGGTTGTCGTGGTGTGTCGTTGAAAGCTGCCCTTCTGACTTGGATAAAATTTTGCTTATTGGTTGGTGTACCGGAGCGCAATTGCGGCGTAATTGTGCAGACAACTTCCTGGTTGCTTCTGCTGCAGTAGCATCGGCGATGGCATCGGCAAGGCTGATGTCACCTTTCGCCATCAGCTTGCTCTGCACGCCTGGTGCATCTAATCCCAGAACTATTCGATCTCTCAGTGCCTCTTCCAAATCGGTGAATCCGCAGAGGCCTCCCAGGTTTCGGAGGTCTGCTATGAAGTCGGCGACGCTTTCTCCTTTTCACTGGTTTCTCTGATAGAACTCGTGCCGTCTCACGAGTGTAGGCACGGTCAGTGCGTAGTGATCTCTTAGTAGAGATTCGAGGTCGTCCCAATCCATTGCCTTCGCTTCTCTAGGTTTTGCTAGTGCTTTAGCCATCTTAAATACAGTTGGACCGCAATGCGTTAGGAACACTGCCTGTTTCTTCCCGGCTGTGGCGTCCTTTAAGTTGTTAGTTTCTAAGAACATTTGGAAGCGATCCATGTAGGACTCCCAGTCTTCCTGCACTGGATCGAACGGAGTGGGTGGTACAACGACACCGGACATGGTTCCGCTGTGTAGCGTCGTCAGCCACGTGCTCAGTGTTTCTTCTTAGTTCCGTCGGTTCAGACATCTCCATATCCCATCCTCGTCGCCAGTGTTAAGTTTGGAGCATGGGCTAGAAAGAATGGAGACAAGCCTCTGAAACGGTGAACTTCAACTCTTTATTTACATAGTGACTTCTCAACTCAATAGCAGTTATAACCCTCCTTATATAGGCAACCCCAATAACTATTAATCAATAACAATCGAGGAGCGCTAGCTCCCTTAACCAATAGGAACTCTCTGTTAATGGCCAATCGGATTCCCCGGAACAGGCCAATCCGATCCTCCCGTTAACAGCCAATCAGAAGTGCAGGGCCAGAACCCTGCACTTTACTCCAAGCTCAAGTTCTCTTTATTAAACCTTATGCATTCACAACACCACCCCTGATCTAATCCCTGCAAATACTGAATTATAGGTGGGGTCCTACATGTGCGGGGCTTGAGGCAATTATTCCACACACACCCCTTTAAAAAAAGACACTGATTGAATAAGTATCAATTCAATAGGCATCCCATTTGATTTCTGGGTTTCTATGAGAGCATATTCAATGGCCCTGGAGACTCTGAACAAATTTGCATGGAAAGAAATTAAAATAAAAGCATTTAATTGTTTATCAAAAGGATTGTTCTCCATTTTCTTCAAAAGGTAAAAAAACAAAGACAAGGCCATCATTTTTGATATACCACAATCAACAGCTCTGAAATGAAAAACAGAGTTTTGCAGAAATTCAGGAGAAACAAGTATGTCACCCCTATAATCTGCTTATAGAACATTTATGATGAATTAAAGCTTTAATGGCCTATAAACAACCAGCTCTGTGGTTAAAAGAAAGACAGACTAGAACACCACCTTCATCTAAGTTACTATGCAACTAGAAAATAATAATAATAATAATGTAAGATCAAGGCTCAGTCTAAGAAGTCTAGGTTTATATTTCAGGAATGAGGCCAGTAAGATTTGAAAGATTATTTCTTTTCCCTCTCAATGAAAGGGAAAAAATACAACCCCACTGCTTAACAAGCAATCCTGGCTTTGCAACTTATTAGATTCTGAATTGTCTGGGGAGGCAATTTAGAAGAAGTTCAAATGCAAATACAACTACTGGGTTGGTTACCCAGACTAAGTGACTGGAAAATGGAATCCTAATTAGAATAGAGTGGAGTGGAGTGGAGTGGAATGGAATAGAATAGAATAGAATAGAATAGAATAGAATAGAATAGAATAGAATAGAATAGAATAGAATGTATTGGAATGAAGAATAGAATAGAATGGAATGGAATGGAATGGAATGGAATGGAATAGAATAGAATAGAATAGAATAGAATAGAACAGAATAAGCAATGGAATGGAATGGAATAGAATAGAATAAGGAATAGAATAGAATAGAACAGAATAAGCAATGGAATGGAATGGAATAGAATAGAATAAGGAATAGAATAGAATAAAATAGAATAGAATAGAATAGTTCTGGAAAGAATTTCAGAGGTCCTCTAGTTCAACCCCTCCTGCTCAGGCATGAAACCCTACACCATGTCAGACAAATGGCTGTCCAACCTCTTTTTAAAAACTTACAGTGTTGGAGGATTCACAACTCTGGAGAGAAAGTTTTTCCACTGATTAATTGTTCTCACTGTCAAGAAATTTCTCCTTAGTTCTAAGTTGCTTCTCCCTTTGATTAGTTTCCACCCATTGCTTCTTGTCCTGCCCTCAAGTGCTTTGGAGAATAGCTTTACTCCCTCTTCTTTGTGGCAGCTCCTGAGATATCAGAACACCACTCTCATGTTACCCCGGTCCTTCTTTCAATTAATCTAGACATAGCCAAGTCCAGCAACCGTTCTTTATTTGCTTTAGCCTCCAATCCCCTTAACATATTTGCTTCTCTTCTCTGCACTCTTTCTAGAGTCTTAGCATCTTTTCTGCGTCATGGTGACCAAATTATGGAGTTGCCAAGCATAGTTTCTGGGCTTTGTTGAAACTTCTGGAACCTCCTGGAAGTACTGGATGATTTTGGAGTAGCTTTTTGAAGGGTTGTGGACCACAACTCATGTGAAGTTCTGTGGAGTAGACAAGAAGGCAGAAGGACTCTTTCAGTGTTGGCCCAGGTGCTATGGAAGTGTGGTTAGCTCTCATATTAATTAGCTTTCTACAAGCTTTGAACACCTAGTTATTTCCAAGTAGATTCTAAGGACCTGGCAGCCTAGTCATTTTTTCAGTTGTAGCTGCGAATCTGATTGTGCTATGTGGGTTGCATTTTTCTGATTTTAATTGTGCGCTATTCTGAGAGGGCTTTTGACTGTAAGAAGCTAAAAGTTATGCATCTTCAGTTGAATAAATGTAAAATGCAGAAACCTTTTAGTTGTGTTCTGTGACTGCGTCTAAATGACTGGGTCACCAGGTCCTTGAAAAAATAAAGGATGCTCAAAGATTGTTGCCGAAAGCTAACTTCTATGCCTCACTTCAACAGACTGAAAGTTTTATCTCTGTGATCATTGAGGAAAAAAAAAAGAATTTAGGATTGCAAAAGGTCTTGATTACTTTTCCAGATATACAGATGCTTAAGAAAAAGCATCTTGTGGAAAAAAAAATAGCTTGTATGATCATTAATGAGTATGCCTACTTGAATGAAAAGAAGGACTAGGGATACAGATAGTAGTGTGCTATTATCTAAGGGACTACCACAAAGAAGAGGAGGCCAATGTATTCTCCAAAGCACCTGAAGACAGAAGAAGCAGCATTAGATGGAAACTAATCAAGGAGAGAAGCAAACTAGAACTAAGGAGAAATTTTCTGACAGCGAGAACAATTAATCAGTGGAACAGCTTGCCTCTAGAAGTTGTGAATGCTCCAACAATGGAAGTTTTAAAGAAGATGTTGAATAACCATTTGTCTGAAATGGTATAGAGTTTCCTGCCTAAGCAGGAGGTTGGACTAGAAGACCTCCAAGGTCCCTTCCAATTCTGTTATTCTGTTAATAACTTCAGGAGCAGGGGTGGGATTTTATTGGTTCAGACCAGTTCAAGTGAACCGGATGTTAAAGTTACAGCTGCTTTGCCCAAACCAGTATTTCAAATGACTGGCTGGCCCTGTCCTTCCTTTCCCTCCCAGGAGTCTCCACACGACCCATTTTTGATGGAGGTAAGTAAGTAAGGTAAGTCCACGCAGAGGCTCCGGGAAGAGGAAAAATAGGCATTCTAGAAGTCCGGAAAAGGGCCTGTTTCTGACTTCTGGGGGGCCTCCAGAGGCTAGAGGAGGCTGTTTTCGCCTTCCTAGAAGTCTGGAGGAGGCCGCTGGACTCTTGGGAGGGTGAAAATTGCCTCCCGTGGCCTCTGGAGGCCCGCCGGAATCCGGAAACAGGAAGTTCTGGTAGGCCCTTCCCACCACGGCCCCACCCACCCAGCAGCCGGGCAGCGAACTTGTTGCTTGGATTGTTGAATTCCACCCCTGCCCAGGAGCCTCTGTTATGGACTTGCAATTCCTGTTTACACAATTTCTAATGGGATGTTTTTGTTGATAGGGATGTAAAAATTAAGCAGTTCACAATCAAACATGAGATTTCTTTAATACCTGCATTGCAAAAACAATCTCTAGAAGATAAATATTTCCTCTGCGATGACCGAGACTGAAGTGAATCACAAACCTTAAATGTCTCTTAGAAGTAATCCACAACACCTATAATTTATTACTTGCTGTTGTACTTTGTCAAGCTGGCAAAACTGTTTGTAAATGAAAACAGCTGCATGCTTACCCAAAACTATTTTGATCTAATTTTAGGCAGGACGGTGACATCATGCTCAAAAAGAGGCCAAGCTGATAACCCAACTCACCACTTGGTTCCTTGTTTATTGATTGAGTTATGGTCTTGCCTACTAATTAGATTTTTGAGAAGGCTTCGTCTGCAGTTTCAATATAACAAAATGGGCAAGAATTATTAGGATACACACATTATTCCCCCAGATCTTTTAGCTGCTGCCCTGCTTCTGAATCCCTGTGTCCTTTATAAATGTAAGGTGGGAGTCATGTTAACCTTAAGTGGATTGTGAAGCCATCACATAGGGCAGGGGTGTCAAACTCAAGACGGGGTGCTTAGATCTAGCTTGCGGGGCCAGCTGGAAACAGAAAAAGATCAGCCCACGGTGCCTCTGGTGGCAAAAAGGAAGCTCAGGAGGATTGTGTGTAGACCTCCATTTTCGCTGGCAGAGGGCTGCAGGAGGCTGAAAATGGAGCACCATTTTGGGGGCCATTTTCACTGGCAGAAGCTATCAAAACAAAAAAAAAGCAAAACAAAACAAAATGATAAATGTTTTCCCTTTTGCATTTGAGCATGCAAGAAGGGACAGGAAAGAAGAAAGGGAAAGAGGAAAGACAAAGAAAAAGAAGGAAAGAGGAGAAGGATGAAAAAAGGAGAATGAAGAGGGAGGGAGGGAAGAAAGGAAGGAAGGAAGGAAGGAAGGAAGGAAGGAAGGAAGGAAGGAAGGAAGGAAGGAAGGAAGGAAGGAAGGAAGGAAGGAAGGAAGGAGATTATCATGAGAGTGACTGAGGGTTTCAGGGAAGTCCTGCCTTAGCACTTCACCACCACAGGTGCCCCCAATATAAGTCCCACCCGCCAGGCATTCCTACCCTGGCCCTCCAAGGTCAAATTCAACCCTAATGCATCCCTCAATGAAATAGAGTTTGACAACCCTGACATAGGGGATGTGGATTATGCCACTGGCCTCCATGATGGCGTGAGGCATATGGGATCCCTTGTCCCCCATCCCACACCCTTGTCTCCTGCAAGAGAGGCCTATTTTTAGTCAAATGTCTATGAAGATTTCCCATCATCCAAGTCGTGGTTATCCCAAAGAAGCTTTTTCAAGAGGCAACTGGACATGGTTTTTCTTTGAGGACATTTCCCTTCTCATCCAAGAAGCTTCTTCAGCTCTGACTGGATGGTGAGGAATGGAAGAATTCATACTCCTTGCAGACAGCTGGTCATTTGCATTCTTTTAGAGAGCTGCTGAGGCTACCTGGAGGTATATCTGTATCCTCAGGGTTGCCTGAGTGGTGCAAATGGGTGTGGCACTCTCTTGGAACTGCTGAAAGGCCTGTGTTGTAGACTGGAGATAGATGATGTTGCATCCCTCCCTCTCTGTTGAGAGAGGGCTGTTCAGTTTTGACATAGACGGCTTCTTTGATCCCGCTTTCACACCAGTGGTCCTTTCTGTCCAAAATATGGGCTATTTTTCAGTCCTTTGCAAACACCACTGAACTGCCACATTAGGAATCTGGACGTTTCCCAAGTGACCGTTTACAAGTCCCCCTCATTTGGGCTTCATGATTCTCCTTCTTCAAGTATATCCTTGGAGATAATGCATGTGCACAAGGCAACGTTGCAACCATTGATGCATGGATATGTCGACACTGGCCAGCCATTTTCCAGCCTCTGCTTCATTTCAGGATATTCCTCACCTCTTAATCTATCTGGTTAAAAATTCCAGTTGCACAGAATGACTTCAGCGCCTCCTGTGTAGAGCCAGTTCTTTGTCACAGTTGTTTGGAGGAATAGCGAAGGATTCCCATATCTGCAGGGGTGGGATTCAAATTTTGTAACAACCAGTTCTGTGGGTGCAGTTAGGTGGGCATGGCCATGTGAACTGGGTATGCATGCCTTCTCCTTCTTTTTTGAAGCACTCCCCTCCCTCCATTTTTTGGGCCTTTTGGGTCTCAGGGAAGCCTCCTGAGGGGAGGGGGCGTTTTTGCTCCCAGAAGGCTTCTCTGGGGCCCAAAAAGGCAAAAAATGGAGGGGGGGAGCAGGTGAGTGCTACTTTCCTGGGCCTCTGGAAAGCCACCTGGGCAAAGCAGCAAGGGGAATCACGGCACAGCTGATCATAGGAACAGCTGATGGTTGGGAGGGGAAAATACCTTAAGAAGTGACTGGGTGGGGAAGAAAGCAATCAGCAATCTTGGGCATGTGCTATAAAAACTGACTGGGCAGGTTGGGGAGGGCCGGGCAGAGAGGGGCAGGGCTAGCTAGGGGCACGATTTGCCAGTTCTCTGAACTGTGCAGAATCATAACAACCGGTTCTATAGAACCGGTCTGAACTGGTAGAATCCCACCCTTGCATATCTGTCTTCTTTCTTGAAGCCCACAGAACCTATCAGCCTATCCCAAAGGTGTTTTTCAAAAGGGAATTGGACTTTCTGGTTTGTTTTCCTTGAAAACGTTTTGCTTCTCATCCAAGATGCTTCTTCCTTTCTTGGATGAGAAGCGAAATGTTTTCAAGGAAAAATCCAAGGAAGTCCAGTTCCCGTTTGAAAAGCATCTGTGGGACAACCATGATCTGGATGATTGAGAAGCTCCCTAGACTTTGTGAGCCTATCCATGAGGGACAAGGACTTCCTTGGTTTAATTTCCACATGGATCAATTTATGCAGGAATAGAGCTGATGTGCTAAGGTTTGTGTGAAGGGTAGACTCTTAAAGTAATACAATAAATGCAAAATGGACTAAAATTCTCTTGGACATCTACAGGAAGGGGATCCAAAAAGCCAAGATGGAAACTTGAGAGTGAAGTACATAACAAATACAGGGCTTCAACCATATCATGGTGGCCACCATTGATTTCCTTGATTCTCCTGCAAATTCCCTGAATCTTCTGCTGCAGGAAGAAATGCATACCGTGCAGATTTTACCATTTGATTGGGGAAGTTTGCTTTGGATTTTAGCCAGAGGTTGCTGGCTAAATCTTTTGGTAGATTTTTTATTATTATTATTATTTCCGGGAGTAAAACCTGACTTCCATTTTTTTCCCCATTAAAAAAATAATAAAATAAATAAATAAATTTGTTTTATTTGTTGTTTCTACGGCAACACGTTGAACTTTCTGCCAGCTTGGCTTTGCTTTGTTTGGTGGTTGTGTCCCTGCTTTAAAAAGTGGATCACAAAAGGCATTCTGAGACAATATCCCTTCTGTAGCAGGACGAATAGCTGCAGGGATATGTGTGTGTGTGTGTGTGTGTGTGTGTGTGTGTGTGTGTGTGTGTGTTTGCGTGCTGAACTCTCCAATGTCAATATAGACTTTCTGAAACCTGTTTCAGTCCTTTAGAAAACTAAAGAGCAGTTCTTAAGAACTTATGACAAGCAAAACATTTGTTAATCAGAAAAATTACAGCCTATTCATCCTCGGTGTTTGATTTATTTTGGTGCAGGCCCCACTGATTTCCATTGTAAATGGAGCTTGTAATAGGAACGTCTATTGATTCTTTTGTAGCCAGAGCTTAGAAAGGCAGCCCTGTTTATCATCTATGATTTATTGGCACAATAAGGAGCTCTTGAAAGGGGTTGCTAGGTTTGAAGAAATGCTCGGAGGGCAAATAGTTACTCTTTTTCTGCTAAGGCTACAGGCCGAGCTGATAAGGAAGAGGGACAGAAGAGCTGGACTGCAGAACCCTAACCCAGCACTAGATGGCAGGCAGACACCCACCCACAATAGGGAGAGGCTCTTGGCAGCCCTCAAGTGGTCATGCTGAGGTTTGCATTATGCTTGACCCCAATTTTAGGAAATGCACAATATTATTTATTAAATAGTTACCAGCAGAAGCAGATGTATCTTCAGGCACATCTCTTGAAGGAACCAATATCCCACTGGAAGCCAACTGGGTACAAAGGAAATAACCTTCTATTTCTCCCCCCATCCCCCCCATCCCCCCCCATCCCCCCCAAAATTTGCTGGTGCTTATTTAAATTAAAGTTTCTTGAGAAAAGGATTTCAGGATTGTTTGTACAAAATTCAGTGTTCAATATAATAAAAACCACACAAACTGCACACATAATGCTATAGAAACTGAGAGAAGGAAAGTGTTTTTATGCTGCCAGTCCTAGAAAGGAGAGGTCAGAAATGAAGATGGTGGCTACACCACGATTATATCTGTGATGTTGACTGTTTTGACTTATTCCATGGGACACTTCTGATAGAGACCTGTGTTTTGTTTGAGTACTAGCAATGTCATTCTAAACTATTAATGATTAAGCATACAACCAAAGCCTCAATCAAAGTACAGAGAAGAGCAACCAGGATGATTAGGGGACTGGAGACTAAAAAATATGAAGAATGGTTGCAGGAATTGGGCATGGCTAGTCTAGTGAAGAGAAGGACCAGGGGAGACATGATAGCAGTCTTCCAATATTTGAGGGGCTGCCACAGAGAGGAGGAAAGGGTCAAGCTATTTTCTAAAGCGCCTGTAGGCCAAACAAGGAATAATGGATGGAAACTGAACAAGGAGAGATTCAACATGGAAATAAGGAGAAACTTTCTGACAGTGAGAACAATCAACCAATGGAATAGAAGTTGCCCTCGGAAGTTGTGGGAGCTTCATCACTGGAGGCTTTCAAGAAGAGATTGGACTGGTAATTGTCAGAAATGGTGTAGGGTCTCCTGCTTGGGTGGGGAGGATTGGACTAGATGACCTACAAGGTCCCTTCCAACTCTGATTGCAATGTGTTTATTTAAATCCCAAAGGTGCTTTTTCAAGAGGCAACTGGATTTTCCTTTGTTTCAGCTCAGAATCGAAAAAGCCTCTTGGATGAGAAGCGAAACGTCTTCAAGGAAAAATGAAGAAAGTCCTATTGTCTCTTGAAAAAAACATCTTTGGGACAACCCTGACCTGGATGACTGAGAATCTCCATAGGCATTCTACTTATTTAAAGTATTTATTGTCTACCTTCTGTAAACCCAAACTCATGTCTGGTCCCCTGTAGTTAAAAATACTAGCATATCCTCCAGAAATGTAGAGATGTTTTGAACTGACCTTTTGAGGACAAGACATATCTCAGCAACTCCATGATTCCTCAAAGATTAGAGGAAGACATCTGTCAACAGAGATCCCTTCTGACCTTCCTGTCAGACTTTTACTATGTTCCGAAAATCCCACTTCCAAAAAACCTTTCAAGAAGGCAAGATGGCGGGAAGTGAGCAAAATAGGAGGAGGGCATTGTATTGTGTCACCTTCCTGTTCCTTTTTTTTTTTTTAAAGAAAATCACATGACAACATTGTTAAGACTATCAAAGGTGAATACTTTGTTGCATGATGATACTTTAAAAGAAATAATATATTGGGACATGTGTTAAATGCTCATAAGGTAAAAGTTCCCCTCGCACATACATGCTAGCTGTTTCTGGCTCTAGGACGGGATGGGCAATTAATTTCTGTTGGGGGCCACATGGAAAATCAGATCTGCATTCGAGGGCCGAACCAATTTTATAAAAGGCCATTATGTTTGTGAGTGCAGGCTTCCAAATGATTGACAGCCTGGTGGAATCATCTCTTCTGTTCATGCTTTCTGGTCTTTTTTCAATCTCTATGGCTTCTCTGATGATTCTGGGGCTGGGATTTTCTATAGTGGCTAGGGTTTTGGTGCCATTGAAGTTGATGCTATGACCTATGGAAGCCTGCACTCACAAACAAAAAAAATCTCCACACCACAAGCCAGGCAAACACCTGGGCACAAACAGATCCCCCCTGATACCTCCAGCTCAAACACACCCCAACCAGGCACCCAGATGAAACCCAGCTTCCTAACTAATGATAGCCGTCCATTTACCTGAAGCCAAGCTGCACTGAAGGCCTCCAATAAAGTAACACAATGTTGCCAGCCAATCAAGATACAAAAAGAGCCGCCCCCCCCCAAAAAAAAGACCAGACAGAAGATATTAGTAGCAGAACATAGCAAACTCCAAGACCAATAAACACAGACCAAGACTCTCAACCAATCAGGAGGAAGAAAAAACCATTCTGGCACAGCAATAGGCTGCCCCAAATTTAAATCTGAAACCACTGTAAAAGTCTGACTCACAGACGAACACTATACAGAAGCCTGATGATGGCAGATGAGATTCTGCTGAAACGTTGCTACAACTTTAAAAGCACCACTACTATGACGTGGGAAAATACCCGAACTCAGCCAAAGCTGCTCCGAAACAACCAGAAACAAAGGCAGGCAGGCAGGCAGGCAGAACGGAGCACTGGATTGAACCGCGGGTGGTGGGGTGGGGGTGACCGGGCGCTTCGGAGGAGCTGTGCTGACAGGAAGCCACCCTGCTGGCTTCTTTGAAGCAGTTTCTTCCTGGACTGGTAGAGGAGCAAGAGAGCGACTGAGAGAGGAACGAGGCAGACACCCGAGGGATGAGTGGGAAGGGTTCCGCCCGGTGGGCGGGCGCCCGAAAGGAAAAAGCAAGCCGCAAGTTGCTGGGAAGTTGCTCAGGTGCTGGGAGCCGTCGTCGTGGTGAGTGGCTCATCGGGCACGTACGTGAGGAGGAGGGCTTTTAAAGTGCCACCCGAGCAGGACTGCCAAGCCGGGAAATGGGGCACCAACGCAGGGCAAGGCTCCACCAGCAGCGGCCTTGCTTTAGGTGGCTCCAAGCAGCCTGCTCCAAGCAGCCCACCTGCCCGCTGGGCGGAACCCTTCCCACTCCTCGGCAGGAAGACGCTCCTGCCTGCAAACTTTGCCTTTGCAAAGTTTAAGCCTGGAAGCCCCAGAAAAAAGGGGGGGTCGGCAGGGACTCACCTTCGGAGAGGTCGCACTCGAAGGTGATTTCGAACTCCCAGCTGAGACCTTTGCAACGTTCTTTTCTTTCCTACCCCGAGAGCGCTCCTCACTGTTTTGCAGCTTTGGGGGCCACATGGTGCAGGGCAATACGCCACGCCCAGCGATTTTTTTTCAGGGGCAGGCCGGATTGGACAGACCAACGGGCCCGATGTGGCCCGCGGGCCATAGTTTGCCCACTCCTGCTCTAGGAGGTGGTGCTCATCTCCATTACAAAGCCGAAGAGTCAGCACTGTCCGAAGACGTCTCCATGGTAATGTGGCCGGCATGACTAAACACTGAAGACCCACAGAATGCTGTTACCTTCTCACCAAAGTGGTCCCTATTTTTCTACTTGCATTTTTACATGCTTTCGAACTGTTAGTTTGGCAAAAGCTGGGACAAGCAACGGGAGCTCACTCCATTACATGGTGCTTGGGATTCGAATCTCTGAACTGCCGACCTTTCTGATCAACAAACTCAGCATCTTCGTCACTAAGCCACCATGTCCCTTAAATGCTCATGGCTGATATTTAAAAAGAAAATAAAAACAGGAGTCCTTAAAAACCAAATTTGCTTTTAATGGAAGAAAGTTAGCTGTAGAATTGAGGAGAAGAAATAGATGCTAAACTCGAGGCAACTTTTCATGTTCTCTGGCTCAACTCTTGGGTTGAGATAAGTGGTTCAGTCCAGGACACCCCAGAGGTGCTTTTCAAAAGACAACTGGTCTTACCAAGAATGTCCAGTTGCCATTTGAAAAGCACCTTTGGGACAGTCATGACATGGAAGATGGAGAATCTCCATAGATATTCAGTCCAGGGCACAGCAAGAGAATCGAGGTCTGATCCTGGCCCACCAGCTCAAAGAGCCAGAGGTGAGATTCCTCCTTACAGAGGCATTTTCTGTGTTTTGTGTTTCTCCAGAGAAGTAAGTCATGAAATCACAGGTTTATTATAGTACTGGAGAGGCAGAAGAGAAGGTACCTCCAAATATTCAAGCTTTCCTATTAATATTATCCTGTTTAACTATAAAAGGACCCAAATCATCCTACAGTAAATCATCTTCATGGTGACAAGTAAAGCTCAAGTCAAACATTGCCTTTGAAGTTTTAACGGCCACTCCAGCTTCATGATAAATCTCCTCCACCTTTCATTGGTAATAATTTTGCAAAGCCTGAAGCAGCTTGAGTCATCTTTACTGTTCAGTTCCCAAGGACGAAGATGTCATAAAACTGTGGGCTTCAAAGAAACTGCTGCTTTTCTTCTCCTTCTTAAAAGGAAATGCCTTCTATGTTCTATGGGGAGGTGACACAATTTGGTGCCCTCCTCCCATTTTCCACCTGCTCTTCAAGTCTTCGCAAACCTCAGCCGCCATTTAACTAGACCCCGTGTTAGCAATTAAAACAGTTTCCATTGTCCGTCTCCTGCCTGACCAAGGTCCAACTTTGATACCCCTTTGGCACATGCAGAGTGAAACAATCAGGGTTCCACAAAAGATGCATGTTGGCCATTAAGTCCGTCTTCCCATTATCCACAAACAGAGAAGACAGTGATGAGCTACAGATGATCAATGCTGTAATCACAGTGGCATTCTTTGAGATGAAGATGTGTGCAGGGATGGAGGCAGGAAGACCAGGGCCTGGTTCTTCTGTGATTCAGAGTAGGATCAGCATCTCATCATGGAATCCTGGCCAGAGGTGATCAGTTGACTTGCCCCACCTTTTACAAACAGGGAGGACACCTCCCTTCTGCAGGTTCTCTCTTTGGCCAAGTGGCTGGTGCTCCCAAGTTCACTCCTAGTACAACTGTTAATGTGAATCCTCACACATTCACTAAAGCTCCTTGTTTTTTGCCCCAGCTGATCCTCCATGCATCAAGTTTCTCATTCAGTGATATGAATGAGACAAAAGTGCTGGAGCCAAAGAAGGGCAGCGCCAGATATGAGCAAGAGCTTTTCTTGGTTTCAGTAAACTACATTAACCCCTCCAAATGCAGGGATAAGCAATGGCAATTGCACTTAGACATGTATACCGCTTCATAGTGCTTTACAGAACTCCCTAAGTGGTTTGCAAAGTCAGCATGTTGTCCCCAACAATCTGGGTCCTCATTTTACCAACCTCGGAAGGCTGAGTCAACCTTGAGCTGGTGAACTGCCAAACTGCTGGCAGCTGACAGTCAGCTGAAGTAGCCTGCAGTATTGCATTCTAACCACTGTGCCACCATGGCTCATGGTTAAATGATCATGGGATCATGGCTAAATGACCCAAAATGGAGCAACAAAATAACAACAGACTGATACACTGCTCCACCTGTGCTTTACAGCACTCTCTGTGCAGTTTAGAATGTCAGCCTATTGCCCCCAACAATCTGGGTCCTCATTTTACTGACTTCAGAAGGATGGAAAACTGAGTCAACCTTGAGCCAGTCAGGATCAAATTCCTGGCAGTGGACAGAGTTAGCCTGCAATACTGTATTCTATCCACTGCACCACCATGGCTGTGTACATGTCTTGTGTTTGCTCTGTTTCTGCACAACACTCCTTATTGTCTTTGTCAGTCTTACACATGGCTTTGTGTGATCTTCCCTCACCAGGCTGATTACAACTCCCAGAATTCCCAGTCATCCTTGCAATTGTCCATGTTTACAAGCACATCCAAAAGGCATTGAGTTGCAAAAGGCTGGTTAGATATAAATATCATGATGGATATCCATAAAGAACATGTGTGTATGAGAAAGAAATTAATTGGTTACAGTTAGATACATGGAAACACAGGAAGATTCTTGATCTTCACATGATCATTGGTTCTCATCACCCACTCTGTCCACTCAGAATGAGCTTCCAAGTATTTCAGCTATGAATATCTCTAAGTTGCCATGTCAAAATGCCAAATAGCACTAGACTACAGCTCTTCCCCTTGGCTACTGTACCTGTCATGGCTAAGGTTGGCACAGTTCCCTCTTAATGTGGTTGTGTACCTATGTCAAATACTGGTTTCAAAATCAAGCCAAGACAGAGTCTGGCTTCATGCCAAAGTAGAAAATAATTTGCAGCGAGAAAGCGAGACAGTTATTCCATATTGCACATAAAGAATGTATGTTGTGAGAAGGACTGTCATTGGGGAGCCACAATGCCTAAGGAAACGCCCTTAAGCAATAAAATGGGCCAGTATTGACACTGATTGGCCTCACTGATTGAAGGGGCACCAGCACACAGTCCAGATTTTTATTAATAAACATATTGTGGCTTTTCTCTGAAATATCTGTAACTCCTTTCTCCTCAAATGTCAGCTGGGGGCTGTTATATTAGTGGGCAAAAGCATCTGGAATAACCTATCCAGTTTTGGCTTGAGTCAAGAGCCGGGGTGGCACAGTGATTAGAGTGCAGTACTGCAGGCTACTTCTGCTGACTGCTGGCTGCCAACAGTTTGGCAGTTTAAATCTCACCAGGCTCAAGGTTGACTCAGCCTTCCATCCCGCTGAGGTCAGTAAAATGAGGACTCAGATTGTTGGGGGCAAGATGCTAACTCTGTAAACCATTTAGAGAAGTCTGTAAAAGTACTGTGATATATAAGTCTAAGTGCTATTGCTCTTTACTTTGCCAAGGTCTTTCTGCTTCTCAATATGACCATCTTCCATAAGATTCAAATCCATGAAGATCAGTTATTTGCCCTCATTGACAACAGGAATGGACTGAGGCCTCCACCAGCCTTGGGGATGTGCCCATTTGGAAGTGAGTCCCCTGAATTGGGTAAGATTTTCCTCTGTGTGGATGGGTGGTGGGCTCAGTTGTTTGCCTTTGGGGTCCAGCTCCTGCCTGAGGATACTTAAGTAGTACATTGAGAGATCTCCTTCTTGCAAAAGGAATAAGCATCGAACCTTAAGGTGGTTTGGGATGCCTCTTGGACTGGGACTTCACAAAGTCTCAGGTACAATTCACCATGGCCAACTCACCACAGCTAACTCACCACAGCTAATTCACCATGGCATCTCGCCACAGGGCCACTCACTGCAGGACAAGAGTTGCATGAATATCAAAGAAATGGTGGAATAGAATCATTAAAGAAGGGGTTGCAAATGAAGGGACCAAATGAAATATGAGTGGCAAAAATTAAAATATTTTTTGTTTATTTTAAATAATGAAATAGAATTGTTAAATTGTCCCACAGCGAGTTGTCCCATGGGGAGTTAGCCATGGCAAGACGTCCTGCAGCAAGTTGGCCATGGTGAGTTGGCTACAATGAGTTAGCCGTGGAGAGTTGGCCATGGTGAGTTGGCTACAATAAGTTGGCCATGGTGAGTTAACCGTGGCGAGTTGGCCATGGTGAGTTGGCTACAATGAGTTAGCCATGGAGAGTTGGCCATGGTGAGTTGGCTACAGTAAGTTAGCCATGGCGAGTTGGCCATGGTGAGTTGGCTACAGTAAGTTGACCATGGTGAGTTAACTGTGGCGAGTTGGCCATGGTGAGTTGTCCTGCAAATTGTCACATTGCCCCTTAAACCCAGGATGCAAGAGCTTGATTCAGGCCTTTACAGCAGGCAGGTTAATGGACAGCCTCTGCCTTTCATTTTAGGCAAAATAACATTTGCCATCACCATGATTGATGTATTTACAGATGGTCCTGGCTAACATCATTTGATAATTAAGTTTCTCTCCTCTTTGCAAGGACTGGCTTCTTTGAGACGGTTGAAAAGCCCTTTTATATCACAGAAATTAGCTGAAACATCCGGAGGCATGCTGTGTCCTCTTGAAATGCTCACATTTCATTTGATTGCGGCTGTTAATATTTCAAAGATGAAGCAAGGCCCTTCCCCCTCTGAGGAGGCTTTAACAATTTGTGTGAACTCCCCACCACCAGCAAGATGGAGTGGATCTAAGTTTTTTTTTTAATGGAAAAGGAGGGGTGGGTGAATCTCAGGATACTCAACAAAGTTTGGAAAAATGATATTTATGTGGAGCAAAACCTATTATTTAGTGTAGAAAATCGTATTAAGTCTCTGCCAAGGCTCAAGTAGACCTTGGCTTAGATGCATTTTTGCACTAAGCACCACCTCCACCTCCACCTCCACCTCCACCTCCTCCTCTTCCCTTCTCCTCCTCCTCCTTCCCCTCCTCCTCCTCCTCTCTCTCTCTCTACACTCTTTGACTGAAATGGCAGCAACCTTTCATCCTCAGGAGAGACCTAATCAAATTCCATTTTTAAAGCTGTTTTCTGTACAATTACACATGAACACCAAACAAACAGCAAGGCAAAAATTTTCTCCACCTGTTGTTCATACACCTAGCAAATATATCCTATCTTTTTAATAGGCCTTTCGGGAGTGGCCTATTCTATCTTTGTGGATTGGGTCAGGCTAGCATCCACCAAGAACCCTAGCAAGTCTCTCATCAATGTGACTAAAATGTGGTTGGCTAGTCTGAGGGCCAATGTGTGCTCATATCCAGGCAATTTTAATTCCATTATTGCCAGTGTCATTATCTTTTTAAAAGGGGTTATTGATAAATTGGGTTCACAGATAACCCTTGCGTTTCAAGAAGTTTCTTTTGTTCTTTAGTGGAAATCTGGTTCTCTGTTTGTGCACCTTGTTTTATCTGAGGAGTAATAAGCAACAGAGAACAGAAGACACCTAAGGAAGACTTGCTATGCTATGACACCTCTGAATGGTGATTACAACTACAGCTTAGCAGGATCACTCTGGTGAGGGTTTATATGCGATACAGCAGGAAATAGCAATAGCAACAGCACTTAGACTTATATACTGCTTCATAGTGCTTTATAGCCTCTCTAAGCAGTTTATAGAGTCAGCATATTGCCCTCAACAACCTGAGAAGTTATTTGACCCATTGCAGAAGGATGGAAGTAAATCTTAGCCAGTCAGGATCAAACTCCAGGTTGTGGGCATTCTAAACACTGTGCTGCCACCAATATCTCAGTAGAAGGCAAAAGCCAAACACTTCTGAGTTTTGGTTTTTGTTTTGCCAGAAAAAGCTACAAGAACATATCAGAAGTCAATGTCTGGACCATACAGCTCAAGGATTGCCTGTCCTATCAAAAAATCTAATTCCCTTCCTTTGGAGGTAAGTTCTATCATGTGTAGGTTTATAGTGTTAATTAGAATGCTGAAAGGTAATGGGAGCAGACTTTTTATGTCTGTCAGGTAGGCACGGTTTATAATGTTACAATGATAAACCCAGTTCCCATGTTCATATTTTTGTGTTAAATGTATGTTTTACCAAAAGCGACTTCCTACAAAGGCTCCTGGGTTGGGGATGAAAGGCGAAAGCGGAAGCAGTAGGCTCCATCCCATAATTGGGTAGACCAGGTTGCCCTGATGGGAAAAAAATAAACCACTTATGTGCATGTTTTCTTCAGCCTGAGGCTGCCTTGTCATGAAACTATCCTGCCACAGCCATCATACGGGGAGTAGACAGGTTCCTGTAATTTTTGAATTCAGAAAATCAGGATAAATCAGGATAAATCATGATAGATAAGTCATGATTAAGGTAATGTGTGTAATGTGAGCACAGGCCAACACATGGAGGATCAGTCAAATTCTTGAGCACTCAATTCAAACTGGATCTCTAATAAAGACATAAACTAGCAATCTTGAAGCCCATCTGCTACTGTCCATTTTCCTTGCATGGAAAGAGCACGAGTGATAAATTGATAGACCTGATCTGTTGTGACATAGATGTGCAGGAGATCCTGTCTTCAGATCTCTCTTGGTGTGCTTCAAGTACATCTTTATTCCTGCCCAGGGTCATTTTTTGTTAAAAGAACAAAATCAAAGGGCCTGCTCCAATAGATACCCTCCATTTCCTGGCTGTTCTGACTTAGCTCAGTGGCAAGAGGCCCCCATAAGGACTCTTCCTGATGGGTTGATGAAACATGCTGAGATCTGGAAACTCCTGATCTAAAAATAATAGTATTTCTCCGAAAATAAATCCCACACTGAAAATAAGCCCTAGCTTGATTTTTCAGGATGCTCATAATCTAAGCCCTACCCCCCAAAATAAGCTTGTCGGCCAGACGGATGCATTTAGTGATATATTTCCCTGAAAATAAGACCTAACTAGAAAATAAAGCCCTAATGCATCTTTTGGAGCAAAAATTAATAAGACCTGGTCTTATTTGCAGGGAAACACAGTATGCCCTTACTAAAAATGGCCACCTTTCACTGAAGATATCCAAGGTATGTTCTGTTGTCTATGGAAGAGTGCATGAAAAATATGACAGATCCAAAGCCTATTATAGCATTCTCAAATGTGAAAAAAAAACACATTTATCCTCTAAGGATCACATAAAAAATAATTGTTAGGTGGGCTGGTTAACAAAACGGCTAAAATCCCAAGACTCCTAAAAAGACTTCATTTATATTATTTATAATATCTATCATATTTATTTATATTTTATTAGAACCGGTTGGGTCTAGTGTTTAAAGTACCAGTCTAGAAAGCAGGAGATTGGGAATTCTAGTCCCAATTTAGGCATGAAAGCCAGCTGGATGACCTTGGGCCAGTCAATCTGTCTCAGCCAACTCACCGGGTTGTTGTTGTGGGGGAAATAAGAGGAGGAATGTTGGATATGTTTGCCGCCTTGAGTTATTCGTAAAAATAATAATGGTGGAATACAAATATAATAAATAAATAAATAAATAAAATACTGTGAGATGAGGAGATTCAGAAACTTGGAATCTACAGCTGAAGTTTTTGCTACCAGTTTTGGACACGCAACCAAGAAAAGGTTGTGTCACTAAACTGACTTCACACAACACAGGATGTCTTCACAACCAAGCAAGCATTTCGTTTAGAATCAGGAAGTTGAAGAAATGTTCTGGAAGCTAGCAAGTAGGAAATCACTTCCATTCTCTTGCTGCAGAAACCTCACAGAGTTGTGTCTCTGAATTTATCAGGAATCTCATTAAATTCGAAGAAGAAAAATAATAACAATAGCACTTATATACTGCTTTATAGTGCTTTACAGCCCCCTCTAAGCGGTTTACAGTCAGCCTATTGCCCCCAACAATCTGGGTCCTTATAATGTGCCTATAAGTCCAGAAATTACTCTTCTTTAGAGACCAGTTAAATGTCTGTGGAGATTCTCAGTCATCCAGGTCATGGTTGTCCCAAAGATGCTTTTCCAAAAGGCAACTGGTCCCCTTTGAAAACCTTTCGTTTCTCATCCAAGAAGCTTCTGGAGTTAATTTCATTTTATTTCTCTGAAAAAGCTTCTTGGATGAGAAGCAAAAAAAGGGGGAAAAAAACCCCAAGAAAGTCCAATTGCTTTTGGGAAAAGCGCTTACCGGTTTGGACCAGTTCGACTGAACTGGTAGTAAAAATAACTAGCAGTACGGCTGCACTAGTTCCTCCGATGATCAGCTGAGAGCATAAAAGCGACAAGCGCATGGGTGGGTGGAAGAGTCGGTCTTAGCTTTTTGTTTCTTCATCCTCTCCGCTGATTGGTGCATTAGGAGCATGCACACAATCACCAAACCAGTAACAACCAAGGTGGGAACCTACTACCCTTGTGATAAGAGTTGTATTCTTCTTGAGAAGAATGACTCTCACCTGATGAACCAAGTTCTTTCAAAATCCTTAAACACAACATATATTAATTCACACACACACACACACACACAGTAATTTTCTCATATTGGGTACAAAAGAGTTCCACAGCACATTTTTAGGCACTTTTTATTGTCAAAAATTGTTTGTCTTTTCATATATAAACCATTTCAATATCTTTCAACAATAATATCGCTGTTTGCTTGATCATTTGCATAGGATATGTCAACATACAAAAAAAACAAAAAATAAGGAGAAGGAAGGAAAAAAAAGAGATGTCTGAAGGGAAGTAGCAAAACAGCAACCAATACGCTTGAGCTTCTGTAGGTATTTTTTTTTTTCAAGATTAAACATTTGAAGCCTTACAAAAAGAAATATGTACATCATC
Organism: Hydrophis major; assembly: GCA_033807585.1. Taxonomy (NCBI): domain Eukaryota; kingdom Metazoa; phylum Chordata; class Lepidosauria; order Squamata; family Elapidae; genus Hydrophis; species Hydrophis major. The sequence continues at coordinate 16,050,677 of CM066332.1, read as the reverse complement.
TATTTACAATTTAGAGGAACACTTAAAAAACCGATAACAAACCTTTTATTTTTTTTAATTTATCAAGTCTATGGAAAATTGTTTCCTAAAAAATGTCTACCATATACCACAAAAATAAATAAAAAGATGCAAACACTAGTTTTGAACAAAGTTTTGCTTTGAGCTTTTTTCTTTTTTGGCATGTCAGTTATTTTAATTTTTTTTAACCCTTTGGTTTGACAGCATGGTATTACAGTTTTAATAGCTGTGATCCAAAATGTCCCATCTACACCCATGTGATGACTTTTGAGAACTGTACAAATTTGGTCTATTTTCACCCCTCCCCCCTGTACCAAAGCCATGCCTAAAAGAAGGAATCTCATTCCTTAGACTGAACTTGGGATCAAAGAGTGGACCAGTTCTCAAAATCTTTCAATCCTATGAGATTATAGCTGCAATTCTGTCACCCCAGTGGGAATGTGCAACTCAAGAAGACTTGAATCAAGATAGACAAGATAAGCTATAGCACTTAGACTTATGTACCACTTCGCAGTGCTTCCCAGCCCTCTCTAAGGGGTTTACAGAGTCAGCCTCTTGCCCCCAACAATCCTCATTTTATCGACCTAGGAAGGATGGAAGGCTCAGTCAACCATGAGCCGGTGAGCATCGAACTGCTGGCAGTCGGCAGAATTATCCTGCAGTGCTGAATTCTAATCATTGTGCCACCATAGATAGAAAGATTGGGTTACACCAGAGTTTAGCAGACTGAAGTCATGTTCACTACTGTTCTGTTCATAGGAGAGGCTAAGCCAAAACCAAAGGAGCCACATTCACACAACCCATGTGATCTATTTGGTTTTGGCTCAGCCATTCTGTTTTATCATATGGTTGGGAGTGTTCTACTAACGCAGGCTGAGTGTTCTATTGTCTTCTGATCTGGAACAGCTTATTCCAGCTGGAACATCAGGAAGGAGAAGAATTAGTTTAAAAGCAGCCTCGATCCTAAGGATCCTTTCACAAGATGCACCTAAATTGCTTATTTAGGATCAAAACTCTTTAACTATGTTGTGCAGTCGGGCTTTCTCCCTTTCCACTCTTCATCCTACACTAGGAACCAAACCAAGCATTTGGACCAACAAAGGGTAAAGCTTACAATTTGAGGATTTCTCACTCTTTCTGAAGAAAGCTGAACAAAATATCAAATGATTATCAGAACAATGCAAAAGTCATGCAGATGAGTACTAACTTTTTCCTACGAAACCTAGGATTTTGGGCTCTTCTTCAGGAAGGTTCAGCAGTGTGACTCAACAGGGTTGGTCAATACTCCATGTCAAATAACTTTCAACCTCAAAATATCTTCTAGAATGAAATTTGGGCATTGTTTTTTTTAAAAGAGAATAACAGGGTTTCCTCAGTAGAAGCAGAGGGATGGGTGAAAAATGCAAAACATCCCTTCTCTACCTTGTGGACTTTGTCCACAGAAAAGAGCTCCAATGCTCCACTCAAAATGTTCAATGTTGCCAGAAGTGCAATTAAAAATTTAGAAAGCAGCCACTCTGATTGTCTTCTCTCAAAACTTGCCTTACTGTTTTTCAGGTGTGCATGGGCCTATCTGACTGATGAACCTCAAAAAGAATTTATAAGACTGAACTAGGATTCCTCACATCTTTGGGGAGTGAGTCTTCAAGACAAAGAATGACACATTCTCTTGCCTTTTTGAATTTAAAAAAAATGGCTTACTCCTTTGAAGGCTACTCTATTATGCACAATGTCCACAGATAATACTCATTGGCCAAATAATTGACCTGAGCTGAATGGTAGGGCTGAAAGACAACTGCTTGCCATGGTTGGTGGCTGGCTTACAAATCCTAGCTTGTTATATCAGGACAGCTTATTCCTGGACTGTTTTAGTGTTTCACTTCTCTATATTAACAAAGAAAAAGAAACTAAGTTCTAACTTAACTCCCATTAAGTCAATATTACTTTTGCTGGACTACAGAATGGATTGAGGCTTGCTCCTAGCTTGTTCAACAAAACCACCATTGGAACAAATCCTAAACCTTATGCAATAGACGAACCTAGTCAATGTAAGGAACCTCAATAAGAATCCATTCGAGTTTTGGTTTTGTAAATCCAGGCTGCAAAATAATTCTGTTTGCTCTTATTAGTTCAGATAAAATTAAATTTGGCTGGGAAATAGGACTGTGAACTAGGAATTCCACTGAACTTTAAGTTCTGAGTAATCAGCACATATTGGATTCTGTTCCTCTGAAGTCCAAAGGATCAGGAAGTGCTGGATGAGTCAAACCTGTTCACTCCTTGCTCCACAAAGCAATGAACAGATTTATTTCCCAATAAATAAATTGATTTGATTCTCTCACCTAATTGGTAACTTGCATCTTAAGAACCAGGATTGAGATTAAATCTCCAGGCAGCTCTTTGCTGGCAGCTGTTACCTTTTCTGCCTCTGAAAAAAGTTAGGAATAGCCTGTGAACCAAATGCTATAGTTAAATTTGCATGAAGGGTTCCATTTCACTTGTGTTTTAAAACAACAGATTGTTTTGAAGCAAGAGAACAGAGTAATTTCATTACCCTTGAAGATAAGTAGTCAAAGAGTACAGGACTTCCATTCCCTATGTTCCAATGCTGGCATTCTTTCATACTAAATGTGGTTTATCTCACCATCTTGGGGCCATTCCTGGTCCATAGTTGGGTGTTTCTGCAGGCATTATCTCCAGCTTTCATAAGCGTTATGGGAACAGTAAGGGCGGGGTATCTAAACAGGAGCATCTCCATAGGATGAAATGAAGATGCTTCAAAGCAAGAATAATGGTGGAGCTATCCAGAGCTCCCAAGTATAACCTGCACAAAGCTGGCAGAGCAAGGGTGTCAAACTCCTCAATTTCATTGAGGGACACATCAGAATTGTATTTGACCTTGGGGGGCCTGGCCGGAGTGGGCATGGCCCACTCAATATCACTCGTGTCGGGGGTCCTGTGGTGGCCCAAGCTCTCTGCCAGCAAAAACAGACTCCCGAGCTCTGTTTTCAGCTGTGATGGCCTCCTACAACCCTCTGCCAGTGAAAACAGAGCCCAGGAGGGCCGCTAAGAACCCTGTGGACCAAATCTGGGCCCCAGGCCTTGAGTTTTGACACCCCTGCTCTAGAAGGCAACCTGGAGTTGGGGTACTCTGCCACCTAGTGGTCACCTGGATTTCTGCAGGCCAGATCTGGCCACCCTGTTGTTCAGAGGTCTCCAAACGTGACAACTTTAAGATTTGTGGACTTCAACTCCAAGCTGGCTGGAGAATTCTGGGAGTTGAAGTCCACAAGTCTTAAAGCTGCCAAGTTGGGAACCCCTGCTATAGTTGGATCACTTGGCCCATTTTTAGCTAAAATCTATTTTGCCATGTCAGGTCTTCCCTTTGGTGTTACAACGCATTTGCACAGTGGTGTTGTTTTCATTTTAATTACACCTTCTTCCTCTAAAAATTACAGTGCTTTTTAACCTTGTGAAAAGCTGAGTTTCCCAGATCCAGCTATGTACCTTACAGAGACGAAACATCCAGACAATTTTAACATTTGCCTGACTGGACATTTTGGGGTATACTTCCTTTTGTTAACAAAATGCAGCAAGGTCTTATCCCTATTAGCTGGCCCAGTTCAAGCTGATTAGTTTTCTTTTTCTATTTTCCAATCTCAGTACAATCTGAAGTACTTTCAGAGGTCTCTGGCTCTCACTGAATTGGGGTGAGCAAAATTCACAAGGTATTACCTTAGAGTTTTTCCAGCTTAGAGTTCTGATATTCTAAAAATCATGTTCTAAATCCTTCTTTTTAAAGCAGGACTAAGTTTAGCTTATAGTAAAATGTTTAACATTAGTCTCAGAGCCTCTTGTTATTTAAAGCTTCTGACAGATGCTGAATAGCTCGCGTTGTGGAAAATGGTTGTCCCTTTACAAAACCAGGGGAAAATATGGATTCTAAACTTTAAAACATTTGGCAGATCAGATCTGTCTGAACGCGTATGCTGAATATTAGATGTGCCAGACTGAACTATCCCTAGTCCAGATGCTTGGCACTTATTATCCGAACCGATTTGTAGAAAATTCCTTTTGTGATAAAACATTAAGAGCTGATTTGCATATTTACAAAATCTTTGTCATGATAGACATGCAAACATATGGAACATTTTTGTTCTATGGCTATTTATGAATTTCATCTCTATATATTTAATCTCCACAGAAAAAATAATAAAATATAACAAGTATTTTTTTAAAAAAACATCCAGTACAGTTTTGACAGAAAATAAATTGCAGGTTGTTTTCTGGATTCATTTGGCTGTCAGTTGATATTAAATTAATTAAAATAAAAAAAAAACACCATCTGATTAAAGAGTGTGTTGGTCAGGCTTCTAAAAATTACAGATAACGCAGATTTTCAAATATAATACTTAGATTTAGGGACCTGCTTCTCGTGTTGTGTTTTGGAAATAATGAGTGAAGCATATTTATGCAATATTGTTTTATCTGCCTTACATCAATTAACTGCCAGATTATAATGACATAATGTGTGCAAGACTAGTGCACAAAATTCCCAGGGAAATCAGAATCTTTTTGTCCAAAGGGATGAATCTTCCGTTGTTTTGGGGGGGTTCGTGGACAAAAAGAGCCATTGGTCAGAGGGCCATTCTCCCATGTCACCCACATGGTTTCCAGGATCAGAAGGTGGAGACCCAGTGAGGCCATCTACTCTTCCTTTTCTTCTCCCTTTGTGCAGATGAGCACAAGAGCAGGAATGAGAGCCCTTCAACCATAATTTAGAGTAGAGGTCTTCAAATTGGCAAGTTTAAGACTTGTGGACTTCGACTCCCAGAATTCCTGAGCTAACATGACTGGAGGAGGAATTCTGGGAGTTGAAGCCCACAAGTCTTAAAGTTGTCAAGTTTGAAGGCTCCTGATTTAGGGCTTCTTATGGCCGAAGAAATCAGGATCTGAAAGCTATCCACTGAAAGTGTTTTAAAGCTGGTTGACAATTCTGGTTTCTGTGGCCACACCAAACCCCAGCTGCTGGATCAAATGATCTCCTTTTCTCTTTCTTTCTACTCTCCCAGAGCAAGAGGAACAAGGAGAGAGAAAGAAGCAGTGAAGCACTGCCGCTTATTCTTTTTATTCAATTTTATTCTGGCAAGACATTTATGGCTGAAATGGATGTATGGGCCTGCACAGCCGTTGTGCAGAAGAACTGCGACTTGAAGACCCATGGTGCTGCTCCATCATGGAGCGGCCTAGGACCACAGGATCAAATTGGAGAGACCCCTTTTTGCTTACCCAGAACCACCCAACCCCAATCTGCAAAACATCATGACAGGCAGCCCTGAGATGAAACCTGTAGGACTAAGTCCCAGATACAAAGAGTAAAGTCACAGGGCATTAAAGCAGTAAAACAATCCGTGTCTCTCTGGACAGTGTCTTCCCTGTTTCCTCATAAATATACAAAATATACATTTCCAGTTTCTCCTAGCCTCATTATTATTATTTTTTTCCTGCTTCTAAAAAGGAAGAGTTCGTACGCAGGCAAACCCTTAGCTATTTCTAGTGGAAGGCGGGTGGGTATACTTGGGTCGCCCGCATGTTGCATAGGTGCCCACTGCCTCGTGAAGACGCAGCTCAGTTCTGGTGGCGCTTCATGTGCAGGGCCAGGTGATCAGAGCGAGAGAAGCTGCGGCTGCAGACAGCGCACTGGAAGGGCTTGGCACCCGTGTGCTTCCGGTAGTGGCGGGTCAACTCATCCGAGCGAGCAAATCTCCAGTCACATCCTTCCCAAGTGCATTTGTATGGCTTCTCTCCTGGAAACATCCAAAAGGCAGAAACATTAGTCAATAGTCCTTCATAAAATTCAAAAGCCAACTCACACTTTCATAGGTTTCTTTGGGTTAAATCATTGCTCCCTAGGAACATGGTGGCTTGCATAGTTAGGACACTGGGTTGGAGGTTAGCAAGTCTGCATTTGAGAGCCAAGGTTGAGTTCCCTTCCTTGTGGGGGACAAGAAAGGAGTTCCGAACTGGGCATCTCCTGGGCAATGGTGATTATCAGTGGCTAATCCTTTCAACCTGGAAGTGCCTTAGTGCTTCTGACACTATGCTATTACTCCCATATATCCTTTCCTTCTCACTGCAAGAAAGATTTTATATGGCACAACATTCAAAAGTGCAACACCCAATGAGGGTTTTGTAAAACTAAGCCACAATTGATTAGGATTCCATAAAACATGAAACCAATAACCAAGATTTACAAACTTTGGCGCCATATTGTGTTAAGCCAAACTGCATTGTGGTTGAGCACATTCTGCATACCAGCCCCATTGTATGTATCGTATAGGACTGCCCAAATTCCCTTCTGATGGTTTTTCCCCAAAACAGGAGATACAGTAGCAGAGTTTCTACCTACAGTTTTTAGGAAGGCACCACCAACTTTCAGACAGCCATATGAATTGCAGTGAGGAGCTGCCCCACATGTTCTTCCTACACAACCTGAAATCTCTGACATTCAGTTTGAGAAACCAGGGTAAAGGATACCTGGACCACTTAAGGACCCAGAAGAACCTTCTTCAACATTTCTGCTCACCTTCAGAGCTCCAGTTACTATTATGGACACATTAGTTCAGGTAACAGATTCATGAGCAAATGCAGATGCTAGCAAATTTCTCTTAGAAGGCCAGAAATACTGAGGTGGCTCTCTCAGGTTCTCCTCTTTACACACAACTTCTTGTGAGAACACAACTGACCAGTTGGGGTACTCTTGGGGCATCAGTCTTTTACTTGGTAGCTTTTAGATTAATCAACAAATCCTATAGAAATTTGTCTCTATAGCCAATGGCCAAACACAATGGGTTTTTATCATAAAATCAATAAAACATGGATTAATGGGCACAGCAGAAAAAAAAAATCACACTTATGGACTTAGTTAAAGCTGAACTACATGTTCCCCCAGCAGATGCAGACACCAGCTTCACTTTGGTACAACACATGTAGTAGAAGCCATTTTAAAAGATGCCTCAAAGTCTAACCAAAGATTTACTCCCCATGTTGAACGTTAGACCCAACGTATATTTTACCCTTTCCATCCCAGATTTTCTTCAATGCTGCAAACATCAAGGCAACCTTTAGATCAACCAAGATCAAAAGATCTAGGGAGGCAGGACTCAAAGAGTGAACAGACATAGAATCTCAAGTCATATTAAAAAGAAAGGACATCCAGCAAAGGAGAGCATGTAAACCCAACAGGTCACAACCTCACTAAAACCAGTTGTGACTAAGTCCCCAAGTGAAAACAAGTTAAAACAGAGGAAACCTCAAGTCCATACAAAGCAACAGGGCTTCAACCAGTTATAATATCAGTTTATCTCATTGCTTCTCATAGGACAGTGATGGTTAACCTTTTTGGCACTTGGTGTGTGCACCAGAGCGCCGGAACCCAGAAGAGAGCAGCTGGCAGGTGCACATGCAGGCACCAGCCAGCTGCTCTCTTCGAGGTTCCGTTGCATGCATGCACACTGGCCAACTGGTCTTCAGTGTGCATGTGCCTGATGGAACCCAGAAGAGTAGCTGGCAATGATGTGCATGCTCACAGAGAGGGCTCTGCGTGCTACCTCTGGCATGCGTGTCATAGATTCGCCATCGTGGTCATAGGGTTTCCCATCAACAATAGGATCAGGATGGGGGCTCCTAGGTCTGCTATCTTCTGCCATCTGAAACCCTCATTTGCACCTAATTAAGGAAGCAAAGGAACCATGGATGGAACAGGGGACCATGAGTTACAGATAAAGGTCTATCTATCACATCCCATCTTCAGGATCTTCATGCAACTTCAATTTGGTCAATACCTGGATGAAACTAGCACAAAACCTCCTCAAAAGCCCAAGATAAAAGACAGGTCCTTCTGTCATGTTTGTCTAGGGAGAGTCTCAGTCATCCAGGCCATGGTTGTCTCCAAGGTACTTTTTCAAAAGGCAACTGGATTCATGCAGTCATGCCATGATTCTGCCATGATTCATAGTCTTTTCCCATACAACCAAGCCAGGAATACGTGGGGGCACTTTGCAATCCCAGCCCCCACAGGGGGGGAAAAAAAGAGCAACTTATTCTTATTCCTCAAAGATAGGAGTGAACAACTATGGCCCTTTTACAACCTGCGGACTTCAATTCCCATAATTCTGAGAGTTGAAGTCCACAAGCTATAAAGGGGCCAATAATTGCCCCCTCTCTGCTCTAAGGCTTAGGCAAGCTTTTCAAATTCTTATTATTTTCTCCACATGCATGAGATCCTTTGCATTTAAAGCCAGCATTTCTGGAAAACATTGAAACAACTAATTTATCAAGCATTAGGTTCACTTGCAAAAATTAGGCCCCAATTGTATCAGGCTGCTAGCATGTTTCTCCAGCCCAACTGGGCCCAAGAGAGAGGTGGGCTACTGGGGGTTCGCAGGGATTAGGGAAAACACCTAGCTAAGGTTCTGTGCAGTTCAGAGAACCCCCAAATCCCACTCCTGGCTGGCCCTAACCAACCTGCCCCTCCCAGGAGTCCCCATGTGGCCTGTTTTGGATGCAGTTTTGGATGGAGGCTCAGGGAAGGTGAAAAATGGGCCTCCTGGAAATTTAGAAAGGCTGGAAATGGGCCTGTTTCTGGCTTCCAGAGAGCCTCCGGAGTCCGCGAGGCCATTTTCGCCCTCTTGGAGGCTCAAGGAAAGCTTTCGGAGATTGGGGAGGGCAACACCCCCCCCCATGGTGCAGGAGGCCGACTAGGCCACGCCTACCATGGCCACGCCCACCCAGCAACCAGGCAGAGAACCCTTTTGGGCCCACTCCTGGCCCAAGGTGATCAACACCTGAAATTATGTGTGGCTTCAACTGGAGCATGAGACACTTAACACCTTGGAAATTTTGACCACGGATTTATGTAACTGCCCAATATAGATTTAATTGCATGGCTTTACACAGTGCGTTTGGAACATACTGTCACAGATAGCTAAATATATGGGTATTTAATTTAGCAGCCTAAGTGGGATATTTTTAAACATACCTATAAAATTCATAACTATGTTTGTTGAAATGATGGAAGGGTATTCATAGAAACCAGAGGCAGGGAATAAAATGTCTCTCTGAAGAACGAAGGGCGCTGTTCAGTGTGACTCGAAAAAATGTTATTTATGTGGCCAAACTTCATTCACGTAAATCTATGCTCGCAGGCCTCGCATTTCCACAGTTTACAAAGAGCATTATCATAAAACCTGAACACACCCAAAACTCTTTTATCAGTTGTAACTGTCAACTGGAGCTGTTAGAGGGCTCTGAACTTGGACTTAGTTCTCAGGGGGAAAAAAAATGCATGAGGTGGTAAATCTTTCTAAGCTAGCCACCATGTAGGAAATGTGCAGCTACAATTCCCTTGAAACTGAGGAACTCATAGAGGAAAAAAAAAAAAAAGGCTAAATTAGGATCTTAGGACATACTGCTTGCTCTCCAAGCACAGGATTGCTGGACATGTCACAACTTACAAGTATTCCAGTATTTGAGGGGCTCCTACAAAGACGAGGGGGCCAACTTATTTTCCAAAGCACCAAAAGGAAAGGGCAAGAAACAATGAAAGGAAACTAATCAAGGGGAGAAGCAACCTGGAATTAAGGAGGAACTTCCTAACAAGTGAGGACAATTCACCAGTGGAACAACTTGCCTTCAGAAGTTGTGGGTGCCTCATCACTTCAGGTTTTTAAGGAGAGACTGGACAGTCATTTGTCTGAAATGCTACAGGGGGTTGGACTAGATGACCTCCAAGGTCCCGTCCAGCTCTATTCTGATTGAAAGTCTACATCCACAAATTAAAACTGCAGACACAGGTCAGGATTAATGTCCCCACCACAGAGTTCAACATACACAAAACCTTTTGTAACACACCCACATCATTCACCCGTATTACGTAGCACAAACAGAAAAACAAGCTTTCTGTATATAGGCAGGATTTCTCCACACAGTTAATTTCCGAGCAGGAACAGCCAATGCAGTGAGTTTCTGCCTTACAGCATTTACAAAAGGAGAAAAGGTAGAGAAGAAGGTCGGTGAGTTCAAGGAATGTCCCAAAGGTGCTTTCCCAAAAGGCATCTAGACTTTGAGTTTGTTTTTTTTTTCTTCCGCTTTTGAAAATCTTTCGCTTCTCACCCAAGAAGCTTCTTCCGTTCTGAATTGAAAAAGCGTCTTGGATGAAAACCAAAATGTTTCAAAAACAGCCGGGTGGGGGGGAACCCCAAAGAAACGTCCAGTTGCTTTTTGGAAAAGCACCTTTGGGACAATTCATAACCTGAATGATTGACAATCTCTATCGATGCTTCAGGAAATGAAAATGGATAAATGCAGTGATAATATAACTAGACACAACCTGGCATTCTCTCAATAGTAAAGCCCATTTCTCTGCAGGCAAACTTACCTCACTGCACATGTGTGCACCTCCCAGCTGATTTTCAGCTTGTTTGAGGCCTTTTTTAGCCTCCCAGAAACTTGAGGAAAGCCTTTGCAGGCCAAAAAATAGGCCCGTTTCATCACTTCCTGTATTTCTGGAAATACCAGAAGTGACTAAACAGGCCCATTTTTCGGCCTGCAAAGGCCGCAGAAGTTTTCCTCAAGCCTCTGAGGGCTGAAAAAGGCCTCAAATGGGCCTCAAATCAGCTGGGAGGCGCAGTGCAGGTAAAGGGCCATGGGGGGGATTGAGCGTGCATGTGTAGGGGGAGTGGGGGGGTTACACACATTACCTCCTGATTGCTGGCATGAGAGCACTCGCGCACAAGCGTGCACATGATTTTTGGCACAGGAGCCCAAAAAGTTTAGCCACCACTGCCCTACACCACTTTTGACAGATGGGAATCCAAACTCTTCTTGAAAATCTCAAGTAATGACACTCCCACAACTTCCGAGGGCAAGTTGTTCCATGGGTTGATTGTTCTCACTGTCAGAAAGTTTCTCCTTATTTCCAGGTTGAATCTCTCCTTGTTCAGTTTCTATCCATTATTCTTTGTCTGGCATTCGGGTTCTTTAGAAAATAACTTGACCCCTTTGCTCTCTGTGGCAGCCCCTCAAATATTGGAAGACTGCTTTCATGCTTCCCCTGGTCCTTCTCTTCACTAGACTAGCCAAGCCCAGTTCCTGCAACCGTTCTTCATATGTTTTAGTCTCCAGTCCCCTGATCATCCTTGTTGCTCTTCTCTGTACCTTTTCTAGAGTCTTAACATCTTTTTTTATATACCATTTCAGACAGGTGACTGTCCAGTCTCCTCTTAAAAGACATTGGTGATGGAGCAACCACAATTTCTGAAGGCAAGCCATTCCACTGGTTTAAGTTTTCTCACCGTTAGGAAACTTCTAACTAGTGTTTCTAAAAGAAGCTGTGCAACCCTTGTTGTGTATGGATATGGCCAACTCAAACCACCCCTCTAGGGTCACAACTCATCCTGGTTTCCTAAAGCTTTGGAAAAAGGTGTGATGGGATCAGCCACAGAGCAAAAAGCCACCAGCATCTCAATCACATCCGCTCGAAACTCGAGAAGCCACCTTTAGCTCTGCATCAAAAAGGAATTTTACATTTTTCCGTGAAAGGGAGTTGTTGGCCGACACCCAAAAACCTGCCCATTTGAATGGATTTTGTTAATTCAGTGGCGGATGCGTGCCAGAAGAAAAAAAACCCACACTATACTTCACCTTCAAGTCAGGAGGATTTACTGTACAGCATCTACCTTTCTGGAGTAAAGGTTTCCTAAAACTTGGGACAGTATAAAACGGAGTGTTTCCATGGGGGGTTAGAAAGAAATCTCTAATTTAGGGCTAAAGAGGAGAATTGTTCTGTCTCCCTGGCTGAGATATTTCAGCTGAAGTAAGAATTGAGTAGATCCAACTATTGCGTGCAACCACCCACTAACTGTAAGAATGCACCTTTTATCTTTTGTTTTCCTCCTGTTTTCAGTTTCTACTCCTTCCTAGCAAAGTTTTCTGGATGAAACCTGCATAATGTTTTGGCCAATTGGAGAATAACAGAACTAGTCTATTGAAGTTTCTTTTCTATAAGAAAGGAGAATAATCCTCAAATACTGAATATTTAAGAGTTTTAACGGGAGGAACTGAAGTAACATGCCTATTTTCTGCATGAATAATGGAATTCTTCTCTCCTTTGCTCTTCTGCTCTCCAAATCACCTTCTCACTACCTTTTATTTTTTAAATGTCCTACCCCCAGCTTTTCATGCAGGTTTTAACATTCTGGCTACATGATTTGCAACAAAATTTATACATTTTCCCAGAGAGGGAGTGGAAAAGCTTTATAACTTATAATAAAATGTCGTTTGACCTTTGATACTGGAAACTTTTTTTTAAAGGCACAGCCCAAAGCTGTAAAAAAAAGGACAAAACAATGGACATTTCCCAAGATAGAACAAGCTATAGGAACTAAGCTCCCCTTCTCCAAATTCAAGATCTCTAAGAATTAGATCCCCAATTCTTAATCAAGCTATCACCACATTCAGCATAAGAACCGGTCTTTCGAAATTTCACTTTACATGAGGAGAGTTTTGCTTTAATTTCTGCTCTTATGCCAGTGAAACATGGACACTAACCTCACAATCGATACAAAAGCTACGAGTGGCACAAAGAGCCATGGAAAAATATACATGCATACATACATACATACATACATACATACATACATATATACATACATATGCTCAGCATTACAGGACAAGGTAGAAAAACCTGCACATGGATTATGAAAATATACGATGCCATCAAGAGATTAAAAGAATGGAAATGGAAATGAGCTGGTGACATAGCAAGAAGAACTGATGGCAGGTGAATCAAGGCGGTCATAGAATAGATCCCACTTGATCAAAAGTGTCCACAAGAGACCTCAAGGAAGATGGATCAATGAGATCAGCAAGTATTATGGGGCCAAACTGGCAAAAGAAAGCTCAGGACTGTATTGATTGGAAACCTGTGAAAGAGGCCGTCATCCTGTAGTGGACAGACAATGGTTTAACTGAGGAGGAGGTTGAATTTTGCTTTCTCTGTCTTTCATATAAGATCACCTCTGACTATCTTGGACTACCGTTCCCACCATCCCCCTAGTGCGAAGTTCCTTTAGGTAAGCTCATAAGGATTTTCTTAAAAGGAACTTCTGAATGATGGCTTTAACTGAAAGGCAGGAATGAAACCTCTTGAGATGAAGCAGAAAACGTATCTTGTTTGTATCTTTCTTGCATTTCCACATATTTTTCCTGTCGTTTGGTTCAGAAAACTATTTGGCACAAGTTCCAACATAAGAATCTGTTTTAAAGTTATTTTAAAGCTCATTTTCATTGATTCACGATGTTGAGCTTTAAGAGGCAGAGGAACTCCTGATGAAACGACGTTTATTTGCTCAAAAAGCAACAGAGACACTGAATTCTTTATTCTGCTTCTAACAGGCTCTGCAAGAGCGGCTTAACTTTAACCATTTGCACAAAATACAGAAGCTGCAAAGTTTTCAGAAAATAGTTGACTTTCCTCCAGAAATTGAAAAATGAGGATTTGAGAGGTCGCGAAACCCAAGAATGCAACTGGCCATTAAATGCAACACGCTGGAACATGATGTCTTGCATTCAAACAGATACTGCACTGTAAAAGGATTACTGAAAACCTCTGAGGAACATGAGCAGGGCTCTTCGGAGTTTGTTAAAATGTCAACACTGTTCAAATAAAACAGCATGGAGGAAGCTGGTACCGAGTCCTGGTGAAAACAGCAAGACTTTCAATGCTTTCTTCCCGCGCCAGAAATATTATACACATCACTTCTGGGAAAACAGAAACTGCTTTCCTTTTAAGTTCTGTTTCAACAGAACTTAAGTTTTTTTCATAACATTAATTGAATTTTTGCATCATCTTCGTCCAATCTCACCGATTTCAAATATTTGGTTAGGCTTGAGTCAATCAACGAATGTTATTTCCAAGTCCTTTGACATCGCTCATAACGCATCCCTACTTGCAAGTCGATTTATTTTTATTTTCCAAACGAACGCATGTGGAATACATTTAGGGATAACTTTGGGTCGAAGACCAACATTTTGTTTGGAAGCAGTTTAGAACAAGCCCGAACTGAACAAGATAAGAAAAGGAAATGGGGAGGAAGAAAAAATAAGCTATCTTTAACTGTCTTCTACTTATTAAGCAAAATACTGAAGTTACTAATAACACGACTTTTCTTTTCTTTTAGTATCTTTGGACGATGAAGAGTGCAGATTGCTTTGCTTTGCGTGCAGGTCTTCCTTCGCCAAACATTATCCAGCCCATAAATATCCCCTTGGTGCTGTGATACTCGCCATGCTCGGTTTCAGCTTCTGCACCATGCCAAGGGAGACTAAAAATACGTTACATGCTTTGCCCTATAATTTCGGCTAGGATGTTGTTTTATCAACAATGGGTGTTGTCATGGGAGCTAGAAATCTCCAATTAAAAAAAGAAAAGCTCCTCGCACCAAAATTCCAGCTTGATTATGATTGGGGGGATCTGCACAAGGATTGAGGTGGGTGGGGGAGATGAGGAGAGAGAGAGAGACGTTTGTAGGAGTAGCGATTTGTGGGGCCATTTTTTTTTTTTTTACATGAATGAAAATCGGGGCAGCAGAGAACCTGCTTCCAATGTCTTCAGACATTGGATCTCGCTGAGTGGTAAGGAAACAGTCATTGTAATTGGGGTTTTGAGCATATTCGGGATGTGCAACCCCATCCCAGCAAAAATAAATCATGCTTTACCAGAGGTGTGGAGGGGCTCACATATGGCCAGCCACAAGCAAACCACTTTATGGCTTAACGTCATGCATGAATGGGGAACAAGAAAAGCAGAAATCGGCTCCAAGTATGAATAGGACTCCTGGGCAGATTCTGGTCTCAGCAGGGGAGGGGGGCAGAGCCTGGCTGGCCCTCCTGAGACTCAGAAGGGAAGTGGAGTTGCTCCCTGCAAGAGAGACCATCAAGGAACACCCACTCAAGACCAGGCCCTTCTACAAATCTTGCCACAAGGAAACATTTTTCCTCCTCTTTGAAATGAGGTTTATTTCACAAAATCCTTCAGCCAGACTTACCTCCTTCCTTCCTTCCTTCCCTTCCTTCCTTTCCTTTCCTTTCCTTCCCTCCCTTCTGCTTCTTGCCATCAGAGGAACCTGCTTAGCTCAAGGCTGTGAACTCACCAAAGGTGAAAAGAGCCAGAATTTTCTACCAATATGCTCTAAAGAACCTGGGACCACCAATATAAGTCATGCTTGGGCACCCTGGGAAATTTACCCTGCAGGTCTAGGAACGATCCCATCTTGGTAAAATCTGACAGAGGCTGTTACAGAGACAGAAGCTGTTAAATAAAATGTGTTTATCTATTTAAAACGTGTGTGTGTGTGTGAGAGAGAGAGAGAGAGAGAGAAAGAGAGAGAGGGGGGGGGGGATGATGCAAGTTGCTTCCCTTTGAAAAGTTGTGTGCATGAGTATGGGTACGTGTCTGTGTGAGAGAGATGCAAGTTTTTTTGAAAAGTTATATGCATGTGAGTATGTGCGTGTGAAAGAGAGGAGAGAGAGGGAGAGGGGGAGGGAGGGAGAGAGAGAGAAAGAGAGAGAGGGAGAGGGAGAGAGAAATCCCTTTAGACAGGATTAAAACTTGCTGCAAATTCAATCTGACAATTCAATTCAGCCCCCAAACCCCTTGCTTGAACTCCACTCCTGCACCTCAGGCCCTGCTTAAGTGATCTCAAGAGAACACCCAGTCAGCCTTGCTGAACTGGAGTAAAAAGATCCTGGAAATCTGTGACAGGATTGCCAGCAAAGCCATGCATCCATCTTTGGAAGAGAGACTCTGTTTCTGTGCCATGCAGCCCACCTTACTCTTGGAAGAGGGAGCATTTCTGCAGCAGCTGTGGGCTGTAGAAAATGGGGAGTTCCCTAGCGGGCTGGCACGGGCCTCAGACTGACTTGCCCTCTCCTCGCTAGCCACCACCAAAACAAGAGCAAGCCAAACCCTCATTGCCTAATTTTCCTCAGTCCCCGGGGCATACTTGATTACCCTTGCCTAGGGGTGGGATTCAAAAATCCCAGCAACCGGTTCGCTACCCAATTGTTGGGTGGGCATGGCCGACCGGAACTTCCGGGAGGGCTGTTTTTCATCTTCCCCAGGGGCCGGAGGCTTCCCTCAGGACTCTGGGAGAGCGAAAATAGCCTCCCCGGGATCCGGAAGTCCCGGAAGTCAGAAACAGGCCCCCATTTCCAGACTTACGGAAGGCCCGTGTTTCACCCTCCCAGAGCCTCCGCGCAGACCCTGCACTTATCCAAAATGGGCTGCATGGAGACTCCTGGGAAGGGTGGGGTGGGAAGGGCCAGCCGGTTGGTTTTAACTACTGGTTCGGCAAACCAGATGTAAAATGAACATCCGGTTTGCCCGAACTGGTCCAAATTGGTAGAATCCCACCCCTGCCCTTGTCCCTACAGCTAGGCTATGCAGGTGTTTTCTTCTTTTACAAAAAAAAAGATTAAATACCCAGACAATATAATGTTTATTAAGCACCAAGAAAAGTAGTTAATAAAAATAATAATAAAAAAAGACAAAGAGGGGACAAAATAAACAGATTCCCGTAACGCCGTTGTGTGTGTTTCATAGGGAGCGGAGGAAAGTTCAAGTTTAAAGCAAACACCCTCACAGGCATGGAAGCAAAGCTGGATTTTACAAAGGTTTGTAAAGAGCCAGAAAAAAAAGCTTATTCACCCGAGGAAGCCACTACAGGTAGTTCCCAACCACAATAGAGCCCCAATTTTTTGTTCCTAAGTGAGACATTTGTTAAGTGATATTTGACCCATTTTATGACCCTTCCTGCCACAGTTGTTAAGTGAATCGCTGTAATCATTAAATAAGCCACTTGGTTGTTAAGTGAATCGGGCTTCCCCATTGACTTTGCTTGTCAGAAGGTCACAACAGAGGGTCATGTGACCCCGAGATGCTGCAATCATCATAAATATGAGATGGTTGCCAAGTGGCCGAAGTTTGATCACATGACTGTGGGGATGCAGCAATGGCTATAATAAGTATGAAAACCAGTCCTGACTGGTGCCATTGTAGCTTTGAATGGTCACTAAACAAACTGTTGTCGTAAGTGAAGGACTAACCGTATATCACCTCTATGGCTTTGGTGGACTTTCATCCTGAGTTTCACCTTGCATCCCCTACTCTCAGCCTTCCTTTTTCCAACCCCTAATTCAGTAGTGGAATCCTACTTTACTCCCTACTGGTTTGGTGGGTGATTGTGTATGTGTGTATGTGTGTGCGTGTGCACCCCTAATGCACACATCCCTAACAAGCCAATCAGCTAAGAGGATGAAGAAACAAAAAGCTAGGAGCAACGCTCCCACCCTCCCATGCACTTTTTCAGTATTTTATCCTCTCAGCTGATCTGAGGGTTTTGGGGTTTTTTTACAACCGGTTCGGGTGAACTGGTCTGAACCAGTAGCATGCATACCATCACTGCCCTAATTCCAGATTTCACTTAGATTTTGTCCAAAATCTCCTGATCTTCAGCACTTTAGGGCATGGCATGGTCAG
Source organism: Hydrophis major (assembly GCA_033807585.1). Lineage (NCBI taxonomy): Eukaryota > Metazoa > Chordata > Lepidosauria > Squamata > Elapidae > Hydrophis > Hydrophis major. Next base: position 16,033,060 of record CM066332.1, on the reverse strand, counting down.
CGATGATCCAAGAGAAACTCCTCCAGCGACCTTGCTTTGAACACCAGAAGGAAAAAGAGGCCATGATGTGAGCCGGTGCTACCACAGAGTTTTGAAGGTGTCTGGGATAGCTTTCCAAAGTGTAAGAGTTGTAAATTTTCTCTATAGCCCATCATCCCAAGGACCCCTTAACCGTGATGTGGTCAAGGCGACAAGGCTGTGCTCTACTCTTCTTCACAAGAAGGGCCAGGAGACTACCACAGCCCAGGCTCCCCTCTGAAAACTTCCTTTTCGCACCTTTTGAGAATCTGCAGATCTTTTTAAGTTACCTATCAAGAACAGTCGCTGGGAGTGGGTATGCCTAGTATGATGAAAAGAAGGACTAAGGGTGACACGATAGCAGTGTTCCAATATCTCAGGGGTTGCCACAAACAAGAGGGAGTCAAGCTATTCTCCAAAGCACCCGAAGACAGAATAAGAAGTAATGGAAACTAATCAAGGAGAGAAGCAACCTAGAACGAAGGAGAAATTTCCTGACACTTGGACAATTAATCAGTGGAACAACTTGCCTCCAGAAGTTGTAACACTAAAACTTTAAGAGATTTGACAACCATGTATCTGAAATGCTATAGGGTTTCCTGCCTAAGCAGGGGATTAGACTAGAAGCCTTCAAGGTTCATTCCTTCTACTCTACTCTACTCTACTCTACTCTACAAGGTTTGAAGAAATCACTTCAGGATCCAATCTGTGTGGACACATTCCGAAGAGAGAGCAGTTTAGGCTCCAGCACAAGCCGAAAGCTTGGAAAAATAAACCTTTGGTCCCGGTGACTGACTCAAGATTGGATCCGGCAACATTATCCTGGGACATGTACATTTGCCCTCATTTGCACATCACTTCAGGCATCTCAACCACTCAACCCCCCACGACCTCCTTCACAAGGAGAACAACAGTCCAGATTTACTTGCCACAAGCAAGTCAAAAAAGAGAAAGAGCTAAGGAAAGTATTTCGGCTTTCCATGGCTTAGAAATAGAAACCTACATGGGGGTGTTGAGCCATTTTCTTTTGATAACAGAGAGCAAAGAACCTCTTAACCAGAGAAGTTCCTGTCTCCATCACCAGCAAGGCTATTAGAAGCTAGGTGGCCCACAGATGCAAGTACTAAGTGAGGGAGAAGGACTTCTCCGAAGCTCCTAGGTGTCAGTCTTGCTCAACCCAGCAGCCAGCCCTGCAGGGATTTTTGCAACTTTGAAATGGGCTGTCCTCATGGAGAATGGCCAAGCTGACAAATCCTGGAAGTTATGTGACTCGGAGTTAAACTGTTTAATAGGTACCAGGCATTAAGAACATAAGGAGGAAGTACTTTTATCAGGACCATCTGGCAAAGCCACTTTCACACCCATAAAAGCAAATAAAAACATTTACTACAGTTATTTGGCAACGGAAAAGGGAAAGGCAAAACATGAGAGGATCAGGGCACTTATTTCCACTTCCTCCTCTCTGCTTGAAGGATTAGGGATGAGGCTACGAGGGGCAGCAGCACAGGGCTGGATGCAAACGTAGCACAGCAATAGTACCTAGGCTTATATACTGTCCCCACAGCACTTTGCAGCACTCTCTGGATAGTTTATAATGTAGAAGCATCATTTGTGCATTGCCCCCAACAATCTGGGTCTTCATTTTACTGACCTCGGAAGGATGGAAGGATGAATCAACCTTGAGCCCCATCAGGATTGAACTCCAGGCTGTGGGCAGAATTTGCCTACAATACAACACTTTAACCCCTGAGTCATCAGGGCTCCAGAACATGAGGAGAGGTCTTCAGGATCTCCAGGACATGAGAAGAGGTCTCAAAAACCTCCAGGACATGACAGGATGTCCTCGGGATCTCCAGGACATTAGAAGAGTTCCTCAGACCACCGGAACATGAGAAGAGGTCTCAAAAACCTCCAGGACATGAGGTTCTCAGACCACCAGGACATGAGAAGAGGTCTTAAAAACCTCCAGGACATGACAGGATGTCCTCAGGATCTCCAAGACACGAGAAGAGGTCTCAAAACCTCCAGTGCATGACAGGATGTCCTCAGGATCTCCAGGACATTAGAAGAGTTCCTCAGACCACCAGGACATGAGAAGAGGTCTCAAAAACCTCCAGGACATGAGAAGATGTCTCAAAAACCTCCAGGACATGACAGGATGTCCTCAGGATCTCCAAGACCTGAGAAGAGGTCTCAAAACCTCCAGTGCATGACAGGATGTCCTTAGGATCTCCAGGACATGAGAAGAGGTCCGCAGACCACCAGGACCTGAGAAGAGGTCTCAAAACCTCCAGTGCATGACAGGCTGTCCTTAGGAATTCCAGGACATGAGAAGAGGTCCTCAGACCACCAGGACATGAGAAGATGTCTCAAAAACCTCCAGGACATGACAGGATGTCCTCAGGACCTCCAGGACATGAGAAGAAGTCCTCAGGACCTTGGTGGAGCAGGCCTTTCAGCTCCAGCAGTACAGGGTTTGGATCCTACAAGCCAATGAAAAGTCATTTCCTGCTGTATTTAGCACTGAACCACCCATGATTCCTGGAGAAGTCCCACTGAAAGAGACAGACTGGGTTTTTTTTTAGGGATCTGTCACAAATCCACACCATCTGGTCTGCTCGTGAGAAGCTCAGAATAGAGAGCGAGGTTTTCTTCTATTTGGGAAATGGTTCCACCACATCCCACTTTTGGACTTCAGGTTCTAAAGATGGTATTTCCAGATTGAGAGCTACCCCTGAGCTCCTTTTAGCATTGTGGGCTGCCACAGAGCTCACAAAGTATGCACAGATTGAACAGCCAAGATGCAGTTGTTAAAGACTTGACACTGTGTCCCAAAGGTGCTTTTCCAAAAGGCAACTGAACTTTCTTGGTTTTTTTTTTTCTTTGAAAATGTTTCACTTCTCAACCAAGAAGCTTCTTCAGTTGTCTTGGATGAGAAGCAAAACCTTTTCAAAGTAAATAAACAAACAAACAAGAAAATCCAGTTGACTTTTGAAAAAGCTGCTTTGGGACAACCATGGTCTAGATCAGGGAATGGCAACCTTAAACACTCAAAGAGCCATTTGAACCCATTTCCCACAGAAAAGAAAACACTGGGAGCCACAAAATCTTTCCTGTGCCTGAACTATTTCCACAAAACTAGCATATGCAGTTGAATTAAACGTTTTCTTCTGAAACTTTTATTTTCTTGCATTTACCCACAGGTGGCCTATCAGGGGTCGAAAAACTCAATAAATCGTGTGCCGGTGGGTGTCACACATTGGTGGTTGTGACACATACGTTGAGTGACAGGGAGCCTCAGCAAAGGGATTAAAAGAGCCACGGGTTGTTGACCCCTGAGCTAGATGATTGAAAATCTCTATATTGTGCTAAGGTTGACTTGTGGACTGCAGGCTGCAATCAAGAAAACACATTTAACAGCAGGTCCACAACATCTCTCATAAAGTGACAATAGCAGTCCATTGGGAAGCATCATTAGCCATGTAATTGGGGTTCTTAATTAAATATGGCTTCAAGTGTAATTTCAGGGGAATATTATATGTGGTTCAACCAAGAGACTACAAAATAATAACTCAGTTCAGGCAGGGGTAAAAAATAATTTAGTTTTACCTGTAAGATCAGTCGTGTTTCTTTTTAATTTCTGTCTAAAGAAGACATATAAGTCAAGCCAGATCAACATTAACCCAATTCTGTCTTTAAAACTCCATCTTTTCCACTTCTTAACTTTAACCAAGATTTGAGTGTGGTCAAAGATACTGAAGTTGAAAGACCTATTGATTATTTCATACTCTATAGCTGAAATTGCAATGTAACAACACACACGCACACACAAAATGGAACACTTTTTTTCAAACAAGAACTTGGGAGATAAAGTTTCCACTGCCAAAGTAAGCAAACCTTGGAAAAGGTGAGTTGTAACCCCTTAGCCAGATGTGTGCACACCAGCATCTTTCAGAAGTGGCTCTGTTTACAGCTAAGAACCGTCTTCCCTTATCAGACATCAAATATCTCAGACTGAAGCTTACTTTAATCCCTCTGGGAGAGCAAGGGACATTCTTCCAGGAGATATATTGGGCACTTAATTAAAAACCAAAATTTTGTCAGTTGTAAGAACTGAAAAATGTTTCAGAGCTGGCACGGTCGCCTCTATGGGAAGCCAACAACAGCAATGGTTAACTACTGAATTCTGGGAAGCCATTTCATCCCCAAGACAGAAGGAGGTGGGCAATACCTCCTGCTCCTTTGCAAGGCACCCAAGAAATTAATTTAAGTCTTCTTGGAGATGGAAGATAGAGAATCCAGATTCTGACACAAGTAACGATACATATGTACAATTATGGGCGCAACGAACACCCAGGCATGTATATATGGGTGTATAGAAAAGAAAGAATTTTTGCACTCATGTCAAAAGCATTTCTGGGTTGAAAAGATTAGCTGGTGGCCTCACCATTGCCCTGGGTATGCCCGGTTGGGGGCTCTTTTCATGTCCCCGCAGCAGCTCCTGGGTCTCAAACATTGCTAACTTCCTGCCTGGCATTCCAACCATTCGAACCACTGTGCTCCCAAGGAACCATTTACAGGCTGAGATCTCTTGTCCCCTGAAAGTGTCAAATTTTCTGCTCAAGATCAGAACAGATTGGCCCCAGGTGCAAATAAAGAAGGGACCTTCAGAATTGGGAGCTTCAGAATTGCCTGAATGGAGGAAATTTCACTTTGCATTCATCTTTTGTGTCCCATCCAGTGCCCTTTCTTGAGCTACCTCCATCCTGCCTCAGATCAAAAGAACTCTGTCAAACAAACGTGATCAGCTCAAACGGACACAAGACCTTCTCCACAACACCTTAATACCCACAAGCCAAGCCTGGAATCACCAGAGAAGGGAAGGTGGATCGACAAACCTCAAAGTGTCTTTAAAACACATCCATCTGCTCTCCCTTAAATATCTATTCCCAAGTAAACAAAAACGGAAGAATGTGTTTGAAAAAAAGTTAAATCTTCTGTTCATGTGATAACATCCTTTTAAGTTTAACTATTACTTCTGTGGACTGCTTGTTCTGAATTAAAAATAAGTGAGACACATGTGCGTTACCATTTTGGCCTGGAAAGTAAGGGTTGGCCTGTCCACACACATATTTGTGCAATCCACTCCACAGAGTGGTTACTGTGCAATAAGGATTTTACATTCTTTAGCTCTCTTTTCCAAAGTTAGCCTCTTTTACTTAATTGTACAGGAGCACCAAAGTGTCAGAAAACTACCAGGTGGGCCTCTTCCTTCTTCCTCTCTTTCTTTTCTGCATGCTTCCAAAAATAACTTCAAGCAAGTCACTTCCAACTTTCATGGAAGACCTGTTATATCGTAAGATTTGCAATCAAGCGTTGGGACTTTCCCTCAGAGGCTCAGTGGGTCTGGCTGCCCCCTTCTTTTTAAGGGCCCCCAAATACATCTCAGGGCAAGGAAAAAAAAACTGATAACAAGCAGGGAGGAATAGGTTCACAACGAGATCCAAAACAATTCACCTGCAACTCCTTTGAACTGAGCCATGGGACAACCTGCAGATGACGGAGGGCAGGAAGGCAAAAATTCATCAAGCATTATCAAAGAAAGCAGAAGGAGCCAGATTTCAAAACCAGGCCCATCAACACCGGTCGCTATTTAAATTCACCTCCTGCATTTAGCTCATGGATTCAAGGATTTTACTCATAAAAATCCCCTGCAATAATCTCAGTTCAACCAAGCTATTTAGCAACTAAAGGAGGCATATAAACCACAAACGTGGACTAAAAATTAACCAGGTTTAACTTAGCTTCGCAGCCCCTGAAGTTCAAACACTGAGAAACAAGAGAAAGGAAAATGGATCTCTTCAGGGGTGCAATTCAACCAGTGTAACAATCGGTTCAGTGAGCACATGTTTGTGCTTCGCATGTGTGCACACCAGATGCATGCTTTGTGTATGTGCAGAGCATTTGCAACTGACCTTCTCCAGCAATCCCTGTGGCTTAAACAGCTGACGTGCGGCAATCTGCTGTGCCGCATGAATCAGCTGAGCTTGAAAAACAGGATATAAAGCACAGCCTAGAGCCCGGCAACCGGGTTGGCCCAACAGCTGATCGTTGGAGCAAACCGAACCAGTTTGCTCCCAGCTGATTCTCGGAGCTACCAGTTCACCTGAACTTGGCCAAACTGCTAGAATCCCACCCCTGGATCTGTTTTGAAATCAAGCTAATAAACTATGATTCAAACCACATTGTTTCTGCTCCAAATTCACTACAGTTTTCTTGAAAGGGTGCTAGCCACATCCAAAAATCAATACAGGTGCATTGATCAGAGACTCTTTACATCATGCAGCTTAATACAAAACCACAGCAATAGCTTTAGAGTGGTTCATATCTCATTTCAAGGAACGCCACATCTCTTGGAAGTACTCAAGGCTTCACTTTCCCAACTGAGGTCCACAAAGAGACATCAGAAGAGTTTATGACTTCAAATGGGCAGCCAAGCATATGGTCAGAAAAACTCTGGGAGGGAAAACCAGTCCCTGGTCCAGAACATCAGGCAAGAATTTGGGTGGGAAAAGAAGCAGGAAAAGAAATGAAGAGTGAAGGCAAATATATGTGATAATGTTGCAGAATCCAATCTGGGTGAGACACCAAGACCAAACGTTTAGTCTTCTGAGCTTTTGGAATCAAAGCGGAGGCCATCCTCAGGGAATTTCTCTCTGGGTGAAAGAGAAGCTCCATGAGGATGGACTCCAGCAGAGTCTGAAAGCTTGGAAGATTAAAACGTTGGTCCCAGTGACCGGCCCAGATTGGTTCCCACAAGAAATGAAGAATCTCATTTCCTGTAAAGCAGGCACTTCCTAACCTGAATTGCTTCACTTTAAAATTCTTTGTAAAAAGAAGCCTATTTCACAAGTGAGGATAAAATGTTTGGAAAGGCTAAATGGATCATACACAGTGCCATTAAGCCATGAGGTGACTTGTTTCAATGCAGTAAACCAGCTATCCTTGGCTGTGAACTTAAGTGTCAACTTGCCTGGACCAAGGTTATTAGTATTAGTATTACTATACTAATAATAATAATAATAAATAATGCCATATAACACTCCAGAAGTAACAGTTGTCGGTAAGAAAGACAAAAAAGTCTGGATAGTGGATGTGGCAGTACCTGGGGACAGCAGAACAGAAGAGAAAAAACTGGAGAAGATAACAAAATACAAAGACCTACAAATAGAAATAGAACGATTATAGCAAAGGCAAGCTAAAGAAGTACAATAGCAATAGGCACCATAGGCATTGACCAATTTACCATCAGTCAATTGCAGAAGGCAGCTTTACTTGGAACAGCTTCCATCCTGCGGCGATATCTATAACATCATCAAACATCCAGATTTGCCTATCCCAGGTCCTTGGGTAAGGACTCGACAGGTAGACAAAAATGTCAAACCCAGTCTGAAAATCTGGCTGATTGTGTGATGAATAACAACAACAACAACAATAATAATAATTTACTGAATACCATCATTCTACAAAAAAACCATACTACTTGGAACAGTTTAGACTCTCCGACACTACCTTAACAGTTCCTAGGTCCTTGGTTAGGACTCAAACTGTTGAGCTACCAACCAGCCCAAAAGGCTGTGAACCTCACTAAAGATACAACAACAACAACAATAATAATAACAACAACAACAATAATAATAATAATAATAATAACAGCAATAACAATAGCAACAACAACAACTCCTCAATAATTGGATAAAAATGACCAAACCCAGTCTAAGCATCTGACTGACTGTGTAATCAACCATAATAATAACAATTTCAGACTCAGTTTCTATTCTCTTCTCAACTGACTTTCTTTAAGCAGTTCCAGGCTCTTCACAAAAGGCTATATTGCTTGGAAGGAGAGAATGGCACACCTGATTCCATTGCACTTTTATCTGGCAGATCTCAGTGGGGATTTGGGGTTTTTTTTTTATTGAAAGCTTCAAGCCCAACAGAAAAAAGTTGTGAATCTCTGGCTTACACAGCACGCTAAGCTCTCCTAGGGCTTTATCTTAGCGTGCTCTAGTAAATGACTCGAGGGAGTGTGACTTCAAACCAGGGTTAAACAAACCACAACTCTGGGTGACTTCTGAATCCAGGCCTTCAGCCTGCTCCATGCAAAAGAATGTCATTGAAGTCCCCGAATGTCTATTCAGGTGGAGACAGGTCCCTAAATCAATACCGTGAGAGGGGGCAGGATTTCTTAATATACAAAAGAAAGCAGCACACTTTCCGTTTCAACTTCCAAACACGTCTTCAGTCACGGCTGCGGGCTTAATTTTTTTTTTTTCTTAAAAGAGAAAGAGAGAGAGAGAAAGAACCCAAATGACAGATTGCCAAGAAGGGCGGATAGCAATAGGTTTAAGAGGAATTGTGTTCGGAAGACCGAGAACTACCCATGGACCTCCACAGATACTACAGAACAGGTTGAGCCGGATAAACTGGTCTGAGAAAGCCCTTGGGACATTGGAAAGAGTATCACACAAAACCTTTTTTTAATAACCTGTATTTCATGACCTACATTTATTATAAAAGCTTTCAATTTGCAGGGTTCATGAAGAACCCTGTTTAAAAAAAAAAAAAAAAACAAGTTAAGCCAAGCAAATATGCAAGACAAATTGGCATTTGGTAGAAACAGTTTAAACCAAGCTTTATTCTGAAAATAATTCGGATTCTCTCCTGGAAAACATCCCTTTTTTTTCCTCCTGCATGATGATTTCCCATTTATAATACCAGTCATTGGGACCTGTGGAACAGCAATGCATTTGAGCAAACAGATTTTGAGTTTGGTCGTTTCTTTGCAGATGTTGTATTATCCAAACTAGATAATCTCATCTGTACTAGTACTAACACTGAGGATGTTACCTAGTTTGGTAATGAAATGTCTGCAATGAAGCTCAGAGAGTACCCAAGGACCCCACAGTTCAACCCTCAGCTGCAAATATTCTCCTTTATTAATAATCTATCGTTGCCATCCAAAGCCCAGGTCAGTGAGAGCGGGACCATGCAAATTATTTTCAATGCAACCACACCATGAAGACAAAAACTATACAGCAAAGAGGCAGGATTCACTCACATCTAACCTATAATGCAGTTGGATTTGGGCATAGTGTCTACAGAGCTGTAATAATTTGCAAACTCAGAAAAATTTGACTTATTGTGGTAGATGTGAAAAAAAGAAACGGAGACTATGGCTTGCTTTTAAAAGCCAGGCTTGAAGTAAATAATGTTTTACACAAAATATCAGATCAGTTTTACTATAAAATTTGGGATTTATTTTATCAATGGTTAGATAGAAAAGTAAGAAATTGAAATACGTGGTAATATTATAATATATTATAATTGACTATCCTTGAATGAGGTTGAGAATGAATACAACTTAGTAAGAATGAGATATGTTTTTAAAAGATAACAATTATAATATGAATAATAATATAACATTTGTACAATATGATTGCTGATTAGAATGGTCTATAAAGGTATAACAAGAAATGTATAACATTATTATGCGCACAAGATATATGTATCCAACCGACTCACTGTAACATTGAAAGACGGTTTTATTTGTTGTCTTTGTTGTTAAAATAAAATAAAAAAAAACCCAAAATATCAGATCAGTTGTAGCTTTTTCCTGGAGTTGAACATTTCTGTTTTGGGTTACAGAGAATCCTCAAATTATGACTATTTGTTTAGCCACTCTTTGAAGTTACGATGCACGGAGAAGAGTTATTTACAACCAGTCCTTGCAATGGCAACCCTGGCAAAATTCTCTCGGTCACTTGATCATGATTCAGATGCTTGGCAACTGGAATCTATTTATGATATCATATCCAGTGATCCATCATTTGCAACCTTCCCAGCCAATCAAAGCAATGTCTTGCTTAACAACCGCAGTGATTTGTTAAAAATCCACACCAAAAAAAATAAGATTGCAAAATCGGGTACACCTCAAATGATAGCTGTACTACTTAACAACAAATTTTCCAATCCCTATGGTTGTCGCAACTCAAGGACCATCTGTTATTTAAAACTAATGCACGATTAAAACGAATTGGGGTAAAACACAGTCGACTTGCGCTCACAACCAAGTCCAAAATTTATGTGGTTAAGGGAGACATTTGTTAAGGGAGTCTTGCCCCATTTTACAACCTTCCTTGCCTCAGTCGTTAAGCGAACCACTGCAGTTGATATGTTCGTAGCCCGGTGGTCAAGTAAATCTGGCTTCCCCATTGATTTTGCCATTGATTTTGGTCACAAGGCAACTTTTTTCCGTTGTAACTTTGAATAGTCACTAAATGAACTGTTGTAGGTCTAGGAGTACATGTACTTGTAAGGCACTTTTAACATTCCCACAGTTACAGTTATTCCCCTGAATAACCCAGCACTCTTTGTTTTATTTTTAGCCAACTCTTTTAAAAGGAAGTTTTCTGGAGCGCACGACACGACTTTCAAGTTTAGAAAAACATTACTGCATTTTACACCCAAATATTTATAGTAGCCACAACTAAGGAAAGGCTTGTGGAAAAGCTTGTTCAAAGCACCTGTATTATGAGACGGTTTCTGCCTCCAAACACAGGGCTCTGGGCCAAGGATGATGGGATATGCAGTCCTATGCATCAAGGAGAGAAACCACTTAGAATTAAGGAGAAATTTCCTGACTGTTAAAACAATTAATCAGTGGAACAGCTTCCCTCCAGAAGTTGTGAATGCTACAACATGGGGGAGTTTTTAAAAAGGTTGGATAACCATTTCTCTGAAGTGGTGTAGGGTTTCCTGCCTATTCAGGGGGTTAGACTAGAAGACCTCCAAGATCCATTCCTTCTACTCTACTCTACTCTACAAGGTTTGAAGAAATCACTTCAGGATCCAATCTGAATGGACACATTCAGAAGACAGAAGTTTGGGCTCCAGCACAAAGGGGGTTGGAGTAGAAGACCTCCAAGGTCCCTTCCGACTCGGTTATTCTAAATCTACAAAAAAGGAAAGATGTACGAGCTTCCCGTATGTAATTCTGGGATCAGGACTAGAGTTTCAGCCCTGTCATTGCCGCAGAAGGAGGGGCAAAATCTTTCTCAAAATCTAGAAGCCTCCAGCAGGCAAAACAGCCCGGGTACAGCAGCTCCTTGCACAAGGGAGATTAAACAGAAGCCAGAGTACTTTTCGGCTCTTCCATTTTTGTTCTGCCTTCCTGACATAATGATGGAAGTTGTTTGTTTGGGCATAACCAAGAGAGACACAACCTTCTTGGACAACTCATATGAGACAAGAGTGAATTACACCAATCAATGACTTCTGGCCAATATCCTCCAGGGATCTGGGATCACCAGTGTAAGCAGTGACAGATGAGGTATTTTTAACCCTAAGATTGTATGAGTTACCCTATGGTGGCCAATACACTTTACAAATAAATAAACCATGGTTTATCAAACTCAAACCGGCCTCCTCTGCAGGCCATGTGAAGCCCAGGTAAGTAAAATCATACCAAACAATGAGACCACTTTATGTTGCACTGGGTGTCACCACAAGGCTAGGCCCACCGGGAATCTTCACCCAAATAATCCCAATTTTTCAACAGCAAGCCCCGAAAACTACCCAGCAAAGAGAAATAAAATGTAGGCAAACAAAATTCCTCATCCCAGAATGAAATCGAGGCATGGCAAACCTTTTCCAACCGTTTGGAAAACTTGTGTTTATGAACTGTTGCTTTTAACCTTTTCTCTGTGCTTTGGTTCCTTTGAGAGAGAACGGAGTGGGGGGGGGGCTTCGTTTTTCAAAACTTCATTTCCATAGTAACTCTTTGCCTGGAGATATTTCAATCATTCCACAATGAGCGAATGCTGAATATGGGCCCTTGTTTCATGGATGAAGCCAAACTCAGATCTTTTTCCCCCATTGAAAACCCAGATCCAGCTCTTAACAAGGAGGGTGAAGAAGGAAGCCATTTCAGCTGCAAACCCAGCATTATTATAAACTGCCGCAACCAAGCCGTTCCGACAACTCCAACATTGCTTCGCCGCCGAAACAAAGTTAAGTTTCGGGGTTGTCATTCAAAACATTTTTAAAGCCTTTTTATATGATTTTAGGAATCTGTGCTGAGTCATTATCTGACAGAGCCTCTTTTCCTGGTTGATCTAACTTTATATATCAGAGACCGAATCGGGTTTGTTTTCCCATGCAAAGGAACGGCCGTCAAAACACCATCTAACGGCAATCTAGTTTGAAAAAAGTGTTTTATCCTAGGGACCGATTCAATAGTCCCTGAAAAACCTAGGTGTGCAGAATCAACTGGCCACGCAGTGTGACTTCATTCTTCCACCTCCACCAAAGCAAATGTCCCTCGTGAGAAAGCTAAGCTTCCAAATCGTGTTTGAAGCCAGCCAACAATACCTGTTCCAACAATCCATGCAATCTCACAACAGACTTATCAGGTTTATCACAGGCTAAACATAGTCGGTCAACTTGAGAAAAGAAAAGTCAAGTTTATCGTGGAACGGAACTTAAATGAATGTTTATCATTTATTTAATGTGATGTGGGCCGTCATCACCGAGCAGAAGGCAGTAGGCAGGCTGCTGGGCAGGAAATCAACTTTTTTAAAAATATATTTTTTTGAAATGAGAAAGGGGCTTTGAGATTTGCAGCACAACCCGAAGCATGTGTCACAGTCATGGTTTTCATGGAAGTTAAACCAAAGTTTGATGCACAGAGATTTGATCCACGCATTAAGTGACAGCATAATTTAGCTGGAAAGAACTCGGGGGGGGGGGGGGGGGGCAGGGTGAATGGAAAGTAATAGAGCTTCAAAGAGTGTATTTATATACTGTTCAAATTCACCCTTTATTTTCCAAAGCTTAAAAGTGTCCTTCATCATTTTAATAACCCCGTGTGGCTGATTTATAACTCTCCATTTCAAGCACATCATGTTAAACCTTTTCAATCAAAGCGGAGAGAAAAAAAACAGGATGGCTAACTTATATTTATAGAAAAAATCATAGCCAGCAAAATAAAAATAAAATCACATACCAGTGTGAGTTCGCAGGTGTGCTTTTAAGTGGGACGATTTTGTGTACACTTTAGTGCAACCTAAGATAGAAAATCAGAAAAGAGACATTAAGTATCAAGTGTGTTTATGTCTGGAAAGTGGTAACGCTCCCCATAAAACTGCAATGTTGCTAGTAGTTTTAATGGGTGGCCCTTATATATTTAAGAAATTTATTCCAATTTCTCGCTTTTGCCCAGAGCAAAAAGAGAACTGCTAGCAATACACGGAAATCACAATCAACCGCACCTAAATTTTCAGGTCAATATACTTACCGTGCTAAACATGAAAACAAATATACCTAAACCTAAACATGCAAATAATTGATCAAGAATCTTATAATTATGCATCTCACATTTTATCCTCTTATAAGCTATGTGTTCAACAGCAACAATCAGTTATTAACACATAATATCTGTTCTCTATTTGGGAAGACACACACCCTTTATTTCAACCTAGTTGAATCTTCTAGTTCTAGTTAAACTGCGTAAAATGCACATCAAGGAGCAGAAACGCAGCCAAATCATGAAGAAAAAGGTGAACACACTTTTCTTCAAGTAGCTATGACTGCTGATCTTCCCTATCCTAGTGATGGAACTACATTTCCTATCATTCTGAGCCAACAAGCTCACGGGAATGTTCAGGTCTGAGATGTGGAAGTGCTGTCATATGATATTGGCTTACGTTTATGTTCAAAACTTGCATATGCTTAAGGTGCGTTTATTTTATTAAATGTTTTCTTCTTTTGAAACAAAAAGCAAACATGCTCCATTCGAGCAGATGGGCTGGCACATTGCACAAAAGGAAACATTTGGGAGGGTTTTCTGGAAAGACGCTAGCGACGAACTGGCCTATTTCTCGTAGACTTCCACCTCTTCCCTCAAGCTTACCAGGGTAGTCACAGTAATGAATCCGCCTCTTCTCCAAGTCGGGGTTACTCCTCCGATTATATCTGACGGTTGGGATGCTCGGCGAATTCATGGGGATGCTCGCGTTCAAGGTCGGGTTGTGGATGGCCAACTTGGAAGCGATGGTGGCAGCATAAGATGGTGGCGGGGTTAAATTCTGCAACATTTCCACCTGCCGATCAGGGCTGCCAGGTTCCGAGCTTGGGGGTGAAGGGGGGAAGTAGGTGGCTGGCTGCTGCAAAAAATGGCCGGGCATGGTGTACGTGCAGGGAGGCACCCCATGGAACTGTTTCATGGAGGTCTGGGACATGACGGGAGAGACGATGAGGCCCGTCATGGAGGAAGACAGGGAGACATTGCTAAGGGAGTCCAGGTCCGTGGCATTCGGCAGGTCTAAATCGGGGGAGCTGAGGAGCTGGTACAGCTGGCCCTGCTGGGGCTCAGGCACAGAGAGGCCCAGATCTGAGGCAGACATCTCCTGCTTGATGAAGAGGCTGTTCACATCCGGCGCCTGGTGGGGGCTGAAGATGCTTGTAAACTCAGGGAGAGCCTGGGCAGAGCTGGGGACCACAGGAGCGGCCTCACTCTGGTGGTTGAAGGCACCGACTGGCTCCGTCTTGATGTGGGTTGCGGGACCTCTGGGGGCTTTGAAGAGGCCCGTCCTCAGCTGAGACAGATCAGGCAGGTAGAGGTTCATGTTGACGCTGTAAGGCACCCCATCACCATTGGTGAAGAACTGATCCACTACCGAGGCACTGTCCCGCCGGTATTTTTTGTGCTCGGGGAGCGGGGGCAAGGGAGGCAGCTGCTGGGTCAAATATTTATCCATCTCGCATCGGGTCTGGATGAGAACAAAATCAGCCAAAAAGAGGGGGGAGGAAAAAGAGAGAGACATAAGCTTACAGACTGCAACCATTATGAATCTCCCAACACATTACAAAATTCGAGCCCAGGATGAGATTTCTTACAAATTACACCACATTCTGGAAAAGCCGCTCTCGTAATCCAGAAGTACAAAGAATGGGGAAATTCACCCAGAAGCTAGTTAAATGCCAGTCTATTCCTGAATTAGATGCCTTTTACCTTGAGAACATAGCAACCTGAGCAGGAACAGAATTACCATTAAAATTCACCAGCAGGATTCACTTTCAGGAATTGTTCAGGTCTTGAATTAAGTTTGCAAGAATGTTCTCTCCCCCCCCCATCCCCCCCATCCCCTCCCCCCATGCAAAAAAGCAGATCCATCATCTAGTCCGAATGGAAAGTTTTTATTTAGTTGTTTTTAAGAAAAGCCAGCAGAGATAGAAGGATCTCACATCGAGAGGCGCACGGTTCACCTAGATGACACCTTCAAGAAGAGGCAGAGCGCACGATAAGAATACCTAATTAAAAGCTGTTCGGTACAAGAATCAAAAGTGAAAATTGAATGATTGGCTATGTTACCTTGGAAGGCTAAATATAGCAAGTGATACAACTGGGTGGCAAAGCATTTAACTCTAAAAAAAAAAAAAAAAAAGCGCACCGTGTGCTATTTTCTATATTTCATCTGGAGGATTTAAAAAAAAAAAAAAATTAAATCAAGGCTTCCAAGAATGCAGGCACCCTGCTGGCTTGGCCTCTTTGGCATCTTAAGCCCTTCAGGTTGTCCCCCTCCTCAAAAGCAGGTAGATAGATAGGTAGATAGACAGATATGGTAAACAGACAGACAGACAGACAGAAAGACAAAAAGGGTTTATATCTGAGCAGGAAAGAAGAAATAAAATCAAATAGGAACTGGTAGGA
Organism: Hydrophis major; assembly: GCA_033807585.1. Taxonomy (NCBI): domain Eukaryota; kingdom Metazoa; phylum Chordata; class Lepidosauria; order Squamata; family Elapidae; genus Hydrophis; species Hydrophis major. The sequence continues at coordinate 16,017,270 of CM066332.1, read as the reverse complement.
CAACTTTTGTGTCATTTTTTTTTTATGGGTGGGGGTCCCGTAGAGAAGACAACACTTTTCTCACAGGGAGAATGCAAAGAGCGAGGCATGAAAATTTTGCGAAACAAGTGAATTGCGAGTCTCACAAAAACATTTCGGTTTGACAGAACGAAAGGCGATGCCTCAAGCTAACGTCATCCGGAGGCTTTCGCTTTTCCCCAAGCTGGCCCAACGGGTGCTGGGGCAGGGCTCCCTCCCTTCGAGAGTTTCCCACCTACCAGGATGGACGGGAAGGCCGCCCCCCACCTTCCCTCCCAGACCTGCGGGGTCTTGGGGTCAACTACCAGACAAGGTACGCATAGAGAGGGGGGGTGGAAGAGATCCTGAAGCCTGACCTGACCAGGGTTTTCAGAGAGGACGAGTTTCACTGCGGCCCCCTACTTTCCCTTCGTTCTGACGCTGCCACCCACCGCTGATCATCCCCCACCCATCCCCGTTGCCCCGGGAAAGTTCAAAGACACCCCCCCTCCCCCTTCGACGACCCAAGAGAAAAGCCGCTGCGCGGATCCAGAGATTCCGCGGACAGCGACGCGACCCGCGCAAGAGCCAACAGGGATGGGATGGGACGAAGCCCCCACGCTCTACCTCGGGAAGGAACCCCTCAATCCTCCCTTCCGGACCCCTACTGCAGCCGGGTCAGGGTTAAGAAAGGGCGGCTCCCCCAAAGCTTGCTTGCTTGCTCGCCCGTTTGTCCGAACTGAGAGCACCCCATGGTCTCTTGCTTAGCACCAGCAAAATTGATGGGGTGGTGTTTTTTTTTTTTTTTTTTTGGGGGGGGGGCAGCAAAAAAGAAAGCCTGCGGCCCAGCCTGAGCACCATTCACCCTCTTATAGGGGTAAAGGATGTCCAATAAAAGCAATCCCACGCCCCCCCCCGCTCGCTTCCCAGCGCGGCCCACCCCTCTGCAAGCACCCACCGCCTTTTCCATCCGCTCATCCACAGCCATATAGAGTCCCCGTCGCCCACTCCAGAAAAAAGAAAGAAAGAAAGAAAGAAAAAAAAACTCTTCGCGTGGAAGCGGCTTTGGCCCTACAGCGTCCCTTGGCGGGTTGCGGCTTTTCCCCACTTTAGCCCGCGCCAGCTGTTGGCCCGGGGATCCGCTTCCAAAGGGCAGCCCCCCCCCCAAACCTCTCCCTTCCTCCTCCTCCTCCTCCTCGGCCTGGTCTAAAATGACTTTTTTGCGTGGGCGCGCGGGGCCGCTCCGCCTCCGCCTCGCTCGGCCAAGCCGGGCACACAAGGTGGCAGCTGCTCGCTCGCTCGCTCCGTCCGCGCCCGCTTCAGGGAGGGGCAGCGTGCCGGGAAAGCCAGCGCCCAGCACTCGGCCCGAGCCGAGCCGAGCCGAGGGGAAACCCGGGCCCGCCCGCCCGCCAGGCAGCTCCCCGTGCGCCCGGCCACGTGCGGAAAGAGGAGCCGCGGAGCCCGGCCGCGCTGGCGAGTTGCCCGCAAGATCCGAAAGCGGCTGGAACGGAGAGGAGGGCTGGAGGGGGGGGGAACGGACGGACAACAGACGGAAAGCCCCGTCCGGCCACCCTCGGGAAGAGAGCCCGGCACAACGGCTGCCCAACCGGGTGGGGTCCCCGCAGAGCCCCTAGAAGGCAGCCGTTGCTCTCCTGGATACGCGGAAGACCGGGCACTCCGAGGACACCCCACTTTTCCTTCTCTCTTTCTTCCCTTCCCTTCCTTTCCCTTCCCTCTTTCTTTCTTTTTCTCTTTCCTTCCTTCTTTCCTTCATTTCCTTTCCCTTTCCTCTTTCTTTCCCTTCCTTCCTTGTCCTTCTCTTTCCTTTCCTCTTCCTTCCCTTCCTTTCCTTTCCCTTCCCTCTTTTTTTTCTCTTTCCTTTCCTTCCCTCTTTCCTTCCCTTCCTTTCCTTTCCCTTCCCTCTTTTTTTTCTCTTTCCTTTCCTTCCCTTCCTTTTCCTTCCCTCTTTTTATTTTTCTCCTCCTTCCTTTCCCTTCTCTTTCCTTTCCTCTTTCCTTCATTTTCCTTTCCGCTCGCTCTCCCGCCTGCCCCACCCAGCCCCAGCCCGAGCTCGGCCGAGACCTGGACCACACCCAAGCAGCCCAGCGGCCGGGGCCGCCACCCGCCCTTTGCCCATGCCCCGAGGAACTCTGTCCCAGAGCCGCCGTCGCCGCCAGTCCCTAAAGGGCGGGCGCCTCCTCACCTGCACCATCTCTTCTCCGGACATCCGAGCTCTGCTCGGCGGCTGCGGAGGAGCCGGCGGCGGCTTGAGCTCTTCTGGAGCCGGCGGAGCGAAAATCGAGCTTTCCCGGCCGCCCAACACCGGCTTGAGCTGCGCGAAGACGGGCTCCTCGGGCCCTAGGCGAGCGCTCATGCTCAACACCCGGGTAGCCATGGGGGCAAGGGCACTTCTGCGGGAAGAAGAAGGCGCCTGGCCCGCCCTTGCGCGGCTCACGCCCTCCGCCTCCGCCCGCTGAAGCTGCTGCTGCGGCTGCTCTGGCTGCTGCTTTAGCTGCTGCTGCTACTGCTGCTGCCGCCGCCGCCGCCGTGCATCGGGCTCCTCTACCTGGCCGGGACCTCCCTCCCTCCTGGCGGACCCCGGCGCGTGCCCGCCCGCCTCTATTTCAGCGCCCCCACCCAGGAGGAGGAGGAGGCCCGCCCGGCGCCCCGCCCTGCCCTGCACTGGGGAAGAGAGGAGGAGGAGGAGGAGGGGAGGGAGGCTGGCTGGTTGGCAGCAGGAGGGGCCAAGAGCGCCCCCTCTTGCCAGGCGGGCCGCCGCCCCGCCCGTCCCCCCCCCCGCGGTCCCCCCCCCTCCAGGGCTGGGCAGCGGCTCCTCCCTTCGGGCCAGCAGTCCGCCTTCTCCGGCTGCCGGGCCGCCCTCCGCGGGGAGAAGAGGGGAGGCAGGCCGCTGGGAGGCAGCCGCAGCAGCAGCAGCAGCAGCCGCGTCGCCTCCCACCTTCCGCGGGGAGAGCCCGGCGCTGCCAGGCGGCGGGAATCGCTGGATCACGCTGGCTGGCGTTCTCCTTTGCCCTCAGTCCGGGAGCTCTGGGCTGGGATCCCTCGGGCTAGTTGGGGGGGGGGGGGTTGTCCAGGCTGGCCCCTAAGGCTGCGCTGTGGGGTCCAAGCGAGAGAGCAGGCGGTGCGCTGGGATGCTGGCCTGTCCCGCGCCGTGGGTGAGTGCGGGACCCCGCTCGGCCCTGGCCGGCAGAGGGGAAGCCCCCCTCGCCCAAGGGACGGAGGGCTCTCCCCGCCGTGATAGGGAAAGAAGCGGGAACCCCGCGGGAAACGAGGATCCTCTGCCGTTAAGGAAGAGGGGAAGCTGGGGGGAAACTGTTGCCTTTTTTCCCCGAAGAGGCTCTTCGGTTCACCGAGAGCGGCACTTCCCGGGACCGCAATGCTGCGCTCGGCCGGAGCTTTTGGGAGCCCGCGAAGGGCTTCTAAGCACGATCGATTTCACACGGGGCAAGCCAGCCTTCCAAAACTAGCCCGCTAGCCGCGTTTCGTGGCCTGTTCTTAAGAGGAACTTCGGCGTCCTTGAAGTCTGCGAAGACAGCAAGAGGCTGTTGGCTGTGTCCAGTTGTTTGCTGTTGTTATTTTATATTCTTGCTTTATTGTTTTGTTACAATGTTCTCAGAGACAGAACAGGAAGCTACTGATGCAAAAAGATTCATAAAGCCAAAAAGTAAAAATCGGCACGTTTCAAAAGCCCGTTTCCAAATGGGTGTATGATGACACTTTAGAAGCAGAATAACGTGTGTATTCAGTCTAGTCTGCGTTTCCCTTCCAAGCGGAATCGGCTTTGCCAAAGTTATTGTTATTCTGTGAAAGTTATTCTGTTAAAAGTTTCACCATCAATCAATACATTCACCAACTGAGGGAAAAGCCAGCAACGTTTTCAGCTTCAACGAATTGCAAGAACCTCCAGAGGAGAACAGATTTAAGCTTAAGAAACCTAGTCAGGACACTGGAAATTCTGTAAACCTTGGCTGTTGAGTAGAGTAGGATAGAGTAGAATAGAATTCTTTATTGGCCAAGTGTGATTGGACACACAAGGAATTTGTCTTGGTGCAAATGCTCACAGTGTACATAAAAGAAAAGAAACATTCATCAAGAGAACAACATTTATGCAATCAGGACAACAAAATTGCAAGGATCCAACCCCAAAACCATGTGAGGGTATTTTTCCCTAGATCAGAGAAGCTGGATCACTTGATCCTGAGCTGGCAGTCTATTTCTAGTCAAAGGGAGCCCCTGAAATTTGGTCTCTGTCTCTCCTATAGAGAGCTGAACTGCTGCTAGGAGTAATTAATTATTAGGGGTTTGTTATGCTAATTTAACAGCTTGCTTTATGATGCTAATGTCCTCTGTTGTTCCTGCAAGGCCCTGGAAAGAGATGCAACTCAGCATCCTGATAGTCTCCTTTGTCAATGTTGTTCTGCTGTTCTGGCTTTGAACTTTCTTCCTTGAGAAATTGAAACATGGGGACATGTGCATGTTCTCTCTCTCTCTCTCTTTTCTCCCATTTGAACATTTCCATTTCTGGCACCTGATTGGCACCCAGTTCTGCTTTCATATTAGAACCAGATCTCTTTTCCCTATCTGGACCCCAGAAAAATATTCTTTGTACCAAATAAAAGATAATTTGTATAGCCCAGTTTGGGTAATGAAATGTTTACAAGAAAACAACCCAGCTCAGAGAGCACCAAGCACCCCCTGGCTATCCTTTGTATTGGTATGTTGTTGACTCTTTCTCTCCAAGGGGACTCTCAAGGCAAATAAGAGAGAACACAAATGACATAGATGAACATGCAAAATGAGGGAAAACATAGCAGAAAGCCAGTTGCCTTCTGAATTTTTTTTTAAAAAAAAATCAATTTAAATTAATTAAAATTGGTCGGTTTAAAATAATTGACGAATAAGGTTAGGCCAGGGGTCTGCAACCTGTGGCTCTGGAGCCACATGCAGCTCTTTCGGCCCTTTGTGGCTCCTGGTTGGCTGATTCCAACCCTGGCTTGCCCTTCCCGCCCCTCCCTGTCACTCCATACCTGGCCTGAGAAGGAAAGGGTGATGGCAGGGGAAACTCGCTCCATATTCCAGAGCAGTAGGTGCCTGGGTGGGAGTGAGTGATGTAGAGTTGGCCATACTCACTCAGTCAGACTGTTTGTTAAATTATTGACTCCCGGCCTTTTCTTTTCTGTGGGAAATGAGTCCAAATGGCTCTTTGCGTGCTTAAGGTTGCAGACTCTTGGGTTAGGCAAAGACTTCCAAAGGTGGTGCATGACCACATCGCCTTGTGATACTTTGAGGATACATTCTTGCTAGAGAAAGTCATGGATAAGTCGTTCCAAAGAGGCCTAAAATGATTACAATACCAGAGAGTGAAGCTGAGATGCCAAGTCTATACAGGTAGTTCTTGATCCGCCATCATTCTTTAGGTGGCTGCAGTGCTGGGATTCAAATATGTTTACTACCGGTTCTGTGGGCGTGGCTTGGTGGGTGTGGCTTAGTGATCGTGGCAGAGGAAGAATACTTAAAAAACCCCATTCCCTCCCCACTCCAGGGCGGGAATTACTGCAAAATCCTCCCTCCCCACGCCACTAACCTGCTTTCCAGCTCCATTCTCCTGTACAGGGCAACAAAAGAAGACCCAGACGATCAGCTGGGACTCGGGAAGCAGAGAAGAGGTGGAGGCAGGGCCAGTCAGAGGTGGTATACCAAACTACTCAAAATTTCCACTACCGGTTCGCCAGAACTGGTCAGAACCTGCTGAACACCACCTCTGGGTGGCTGTTCAAAGTTACGACAGCCCTGTGGAAAAGTGACTTACAATCATTTTTCACACTTGCGACCAATGCAACATGTGATCGAATTTTGGATACTTGGCAACTGGTTCATATTTGTGATGGGTTCCAGTGCCCTGGGGTCATGCGATCTTCTTTTGTGACCTTCTGACAAGCAAAAGACAATCGGGAAACCAGATTACTAACTTAACAACTGCAGCAGTGGTGAGAATCAAAAAGGTTTACCATCAGTTTGGTGGGCGTGGCTTGGCGGGTGCGCTTTGCATGTGTGTGCATATACTTTGCATGCACATACGTGCCAAACACACACTTGGCACTGGCACAGAGGTGTTCCAACTCATCTCCTGCAAGCCTGCATTCTCCTGGTTGCTTCATCAGGGAGCCCGGGTGGGCAGGTGGGCCCAACAGAGAGTGTCAGAGAGAATCAGTTCAGTTTCCACTGCTCATCGCCGCAACTGGCTGGGTAGAACTGGGCCGAACTGGTAGAAATACCACACCACTGATTACTGCAGTGATTCACTTCACAAGTGTGGCAGGAAAGGGCATAAAATGGGGAAGAAGTCACTTACCAACTGTCTCACATTAGCAACAAAAAAATTTTTGGCCTCGATTGTGATTGTAAGTTGAAGATACCTATATTGTGTGGTTTGGGATTTTTCTTATTGGCCTTCCTCCTTTTACTTGGGTCATAACAGGCAACTTTAGAAGGTGCTGCAATAAGGAACAACAAAATAATTTTGTTCTATTGAGGATTTTTGGAGTAATATTTTGTAATATTGTCTGTCAATATTTTAAAAGCATCCATATTGAGTGCTTGGAAACCTGCCTAAAGATTTAAATTAATCAATACCACTTTAAAAAAATTAAGTGTGTGTGTGTGTGTGTGTGTGTATCAGTAATCGGTCATGCTATGAACATAACAGCCCACCCAACCCAACATTTTGAAGTTCAATTGACATATTTATGTTCTCCTACGGAGATGATTTAACTCTATTGAATGTCTTGGTTCCAAAAGAGTGAAACACAAGTAACTCCCTTTTGCAAAATCAATTATTGGATGGCCCTTGTACTGAACATCTGTGGAGGAGAATGGAAGCAGGGGAGCAAAAAGAAAAGGGAAAAAAAACCCGATCCAAAGAGATTACAGAAAATTGATGGTAGGGATACAGATGTGCTCTAGAGCAACCTTTGCAAGACAGCACCGCTGGGAGACTCACTCTGTGAACTTTTTGAAAAGTCCAAAAGGGACTTGGAGCCAACACAAAAGTACATTTCCCTTCAAAAGCTCTTTGAAAAATTCAACAGTTGAACAGTTTGAAGGAGACAGAGTGGGGGGGATGGAGAATCAGAACCGGACAGCAAACTAGTCGCCATGGGCAAATAGGCGGTAATATAAATTCAATAAATAAATAAACTAACTTTGATTTGGAAGTTTGCAGACCTGGGCTAAGATATCATGGTTTTGATAAAACAAATAAAGCCACATATATCATCTGAGATCCAAAAGAAGGGGCAGGAAATAAGAGAAATATAATAACAGAATTGGAAGGGACCTTGGAGGTCCTCTAATTCTACCCCCCCCCCCCCACTCAAGCAGCAAATCCTATACCAGGGGTTTTCAAATTTGGAAGCTTTAAGACTTGTGGACTTCAACTCCCAGAATTCCTTCTCCAGTCATGTTAGCTCAGGAATTCTGGGAGCTGAAATCCACAAGTCTTAAACTTGCCAAGTTTGAAGAGCCTTGTCCTATACCATTTCAGATAAGGGGCTATCAAGTCTCTTCTTAAGGGGTCAAGCTATTTTCTAAAGCACCTGTAGGCCAGACAAGGAACAATGGATGGAAACTGAACAAGGAGAGATTTAAACTAGAAATAAGGAGAATCTTTCTGACAGTAAGAACAATCAACCAATGGAACAGATGTTGCCTTTAGAAGTTGGGGGAGCACCATCACTTGAGACTTTCAAGAAAAGACTGGACTGCCATTTGTCAGAAATGGTGTAGGGTCTCCCGCTTGGGCAGGGGGATTGGACTAGATGACCTATAAGGTCCTTTCCAACTCTGATTATCTGTGTTACCTTCAGTGATAAAGTACCCACAATTTCTGAAAGCAAGATGTTCCACTGGTTAATTGTTCTCACTGTTAGGAAATTTCTCCTTATTTCAAGGTCGCTTTTCTCCTTAATTAGGAATTTTTAAAGAAGGTACTCTCATGGTCTACAAAAGAAATATATGGGGCCCCATTTTCTTCCCATTCTTAAAAAATTCCTCACACATACAAGGGTAAGTCTGAATTATTATAGTACTAATGATGGTGAACAGATATTCTGTTCCTGCATAGGATCAGACAGTTCCTTCTATGTTCTGTGATCCACCCTTAATCAGTCCAAATCACTTTTGTCCAAGACTCATTGAACTTGCAACCAGAAAACAGGTGATCTGCACAAACATGTGAGTTGGGTCTGATTTCAAAAATCGCTTTGTTTTCGCTCCTGGGGCCAATCAGTTTGTTTTGCATACACTGTCCTTCCCTGAAGCTCTATCCAAACCCAGCTGGATGCCAGTTATGAAAAGCACAAGAGAAAGTGGCTTTCGTACACAAAGCAACTTCTCAGTCTTCCTTTTTAGCAGGCAGGTAAAAATTGGCCTGACTCGAGCAATAAAAACAAACAAGGTACAGCTTGCACTTGACCCAGGTAAGAGACAATTCCCAAAAACTTGTTCGCGCAGAAGTCTGTGCGTTTATTTTCTATCGTAAATTCAAGACGAGTTTGAGAGCACAACCCCCATAATTCTTCCTTATTTTCTGCGACTCCAAAGCAGTCAGTGGGATGATTCCATCTCAGTTCCAAGTTATTGCAACAGTACGCCAATATTCAGAATTTGGCACTGGTTCCTGATAAACCAAATTCCATATTTGGGAGGTATAAATAACTTTGGTCAAATTGATAGGAAAATGTATTGTTCTGCTAACTTTCCAGATGGATTGTCTGACCTGGGACTGTTCTTTTAGAGTTCTGGGTTGTAACTTCAATAATTTCCCAACTGATATTTTTTTGTGGGAGTTTAGGTCTAACCCCTATTAAGAGGACATCAGCCTGGAGTAGAATTCCTTTCCTGGAAAACATTAAAGAAAAGGGAAAAAAGAGGAGGTGGACATTATTCAGCTGTGAATAATGAGAGCATCAAATGGGGATTTTTATGCCTGAAAAAAAAAATGCTACTGTCAGGACAAATATTGAAGGTTGGAAATATATGGACCAGGAAGGACAGCAAATAATCAATTCACGAATACAACATACAACCACAATTGAGCCCAAAATGTATATTATTGAGAAATTAAGTTTTGCCTATTTTATAATTTTTTCCTTCCGTTTAAGTGAATCACTGCAGTTGTTAAATTAGTAACAATATTGTTAACTGTATCTGATTTCCCCACTGATTTTGTTTGTTGGAAGGGTGCAAAAGGGGATCCTATGACTCTGAAACACTGCAACCATCATAAATGTAAGTCAGTGGTCAAGCATCTGAATGTAAATCATGTGACCAGAGGGATACTACAACAGTCATAAGTGAAAAACGGTCATAGGTCCCTTTTTTCAGTGCTGTTGTAACTTTGGTCACTTAATGAACTGTTGTAAGTTGTGGACTACCTGTACTGGCATTGACCAGATTAGAAAATAAAATAAAATATAAAATAATATAAAAATATATCATGTAAAATAAAGTAAAATAAATTATAGGGATGGGGAAGATAACTTCAATCAGATTTACTTGGCAATTATCCTAAACTTGCATTTTACTGTTTCTTCCAACATGGTTTCTTCAAGTCAAACATGAAACCTAGTGAGGACATTAAAACATCTAGATGGGTTTATTGGTTTCAATGTGAAAATGGTTTACTGCTGTCGTCTTCTGAAGCTTTTTAAAAGTTATAATCATTTCCCATTCTGCTTTGGGAATTCTTGGTACTCTGACATCTCATCCAGGTTTGATCCTGCCGAGTTTCCTGGAATCATCCAAGGTTGCCCTCCTTGCTTTGTGACAATTATCTCCTAAGGCAGCGATGGCTAGCCTTTTCGGCACTGAATGCCCAAAGCACACGTGTGTGTCCTCCATGCATGCACCCCTCCCCCATGCATGCACGTGCATCACCATGCATGCAAGCACATCCCTAAGCATGCATGCATGGCCCCCATACATACACACATGGCCCCAACCATGTGCCCCACCACCCTCGCATGCACACACATTCCCCGTGCATGCATCCTGCTCCCTGTGCATGGGACCCCCCCCACACACACATGCGTGGCAGAGACTCAAAGGCCAGCTGGCCGGTGGGAGGTGTGCACAGCAGTGGTGGGATTCCATTTTTTTTTACTACCAGTTCTGTGGGCATGGCTTGGTGGGCGTGACAAGGAAAGGATACTGTAAAATCTTCAGAGGTGATATTTGCCAGTTCTCCGAACTACTCAAAATTTCTGCTACCGGTTCTCCAGAACTGGTCAGAACCTGCTGAATACCACCTCTGGCACGCATGTGTACATAGCGGAGCTGAGCTGGAGTGACAGCTCGTGTGCCCACAGAGAGGGCTCTGCGTGCCACCACCATCACGGTCCTAAAGTTTTCTTCTGCTTTCTTTCTTGTCAAGGGACAGTGTGGGCCACATGGCTCATCCCTTTGTAGACTTCCAAAGAACCAAGTAATCCTTGCTCCCAAGTGCCGCCTCCGACATTCCAGATGCATTAATCCCCTGGGATTATATCAGCATGGAAGAAGCTAAGGCTTAAATTTAGGAGCTGCCTCATTGTCCATCCACTTGACAATCTGCTTGCCTGTTTCTCAAAAAAGGCAAGAGTAGTGCAAGGTTATCTGCTCCACATGGAGCAACGTCTTAGTAGCATGTCCATCTGCAAAATCCATTTTTCTCCAGACCACCCTGGCTTTCCTCTGGAGCAAAATTGATTCAACCAGAAGCTCCTTAGGGCTAAAATTAGCTTAATTGCTCTCTCTCTCTCTCTCTCCTCCACTGTGAAAATGAGCCAAGGTGACTCAAAAGGGGGATGAGGAAATAACTGCTTTTTTTGCTAACTAAGCTTCTTGGCCTCTTCTTTGGGCCAAGAGCAGGATAAATAATGTCCGGGTAAACAAGGAGAGAACATGCTTCCAGTTGTTGGTTGTTTTGTTTTTTAATTTAAATTTTAATGTCGGCGATGAATTATGGAAGCTAAAGGAAGAAGTTTGTTAAGAACAGTTAGAACTTCATTTCTGAACTCTTAGAAAAGGAGAAGTTGCTTAAAAGTAAGGAAGTCGCAGCAGGATGAAAACTTTTACTAGGTGCTAACAAAATGACCAAGGGATGGGTGAGGAGAAAGTACCTCATCTTTAACAGAGAGCAACATGGTTTCCTCACAAAGATGGCTAAACTGCTATTTTCAAGGAATTTATTTCTAGCAAGACTACCAGATTCTGTAACAGCTTTGTTTCCTCCATCTGGTAAACTCGCAAAATTCATTTTTCTTGCCATGATTACATGTACGCATCCGAACTAGACTGTGTTGTTTCTCTGTGTCATATAATAATATATGTGGGTATATACATAATTTTGTATTTTATTTATTTATTTATTTTGTCGTGTTCATGTAGTATATATTGAAAGTGGTGATCCTTTGAGAGCTGTATGCAACAAAATTTCATTTTAAGGCATGCTGATTAGTCAGTCTACATTCAAAGTGACAATCAAGTTATTAATCTATTCTTGTTCTTATTCTGTTATGAAAATGGTCTTGTGATCAGTTCAAGGAGAGAAAGTGTTTCAGGGAACTGAGCAGCAGGTGTTCAAATGGAGTCGGAGACGCTGACACAAAGTGTCATTTTATATAAAGAAATATATTTTACACCTCTGTATATGGCAAACAAGACAATCAGACACATCGTTACAACCTGAGGTAAATCACAGAGTACCCAGAAGAAAAAGGCTGGAAAAAAGGGAAACTCCCCCTCCACGCCGACAGCAACCAATCACAGTGCAGGTTGCCTCAGACAACCAATCAGCTACAACTGTGCATTCTGACTCCTTGCACAGCCCTACTTTTCCTGCTACTCAATTTAAATATCTTTTAAAATTGCATTCGGACTCTGCAGTTTTATAAGAATCAACCCTCCCAAATAAAATAAATCCAGTACAGTTATCCTCAACTTATAATAGTTTGCTTAGTGACCATTCAAAGTGATAATGGCGCTGAAAAAATGATCTTCCCCACCCCTTTAATTTATTTTACTTTATTTTATATGATACTAGCTGGATACCCATGCTTTGCTATAAAACTATGTAGTCAGGCTTAGTTTGTGGGGGGGGGGGGAAATAAGGCGGGGGGGGTGTAGAATTCTGCCTCTGCCTGCCAGCATCAGTATTCATCTGGCTAGTGTCCTGTCAGTGTGTGAAAGAGTTGAGGGCTGTTTGGAAATTGAAACAGTATTTGCTGTGTGAGCAAGGAAACAGCAAGGAGCCTGGATGTGGGTTAGGTCAACTGTTCTGTACTAAAGCTGCTTCATGCTGTGAAACTAAAACTGAAATTAAAACTCTCCTCTCCTCTGATTGGGTTTAACATTTGGAAGAGATTTCTTTTCAGATGGGGAGGGGGAGTAGAACTCCTTAGCATCAGAGTGTGTTACTAATAATATGTGAAATACTAATGCTCTGATGGTCATTTTGAAAAATCCTTTCTTAGTGAGCACCTAGAAGCCAAAAGAAACATACGTGCCAAATTTCAAGTTTGTAGGCTTTACGGTTCTGGAGATTTTGTGATGATGCATGAGTGGTATTTCGCTTTTAGATAGATAGATAGATAGATAGATAGATAGATAGATAGATAGATAGATAGATAGATAGATATGTTATTTTATATTTTATTTTATTTTATTTTCTAATCTGGTCAATGTCAGTACAGGTAGACCTCGACAATGATTCATTTAATGACCGTTTGAAGTTACCACGGCACTGAAAAAGTGACTTGTGACCATTTTTCAGACTCTTTCGGGGCCTTTTGACCGGCAAAGTCAATGGAGAAACCCAGATTCACTTAACAAACCATGTTACTAATTTAAGAACTGCAGTGATTCGCTTAAAACTATGGCGAAAAAAGTCACAAAGTGGGGCCAAAGTCACTTAATGTCTCACTTAGCAACATAGATTTGGAGTCTCAATTGTCATCATAACTCAAGGACTATCTGCACATTCCACTTTCTTTCCTCTGCTGATTTTCTGCTCATGACAGAGGCAAGAACAGCTGTTGCGGATTTAGCAATAACTTTACAACTCATAAAATGTACCCACATCTCATGAAAAAACTATATTAATGGCAATTTGCAACTGAATATGATTCACCCACAGGGATTTTTTAAAAATGCATCCAGTCTTCTAAAGTGATTTAGGGCCTTGGCTCACAATGTCTTTATGTCTTTGTAGGTAATCCTGAAGAAGAAACGATACTGTAGCCCCACATTTCTGGATCTGCATTCAAATGAAGTTGTGCTGGGATGACACTCCTGTGCTTTCTCTCTCAGAATAACAGAATAAGAGAGATGAAAGGAACTTTGAAGGTCTTCTAGTCCAACCCCCTGCTCGAGCAAGGTACCCTACATCATTTCAGATAAGTGAGTGTCCAGTCTCTTCTTAAAAGCCTCCAGTGATGGAACACCCACAACTTCTGAAGACAAACTGTTCCCCCACACAATTGTTCTCACAGTTGGGAACTTTCTCCTTAGTTCTAGGTTGCTTCTCTCCTTGATTAGTTTCCATCCATATTTCTTCTCCTGCCCTCTGGTGCTTTGGAGAATAGCTTCACTCCCTCTTCTTTGGTGCAGCCCAACAAATATAGGAACAGTGTTACGCATGGGCACAACATAAACATGCCCAGAAACCAATTTTCCTTTGGTTGTGCTGTCATCCTGACATTGCCTTCACTCAGTTTTCAACTCAGAACTGAGGGACCTTTTTAGTCCCCCTCAGATATACCGATAATGAGGTCTTCTTTCCTCCAAATTCTGTCTCAATCATTGCTGTAAGATGGATGCTCACAAGGTGAGACTTCCCAAGGCTTTGTGTCTTTAGATATTCCACAGACTACCAGAAGGATTCTTCTTAATCCACCAAACCATGCAGCAGTTACCACCAGTTGCTGAAAAATAAATGGCTCCCTGTGGGTTTGTGTTTTTAATAGCTTCTTTCTCACAAGGAATGGCCCCAAAAATGCTGAAATCCACAGGCTGCAGCAGCAACTGAACAGAAAGAAAATAAAAGCTTGGCTCAGAAAGGAAAGGAGAAACAAGGGCAGGGGGGAGGGAATTCTTGAGCTTCTCCAACAAGCTTGTTTCTTTACAGGCACGAAGTTATCAAAACAGGGAGTGGATGTTTGATAATTCTGTCTCTCTTTAAAAAAAAAACATTTGCTAAAATCATCGCTGTTACTCACCTAGTGGCAGGGGTTGCCTGTTCCTTCAAGCAGGCCCTTATTTCCTTCTCCTAAACAGTGTCATCTTTGGTCCAAGTTAAAAAAAAAAAAAAGGAATACATTTTTGGGATTCATTTTCTCATCTTTTGAACCACAAAGGGTTGGAAATGTTCTAAGCTTGGGCCACTGTGGTTTGTCAGCAAGCCATTATTAAACCATCATAATCACGGACAACAGTGCTGTTCTTTGGAGGATGGATAGAAGTTTGAAGGGTCTTTTTTGTGGTGGATTCCTATCTACAGTATGGCCAATCCTCTTCTGATACTCCATTGTCAGACATATGTGTAGTTGCCAAATCTAATGGGTTGGTTTCTTCTGCTGCTGGAAATCAGTAGATGATCTTGGCTGTTGTTCTGATGTTCTGATCCATTTTGCATTTAATACAGTTATGCCTAGAGGTGGCCCTTTAGAGGCAAAACACTGAATTCGATAATCTTTGGCTTGTCCTGCAAGATCTTTAGCCAATTCTGTGATGCTTTTGATAGGGATTTTTGGCCTACGAGTGTCTTTTAACTCTTGAATTTAACATGCCACATAGTTTACTTGCAGTGGAGAGTATATTGATGGAAAGAAAACTAAATGGGGTAAAATCATAGCAAAGGGCTGATGGTAGGATTTGGGAGGGACAACTGGTTATAGCTGCAGCTCTGAAGAATTTCAGATGAATTCCTCCTTGTCTAGTACAAGGATAAATAAAAAGCTCTTCCATGAAATATGGTCACAGACACTGTCCTGGACATCTCCTTTGCTGATCTGGTAATCATGGAGAAAATATATAGTGTTTGATTATTCACACCTAAAATGATTTGTTTTGAAAATCAAAGCATTGTTCTAATAGGAGCCTTTGTCAGCTCCCATGATGTGGTTCCTCTCTACTGACAGTTTGCGTTCAACATTTGCAGTGCATGTTTACATGTTTACTCTGAACTAAATCCTGCTGAATTTAGTGATCCACAGTGTTGGATACAGGATTGCAGTCATCCTAGATGGGTTTCTTTTCACCTCCCTTGTTTTCTTTTTGGAAACATAATGATTTTAAACTGAGTACTCTTTATCCCCCTTCCTGTGCTGGCCTTCAGTGCTGTTTGGAACATTTGATTTTGGTCATAAGTGCAAAATTAGTTCAGCGACTGAAAGCTGTTTTGATCTAAAGATCCAAGAAATGGATCCTGCAAGCTCATCTGATTTTGAGACTATTTCTGTGTTGGGTACTATGGCTCCCTATCCAGGATAGTGGCTTGCATTAGAAATTTGGTGGGGTTATTGATGCTTTCAAAAGGATTTTGTGATAAGGGAATTCTACTTTTTTTTTTTTTTTAAATCCACTGGTTTAGCCAGGCCAAGAAGAGATTGAGGAGCTATGCAATGGCACACTGCAAATACACAAACCATCTATTCACATAGAATAAGTACTGGAGGATTTCAAGAACTGTATTATTTCAGCTGAGAATTACAATGTCTTCTACAAACTTAGAGACTGTTAGGGTTCGAGATGCTTAAAGCCATCTTAACAGATCTTGATGGAATACAGAAAAAAACCCAGATGTGCCTCAGCAAATTTTAACTATATTCTTCTGGAATAAAGCCAGAGTTTTCTCCAGCTTGAGGAACCCAACTCTCTTGTCTTAACTCAACCAATGCCTCAGACTCTGGTTTCTGTGTTCTGAAGTTCCATTCCTTTCCTCCCTAGAGGATAGGAAGATTAATTTTCAAGGGAAGGGTTGATTTTTTTTGTTTGTAAAATGACATTATCTGGGGCATTATGAGTGATAACTTGTGGGGGCGGAGAGTTTTCATCTTCTATTGACATTAAAAATGAAGACACTGAAGCAGACTTCATCAGCACCTCTCAGTCCCATATTTTGCATATCTACAATGGCATCAACCCCTGAGATGAGAAGATTTACAACTCTAAGTGGCAATATGATCTTAGAACTAAGAGCATGTTAATAATTAGCCTTGCAGTTTTCTGATTGTGTGGCTAATGGCATAACCCATAGCTTTGTTTCTAATTCTATCCTTTCTTCCCAAATGAGTTTTTATGTTTGAGATATTATTTTTAATGGTCTTAGTGTTGGGTTTATGCTAATTCTATAAATATTCTATTTCTTTTGTGGGTGCTCCTTCGGGGTATTTCCCTTAAAGGTGGCTTGCAAATGTTTTTCAATGAACAACCGCTGAAGAGCACTGGGAGATTGTGTTTGTTCTAATCTACAAGTTCGCTGGGATTCTCTCAGAAACAGTGAGAAACACCATATATCTATCACACACTGCATTGCTCTGTAGATTGTCCCAATGTTCCAAATATGGATCTGGCTTTACCCATTTTGCAAGAAAGACCCCGTCACACCGTCACTTTCTTTTTGCCAAAGAAGGATTTGTCCCTCTTAAAAATTTGGAAGGATAGTAATGAGCTGTGACTCAGGTATGCATTATCAGTACCTTTCTGAGGCTGAGCTTTGATGATTCCAACAGTTTTGCTATATAAAGAGACACTGATCAACATACAGCTTTACAATGTAAATCTGCTGAGCAGATGAAGGTTATGCAAATGGCTGCTCAACACAATACAGCCAAGAACATGAGCTGGGAGGGAGATGAGGGCTCTCAACAGTGTTTGGTCATCTCCTTTGTTCCCAGGGGAATAGGGAAGTCAAGAAAGGTGCTGGACAACCTTAAATGCTAACAGAATTGTGTGATTTAATCTGGAGAGATCTGATGCCATTGTCTCATTATTGACACATTCTTCTGCTTTTCAGAACAGGATAGCTTACCTATTGGGAAGAAAACTCTTGAGGAATTTAGAAATCCTGACAAAAATAATAATAATTCAGCTTCAGATTTTATCTACCTATGGATATAAATCCTTCAGGTTTGACTGCTGGGAACTTCAGTGTCACAATAACAGTCCTAATAGAGAAATTCACATTTCACTTCACTTGTGTTCCAAAGAAGGCAATTGCAACCAACTATTAGGAAACATCAACCAAACCATCTGATATGCAGCAAACTTCCTGTGCTGGTTTGTGCTTGTAATCAGCCATTCCAAATTCAAATCTGCTGAGCTTTTGTTGTTCTGTTATCAATTGCATTTAAAGACGATTAGGAGCTGATTTCATTGTTCAGAACAACCCTTTCTTTGGATTAGTAGGATAGAAACATTCAAATGTGTTGGTCTTGGAAAAATCAGTCAATCATTAATGTTATCTATTTGTTTCAACTGACCGAAGTGGACTGGAAGTAATAATATGGCAGCCAGCAAAATGGTCCCTGAAAGGTAAGTTTAAAGGCAACTTTTGAGTGAGGGTTTTCTCCCAATGTGAGCATTTCAAGGACCAAGACTTGTTATGTGCATTGTACACTAAATATTTGCCACTGATGTCTTGCAGCATGAAGTTAGGAAATGAAAACGGGCCCATCTTAACGTTTCTTTAGAATTACATTCATCTGGATCACATTCATCTTACCCTCAAAGGCTCAAAAGGGATTTTGGAGCACCTGTTTAGATTTTCATTTGCATCAAAGAAAAGGTTCAAAGTCAACCCTGAAAAATGTTATATCAAGAGAAGCAAAGGTCCCAGGACATTTAAATCCCAGTCATTTTCTCCATTCTTAAGAATGATCTCATTTGCAGGCAACTGTAGAAGAGAAAAAGCAGACAAAATGTGTCCCATTAGAGAGGACTTTACGTGAGAGATGGCTGGGTGCCAGTCAATGCAGAGAATTAAATAGATCATTTTAGGGTGGCGGGGGGGGGGGGGAGGGGGAATCTCTCATGCAAACGGTTGGGCTCTCTTGCCCAACATTCCATTCTATGCATGCTTATCCTGCCGAGAGTTGTCTAGTTGATTGTGCTCCAGTTTTGATGGTGGGAAAATGCCACTTGGATCTGCCTGAGGTCCTGAAGGTCTTGGGATGCCTTTGAAAATGATCAAAAAGAATTGGCTAAGTCTGGTCTGGAGCCTGCTTAGATGGGTCAGGATTACATCCCCCAGAATCCACAGCTTGGTAGGGTCAACTAATACACCTGGAAGGCAAGATGCAGCTGGGCTGTACTGAGAAGTGTTCCTGGAGCTGACCGAAAGTCGAACGACCCTGAGTTGATAGCCCGGATAGTCTTTCTCTCTGCCCTTCACCCAAGAGAAATTGGTTATCCCTTTAGCAAACACGTTTACAACTTTCTTATTGCAAAGAGTGAACTTGAAAGAAGATCTAACCATGGAAAAAAGAAACTTAGAAATATTTTCATATCGAAGGGCTTCCTAATTCCCCGTTGCTTTCGATTTTACCATCAACTTGTTGGAATAATTATTGGAAGGAGGCTATAGCCCAGGGGACTTCAAACTTGACAGCTTTAAAAATTGTGGACTTCAACTCCCAGAATTCCTCCTCCAGTCATGTTACCTTAGGAATTCTGGGAGTTGAAATTCACAAGTCTTAAACTTGCTAAGTTTGAAGACCCTTGCTATAGCCAGTCATTAATGAATTGTCAGGGTCTACAAAATACTATCTACAAGATTCTACATCCTTTGATGGCTGGAAATTTTTTTTTCCTTGTCTCTAAATACCATGGTTTTCAGCAAGTGGAAGGGGTGGTCTCCCCCACTCCCAAATCTAGTGCCTTACAATAAATAGCTGTCTTCCAATATTTGAGGGGCTGCCACAGGGACGAAGGGGTCAAGCTATTTTCTAAAGCGCCTATAGGCCAGACAAGAAATAATGGATGGAAACTGAACAAGGAGAGATTTAATCTGGAAATAAGGAGAAACTTTCTGACAGTGAGAACAATCAACCAATTGTTGACTGGAACAGCTTGCCCTCAGAAGTGTGGGGGCACCATCATTTGAGACTTTCAAGAAGAGATTGGACTGCCATTTGTCAGAAATGGTGTAGGGTCTCCCGCTTGGGTGGAGGGTTGGACTAGATGACCTACAAGGTACCTTCCAACTCTGATTATCTGTTAAATATTGAGCAAATTGACTGGGGATGAAATAAGTTGTAGTTTAAAGTTTATATTGTTGGCCAGCACATCAGGATGAAGAAAACTCTGGTTGAAAAAAATATATAATAGTTTTGCTGCAGATTTGTGTAGGGGAGCAAATAGAAAGGGTGTTTGGAATCAGGATTACAACATGGGTTATTTCCCTTCCTGGGACGCTAAGTGAAACTTCAAATTGTTACAAAGAAGAAAAATTCCAACCCCAATATCTGTGACATGTATGAAGAATATTAAACCACAAATTAGCCAGAATAGTCCTTCAGCTTGGCCTGACAACCATTTTGTAAAAAATTGATTAAAAAAAATTCTCGTTTCCTCCTCCACTTCTAGCTCTTGAACACCACAAACTTGACAGCTTTAAGACTTGTGGACTTCAACTCCCAGAATTCCTGAACTAACATGACTGGAGGAGGAACTCTGGGAATTGAAGTCCACAAGTCTTAAAGCTGTCAAGTTTGAAGACCCGTCTTAAAGCTGTCCTGCATGCATAATTGTGTTTGTGTGTGTTGTGTGTGTGAAGGATTATAACATTAGAGACCTCATCTAAGAAGATAATTTTATGATTGACCCTCAAAGTCCTATCAAGGTAGTCCTTGATTTACAACCATTCATTTAGTGACTGTTGAAAGTTACAATGGCACTGAAACAAGTGACCATTTATTCACATTTATAACTGTTGCAGTATCTCCATGGTCACCTGATCAAAATTCGGACACTTGGCAACAGGAATGTATTTATGACAGTTGCCATGTCCTGGGGTCACGTGATCACGTTTTGACGACCTTCTGGCAAGCAAGGTCAATGGGGAGCCAGATATATTTTAACAACCTTGTCACGAACTTAACAACTGCAGTGATTCACTTAACAAGTGTGACAAGAAAGGTCATAAAATGAGGCAAACCCCACAACAATTGTCTTGCTTAGCCATTTGGAAATTTGGGGGTCAATTGTGGTCACTGAGGACAACACCTGTATGTTGGCCAACTGAGAAATGGATCAGATGCCCTCAAAGAACGAGAATCTTGATAAATGCAATTCTGTAATTTACCTGTAACTAATATTTAAGTGCTGACCTCAGCTTTCCACCCTCTTGAGTTGTGTATGCTAGGCACCACAATATAAAAGCAGAATATTGTCCGTTAAAGCCCTTGTTATTTTCCAGTTAATCAGAGGACTCAATTCACAACAGTGGAGCTGGGTTTGTCAGGGGTCTGGAGTATGTTACAAAGAGGAAAATTATGTTAATAGGGACAGGGGTGCAAAAACTGTGGAACTGAAATAGAATCTAATTTGCAGAACAACGTAAAACAGCCCTATCAAAATTCAACCACAATAAATCTCCTTAATTGGAGAACCCACCAGTATCTTCAGCAGCATCAAAAATTCCCAGGATGAAGGCCAAATTACCTGATGCAAATGTTGCCGGTTTTTCTTGGTCTCCATCAGATGCAGCAGGCTTGCACCCATTAGTTTAAAGAAATGTTTAGAGTTTTAAAAAGGATGTATACCAAAAACCAAAAACCTATGAGTGTAACTTCGAGGGAGTGATCTAAATTTAATAGTGTAACTTTAAAGTATGCATGTTAAGAGGAAATTAAAAAGATGTGTTAGAAAGCTTTGATTTTAGAAAGTTTTTTGAAGAAAGGTTTCATGTTTTAAAGTGGATGAAAAAAGAAGTATTTTTCCCTTTAAGGTTAAAGAATCTGAAAGAATACAGTGAGTTTTGTTGATATGAATGGTGATAGTTTATAAAGATTATTAAGTGCAAATAAAACACATATTTCCACAGCAAGGAAGATAAATTTTTTATTCAAAGAGGAGAATATATTTAATTATCTTTTTTTATTTGGATATCACTTCTGGATTTTGTGCTTGTGATAAAAAAAAAAAACACCTCGAAACTTTGGCTTTGGTTTTGCAGATTAGATCTGTTGCTATAGAAATGGCTAATTATATACTAATGTGTAAAAGTAAAAAGTTGAGGCTTGAATATTATCATCTTGAACAGTGCTACAAAAAATCGGAAGTAAACACTTTTTTTCTTTCTTGTACCTTATATTTTCTCTCCACCCCTCTTTTCCCTTTTCTTAATTTCCTGTATTTATTTTTCTTTGTATTTTATATATTGATAAAACAATAAAAGTCATTAAATGAGACAGAAAGCTTCCTCACTCTAGGCCAGCCATTCTCTATGCCCAGTCTGCCTGTTTTATCTTTCCTGAGACTTTTTCATCTTAAATCCTCAATTTATTGTTCCTTTAGGCTTGAGCAGAGGGTTGGATTAGAAGACCTCCAAGGTCCCTTCCAGCTCCATTGTGATTGATTGATTGACTTCTTTCTTACATCCAATCTGTGCTATGCTTAAGTTTGTGTTAAAGTGAATCTGGTATCCTGTTATAAAGTCTGGAGTCCTAATGCTGTTATTCCTTTCTTCCCAGGTAACCCTGAAATCAGGAACGAATATCTTGTGCTGGAGAACAAAGGGGATATTGATGGGATCACAGGTTGTAAAGCCTATCCTTGTGAAAAACACAATCACAATCGAAGGTGTGACCATTTTCAGTGTATCCAAATGACATTTTTGTTTTGATTGCAAGGAACACTTGTCTTACAGCAGGGGTCTTCAAACTTGACAGGTTTAAGACTTGTGGACTTCAACTCCCAGAATTCCTCCTCCAGTTGTGTTAGCTCAGGAATTCTGGGAGTTGAAGTCCGCAAGCCTTAAACTTGCCAAGTTTGAAGACCCCTGCTTTAGATCCTGTCATCTCACTGACCTTTAAAGGATTAAAAATAACGTTGGTGATTTTGTTTAGTTCTGGAATTTCCATTGTTGCTTACTATTTTCTTCAGGTTTAAGGTTATAATTCTTTGAATTTGATTCAGATTCTCAGTTCTCTGGACTGGAGAAGATGACCTGATCTAACTGAGCTTGCGGGGCATCAGCCATAGTTGATGACTGTCTGAATGAAATCTCTGCTGTTCCTAGGGAGTTTTTACTTACAACTCAGCTATAGGGACATGGTGGCTCAGTGGCTAAGATGCAGAGCTTGTCGATGGAAAGGTCGGCAGTTCAAATCCCTAACGCCACGTCACGGAGGGAGCTCC
Source organism: Hydrophis major (assembly GCA_033807585.1). Taxonomy (NCBI): domain Eukaryota; kingdom Metazoa; phylum Chordata; class Lepidosauria; order Squamata; family Elapidae; genus Hydrophis; species Hydrophis major. The sequence continues at coordinate 15,994,857 of CM066332.1, read as the reverse complement.
CATTCCTTGTCCCAGCTTCTGCCAACCTAGCAGTTTGAAAAGCATGTAAAAATGCCAGTAGAAAAATAGGGACCCCTTTGGTCGGAAGGTAACAGTCGGCCACATGACCATGGAGAGGTCTTCAGACACCACTGGCTCTTCGGCGTTGTAATGGAAATGAGCACCGCCTCCTAAAGCCGGAAACAACTAGCATGTATGTGTGAGAGGAACCTTTGCCACTTTACAGCTATTAAAAATGTTTTTGAGAGGTATTCAAATGTGTGAGTGATTGTCCTTTACATTTCTTACAACCATTCCATTGTGAGGCTAGTTCTCCATTCCCATCGGAAGAACCAGAGAGAAGCTTGAGTGTTGGTACTTCAGAACGAATTTTGCAATAAACACCCATCTCACGCTTAATACCGTCCAATGTTTTTATTAGCAGCATTTAAGCGTGTAGACCAGTGGCACAAATCCTAAAAGATCAGAATGGGTCTCTTTGGAGCCACAATGATATTAAAAGCAGAGGGAGTTACAGTGCAGTTAGGAAAATAGAGGGGGTGAATTAAGAAGTCTTGGAACATGATTGGGATTATCCTTCCCTGGAATAAAAGTTTAGGGTGCTTTGGTTGGTTTCCCCTTCTTTCGGCCTTGTGCTGGAGCCTCCTTTGTCTAGGAGAAGAAAAGACAAGACATGAACACCGAGCCAGGCCAAGCAACTGGCTCCCTCTTTGCAACTTTTCTGTGGGGACATGATCCTCTGCTCACAACCATGTCATCCAAACTGCAGCATCAACACAACGGAGGCAAACCATCTTGGAAAGGAAACCCCAGATCTGTCCCAGGAAACATACAGTATCCATTACGCAAATATAGCACATTTGAATATACTTGTGTGATTATGATTCTGTCTCATCGACTTGGAAAGAGCCCAAGAGCTATGCCCAATAATGAGGGCCTTGCTCAGAACCAGATAGAGACATTGCCTTTGGGTTCCCGTACCTGCCTTAATAGCAATAGCAATAGTAAAACCAAAAGTACACATATAGACTGGGTCAAACCAGGCTCAATAGCAGTAACTGTGAGAGGGATCTTGGAGTCTTAGTGGATAACCAGCTAAATATGAGCCAGCAGTGTGGAGCAGCCGCCAAAAAAGCTAATCCAACCCTAAGTTGCATTAACAGAGAGATACAATCAAGATGCAGTGAGGTACTAATACCACTTTACAAAGCCTTAGTAAGACCACACCTAGAGTACTGCATTCAGTTTTAGTCACCACACTATAAAAAAGATGTTGAATCTAGAAAAAGTGCAGAGGAGACCAACCAGGATGATTAGGGGACTGGAGACTAAAACATATGAAGAATTGGACATGGCCAGTCTCATGAAGAGAAGGACCAGGGGAGACATGAAAGCAGTGTTCTAATATTTGAGGGGCTGCCACAGAGAGGAGGGGGTCAATCTATTTTCTAAAGCACCCTAAGGCCAGACAAGGAATAATGGATGGAAACTGAACAAGGAGAGATTCAACCTGGAAATAAGGAGAAACTTTCCGACAGTAAGAACAATCAACCAATGGAATAGAAGTTGCCCTCGGAAGTTGTGGGAGTGCCATCACTTGAGACTTTCAAGAAGAGATTGGACTGCCATCTTTGAGAAATGGTGTAGAGTCTCCTGTTTGGGTGGGGGTTTGGACTAGATGACCTACAAGGTCCCTTCTGATTATCTGTTATCTGTTGGTAATAGATTTTAGAAGTATATACTGCTTTACAGCTCTCTCTGAATGGTTTACAAATGTCAGCATTTCCCCCCCAACAATCTGGGAGAGCTGTGTGGCTCTCAAAACACTATTCTACTTACGAAGACGGTTGGCTTGGGTGCAAATGTATTTCCATCCTCATGCGGCAAATGGAACTGAACCGATGGATTCGTGACAGATTTTTCCGATGAAGTTTTTCTCTGTTTCTGAGGCAAGCTGTCCCCTTGTGGTTGACCATGAAGAGTAAGCAGCATCTGCTTCATTGCAGCTAGTTCCTGAAGAAAGCAAAGCATAGGATCAAATTGCTGGATGTGAAATAGAGTCATCCTCCTGATATCACATCTGGGCATGTAACCACAAACAATAGAATAAAAGAGTTGGAAGGGACCTTGTCGATCATCTAGTTCAACCCCCTCACCCAAGCAGAAGACTCTACACCATTTCTGAAGGATGGCACTCCTTCAGTCTCTTGAAAGCCTCCAGCGATGATGCTCCCACAACTTCTGAGGGCAACTTCTGTTCCATGGGTTGATTGCTCTCACTGTCAGAAAATTTCTCCTTATTTCCAGATTGAATCTCTCCTTGATCAGTTTCCATCTGTTATTCCTTATCTGACTTTCAGGTGCCTTGGAAAATAGCTTGACCCCTTCCTCCTCTCTGTGGCAGCCCGTCAGATATTGGAACACTGCTATCATGTCTCCCCTGGTCCTTCTTTTAATCAAACTAGACATACCCAATTCCAGTAACCATGTTTTAGCCCCCAGTCCCCTAATTATCTCTGTTGCTTTTTTCTGCACTCTTTCTAGAGTCTCAATATCTTTTTTACATCATGGCAACCAAAACTGAATGCAGTATATGCAGTATAAGTGTGGCCTTACCAAGGCATTATAAAGTGGCATTAACACTTCATGTGAACCAGAAGCACTGTAGTCAATGAGAGTGTGCTACCTTCCTTGTTTCGGATCCCTTTATTTATTTAGTTGAAGACACCACATCATGAAAGGAAAAAGGAAACAGTGAGGAAGATGTTCATGAATGAAGGCAAACGTATGTGTCCTGGGATAATAATTCGAGATCGAATTTGGGTTGGTCACTGAGACTGGAGATTTATTCTTCTGACTTTTCAGACTCATCTTCAGGGAGCCCATCTTCAGGGAATTTCTCTCTACGTTATTTGGGCTGTTCTGTGAATTGTGTTTATGTGGTGCCTATCTATTGGCTGATTGGTGTGTTGACAGCTGGCGATTGGGAGGTTTTTCAAGGAAGGATTTTCATCCTTGAAAAAGCAAAATAATTTGTACCTTGGGTCTCCAATACCAGCTCTAGGAGAAAAAAAAGTTCTTTCTTCCCAGAACTTCCCTCTCAAATAAAGTTAATCAAATCCTTGAAGATGCAAGAACTCTAGTGGGGGATTATGACCAATCCCACCACCCTTCTTTTTCTTTAATAAGGGTCCACATCAGTCTGGGAGGCCAGGAGGTATTTTTAGTACTGTTGCCTAAACTAACTGTAAAAGTCTGAAGACTGCAAGCCAAGATATCTCTCTCTGTTGTAGCAAAATATTAATGAAGAACATAACTTTATTTTATTTTAAACTTCAATATGACTTTCACATGATTTGCATCAGGCTACAGTTTTAATAATGAACAAGTTCCAGAAGGAGGAAACAACAATTCTTCATCTTGTTTCTATTGAGAAGCAGTTCCAGACTTGGAAGGCAATCTGAATTCTCTTGCTTTCCTATAGCAGTATGAAATTAATATTTCTGTAGAAATTCTCCTGGGCTGCCTTCCCAATCCTGCAGCGCTCAGCACTGCGTGCGTCCTTCTCATTGCTCTGCCGTTTAATGTTGCAGCTATATTTGCATAATCTAACCACGGGCACCGACATGTCAAAACGGTTCTGGGCTGCAGAGCAGCTGTTTCCACGAGGGTTGCTGCATAACTGATACCAACATGTTGCTGGAAGTTGTAAACTCGGCAAAGAGGTTGCCAAAGCAATGCATAGACGGGATTTTCTGGATAGAAATAACTTTGGGAGGCTTTTACACCAAGCACATGCTTCGTCCTTAACAGACCGTCATCCCAGTCTGAGCGTACCTACTATTTGTAAGCCAGGGAAATTGGAGACCCTTCCAAATACCTTTCGGACTAGGATGCGAGCAATGCTTCCCTGCCAGCCAAATATGTCATGAAAACAATTTTTCTGAATCCTCTATTGATCAAAGATGTGATGACACTGCCCGCCTTCCCCCTCCCCCCACCAAACAGCTCTGCAAAACAACATCAAGCAATTCATGCACATAAAGAGTTGTGTTACAGAGATGTTATTTGGCCCTCCTATCTCTCCTGGAGGGAAGCCAGCTCCAAGGCAGAGACAAAAACAATGGCCTATCGGAAAATCAGGGCAAACTTCCCAGCTTCTTTGCAAACCAGTAGAGTCTTGCATGATGAGAGATATCAAGAATCTGATGATAGAGGGAAGGTTTTTCTTCTTCTTTCCTTTCTATTTTAGGTTTTTTTAAAATTAAAATATGGAAGCAAGGGTCTCATCCAGTCTTGCACCAAACTTTTTCAGAATGTAGAGCCTATATCTAAGGGTTGATTTTGCTTCTAATAAAGAGTTGGGTGATGTAGTTGAACCCGTTGAACTGGGTGTTTGTCGTGAGCACCTTGTTACTCACAGTGAAGGTGACAGATTGGGACATAAAATGAATGAAGAAAGAAAACAAGCCTACTGGTGACATGCACACATCACACATACAAAGAAGGTGAAGGTTCTTCAGATGAAAAAAAGATCTTCTCTCAGAAATAATGCTGGGTAAAGCAAGGGTCTCCAACCTTGACAACTTTAAGACTCGTAAACTTCAACTCCCAGAGTTCCTCAGCCAGCTGGGAGTTGAAGTCCACAAGTTTTAAAGTTGCCAAGGTTGGAGATCCCTGGTATAAAGTAAAGCACCATCTCCACTATAAAGACCCAATCAGCCAATTCTGAGGTTAATAAAACATCTGTATGGGTTTAGAAACTGAATTCAAGTCCTAAAATCAAGCAAGCAAACAAGCAAGCAAGCAAACTTCTCAATTAAGTTTAGTTTAGCTAGTTCAAACTGTTTTTAAAAATTCTCCCTTGATAACTAACAACTTTTCGTTTCATTCACAAAAAGAATGAATAGCTTTTTTTCTGTAATTTAAAAGTTAAATGCTAAATTTAAATCCTAAAATAAACACTGCAATTTGATAGATCTATTGTCTCCTTTAATTTTGCCTAGAGGTTTACTTAATTACCTCTCATCTTTCTGGATAAAATCTGCATGAACGATCGGAGTAAGTTGTAAGATTCTCCACATCCTAACAGGCTTCACTGAAGCCTGGCCTGGTGTAAGTCTTGTGATGAGGAAATCATTATTGCTCAGGTTTGAAAGATATATTATTGATAAGATGCTGCAATGGGTTTTACTGAGAATTTTAGTTAAAAAAAGGATTTGTTGGTTGATTATTTCTGAGGCTGGGCTTAGGAATCTTATCTTTTTCATTTCATGAAGAACAAGAGAGAGGATACAAAAGAGGAAGGAGAAAGATCTGATCCACAATCATAAAGTAGTTTTGTATGAAGAAAATAAATATGGCAGCCTAAGAAAGTCAGTTCAAATATCCAGAGACAGCCATGGGGGAAAAAAAGTTCTCTTATTTGAAAAGTAGCTCACATAGCTATGGTTGACAAGTTCACTTGGGAGGAAAACTGCCTCTCAGTCATTATTACTATAAGTTGCAAACAATTCAAAGGTTTAAAGATCCAAGCCAGCACTTTGACCTGGGCAATGAAAGACACTAGATTAAGGAGCTCAAGAAACAATTGCAATAATTGAATCATCAAGTTGTAACATGCTCCCAACGAACTGGCAGAAGTCTTTTTCCTTCTAAAGGCTTTCCCACAGCAATTCATGAAGCCAGTGGAACAGGAGTCATTCAACTATGATTGAACTGTGGTGTGTGTGTTACCATAGCCATATCTGACATCTTCAGTAATGAATACAGCTTACAAATCAAATTAAAGGGGTCGAACCACTCTTGCTTTCAGACAATGTCTCTAGAGCCAGTATCAAATCTGCCTCCTGGAGTGCCAAGGAATCCAAGGTGGGGATGATGGTGGTTGCAGACTGATCCTTATCTGAAGCATCTGCCTGAAAAGGTTCCGAGGGGCCACTGACTGCCATAACACTAGGTTCTTTAAATGTCCTCTTGGAAAGGAAGACACAAAAAACAAGAGAATGATATCCAACCAACCACCTCAATAAGATCCATTGACAGTTGCAGAGAGTTTAGGCAGAACCTGGAGGGATTATGAAGAAATGACACTCTTCAGCTGTCCTGTGATTATTCTGTGTTACAAAATGTTTGGTTTGGGTTAAAAACACAGGAATCCATTTGAGTTTAGAGATTGTCAGCCCAGGAATGAAAAAGAAGAAGAAAAAGAAATGTATTGAGTGCATTCAGTTTGAGGAGCAGTCCACCAGTGGGATCAAGCCTCAGAACCCAATGTAGCTGAAAAAAATAATTAAGATATCGAAGAAACACAACTTATGGAATTATGAAACAGCTTCAACAGTAAAAATGGCTTTGACCTTCCTCCCGCCTTCCCGCCCCTTTGCCCCTTCCTTTTTTCCTCCCTCCCCCTGTTCTACTGCCCCTTTCCTTCCTTCCTCCCCTCTTCTCCCTCCCACTGCCCCTCTTCTCTCCCTCCTTCCTTACCTACCTATCTACCTATGTATGGTCTTCTCAGAATTTCCTATTACAGCATTATTTTTGGAAGTTCAGCACTCCTTGGACTATGCATTTTATAAGCAAAATTAAGGGCCTTATTCTGTAGGCTGAAAGCAGGGATCCTATTGTAGCATTTTCAGAAAGAGTAGACAATCTTGGACTGTTCACATAATCGGCACATTTTAATTGATGGGGTGCTTTAATATTTTTTAGTGTTGTTAGACACTAAATCAAAAGACATATAACTAACTTCTTAAAGCAATGGAGGCTTATCAGGATAAACTACCAGAGGGCAAAATGCTTTTACCAATGAAAAAACCAGACCTGCTGCCTAGGGACTATATACCTATGACAATAGGACTGAAAGAGTCAGTAATCAACAAATCATTAAACACATCAATCAATAAATCCAAGTAGTTGGATGATCTTTCCAGCCTTTTTGATAAAACACATCTTAAATAAATGCAGCTTGGCTTTCTTCAAAAATGCCGTTCTTATAATGTAATTTCCAGTTCAATCATGCAAGCCAAACAAAACAAAATTTGCCCATATTTTATAGAGCTTTCCCCTTATAAATCAAAATGTGAGGTGCTTGCGATGCTTTTCTATAAATTTGCATTACAATAAACCCTGATTATGATTGTAGCATATGCAAATTGAGTTTCCTGAAAACATAATTATATTCAGTGTTGGGTTTATAAATGCAAATGTGTGCCGGTGTTTTTTGGGGAGGGAAAGGGGGATATTTTGAAGAAACTGGGGAAATTATTCAAACCTGTCACTTCCCATCCACAAAATGCCTGCAAGAAAGAATCTATTTGTTGAGGGTTCCAGGTATTAAAAAAAAAAAAATCTATTGTTTTCTATACAGCATTTATGTTCAACACTAACCAACAATGATAGGAAACAATGAACAGGAAAGAATGCTGATAAAGCAAGACAGTAGAAAACCTAAATGGCTTGCCAATCACCTCATAGGGTAATTGTGGCTCCCTGCAGGTGAGAATAGGCCCTGAAGGCTTACTTGTGGTACAAAATACTGTAGATGTGCTGTAAGGACAACCCCTATCCCAAGGCTGCAGGGAGATTATATATAGCCTTGAGATAGGAGTTGTCCTTACAGCACATTAATGGTAACCATAAACCTGGAACGTACCAAATAAAAAAAAAAGATAACTGCATTGTGGCCTGGCTGGACGTTTAAAAAAACTAAGCATTTTGTTTTCACAGGCCTGAAACAAGTTTTAATACATATACGAAAAAATGACTTGCTTAAGCACAGAGACACACATACAGAAAGAGAAGAGGGAGGGAAGGGAAGGGAGGGGAGGAACTTACTTAATTTACCTCAGAAGCCTTTTCTCCAAACTTTTCTTCTTTTCCATAGAAATAAATGTTCAGTCCAAGCCAAAGCCAATCATAATACTGTAATTGTTTTTAAGAAGAGATGCAAGTAAGCTTAGGGACTGCATGAAGGAAGAATATGGTGTATCCAGGAGGTAGAAAGAAAGACAGAGAAGTTGCCCAAGGTAGAGAGGATCAACAGCCAGCCTGGAATTGGAGCGATGAAAGTTTAGCACTTTAAGGGAAAGGGAAAGATGAAAGAAAGATTAAAAAAAAGGTTCCCCCCCCCTTTTTTTTTACTTCAGTAAGACCGAAGAATTGGGAAGAATAGAATAAATTTTGTAAATAAAAATGGTGACAGTTCACAGGTGCAAAGAGAAAGACATACTGCTTCCATAGTAAAGAAGATAAAAGCAGGAATGGTTAAATTGAATACTTTATTTAAAGAGGAAAATATGTTCTTATTTGGAGATCACCTCTGGAATTTGTGATTGAGGGAAAAAAATGAAACTTTGATCTTGGTTTTGTTTGATTAGAAAGATTTGGTGTTATAGAAATGGCTAGTTATATTTTAATATGTAAAAGAAAAAAATTGAGGCTGGAGTGTGTTTATCTTGTACTGTGCTAGGAAGAGTTGCCTCCTTTTCTTTCTTTTTCTCTTCCCACTTGTATTTCCCACACCCCTTTTTTCCTTCCCTTCCTTTAATTTCCTATTTTCTTTTCTTCTTTTTTTGGTATTTTACACAATAAAAAATAAAAACGAATAGGAAAAGGCCAAAGATGAGCTGTGTTTGGTGGAAAACACCAAAAGATACACAAAAAGGGCTTCTTTGAAAATGTTGAAAAGAAAAGGAAGATAAAAGACACAGGGAAGATGGCCATTTACCAAATACTCATCAGTTAAAGACAGAAAGGGGTTTCAAGGAAATAGTGAATAACAGGACAAGATTGCTGGGTGAAACTACAGACTGATAAACATATAGTCAAGGAATATCTCCATCTAAATTAGTTCAAAATCGTGGGGTCCTTGGTGCTCTCTTGGTGGCTTTCTTGGTTTCATTACCAAACTTGGTAATATCAGTGCAAAATCTCATGTGATCTAATCTCCATCCTCAGTGACTTAAGGGATTTGAGGGCTGGCCTAACTACTAGGCATTTTGTTTGAGAAACTTTGGAGAACAGGAAAGCAATTTCTGCATCTGTCTTCCAAAAGAGGAAAAATAAAGATCAGGGTATTACAGACCATCCATCCATCATGGGAAGATTCTAGAGTAGATCAGAAAGCTACTGATCTCCAAGCACCCTGAATATAACATGGATTTTTCAAGAACAAATTTATTTTTTTCTCTTTTTCCGATTGGCTGACTGACTTCTGAAAATGTAAAAAATATAAAAATGCTGAAAATGTACATAATTTATACAGTGTCCCATGATACTCAGTTAAGACCCAACTGCCCTGAAGATAGTACTCTGGTCATATTTCTCAATGAAGTCTTACATGGCAGGAATAAATTAATATGTTGGGTGCCACAAGGTTAAATTCTCTCCATGATTTGCATTCATCATTTGCACGAGGAAATAGAGAGAATACTTATCCAATCTGCAGGTTACTGGTGAATATGGCCCAGTAGCAAACAGAAGACAGAAATAAAAGTCAAAATGATCCTGATAAAAGTGGACAAATTGGAATGAGAATAAGAGAAAGATGGTATACACAGAATTTAAGGACAGGCTCTGGATGCCTGACCTGGCAAGAGCACTTGTGAAACAGCTTCTGGACGCATCCAGAGGTACATGTTCCAAAACAGGGGAAGTCACAATGCCAACTTGTTTGTACTGGTTGACTTTATCTTTAGTCCGATATTGGTTCTGATTGCCGCAGTTTAAGAAAGACTCAAACAAAGTGGGATAGAATTAAGAAGAACAAAAATGCTTAGGCAGATTATTTAGCCTTTGGAAAAAGCTGGCTAGATTGGGGAAGAGCTTAATGAAGAGGAAATATTTGCCCAGAGAATTATCGAAGGCAGACAGACAGACAGATCTCTTGCATTTCATATGTAGATGTATTTAAACTGAATTGTAATCCATTCTGGGCAAACAAAATAGAAGGAATCTGCCAAGTCATTGGGGCCAAGGGATGATTTCCTGCACAGCCAGGTGAGTTTAACAATGGAACAGCTCTTATGGGCAGAAGGCCAGAAGGTAGCCAAGGGTTTAGAGGCAGAGGCAGAAGATAAAGCTTCAAATATGATTTAATTCGTATTTTTGTGCACACCACACATCGTTTTTTGCTGTTCCAACGCTTGAGCTGGTCTGCCCCCAGGGAATCTCAACTACCCCAGATGGAGGTAGTGTCAATAAAACCAAGATTGTCCATCCCAAAATCTGTAGAGATTCTCAGTCATCCAGATCATGGTTGTCCCAAATGTGTTCTTCCCCCTCCCTCTCAGGAGGCAACTAGACCTCCTTGTTTTTCCTTTTGAAGATGTTTTGGTTCTCATCCAAGAAGTTTCTTCAGCTCTGACAGTATAGTAGGGAATGGAAGGGTTTATATTCCTTGCAGACAGCTGGTAAACTGCCATCCCCAGAGCTTCCCAAAAAAGTTGCTCCTGCTTTCCCAGCTCTTAAGATCCAAACAGAAGATTCTCTTGGCCTAGGTACTACTTCTCCACCTTTCTGGGCTGCTGCAATCATCAGCTCCTGAAGGAGAAGAAGGAGCTCTACAAAAACCTGAAATTTTCTCCCCTGAAGCTGGCGAAGAACCAGGGAACACAAGCCCCCCTCAGGGAGATGGGAAGGGACACAGGGAAAGACTGTCAAATCTGAACTTCTCCATCTGCAGCAGCCCGGAAAACCCAAGGAAAGAGGTAAGGGCAAGACCTATCATGCACAGTTCCCTCATCTATCAATGTAAATTATATAAGAATATATAAAGCATAACCTGCCACTCCTGTGCTAAAGAGCACACATCTAGGATTGAGGTCAAGTTGACCCAAATCAGTTCCAATTTCTTGGGGCTGCTTTCGTTTGTTTGGCAATTAATTGTGGCGTCAATGTAAAAAGCCAGAAAAAAAAAGTTTCAGACATACAGTGCACAAATCTGGAGTGTCTTAATTCCTTTGAAAAATCCATGGATCTTTGAGGATGTTTTGAACTTTCTTAAGGCAGTGGGAGCTCTAAAGCTCTTCCAAAGAGGCGGGAGGGCTACCCATGATCTTCTGGGCAATGGCGTTAACCCTCTGGAGTGCTGTCCTATCTGCCATTGTGCAATTGGCAAACTATACACCGGTGCAGTAAGTTAAGATACTCTCTATGGTGCAGCGGTAGAAGGTCACCAGCAGTTTTTCACTCAGTTGTTGTTTTCTGAGAAGTAGTTTACAAAGTCAGCCTATTGCCCCTAACAATCTCGGTTCTGATTTTACCAACGTTGGAAGGATGGAAGGCTGTGTCAACCTTGAGCCGGTCACGATCAAACTCCTGGCAGTGGGCAGAGTAATACTGCAATACTGCATTCGAACCACTCTGCCACCACGGCTCCTAGATGTGCAAGAAGAGCCCTCCCAGGCACTTTAGAAATTATTTTTGAAAAGCTAGAAAGCTGAAATCAAAACATATTATGAGTAGCTCAAAGGGGATGATCAAGGGAACTGGCATACGGTAATAACTGGGGTAAAACAAGACAATTACCTCACGGTGATTTAGAAGTCTTTCCAGATCTGCTGTCATTTGGTTCTTGACCCTCAGCAAAGTCTTTTTCTCTTCATTTAACTGACTGGTGGGCAGAAAAGAAAATGACTTAGGAAATGTAAATACCGCATTCTAGTTGCAATGCTGGTTTTAACATAAATTGCTGAGAATTAAGCACACGTAGGTCCTTTTTGAAGAGGGAAAAAAACATGAGTATTTTCTTTGAGCTACCATCCATATAGATAATTTAAAGTAGCACCCAAAGCAAAGACAAACCAAATGACGAAGATTTTGTTTGTGTTCGATCCGTTGGCTTTAATAATTAAGGCCTTGTTATGTTTTCCAAGCGAGAGAGAAGAACCAGTTGAGCCAATGACTTTTAATTTGACTTTGTTCAGACCAGGTAGGCTGCGTTTCAATCAAGGCCCTATTCCAGTTATGCTTCTGGCCAGGGGTGGGCTTCCAAAATTTTAGCAAAGGACTCTCTGTCTGGTTGTCGTGGCCATGGTGGGCATGGCCTAGTCGGCCTCCTGAACCACAATGGGGAAGGGGGGGGCGTTTTTGCCCTCCCTGGGCTCGAGAGGCTTTCCTTGAGTCTCTAGGAGGGTGAAAACAGCCTCCCCAGGCTCCAGAGGCTCTCTGGAAGCCGGAAACAAGCCCATTTCCAGCCTTCCCAAACTTCCGGGAGGCCCATTTTTTTTGCCTTCCTTGAACCTCCAAGGATGCTCTGCACTTACCTGCATCCAAAATGGGCCACGTGGGGACCCCTGAGAGGGGCGGGGTGGGCAGGACCAGCCAGGAGTGGGATTTGGGGGTTCTCCCAAACTCCCGTGAATCCCTAGCAGCCCACTCCTGCTTCTGGCCCTTCCGATTCAACGAGGTGGCCAAAAAACCAACCAACCAAACCTGGATAGGATTCCGATTTGAATTATGAGGCTTTAGAAGACTTCCAAGAACATCGGAAATCCTCTATGTTTAATGAAGAATACAGGTTGAACACTAAAATAAGAGATTGACCCCCACATTTCAAGACTGGAAGGATGGTTCATAAACATAAGAAGTTTTCTCCTGTCCTTCAAATCTCAGAAGTTACAATGGAAAAGCAGGCAGGCAGCAATTAGTGATACTCTTCTTCCATCTAGCTAAATCAAAAATCAGGTGAGCAAAAACATTTCTGGACACTTTTTCTGAATTGACAATTAGGGAAATTTTCTGACAGTGGAAACAATCAGCCAATGGAACAAAAATTGCCTTTGGACATTGTGGGAGCTTCATCACTGGAGGCTTTCAAGAAGAAACTGGACAGCCATCTGTCAGAAATGGTGTAGGGTCTCCTGCTTGGGTGGGGAGTTGGGGTTGGACCAGATGACCTACAAGGTCCCTTCCAACTCTGTTAATCTGAAGTGGAGCCCTAATCTGCAGCCTATTCAACCTTCTAGGCAGTTATAGGAAGAGGTCTTGATGGGATCAACGAGACACTTAGGCCTCCCCTTCTGACACCTACGATAACAGGATGGAATTGTCTACAGTGGCGAAAGGAAAGTCTTATCGGAGAAAGAGATCAGACAAATGATTAGCAAAGTTTAAGCTAAGCCACGTAAGTGGGGCAGGAGAACCAAGTTAATTAAGTAATCGAAAGAGATTTACAAAGGCTGACAACTGGACTAGAGAATAATTTAAAAAAAAAAAAAACCTGGAAGAATAACAGGAAGGGAACTTGGAGGTCCAACCTCCTAGTCAAGTTTCTATCCATTGCTTTTCTTTTTTTCCTGCCCTCAGGTGCTTTGGTGAATACATCAACCCTCTCTTTTCTGTGGCAGCCTCTTAAATATTGGAACATTGCTGTTAAGAAGGCAATGACTTCTACACCATTAAGAAAGAAAGTCCAAAGAATTATGGCTATGAAATCAGCAGGAGAAACCCTCAATTTTTAATAGATCGAAAGTCCCCATTTTCAGAAAGTTAGCCTGGTGGCTCAGTGCTTCAGCTGTTCTTCTCTAACTGGCTGCTAGATTCTAGATGCCAAAGGAAATTCAACCCCAAATTTGGAGTCTTTACCTGATGTCCTTTTCATGCTGAGCAATCCGTTCTTTCTGTGCGAGGATCTGGGAATCTCTCTGCTGCACGGACTCAATAAGGTACTTGTAGGGCTGCTGCACTTGGTTCAACAGAGAATTTGCTTTGTCTCGCTGAAAGAAAAGAAAAAAAAGATTGGAAAAAAGATAGAGAAACCGGAATTGTTCTTGTTGGGAATAATTAAAGGAAAATAAGGTTAAAAAGATTAAATATATTCTACTACATATAGTGATAGCAGTGAGCATTCGCACGATGTTGGAAACAAAATAATATGCTGTCAGAGGAATTAGTAATTCAAAAAAAATCCGATTGTGTTGAAATGGATAAACTTACGTTAAAATTAAAGGATAAAGAAGAGTCAGAGTATTCCGGAGTTTGGGACAATTGGTACAAATGGTTGAACAATAGAAATAAGAATAATAGAGATAAGAAAACTGTAGACAAATGTGTATGAAGGTATATAAATGTATATATTTATATGAGATTGGTATATGTAATAATGATGTCACTGTACCATTATTGTTAAGATCAAGATTTCTAAAATGTGAAAAAGAATAATAATAAAAAAATTTAAAAAGAAAAGAAAAAAAAGGTGAACATTTAAATGAATGAATGAATTCTTTCTTGGCCAACTGTGATTAGACACACAAGGAATTTGTCTTGGTGCATATGCTCTCAGTGTACATAAAAAGATACATTCATCAAAAATCATAAGGTACAACGCTTAATGATAGTTATAGGGTACAAATAAGCAATCAAATCGTACTAAAGTACGAAAGGAAGCTCCATACATATTTGTTTTGTTTCTCTCTCTCTTTCCCACACAATGTAATCCCGATAGCATATATAAAGATCACTTGGAAAGGCGGAGCTAAGCAACCCCCTCTTCTCTATATTATTTGCAAGGGATTGTCAATGTCTGGGATTATTTTCCCCAGTTTATCTGCAGGGCAGCAGAACTTCAAAATTATCTATTTATATCAAAGAAATTGCTAGGAGATGCATATTTGGGGCAACCCAGAATTTATAAACGCAAGCACTGCTATTAAAGAAAGAAAAGAAAGACAAGAGAGAGATACACACACACAGAGAGAGAGAGAGACAGAGAAAGAGAGAGACAGAGACACAGAGAGAGAGAGAGACAGGGAGAGGGAGAGAAGTCTGTTGAACTGTATTGTTTCCAGAGCAAAGAGCCCAGGCAAATGATATACTTTTACTGTTTAGAAGGCAGCAAAGAACAATGTCCTCTGACAGTTCACAAGGAGTCAGGGAGAGCCCTTCCTTCCTCGCTTTTTGAAAATCCATTCCAAGCTGGCCAGGTCCTGACCTGGATTCTCTATATCTCCAAAGAAATATAATCAAGGTTTATCTTGGAAAAACCAACTTGGGATTGCTTTAGTCAGCACTGTATGCAGGGAGAGGTCAGGGGTGGGAATGGCCAAATGGTTTTCTATACTCTTTCTCTCCCTGGAACTGAAAATGGGGAGCCTCCTTGGCTATGGATCTCCTCCAAGGGTGGTATGCTCCCGGTTCAGACTGGTTCACTCGAACCGGTAGTAAAAAAAAAAAAAAAGCCTGCCAGGATCAACTGAGAGGAGAAAGAAGAGAAAAGTACAGGATCGGCCCTCCCTGCACTTTTCTTTATTCTCTCAGCTGATTGGCGCTGTAGGCCTCAGCTGGTGTGGGGGAAAGCTGTGTGCATGCGTTAGATACACGCGAAAACGATCCCCAAATCAGTAGTGGAACAGGTAAGGATCTCACTGCTGATCTCCTCTATTTTCAAATATCCATGACTGAGGAGCATGTCAGAAGACAATTATGAAGGCTTCTGGATGGACCAACTCACCAGTGGCCTGTGGATAGACCTTCTGAGAACCAGCCCAGATCCTAATTGACCTCTAATTGAGGTAGAGCCCGTCAGAAAAACAAATAACCAAAACAGATGGGTTGAGTTGGGATGAGAGATATGGCCCAGGGTTGTGTGTGTGTGATGGCTTTAATCTAGGAGTGGAGAGAGGTTGTTTTATTTTTGTTATTGTTGGTAGGTGCTCAAGGTTATATTGTCTGAGATGGGCAGAGATATTAAATAAATAAAGAGGTATTGCGTTTAAAAAAAAACTCCAAGAAAACTAAACCCGTTTTGCAAGTTTTTTCCTATTCAGAGAAGAGAGGCTTATCTGTCTAGTCTCTGTTTTGTTTAGTCTGCAGAATAATCTGTCTTTTCATCTCTGCTGTTAGAGCAACAGGTCTTGCACTGAAAAGGATTAGCATGGGAGTATTGTCCACAATTGTCCACGTATATAATTTTTTAAAATTATTTTATAAATAACTCAAGATGGCGAATATATGCAACATACTTTCTTCCTCCTATTTTCCTCACAATAAGAAACCTGTAAGGTGGGTTGGGCTGAGAGAGATGACTTAGCTGATTTCTATGGCCAAGAAGGGACTTGAACCCATGGCCGGCTGCTTTCTAGCCTGGTGTCTTAACCACAAACATGTTCTCTTTTCATCCATATAATTATGCTTTCTTATAATTTACACATACACACACACAGAGAGAAATATATGTATATGTATAGGTGTGTATGTATGTATATGTGTGTGTGTATAAAAATTATACCTCTTGTGAAATGCGAGCAACTTCTTCTTTCTGGCGCTCCAAATCTCTTGCAAGCAATGTATTTTGCTTCTCTAGCTGTAGCAATCTTCTTGCCAAATGCACACTGTGCCAAGACAAAAATAAAATTAAAAAACAATAATCATAGAATTTTAAACCGGACATCATTTGAAGTAGAATTTCAAATTCTTTTCCTTAGCATCCGTTAAAATACACATAGAAGGTTACAAGCTACCATGGGCAAGGGGCATTTGATTAAAGTTATTTTGGAGCAGTTATTGATGCTACACATCCATTCTTTCTTAACTTTCCATCTGTGGTCCCCTGTAACAAGACAAACGCTAGTTTTGCGAAATGTAGGATTTATCCTGTTCTCAGGGGAGTAGCTTGTAGAAACAGTCAGATTTGAAGACTTCTTTTGTAGCTAATGATTTTGATGGTTTTTTTAAAAAAAGGTATTAGGATGTTTTAGTTTTTTGCAACTCCCTCACACAAGAAAAAAATTACATATTTTTGACATCTTTTATACATGCAATTTGGCGAAATATATTATTTGCAGCATATCTTTCATACACTGTATAGTATACAACATATGAACCATATATTCTTCCTGAACGCATAAATGTATGTAACTTGTCAATGCAGTTAATTATCTTGGGACTATCTAAAGGAATTTGGTTTCCTGGATTCTCCTACCATATGTTTCTGATTCTATTTTTCCTTCCTTCCTTCCTTCCTTCCTTCCTTCCTTCCTTCCTTCCTTCCTTCCTTCCTTCCTTCCTTCTTTCCTTTCCTTTCCTTTCCTTTCCTTTCCTTTCCTTTCCTTTCCTTTCCTTTCCTTTCCTTTCCTTTCCTTTCCTTTCCTTTCCTTTCCTTCCTTAGCTGCAAAACACTGTGAAGTAGCATATAAGTCTAAGTGCTATTGCTATATCATTTTCTAACACTACAGTTTGAAGCCCAAAGCCAAAACATGACATTTTAACTGGATTAGATGAATATTCCCATTATTCTCACATTGTAATTAAACTGCCAGGTTTCTAGTAGCAACTGACTCTAGAAGCTGCATTTTAGATAGCTATCAGGATGCATTCAAGCACCATAAAATTACTTTTAAGTAGGCATTACAGAAAAAGAAAACATCTTTCTTTCCCTTATTTAAGTTCAATACTTGTAACATCATTGGAGGAATTCATCACTGAAGCAATTTATTTTTTATTTTTTGTAAAAAAACAACAACCTTAAACCAAAACATTCAACAACACAACCTTCACTCAGGGAGATGAGGGCTTTAAGGAAGGAAATAATAAGGGAGTATCCAAAACCAGGTAATCATGGTAAGTACAATCTTTTTGATTTTATCAGGTTTGGAATCTAGACTTCAGTGCACAGGTGGGTTTTGGTGTGAGATGGCTCCCTCTTCTCTTCCCAGAGGAAGACTCTTTGCAAGCTCCAGAGGAAAAGATCTCCCAGCAAAAGCACCTTCTCCTACCTGCAAACTGGAACCCAGCCTGAATTGAGAAAATCCCTCTGGGAAGAAGATGGAGAGGAGAAGTGGGGGACCCTCAGCCCAGGAGAACTTGGACGGGGCTTGACTCCCCCACAAATTCAGAAAAAAGTCCTTGACAACTCTGTTTTACATTTTTATTTTGTAAAATGGCTGGCCCTTTTAGAACAGGATTCCCAATCTTGGCAGCTTTAAGACTCATGGATTTCAACCCCCATAAGTTCCCCAGGCTGGGGAATTCTGGGAATTGAAGTCAATTCATGTTAAAATTATTGAGGTTGAGAAACCTCAGGTCTGGAAATTAAGGTTTGTTTTCACTTTCACAAATGTATTAATTAACAGCAATAAAAAAGGAGAACTTGTAACAACCCAAAAATGATTTGTTAGCCAACTATGCTGTTTTTAAAAGTCGCTGGCTTATGAAGCTGTCTTTTTAGCATGACTGTAAAATCACAGTTTTGTCTTACATAGGATACCCGGGGTGGTATTTTGAATTTATTCAATGTGAAGCTCACCAAATCCCTCCACAAAAGATAACCCCAAAGGGGTCCTGAAAAAACCACTACAGGTTTTCCAACATTTTTTCTTGCGCTGATTCACACACTGTAAAATCCATTTTAAGTGCAAGCGGATAAGAAGAGGGTGGATTTTTTTTTCCTTTAAAAAAAAATTTTTCTTTTGCTGAAAGTTACACACAAAACAACCAAAACGTACAGCCAAAAAAATCCCTGCTGCTTTCAGACCGAATTTCATTAAATGAACTCATTATATGCTCGGCTTCAGTTAAGCAGCGGTAAATGGTTTTCTGTTTCCAATTCCGTCGCCTGGAATGGGCACAAGACTGGAGTATATGTACAGGAAGGGAAGCATTTATGCCACTTTGGGATCTGTTTACTTGTCCTTGGAGCAAGAAAGGCCCAATACATGTAAGCCGCAGGCTAGCACTGCAGCACAACCTAAAAATGAAATGTTCTGTGTCAAACATGAGAGAAAAAAAATAAGACAACTAACCGTAGATAAACAAGAGGGGAAGTTTGTTACTGGTTTTAGTTTCCCTAGACAAGCAGAGCTTTCAACAGTTTGAAAAATATGATTTGTTAGATGGGGACAGATAGGGTTTTATTATTCAGCACTGAATCGAGGAGGGGAGGGGGGAAGAAAAAAAAGACGGAAACATCCAGCCAAATAAATCAGCTTACCACATGTCAGATTTATTTCCCATCAAACTTAATTAATTAGGATGACAGGATTGCTTATACTCTTGGGGAATTAAAAGCAAAGATGTCTTTTTTACCCTCTTTGTTTTTTCAACGTTAATCCTAAATTAGGTCTCTAACTGGAATCCTACTTGATAAGATAATGCGAGGGAGTTCAGGCACGCTGGGTGGGAGGTGGGACAAAAGGCTGTTGGGAGGAGAGTATATTTTGCAGCTAAAAGCAGCAATTACAAACCAGTTATCGAATTCACCCTGGGACAGGAGAGCGTACATTTTCAAACGGAAAACTTAGGGGAATCTGGACTATGAGCTAACGCCTCCATGTCCCTCTTAGTTGATGAGAAGTATTTTGTTAGCTTGCTAGTTAGTCCCTAAAGCAGAGATCTTTCTTTAGCAAGAATAGTGTGAACACCCTAAGATAAAACTGGGTTGTAACTATGTTTCTGGCATTGTGGCCAAGCCCTGGATGTGGTTCTGATCATTCACAGGGAAAGTGGCACATACCATTGACTAACGTCTTATTAAATAGTGTTGTATAGAGGCCTGGGTTGACCCCAGCTATAATTGGCAGGGAAAGTCTAAAACAGGGGTGTCCAACCTTGACAACTTTAAGCCTGGAGGACTTCAACTCCCAGCTGGCTGGGGCATTCTGGGAGTTGAAGTCCTCCAGGCTTAAAGTTGCCAAGGTTGGACACCCCTGGTCTAAAACAGGCAGGGATAGCCAACACAGCAGAAGATAGGCTCAAGATCCAGAGGGATCTCAAAAGATTTGAACACTGGGCTCTATCAAACAAAATGAAAGAGAAAACTAAAGCTTTACACTTAGGCAAAAAAACTCTGAATGTACAGATACAGTTTAAGGTGAAAGTTAGCTCAATAGCAATAACTGTGAGAGGGATCTTGGGAGTCCTAGTGGACAACCACTTAAATATGAGTCAGCAGTGTGCGGCAGTCACCAAAAAAAGCCAATGAAATCCTAGGCTGCATTAACAGAGGGACAGAATCAAGATCGCATGAAGTGTTAGTACCGCTTTATAAAGCCTTAGTAAGACCACACCTAAGAGTACTGCATCCAATTTTGGTCAACATATTGTAAAAAGATGTTGAGACCCTGGGAAAAGTGCAGAAAAGAGCAAGAAAGATGATTAAGGGGCTGGAGGCTAAAACATATGAAGAAAGTTTGCAGGAATTGGGTTTGTCTACTCTAATGAAAAAAAGGACTAGGGGGACATGAGAGTAGTGTTCCAATATTTGAAAGGCTGCCACAAAAAAGAGGGGTTCAGCCTATTTTTCAAAGCATCTGAAGGCAAAACAAGGAGCAATGGAGGGGAAGTAACCAAGGAGAGATAAACACTGTTTGTAAGCCTGTAAATATTTGGTTTATGTTGAATGTTGAAACAAATATGTAATATACGGTAGCAACCTACATAATTAGATAGCATGTCAATGGAGTGAACACCGATATTGAAACACTGTAATGAATGGAAATGTGTTTTTATAATAAAAATATGATTAATAAATTTATTTTTAATTTTTTTTTAAAAAGGAAAGAAGCAACCTAGAACTAAGCAGACATTTCCTAACAGTGAGAACAATTAACCAGTGGAATGGCTTGCCTTTAGAAGTTGTGGGTGCTCCATCACTGGAGGCTTTTAAGAAGAGATTGGACCGCTACTTGTCTGGAATGGAATAAGTTCTCCTGCTTGAGCATGGGGTTGGACTAGAAGACCTCCAAGGTGCCTTCCAGCTCTGTTATTCTGTCTCTGGGCCTATCTGGTTACCCTAATGGCGTATGCAAGATGATAACTTGGACTATAGGAGTCAGGGGTAAAAGATGTGGCTTAAAGAATGAAATGGAAGAAAAACAGGCCCATCGTATGTCTGTAAAATAATAGAAAGGTGGAACACAAAGCCCATCTGAATGAAGGTGAATTGATCTTCTGCGGCACAGCTGATAAATATATCCAGGGAAATGAACATTTAGGTTGAATGGTGAATTTTTTTTTAAAAAAAAGTATGCCAGAAAATATAATCCGGGAGGTGATAAAGAGATTTATTTATTTTTCAAGAAGCAACTGGGCTGTTTGGAGACCTACAAATAAATCAGGCTGATGACTGGTAGTGTGTACTTAGAAGAACGTTTGTTCGTTTTCAATCTTGGGTTGATGCATAAGTCTATTTATGCAGATGTGTTGCAAGCTAAAAAGTGAGACAGATTGGACTGTTTATGATGAAAGGCTGAGGTAATTTGTGAAAGAAAGAGAGGGTGAGGAACGGATGCAAGTGCGAGACAGACAACTATTTGTTAGCGTTAAGCCTGATCTATTGTAAACCTATTATTTACAATGCACCTGCTGAATTATTATTTTTAATGAAGGTTTTAAACTAAGGTACCAATTTTTGCCATCCATATTTTCTTACATCAACCGGATATGGCAGTAACATTTGGGGAAAAAACAAAAACAAAAAAAATGCTTAACCCATATGGTTGAAACATCAAGCGTTCCAGATGAGAAACTGGGAATGAAAACTGAGAATTTGGGATGAAAAATAGTTTGTGAAGTGCTCAGGATGGCTTTCGGCTGCAGTGGAAGATGCCCACTAGCCAGGACAGCTGTGGGAAGTGTGGAAAATTACCACAGATGGCCCTGAATTCTCACGGATGCAAAGAGACCTTGGAGAGAGAAAGAGAGTTTAAAAAACATTGTACCAATGGAACCACATCTGATTCAAAAACACAATCCGCCTGAAACTCCTTCTGTAGAGTAGGAACTTCTGAAGAAGGCGGCTTCTTTGGGCCTTCTAAAATCACTGCTATATTTTACACAGGCCTTTGCAAGTTGTAGCAAAGCCAGCAGGTGAGGAAATGTGTTAAATATCTCACCGATCCTGCTCCAAATCATAAGAGATCAGCAGAATTTTGTGCACATTTATTTACCTAATTTAGCTTTAGGTTCCCATCATTCTTCCCCAAAGGCAGCAGGGTTAGCTTTCACTGCCAACAACATTATAATAAACGAATCCGTGGTAGGGTTTCGTAGACCAGACAATCCAGTGCCTAGATCTTCCTAGCAATTAGAAGAAGTCAGCATGGCTAAGTATTAGGCAGACTAAGCTTATCTCCTCTGTTGATCAGCCATCTTCCTTAATATTTGATTGTTAATGCTGCAGACAAACTACATTATGTCTTCAGCAAAGCATTTGACAAAGTGCCCTATGACATGCTTATTGGCAAGCCAATTAAGTGTGGGTTGGAAGCATGCAAGCCCATTCACAACTGGCTTAAAAACTGTGCTCATCCAGGGCTCCTCATGAAACCAGAGAGGGACAGCAAGGCAGCCACAAAACTCACTTAAGGGCCACTCGCTCTTCCATTTTTTTTTTATCAATATCTTGGATGAAGAGGTGGAAAGAAGAATTATGAGATTTAAGAAGACACCAAATTTAGATAAGACAGCTAATGCTTCAGATTAAGACAGAAGGGGGGGGGGGGGAATACCGAATAAGGTAAGAAAAATGGGCTGAAATTAACAGAATAATATTTTACTTCTGCGTTAAATTGTCTGCAGCCTTCCTTTGGCTCTCAATCTAACAGCCACATCTTTCATTTTGATTGAGCAGGGAGATTGGTTTTGGGACTGATGAATTATTGAGGTAGGTGTGGCAGAATATGAAACACAACTTCAGGTGTGGATGACAACATGCACTACTGCTGAACTACCATCTGGAAATGTAGATTTTTTTTTTTCTTCACACTTGGTTTGTTTTCCACTGGTGGAGACAAGACCACGATGGGGAATGAAAAAAGTGTGTTGCTAGTACAGAAATGCAAATCAGATATACTTTCTACCAAATGTATAAAAATATTTACGTTTCAGTATTTCTGACAACTTATATAGGATATAATAAAGGAGAGATAAATATCTCTAGCTTTTGCTGAAAATGGTCCCATATGGATGGTACTGGGTGCTGTTCTCTCTAGCTTCTCTTAATTCCTCTTATGTACCTACTCTATCCTTTCGTTTCTTCCAATCTTGTTATGCCAAAGCCATAACTCGCTAAACCAGGGTGATTTTGAAAGGCAACATGTAAATCTGTAGCTTTGGTTTCTTGCCTTGTTGAAGTTTTAATTCGAAGGGTGCAGATATTGAGTTCGCCTGTTTTAAATGTCGAGATAACTTGACTTTGGATAGTCAGGATGCAGCTTGATTTCAAGGCAATGGGCATACTTTCTCTCCCTTGTTAAAGCTCCTCAAATTCCTTTGGGGTTTTTTTTTTTTTTTTTTTTGGGGGGGGGGAAACTGGTGTGGAAGTTGACATCACTTTTACCTTTGCTTCAACCGTCTTTTGGCTGTTGTAGGGACATTGGCACCGTATCCATAGGAAAACAGAACTCTTTCTGCTTCATCCTCATTCTCGACTAGAAAAATACAAAACAGGCCATCAGAAAATCACTTTTAAGAAGAGGAACGTCAGTAACGTGACAGGGCTGCGTAGATCAGGGGTCCACAAACTTCTGGGAGTTGAAGTCCACAAGTCTTAAAGGGGCCAAGCTTGGAGACCTCTGGCGTAGACCAACTGGCCTTAATTTAAGATCAGTGGAACTGATGCTCAATTTGCTTGATTTTAACTTTTTTTTTACACGAGACTCTATAAACAGCAGCTAAAAAGTGCAGTTGAAGAAGATCAGGAGGTCAAAGCAGTAAAAGGAAGTTAGCAAAAGGAGGAAGAACAAATACACCAGTTGAATCAAGATTTACCATTGGCGGCCGATTCATTCGCAATCAATGGGAAGTCACAACAGTATGACTGATTGTTCTCTCTTCATCTCTTAATTATTTCCTTGAGGCATTTATTTTTACAAGCCACTCATCATCCATTCTTCAGGGATTTCAGGATGGCTTGGAATAAACCAGAGAAAGGCATAAAATCTAAGTTCTTCCTTGCCCATTTCCTTTCGTACCAACTTCACCTGGTTCACCTTCTTCAAACTGCAATTCTGACTTTGCTTCGGTGCAAGCAACTGACATGGTGAACGGTCACACAAGGGCCTCCATGCCAGTGCAAAGAAAGAAAATGCTGTGCCTCTTCCTCTTTCCTTATTGACTTAGGAACCCCCCCACACACACCCATGGACACACACACACACACACACACACACACTCCTAACCACAAATGTGTTAGGTGACCCAGTCCCAAAGGGCTAGAGCAGGCTGGAAAAGGATCTAATTCTCTTTGTTCTTTCAGGATGGAGAGATGGTTTAGGTGGCATGCAGGGCTCAATTACTTCTCCTTTGGCAGCAGCCTCTTTCTTTGAAATAACTTCCCGAAGAGAGGAATCTGCAACTAGCAAAGTGTTCTTCAAAGGGAAGGAGCATGAGAGAAATCTGACTCCCCCACCCAATATATTTACTTATTAAATTTACTGACAACCCATCCTACCACAGGGTAACTCTGAGTGGCTATATAAGAACAGTACAGAATAACAGAGTTGGAAAGGACCTTGGAGGTCTTCTAGTCCAACCTCCTGCCTGGGCAGGAAACCCTGCACCACTTCAGACAAATGGTTATCCAACATCTTTTAAAAAACTTCCAGTATTGGAAAGTATTCACAACTTCTAGAGGCAAGTTGTTCCACTGATTATTTGTTATCACAGTCCAGAAATTTCTCCTTAGTTCTAGGTTGTTCTTCTCCTTGATTAGTTTCCACCCACTGCTTCTTGTGCTGCCCTCATGTGCTTTGAGAGAGTAGCTTGACTCCCTCCTCTTTGTGGCAACCCCTGAGATACTGGAACACTGCTGTCATGTCACCCCTAGTCCTTTTTTTCACTAGACCAGACGTATCCAATTCCTGCAACCATTCTTCATATGTTTTATATGTTTTAGTTTGTATGTTTTATATGTTTTCATGTAAAGTGTGAACTACCAAGAATCAGTCTTGATTCAGAGGCGTATCGGAAGGATAGCGTGACTTTGCTTTTCCGAAAATTCACCTGAATGAATTGTAATGCAATTATTAATTGATGAACATCTTGGGCTTCTTCATTTTTTTGTTATGCAGACAAAAACTGTCATTTCCCTTTGAAAAGTTGTGTGTGTGTCTGCATGAGAGAGAGGCAAGTTGCTTCCCTTTGAAAAGTTGTGTGTGCAAATGAGTGTGTCTATGTGCATGTGCGTGGGTGTGTGTGTGTGAGAGAGAGAGAGAGAGAGGAAGACAGACAAAGAAAAAAGTGACAGAAAGAGAAAGAAAAACAAAGAGAGAGATGCAAATTGTTTCTCTTTGAAAAGTTGTGTGCATGAGTGTGCGTGTGTCTATGTGAGAGAGATGCAAATTGTTTCTCTTTGAAAAGTTGCGTACGTGTGAGAGGGAAAGAGAGGAGAGAGAGAGAGGGAGGGAGGGAGGGGGAGAGAGAGAAGTGTTAGAAAAGAGCAATCCAGCACCATTTTGCCCTGGGAGTGTGTGTTCTTCTTCTTTCTGGCAGCCTGTGCAAGAGCATAATTATACACAGTAAAGAGGATAATCATCACAAGTACAAAATGTACAGGACAAAATATCTTTTTGGCAGCCATCCCTTTGATTTGAAAACATGCATCGAAAGATGGGTAGAAGAAGAGCATCAATACACAACAGCTGATTCTGATAAGCTTCCTGATAAGTAAAAAAAAAGCCAACCGCATGAAAATTAAACCCACTTACATGATTATTTATGAATGTTTTGAAACTCAAAGGTTAGTTTTTTTCCCCTCAAGCATTCAGACCCAGGACTCCAACCTGGCCTCTAAGAAGACGAGAAGAAATGACTGTCTGGGTGGAGAGAGGGTCCGAAGGAAATGGAAATGCTGCCGCAATTCAGGAATCTCTTGGAACTGGAGCGCCTTCAAATGAGGGCAGGTGGCTGATTTCCCCCAAAGCCAGACAGCGAAGTCATAGTTTTGTCAGAGCCTCAGTTAGCCATACGAGGTCCATTCTACTCAGGAGTGGGCTGCTACTGGTTCGCCCTGGTTCGGGCAAACCTGTAGCTAATGGGGTAGCAAATTTTATGGCCGGTTCAGTGAATCATCAAATCCCGCTCACTCTGCCTCTCCTTTCCCAGGAGTTTCCACGTGGCCTGTTTTGGAGCCCAGGTAAGTGCAGGGCCCACAGGGAGGCTGCGGAAGGGTGAAAAACGGGCCTCTTACAAGTTCGGAAAGGCCGGAAATGGGCCTGTTTCCAGCCTCCAGAGGGCCTCCAGAGCCCTGGGAAGGCCATTTTTGCCCTCTTGGAGGCTCGAGGAAAGCCTCCGAAGCCCAGGAAGGGCAAAAACTGTGATGCAGGAGGCTGACTAGGGCACGCCCACCCAGCAACCAGGCAGAGAACCGGTGGCTAAATTTTTTTGAAGCCTACTCCTGCATCTAATTTGCTCCAGTCCAACCTTTCCAAGCTCTGAGAACTCTCCAGTGGTGGCAGTGAAGAGAGGGGGTGACTTCACGCGAGCGCCTGCCGCTTAAACAAACGGGAGCCTCGCACACACGCTAGCCCACCGCTTCCATGGCCTAGTTCTCAACGGGGCCTGGCCTGGTCCTGGGTTGTGGACTGGCAGGGGTGCTCTAGTCATCAAGATACCTACATTTTCAGAGAGTTTGCTGGGGCCAAAATAAAGTCTAATTGCTGGTTTGAAACCCAAGCAATGTTACTTGGGTCTGAGGAGAGTCAATCTCTGAGTTGGCACCAGCTTGGCTTGTAAAAGGTCCCAAGCTCAATTCTAGGGATCTCTACTCAAAGGCCCAAGACAGGGACAGTAACAGCAACAGAGTTGGAAGGGGCCTTGGAGGTCATCTAGTCCAACCCCTGCTCTTGCAGGAGGACCTATTATTATTTCTGATAGATGGCTGTCCATTCTCTTCTTCAAAGCTTCCAGTGATGAAGCATCCACAACTTCTGGAGGCAAACTGTTCCACTGGATAATTGTTCTCCCTGTCAGGAATTGTCTTCTTAGTTCTAGGTTGCTTCTCTCCTTGTTCTCCCATCCATTGTTTCTTGTCCAATGTGGAAGCTACAACTAAGCTTCCTGACTTCCAAGAGGCCTCTGAGTTCACCAGGAGTAAGTGGGCCACATACTTTTTGGGTCCTTTGGTGGCTCAGAAGAGCTGAGACAGATTCTCAAAGCTTCCCCCAATACAACAATTATAGGCCAGGTCTAATCATGGCAAGATAATGCGACAGGCACCCAAGTTGATGCCAAGATCCCACAAAGTGTAGGATCTTGAATGCATAACTCAGGGGTCTTCAAAATTGACAGCTTTAAGACTTGTGGACTTCAACTCCCAGAATTCCTCCTCCGGTCATGTTAGCTCAGGAATTCTGGGAGCTGAAGTCTCCAAGTCTTAAACTTGCCAAGTTTGAAGAGCTTTGGCATAACTGAAACCTTAAACCTGTCCCTCTGCCACGGATAAAAACTTGTGCAGCCGAAGTTTTATGTTTCTTACTTCCCTTGATTTATTTTAACTCTTACTACCCTTTATCGGTGACCTCAGAGAAAGTACAGGTAGTCCTTGACTTACGACAGTTCGCTCAATGACCGTTCAAAGTTACAACGGCACTGAAAAATGTGACATACGGCCATCTTTCGCAGTTCTGACTTTTGCAGCATCTCCAATGGTCACGCATCAAAATTCTGATGCTTGGCAACCAGTTCATACTTAATGACCATTGCTGGGCCCCAAGGTCACACGATCCACTTCTTTTACTCCTTTTACGGCCAGCAAAGTCAACAGGGAAGCCAGATCTGCTCAACAACCGGGTTGTTAACAATGGTGGCAAGAAAGGCTGTAAAACGGAGCAAAATTCACTTAACAAACGAAACTCACTTATTATTCCCAGGGATTTTGGGCTTGATTGCGGTCGTAACCCGAGGACCACCTGTCCAGCAATTTCGAAAAGGTTTTCTGAAAAGCCAGTTCCGTGCCCCAAAACTAAGTGCTTGAGAATATAAGAGAGCCTCTCAAAGCAAGAACATTGACACGTGTATCGATGTGAAGATTATCTCTTTTGCTTGCTAGGCAAAAGAGCTGATGAGTTTTTCCCATTAGTTGCCAGCAGAAATGAGAGAAAAAAAAAAAGAAAAGAAAAAGAATGGGAACTATGCAATCTGAATTTTTACATTCCGGGAATACCTTTTTTGTGATTCCCCATGAGGCTGCTAAATGCTAATGAGGAGGAGGCCTTTGGCATCCATCAAACTGAACCAGGTAAAGACGTCTGCTTGCAATCACCTCTTTCAGGGCACGGCGAAAAGCAGGACAGGTGAGTGAAAGACTCACTCATTTTACAGGCCCGAATGAGAAATCTGAGGAGCTTAGTAACATGCAACACTTTAAAAATCTGCAGCGATTCTCAGTCATCCAGGTTGTGGGTTTTTTTTTTTTTTTTTTAGCTGTGCAATTTTAGTCTTCTAGCTGTGCAGTTTGGGATGAAGACCGTTTGAATGGCGTGGGAGTAGGAACGGATTTCCAGGGAAAACAAATTGCAGACTGCAGGAACCATTAGCACTACTCAGGGGATCCTAAGCATAAACCTCCACGTGGCCTCAATGGCCCTCTAAAACAGGGGTGTCAAACTGGATTTCTTCGAGGGCCAGATCGAGGGCCAGTTCTCCTCCGTGGGCCAGTTATTGTTTTTTTTTTTTTGAGGGGGGAAGATGGGACGAGCGACTCCTACAGCACCCCTGCCGGCCAAAATGGGACATACAGAGGATTCGTGGCGCCCCGCGTAGCCCATTTTTGCTCCCCTCGGTCTCCAGGAGCACTCTGCCGGCCCAAAACAGGGTGCAGGGGCTGTGTCCTTTGGGCCTTGAGTTTGATACCCCTGCTCTAAAAGGATGCAAAAGACCAGCTTGTTTGCAAGGAATAGATAAATCCTTCCATTCCCCGCCATCCGGTCAGAGCTAAAGAAGCTTCTTGGATGAGAAGCAAAATGTCTTCAAAAGGATTTAAAAAAAAACAAAAAAAAACGAAGAAATTCCAGTTGCCTCCTGAAAAAGCACCTTTGGGACATGCAACACTCCACATACAAATAATAAAGCAAGGCATGCTGAGGCTTTCTGGCTTCCAAAACACCACCTCTGATACCAGTGGTGGGATTCAATGTTTTTTAACTACCGGTTCTGTGGGCGTGGCTTGGTGGGCATGGCAGGGGAAGGATATACTGCAAAATCCCCATTCCCTCCCCACCCCACTAACCTGTTTTCCAGCTCCATTCTCCTGTGCAGAGCAACCAAAGAAGACCCAGCCAATCAGCTGGGACTTGGGAGGCAGAGAATAAATGGGGGTAGGGCCAGCCAGAGGTGGGATTGGCTGGTTCTCCGAACTACTCAACATTTCCACTACTGGTTTTCCAGAACTGGTCAGAGCCTGCTGAAGACCACCTCTGTCTCGTACTTAGGGGCACTGTTGGGTAGCTGGGGGTGGTTTGTTCTCCAAGCTTGTTGTTCAGTTTCCGAACGTGTCACCACCAGGCTACGTAACACCATCAGGAACTTCGGTTGAAGCTGTTTTGTTTACAGGGTCACATGACCAACTGACTACAGAAAGCAGAAGAGAACTGAAACAAGATATTTCAACCAAAGGTCCGCTGGTAGTGATAAAACGTTTGGATATCAAACAAGCTCAGAGAGAAACCCACCACCAAGATCTACTACCTAAGCTAAAAAAAATATTTCCCACCATTTCTAGCTAGGAAGGACTGTATTCCAAGTCCGGTTGGTTGGAATCATTGGGAAACTCAGTACAGAAGTACAGGTAGTCCTTGACTTGTGACCACAATTGACACTCCCCCCTCCCCTTGAATTTACATTGTTAAGTGAGTTTTGTCTGATTTTATGACCTTCCTTGCCACATTTGTTAAATCAATCACTGCGGTTGTTAAATGAGTTGTGTGCTTGTTCAGGGAATCTGGCTTCCCCCCCTGGACTTGGCTTGGCAGAAGGTTGCAGATCGCACTCATAAATAGGAACCTACTGCCAAGTGTCCGAAGATAAATCACGTGACCGTGGGGGATGTTGCAACGGCCATAAGCCACTTTTTTCAGTGTCGCTGTAACTTTCAGCAGCCACTAAATGAACTGTTGTGAGTCAAAGGCTGTCTGTAAGTTCTCCAATTTGGGATGGTCTGCAAACAGAATTCAAAATTAGGGACTTTTCAAAACGTCTGGTCAAAAAAGACACGATCAAAACCAAACTAGCAATGGAATAGAGTCCAAAAGTTCACTCGTGGGATTTCACTACAACCTCTTTGACCCTGGATAAATAAAACCAGATTTGAGCTTGCCAACACCATCATTCTGAAGGACCCATCCCTGGTTTCCATATCCTTTGGGTATCTTTTTGACATGCCTGTGACTCCCTCCCTCCCCTTTTCCCCTCTGCCAAATCTTACTCATGAAAGGTGAAGGCCATTCATATCAATGACCATATCAAGAAAGAAAGAAAGAAAGAAGAGAGAGAGAGAGAGAGAGAGAGAGAGAGAGAGAGAGAGAGAGAGAGAGAGAGAAAGAAAGAAAGAAAGAAAGAAAGAAAGAAAGAAAGAAAGAAAGAAAGAAAGAAAGAAACCATATCATCTTATATCTAAACTTTGAAATAACTAAGAAGAATCATTTAATTTTAGGTTGGTAAGGAAAATATTTTGCAGACAAACAGCCAAATTTGGAGAGCACCAAGGACTAAATCAATGAAATGCTTACTTTTGTCTAATCTTAATGGTATTCATTATAACCTGATTTGAGTTTATGGAATTCATTCGAAAGCATCCCTCCATCCATTTAATTTTACGTAGGTAAACAAAAATATTCTGCAGACGAACAATCAAACTCGGGGAGCACCAAAAATTAAATGACTGAAATGTTTATTTTTGTCTAAACTTCATTATATCCATTATAACCTGATTTGAATTTATGGAATTCATTCGAAAACATATATCCATCGATCTATCGAACCATCCATCCATCTCAATCTCTTGCTACTATTTTAAAACAAACTGAGACTTTAAAATAAATGAGTAGAATCTCCACATTCTGTTAAGTCCATGAACCAGGCGAGAAACGAAGTTGGTGCCTAGACCCAAAGCAAGGATCTCCTACAAGATATATCTTTCCATCCTATTTATTCGGGGCTAAATGCACAGGAGAGGAATTTCAGGCCTAACGCACACAAATATGCACACATACCCCGATCTAAGAAGTGCTGGCACTGCTCACAGCAACAGGCACTTCTGTTGCTGATAGAGAAAATCCTTTAGTTTAAAATTTACTGCCATCGGAGACACTGTTGTAGACTTCAGCACTTTTTTTTCTTTTACTGCAACAACTTTCACAGTAAACTTTCCAAAAGATGCCATGGAAAGAGATAACAAATTGAAAAAGAAAGCAAGATCTGACATGCCTGGCGAATCAAGTTTTTTTTTAAAAAAAAAAAAAAAGAGAGAGAGAGAGATAAATAGAGAGAGAGCGTGAGAGAAAAAGAAAGAGAGAAATGTAGAGAGAGAGAGAGAGAGGGAGGGAGGGAGGGAGGGAAAGAAAGAAAGAAAACACAGTAATTTTAGGAGATATTTGTCAGGAATATAAGTCACCTAACAGGTATTTGGGTTAGAAATATATAAACCAGGATAAACATTTTAAAACTGTATCTTCAAGAAAATGCAAAACTGTAATTAAGTGTGGTTTCTCAAACGGCCATAAGATGACTTTGGACTGCTTATTTTGGACTTTGCTTAAACTTTTCTGGAAGTAAAAACCTACATTTACTGTACAGTGTATCTGTGTGCTCTGTGTGTATTATTCCAACACTCCTCTCAAATACGTCTCCCTGTATGCACTCATTCTCCTAACGGGGAATTACCTCAACAATATTCAAAAGGCGATAGATATTCAAGCTGCTAATTAAGGTGTAATAAAATACATATTTATGCTAATTCATTGTATACAGCTGCATGTTGAATGGGTACTCAACATTCCTGAATTTATAACAATACCAATCTCATTAACGGCCATTAGATTGTAAATATATTCCAAGACGGAATCATAAAGGATAATTTGGAAGGACTTACGTTCTGCTGTTTGCATGATTATCTCATCGAGTTCTTTTTCGAGTTTTTCGTACGTGTCAAGCCTTGCCTGGTACTCAGAATTTTGTGCCTGAAGTTCTGAGATCTTTTTCTCACTCAGTCCTTGAAGACTGTAAAATTCTTTCGTTAATACCTAAGAATTTTTTTTTTTAAAGGAAGTTAGTTAAGAGAGTAATAAATCATTGAGGAAACAAAGAAATGTATGCTCCATTCCAATATTTTCAAGCTTAGGTCGAGTCCTTTTTTAATTTTAAACTTGGGTTAAGTGTCTCGGGCTGTGTTAAAAAGCATGATTCGGTATAAACGCCAGCTTTCTTGGGAACAGAATATAAAGTTGTACAAAGAGTCTCAGTTTTTCTTCCACCACCCTCTCCTCCTCCGCAATTATTTTATTTTTATTTTAGGGGCTGCAAAAAAAGTAACATTTGCAAGAAATAGGAAAATGATTGTCCTCGGCATGGGTGCTGGGTGCAAATGAGCCATGAAAACTATCTTATAAAGATCTAGGTAGGCCGAGAGGCAAAAGATTTGATCCAGAAAGATTAACGCCTTTATGAATTGAATTAGCACCCGAGTGGAGAAATGGAGAGATGTAAATAAGCTTTCTGAGATGGAGGCCTGTTTAACCATGCCGGGGAAAAGTGAAATTTAATAAGGGATGAAATACACAGTTTGGGGCTCAAGTGAAGTATGGGTAGTCCTTGACTTATGACCACAATGGAGGCCAAAGGTCCTTAAGGGTTCTTTTTACAAGAGGCAACTGGACTTTCTGTTTTTACTGTGAAGACGTTTCGCTTCTCATCCGAGAAGCTTCTTCAACTCTGATTGCTTTTCCCCACCATCCACTCAGAGCTGAAGAAGCTTTTCGGGTGAGAAGCGAAACGTCTTCAAAGAAAAAACAGAAAGTCCAGTTGCCCCTTGAAAAAAACTACGTACCCTTGGGAGAACCATGACTTGAATGATTGAGAATCTCCGTAGACAATTCAGACCAATTGTTTCTCTTGGTAAGTTACTACACGAATTCCCTCCCCACTCCTATTTTACGATCTTTCTTACCACCATTGTTAAGCGAATCATTGCAGCGGTAAATAGTGATAGCAATAGCACTCAGACTTATATACCGCTTTATAGTGCTTTACAGCCCTCTCTGAGCGGTTTACAGCAGGGGCCTCAAGGACCACCAAACTCATAATTTTAAATTCTGCGGACTAGAGACCCTGGGAAAATCCCCATAAAGGTCTGCAGGAAAATCCCCACCCTGTTTTCTTACCAATCATTCTTTATTTGGGATCGCAGGATACCGTCTCCAGCTCCGTTCTCAGGGGGAAGAGAGAGAGAGAGAGAGAGAGACTTTTGGCTTCATGCAAGGAAAGCAGTAGAAGCAGCAGAAGTCTTTCTTTCTCTTCCCCAAACTCTGCCAGAAATGAGTCTTTGCCAGCGCAGCATCTTGGAGCAGGAGGCCTTGCAGGGTCCCAAAGACTCATTTCTGGTGGAATTTGGGGGAGAGAAAGAAAGACTTTTGCTGCTTTCCTTGCATGCAACCAAAAGCAGAAGAAGAAAGAAGCAGAAAGAAGCAGCCCGGTGGCCAGGCCAGGCACATGGGGCAAGTTCCCTCCCTCTTCCCTTTCCCCCCTCCCCTTACTATCTCGTGTTGTTCCTAATGCAAGCGACGCAAGTCTTGTGTTCCCACGGGCCACGTGGGCGACAAAGCCTTGTGTTCCCGCACAGCCTAGATTAATTGCGGTGCTTTGGGGGTGACATTTCTCTGAGAACCACCAAAATTTTCTCGTGGACCACCAGTGGTCCCCTGCCCACTGGTTGGCAACCACTGGTTTACAGAGTCAGAATATTGCCCCCAACAACCTGAAATTAGTGACACGCAGTCGTTAAGTGAATCTTGCTTTCCCCCGTTAACTTCGCTTGTTGGAGGGTCACAAAACGTGATCATCATGAACTTGGGACACTGCAGCTGTCCATCAACGAATCGGTTGCCAAGAATCTGAATTTTTGTTCATGTGACCAACGGGGCATGCTGTGTAAATAAATAAATAAACTGATGTAATTCAAGGATGGGGGAATGGTGGCTCTTAAGAACTTCCACCCTGCCGTGAGGTAATTGTTTTCGAGTTCTGATGAAAAGAGTGTTCAAACTTTTGCACCGGTCGTATTTACCTTAAAAAAAACCAAAACCAAACAAACCCAGCAAGTATTCCGCTTCATTTTGTCCCATGCAAAGGGTGTGGCCCTGTATGTTCACTTAGAAACTCAAGTGAAAAAATGCACGCAGCTGTGACTTCTTTAAAGTTGTGGTTTGGCGGCTGGTGGCCACTGCAATAGCTGAATCAGAGGAGGAGGAAGAGGCGTGGGAGTCAGGGTTAGCATCCTCAAGGCGACCTGGGAGCTCTGAGGGGGAAGAGGGAATGGAGCTGGCAGAGAGAGAGAGAGAGAGAGAGAGAGACACGCCACAACTAACTCGCTGAGGAAAAATTCACCCTGGCCAACTCATTCCAGGACAATTTAACAATTCCATTTAACCACTTAAAATAAATGAATAATTTTAATTTCTGCCATTGCCATTTCACTTTGTCCCTTCTTTGGCACCATTTTTTTTAATGATTCCATTCCACGATTTCTTTAATATTAGTGTAACTCTTGTCATGCAGTGAGTTGTCCTGTGGTGAGTTGGCCATGGACAATTGTCATCTACTCCCCACTGTCGCAGAAATCCAAAAGTTTCAATTCTGTTGTGACCTGTGAGTCGCCAGCCCCTCCAGCAGCCGAATCAGATGAGGAGGCGGCATGTGAGTCAGGGTCAGCCTCAAGGCAATCTGAGAGCTTGAAGAGGGAAGAGGGAATGGAGCTGGCAGAGAGAGAGAGAGAGAGAGAGATATGATAGGTAGGTGGGTAGGTAGGGAGACACACACACACACAGAGAGAGAGAGAGAGAAATAGAGAGAGAGAGAGATGATAGGTAGGTGGGTAGGTAGGGAGACAGAGAGAGAGAGAGAGAGATGATAGGTAGATAGGTAGGGAGAGAGAGAGAGAGAGAGAGAGAGAGAGAGAGAGAGAGAGAGAGATGATAGGTAGGTGGGTAGGGAGAGAGAGAGAGAGAGAGAGAGAGAGAGAGAGAGAGAGAGTGTCAAGAGGCAAAGCTTGGGCTGTCCGTCAGCCCCCAGTCTGGACATGGCTGATGAGGAAGAGGAGGAACAGCTGGGTCCAGTGCCTCTCGTACGGCGGTGCAGAAGGCAGAGGAAAGGAGAGCAGTGGAAATCTGTGAGCCGATCCTTGGGAAGGAAGAGCCACCACTGTTAGTGAAGCTCCACTCTAGCTCTGGGGATAAAAGGCAGGGGGCGGATATGAATAGGTGTGGCAGACAACTATTTATCTTCCAGACAGATGGTCATGTTAACCTGCGCGAGAAACTTTTTGCTGGGGCTGCCAGCATTCCTAATAAAGGACTCTTTTGAATTCACATCAGAGGGTTTGCCGTGTTTGGGGAACAGAACATTTAAGCTAATCACTACAAGCATAATTTTAAGAATCTCCATGAGATTTCTTTTTCATCTATTACTAATACAAGTAAGTCCTCAACTCAGGGGTCCCCAACCACCGGTCCCTGGACCAGTACCGGTCTGTGGATCATTTTTTACCGGGCCGCAAAGCTTGGGTGCCGCGAGGGGGAGAGAGGGAGAAAAAAGTGCTACGGTAGGCGCAGCGCTTGTCTCCCTTTTCCTCTCCTTCTGCCCCGTCAACCACGCACACGCAGGCGGGCAGATAAAGCTGTTGCTGTTGCACCACGACCCGGAGGAACAGATTGAACACAGGCGCTGAAGGAGTGCCACGGCGTCCGTCGCCAGAGTGCAAAGAAGCAGCAGCAGCTGCGGCGACTGCCGCCTCCGATTTTCCCGGGGAAGGTCATTCCCTGACTAGTCCCGTTTCCCGGCCTACGCTTGCAACCCTCGCCCACCGCCCACTTCCTCGCAAGCGGAGGTGGGAAGCTGCGAGGAATTCGGGCGTGCTTTCTAGCCGGCTGTGCCAAGTCTTCATTTTTTTTTTTTGCCCAAGGCTGGAAAGAAGAAGGGCGACGGGTCACTGAGGAAGGTGAGAGAGACTGAGAAGGGAGAGAGAAGCCCGGCTAAAGCAGCTCCGCACTGCTTTAGGGACTAGTAGTAGAAGGTACCGGCCCGTGGAAGAATAAATAATTGTAAAACCAGTCCCTGGTTCAAAAAAGGTTGGGGCCCACTGCCTTAACTTACTGTTTGTTTAGTGACTCTTTGATGTTACAGCGGCACTGGAAAAAGGACTGTTTTTCCACACCTGTGTCCATTGCAGCATCCCCGTGGCCACGTGATTTATATTCAGATGCTTGACAACTGGTTCCTAGTTATGACGCTTGCAGTGTTCGGAGATCATGTGGCTGTCAGGATTCTGGCAGTTACCCCCTCCCTCCCCCCCCCCCCCATTTAAATCATGAGTCTCGAACCAAACTTCCAAAACTTCAAAAGGATTTATTGGGAGTTAACATGCCAGCACTGCCTGGGTGTAGCTGACTCTGAGACACATCATTCACATTGTCACCCTTGACCCTGGCTTCCCCTCATCCATTGAATGTATCGTAATTCATATTCTCCAATGGGACACTTCCATAGCTAAGAGTCATCCGTCATGTTCTCCAGTTAGAATTTTGCATGGCAGAAACTTCAGTCACCTAGTTACTATCTCTGAAAACATTTATGGAATGCAGGTTTGGTTTTGCAAGCTGCTGCACTGTTCCCCCCTCCCTTTCTGTTGGCAACTTTAAAAAGACCACAGGGATATTTTATGAGTTGACAGTGATCATATTTTTGCAATCTAAGGACAAGGGAAGCCAGATCTACTTAACGACCATGTCACTAACTTCACAACTGCTGCGGTTCACTGAACAAACGTGGCAAGAAAAATCGTTAAAAGTGCGGCAAAACTCACTTAACAATTGTCTCACTTAGCAAACATAAATTCTGGGCTCAATTGTGGTCTTAAGTCGAGGACTACCTGTAGCCCTCGACTTACATTCAGTGACCGTTTGAGGTTACAGGGCATGGAAAAAAAGGGGCTTATGACCGTTTTTCATACTGTTGCAATGTCATGTAATCAAAACTGGGATGCTTGGGCAACTGATTCACATTTATGACGGTTGTGATGTCCCGGGGTTGTATGATCCCCCTTTTGCGATCTTCTGCCAAGCCAAGTCAATGAGGGAAGCCAGATTCACTTAACAACGGTGTTCCTAAGGGAACAACTTGCTGTGATTTGCTTAACAATGGTGGCAAGAAAGCTCGTAAGGTGTAGCAAAACTCACTTGGCAAATGTCTCACTCTAAATTTTGGGGCTCATTTGTGGTTGTAAGTTAAGGACGACCTGCAATTGCTCTTTGGGCATCATGTTATTTAGGAATCTCCTCCCTACGTGCCCAGAAGAAAAGGCCCAGCCTTGGTTCTGTCAATTTAATTCATTATTAAGTGACCTGGCGGAGAGTCCACCAAAAAACCGCTTTCTTACGTACTTCCAGTTTCCGCTGATACTTTCCGCACTCCAGTTGACACTGTGACAGGTTCCTGGAGGTCTCTTCCTGGATTAGCTGCACTCGTTCACTCTCAAAAGATTTGAGTTTGCTCTGATGGAGAAGTTCGGCCACTTTGTTTTCAGTGCTCAGCTGCAGCTGCCGGTATCTAAAGCCCAAAGCAAAGCAAAAAAAAAAATGTTGCCGCAGCAAAACCAAAGCGATAGAGATTCTCAGTCATCCAGGTCATGGTTGTTCCCAAAGGTGCTTTCTTCAGGAAAAAGAAAAAACAAATATATGCTTTTTCTTCAAAGGAAAAAAAAAGAGAGAGAGAGAGAGAGATCCTGAAATGGCACTTTTCAAGGCAACCATGACTTGACTGAGAATCTCTATATAGACTTTTAGCTATGCAATCTGGGATGAACACCAGTGATGCGTTTCAAAAATGGTCACCGCTGGTTCGGTGGGCGTGGCTTGGCGTGCGCTTTGCTTTGTGCGCATATACACACTGATACATACCACCACTGATGAACACTTTTTGAATGGTGTGGGAGTAGGAATGGATTTCCAGAGAAAGAAATTGCAGACTGCAGGAACTATTAGAACTACTCAGGTAACCCTGAGGACACAGATAAACCTCCAAGTGCTTCAACTACCCTCTAAAAGGAGGCAAATGACCAGCTGTCTGCACGGAGTATAAATCCTTCCGTTCCTCACCATCCTGTCAGAGCTGAAGAAACTACTTGGATGAAAAGCAAAATGTCTTCAAACAAACAAACAAACAAACAAAAAAAGAAAGTCCATTTGCCTCCCAAAAAAGCACCTTTGGGATAATCATGGCTTGGATGATCAAGAACCTCTACAGACTTTTAGCAATACAATTTGGGATGAACCCCCTTGGAATGGTGTGGGAGTAGGAATGGATTTCATTTTTCAGCTGAGAGAGAGAGAGAGAGAGTGAGTGTGAGGGGGCAAAATTCAACAGACCATTGATGCTTTGAAATACAGCTATCAAGGAGTATGGTGGCTCATGTGGTTAGGATGCTGGGCTGGAGGTTAGCAAGCCCATGTTTGAGACCCGAGTGCTGTCGTGAGGCAGGGTTGAACTCCTGTCCTTCGCTTCAGCTGGGAACAAGAAAGAAGCCCCAACTACACATCCTCTTCACAATCTGCTTTCCTTGGGAGGGGGCTTCCTGGTATCCGAAGCAGAACATCCAGATTCATCCACAATTTTGTTCCATACAGTTTCAACCTTGTCAACTCTCAAGCTTCCTCTTTCCACTACGTATTCAAGATGATCAGTGATTAATATTTATATGTATGTCTATAGGTGTGTTA
This sequence comes from Hydrophis major, assembly GCA_033807585.1. Classification (NCBI taxonomy): domain Eukaryota; kingdom Metazoa; phylum Chordata; class Lepidosauria; order Squamata; family Elapidae; genus Hydrophis; species Hydrophis major. Next base: position 15,955,939 of record CM066332.1, on the reverse strand, counting down.
TGTCTATATGTGTGTTATACATGTGTACACTTTTGAGAGAAGGTAACAGAATTTCATTTTTAATGTGTGTCGGTGTGCCCACAGGAAAAAAAATGACAATAAAGGTTATCTTATCTTATCTCTTATCTTATCTTATCTCTTATCTGGTCATCTTCTGGGTCATATGATGAACGGTTGCAAATATTTGGCATGGCTAGTCTAATGAAGAGAAGGACCAGGGGATACCTGATAGCAGTGTTCCAATATTTGAGGGGCTACCACAGAGAGGAAGGGGTCAAGCTATTTTCCAAAGCACCTAGAGGCCAGATAAGGAATAATGGATGGAAACTGATCAAGGAGATAGAAATAAGGAGGAATTTTCTGATACTGAGAGCAATCCCCCAATGGAACAGAAGTTGCCTGCAGAAGTTGTGGGAGCTTCATCACTGGAGGCTTTCAAGAAGAGACTGGAGTGCTATCCTTCAGAAATGGTGTAGGGTCTCGTGGTTGGGCGGAAGGGCTGGACTAGATGACCTACAAGGTACCTTCCAACTCTGTTAATCTGTTAAATTGTTAATCTGTGTACCCCCAGGCCACAGTGATGTCACTGGCTAAATCTTTCAACCCAGAAGGGCCTTTGTGCTTCTAATATAAGTGCTGTTACTTCAGCTATCACAGTTTCTGAATATTTCTGAACAACATCGCATATGACCAGGTTCCTTGCTGAAGGGCTATAACAAGACATCATGAGCACCATCCTCATCAGACAAGCAAGAGAACAATGTATTATACTTTCTTCAAAGAGCAAAAATAACATATAACTCTCTCTACCTATATCGGTACAGGTAGTTCTTCTCCTCCCCCCTCAACAACCAGTCCCAGATGAGAGCCAACACTTCATGTCTGCTCTTTTCTTTAAGCAGCATTTTGCTGATCAAAACAATGAAAGTGATTCAAGGTCTTTGCGAAATATTCGGTTTGTTTTCTGTCTGATAATGAAGCACACACAGAATTCTGCATTTGGCTTCAGTGAAGTCTCTCTCTCTCTCTCTCTTTCTTTTCTTTTTTGAGTGACGCAAGGCTTACAGCTCCATGTAAAGCTGTTTTTCCCAACTGAGATTTTTCCCTCTACTTTGTAGTAATATTTTATTCACGGCAATCACTGCTACCTTGGGAGGAAAAAAAAAAAAAGTCCTTTCTGATGCATTCAGCTGAATTTAGCAACCAATATTTAAAAACGAAAGACCAAACAAAATAGAAACGAACTCATTTGCATCAAAATGGCAACAGAGGAATGTAATTTGAAATCTTATTAGCAGAGTCATTCCTAATCTAGCAGGAGCGTAGGTCCCACCGAAAAGACAGGCAAATAATGTAGAATGTGCAGAAACCGCAGTCATAAACGAAAAGAATATTGTGATCTGTTAAGTAGAACATTTGTTAAAAACAGCAAAAGACTAAAATAAAATAAAGAAATGATCCTTCACTCATGGTTAACCTTTGGCAGGAGCACAAAATGTATATGTCACCTTTTTCTTAAGAAAAGCCTTGTTTTCGGGAGCACAAATGGATGGGGGTTTAAAATGGGCCAAGTATGGTTTTCTTACCGTAGGGTTGCTGTTCGTTTAAAGAGATGAATTAGTGCATTAAGACACAAATGTCTTTGACTTCTTTCCATCCTGACCCAGGATTGAAGTTAGGTCGAAAAGAAAAGCCAAGCGGTAAGATGAAAGATCCAGGGTGTCAACAAACACACCAGCTAAATATTACATAGCAAGTTTAATAGCACCTTTCTCTCTAAAATGTAATAATTTAATAGTAAGTTTCTCTCTAAAAATGTAATATGATGACAAACAGGTAGTTCTTGACTTACGAACACAACCGAATCCAAAATTTCCCATTGCTAAATGCTAAGCAAGATCATTGTTAAATGAATTTTTGTCTCATTTTACGACCTTTTTTGCCACAGTTGTTAAGAGAGTACCTGATAGTAACACAGTTGTTGGGCTTATCCCATATGGAATTGGGGGGGGGGGGGGGGAGGAGAAAGGAAACTTGTCAAAATGAAGAAAGCTGAATGTTCTCGTGGCCAAATGAAGCACCTCCTTATGATGATTTTCACTGGAACGGCCTTTGGTGAGCTTTGGTTGGGAAACTGCAATTGCCGAACGAAGGGAAATTCTGTATTTTGCGGCTCTGGGCTGAAGATCTCTCCCTCCGCCCCGCAATTCTACTAAAGCCCTGCAGGAATCCCAAATATGCATTTCAAGAAATTCAGTTCGGCTCTCCCATTATTCTAAACAATGGAATGCAACAGCGAGCAATAAAATGGACAGAGGATATCTCAGCAATTAGTCATTTATTAAGACCAAGGCAAATAAAACACCAAAGCTGCTTTAACAGGGCTATGAGTGGATATATCACTTCGTATACGTTTATGGGCTTCATAACATATATTTAAGCGTTGTAGCTCACTGTATTTCAGAGGCTGTGTATAGAAATATTTTTTTTTTTAAAAAAAAAGATTTTATAACTATTTAGATGAAACCCATCATGATCTTTATCTTTCTCCTACAGCAGCCCAATTCTCTGTATCGCATATTCCTTCCTTAAAGACATTTGTGATTTCCTTGTGTAAGCTTTCACTTTCTCTCTGATGCCTGGGCCCATCACTCTTTTCACTCTCAATGAATAATAGAATAGAATATAGAACAGAATATATAGAACAGAATATAGAATAGAACAGAACAGAATAGAATAGAATAACGGAGTTAAAAGGGACCTTTGAGGTCTTCTAGTCCAACCCCCTGCTTAGGCAGGAAATGGGTGACTCATAGCTAGTCAACATCCAAACCAAGACTACATTTATGGCTAAGACTTGGAAAAGCTTCATCCCATTTATAACAGATAATCAGAGTTGGAAGGAACCTTGTAGGTCATCTAGTCCAACCCCCTGCCCAAGCAAGAGATCCTACACTTTTTATAGTCTTTTATCTGACAGAATAGTACTGTGGCTGAGACTTTGAATTCAGGGCTGCACAAGGCTGCACAATACCACAACCTTGTGGTTCCTCGACAGAATGACACTGCTGGACACCCCACACGCCTCTACACCACCCAAATGTGATCCAGGATTGATCTAGTCATCTTCTCATCTGCAAAGGTCTGGCTGAATCTGACATGCGTCAAGATTGGGCATCTTTTATACTGGAGCTACTTCTTCATCAAAAGCCCTAGCTCAGAAATGGGATCAAGATCAACTTTGGGTAGCCTTGTAGGAACATCTTGGCTTAGGAACCCAAAAGCCAGGAAGATAAGTGAAAAGACAAACAAATCAGCCAGCCTCAACTATTCATATTAACTTGTATCTAACAGATGCTCCTTTTGCTATTCTAGTAAACAGGAATCTGATTCAGCTCTGAAACATTACTGAATCCAAGTAAAGATTCAACAGCATTCAAGTGGTAGCTGTGGTTTATTCCTGTAATAAGTGGGAAGAAAACCTGATGAACTTCTGAGTCTGGACCACAATTCCCTTGACGGGTTATATGGAATGGTTCAAATATCTAGAGGTCACCCTGCGGCCTATGTCTGCTCATAGTTTTGAGATTTTGGGTGCTGATAACATCTGCAGCATGGTGAAGCACATGCTAGAGGACTGAAAGTTATTTAGAAAGTAAATAGAAAATACTTTTCCTGAAAACCCATTAAACTCACATGAACCGAGTATCAGTAATTAGAAATGATATTCCCTGGCAATTCCTAATGAAAAGCCAATCATTGCTTTAAAAATGTTGATGGCACCCAGATGTTGAGAGCTCATTGCAGGCAAAACAACAGGAACATCTGGATCGAAACTGAATCGACATCAATCAATGGAACAATACCGAATTCTCAAACTTAAATGGAACATACAGCACATTTCAGTTTCATAAATCCAACCTTGTAGTTAATGCCAGGAAAATCTGGCCACGTTCCTTTCATTTAGAAATTTAAAAAAAATTGTCCTAAATCCTCATCCAATTTTTAAAAGTTTAGCTGCATCTTTTTGAACTGGGTATGGATTGGAAGGATAAATAAATACATATATATATATATGTATATATTTATATATATATATATATATAAATAATAATTTCCGAAAGCGGTTCTGTTCCACTTAAGGTAGCCGGGACAGAAAGTGTACTACGCAAGTTATGTTTTTGCCTGCTGATTGAGATCACTCCCAGTCTTTTACATGAAATGACCACGTTTCTGCATATTCTCCCTTTTCCCTTAAAGCAGTGGCCCCCAACTTTGGGGGGGCACCTGGGACCAGTTCTGTGGAGAAAGGTTCTTCTGTGAATTGATGGGAGGGGGGCCCATAGTTTTGCATGCTACCCGTGTCCCATGCTTACACAAGTGGGGCTTCACTTGTTTGCCTGCCAAGGTTTCTGGTGCACTGGAGACCATTGGGGGTGTGTGGTATGCCAGAAACCTCCGGTCCACTGCCTGGGAGTTGGTGACTCCATCTTAAAGAACCCCCCTGTCAGGGTTCCAAGTCACAACCCCAAAGCCATCAAAACTCTGAGGCCTACAGATTCCTCAGATAATTTTATTTGGGATGTCATATTGGCACAGCTGGTAAAAATCTGACTCTAAAGGACTCCCATGCAAATCAAAAGCCCAAGTTCTTGCCCCCAGGTCACGTGTCCTCACATGGTCCAATCAGGTCATAGTCCCAATTCCAGCTGGCTTTGGTCCATGTCCTTCCAACACCTGGTAGAGCGTCCTTGGCTCCCACGGGGAAAAATGCTATTTTGGCTCCACATCCCCCAGCTATCTCTGCCTGGGCACTTACATCTCGGAGGACCTCTCATGGACTATGAATGTTAACATGCTTTTAAAGAAGGCACAGAAGAGGCTGTATTTCCTGTGAATGCTCAGGAAGATAAATCTATCTCAGCATTTACTTCTGTTCTAATACCGCAGCACCATTGAGAATGTCCTGACATATGGCATTCTTATATGATATGGGAGCAGCTCTGTAGCGGACAAAAAGGCTCTACAGAGAATCATTCAAACTGCCCAGAATATCATCGGGCTCCAGCTACCAGCCCTGGATGACATCTTCGCCTCTCACCGTTTGAGGAAGTCACACAACATTCTCAGAGACTCTTCCCATCCTGCTTACAATCTTTGTGAACTGTTGCCTTCTGGCAGGAGATACAGAACAATTAAAACTCGGACCACACGTTTTCTGAACAGTTTTTATCCCAGAGCTATAATTGCACTTAATGATGGACTTAAATACCACCATCAGTGAGCTATTGGACAGTATTACTTGGTCTGTTGTGCGGATGCTTGTGTGTTTTTAAGGGGGCAGGGAATTTTGGCGGGTGGGGGGTGAGTTTGAGGATTGTCGTGTGTGTGTGTGTCTTTGTTGGGTCTGGTCTGGGTGTTATGTGAATTTCGTTAGATGTGTATACTGTGTATAGATGTACAATGACAATAAAGTATATTTATTTGTTTTATTTATTATTTTACCTCCTGCCTCATGTTCCCACATCTCCACCTGGCCTTGCTGTGGCAATCCTAAAGAGGCTCCCAAAATGGCTTCAGGGCTGACACACCCACTGCAAGGGCTCTTACTGGACAGCTACCTCAATTCTGCCCACAACTTTTAAGACAGCCATGAATGCCACTTCAAGCCTGCCGGAACCCGGCACAAGGTTTAAACGGAGCAAGACCTGCTGTGAAGATAGCCACAGGTTTTGGGGTGTACTGCAGCCCAAGGAAGGTACTTTTGAAGCCTTCCTGGGAGAGTCAACAGCAACTTGCATGCCATAAGGGATTAAAGAGCGTGGAAAAAGACAAATGAGCAAAAGAAAGAAGAAGAAAAAAAAAAGAAGAATGAATGTCTATGGAGATTTTGAGTCATCCAGGTCATGATTTTGTCCCAAAGTTGCTTTTTTTTCAAAAGGCAACTGGACTTTCCGGTTTTTTGTTTGAAGGCATCTTGTTTCCCACCCAAGAAGCTGAAGAAGAAAAGCAGAAGAAGCTTCTTGGATGACAAGCAAAACGTCTTCAAAGAAAAACCGGAAAGTCCAGTTGCCTCTTGAAAAAACACCTTTGGGACACGAAGAGTGAATATTTCACTGTCTCATTCAGCATATTTACACTAGGATAGCACACATAAAGGAGAAGCCCTGATGTGATGTGTTGGGTTCCACCTTAGTTGTAGTTGCAATGGTGTTCTCGAACCCAAAAGGGAAAGGGAGGAGGAAAGAGAGGGAGAAAGCCGGTTGCACAGATCGGGCTCCTCGTGAAGAAGCATTGACCTCCTCTCCCATGCCCAGGTCTTCATCCTACCATCCAAGGAAGGTACTTAACTCTTACATACAGAACAAGCAAACTGGCATGGCTCAGAGTACCACATTTGGATGCTCTCCACAGCCAAAGAAGAACAGCTGTCCTTTTCAAAAAAATACAGTGCAAAGCCAGCAATTAAATAAAAACCACGCTAAATGAATCATAATAGTTATTGAGCAATGTACAACCTTTGTTCCATTTCTTGGGTTAAAGAGAAATAACCATGGGCGTATGGGAAATACATCCCTGGGACTGTAAGCACGGAGCAGGATTCGTGTTAGTTGCACTCAAGTGTTGAAAAAAGTCAAAAGCAACAACAATCATCACTGAATGAAGAGCCTGTGGTAATTATCATTGGCTTTGCCTTAAACCATCCTTAGAACGAACCTGGAAAACCATCTCCTACCACCTAGTCTTTATTTGTGAACACACCTATGGAATCATTTAGTATATTTGAGGAAGGCGAACAAGTAAGTATCCTTGATGTCTTTACTATTATTTATTAAATTCATTGGCCGCCCATTTTACCATAGAGTAACTCTGGGTGGATTAACTTTATGAATTAATAATCTCAGTCGCAAAAGTCACCACTGAGTTAAGACTTGCATTAGCAAAGCACTTAATGCTAAATATACGATCCTTTTAATATTCATTCTACATAAACTGGAGTAGAAAACAGCAATATATGCATGTAAGATACATTTGTAAATTTCCTTGAGTATATAGTCCCCATATATGCCATGGATTTTATCTATCTATCTATCTATCTATCTATCTATCTATCTATCTATCTAATCAATATAGATATAGATATCTATAAAAGTGAAACAACCCTCACGCCTCATCACAAAATCTCCAGAACCATAAAGCCTACAAACTTGAAATTTGGCACGTATGTTCCTCTTGGCTTCTAGATGCTCACTTGTAAAACATGAGGAAAGGAGTTCTAGTTTTAGTTTCACAGCATCAGGCAGCTTTAGTACAGAACAATTGAGCTAAGTCACGGCCAGGCTCCTTGCTGTCTCCTTCTTGCTCACACAGCAAATACTGTTTCACTTTCCAAACAGCCCTCAACTCTCTCACGTACTGACAGGATGCTAGCCAGATGACTTCTTGTGGCCGCATCCTATAGGATGCAAGAGCTCATTTTGAAACTGGAGGAACATGCTCTCTCAATTGATTGGCAGTCATTCGCTGAGCTTCCACTGCAGCAAACATCTTCTTTTAAGGTAATTTGGGAAAATATGCTGTTTTTAATGGATGCTTTTATCCACACATCTAACCCGTCATTATTCTAAAGCCAACTGGACGGCTTTAACTTTTATTTTGAAGCTTGTCTGAAAAACTGCCAACCCTTGTCATTTAGTGTTTTGGTTTTCTGAACTTTTGATTTAAGATCAAATCAACCTGCAAGAACAGCTTGTCATAAGTCTGAGGGGCCGTATTTTCCCAAGGGAATATAGATTTGGATAAAAAGGAAGGCAAGGGCCTTGCGTGTTTTCTTTTCAAATTATCACATCAGTAGTATCTGATTAGGTCTAGATTATTTCTCTGTCAGATGACGAGCCCGGGACTTTTCAACTAGCAGATCCAAACCTTATCTTGGTGAGGTCTCTGATTTTTTTTTTTTCCTACTGAAAAAAAACAAGCTAATAAAGTTACAGGGCAAAGGAAAAAAAAGAAAAACAGAGGGAGAGGTGGAAGGAAGAGTAATGGAGGAGGGGGGAAAAAAGTGGGGGAATCCTGTTCAGCCTCCAAAATCTGCTGGAAGGAAATCAAGATTTTAAAACATAATGAGAAACAGAGAAAATGCTTTTTGAACATCTTCACTCTTTCCGCCAAAGTGAGAAAGGAGGGGCTGCCAAATCTTTCTGCAAAACAGAGAAATCAGCCCTTCCTGGCCTTCTGTCCAAGGCACCCATCCTGAGGAGGGCTGTTTTGATAGAACATCATCACCAGATGCTGCGAAGGCCAAACGAGAATTCACTCGTGGGGTTGTGGCATTGCGAGGCTGTGATTTTTATTAATTGCTCCTTTCTCCCCTCAATAAAATTGTCCCTCATTGTCCTTTGAATGGACACCATTTCCATTCTTCAGGTGTCCATTTCAGCATCCATAAAGAAACCTTTCCACGTGTAACAGTGTTTCTTCTTCCAGCAGCTCTGTGCACATACATGCTGGAAGCAGGCTCCCTTTGTTCCTCTGCCTCACTGCTGCCAGATTCCGGAGGCTCTGGAGGAAGCATCCCACTCCCAGATGCGCCTGGCATCTCTGTATTGGACACAGGACCCTCGTCTGAGTCCTCTCCAGACTCCAGGGCTGGTCCCCGTTCTTCCCCACTGCCGTCTCCACAGGTTGCCAGTGAATCACAACACTGTCATTGGATGTTGGAGATCGTGTTGGCATTCCTATTTTCATCAACAGCCCCATGAAAAAATGGAATCACTGCCAGAGACAGTCGACAGTAATTTCTACTATCTGGTGAGAATTATCTTGAGATCTTTCAGGAACTGCAGTGGTTCCTCTGACTTCCAAATATCAAAGTTAGAGGGCAGTCAGACAATTTAAAACTATATGGCAATATGTTTGCCAAAATAACAAAACAAGTTTCAAACAAGGCTTGATATTTAGTTTGGAGGTTCTGGCATGTTTGGTATACATCATATGATAACAGCAACGTGGTCCAATAATTCAATCCCCGGGTTGCGTTTAATTACATTAGTTTTAAATTCCTTATTTTTCAGCCACATATTTTTAGAGAGAAAAGATAACCTCATTTTATAACTGACTTAAGCTTTTTGTGTGCATTTGTTTTGAGAAAGCTCGACTGTTATGTGGTTGGAAGACTCCACCTCCCTTGTGAGATTTATATGCTAAGCAGCAAATTGAGATGAATTACGAAAGGATAAATCCTAAGGATTTTGATTTGTAGACACTTGTTTTGTAAGGATAGATTCTTACGGGGGGGGGAAGACCCCTCCATTTTGCACACAAATCATAACCTTACCTCATAATCTGAAAAGGGAAATGAATGCTCTCCATGAAATTTATTTCTGTGTGAGAATACATTTGGATAATCCCCTACTTTGTTTTTCTTCTCTTAATTTAATGTGATGAAATCTCTTCTTTATAGCTTATGGGTATAAACCCTGGAGTTATTTTTCCAAAGCTGCCCTTTTATTCTGAGCAAGTTTTTTGGTGGGTGGACTTAGATACACTGTACCTGTATGTATGTATGTATGTATGTATGTATGTATGTATGTATATAAATATATATTCACACATACACATATATTATATTTCATATACACAGATATACATATACTATATATACATACATCCATATACATACTTTTGTGTGTATGTGCATGAACATATGTATTGATAAATAGATATAGAGACAGACATCTGTCTTAGATGATAGAGATAGATGATAGAGATAGATGATTGATACAGACAGGCAAGACAGACAGATGATTAAGAGAGATGATATAGATAGATAATAGACGATAGATATGATAGAGATATGATAGATATGTATATATACACAAACACGTATTTCCTCATTGAATACCTAAATCTAGATAATTAAATCTAGATAATTCAAGGTAGCTCATTTATATATCTATCTAAATCTGAACCTTTGGGATACTGAGCATTGTGCATTAAAATGTAGGCTTTGCCAATGCAGGAATAGAGTGGTCTCTTCATGTTGCTTCCTCTCTCTTAAGGACTAACCTGTTCAGAGGGAAGGAGAGCTGACACAGCTACTTGGGCTTCTCTCAACTCGTGGCTCTGAATTTTACAAATTTTCAAAGTTGGGCTTTGGGAGGCTTTCAGTTTAGAAGCTCTTTCATGGTTCCCAGAGTTTTAAGTCTGGAAAGCCAATCGTGGCACTGATCCTAGTTGCCCTTCCCAGCCCAAATCCTACTCAAAGTTTGTGGTGAGAAATCTTCTGGGTAAGAGCTTGGTTTCACTCGCAGAGGAAGATGGAATCCTTTGGGAGAGACCTGGAATATTTCACTCACACTGAAGTTCTCCACCAAGAACTCTTCAACCTGTATGTCCTATGAGATCTGCAACTCTTACTGGATGGTGGTTTTGTTTTTGTTTTTTTGAGGAGAAATTTTCTGGGAAAGGGCTTGGTTTCATTTGGGCAGGAAGATGAAGTCCTTCAAGAGAGATTTGGAATTTCATACCCACTGAAGGTCTCCACCAAGAACTCTTTAACCTGTATGTCCTATGAGATCTGCAACTCTTACTGGATGGTGGTTTTGTTTTTGTTTTTTTGAGGAGAAATTTTCTGGGAAAGGGCTTGGTTTCATTTGGGCAGGAAGATGAAGTCCTTCAAGAGAGATTTGGAATTTCATACCCACTGAAGGTCTCCACCAAGAACTCTTTAGCCTGTATGTCCTGTGAGACCCACAACTCGTCCTGGTTGTTTCCAACTCCCAAGTGGACATCTCAGTATTTCCAATGGAGGCTTGGGCAATCATGTGGTCTTTTCTTTTTTAGCAACCAGTGTGTGTGCTTGGAAAAAGTAACAATAATTGCAGAAAAGCTTTAAAGGAAGAATCACTCCAGAGCCAAATGTTCTTTAAGATTAGACATGGAAGAGCTATGTAGGAAATATGGGCCAACAGTCCATATCTATAAGCTAATTTGCCTGTGGTGTAACCGGAACAATCAGGAACTGAACACACTCAAAACTGTAGACTTTAGTGGTAGACTTTAGAAGAAACTCCCGCACTACCACCTCTGACAATACTAGACAACACAATATCAACAATAGAGACCTTCAAATTTCTAGGTTCTATCACATCACAAGGCCTAAAATGGACACTTAATATCAAAAACGTCATCAAAAAAGCACAACAACGAATGTTCTTCTTGCACCAACTCAGAAAGCTCAAACTGCCCAAGGAGCTGTGGATACAGAGAATTATTGAGTCTATCATCTGCACCTCTATAACTGTCTGGTTTGGTTCTGCAACCCAACAGGACAGACACAGACTTCAGAGAGTAATTAGGACTGCAGAAAAAACAATTACTACCAACCTGCCTTTAATCGAGGACCTGTATACTGCACGAGTCAAAAAGAGGGCTGTGAAAATATTTACAGACTCCTCACATCCTGGACATAAACTGTTTCAACTCTTTCCCTCAAAACTATAGATCATTACACATCAGAAAACTAGACACAAGGACAGCATTTTCCCGAATGACATCACTCTGCTAAACAAATAATTCCCTCAACATTGTACAAAGTCTGCACTACAATTACTATTAATCTTCTCATCACTCCATTTCACCCATCCCTCCCACTTGTGACTGTATGACTGTAACTTTGTCGCTTGTATCCTTAGGATTTATATTGACTGTTTCCTAGTATGATTTAATTGCTTATTGTACCCTATGACTATTATTAAATGTTGTACCTGATGATTCTTGACTATCGACGAATGTATCTTTTCTTTTATGTACACCGAGAGCATTTGCACCAAGACAAATTCCTTGTGTGTCCAATCACATTTGGCTAAGAAAGAATTCCATTCCATTCCATTCCATTCCTTATTCTATTCTATTCTATTCTATTCTATTCTATTCTATTCTATTCTATTCTATTCCATTCTATTCCATTCTTTCTATTCTATTCTATTCCATTCTTTCTTATTCTATTCTATTCTATTCTATTCTTTCTTATTCTATTCTATTCTATTCCATTCTTTCTTATTCTATTCTATTCTATTCTATTCCATTCCATTCCATTCCATTCCAAGATTCTTTAGATAAGGAACACCTTTCATGACGTTCAATGTATCTTCGTTTTTGAAGGTATATCCACAAAGCAACTATTCTGGGTCAGAAAGGAGTGTGAAGAACCCCCCCCCCCAGGACATACAGGTTAAAGAGTCCTTGGTGAAGAACTTCAGTGGCAATAAATTTTTTCCAAATCTCTCCTGAAGGACTTCATCTTCCTCCCCAGAAGATTTCTCACTTTTTCCTTTACCGGCATCACATATAGACATTTTCCACAGTTGTCTCCAAGAGAAAAAAATACTTTCAAATTCCAGGAGCTTCTATCTAGGTTCTGGATTCTGCTTCAAAGGGTCTAGCATGGATAAATTTAAAGTCTTTCTGGAGGAGCCACGGATGGAAAATAGACACTATGTACGGCCAGCACAGGATTTTCTATTTTTTTTCCAAAGGGTGGGGTGTTCCTTGGGAATATGGTTCTTTGGGGTCAATACTATTTTAGGGCTTATATACCTTTCAAGATGATGGGGGAAAATGTGACACTGGCTTTCATCAACTGGTCTGCCAGATTTTGGGTGGCTCCAAAAAGGATGTGGGGACTGCCCCACCCCATTCTATCACACACAGAAGAATGAAAATAATTTCGGGTAGCTGTTCTTTCGATCTAAAAGACAGAGTTTCTTTAGGTCAGAATAAAGACCGGTTAGAAGAACAAGCTTGGTTAACTCTCAGCCATTAGGTCCCTAAATGACTAAGCTTAACATAAGGGGACAACTTACACTGAGCAGAAAACGAGAGGTTCTCAAAACTCATAATCTATATCTTCAGTGCTTTTTTTTCTTTGGCTGCTAGCAATTTGATTCAGTAAAATGAGGACCCAAATTGTTGGGGGTAATAGGCTGACTCTGCAAACTGCTTAGAGAGGCTGTAAAGCACTATAAAGTGGCGTATAAGTCTAAGTGCTATTGCTTGGGAAGGAAGGAAGGAAGGAAGGAAGGAAGGAAGGAAGGAAGGAAGGAAGGAAGGAAGGAAGGAAGGAAGGAAGGAAGGAAGGAAGGAAGGGGCACAGTGCTTAAAATATAGTATTGCAGGCTGACTCTGCCCAAAGCCAGCAGTTTGATCATGACTGGCTCAAGGTTCACTCAGCCTTTCATCCTTCTGAGGTGGGTAAAATGAGGACCCAGATTGTTGGGGGCAAGAGGCTGACTGTATAAACCGCTTAGAGAGGGCTATAAAGTGGCATATAAATTTAAGTGCTATTGGGAAGGAAGGAAGGAAGGAAGGAAGGAAGGAAGGAAGGAAGGAAGGAAGGAAGGAAGGAAGGAAGGAAGGAAGGAAGCTATAGTGGCACAGTAGTTAAAATATAGTATTGCAGGCTGACTCTGCCCATAGCCAGCAGTTTGATCATGACTGGCTCAAGGTTGACACAGCCTTCCATCTTCCGAGGTGGGTAAAATGAGGACTCAGATTGTTGGGGGCAAGAGGCTGACTCTGTAAACCACTTAGAGAGGGCTGTAAAAGCACTGTGAAGTGATATATAAGTCTAAGGGCTATTGCTATTTCTCTTTACTGATCTGTGAACTGTAGATGTACAATAGTCCTCAACTTCCAAGTATTTGTTTTGTGACCATTCAATGTCACCAGGGCTCTGAAAAAGTGACTTATGGCTGTTTTTCACCATTGTAGCATCCTCCATGGTCATGCAGTTCAAAATTTGGACACCTGGCAAAACTATTTACGATTGGGACATATGATAGTCTTTTGCAACCTTTTGACAAGCAAAAGCCAAGTCAACGCAGGAAGCCAGATTGGCTTCATGACCATCTTAACAGCTGCAGGGATCCACTTAACAACTGTGGACACATTGGGCTTAGTATGTTGAAGACTATCTGTGTTGCCATGGATCTGATTTTTTTTTAAAGGGAGGGACTTTCTCATGATGCCTCTCCTTTCTTCTTGGCTCTGGGTGGGCATGGAAGATGCCCAGGTGGTCACCACACCTATATTTTTGAAGGTCCAGCCTTCCATGACTATGGCTTTCCTCAAAGACATGGTATGAACTATCAAGAGATCCTGTCTAGGCAGATTTGGGGCAAAAGTTGGGTGATCTTAGAGGGCAAGGGACATCAGCAACTAGGAATTTAGGAGAAGCTTCCTGAGGACAATTACCAGTGGCACAGCCAGAAATTGTGGGTGCTCCATCACTGGATGTTTTTAAGAAAAGTTCAGACAGCCACTTATCTAAATCAGTATAGGTTCTCCTTCTTGAGCAGGGGGCTGGACTAGAAGACCTCCAAGGTCCCTTCCAGCTCTATTCTATTCTAATTTAGGAATCCTTACAGTTATAAACATTTGCATAAAGGCTAAGCCAAACCCGAGTGTTTCTGAGGTTGGGGTAAATGTACCACCTACGATTGGATTTCTTCCCAACTGCCCTTCGAGTGAGGAACCTGAAGCTCTCCTTTCCTCCTGTGATGCTGGACTATGAGTTTGGCCTCGAGTCTAAGGCAGCAGGAGTTATTGTCTATCTCTATCCTGCATCTTTGTAAAGGTTCCTGGGACATGCTCCTCATTTTTACCACATATCAGGATACTTGTTGGTGTCACATAGAGCCCTCGTTCCTTAGCATATGCCAGATTACTCATGGGCTCCATTACATAACATATTCAAGCCAATGGCTGTGATCCAAGAGGAAAAACCTGGCTGGGAGAAAAAAAGATTATGTCCAAAGATGCTTTTCTCAAGAGGCAACTGGACTTTCTGATTTTTCTTTGAAGATGTTTTGCTTGTCAAGAAGCTTCTTCAGCTCTGACTGATTGGTGAGGAATGGAAGGTTTTATACTCCTTGCAGACAGCTGGTCATTTGCATCCTTTTAGAACAAGGGTCTTCAAACTTGGCAAGTTTAAGACTTGTGGACTTCAACTCCCAGAATTACTGAGCTGACATGACTGGAGGAGGAATTCTGGGAGTTGAAGTCCACAAGTCTTAAAGCTGTCAAGTTTGAAGGCCCCTGTTTTAGAGGGGCAATAGCTCTATCAATAGCAGTTAAGAGTTTTAGACCGCTCCACTTATAGCAGTAATTAAACACAAACTGGTGATTGGATTATTGAATCAGGATGCTGTTGTTTTATCATGTGACGTGTACCAAACATGTCAGAGCTTCCAAACTGAACATCAACCCTTGCTTGAAACACTTTTGTTATTTGGGCAAATGTTAAATCAACCTAATGTTGCCATATTGTTTTAAGTCAAGCTTGTAGGTGGGTCTGTACTGGCGCATTGCTCGTGCAGCCTGGTTCTGAATAGGCCACAGCACGGTAGTGGGCTGTGGCCCATGGGTTGGGGGGTCCTGACTTATAACACTCTCTGAGCGGTTTACAAAGTCAGCATATTACCCCCTGTTCTGACCGAAGCCTCATTCAAATCAAATAAACACAAAGTATATATAAAAGCAAACTTTTTTTAATGCATTTCTGTGAATTCTGTTCATTCACAGCAAAGAGTCATTAAAACTAATTGTCCCAGATAAGAGCAAGCTCTTTCAAGGTTACGAAAGGCTGCCCACAATACAAGATTAACTACGGAGAAGTATTCCAAATAAAAAATCTCCAAACACGAACCAGAACAGACAGAACTTCCACGAGAACTTGGAGTTGAAAGAACTTCCTTGCTTCTTGCAAAGGAACCAACCCCGAAGGCTAGCTTTTATCCCTTATGGGAGGGGCCATCACCTTGTAGCCTTACTCCCAAATCGCCCGTGCTGCTTCAGTTGCTCTTTCACTCGAGTAGCCATGAACGCACGTGCACTGAGCACAGGCACCCCGGGGTCCTCTGCTTCACTGCTGCCAGACTCCACAATCTCCAAAGGCAGCACTCCACTCCCTGATGGTCCTGGCCCCATCCCTACATCACACGCAGGCCCCTCATCCGAATTCTCGCTCTCAGAGACCTCAGCCACCTGCACCTGCTGCCAGTGAACCACAACAACCCCCAACAATATTGGTCTTAATTAATTTCTTTTTCCAGTTTAGGATGCAAGCAGGTGATTGTTATTTTATCTTCCGGTTACAAAGTTCTCATTATCATCATCATCGTCATAGTCATCACCCTCAGCCCCACCGCTTTTGGGTGGTTCAGTAGACTGGAGGGAGAGACAGACACAGACAACAGAAAGATGCACAGACAGACATACTAGCTCCTAAACCATCCTAAAACAAACAAAGAACTGGGTATGTCTAGTCTAATGAAAAGAAAGTCCAGGGGTGACCTGATAGCAGCGCTTCAATTTTGAGGAGGTTCTGCAAAGGCAGGGGGGTTCAAACAATTTTCCAAAGCATCGAAAGGCAAGATGAGAAACAATGCTTGGAAACTAACCAAGGAAGGAGAAATAAGAACTAAGGAAAAAATTTCTAACATTTAGAGCAATCAACCAATGGAACGGCTTGCCATCACTAGAAGCTTTCAAAAAAAAAAAAGACTGGACAACCATTTGTCCACAATGGTATACAGTCTCTTGCTCGAGCAGGGGGTTGGACTAGAAAACCTCCAAGATCCCTTCCATTATTCTATGTTCGATGTTAATTCAGGGAGTTTTTCTGGTTGAAAACAGCCCAGAACCTGAGGTCCCAGCTTGCCTTCGGAAGTTATGGGAGCACCATCACTTGAGGCTTTCAAGAAGAAATTGGACTCCCATCTGTCAAAAATGGTGTAGGGTCTCCCGCTTGGGCAGGGGTTGGACTAGATGACCTACAAGGTCCCTTTCCAACTCTGATTATCCGTTATCCCAGGTTCCAACAACCACATCATACTTCTTCTTTTCCTTTTTTTTGACCACACATGGTTTTTCAACATACTTCTTTTCTAGCCAGCATCGATAAGCCACCTTAGGAAATGATTTCTGCAACTGTGCACCCAGAGAGCAATGTTTCCAACTGATGTAAGATATTGATTCCTTCATAGAGAGAAAAAGCCCGACCACGTAACTGAAAGCAGACTCTGGAACCCTGCAACAGCCAGGGCTATTATTTTATACTCAACGCAAAACTTTTGTTTGCGTTTAACAGACAAAGCAAGTCACTTCCCAATCACCGGTTGGGAATAAAGTTATAATAATTGTACTTGACTAGAAAATTGGGTGTTAGTTACACTCTTCATCACAAGATTTGCCAGAGGCGAATTCTCCACCATTCAAGCTAGGCAGCATTCCGCTGTCTTTGTATAAACAAATATGTCCAAGGGCTTTGGATCCTACCAACGCTGGTAACCAGGGTCTGTGCAACATAATGCATTTTTTGTCTTGGGGATTCCTTTCAGGCATCACAAATGTGACCTCATGTGGGCAAATGTTATTTATTAATGTGAATGCATTTGTTATGTTATCTCCTTGGTTCAGGATGACTTAAAAATTAATTTTAACACTCACTCCTCTTCGTTTCTGCTGCCTTCAGTGAGCTCAAGTATTTTTAACACCAGCGTTTTGCTCTCTTAAACAGAAAGGGAAATTATTTCCCTAAATATTAGAGCTTGCTAGAAAAAGAAAGTCGAAAGGTTAACTGGACTGTGTCAAATTTCTCAGAATAAAGCCTGGGGGTGATTTTGTTTTGTTTTGTTTTTTTAACTAAAACTGCAACACAATTTCAACTGGAAAACATACTATTGAAGTGTAATATGTATCAGATAGACCCGTGATGGCGAACCTATAGCATGCGTGTCACAGGTGGCACGCAGAGCCATTTGTGCGGGCACATGAGCCCCAGGCAAACATACCTCATTGAGCATGTGTGTGCCTTCCAGATGATTTTTGGCCCGTTTGAGGCCTTTTTTGGCTTCCCAGAGGCTCGAGAGAAGACTTTGCAGCCTTTGGAGGCCGAAAAACAGACCCGTTTCCTCACTTCCTGTATTTCCAAAAATACCGGAAGTGATGAAACGGGCCAATTTTTTCAGCCTCCAAAGGTTGCAGAGGCTTCCCTCGAGCTTCTGGGAAGCCAAAAAAGGTCTCAAATGGGCCTAAAATCAGTTGGGAGGCATAGTGGAGGTGAGGGGGAATCGTGTACACATGCGCAGGGGGCGTGGGTGGTGGTGCATGCATTGCTTTCTGGGTGCTGGCACGCACAAGCGCAATTTTTGGCACAGGAGCCCAAAAAGGTTAGCCACCACTGAAGTAGACCAAAACATGGCACTTTCCAAAGTTTGCCAAGTCAAGGAAGATATAAACACAGAACAGTTTCTTTCAGTCAACAAACAAATGAAACATTTACTCAAGCAAGGACAACGGAACCTACATTTGTTTTGCCTGCCTAATAATAACTTATCTAAGGACTCAAATCATCAGGAACAGCAACAAACAATTATTTAAATACATCAGAAACAGGCCTCAGTGGAGGCAGGGAACTGATTACAGTTAAAGGAGAAAAAAAAACCTCAAGAAAGATGAACAATTTATTTGCATCTGTTTTCAGAAGCGGTAAACAAATTCCTATCCTTGACTAGAGTTAAACAGAATAATAATGATAAATTTAAAAACAAACAAACAGATACAAGCAACAACTGATAAGAGAGTATTAAAAATGCATCAGTGGGTAACTTGGCAAAATATCTGTTGTTCTTTTTTAAGGAAAGCTCAAAGGTGAAACAGGTGACATATCTATATATCTCTTTCTCTATCTGTCTATCTCTCTATCTACACACACATACACACAACTCCATTCTGTGAGATGAGGAGAAATGCAGGAAAGTACAAATCCATTTGGCTTACATTTATTCCACCTTAGGTTGGTGGTAAGTATGATAACATATTAAATGATAAAGGTGAAGATAAAGGTTCCCCTCGCACATACGTGCTAGTCATTTCCGGCTCTGGGGGCGGTGCTCATCTGTTACCAAGCTGAAGAGCCAGTGCTGTTCGAAAGACGTCTCCATGGTCATGTGGCCAGCATGACTACATGCCGAAGGCGCATGGAACACTGTTACCTTCCCACCAAAGTGGCCCCTATTTTTCTGCTTGCATTTTTACCCACTTTCAAACTGCTAGGTTGGCAGAAGCTGGGACAAGAAATAGGAGCTCACTCCATTATGTGGTGCTAGGGATTTGAACCGCTGAACTGCCGACCTTTCTGATCTTAGCCACTGAGCCACTGCCTCCCTATTATTAAACGATAAGGCCCGTGAAATAAACACTATCCTGAAGGACCATTTAGGTGGCCCTGGGAAACTGGCTCACAGGGGCCTCACAAGCTGCCTTCATGGTGGGAAGTAAACCTGATCAGGAGTTATTTCAATCTTTTGGGTAAGGCATTGTCTTACATTGATTCTACTGGGCCTGTGGCTTCCACCAACACCAACAATAACAAGAAAATCACAGTACAATACAGAGCCTGTGCTGTCTTGGCTAGATCTGAAGATGTCAAGATGATGGCAGATGATATTTGCACTCTATAGTGCCCTGATTGGAGCACAGTACTGTGTACCATTTTGGGTACCAAGATACAAGAAGAACATTGCAGTCCTGGAATCAGCACAGATGAAGCTCTCAACGATGGGGAAGGGCTTAGAATCAAAATCCTATAAAGAATGGTGGAAGATCCAGGTCAGTTTCACCTTGAAGGGTCCCCAGGGAAGAGAGGGTAGAAGTCTCCAGTGCCCAAGAAGAAGGTGAGAAGCAATGGTGGAAACTTTACAGAGAGAGGGAGAGGGAGAGGGGGAGAAAGAGAGAGGCAGGGAGGGAGGAGGAGGGAGGAAAAGAGAGAAAAAGAGAGGGAGAGTGACAGGAGGAAAGGAGGAAAGGAGAGAGGGAAAGGGGGACGCTGGGACAGAGGGGGGGGGAGGGGGAGAGAGAGAGGCAGAAAGAGGAAGGGGGAAGAGAGAGAGAGAGAGAGGAAGGGAGGGAGGGAGGGAGAGAAAATTAGGAGGAAGTCCCTGACCATGACAGTTCCTCTTGGGAGTCATGGGCGGCTTCATCACTGGACATTTTCAAACAAATAAATGATCTGTCCAACCTGAGAATTGCAGAGCAGGGTTTTGGACTGATAAAACTTGATTCTTTTTTGACTCTTTTGATCCTGCACTGTTTATTGCACTATACTCAAAAGAAAGCCAAACATTTAAAATAGGATCTCTTGGGAAAAGCTAAAAAGATGTGTTTTGGTTTTTTTTTTTTTCTTTAAAGAAAAGTGTATAAAATTTACCATCGATTCAACATGTCCATACACCCCTTCAAAACAAACAGAAGATTTCCATGTGGCTTTATGTTCCCACCCAGCGTTGCCAGCCTCTCATAAAAGTTGCTTCACTTTTCGGTTGCTACTGATAATCTCATGAAAACCTCATGACATGCGTGAAAAAGATTAACCAACCTTCTCGCCCTTTGCCAACTCCTTTCTCAAGGGAAAAAGTCTTGCTTCATAGAAGGGCCCATTGTTGCATCTCCAAATCTTTGTCGTGGCTCCTTTTTTTTAGCCCTGCTTTTCATGGGAATAATGACACCGTAACCTTCTCAATCGGGGAGAGAAGAAGGGGCACCTGAATGGTGTGGGGGAGAGGGAGAGAGTGGGGAGCGAACAACTGGGAGGCCGGGCGCAAATCTTGGAAAATCCACAGCTGCAATGCCCATCTGGGACCTTCCTTGGGGGTGGAGCTTAGAACCTCTTATGGTTCCAGCAAGGGAGCATGGAAGTTGCAGTCCAAGGAATAACCAGCTTAGTTTGTCTGTTCCACTACCATCTATTCATTTATTAGACATTTTGTTTTTAGCTCTCATTCCCAACAACACTTTATCCTGGTTGTGTCTTTGCAGCAATTCACAACAAGCAGCACGGAGATCGATACATTCTTGGAAAGCCCCAACCTTCCCTTTATTTGCACAAACCTTCCTCTTTTTCAAAAGCTATGCTCAAGAAATGGGGAAGGCACTTACTGTTCCAAAAGCTGGTCGTGTTTGCTCAATGCATCTTTTTCAGCTATCACGGCTCTTTCTTTTTCACTCACAGCATTATCTCTTGCTTCTCTCAGGTTTCTGAAATTAAAAAAAAAAAACACACACATACACACACCAAAAGGATTGCACAATAAACATTCCTTTTATTCTGAAGTATTTGCTCCAAAGCGATGGTGTGAGTTTTGTATTTCTGGTTCCAACATGCCATCTAATTTGATCTTGAAAGAGAGTTTGTTTTTCCTTCTACCTCTTTCCCCCCCACCTCACCAGCCTCTTAGTTCCATGTTTTTGGTCCACATCCAGAACACGCTTCTCAAAATATATCTACCAATTCAGTCCTCCTCTGACGATACACACACATATCAAAAAAGAAGGGGGGAAAGGGACAAGCCAACATTTATTTCCCCAACAAGGGAAACTTCGGTGTTTTGAATAATCAAGCATCAAACTCTGTGCTCAATCTGGTCTATTCCCTGCATGCTGAAGTCACAGAGTGAGGTTGGCTGGGCTAAGTGTGCGGCTGAACCAAGGCTGAAAGTGGCCTTGAATTGGCACTCCCTAGTCTTAGTCCAACCTCTTGGTGGCTTTTTTTTTCTTTTTTTCCTTTTCTAAATGGTGTAGAACGGGTACCTTACAGCCACAGAACGGACCCTGCTTAAAAAGCCCCATTTCTGATTTGAAGGACCAGATAAAACAGTCAGCAGGCAGGCCTGTTCTTCTGTTCGTTAAAGCGGAGCCTTCCCAAGGCTGTTGGTGAAGTTGGCTCCAGCCACAGCCACCCAGATGACAGGATCAAAGGCTAAGAAATCTAATTCAGCAGAAGAATGCAGGCATTATCCCGCTCTGGATAAGGTGCTGTTGCCCTGAGTGATGTTGACACACAGGTAAATTGGAGGCGGCTGATGCAGACAGAAAAAAAATGCCCCGACCGATTAAGCTTAAGAAAAGTAAGCAAAGAGGACAGTGGATTTCTAAAGGCGTCCAAATCCCTTTCGTGCTAAAAATATCTCTTTCCCAGCCACCATCCTTACTGTTACGGCCTCCTCTTCCTCCTCCTCATTACGTGGTTGGAGACTTCAGTTAAATTACCTGCACTGTGTTTTGTGGAAGGAAATGGGTAACATTGAAATTTGTAATAAGTGTAATAAGATTGGGACTGGGTTAGGGACTTCTGTCCTCAGTGTGAGATGTGTTTGGGGGAGGGGGGGTGCATGAAGGGAGGCTCAGCCAATCTCACTGTATACATGTTGTACGCTGACAATAAAGGTAATAATAATAACGTGACACTCAGTTTCTACTCATTAAAGACACGGTTTGATTGACAGAGATCCCACAGTCAAACTTTCATTCTTCTTGATCAATAAAAAAAAGGTTGCTTAAAAAGTAGCAATTTTAAACTCAAATTGGAGACTTTCTTAGGTTACAAGCTTCTATATTTGACAACCTTATGCTCAAAATCACATTATTATTATTATTATTTTTTGACAAGAATCCTTTCCTCTGCTGGATCCTTCCCATTCATTCTTCATTTCATGTCATATGGCACTGGAGCGGGCATAGACCAAATGCAGTTAATCTCTCCATGGTCTTAGTTCTGATTTCAAACCTGCAACAGCCTCAGTCTTCCAATACCGGCGAATGTAAAGAGCTCTAAAAATCTAATTATTGCCTGCTTTGGGCAGAAACCAATTGTATTTTTACACCCATCTGTAGACTTGCCCTTCTAGCTGTAGCCTTTTGAGGTGAACAGATATTTGAGGTCTAGTTACAAACACCAACTAGATCTGACCAACTTCTTTCCCAACCTTATTTGGAACAGCGACCTCTTATTTTATTTATCATGGTATTTGTCATGGCCTTTCGGCCACTGGTCACTCCAGCAGCTGAATCAGAGGAGAAGGAGGCGTGGGAGTCAAGGTCAGCAACAAGGCAACCTGAGACCTCCGGGGGTGGGGGGGGGGAAGGAATGGAGTTGGCCTAGAGAGAGAGAGAGAGAGAGAGAGAGAGACATAGGCAGAGCCTGGGCCGTCTGTAAGCCCTCAGACTGCGAGTCAACAGCCCCCAGGTCTGGAAGTGGCTGATGAGGAAAAAGAGGAACAGCTGGGTCCAGTGCCTGATGTGCAGATTTGCAGAAGCAGAGGAGAGGAGAGCAGTGGAAATCCATGGGCCGGTCCTTGGGACAGAAGAGCTACTCTTGCTAGCAAAGCCCCACCCTACTTCTGGGGATAAAAGGCAGGGGGTGGAGATGAATGGATGTGGCAGACAACTCTTCATCTCCCTGTTGGTCAGCCACTGATAGACTGCTGTGAAAGAGAGAGACTTTTTGCCCGGGCTGCTGGTGCTCCTAATAAAGGAATCATTGATTTAAATGCAGAGGATTTGTCGTGTTTGGGGAGCTAGGTCCGAACAGTACTCTTCTAGGCCCGTAATGGCGAACCTATGGCATGTCAATTGTGCTGGCACGTGAGCTACAGGCAAATTTACCTCACTGAGCATGCGTGCACCTCACCGCTGATTTTTTGGGTTGGTTTGAGGCCTTTTTCAGCCTCCCAGAGGCTTGGAAAAAGCCTCTACGAGGCTTTTCAGGACGAATTATAGGCCCATTTTGTCACTTCCTATAATACCAGAAGTGACGAAACGGGCCTATAATTCGTCCTGAAAAGCTTCTGGGAGGCCGAAAAAGGCCTCAAACCAACCGAAAAAATCAGCTGTGAGGCACAGTGCAGGTAAGGGGTTGGGGAATCCCATGCACATACACAGGGGGCATGGAGAAGGAGGGCATGCATTGCACTCTGGGTGCTGGCAAACAAATGTGTGCACGTTAGCAAGCACGCAATTTTTAGCACAGGAGCCCCAAAAAGGTTAGCCACCTCTGTTCTAGGCTGTTCCACTATAGATATCCAGCCTTCCAAATAATATAGGTAGTCCTCGACTTCCAAGCACAATTGAACCCAACATTTCTGTTGTTAAGTGAGATGTTTCTTCAGTGAGTTTGACCCCATTTTGCGACCTTTCTTGTCAGTTGTTAAGCGAATCACCGCAGTTGTAAAGTCAGTAATAAACCCGTTAAGCGACTCTGACTTGGCTTGTCAGAAGGTCGGATAAGGGGGAATTACTTGACCCCGGGGGACACTGCAACCATCATAAATATGAGTTGGTTGCCAGGCACCTGAGTTTTGATCATGTGACCGTGGGGGGGGGATGCTGCAACGGTTGTAAGAGTGAAAAATGGTTGTAAGTCACTTTATTTTTTTTCAGTGTCGTTCTAACTCTAAATGGTCACTGAATGGGCTTTTGTAAGACGAGGACTACCAGTAGTAGGAAAATTAATACCGCAAATGAAGCCAGTGGTGGCAGACTTTGGAAAGGAGGAGGAAAAAAGCAATTTGGAAAAGGAAAATTCCATTGAGTATCACAAATAAAATTCTCCAAAGCACCTGAAAGGCAGGACAAGAAGCAACGGATGGAAACTAACCAAGGAGAGAAACAACCTAGAGTTCAAGGAGAAATTTCCCAACAGTGGGAACAATCAACCAGTGGAATGAGTTGCCTTCAGAAGTTGTGGGTGCTCCAACACTGGAGGTTTATAAGAAGAGATTGGACAACCGTTTGTCTGACATGTTATGGGGTTTCCTGCCTAAGCAGGGGGTTGGACTAGAAGACCTCCAAGGTCCCTTCCCACTCTGTTATATTCTTCTCTTCTAAAAGCTGGGAAAGGTTTTCCGAATCCCCTGTCATTTCTGTAGGCCTGCCCCTCACCGCAAGTAGCACAAAAGGGATGACACGTGTGAACTAGAAATGTGTAGTTGGCACTTCTGTTGTGTAGAAGTAGATTTGCTTGTTTCGAGGTCCATCTTAATATTAATTCTTGATCTATTTGGAGTTTATTCATACCTCAGATTACATCAGGGTTGGTTTAAGACAGGGCAACCAAAATATGTGAATCGGACCAGAAAATCACAGTGAGAAGCATACACTTTTTGTATTTCCATTGAGAGGGTCTAACTTGGTGTCAAAGCCTAGATTTCTTGCTACGATCTCAGCCCAAAGGCGTTTTAGTGATCCTTGGAGAAAGCGCAACCCTCACTCTGCTTAAGGATAGAGAAGGAAGGAACTCCTTGCCCCTCAAGGCAAGGATGATGAGCTATAATTATTTCTATCGAGAAACGGGCTGCCATCACACGTTAGGCATTACACGGCTAAGCTAGCTAAGCTTCCTCCAAAATCATTCCTCAGATGATGATAACTGTTATATTATATTAGATGATGATAATCATATTGAGCCTCTGTGGCGCAGCGGTTAGAGTGCAGTACTGCAAGCTACTTCTGCAGCCAGCTGCTTACAATTTGGCAGTTCAAATCCCACCAGGCTCAAGGTTAACTCAGCCTTCCTTCCTTCCTTCCGAGGTGGGTAAAATGAGGACCCAAATTGTTGGGGGCAATAGGCTGACTCTGTAAACCGCTTTGAGAGAACTGTAAAGCACTATAAAGTGGTATATAAGTCTAAGTGCTATGTTGCTATTGCTAAAACAAGCCGTGTGTATCTTTTCTCAGGATCTTCTCAGGAAGCAGCCAGCTCAATTTCTCTCCTTTTGGCTATTTTTGCCCTGTTTATGCTGTTTCTCCTTCAGGTGCAGATCTACGTTAGTGAGTTCTCCTCAATAACGACTAACAACAACAACAACCAAAGGCGTAGAATCGAAAGAATCAAAATCATGAGCCACGGTGGCGCAGTGGTTAGAGTGCAGTACTGAAGGCTACTTCTGCTGCCTCCCGGCTGCTTGAAATTTGGCAGTTCAAATCTCACCAGGCTCAAGGTTGGCTTAGCCTTCCAAGGTCAGTAAAATGAGGGCCCAGATTGTTGGAGGCAAGATGCTGACTCTGTAAACCACTTAGATGTGGGTGTAAAGCACTGTAAAGTGGCATATAAGTCTAAGTGCTATTGCTAGGAAGGAAGGAAGGAAGGAAGGAGTACAGTATTGCAGGCTGCCCATAGCCAACAGTTTTATCAAGCGGTATATAAAATCTAAGTGTTATTGCTAATGCTAAGGAGTATTAGTACCACTTTATAAAGTAAGGCCTTAGTAAGGCCACACATGGAATACTAATGCATACGGTTTTGGTCACATTACAAAAA
Organism: Hydrophis major; assembly: GCA_033807585.1. NCBI lineage: Eukaryota > Metazoa > Chordata > Lepidosauria > Squamata > Elapidae > Hydrophis > Hydrophis major. The sequence goes on along the minus strand of CM066332.1, from coordinate 15,929,781 downwards.
AGATGTCGAGACTCTGGAAAAAGGGCAGAGAAAAGCAACTAAGATGATTAAAGACCTGGAAAATTAAAACATATGAAGAACGGTTGCAGGGTTTGGGTATGGCTCATCTAGAGAAAAGGACTAGGGGGGGACATGATAGCAGTGTTCCAGTAGTTGAGGGGCTGCCACAAAGAAGAGGGGTTCAACTTATTTTCCAAAGCACCAGAAGGCAAGACAGGAAACCAGGGATGAAAACTAATCAAGGAGAGAAGCAACCTGGAATTAACTTCCAAACAGTGAGGATAATTAACCAGTGCAACAACTTGCCACCAGAATTTGAGAAGGGGAACTTACCAAAGTTGCAGATGACACTAAGCTGGCAGGAATAACTAACACCCAAGAAGATAGCCTCAAGATCCAAATGGATCTTGACAGACTAGAACACTGGGCCCTATCTAATAAAATGAAATTCAATGTAGAAAAAAGTAAAGTCCTATACTTAAGGTAAGAAAAACCAAAGGTACTCATATAGACTGGGTGAAACCATTCTCAATAGCAGTAACTGTGAGAGGGATCTTGGAGTCTTAGAGGACAACCAGCTAAATATGAGCCAGCAGTGTGCAGCCGCCACCAAAAAAGCTAACCAACCCTAAGTTGTATCAACAGAGGGGTACAGTCAAGATCAAGGGAAGTACCACTCTATAAAGCCTTAGTAAGACCACACCTAGAGTACTGCATCCAGTTTTGGTCACCATACTATAAAAAAGATGTTGAGACTCTAGAAAAAGTACAGAAAAGAGCAACCAGGATGATTAGGGGACTGGAAGCTAAAACATACAACGAACGGTTGCAGGAAGTGGGCTTGGCTAGTCTAGTAAAGAGAAGGACCAGGGGCGACATGATAGCGGTCTTCCAATATTTGAGGGACTGCCACAGAGAGGAAAGGGTCAAGCTGTTTTCTAAAACACCCAAAGGCCAGACAAGGGAAAAAATGGATAGAAACTGAACAAGGAGAGATTTAATCTGGAAATAAGGAGAAACTTTCTGACAGTGACAGCAATCAACCAATGGAACAGAAGTTGCCCCCGGAAGTTGTGGGAGCATCATCACTTGAGACTTTCAAGAAGAGACTGGACTGCCATCTGTCAGAAATGGTGTAAGGTCTTCGGCTTGGGTGGGGGGTTGGACTAGATGACCTACAAGGTCCCTTCCAACTCTGATTATCTGTATCTGTATCATCAGTGGAGGCTTTTAAGAAGAGACAGGACACTCACTTGTCTGAAGTGGTGTAGGGTCTCCTGCTTGAGCCAGGGGTTGGATTAGAAGACCTCGAAGGTCCCTTCCAGCTCTATTCTGATTGAACTGACCTTTTGTGGAATCAGCCCATCTCATCACCGCTCAGTGGCTTTTCGGTTGATGGGCGATGATTTGGCAAGTAAAACGATTGAGCAAGATGGGTCAAACTGCGTGTAAATCAGAGCTTCTCTCTCCATGCCTTGTATTCTGCATGGGATATTAAAGTCCTGTGATCTCCTGGCTGTACTGTCCCAAATCAGATTTCAAAGCTATCACAGGTTAAACCAACGATGAGCTCCCTATCAAAGGTAAGTTTTTATAGAAGCAAAAACGTATTTTGCATGAATTGCCATCAGTTACAAGACTTACAAATACAATTCAGCCCTGAATTTCTGTCTCTCCTAAGTGGAAAAATGGGATGTGAGTTTTGCCCCATTTTACGACTTTTCTTGCTATAGTTGTGAATCCTTGCAGGTCTTAAATTCGTAACTTGGTTGTTGAGTAAATCTCCCTATTGACTTCTCTTGTTAGTGTTAGGTCGCAAAAGAGGGGATGATGTGAGCCCTGCAATCATCACAAACGTGAGTCAGTTGCCAAGCATCTGAATTCTGATCGCGTGGCTGTGGGGGATGTTGTACCGGTTATAAGTGTGAAAAAGGGTTGTTCAGTGCCATTGTAACTTAGAACAGTCGCTAAACTAACCGTTGTAAGCTGAGGAATACCTGTATTTTTAACACCTGAGGAATAGCTGTATTTTTCCTAAGCCAGTCCCTTGGCAGGTGGGTTCTTGGAAAGGGCAGCAGGAATGGCCTTAAAGCAGTAGTCACCAACCAATGGGTCCGGGACCACTGGTGGTCTGTGAGAATATTTTGGTGGTCCTCAGAGAAATGTCACCCCCAAAGTAATTAATCCAGGTTACATGGGAACACAAGGCTATGCTGCCCACATGGCCCACGGGAACACAAGGCTTGTGTCACCTGCATTGTGAACAACACGAGGTAGTGAGGGCGGGGGAGGGGAAAGAGTGAAGGGTGTTTTTTTTTGCCCCACTCACCCCATGTGCCTGGCCACTGGGCTGCTTCTTTCTGCTTCTGCTTTCGCTACATGCAAGGAAAGCAGCCAAAGTCTTTCTTTCTTTCCCTCAAACTCTGCCAGAAATGAGTCTTTGGGACCCTGCAAGGCCTCCTGCTCCAAGAGACTGCGCTGGCGCGACAACCAAGTCTCACAAAGACTCATTTCTGGTGGAGTTTGGGGGACAGAAAGGCTTCTGCTGCTTTCCTTGCATGAAGCCAAAAGTCTCTCCCCCCCCCCCCCCCCCCCGAGAATGGAGCTGGAGATCCCACATAAAGAATGATCAGTGGGTAGAAAAACAGGGTGGGGAATTTTCCTGCAGCCACCATCAATCAAAATTCGTATTAGTGGTCTGAGGGATTTAAAATTATGAGTTTGGTGGTCCCTGAGGTCCAACAGGTTGGCGACTCCTGCCTTAAAGGACAGGAGGAAAAGCCAAGCAACAATTAGACATTGGAGGCTTGAGCCAGGGCCAAGGAAACAACCTGCGAAAACATTTCAGACAAGCCCCTCTTTCGTTCACACAGAGATAGATTGGAAAGCGCATTGAGACTTGCAAGATTCTGTGCTCTGGTTGTCACAACAGTAACAAGAGAAAAAAATGGACTCCTGAGTTATACTGAATTGGTTTCTTAGTCTAGTCTACCTTGTACAAATAAACATATAAAGAATGGGTTGCTGGCATTGAGTATTGGGTTTTTGGTTGCCACAATATATTAAAAATATGTTGAGATTCTCAAAAGAGTGCAGGGAAGGACAAGAGGTTGCTGGAACTTGGTATGTCTAGCTTGATGAAAAGAAGGAACAGGGGAGACATGTGTACTAATATTTGAGGGGCAGCCACAAAGAGGAGGGAGTCAACTTATTCTCCAAAGCCCCTGAGGGCAGGACAAGAAGCAACAGGTGGAAACTACTCAAGGAGAGAAGCAACTTAGAACTAAGGAGAATTTTCCTGACAGTGAGAACAGTAATAGTACAACAGAATTGGAAGGGACCTTGGAGGTCTTCTAGTCCAACCCTTGATCAACCAGGAGACCCTGACAGACAATTAATCAGTAGAACAGTTTGCCTTCAGAAGTTGTGGAGGCTCCATCACTGGAAGATTTTAAGAAGAGATTGGACAACCATTTGTCTGAAATGGTGTAGGGCAGGGGTCTCCAACCTTGGCTCCTGGAAGCCTGGCGGACTTCAACTCCCAGAGTTCCACAGCCAGCTGGCTGTGGAATTCTGGGAGTTGAAGTCCACCAGGCTTCCAGGGGCCAAGGTTGGAGACCCCTGGTGTAGGGTTTCCTGCCTGAGTAAGCGGTTGGACTAGAAGACCTCCAAGGTCTCTGCCAACGGTGTTATTCTGTTAGTTCGGAAGTTGATCTGACAGTCCTGGAGAGTTGGAGGGCAGAAGGAAGACCGCATTCAGGGGAGGGTCAGCAGGAGAAACTTAGCATTTACGGATGCAAATTTAAAACACACAAAAAGACGAAGGGATACAGACCAGAAAGCACGTAAGCTGGAAGACAAAAACACAGGGGAAGCGTGAATGATTCACCGACTCACCACACCCCTTCTGTCCCAACCAGGATAAAAATAAAGCATTGTTTTTAAGATTCTGAAATGTTCTTTTAAATCATCCACATTCAAGATTTGGCAGCCAAGTCCTCACATCATGTTGAGATGAGGAGGAACAGGATTTCTGCCAAACATTTCCAGAACAGCATTCTTAGCCATACTGCCTGCAAACATTTTTATATCTGTCAAAGCTCCCTAAAGAAACAGACCCGAAGCTTGTTTTATGTAATGCAATACAAGTCGGAACACGGGAAGCCAAAAATTTGTTAATCTCCATGATGTAATTAGTGGTTGGCATAATTTAGCTGACTGGCGAAGGCGGAGAAGAGGAGAAAAAGGTAAATAAGAACTGAATGCTTCCTTGCCTATTTTACTTCTTCACCTGCCTGGAATGATTTTAAACCTGACATTGCTGTCGTGTTCGCGCACATCCAGCCGATGCACAAAGCTGTGTTTTGTGCACTTCTCTCTGCACAATTTTTAGGTTTGCATTTTAATAACTCTTGACCCAATCGGTGGGATTTTTTTTTTTTTAATCATGGCAGGCTTTCTAAACAAGTTCTATATTCTGGCTTTTTAAGACCCCTTCACCGTGAAAAACAAAACGTTTGAAAAAGGATTTCAAGCAAATAACAACTAAATAATTGTGGTTTGGTAGCCATGGAATTCTACCACAAGTATCTGAGATGGGAGAAAAAAAATTCTTTACCTCTACTTTCAATTTGTCTACGAGAAACTATGTTTGGAGAAAAGAAGAGGGGTGTGTTGGATTTGGAAGGATCTCAACCTGGACTGAGCTGCTTTGGAGAGTCTGAAATTTGTCAGAATCACAGCGGATTCAAAGTTCTCTCAACCACTCAAAAGGGAAACTCCAAAACTGGATCTCTCTCTGTTTGGAGTTCTCCATATAAAAGAGGAAAATATTTAGTTACTCTCTCTTTCTATTTGCTTTTAGTCACGTACTTTTGAGCAGGGAAATACATGGAACTTATTAAGGCCCATTTTAGATTTTCACTGTATTTTATGACAATATATCTGTGGCAAGGAGAGGTGGTAGCTACAGCAAATCAGACTTTAGGGCTAGAAATGCAATGGAGAGATGCCCCTAACAGTGTTTGTTGTAGGGTGGCAGCTCCTCCACCAATGCTCCAAGGTTGCATGTGGAATGCCAAAGAACCATGGTGGCGCAGTGCTTAGAATATGGTATTGCAGGCTAATTCTGCCGACTGCCAGCAGTTCGATTCTGATCAGCTCAAGGTTGACTCGGCCTTCCATCCTTCCAAGGTCGGTAAAAGGAGGGCCCAGATTGTTAGGGGCAATAGGCTGATTCTGTATACCACTTAGAGAGGGCTGTGAAGCGGTACATAAATCGAAGTGCTATTGCTATTCCTCAGTAAGATACATAGAAACTCACGAGCTGGAAGGAAGTACAGCTGCCCGTTTTTCTGTCTGAATAAATTAAAACAAGACTTCTTGCTTTGAAAAAAAGGAGGGCCACGGAGGAGCATTTTGAAATCTTTACAAAGCAAGGAAAGGTTGATGGTTAGATGAAGTATCCAACATGTGTGCACATGTGTGAGAGCGTACAGTTAAACACCATGCACTTAAATTGCCCAAATTCAAAATGTGCCATTCCAATGGAGAGTGCGGACCATGTCTACACTTTCAGAGTTTCTCAATAAATTATGGGAACTGTTAATTGAGGGAACAAACTCCAAACACTTTTTTTATTGCCATTCCGTGCAGCTCTCTCTCCCGGTCTCTCGTATTTTCTTATGGATGTAGTTCCTCTCTGTAGTAGCTTCAAGAGCAGAGTCCTTCACTGGGAATCTCTATTGCTTTATAATCACAATCACTATGAAGACTCCCACATTGAAATGATCGAAAATATCGATCATATAAAAATAAAACAAATCACACAAAAAATCAATCTGGGTAAGAATCAAAACAACAATTAAAATCCATTTGCCGCCGTCATGATAGGCAGCCTTTTCTTCTAGGGAAATAGCATGGCGGAGCTGTCAGAGTATACTCATGAACTGGAATAGAGCTTGGTAACAAGGTCAGCCAATGAATAGGCATAGTAATTAAGTCAGCCAAGGAGGAACTGTTTGGAAACTGAAACTAGAAGTAGCCTAGGCATGGCTCTATGCTAAGCTCTGCAGCTCTGAAGCCATGTTAAGCTCTGAGTCTGTCTGTTGAAAATGAAACTGCTTCTTTCCTCTGCTGTGTGACTTGCTTGCTGACAACTAGAGCTCAGCTCTGAACCTGTAACTGTTGTGATTCTTGGAGGTCTTGGAGAGCTGCGTCACATGCAGACCCCTCACCTGAGAGTTGAGAGGCTGCCACAAAGAAGAATGGGTCAACTTATTTTCCAAAGCACCAGAAGGCAAGACAAGAAACTATGGAAACTAATCAAGGAGAGAAGTAACACGGAATTAAGGAGCAATTTCCCAACGGTGAGAGCAATGAACCAGTTGAGCAGCTTGCTTTCAGACATTATGGGTACATCACCACTGGAGGTTTTTAAGAGGAGACTGGAGAGCCACTTGTCTGAAATGGTATAGGATCTCCTGCTGGAGCAAAGGGGCTAGACTAGAAGACCTCCAAGGTCCCTTCCAGCTCTATTCTGATTCTTTCCCTCCCTCTGGATCACAGAAGCCCCTTTCTTGGGCCTCTGCTTCCTGCTGCTTCCTGCTGCTTCTGCTGTCCATGGACTTTTTGCTTGTTTGTGCTCCTAGGCAAACTCCCAAGTCTCTTCCTTGTCTTCTCCCTCATGTTAAGGCAAGGGCCTTCAAACTTGGCAAGTTTTAAGCCCTGTGGACTTCAACTCCCAGAATCCCGGAGCTAACATGACTGGAGGAGGAATTCTGGGAGTTGAAGTCCACAAGGCTTAAAGCTGTCAAGTTTGAAGACCCCTGTGTTAGGGAGTTGAGAAGAAGGAGAAAAGAAAAGAAGAAGCAGAAGGGAACGTAGGTTCCTGAATGAGGAATAGGCCACCTTGCCAGACTGGAATAAAGATGCAAACAATAGTCTTTATAGAGTTCGATGTCTAAAAATATCTTCCTTTTTTTTTTTTTTTTAACCTACCTGTTTTCCCGCTCATACATTTCCTTTGTAGCTGTTCGAAGCTGCTCTATCTCCTGGGAGGTTTTCTGCCTTAACTGTTCCAGTTCCTCATGCAGTTTGTTTTCATACTCCATTTTGTAGTGATCTCTTAGAAAATGATGTTTAAAAACGTTAAGATAAAACGTGGCAAGGTGCATGAACAACTCTTTCTGACTCTGATAAAACTTGTCAAATGGTTAAGAGATGGGGTTTTTTTTTTGTGTGTGTGTGTGTGTGTGTGTGAGTATGTGTGTGTGTGTTTGCTTGTGATTTGATCATTGTGTTTTGCCACCCAGAATTGGGTTCCGCAAGATGGGCAGCCGTATAAATCTTTTAAGCAAACAAATGAATAAATAAACACGCTTTGCTTCTTTTTTAACTGAAATGACATCAACCGGCTGAGCTTAAGAATCATTAAAATGGCAGAACAACTTAGGAGTTTCCTTAAAAAGAAAAAAAAAAAAAAGCCGCTTCTTTCTAGGTTGTTGCAACATTACTATTTAAATCACACACACACACACACACACCCCTTCTCAGATAAATGAACATTGATGCTGATAGCATTGCTTAACACTGTAGATAATCTTATAATGGTTCACGACCACTGAAGTAAAGAAATCGTAGGATCAGTGCATTTTAAACGGTATTTTTTTAAAATCAGGTTTGGTTACATTATCCACTTTTTAAGACTTGACAGTAAACTACCTTGGCTAATAGGTTCCAATTTAATTAACAGGCTTAATTCCTGCCTGTGTCCTTCCTCTTGCAAATAATAGAAAAACAGTTATGACATCAGTCGGTTCTTTTGCATTAAAAAAAAAGGAAACCCAATGGAAACCTGGTCAGAAACTAATCGTAATTTACACACATCTCCATTATCTTTGAATAATCTTGCCATTGTTTTCTCTTACTCAGTTTTTCCAACCTCCTATAGGTGGATTACCGTAATCCACCATGTTTTAAGAATTATAGCTGCAAACTCTAGGATGGAGAGGAGCTAGCAAGGATTCTTTGAAAACATTCTGGTGGAACCTCAAAAGTGCTTTTTCCCCCCCTCAAAGGGCAATGGGAGTGTTTTATTCCTTGAGGAAGGAGAACAACTAAGATGATCAAAGGCCTGAGACTAAATCATATGAAGAAAAGCTGCAAGTTTTAGGTCTGGCTAGTCTGAAGAAAAGCAGAATTAGGGGTGACGTGAGAGCAGTATTCCAGCGTTTGAGGGGCTGCGAAAAAGAAGAGATGGGGTCAAATATTCTCCAAAGCACCAGAAGGCAGGACAAGACCAATGGTTGGAAACTAATCAAGGAGAGAAGCAACCTGGAATTAAGGAGAAACTTTAATTCCTAACAGAGAGGAAACAGAAACTAACAGTGAGGACAATTAACTAGTGGAACAGCTTGTCTTCAGAAATTGTGGGCACTCCATCACTGGAGGTTTTAAAGAAGAGATCAGGGGTAGTCAACCTTTTTATACCTACCGCCCACTTTTGTATCTCTGTTAGTAGTAAAGTTTTCTCTAACCGCCCACCGTTTCCGCAGTAAAGTAGGGGACAAAACCCCTACCGCCCACCATGAAAATTGAAACGACTATTAGTGGGAGGTAGGGACCAGGTTGACTACCAATGCACTTGACAATCATTTACAGTGGAAACTTGGGTCGCAAACGTTCCTGTTCATGACCAAATCATGTGGCAAACAAAAAATCCATCCGAGTTTTGAATCAGGTCACGATTCAAAAATAGGATGGCGAACGAAATCGGTGCAGAAAGATTCCCTTTCAGCACCAATTTCCCCTTCCGAGCCATTTTTCTTCATTGCGCAGTCAGTCGTGCTTCCAGACAAAACCAAATTGGGTTGCAACTGGAGTCCAGAAACAGATTGTGGTTGCGACCCGAGGCTCCACTGTTTCTGAAATGGTAAGGGGTCTCCTGCTTCAGCAGGGGGCTAGATTAGAAAACCTCCAAGGTCCCTGCCAATTCTATTCTATTCAATTCCATTCTTTTTCATAGTATTGTATTGTATTGTATTCCATAACATCTCATTCCATTCTATTCCATTCTTTCTAATTCTATTCTATTCTATTCTATTCTATTCTATTCTACTCTACTCTATTCCATTCTTTCTCATTCTATTCCATTCCATTCTTTCTCATTCTATTCTATTCCATTCTTTCTCATTCCATTCTTTCTATTCTATTCTCCTCTATTCCATTCTATTCCATTCCATTCTATTTCTATTCCATTCCATTCAATTCCATTCTTGCTCATTCTATTCTATTCCATTCTTTCTTTCTCATTCTATTCCATTCCATTCTTTCTCATTCTATTCTATTCTATTCTATTCTACTCTATTCCATTCTATTCCATTCCATTCTATTTCTATTCCATTCCATTCCATTCCATTCTTGCTCATTCTATTCTATTCCATTCTTTCTTTCTCATTCTATTCCATTCCATTCTTTCTCATTCTATTCTATTCTATTCTATTCTACTCTATGCTATTCTGCTCTACTCTATTCTATTCTACTCTATTCCATTCTTTCTATTCTATTCTATTCCATTCCAATTGTATTCCATTTTCTTATTCTATTCTATTCTATTCTATTCTATTCTATTCTATTCTATTCCATTCTTTCTATTCTATTCTACTCTATTCCATTCTTTCTCATTCCATTCTATTCTATTCTATTCTATTCCATTCCATTCCATTCTTTCTATTCTATTCTATTCCATTCCATTTTCATTTTCATTTCTCATCCAAAAAAACTACATCAGTTGTGATGCTTGGGGGGGGGGAGAATGGAAAGATAGGTACTGACGGTTTCCCCCTCCCCCTTGACAACTGATTGTATTCTTTCGTTCTTCTTCCTCAAGGAAAGACAAAAACAAAGTCCAGTTGCCTTTTGTGGGGTGTGGGGAAAGCACTCTTGAGACAGCTATGACCTGGATGACCGAGAATCTCCGCCGATCTTCTGACCCTTTCTTGGTGTCCAAAAGGGCAAATAAAACTGCCTACCTGGATGTGACATATTTCTCATACATTTCTTCTCTGGCTTTTTTGGTGTCTTCTAGCTGCATGTGGAGCCTTTCAAGGCGGTCTTCTTCATGAGCACAGCGGACGCTGAGCTCCATGTTCTGTCGGTTGAGGTAGTCCTTGTCCTTTTGCAACAAAGTCACAGACTGTTGTAAAGCGGTAGCCTTGCCATTGGGAGGAAGAAGAAGAAGAGAAAAAGCAGCAGCAACGCCACAAATTAGATATCCTGCTCCCATCAACCAGTGGCTAGTTATTGTTGTTCTCTCTCTCTCTTTTTTTTTTTAATGCAGTCAGTCAGGTTATTTTTGAGTTTAAAATGCAGTTGCTGTGAAAGTTGACTCTGTTTATTTTGGATGCAACATGGCGCTGACGGACCTCATTGGAACATGAAGTTTGTTGCTGTCAGCTAGTCCCACCAACTGCCCTATTTGAATCTGTTTTAATGTACTTAAGAGCTCGAAGCATGGTAAGAGACCCCCCCCACACACACTCACTTCATGGTCTATTTCTGTTGCTCCCCTCTGGGCTGAGGTTTCGAAGTATTTGTAGCAGGGCCACCAGATTCTGCAACAGCTTTGTTCCCCAGGCCATCCCTCCATTTGATTAAACTTGTGAGATTCATTTTTCTCGCCATGTACTTGTATGCATCCAAACTAGACTGTGTTGTTTCTCTGTGTCATGTAATATAGATGGGTGTATGCATAATTTCTGTATTTATTTATTTTGTCATATTTATGCAGTGTATATTGGAGGTAGTGACCCTTGGAGAACTGTATGCAATGAAATTTCATTTTAATGTATGCCGATTAGTGTACATTCAAAAGGATAATAAAGTTATTCTAGTCTGTAATTTTATTCTATTCTATGTACATTCAAAAGGATAATAAAGTTATTCTATTCTAGTCTGTAATTTTATTCTATTCTATTCTTCTATCCCATTCTTCTCTGCTTCTCCCTTTCTCCTCCTCCTCATTCTATTCTACTCTGTAATTTACTCTGTAATTCTATTTTATTATTCTATTCTACTCTGTAATTCTATTATTCTATTCTGTAATTCTATTCTATTCTTCTATTCTATTCCGTAATCCTATTCTATTCTATTCTGTAATCCTATTCTATTATTCTATTCTGTAATTCTATTTTATTATTCTATTCTATTCTGCAATTCTATTCTATTATTCTATTCTATTCTATAATTCTATTCTATTCTTCTCTGCTTCTCCCTTTCTCTTTCTCCTTCTCCTCTCCTCTCTATTCTATTCTACTCTATTTTCTATTCTATTCTATTCTATTCTATTCTATTCTATTCTATTCTATTCCATTCCATTCCATTCCATTCCATTCTTTCTCATTCTATTCTATTCTATTCTAATCTAATCTGAACTGGCATCAGGGCCTAATTGTGACTGTTGCTCACCAAAGGCCCTGCATCTCCAAGATTTTGAAATTCAGAATTAGGGACACTTGATGCATGGTTGAAGGGAGCCCAAAGAATCATTGCACAGCACTGGAAGGTTACCTCGGCATGTGATATACAGCGGTGGCTTGGCCACATCGAAATCAGATTCTTTATTTTGTCAACTAGAGAAGAATGAGGACATGGTTCAAGAAACCGTGTCAAATTTGGAAAACTTATTAGTTTACAAAACAAGTTTCTGAGTAATTGTTTTTCCTTGCCTTTCTACGTGGACCTAATCACTCTTTCAATTCCATGCAGGTTGAGGACTTACAACCACAATCTAGGTTGCTAAGTGAAACTTTTGCTAACTGCATTTTGTCCCGTTATGTGGCCTTCCTAGCCACAGCTGTTAAGTGAATCGCCGCATTTGTTAATGTTTAGTAACCTGATTGTTAAGTTGACTTTGCTGGTCAGAAGGTCACGAGAGGGGATCCCATGACCCCAGGACAATGCAATCATCATAAAGGTGAGTCGGTTACTAAGCGTCTGAATTTTAATCAAGTGACCGTGAGAATGCTGCCCTGGTCTTAAGCATGAAAAACAAGTCATAAATCTTTTTTTCCCCTTCAAATGATCACTAAACAAATTGTTGTAAATCGAGGACTATCAGTTAGACAACAATTTATGAATATATGATTGACAACGTTATATATGTAACGTTTACATCCTTTTCACTCCTAAACGCAAAGGTTCCCCTCACACTTATATACTAGTTATTTCCAGCTCAGGGTGTGTGGGTGTGTGCTCATCTCTGTTACAAAGCCAAAAAGCCAGCACTGTCCGAAGACGTCTCTGTGGTCATGTGGCCGGCTTGACTAAACGCCCGAAGGCGCAGAGAACGCTGTGACCTTCCCACCAAAAGGGTCCCTATTTTTCTACTTGCATTTTTTACATGCTTTCGAACTGCTAGGTTGGCAGAAGCTGGGACAAGAAACGGGAGCTCACTCCATTCTGCGGTGCTAGGGATTCGAACCGCCAAACTGTCAACCTTTCTGGTCAACAAGCTCAGTGTCTTAGCCACTGTGTCCCTTTTCACTCCTAGTGAGTGTTATTATTTTTTTTTCTAGTATAAGGGGGAAAAAATTAAGACGGATGCCTGCTGTATCAAAGGGGGAACTAATATTGATTAGTATCAAGATGGGATAATCAGCAGGTGAGTCATCTCTTCTCAGAGCTTTAAGAGAAAAGAGATGGACAGAGAGGGGAGGTGAGCTTGACAAATTCCAACCTGACAACAACACAGCCTTTTATGAAGGGCTAACCACATGGGTACCTCTAGTTGTACAGGTAGTCAGAGACTGATGATCAGAATTGAGTCCAACATTTCTGCTGCTAAATGAGACAGTTGTTAAGTGAACCACTGCAGTTGTTAAGTGAGCAACACCGTTGTTAAGGGAATCTGGCTTCCCTGTTGACTTTGTTTGTCGGAAAGTATTGTGGTTAGCCGGCTGCAAGTGCGGATGGCTGAGGAGAGCGAGGACTCGGATGAGGGGCCAGGACCATGAGGGGAGTGGACTGCTGCCTTCAGAGATTGTGGGGGCTGGCAGCAGCGATGAGGAGGTTCCCAAGGAGTCTGTGCCAAGTGCACGTAGGATTGCTCGTAGGAAAGAGCAGCTGCAATAGCATGGGTGACTCGGGGGTAAGGCTGCAAGGTAATGGCCCCTCCTTCAAGAAGATAAAAGCCAGCTGTGAAGTGAACGTTCTTTGTAGGAAGCAAAGACGTTTTGAAACTCAGCCTCGTGGACATTACAATTGGTATTTGAAGACTCTTGTGTTGTAAACTATTTCTTATCTGTTGTTTTTTGGCAGTCTTGCAAAAACTTGGCAAGGCTCTTTCTTGTCAGAGCTAATTAGTTGGAAGCAGCCATTTATCTGTGAAGAATCAGAATTCATAGATGAAACATTAAAAGGCTGTGCTGCTGCCTTTGTCTTGTGTTTGCTCTCTTCGAAACAGGTGTGGGTCAGAACAGAAAGTCACCAAAGGATCACATGAACCCCGGGACGCTACAACCGTCATAAATATGAACCAGTTGCCAAGGGTCTGAATTTTGATCATGTGACCGTGGGGGGATGGTGCAACAGGTGTAAGAGTGAAAAACGGTCATAAGTCACTTTTTTTAGTGCCTTTGTAACTTTGACGAGTCACTAAATGAACTGTTGTAAGTCCAGGACTTCCTTTAACCCCGAAATACAACTGTGAAAAACAATCTTATTCTTATCATCCATCCCCTCCCACTTGTGACTGTATGACTGTAACTTTGTCGCTTGTATCCTTACGATTTATATTGACCGTTTCCTAGTGTGATTTGATTGTTGATTGTACCCTATGACTATCGTTAAGTGTTGTACCTTATGATTCTTGATCCTTAAGGAATGTACCTTTTCTTTATGTATACTGAGAGTATTTACACCAAGACAAATTCCTTGTGTGTCCAATCGCACTTGGCCAATAAAAGAATTCTATTCTGGATGGGCATTTTTTAAAAAAATATAATACATAAACAAAAGTCTTCTGTTGCTACCTTTGGTGTTGTTGAACCTTTTAAAGAATTGCTAAATGAGCTCTGAACATCTCACCTCTTTGGATACGTCGTTCCTTTCGGCAGTTATGGCCTTATGGGAAACTTCTAGTATTTCGTATTTTCTTCGGAGCTCTGAAAATTCATGTTCAAAAGTATCACGCTCACTGTTGAAAGAAAAACATACTGCTGTACCATCTAAAATTTCCAGTTCTTATCCCACCTCCTCTTCACATCCACCTTTGCTGTGCCGGGAGGACTGGGATTTATTTCAAAATACTTTCTGAAAAACCTGAATTCACCAGAACCGAGAGGACAAGATTTGCCAAGATCAGCCACACGACAGCTATTTTAAACTCTTTTGTTTCGGCATCATTTCTTTCACAATGATCACATTTGTGCTCCTTGCAATCCTATACAAAAAAACAGATGGCAAATTTCCCCTTGACCTGCTCATTGTCACAAGAGAAGGTTTCCGGCATGAATTAAGCAACTCCTCAGGCATCCAATACTCTATTCAAAGGACAAGCATAAATTTTACAGGAAAAATAAAGGAAGTAGACAATTACAGAGCTCAACTCATCTTGTATTGGAAATTCCCTTTGATTACATTGTCAGCTGGTGGCTCTGTAGCCTCTGCTTAAAAGCTGCTAAGAAAAGGAAGAGTGTGAGGTAAACTATTCTATTATTCAGCAACCCCTAAGAACCTGGAAGCTCTTTTTAACCCTAACTGCGGAAAAAGAGCAACAAAGATGATGAAGGGACTGGAGGCTAAACCATATGAAGGGTTGGAGGAATTGGGCATGTCTAGTTCAATGAAAAGGAGGACCAGGGTGATATGATAGCAGTGTTCCAATGTCTCAGGGGCTGCCACAAAGAAGAGGGAGTCAAGCTATTCTCCAAAGCACCTGAAGGCGGGACAAGAAGCAATGTCAAGGAGAATGTCTATGGAGATTCTCAGTCATCCAGGTCATGGTTGTCCCAAAGGTGCTTTCTCAAGAGGCAACTGGACTTTCTGTTTTTTTTTGTGGAAGACATTTTGCTTCTCATCCAAGAAGCTTCTTCAGCTCTGAATGGATGGTGGGGAATGGAAGGATTTATACCCCGTGCAGGCAGCTGGTCATTTGCATTCTTTTAGAGGGTCACTGAAGCCACTTTGGGATGAACACCCTTCGAATGGTGCGGGAGTATGAACAGATTTCCCCCCAAATTGCAGACTACAGGGCCCATTTGCACTTCCATTTGAGATGTGGACAACCCAGACTCATCCAGGGGTGGGATCCTATTGGCATAACAAGCGGTTGGGGAGTGTGCGCTTTGCCCATGTGCATGCCAAACACGTACTGCGTGTGTGCTCACGACTAATCAATGGCTCCAGCAACCATTCACCTGCTCCAGCTGACAAGCGGCACTCAGCTGTGCCCCGCAAAGCAGCTGAGGAGGAAAACGCAGGGAATAAAGGATAGCCTAGAGCTTGGGCGGGTGGGAGGGCCAAAGAGACGACCAGAAGGTCATTGCAGCAAACCAGTTTGGTGTCAGCTGCTCTTTGGAGCGACCAGTTCTATAGAACTGGGTTGAACCGGTAGCATCCCACCCCAACAGCTTGCACCTGTGTTCAACAGTGAAGGGACACAGGGCAGAAAACATCCTGCAGCCAAGAAGGCTCCACACCCATTTGCACTCCTCAGGTGATCCTGAGAACATAGATAAAACCTCCAAGAAGCTTCTTGGATGAGAAGCAAAACATCTTCAAAGAGAAACCAGAAAGTCCAGTTGCCTCCTGAAAAAGCACCTTTGGGATAATCAAGGAGAGCGCCAATCTAAAATTTCCTGACAGTGAGAACAATTAATCAGGGAGAACAACTTGCCTCCAGAAGTTGTGAATGCTCCAACCCTGGAGGTTTTTAAGAAGAGATCGGACAACCATTTGTCTGAAACGGGATAAAGTTTCCCACCTGAGTGGGAGGTTTGGACTAGAAGACCTCCAAGGTCTCTTCTAACTCTGTTAATTCTGTTATCAGACAAATCAAGTAATTTTGCAGCTTTCATATCTGAAAAGATAGGTGCTTGATCAAATAAAAGTTAGACAGTTTTGGATCTTGAAAAGGGAAAAAAAGGTACGAACCCAGGTCTATCAGATGCCACAAAGAGCCTGAAAGTTGTGTTTATGACTGGTGATAAAACTTACCCTTTTATTTTATCATAGTTCTCCTGCCTGTAGTCACCTTGCTGAATCATTTGTTTTGTATCAGCTAGTTCATTGGTTAAGCGCTGACATCGCACTTCAGTCTCTGACCGATTTTTTCTTTCCATTTCATAACTCTGGGAGATCAAAAGAAAAAAAAAAAAAGACTTTTATATTTAAAGTTTAAATTTGCTCTCTAGAGAAGTTAGTTTTGCTTTTTTATTTTCTTGAGACAACTGGGAAATAAACGTGAAGCTGAAAGTTCTCTCATCTTTGGAGTAGAGACAAATGTAGGCAAACATTTGATTAGCATGTTCAAAGCAGGCAAATTAGCACTTAGAAGCACAGGAGGCTATTTTAAGGACAGTGAAAAGGAGCTTCCAACCCTATGGAGAGTAACCACCACGATGAAGAAGTTCCTCCTTTTACTAGACCTGAAGATGACATAGAACCCGTCCAGGAAGTCAAAAGCAACTCATTTTATTTCAATCACAGACAAGGATCCAGTAATGCAGCAGAATAACATTGATCAGATAAGATTAGTGAGGTATAAAAGGGTTAAAGTACAGCGAGTCAAGTCAAGATAAATTAAAAATATAATAAAATGAAACTGAATGACCTTGCCAGATAGAGGTAGTCCTCGACTTACTACAGTTCATTTAGTGAACATCCAAAGTTACGATGGCACTCAAAAAAAATTGACTCATGGCCGTTTTTCACACTTATCACCGTTGTAGCAACCCCCATGGTCACATGATTTACATTCGGATGCTTGACAACGGGTTCATATTCATGACAGTGTCCCCGGGGTAATGGGATCCCCTTTTGAGACTTTCTGACAACCGAAGCCAGATTCACTTAACAGCCATGGCAAGAAAACTCGCAGAATGGGGCAAAACTCGCTTAACACATGTCTCACTTAGCAACATGAATTTTGGGCTCACTTGTGATCGTACGAGGACTACCTGCATTAGACAGAAATTAGGGACATTTTAAGAAAGTCTATCACTCTGATTAGCTAGGACAGGGATGTCAAAAACTCGATTTCATTGAGGGCTACATCAGGGTTGGATTTGACCTCAGGGGCTGGAGTGGGCGTGGCCAGCTCGATGTCACTCGTGTGAGGGGGCACCCCGTGGTGGCCAAGTGCTTAGGCAGGACTTCCCTCAGATCCTTACTCACTCTCATTATAATCTCCTTCCTTCCTTCCTTCCTTCCACTTCCCTTCCTTCTTTTTCCTTCCCCCTTCCTTCTCCTTTCTTCTTCCTTCCCCTCTTATTTTTCCTTCCTTGCTCTCTTCCCATCTTTCTTTCTTTTTCTATCTTTCCTCCTTTGCTTTCTCCTTTCCTGTCCCTTCTTGCATGCTCAAATGCAAAAGGGGAAACATTTCTCCTTCTGTTTTGTTTTTAGTTTGTTTTGATACCGCCCTGCCAGCAAAAGCAGAGCCCAGAGCCGAGCTCCACTTTCCCTGGCAGAGGGCTGCAGGAGGCTTTCGCGGTCAAAAACTTGAGAGTGCCGTGTGGCCCTCCCGAGCTTCATTTTCGATGGCAGAGGCAGGGATGTTTCCAGGGCAGCCCTGGGAGCCAGATCGATGCACCTTGCAGACTGAGTTTGACACCCCTGAGCTAGGGTTACGTATTCCGTGGCAATCTGAAACCCAATTCAGGTTGGCCTGCACTGCACCTTTACCCTTGAGGAGAGTCAAAAAGGATGGAGCTTGAACCCTGAACTATTCCCAAGGGGAACCTTTGACTTTACACTTAATCCTCTCGAAAATGCATCTTCTTGTGGGCTCTCCAAAAAACCCCATCTGTACGCCAACGGGAGAGACATGAATTTCCCCTGAGGCCCACAGTCCTGTTATATCTATCTTTGTTCGGCAAAGGGAGCCTCCTAAGGAAATCTGTCCTGTCCTGCCAAGCTACTTCACACAGTAGATCAAGCTGTATCAGAAGGGGCAAGACAAACTTTTAGCATTTAGCAATGAGGAAGGAACCCGGTTTCTTCCTAAACTGGTCTAGGATTCTCCTTCTGATTCAAATTCTGGCCTCTTGCTAGTTAAAACCCTCTTAGTAAGCACCGAGAGCAATTATTAAAAACTGCACATAAGCTTTTCCCAAAGCAGCAGCAGCAGTTCTAAGTACGTTATCAGTGAAATATACGCAGCAAAAGACTTAGCAGGTATTTATAATAATTACAGCTATTTCAAGTTTGTTAAGAATTGAATGCCAGATTATTTTTTTCTCAGCAAGAGTGCCAAAATGTTATATTCCTGTCAGAGAACTGAGTTTTTTTTTTTTCCTGTCAGTTATAGATGGGGCTAAAGATCTGTGAAGTCTCCCACCCACCCCACCTACCCCAAAAAAGCCAGCAAAAGGAGCCAAGTTAAGTGAAAGTACACTTGAGGTAATTCTCCGCTTTCACACGATCTGAATTAAGAGCAATTCCATGAACATCCTGGGTGAGAGGCATGATTGTGGAAGGCCGTTCGTTGGCTAAAACCCCCCCAAAAGTTTAAATAGCTCAACTTCACCTACGAATCTTCTTATAATTTCTGGAATCAAGATGATCCTTTCTCCAGACTCTGAAGACTGTGCAACCAATGAAGAGATACTGACCCCAAGTGGTCAAAAAAATAAATAAAAAATAAATCCATGGATGCATTTCAGTACCACGTCCTAAAACAGTGGTCGCCAACTGGTGGGCCGGGGATCACTGGTGGTCCATGAGAAAATTTTGGTGGTCTGCAGATAATGCCCCCCCCAAGCAATTAATCCAGGCTATGCGGGAACACAAGGCTGCGCCGTCCACATGGCCGGCCCACCTGCTGGCCCTCACCCTTCGACCGAGCGCAAGCCTTACCTTGATTGGAACCACACAAGCTGGAACTGGAAGGTAAGACCAATGGCGGGGGAGGGAAATCCAGTCCATGCAGGCCGGTGCACTCAGGTGGAGGAGCAGCTGCTCTGGGATCACCAAAGGGCCAGTCCTGGGACTACTGCAGCTCTGGACTATGGGACTAACTTTCCCACCAACGTCAGCAAGCCACCATCAAGTCAAAATTCATATTAGTAGTCCGTGGGATTTAAAATTATGAGTTTGGTAGTCCCTGAGGTCCAAAAGGTTGGCGACCCCTGGACTAAAACACTTTGTTCACTGTGGCTTCCCCAAGGATGAAATTCAAATCCTCAGCCACTGTTTCAGGAGGCAGCTTCTGTATTCGCTGGGGGATGAAAATAAAGCTCACTTTCCCAAGTTTGCATTTTCTTCCTCGGGTCAATAGCAATAGCCCTTAGACTTATATACCGTTTCATATGACTTTACAGCCGTCTCTAAGCAGTTTACAGAATCAGCCTATTTCCCCCAAAACAATATGGGTCCTTATTTTACCCACCTTGGAAGGATGGAAGGCTGAGTCAACCTTGAGCCTGCTGAGATTCGATCTGCCAAATTGCAGGCAGTCGGCAGGCAGCAGAAGGAGCCTGCACTATAAACCACTGCGCCACCGTGGCTCAAATCTGGGAAATTGCATTTGCAAAACCACTGGGCAAGTGACAGTTTGGGAAAGGCTATTTGCAGGGCTGTAAGAGGTTTTGCAAATGCAGATGCTCTGGGGCCCAAATGCAGCTTGGAGAGGGGGGCTTTGACAGTGGTTGGGTGCTCTGGTAAATCTACAAAGGGCTTCACTGCATCTTGGAAGTGGGGGGTCTGCAGTTGGGCCCAGAAAGTGAGTTCCTTCCCTGCACAGGACTCCTTTCAACCCTTCCCCATACCTGGAGGCACCATCCTGCCCTCTCTCCCTGATGGCAACCTTGGAAGCTGCTGTTTGTTTAAGGAAAACCATCCCACGCCAGGGGAAGTAGCATTTATGCAAGTGGTTGTATCCCAGGTTCAGTTTCGTTCAATTATATTATGTGAGGAAAAGGTAGGGGAAGAGGGCAGGGCCACTGCAGAGGGGACTTACACCAAACCACTTGGCTTTTCTGCTCTTTTGCTTGCCACTGCCAGCCTCCTCCAGATGCATTCCTTATACCCCCTTATTTACAACTTCAGATGTCATCCACAGCAATAGCAATAAAAGTTAGACTTATACACCGTTTCATAACGTTTTACAGCCCTCGCTAAGCAGTTTACAGAGTCAGCCTCTCACCCCCAAACTGGGAGCTGAAGTCCACAAGTCTTAAAGTTACCAAGCTTGAAGACCCCCTGGTTTAAGGAAAACCATCCCAAGCCAGAAGTAGCCTGAGGTACTGCATTCTAACCACTGCCCCATAATGAATAAAAAAGGGAGGAAGCTGTAAGCCACTTGACAGTTGCTTCTTGGTTTCAACTTGACGTGATATGGGGATGTGAGAAAAAGACAGAGAAGCTGGCAATCAAACAAAGAATGACGACAAAAAAAAACCCACTATCAGGGCCATCATCTTTTCTTTAACCGCACCTTGTCCCCACACCTGGCAAGGAATGGGACAACTTGCCACAACCAACTCACTGCGGAAAAACTCACCATGGCCAACCTGCCGCAAGACAATTTAACAATTCTATTTAATTACTTAAAATGAATAATTTTAATTTCTGCCGTTCCCATTTCACTTTGTCCCTTTTTTTGCACCATTTTTTTTAATGATTCCATTCCACGATTTCTTTAATATTAGTGTAACTCTTGTCATGCAGTGAGTTGTCCTGTGGTGAGTTGGCCATGGACAATTGTCATCTACTCCCCACTGTCGCAGAAATCCAAAAGTTTCAATTCTGTTGTGACCTGTGAGTCGCTAGCCCCTCCAGCAGCCAAATCAGATGAGGAGGCGGCATGTGAGTCAGGGTCAGCCTCAAGGCAATCTGAGAGCTCGAAGAGGGAAGATGGAATAGAGCTGGCTGAGAGAGAGAGAGAGAGACAGAGGTGGAGTCTGGGCCACCAATCAGCCCTCAGATGGTGAGTCAACAGCCCCTAGATCTGGAGGCGTCTGATGAGGAAGAGGAGGAACAGCTGAGTCCAGTGCCTGACGTGCAGATGTGCAGAAGGCAGAGGGGAGGAGAGCAGTGAAAATCTATGGGTTGATCCTTAGGACGGAAGAGCCATGCGAGGAAACCCCACCCTAGCTCTGGGGATAAAAGGCAGGGGGTGGAGATGAATAGATGTGGCAGACAACTATTCATCTTCTGGCCTTGTTAGCTTATGTTGAGAGAGAAGCTTTTGGCTGGGGCTGCCAGCACTTCTAATTAAAGGAATCTTTAAGTTCACGTCAGAGGGTTTGTTGTGTTAGGAGAGCTGGGTCAGAATACATTCCTCGGATTTCACCCCAAAAAATGGAGCTCCTCAGGTTAAACACGGCCCCAGAAATCACATCATTGGGCTCAATGACCCATTAGGAAAGCAGATGTTACAAATGTGTGCTGAGCAACTGGAGCCTCAGCAGCTTCCAAACGAGTCCTGGAAAGGAAGAGAAATACACACCTCTAGCAAGTGCTTCAGCTGAGACTTGTATTCATTCAGTTCTTCCCAGGCTGCCTCCTTCTTGGCCTGCAGTTCGCCGATTTCGTTTTTTAAAGGATGCACCGCTTCATAGAATCTAATCTGGAGGCGCAAAAAGCAATTGCAGGGCATTATCTTTCGGAGTTAAGTGGGAGAGCGATGAATATTTCATACCTTTTCTCTTCTCCAGACTGACTGCACGTCGGGGCCTGAGCTGCCAGGCAGGAATTTTGACTTCTCTGCAATTTAGAGTTCTCTGCAAAGCACTTAAAAATAAAGGCAGACCCTTTCCAAGAAGGGGAAAACGTTGTTCTGTCAGGAGGCCCTTCCCCTTGATGGTGCCAGAAGCTTCCCCAGCCCCTCTTCTCCCCCCCCCACCCACACATCCAGAGAGAGGGAGGGAGGGAGGGGAGGCTGAAACCCACAGCTCATAAAAGCTTTTTGAAATCATACCGCAGGTTTCCCAGCGCTGCAAATCTGAAGGGGAAAGGAAGGGCTGCTGAGAAGCAACAGTGTTAATAGTGAGGCCAGCATAAAAAAAAAAGCTGATTATGTCCCATGTGTTACATTCATAGCTTACAGAACGTGTTTGATGTTTGCAGGCAGTCGTTGACACCATGGAGCCCAAAATTTATCTCGCTAAGTGAGACAGTTGTTAAGTGAGTTTTGCCCCATTTTATGACCTTTCTCACTGCATACTGCAACCATCATCAATATGAGCCGGTTGCCAAGTATCTGAATGTTTAATCCCATTACCACGGTCGTTAAGTGTGAAAAATGTTCATAAGTTACATTTATCAGTACGGTTGCAACTAGGAATGGTCACTGAGTTTCTAATTGAGGACTGCTTGTAATTGGCTACTTCATTTGCCCATCTCCAACCCTACTTGCTGGATTATGGGCAGCATCTGTGAAGTCACCAATCGGTCGAAATTAAGGGCAAGAATTCTTGGAACTGGTAAAACAGCCTGACGAATTTAGAATGTCCTATACGCTAAATTAAAAAAAAACAAAAAAACCATAATGCTTTAGTCATCTGCTGTGACTAAAGAGATGAGAATGAGTTGGGTAAAAGCTACTGAGAGGAACATAACAGAAAAGACCAGATAATAAGATTTTCTCAGCGAGGAGACAAACTTAAACAGCTTGGATGTTATACAGCTTAGCCCATACCCCAAAAAAGAAAAATTTAAAATGCAAATATCCCTCTTATAGCTTAATCCAGCATTTACCAACAATTAGAAAGCCTATTCCATTCCGTTCTATTCTATTCAGACTACACTCCCCTCTAATTTTACTCTATGCCACACCATGCCATTCTGCATCCTATCCTATTCTTTTCTATTTCAGTCCCGTCGTCCCATCCCATCCCATCTATTCCCTTTTTCTTTGCTTGCTCTATTCAAGCACTTACAGACACGTATTCAGGGATAGAAAGTTCATCTTCTGAAAGAGATTTGAGTTTGGCATAATATTCTTCGCTCAATTCAAGGTCACGCAGGCTACGACGTATATCTCCAGAGCGCTCTCGTAACTGATGGTTGTTCTTCTCCAGTTGCCTTTGGCGCAATAAGATGGTTTCCATTTCCTGTTTCATTAGTTCTTGATGTTTTCTAGGAAAAGAGTTGTTTGTTACTTACCTAAAAAGGGACTTATCCTATAAGGCAATAACATTCTGAGTTGAACAAAAGTCTGCTCCCGTTAAACAGAACAATTATTTTAATATTTAAACAGGACACAATGTAAAAGCCTGAATGATTTACGCCGTTTTAACAAGATAATGAGAAGCACACATACCCTTTTGCTTTTAACTGTAAAAAAAAAAAAGGCCAGTGTGATTTGAAAATCCAGTGCTATTATTTTCAACTTAGTGGACCAAGAGAGAGTATGACACCTGAGTTTCAGACAAGGCTACAACAGGGCTACTACAATTCCTACAGAATAGAAACATGCACCATAATCTTGTGCATTTTTATTCAGAAGGCATAGGAGCGAAGCCTATTTCTCAGTTGTCAGGACCTGAATGCAGTACTTACATCCTCTCGAAAACTACGGCTAAGATAAAAACATCACAAGTTCCACTTTCACGAAACATGCTTTTTCAACACGCTTCCACTGTCCTTCAATGTAACCTGGCTACATCTTAATATCAGCTCACTGTCTGAAGAGCTAAGAAACGGAATACCCAGAATAGTTCAGAAAAAAAAACCCCAAAACATCTTTTAATTCACTCTTCCTTCTTCTTCTTCTTCTCTTCAGGCATAGCAATAACCATGTATCTTCCTTGTCCAAAAAAGCAAAGGAGGACCGATGGTTATTGCTCATAAATGGAAAACCAGAATTTGGAAGTTAACCCTGGTTTCCGAGCCTAGTTGGTGGGACTGAATTAAGTCACAGCTTTTTGGCCTGGGGCTATGTTTTGTCCAAATGAAAAAAACAGATGGGCCCCAAAATCTTCAGAAGCAAAAGGAGGAGCATATATTTTGCCCCAGCCAGGGTGTTTTTCATTCAAGGATCTGGAATGCAAGTATGGAATATCAAATTGGAGCAGTCCAGTTTGATTGAATTCCTGCTTCTAAATTTGATATCTTCTTTCATACCTGGCATCTTCTTGCTGTAAGGCCAGCTGGTTATCTAGTCGTAAAGACAGTAGTTGTTTCTCATGGACTGCATCGTTAAGTTTTTCTTCTAGTTCTTCAATCTAAAGCAATGAATTTGATGAAGAAAAGAAGCCACAATTAAAGTGAGCCCAATTTAGATTTGTCCAAGGAACCTGAGAGACGATACAGATGTTACGATAATTCTTAATGTAAGCATGATAATTCTTAACGTGACAATTCTTAACATTAACCCAATTTGCTTAATATTCGAAGCATCATTAAAAAGGCAGAGTAAAGAATGTTTTTTCCTGCATCGACTCAGATAGGTCAGACTTCCCCAGGAGCTGTTGATACAGTTTTATAGGAGAATTATTTAGTCTGTCATGTGTACTTCTATAACAACCAAAGAGCAACCGAACAGGACAGGTACAGATTCCAATGGATAGTTAAGACTGCAGAAAGAACAACTGCAATCAGCCTGACTTCCATACAAGATCTGTATATTGCCTCACTTTCTCTTTTTCCTTCCCCCTCTCTTTCCCTCTTTCTCTCCTCCTCCCTCTCCTTCCTCCTTCCCTCCCTCTGTCCCTCCCTCTCACTTTCTCTCTCTTCCCCTTCCCCCTTTCCCTCTCCATTCCTCCCTCTTTCTCTCTTTCTTGCTCAAGCCTGAATCCTGACCGATATGGATCCAGATAAATTATATTCCAATATAAAGTAGCTGTTACCAAAGATTATGTTGAGAAACAACTTTTTCTAGAGCTATTACGGATAACAAGAGCTATCAACACTAGCGAGTTAACTCGAACTCATTAAACACTTGATCATGAAAATTAAAAAGAAAGAAAGAAAGCCACCCACATACCTTTGTCAAGTACTCCACTTTTAAGTTATCTAACATCAAGTTCTTCTGAGAAAGCTCGATTTTCAGCAACTGGACATTATGCAGCAGTTCTTTCCTCTCTATAAGTTGTCTAGTAATTTTGACGGTACCTTCCCGATCTTCAGATGAGGAAACATCATCAGTGGGTAAGGTCGTTTCTAAACTAATATCTTCTGATTCCAAAGAGCTGGATACATTTGCTTTCTTGGGATCTCTGGAGCTTTTCCTTGACATCTTCAAGTAGGATGTCAAAAACGTTCTCTTAAAAGTTGTAACAAGCTTAAAAAGTAAGAAAAAAGGTAAATTAAAAAGAGAAAGCAATAGTAAATGAAACATTTTGCTTAAACGCTTTCAATTCACAGTGTAATTAGTAGAGCAGGGCAAATATAAAATTCTGTCTAAAACAAGAATCTGGCATTTTGAGGGGCAGCTGCACACCTATGCCCACATTCATTGGTACCTCACAGTCTCCTTTCTCCACTTGATGTATTTTTAATCAAAAAAGGGAGAAACTGACATCTTGCAGAAAGAATGCCAGTTTCAATTCAACCTCTTTTTCCCCTGGAACTCCAACTAACTCCACAATTTTCTCAGTAGATATTCGTAAAGTACACTGTCCAGAATCATTTCTTGAGACGTGAGTCTGTAGAAATAATAAAGATGGGCAGCTGTATCCCAATATGGATTATAAATGTGAGTCAGTTGTCAAAGCATCCAAATG
The DNA here is from genome assembly GCA_033807585.1 of Hydrophis major. Lineage (NCBI taxonomy): Eukaryota > Metazoa > Chordata > Lepidosauria > Squamata > Elapidae > Hydrophis > Hydrophis major. Next base: position 15,903,895 of record CM066332.1, on the reverse strand, counting down.
AAAATCACATGAACATAGGGGATAGTAACACTCCTTAAGTGTGAAAAAGCGATCATATGTGGCTTTTTTCAGTGCCGTTGAAATTTCTGTCACGAAGCAAAAAGTTTTAACTTGCGGAGTATATACCTATATTCTCATCTAACTTGGGGTTGCCTCCAACAATGTCAATACCAGAACAGCACAAGGATTGCTATGAGAATTATAAAACTGCTCCTTGGACAATAACCAAATCTGCAATATTCACTGCATTGTAACTTCAAATGGTCATTAAGTGATCCGCTGTAAGTCAAGGATGACTTGTATAGGTTGCATTGTTCACACAGGCCATTAGAGCAGCAAAGCAAAGCAATCATTAGAGCCATAAACCATGGTTGTCTCAGTTTAATGAACACCTCCCCTCCCCCCCCCAACCACTTTGGCAAAATTCAGGCACAATGGGGAAAACTATGATCAATCCATTGGCGAATCCAGGTCAGATGTAGGCGCTCAGTCAAAGGCAGAGATGAGCACAAAGCATCTCCACTGACTATCTTCGGATTTAACGGACTCCTGGAGTCCGTTAAATGAGGATCTCTGGCCAAATGGATTGGGGAGATAGCCCGCGGGTGGGGGGTAGGGGAGATTTTCTTTTTCTGTCCTGTCGGGCTTACCTTCTCAGCCGGGACGTCGGACGCTCGCCCTTCTAACCGTCCCCGGTCCACGAAAGAGGCCTTACGGTACCTGCCTTGCTCCACTCGCCCCCAACAGAGGACGGCGAAGACTCCCGCTCGGCCGGAGGGCAACCGGCAGGCACACTGCGCAGGCGCGAGAGCCGGCACCGCCTCCTCTCCTTCCGCGTCGCGGCCATGGCAACGCAACGCTCGCTCGCGCGCCCGGCCCGCCGTCAAGACTAGAGCGGCGGCCAGAGTGGCGGAAGCGGAAGCGCGGCGCTCTTCTTTCCGGCTGGAGCTCCGGTTCGAACGGCGGCGTTCCCGGCGGCGGCGATGCTGACCTCGCGCGTCTTCCTGAAGCGCACGCGCGGCGGCGCTGTCCTCAAGGTGGTCCGCGAGCACTACCTGCGCGACGACGTGGCCTGCGGGGTGCCGGGCTGCCCACTCTGTGGTGGGGACGCCCCTGAGCGCGGCCTCGAGGCCATCCCTGGCTCCCCCGCCAGCCCTCTCGTCCCGCGGCCCCACTACCTGCTGTTGGACACCAACGTGGTGCTGCACCAGGTGCGCCTGGAGGCGGGGTCTTCCCTGGAGGGCTTCTCCGCGTGGCCCCCTTTCCCAGGCTGACCCACCCCTCTCTCTCCCTTCCTTCCCTCTATTTTCCTCTTCCCTCTTCTTTCTTCTTCCTTTTCTTTTTGCCTCCTCTTTCTCCTCTTCCTCTTCCCTCCTCCTCTTCCCTCCTCCGTTCCTCTTTCTCTTCTTTTCTTTTCTCCTCTTCCTCCTCCTCTTCTTCCCTCCTCCTCCTCCTCTTCCTTCCTTCTTTCCTTTTCCTCCTCCTCCCTCCCTCCTTATCCTTCCTCCTCCTTTCTCCTTCTCTACCTTCCTTTTCCTCCACCTTCCTCCTCCTCCTTTTCCTTCCTTCTCTCCCTCCTTTTCCTCCCCATTCCTCCTCTGTTTCTTTCCTTCCTCCTCCTCCTCCTTCACAGATTGACGTGTTGGAAGATGCGGCCCTTGGGAACGCCATCATCCTGCAGACAGTCCTGCAGGAGGTGCGGAAGCGCAGCGCAGCCGTCTACGGGCGCATCAAGGACACCATTGCTGCCCCTGAGAAGCACTTCTACTCCTTCGCCAATGAACATCACAAGTGGGTCATCGCCAGCCTGATGCTACCGAACCTTACCACTGACATTGCAACACGGTTTCTCAACCTCTGGGCCTTTAAGAGGGTTGGACGTCGAACTCCCAGAATCCCCTATCTAGGCTGGCTGGGGGCTTTTGGAAGTTGGTGTCCACCCTCTTGAAAGGCCCAGAAGTTGAGAAACTTTGGTTTCTCTAAACCTTGGTTTAAAAATACATGGAATCCTTTCTTGGGTCCTAAACTTCTCATCTGCTCAAAACAATTCACTGGAAAGCAGCTGCTCAATCATGGTGTGAAGGCAGATCTATGTGTCCTGCCCAGACCTCCCTCTGACACCTTTCTTATGGCTGCCGTGCCTTTTGACTAATGCTTTTCATTTTATTCCATATCTATGATCTTACCATCTTTGCACGATGGAAAGTTATCATCCCGTTGGGAATTAAGAGGATCTATCTTTGTTTTCATTCTATTCTTCTTATGAAATGACATAACATAAAATTGCCAGTCGAATGCCCGACTTCTGCAATTGCTTGATTTGCATTGACTGGTACAGATGTTTTGGCAAGATTATGAATCCTTCCTACCTTTTTGTTGTTGCTGGCCCACAGATCTATGGTTCATGAAGTCCACTCTTTGGTTAATGTGTTACTACAATCTTTTTGATTAGAAGCCGGCAGTTTCTTCTTCCAGTTCATATATTTGCCTCTGATTTGGAGTTTTTGACTCTCAGGATTATTTCAACCATTCAAACGATGCTAGATTTTCCTCAGAGCTGTACAAAATTCCCCTTGCGGCATCAAAGCCCTAAGAACGGGTGTCATTTTGATTCTTTGGATGTGCTGGTGCATGAAACCTTACATTAAATTGTCATTTAATGTAACATTTGATGCACCAGCATCAAATTTCTCACAAATTTCTCTCAAAATCTCTCACAATTTCTTAGCGTTCTTAAAAACCACCTTAACAGTTTCAGTAGCCTTGGTCAATGAGGCAGGGAAGGGGAGGAGGAGGGAGCATTTGAGTTTTCCGAAATAGATATCAAATGAAATCAAGGTAGTTTTTTTTATTTCTAAAGCATCCCTCTGGGTTTCTGTTTACAGAGAGACCTACATAGAACAAGAACGAGGAGAAAATGCTAACGACCGTAACGACCGAGCCATTCGGGTGGCAGCCAAGTGGTATCAGGAACACTTGAAAAAATCGCAAGGGGAAGAAAGCATCCTGGTCATCTTGCTCACAAATGACCGCAAAAATAAAGAGAAAGCTGTAGAAGAGGGAATAACCACATTTACCTGTAAGTCTGACCTTCTAACCTTTCCTGGCTACGGATTATTTCCTAAGAGCCTCTTAAAGGCCCAGCTGCGTCTGGCAAGACCTGCCCTTCATTTGGCTATTTCCTTCTCAGGGAGGGCTGAGCAATTCTTCCTCTGGGGATTAAAATGCTATCAAGAATACTGGGAACCAACCTCCCAGTAGGGGGGGGGGGAGGAAGGTTGCTCCCCCTTTGGCCTATCTTCCTAGTGTCCACTCCTCTTTTATTTTTTTAAAAAATACTTTCTATAACTCTGAGAAGGATCTTGGAATGTGAGCCAGCAGTGTGCAGCAGCTGCCAAAAAGACCAACGCAGTTCCAGGCTGCATAAACATTGGGATAGAATCAAGATCACATAAAGTATTGATACCACTTTATAAGGCCTTGGAATACTGCATCCAGTTTTGATTGTCACGGTGTAAAAAAGATGTTGAGACTCTAGAAAGCATGCAGAGAAGAGCAACAAAGATGATTAGGGGACTGGAGGCTAAAACATATAAAGAACGGTTGCTGGATCTGGGTATGTCTAGTCTGATGAAAAGAAGGAATAGGGGAGACATGATAACAGTGTTCCAATAGTTGAGGGGCAGCCACAAAGAGGAGGGAGTCAAGCTACTCTCCAAAGCCCCTGAGGGCAGAGCAAGAAGCAATGGGTGGAAACTAATCAAGGAGAAAAGCAACCTAGAAGTAACCAGAAATTTCCTGACAGAACAATTAATCAGTGGAACAACTTGCCTCCAAATGTAAATGCTCCAACACTGGAAGTTTTTAAGAAGAGATTGGATAACCATTTGTCGGAAGAGGTGAAGGGTTTCCTATGTAAGCAGGGGGTTGGACTAGAACACCTCCAAGATCCCTTCCACCTCTGTTTTTCTATTCATTCTCTCTGTTCTCCCTGAAGGAAATTTCCTGCTGCATAAATCATCTTCATTTCTCACAATGCAAATGTGGGGCTTTTTTTTTTTTAGGCGAAGAGTACGTGAAGAGCCTAACAGGCCATCCCGAGCTTATGGATCGGCTTGCTTGCCTGAATGATGAAGAGGTAAGTTTTCAGCTGCCCGTATTATTATTTTTTGTTTTCCTGAATTTGGCGTAGGGGGATAGGGTCTATAAAGAGACTGCAAATGCCATGTTCCCTTCTCCTGAGTTGAAAGATGACAGCTGAATCCAGGCTACAATCCGAGGGGCTGAAACGCAGTCCTGAAATGCATTTATTAGTTGCAATGCCACAAGGGACATTTTGTGCACAAATCTCTCTTACAGAATGAAATTGAAAGCAGCAAGATCATTTTCCCAGAGCATCTCCCACTCAGCAAACTGCAGCAGGGCATTAAGTCCGGCCTTTACCTTCAGGGCACCTTCAGAGCTAGCAGAGACAATTACTTGGAAGCCACAGTTTGGATTCACGGCAATGACCAAGAAAGAGAGGTTGGTTTGATATATGGATTGGCTGTGAAAGCCTTGATTAGGAAATGAAAAATTATGTGGGAATCTTAGGGATTGTCGTCTTTAATCTCCTGTGTGTTGGCACGGAGAGTACAGCGGGCACCGAAAAATATGCATTTCTATGAGACGTTAAAGATCAGGTGGAACTTGCTGGTATCTTATTATCTCTACCTGCTGACATTGACTTCTAGATTTAAGGACTTCTTAGTAGTAATAGCCCTTAGACTTATACACCGCTTTAAAGTGCTTTACAGCTCTTTCTAAGCAATCTACAAAGTCAACCAATTGCCCCCAACAATCTGGGCCCTCATTTTACCTACCTCAGAAGGATAGAAGGCTGAGTCAACCTTGAGCTAGTCAGGATCGAATTCCTGGCTGTGGGCAGCCTGCAATACTGTATTCTAACTACTGCCCACCACTAACTTCTTAAATTAGTTATACCTCCAAAGAGCCTCTCTGAAACTCTGAAAGATTTTTGTTTTAAATATAGTGCGTCATTTTTAATATTAATCCACACTGTAGCAGGGGTCACTGGCTATTTCTTTGACGTAGGACTTATTAGAACACATCTCTTGTAGGTCATCTCCAAATACAGGTAATTCTCAACTTACAGCAGTTTGTTTAGTGACCAAAGTTGCAGCGACACCGAAAAAAGTTACTTGTGACCATTTTTCACATTTAGGACCATTACAATATCCCTATGCTCACGAGTTCAACATTTGGATGCTTGGCAACTGGCTCGTATTTATGACTGTTGCAGTGTCCGTGTGTCATATGATCCCCTTTTGTGTCCTTCCAGTAAGCCAAAGTCAATTTGGAAGCCGGATTCACTTAACAACTAACTTAACTAAGTTAAGTTACTAACTTAACAACTGCAGTGATTCACTTAACAACTGTAGCCAGAAAGGTTGTAGAATGAGGGAGAACTTACTTAACAAATATTTCGCTTAGCAAACAGAAATTTGGGGTTCAACTGTTTTGAAATGGCAAAAATGACTAAGATTAAAGAGAATAACATAAGTGCTTTTGTTTCCACATGGAAACCATTTGTGAATTTTAGTGCTTGATGTGGAAAAAAAATGCAACTTTGACTTTGGGTTTTATAGATTGATAGATCTTTATAGAAATGATGTTTCATATTATTATGGAAAAACAAAAAACCGTGATTTGATGCTAGTGCCTTATTTTACTGCAACAGAGGGAGTTGGAAGTTTTCCCTACCTTTCCTCACTTCTCTTTCTCCTTTCCCTTCCCTCCTCATTGCTCTTTTATTTACTTTGGTATAATGCTTAATAACTTAGTAAAAAAAAATGTTGGAGAAGGAAGAAATTTGGGGCTCCCTTGTGATTGTAAGTCAAGTACTTATATGGCTGATCTGATCACTTACTTCCCATTAAGGTAATAATACAAGGCCTTAAACACTTAAATCGTGCTGTGCATGAGGATATCGTGGCCGTGGAACTGCTGTCCAAGGACGCCTGGGCTGCTCCTTCTTCTGTGGTCCTGCTTGACGATGAGACCAAGAATGAGGAAGAGGATATTCAAAAAGAAGAGGAGGATCAAAGCAAGGTATGGCGTTCTTTACTTCTTTACGTTCTTGCAAGAAAACGTGCACATTGGTGGTTCTGTTCAGAGACTAAGGAAACGCCCATTTGATGACAATCTGGGAAGAAATATCGCCTTTTTTGAAATGGGACAAAATTCTACGCTGTAAGCTTTTCTTCCCCAAAAGCAAAAGTCTAGCTTTTTTTTTTTTTTTTTTCAAGAGACAGCTGGACTTTCTGCTTTTTCTTTGAAGACTTCTCATCCAAGAAGCTTCTTCAGCTATGTTTCACTGAGAAGTTGGAGCTGTGATTCCTGCAAGATGTTTTCTGCCCTGTGTCCCTTCCCTTTGAGCAAAAGTGCAGGCTGTTGGGGGATGAGTCTGTGCTGTCTGCCTCTGAAACTGAAGAAGCTTCTTGGGTGAGAAGCAAAACATCTTCAGACAAAAGCCAGAATGTCCAACTTGCTGCCTTGTGGTGTGACCGGGACAATCTGGAACTGAACGCACATAGAACCGTAGAAATGGTGGTAGACTTTAGGACAAGGGTCTTCAAACTTGGCAAGTTTAAGACTTGTGGACTTCAACTCCCAGAATTCCTGAGCTAACATGACAGATCTTACAGCTATCAGGTTTGAAGACCCCTCTTTAGAAGAAACCCTCCCATGCTACCACCTCTTACAATATTAGATTACATAGTATCAGCAGTAGAGACCATCAAATTTCTAGGTTCTATCATATCTCAAGACCTAAAAAGGACACCTAACATCAAAAACATCATCAAAAAAACACAACAAAAAATGTTCTTTCTGCGCCAACTCAGAAAGCTCAAACTGCCCAAGGAGCTGCACCTTTGGGACAACCAAGACCTGGATGACTTGAGACTCTCGGTACACATTTAGTTTTATGGCTTTGAAGTTGTACCTGACTATATTCTTTAGAGCTTCATTTCTTTTAAGTGTTAGATCACCTTCACCAGCTTCCAAGGCCGAGGGAGCATTTGAACCCGAGTCTCTCCAGGGCCAGTCTTATTCCCAAGGTGTTCTGCAAGTTGGCTTGGCCAGCTTTAGAACTTGTGAAGCCCAAGAAACTGAGAACAGACCAGAAGACGCTGGAAGTGTATTCACTTCCACTGTTGGACAATCGCAAACTTTTCTGGGAAAGAACTTGATTTGGCATGCAGAACTTTACTTTTTTGAAACACTCAGGATTTTTACAAGTTATTGTGAAAGCTCCAGCTCATGCTACCTATAGTCCAGTCAGTTTGGCAAATGTAAAGGCCAGAAACCATTTGTATTTGTATTTTTATTTTTTCTGGCAGGAGCAGAAATTCCCAGTAAATTCCTGAGGTTGCCTAATGCTAAATCCACACAACCGGCTTCATTATGGTCCACGGAGGACACAGGTTCTAAGATGCATGTAAATGTAGCAGATGAGGTCATAATGGCCTTGCTGACCTAGAGTTTTTTCCTTTCCTACTAGGGAAGGCAGATTGGTTGGTTCATCAATGGTTGAAGGAATCCCCAAATCCAGCCTTATGTGAGAGATGCTGGGAAATGTCCTGTGAAGCTTTTTTGTTGTCATCACCTATGACTGAAGCCTGTTTAGTATCAGACACAAGATAGAGGGGCTTTTCCATGAATTAGAATCATATTTGATTGTCATCTAATATCTGCTCCCAAAACAGAGACAACAACAAAATATCTCATCTGTTTTCCCTTCCTGCTTCTCCTTGATGTTGTTTTTCATAAGTGTTTTTATATAATTCTGTTTGGCATTTGTTTTAAACTATTGTTGCCTGACCTGAATGGTGCGCAAATGTTCCAAGGACAGGATACACCATTTCTTACAACTGGAAAGTGGAACATGGATATAGATTTGTAGCTGATTCAACTGCCTGTTTATTCAACAAGTCTCAATTGCAGCTGTGTGTTCTTAAACCCTTAGCCAAAGACTTCACTGAACACAGCAATGCTACGACCAACAGGCAGAGTTGTGGGGATTATCAAAAGAAACTGGAGGCCGTATTGTGGCATGTTGTCTAAATCACACATTAAAGAGGTAGATGGTTGCACCCTTGATTTGGTGATTCTGTTCTTTTGTTTCTTTAACAGTTTATTTATACATTTTCGTTTAACATATATAAGTGGTTTGTGAATAATGTATTGTCTGAGTCGATTTGCTTACATAATAATACTTCTCCAGCTCCCAATTTCTACTATTGAACCATTTATGAAACAAGTGCCACATTCGAAAATATTCTTATTTTCTTTTTCTTTTCTTTTGTAATGTCAATCTGTCCATTTCTGCACAATCTAATTTTTTAAAATTACATCTTTTTCTGTAGATGTTTTCTCATTTTTCCAGTGCTGTGCAAATACAATTCTTGCTGCTGTCAAACCATGTAACATTAAATACAGATTCCCCTTATCACACTTTTCTGGTACTATACCTAACAAAAATATTTCTGGCTTATAATCCATATGCAGCTTTAACATTTTTTTTCTAACCATGTGTATAGTTTTGTCCAATATTTCTTTGCTTTCACACATGTCCACTACGTGTAATAGTATGTGTCTGGTGTCTGCTTACATTTCCCACATTTGGCAGACATGTTTTAAAACATCTTTGCTCGTCTTGTGCCACCTATAAAAAAATTGGATAGGTTTTCTTTATAAGTAGTTGCCATTGTCACACAGTCATGGTGACTGTGTTCTTAATTATAATAAAAAGCATTGTCCTTCCTCCTTGCCAGGCCAGGCGGCATTTATTCACACCAGCTGACCGAAGAATTCCTCGAATACGTATAGAAACCAGGCAGGCTTCTATCCTCGAAGGGCGAAGAATCATTGTGGCTATAGATGGGTGGCCTAAAACATCCCGGTATCCTAACGTAAGTCAGAAATGAAACATAGTGAAGCTTAGTAGTTGCTGAAGATTAACAGATAGCCTCTCTAAGCGGTTTACAGAGTCAGCCTATTGCCCCCAACAGTCCAGGTCCCCATTTTACCAACCTCAGAAGGATGGAAAGCTGAGCCCACCTTGAGCCGGTCAGGATTGAACCCTTGGCTGCGGGCGGAGTTTGTCTGCAATGCTGCATTCTAACCACTGTGCTGCCATGGCTCCGATTGAATTTTTTGCAAAAAAAAAAAGTAAATGTGTAAGTCAGCTTTGACTGGCAAGCAAAATTTTGCACTTGTTTTAACTATGGTCACACTTGGCAATTGTTTTGAATGGGAGACTGGTTGTCATGCCCCTCTTGGAGTCTGAATCCGAGAAGGAGAATGAACAGCTGACAGGGAGCAAGGCTCAGTTGGCTGTGGAGGAAACTGGCAAAGGGCAAAGTCCAGCTGGGCAAAGTAGGGAAGAGGTAGAACAAGGGAGAGGGAGTTCAGAGGAAGACCTAGGCCCACCCCCTCTTTATCCTAGAGCACGCAGAGAAGAACAGAGAAGAGGGCAACGTGGATTGCGTGGCTCATGGGGGAGGAAAGGGCCCTGACTCCCTTCATTAGCCGCAGCTGGGAAGAGAGTTTAAAAGAAATGCATACTGAGTGTGGCAGCTTCTGGGAGCAAACGTGACTTTATCTTGTGTTATCTTTGGTTATCTCTATTCCTGGCATCTTCCCAACCATGTTGAGTTATTGCCATGCCTTCACATCTGGAATTCTTGCTCCTGTCCTGTCAGACTAATTACTTCATTTTGCCTTGATTGGAGTTATAGTTACAGTTTTTGTTGACCATGTTTTGGACTTGATTCCCTGCAGTCAAAGGCTGTTCCTGGGAAAGTTTTTCTCCAGCCAGAAGGGTAACCAGGACATTGGGGGAAAAGTTGGAGCTAATAAAGGGACTCCTACTGATCATCTGACTGTGTTGCCTTTGTGCCACGCCCTAGGTCATCACACTGGTAGGCTAGTAAATTGGGGAAGAAAAAAATCTTGGAAAAAGGTGAGAGAGAAGCCACTTCTGTATTAGTGCCCCAGAAAGTACCAGGACATGCCCAGGTAGAGCCAACAAAAAGATAGTCATGGAAAACTTTTTTAAAAAATTTAGTCTCTGGACAATCTCTGTCTGTAGATCTCCCTTTTGCAATTATCTTCTTTTTTTTCCTTCAAACCCAGGTTGAATTCCTCAATACAGGTTGTCCTCGACTTACAACAATGCACTTAGTAACCGAAGTTACAACAGCACTGAAAAACAGTGACTTATGATCCTTTTTCACACTTATATGACCATTGCAGTAGCATCCCCATGGGTCACGCGAGTTTACATTCAGATGCTTGACAACTGACTCGCATTTATGATGGTTTTAGTGCCTTGGGGGCGTCATGTAATTTCCCCTTTTTTGACCGTCTTGACAAGCAGAATCAATGGGGAAACCAGATTCACTCGACAACAGTGTTAACTGATTGAACAGCTGCAGTGATTCACTTCACAGATGTGGAATAGAAAAGTCTTAACATGGGGCAAAATCCACATTTCTCACCTAACAGCATACATTTTGGGCTCAGTTGTGGTCATAATTTGAGGACTACTTATATCATGATCCAGTTTGCCCTGGAAACGAAGGTCCCTCTGTACTGGTTTCAAATCTTCAGCAAAAGCCAGACATTACAAACAGCCCAACCTGTAAAAGGTCTTATTTTCAGCTAGAATTCAGATCTTCCTGTAAGTCTCCATCAGATGTTGGATTGCTTCTTGAAAAATACTATTCTGCCAATTGTCTTTATTATATTTTGTGTTTTGTTTTGGTTTTTTTTTTTTTTTTTCCAAATCTGCTGTTTCTCATAATAGTGATCAAATTGTACATTGCTTTAGGGACATTTTGTAAAGAATTTGGGGGCAGCTGGTGATAAGGAGACTGAGACGGAAGTCTTACTACTTGAACACGATGTCCCTCATCAGCCCTTCTCTCAATCAGTTCTCAGTTTCCTGCCTCAGATGCCCTGGAGCATCAGTGATGAGGTAGGGGCACATTATCCTTGCTAGCAAAATCACCAACTTTTTTCCATTGCAGGTCATATTATGATGTTGCCAAGAAATGAAATCTATAAGAATGAAGAGATGTGTTTTATTTTTGCCTTGGCTCAAATATTTCCTGCGTTTAGAAACGGGATAGTTTTCCTTCCAGCTTGATGGAGAATTTGAAATTCAGTGTTCATTCCCACTGATTTTTAGTTTATATGTCTGATAGCATGAAATTTGTGTCTCCTTAACATCTCCCTCTTAGAGTTAGCCGTGTTTATGTGTTGTAGTTGCAGAACAACATGTTAACTTAAGATCTTTTCTGGGGTATCCTTTTAATTTCATCTTGTCTTTGTTTTGCATAGTAATTGTTTTTTCTAAGTTGCATTTTTCTCTTCGCATATGGTTTATGTAACTACTTTAATTTTCTATAAGCCTGTAGAAGAATTTTGTGACTTCTAAAACATGTATAAAGAGCTCTTCGGTAGATTTTAAGATGCCACAAAATTATTCTGTTGGTTTTCAGGAGACAGAACTGCCATTCAGCAAAATCTAATCTGTATTATTTATTTATTTATGAAATTTATATTGCCACTCATTCGCGCACGGTGATTTAAAACGACTTACAGGAATATGAAAAACCTCATATAAAACAATAAAATTAATAAAAGAGAATAACATAATAAAATAATAACCCCCACCCCAGTGACAACACATAAAAGCCATTTAATGGGCTCCATCTAGCTCTGGGTTCCCCAGGCTCACTGGCAGAACCAGTTCTTCTTCAGCGTCTTCCAGAAGGGTATTAGAGTGGGGGCAATTCTAATCTCTGAGGGGAATGATATCCCAGAGAGAGGGAGTCACCATGGAGAAGGCCCTTCTTCTGGGTCCCACCAGGTGTATCTCCCTCAGGGATGGGAGCCGCAACATTCTCTGCCTCCCTGCTCGAACGGGTTGGATAGATGTGACTGGCAAGAGACGTTCTTCAGATAATCTGGTCCTAAGCCATGAAGGGCTTTAAAGGTGACAAGCAGCACCTTGAATTGAACCCGGAAGCAAATCGGCAACCAGTGCAGCTCCCGCAGGAGAGGTAAAACCTGCACAAAACCATGCAGGCCGCTACATTTTGCACCAACTGGAGCTTCTGGATGCTCTAGCAAGCCTTGGTGGTTTTTTCACAGTACTTTGCCAATGACATGAGTTTCTTTTTTTCTTTTTGAAATGAAATTTCAGGATATGAAGCAGAGGGAGGACTTGAGGCAACTGTGTGTGTGCAGCGTGGATCCTCCTGGGTGTACCGATATTGACGATGCGTTGCACTGCAGGGAACTAGAAAATGGAAACCTGGAGGCAAGTGCTTTCTCGGATCTTTAAAGGCCGGTGTGCATTTTCATCTTTTTATGGAGCTCTTCTTGATTTTTGCCTGCAGTGAAGGAACAAAAGTATCACGGGTAGAAAATGGGAGAGGCCTGGAAGGAATAGCAATAGGTTTAGACTTACATATTGCTGCATAGTGTTTTACAGCAATGCTCTCCAACCTTTGGGGTGCTGTGGCCCATTTCTGTGGTTTCTCCGTGGACCCGTGGGACGTTTCATGCTCTGTCTTCATCCCAGTATGTGCACAGATGGGACAATGCTTGCTTGAACACAGTCCGGTTCCTGGCAGAATGCAGCCCGATGCCAGTCCATCGCTCGGGGATTGGGGACTCCTGCTTTACAGCATTCTCTGTAAATATCTGGGAGGATTACAATGTCAGTACATTTCCCCCAACACCTGAATCCTCATTTAAATGACCTTGGAAGGATGGAAAGCTGAGTCAACCTTCAGCCGGTCAGGATCGAGCTCCACACCACAGGCAGAGTTAGTCTGCAATCCTGCATTCTAACCACTGCACTACCAGAGCTGCTGGAAAAGATAACAGAGGAAGATAACTTCACACGATGTTCTTGAGGACAGTCAGAAATTCAGGAAAAGGTGCCAACTTTCCTGAAAACTAAAATAATCTATCTTTTTCTCTCTCTCTCGCTAGGTTGGGGTGCACATTGCAGACGTCAGCCACTTCATCCAACCAGGAAATGCTCTAGACCAAGAATCAGCCAAAAGGGGCACCACCGTGTATCTATGTGAAAAGGTAAATTCTAGAGAGTTGTTTCGATTATGGCCTGCCAGTGGAGCTGGCGGTAAACTTGGAGAGTGAGGAGTTTGGGGAGGAACATGGGCCAGTCCTGGAGTTTGGGGAAGGTTTTGATGAGTTATCAGCTGCCTTCGGAGTCAGAGATCAGTAAGGCAGAAGAACAGCTGGAGCCTGTTCCCGATGTGTGCATGTGCAGAACTGCCAGGAGAAGGGAACAATTAAGGAACAAGGGTTGACTCAGGAGTAAAGGTATAAGTGAATGGTGAATGGCCCCTCTCATAGGGAATAAAGAGGAGCGAAAGCAGAGTGGTGTTTACAGGAGATAATTAATTCACTTAATTAGGGTGAAGATTTGTTCGTGACGCCTTTCCAAGTATTTTCTGGCACAGCGTTGGGCTTGGAATCTATTAGCCTGGCAACTCTCCAAGCCTGATAAGGTCTGTAGTTGCAAATCAACCTTGAAAGGGAGTTTGCTGGATGTGAACAATAGGAATTCACATTAGCTGAATAAAAAGGGGTTTTGTTGGGACGAGGAGTCTGCCTCATGATTTCGTGAAGCTTAGGTCAGAACAGTTTCCTTCTCTTGCTCACAGCGTGGCTCTCCCATCCCACCTCCTTGAGTAAACAGGAACGCAAAGCTTCTATTGCCCTTGTGTGTTTCAGTGGTTTGAACAGGTGGGAACAGATCTACATTTGAAGCCTTGGCGAGCCTTTTGGGCTTGCCTGGACCATCTCTGTCATCTCACTTTGGAAGTGTTCAGAGGTCACAATGCCATTTCTGTTTCTTGCAGAGAATTGATATGGTTCCCGACCTGCTGAGTTCCAACTTATGTTCGCTGAGATCCAATGTGGACAGGTAAACCTTAACAGTTGTTGATAATCCCATTGTTTTGTGGATTGGAAGCAATAGCACTTAGACTTCTATACCACTTCACAGTACTTTATAGGCCTCTCTAAGCAGTTTACAGAGTCAACATATTGTCCCCAACAATCTGGGCCCTCATTTTACCCACCTCGGAAGAATGGAAGGCTGAGTCAACTTTGAGCCTGTTGAGATTTGAACAGCCAAACTGCAGGCAGTCAGCAGAAGTAGCCTGCAGTACTGCATTTTAACCACTGCGCCACCATGGCAGCTTCATTAACAGCGTAGGCCAGTCCCAGTGGCTGCTTTTACCCCAGAAGTCCAGACTCAACCTCCTCCTCCCCAAAGCCAGTGCTTGGTGTTTAGAAGACACTGTAGTAGGGATGGAACTTAAAATAAGGCACATTGAAATATAATGGGGGAAGGGGACCTTGGCTGACTGGGGAATACCTTGTGGTGTGCTTTCCTTTTCTGTCAGTAACTCTCTTCCTTTCCTTAGGTTTGCTTTTTCATGTATTTGGGAAATGAATCCGAATGCTGAAATCTTGGCGACTAGATTTACCAAAAGTGTCATTAATTCCAAGGTAGGGTTTAAAATGTCTGGAGCCGTTTAGAAAATCCAATGTTGGAGATAATTAATTTTGGACTCTGTTTGACCCTGAAAGGAGCTTGCATTCATTAAAGTGGATATATGTATATAAAAATAATCTGCATTCAGATCTAGATTGCAAACCCTGAAAAGACCCTTCACCACTTGGAATTATTTTACTCAAGAGGAAATCCTTCATTAAACTATCGAAGAGAGAGAGAGAGACCCAGACGAGAACTTTGGTTATTTCTTCTACGCACTGTTCTTTAAGAGTCTGACCTTTTTAAATTTGCTTTTATTTAAAAAAGCAGTAAATTTCCGTTTCATAGATATAATGATTGTTCTGGTGGACAAGAAAGCAACATTTATTTGTGTAACACAAATAATGTACACTACCGTAAAAATGGAGGTACAGAATGAAAATAAAAGTAAAAAGAAATGGTTTTGTTTTCTCCAATCACACATTCAGCAGCCTTGGGCTGTGAGGTCTCGAGCCAATATCAGAAATTTGACGTTTTTTCACATTTAAATCCATTTCTTTTAGAGATTCTCCTCCTTCCCCCATATTCCTTGTTTTCCTTTTTTTGTTCTTTGAAGGCTTCACTTACCTATGCAGAGGCCCAAATGAAAATAGACTCTGCCACGTTGAAGGATGACATTACCACGAGTCTCCGCGGGCTGAACAGGTTGGCTAAAATCCTTAAGAAGCGTCGGCGAGAAAATGGGTAAGTAGTTCAGGCTGCAGGTAACACAAAACATTTTTTCTTTCATGACTCATTAAAACCTTTGGGACCTGACTGGCATTTGCCAGCAGAAGGGAAGGAAAAAGGAAAGGAGAAAGGAAAAGAAAAGAAGGGCAGGGCAGGGGAGGGGAGGGGAAGTAAAGGAAGGGAGAGGAAGGAGAAAGGAAGGAAAGTAAAAGAAGGGGAAGGAAAGGAAAGGAAGCTTTTCAGATGCAGAACTTAATTTCCTCAGAGTTCCCTTTGGACATTTCTAATGGGATCAGACCAGTGGAAATAGTTCATTTCTCTTAAGAGGCCTTCTGGGCTCAGCCACGGATGATGTCCTGGGATGCACAGTTGAAAGGAGAAACACATATTTGATGTATGATGCCAAAGTCTGGCCTCAAGGGGATCTCTGAAAAGGATGAAGAAGCCAAACCAGAGCTCCTCTCTAGAATCTGTTCCAGCTTCGGGGTTCGGCCACAAACGTACTTGGCAAGGCAGAGGGTCACTTGTGAATGAATCCACATTCAATCCAGGTCTCTGAAGGCAGGAGGGCTCTCGGAATGGCCTGCCTGTCTTAAAAACAGACCCTACAGGATTGGGTGGTGGAGTCATTTCACAATAGTGGCAAAAGTTCTGTCTCTACTTTTGTGCAAAATGTTTGCTTTGTTCATCTTCCTTTTAGGGCTTTAACTCTTTCTTCACCTGAGGTTCGATTCCACATCGATAGCGAAACCCACGATCCAATTGATTTGCAGACGAAGGAACTTAAGTGAGTGCCTGGTTTTTTCTTTTTAGGGGGGTGGAGTGGGGAATCAATCTGTCGGGTCCAGAAGTTCCTTCCTCTTAAATCTTTAGGATGCTGTTTTCTAATGATGTTCAGGATAGCCCTGGTATGCTGAAGACACAATAACACGGTTTAATGTTAGAGTGTGAACCAGGTCATTGTCAATTTTAACCCAAATTGTAGCCTGGTACAACGTGTGAGCCCAAGCTATTTGGATAAACATATTCAGAATTGAAAGAGGAAGAGTATCTGTGAAAAGCAGTGAATACTACAGTTTTATAATTCTCGTAGTAACCCTTGTGCTGTTCTGGTATCAACACCATTGGAGGCATCCCCAAGTTTAGAATACAATATAATAGATTGGAATGTAAGGATAGAGAAGGGAAGGGAAGGGTAGGGTAGAGTAGAGTAGAGTAGGAGAGTAAAATACAGGGGAGTGGAGAGGAGAGGAGGAGTTTATTTGTCCAGTGTGATTAGACACACAAGGAATGTGTCTCCGATGCAGAAGCTTTCAGTGTACATGCAAAACAACAGAATAATAATCATAATAATGATACCAGTAAGAGTGGGTAGTAGAGAAGATGAGAAGGATAATAACAATACCACAGCCATACAACCTGGGAGGATATACTTAGACATAAGACAGTTGACATAAGACATAAGTTGGCCAGAAAAGCTTTTGAATGGCAGCCTCAATGAAACTGCTAAATTGCAGCCATGCTTCATTGTGTATTGATGTTTTCCTGCCCTGCAGATGAACAGGACAACCTTACAAGGTTTTATGGTCAAGAGTTTGAACAGAAAAAGCAGATTTCTAAGTGTTGTCTTTCCCAAACTGGATGTATCCCTAAACAATTACAAAAATGCAAGGGTGCTTCACATGGGGGTTGGGTAGTGAGAAGGCCCAGATGCTTGTGAGGGGCATCCTGAGATTGGCATGGCCTTGAGCCACTGAGGTTCTGGAAAGGGAGGAATTAGTGCCACTGATTGAACTTGGGCAGCCCTTGCTAGTTTGTATTGTCCATAGTGCATAAAAGATGTTGTGTCCAGTTACAGGGCCACAGTGATCCTAATTCTCAGTTCCTGCCCCTTAGGGGAAACAAGGACATCAGGTCAAAGCCGCCTGTTTTCTTGGGAGTCTCACGAGCCCCCTTTTCCTTTTCTGCAGAGAGACCAACTCCATGGTGGAAGAGTTTATGCTGTTGGCTAACATCTCCGTTGCCCAAAAGATCAACCAGGAATTTTCAGAGCATGCCTTGCTGAGGAAGCATCCGGCTCCCCCACCCTCCAATTATGACATCCTGGTGAAGGCCGCTAAGTCTAAGGCAAGCCACTCCGGAAGGTCTTCTGCTGGTGCGAAGACGCATGGAAGGCTCTCTGCACATGTGAATGAGCTTCCCTAAATTCTTGCTGACATTTCCTGCCAGTAAAAGAGGCTCAAGAAATGTTGCACCTATTGAGGTTTCTCTCTTAACTTTGAAGTAGTTTTAGAGGAGGTGTGGCATAGGTAGAGTAGAATAGGAGTAGAGTAGGACTAGAGTAGAGTAGAATAAAATTAGAACATAAATAGAATAGAATACAACAGAATTCAATTCTTTATTGGCCAAGTGTGATTGGACACACAAGGAATTTGTCTTTGGTGCATAATCTCTCAGTATACGTAAAAGCTATGAGTGATAAATCAAGACAGTCATAAAAATACATTATCATAAATCACCAGACACAACACTTAGTGATAGTTATAGGATACTAAATAAGCAATCGGCACAAATCATACTAGGAAACTAAATAAAACTATAAATCGTAACGATGCAAGCAACAAAGTTATAGTCATAAATAGAAAAGGGGATAGATAGGTAATAGGAAGGATAAGAAGAAAAGTAATACAGTCTTACTAAATAGTTTGACAATATTGTTAGGAATTAATAGATCCTCTAGCGTAGCACTTAGATTTATATACCTCTTCACAGTTCTTTACAGCCCTCTCTAAACAGTTTACAGACTCAGCCTATTGCTTTCCCAACAATCTGGACCCTTGTTTTTACCGACTTCTGAAGGAAGGAAGGCTGAATCAACCTTGAGCAGGTCAAGATCAAATTGCTGGCGGTCGGCAGAGTTAGCCTGCAATACTGCATACTAAGTACTGCGCCACTCCAGCTCTAGTTCACTAGATGCCTGTTGCCTTGAAGTATGCTAGGTTTCATAGCCTTCCTTGGCACAGAGGCCCTTTTCCGATGGGTGTCAAGAACCAAGTTTGTTGCTGGATTACACCATCAATATTTGTGATACTTATGCAGAATACAGTGAAACCTCATTTTGTATTTCTGCATTTTATTCCAATTTCATTTTTAATTGTTTTTAGATGATTTTAGTAATTTGTGTTTAGAACTCTGCATTTTGATATGGCCTGTGTGTGTGTGTGTGTGTGTGTGTCTTTTAATAACCCTGTAATCACTTATATTGGGGTGGAATCAGGCCAACTGAATGGAGCTGAGTGTTTACTGCCCAGATGCCCTTCCTGTTGCCAATGTGGAGTTCACAGCAGATATCTCTTTGTGCCCAGAGAGAGAAATATCTGCCACTACCTAGCATCGAACCCACAGCCTCTTGATTGTGAGGCGAGAGCTCCACCTCTGGGCTGCCACACCATTCCACTTTGATATGGCCTATGTGGCTAATCAAATAAACTAAACTCATACCTATTTTGTGTTTGTCCACCTTAGGGTTTGGAAATCAAGACCGATTGTGCAAAATCTCTTGCCGATTCCCTTGACAGAGCTGAGTCGCCTTCTTTCCCCTACCTGAACACCCTCTTACGCATCTTAGCCACCCGCTGCATGATGCAGGCCGTGTACTTTTGCTCTGGAATGGACAGTGACTTTCACCATTATGGCTTAGCGTCGCCCATATATACGCACTTCACCTCTCCAATCAGAAGGTAAGGGTTAGGGTTAGGGTTAGGGTAGTAATAGTACCCTAGTAATTTTTTTTAGTTAGTTCTTTTCCATACTGCTTAGCCATGCGTCTCTCTCGGTTGCCTTATCAAAGGCCACGAAACAACATCCGTGGTGGTGCAGTGGTTAGAGTGCAGTACTGCAGTCTACTTCTGTTTGACTGCCAGCTGCCGGCAATTCGGCAGTTCAATTCTCACCAGGCTCAAGGTGGACTCAGCCTTCCATCCTTCTGAGGTGGGTAAAATGTGGACCGAGATTGTAGGGGGCAATAGGCTGATTCTGTAAACTGCTTAGAGAGGGCTGTAAAGAACTGTAAAGTGGAATAAAAGTCTAAGTGCTAGTGCTATCCCGATGTGGCTTCAGTTGCCAGTGAATCTTTTGTTGCTATTTTGAGGTTACACAAAAATGGGAAAGGGAAGTATGAACCCCAAATAAGTCCAACTCCTGTCCCCCCTATTGCATTGCTCTGGATCTCCCAGTTTAGTGTTTGTCTTAGTTTCTATTCATGGAAGCTTAAGAGCTTCTCCTACAAAGGCTGTGGAAAATCCTCACTCTTTTTTATTTGGAAGTGATGTGCCTTTTTTAAAAAAAGTGGGTTTTCCATTGTCATGGAAAAATGTTCATTTATCTCACTGCAGATACGCAGATATTATAGTACATCGACTCCTGGCCGTGGCTATTGGGGTGGACACTACTTACCCTGACCTCACTGACAAGCATAAATTGGCAGAGTTGTGCAAAAACCTCAATTTTCGGCACAAAATGGCTCAGTATGCTCAGAGGGCTTCCATTGCTTTCCACACCCAGGTGAGTCGCTCTTCCCAGCTCTTCCCAGAATGTTAAGGAAAAATGGAATGTTAGAATCAGAATCCCGAGGGAGGCTCATCAGTTGTGGCCTTGCACAGTGCCTTTGTTCACGGTATCACGACAAATCTGTTGTCAGTCACCAGAAGGGCAAGTAGTTTGGAGATGACTCTTGTAAATTCAACCTTTTCAAAGGTTTGGAGTAGAGCTGGATGCATTTTATATCAGGGTGATTTTATACAAAGGCAGGGTTTTATTTATTTATTGACATTGTCCACAAGGCTTGAGCAGTTAACAGCTCCCACTTCCTTTTTCCCTCCAGTTGTTTTTCAAAAACAAGGGTGAAGTCAGTGAAGAGGCCTACATCCTATTTGTCAGGAAGAACGCCATTGTGGTTCTAATTCCCAAATACGGTTTAGAAGGCACCGTTTTCTTTGAAGAAAAGGCCAAGGCAAATGAAAGACTTGTCTTCAACGATGAGGTACAGCTTGCTTTCTTTTGCAAAGGAAAAAAAAAACTACTTTTTTTCTTAAAACGCCTAATTATAGCCTGGCAAAGGGCTCTACAATGATTCAGTGCAGGTAATCCTTAACTTAGAACCTTTTGTTTGGTGACTGAAGTTACAATGGCATTGAAAAAAGTGACAAGATCACTGCAGCTGTTGTGGCCCCTCAGCTGCCAGCCCCTCCAGCTGAATCAGAGGAGGAAGCATGGGGGTCAAGGTCGGCATCAGGGCAACCTGGGAACTTTTGAGGGGAAAGAGGGAATGGAGCTGGCAGAGAGTCAGAGGCAGAGTCTGGGCCATCCATCAGCCCTCAGATGGTGAGTCAACAGCCCCCAGGTCTGGAGGTGGCTGATGAAGAAGAGGAGGCACAGCTGGGTCCAGTACCTGACATGCAGATGTGCAGAAGGCAGAGGAGAGGAGAGCAGTGAAAATCTGTGGGCTGGTCCTTGGGACGGAAGAGCTACTGCTTCTAGCGAACCCCACCCTAGTTCTGGGGATAAAAGGCAGGGGGTGGAGATGAATAGGTGGGGCAGACAATTATTCATCTCCCGGCTGGGCGATGAGAGAGAAACTTTATCAGGACTGTTGGTGTTCCTAATGAAGGAATCATTGATTTAACTTCAGAGGGTTTGTTGTGTTTGGGGAGCTGGGTCAGAACAGCAGCATCCCTATGATCATGTGACCAAAATTTGGACACTTGGCAACTGGCTCATCTTGAGTTGCAGGGACCCAAGTGGGTCATGTGGTTTTTAACAAAATCAGTGGGGAAACCTGATTCACTTTACAACCATGTCACTAACTTAACCACCATAGTACAACTGTGACAAGAAGGGTCGTAAAATGGGTCAAAACTCACCTCAACAACTGTCCGGCTTAGAGCCACAGAATTTTGGGCTCAGTTGTACGAAATATGCTCTTTTCCACAGATTCCTTCTCTCACCATAGAAGGGACAACATTTTGCACCTTTGACAAGGTTAAAGTCAGCATCGTGCTAGATTCTTCCAACATTCAGCATCAGAAAATCCGCATGACACTGGTGGAGCCCAAGGTAGGTTCCCAGTAACATGGATGGTTGCCGTGGAGGGACCCTTGAAGCAGCCCTTGGTCTCTTTATGGACCTTAGCGCAAACTTCTGCCAGACGGGGAAGACCCCAAAATGTCCTGTAAAGGAACACTGGAGCAATTTGGGGATGAGGCCGTGACTTTGAATGGAGGTTTTAGAAGTTGCTTTTGCTTACAGAGGCTTCTCCAAAGGCCTCGTCGATTTTAAAACTTTGTTCAATAATAGCAATAGCACTAGAGCTAATATATAATATAATAATTCACAGTGCTTTACAGCTCTCTCTAAGCAGTTTGCCAATCAGCGTATTTTCTCCAATCTGGCTCCTCATTTTACCGACCTCCAAAGGATGGAAGGTTGAGTCAACCTTGAGCTGGTCAAGGCCAAGCTCCTTGCAGTGAGCAGTGAGTTAGCCTGTAGTACTGCATTCGATAGGGACTCAGTGGCTAAAACGCTGTGCTTGTCGATCAGAAAGGTCAGCAGTTCCAATCCCTAGTGCATTGTAACGGAGTGAGCTCCCGTTTCTGGTCCCAGCTTCTGCCAACCTAGCAGTTCGAAAGCATGTAAAAAATGCAAGTAGAAAAATAGGGACCACCTTTGGTGGGAAGGGAACAGCGTTCCGTGCGCCTTCGGCATTTGGTCATGCCAGCCACATGACCACGGAGACGTCTTGGACAGCGCCGACTCTTCAGCTTTGTAACGGAGATGAGCTCCGCCCCCTAGAGTCAGAAACAACTAGCATGTACATGCAAGGGAACCTTTCCTACATTCTAACCCACTGCATCACCACAGCTGTTTTAATTATTAATTAATAGAGTTTTATTGACAAACCCCTCATATCCTGGACATAAACTGTTTCACCTTCTACCCTCAAGACGATCCTATAGGACATTGCATGACAAAACAACTAGACACAACTTCCCCCCATGCCATTGCTCTGCTAAACAACTAATTCCCACAATACTGTAGGTTGTATTACTACTATCTTTCTCATCTTTCCTATTACCTGTTTCCTTATCTTATGACTATAAATTTGTTGGTTGTATCTGACAATTTCTATTGTTTTATTTAGTATCCTAGTATGATTTAGGCTGATTGCTTATTTAGTATCCTCTGACTATCACTAAGTGTTGTATCTTGTGATTTATGATCAATGTAGTTTACACTTTGTTGCCTGTATGCACACTGAGAGTTTATGCACTGGAGACAAATTCCTTGTATGTCCAATCACACTTGGCCAATAAAGAATTCTATTCTATTAAAAAGTCAAATAACTCTATTGTTTCCTTAACAACTTCTGACATGATTTTCTTATTTTTCAGATATTAGGCTATTCCAGCGATGCTACACAGTCAAGTGCTAATGAAGAACCAGAAATGAAAAAGAAGAAACTGAAAAAGTAACTTCATTTTAGAAATGAATGGATGTTATTTGGTTGGGAGATGAATTATATTTGATTGGGGGGGAAGGATGATCTTTTTTATACTTTTAGAAAAGACTTTTAAAGAAATGGATTAACATTTGCCCATTTTTAAAACCATCCCTGATAAATAATACAATTGCGTGCTGCTGTTCATGTATCTTATTAAAGAATCCAACCAAAACTAAATTTCTGGGTTTTTCTCCAGAAACAGGAAAGAACAGAATATTTTAAAATTTCTGTGACAAAGCAAAGTAAATACAGAGGTTTTGTGAATTTAGAACTGCATTCCAGCTTTTTCATTTGGATGGACCTTTTTAATTCGTCATTCAAACCTTGTTTCTCAAATTTCTTAAACTATTTTTCGGTTCCTTGGCCTATCTTTTTTTTCTTTTTAAAAAAGGAAAACCTGGTACAAGAAAATGATAAATAGGATTGATAATGATCATATATCAGAAGCAGAAAGCAGCCAGGAAAAGCCATGGTAACTTTCACATTTTCCAGGCTCTAGATGAGGTCCCGTCCCCCCCCCATACTTGATGATGATTGAAATATTTGTGATATGATGCTACTGCCAGATAAAGCTATTTTAAGAAGAGCACCTGCTTCCATTTTTCTACGAGAAAACAAGCTGAGCAGATGAATTGGAAGGAATATAATCCCCAAAGGGTTGACAGTTAAAACTTGTAAGCTTCAGATTCACAATTTGTGCTTCGAGTTTTCTAATCTGCACCCCTCTTGTTAAAACAGATAAAATTACCAATCCCTAGTTACTTAATTAACTTATTTAATGAGCACTGTAAAGAAAATCCAGTTCCCCACTAATTAGGGAGGGAGGGATTAAACAGCCAAGGAAGAAAAGTTAAAGTGAAGTTAAATGGGGGAAGTGCCTTCTCTATTGCCAAGATCCCCAGCAACAGCTTTTGAGCTTTTCCATAGCAAGGCTGAAATACAGCGAAAGATAACCTGTCTATGGAGATTCTCAGTCATCCAGGTCATGATTGTCCCAGAGGTGCTTTTTCCAAGAGGCAGGTGGACTTTCTGGTTTTGCTCTGAAGACATTTCGCTTCTCAATTGAAGAAGCTTCTTGGATGAGAAGCAAAACGCCTTCAGGGAAAAAAACAGTCCAGTTGTCTCTTGAAAAAAAGGCACCTTCTGGACAGGAAAACATAACGTTATGGCAATTTTTTAAATAGAGAGATTGAGATTTAGGATTTTGTACATGCGTTCAGTAGTTCCTGTAAAGGTTAAAACAACATGAAGTCAAGTCATTCTTTGGCTTCTATCTTGGCACTAGCCAATCTAAGGTGCCCGCTTTAATAGAAAAGGGGGAAGGATGTTTCCTTATTGTACAGAACCACAGTACTTGTTAAAAAACAACAACTAAGAACAAAAGCAATCCAAGCTACTAATGTGGACTTTTCCCCGAGTATAACAAATTGGGTAGGGAGACCACCGTTACCTTAAACGTATCAAGTTTTGTTTTTGTTTTTTTAAATGATGAAACACAATTCCAGTCCAGTATTGAGGGAAAAAAAATGATTGGGCAGAACGTTGCTTTTCTTTTTGTGCAAAAAGTTGGTTTATTCTAACAAAGAATGTTTTCTCACCTCCTGTTGAAACGGACGTCGTCCTATTTTGCATTCATTGGTAATAAAAACTTTGAAAAACGGGAAAAAGCACAACCACTTTATTTAAAAATTCATCCGTCTCCGATACAATTAGCGTCATCAAGACGCGAAAGAGATTCCTTTTAAACAAATGTTATTGATTTGCACAGAAAACACCTCTTGCTCTGCCACACCATTTGGCATGTTGTTGATGCCTAATCCCAAACTTCCCCTTAAATTTAAGACTGGGGCATCCATATTGGTATGTTGGCAATACTCATGCAAGGGAAGCCTGGTGAAACAAGCCTATGATTGGCCCATTAAGAAACATCTGGCTGTACCTGGGTAGACCAAGGATCAATGCATGTCGAAGAGATGTGGCAGCGTTCTACCCCCAACTGAGTCCTTGTGAGAATCCAAGTGTACAAATGTAGCCCACAACATCCCAGTGCCACCTTGGTGGTTATGGCCAGGCAGATCATCTTTGGGTTCAATTTCCCGTCAGCTGCAGGAAGCCAGTTGTACCAGTCCAGTGCCAATGTCTCTGTCAGAATAGGCATTCAGCTTTGGTGGATGGTCTCTCTTTCTCAATCCCAGTTCGAAGCAGATCTATGCCAGCTCAGATCATTTTGGCAAAGGCACTTCCAAGAAGAGGCTGCTGGATTGACAAGCGTTTTCAGCCCAGTATCCAGATTTTGATTTTCCCTGCTTGGGGGTAGGGGGAGGGAGGAACAAGACCCCAAAGATTGGCCATTAGCTATCTCAACTTTTGCACAGGTTTCCCATATCCCTCAATTTTTTCCCCAAGCCAGGGCTTAGAAGACTGAAGATGCTGTCTTCTTTTGAAGACGAGCCTGGAACCACCTACCTTCATTCTGAAAACATGGATTTTCCTCTGAGCCTCAAATGTGCCATGCTCTCTGTAGCTGAGCTCGCCTCCAGCTGTATCCATGAGACTGCTGGTGTAAGCCTGGGTATTGTAACCACTGTCCATCTATCCAAAAGAAACCAGGGCATAGAAATAATTATCCCAACACTAACAGGGGCAGTAGAGAACATCTTCCAGGGTCTTCCAACTCCACAATTCTACAGTTCTTGGTAGGGGATAAGGGGATGGATCACCAAGAAACACAATTCCAGGAAAAACCAACATCTCCTTTTTTAAAGCCCCTGAGGTGCCTAGGTCTAGTAGATAGTCCTTGACTTATAACAATTGAGCTCAAAATTTATATTGCTAAGTGAAGGTTCAGTGAGCTTCCTTTTACGACCTTGTCATTATTAATCACAGCGCTTGTTAAGTTAGTAACATGGTTGTTAAGTGAATCTGGGTCCCCCCCCCCCCCCCGTTGACTTGGCTTGTCAGAAGGTTGCAAAAGGGGATCACATGACTCCAGGACACTGAAACCGTCATCAATATATGCCAGTTGCCAAGCTTCCGAATTTTGATCACGTAATCGTGGGGCTGCTACGACAGTCATGTGAAAACTGGGCAGAAATCACTTCTTTTGGTGGCGTAACTTTGAAAGGTCACTAAATGAACTGATGTAAGTCGAGGGCTACCTGTATGTGCAAAAATGTCACCAACACCTCCCGGTATAACTCGACATAGGTTGTGCACCTAGCAAGGAGAGCCAGCTGGAAATTGGGCCATTCCTGGGAAGAGGGATCTTCCCCCTCCACCACGGCACCCAAGAACGCTTTTCATTTGGGAGCAATGTCAGGACTGTAAAAAGGTGGCATTTGATCGCTCTTGTGGAAGTTCCTTCCAGGGGAAGAGATGGTCGGCATCCAAACTTGAGAAATAAAATAAAGATGCCGTCACCACAGGAGCCTTGCTAGGTTTATTTTCGGGTGGGATGCTACCGGTTGTTCAGAAGAGCAGCTGACACTGAACCGGTTCGCCTACCCACCCAGGCTCTTGACTGTCCCCAGCAACACTCTGCCAGCCAAAAAACTGTGTTGCAGTAGGCCATGGAGGCCAAAAACGGTCAGCAAGGAGGGGCCTCGCGCAGCCCCCCTGCATTCCATCTTGGCCAGCAGGGTGCTGCAGGCGGCGTCCGTCCGCTCCCCACAGAGGACTTTTAACGCTGATCCAGCCCTCAAACAAATCCAGTTTGACACCCTTGGCCTAGAACTTAGCCTGACCAAAACCCAGCCTGCTCTCATCCTTTTCTATTCCCCCACCTCCTCTGCTCAACTCCTTTGTTCAGCCTGAAACGGGAGGGGGCGGGTGGGATGTTTGGGGCCAGAGCTCCTTGAGCACTAGGCTGACTCTCACCTGCAGACTGCTGCTCTCACAGGGGGAAACACTGCTTTCTGCCAAAGGAGCCATGCAGATGCAAGACCCTTCTAAGCTCAGTCCAGTCACGGCCCCTTTGTCGCATTCAGACAACCCCTTCACCGAGTTCTCATCCAGCATCTCCGGATCAGCAATTTCCACTGTCTGTTTCTCCCCGGGAGACTCCAAGCAGGGCCTGAGTGCCCCTCCTTCGGGGGTCTCTGGTGAGAGAGACTCAGCAGCTATTTCCAAGTGGGACCCCGTTAATGGGACGTCTATTGGGGTCAGGCCCGGCCTGGGACTCCCAGCCGATATGGCCTCGGCTGCTTCCGCCAGCTCTTCCTGGAAGTTCTCCGGGGTACAAGGGAGGCGAAGGAAGGAGCTCTGATACAGTGTGGCGCCCCGGCAGGAGAGGAGCCTCATGGGCGAATGACTCCTTAGCGGAGAGTATTCCACGTAGGGACTCCTGCTGCTGGCGGAAACTTGACGGCAGACGTTGGAAACGGAAGGCAGATCCGGAGAGCGAAACGTGAACTGCCTTTGATCTGCGTTGTTGGTGGAGAAAAGGAGGAAAAAGTCAGCGGGAGAATATGCGAAGCGTGCAGAACCAACTGTCCTCTTGATAAGGTTGCTGGACCCTTCTACCACTAATGGAGGGAGGGACGGGACAGACTGCTCCTTTGAGGATGCCTGAGTGAGGATGGTCTCAACTGTGCTTTTTCAAAAGGCAACTGGGTTACGTCTTTTGAGGAAAAAGACATTTCACTACTCATCCGAACAGCTTCATCAGTTCTAACGGGGGTGGGGGGAGAGATTGTCTTTGGGACAACCATGACCTGGATCATGGGTCTTCAAACTTGACAGGTTTAAGAGTTGTGGACTTCAACTCCCAGAATTCCTCCTCCAGTCATGTTAACTCAGTAATTCTAGGAGTTGAAGTCCACAAGTCTTAAACCTGTCAAGTTTGAAGACCCTTGAGCTGGATGATGGAGAATCTCGACAGAAATTCTTCTAATGCTACATCAAATGCTATCTATCATCCAGTTCTGACTAGATGTTTGGGCAGCGGGGAGATGGAAGGATTGTTTCTGACAGAACTAAATCCTTCCATTCCCCCGCCCTTCACCGCCCAGTCAGAACTGACGAAACTTCTTGGATGAGAAGAGAAACATCTTCCGTGGCATCTACCAGAGCCTCAGTGGCGCAGTGGTTAGAGTGCAGTACTGCAGGCTACTCCTATCACAATTTGGCAGATCAAATCCCACCAGGCTCAAGGTTGACTCAGGTTTCCTGTTAGAACTGATGAAGCTTCTTGAATGAGAAGTGCAACCAGTTGCCTGTTGAAAAAGCACATCGGAGGCAACCATGACCTGGATGACTGAGAATCTCCATAGACATTAAATCTAAAAGTTGGCCTTGAAGGCACCCCACCCTCTGGATCAAACAGCCATATGCTAATAGGAAGCAGGGCAGGGAACACTTTGGACCGCAGGGGGCACTTTGGATTCCCTAAAGATTTAAGAAGAGCCTCCAAACTGATCCCATCTGGACCCCAGGATGAAGATCCTCCTCCTACGTACCTGCCAGCGGAGTCTTTCTTAGCTGGATGCCAACGGGAGAGAAACTGGGCGACGTCAGATTTGCCGGACTCCTGTGTGTCAAGGAAGGACTGGGAAGGCTGCCCAAACTGTATGCCCTGGCATTCCCCTGGATGGGACTGGACGAGAGGTGGCCCTTTCAAGCGCAAGACAGAGATTCCCATTAAGAGCGAGCCACAGAAGGCATCTGTCGCGGTTGCATGTTTCCTAACTCAAGCTTCATGAGCTGACAGCCTGACCTTTGCAAATGGGGAGAGGGAAGGATCGGAATGCAAGGAAAAAGTGGAGGGGGGGAGGGATGGAAGCCCAGCTGGCCCTTGTGAGAAGCTTCAGCTAGCCAAGGTCAACTAGCGATAGGCAGAGCTGGGATACAAGCACCTAATTTACAGATAGCTGGATACAGATACTAGCAATAGCACTTAGACCAGGGCTATCAAATCAGTGTGCTTAAATCTGATCCGCGGAGTTGGCCTGGAAATATCAAAGGACTGGCCCTTATTGCCACAGCCCGTTTTTGGCCTTCCACAGCACTCTGGTAGCCAAAAATGGGGCGCATGGGGACCTCCAGAAGCTGTTAGGAATGTAAGTCACCTAACATTTGGGTTGGAAAATATATAAACTAGGACATTTTAATACTGTCTCTTTAAGGGAATGCTAAAACTGTAATTGGGTGTGGTTCCTCAAACGGCCATAAGATGGAGCCGGAAACCTGGGTTGTTCTGTTCTGTTGTTGCTGAGAGTGTTGCTGTTCCTACATTTTTCCCTATTGACTGATCATAGTTCTTCTTGGATTTGATGTAAGTCTGTTACTGAACTGTTTTTTGATACCGGACTTTGTTATTGGATTATCCCTGGACTAAAAACTGACTGCTTTAACCGTGAATGACTTGGACTGTTTTGTTGAACTTTGCTTAATCGTTTTACTGGAAGTAAAAACCTACATTTTATTATACAGCGTGGCTGTGTGCTGTGTGTTATTATTCACTACTCTCACTACGTCTCCCTGTGTGAGCAGCAAATAAAAATATTCCTAACAGGGAATTACCTCAACAGAAGCCCCACTCCCATTTTGGCCAGTAAAGTGCTGCAGGAGGCGGCTTTCTTCCTCTGCTCTCCCCACTCGACCCCCACTGGCTCACGGAGCTACAAAGCTACACAATGCTGATCCAGCCCTCAAAGAAATCCACTTCGGCACCCGACTTATATACCATTTCATAGTGCTTTACAGCCCTCTCTAAGCGGTGTACGGAGTCAGCCTCTTGTCCCCAACAATCTGGGTCCTCATTTTTCCCACCTCGGAAGGATGGAAGGCTGAGTCAACCTTGAGCCTGGTGGGATTCCATCTGCCAAATCGCAGGCAGCCGGCGGTCAGAAGTGGCCTGCAGTACCGCATTCTAACCACTGCGCTACCGCGGCTCATAAAAATGTACTTTGTATTGTTTGGATGGGAAAACCTCCGATTTGTCTGTATCCATTTAAGCTTCAGTAAAGTGTACAAACGGCCGGGAGTCTTTCTTTGCTAGATGGCTGAGTAGGATTCCTGACAGCATCTAAATCAACACCAGGGAAACCAGCACCCTCCCATCTTTCAGCACTCATCCCTCTGACATCCCACCCCACAAAGCCAAGACAATCTGCAGAAAGCAGTGAGAGTACAGTTTCCCATGAGGGATATCTTTGGCTCTTCGGTCCAAAACCTGCTGGCCTCATCTTGACCTGCCACAATCAACATTTCCAGGATGAGCTACTCACTGAGCTGGAAGAACTTAGAGGGCTCCTGCAGCGGACTGGAGAGAGGTCGATGGAACAGAGGACGCCCAGGGAAGCTGGACCATTACGCAGGCTGGGAGAAGGGGGGAAGTTCTCGGAGGAGAGGCTGCCATTTTCATCCAGAAAGAGCTTCCTCCTCAAGGAGGAGGAGCTCAGGCTTTCCTGCGACTGGTCAGCTGATTCATCGGCTTTGAAATAGTCACCTGAGGAAGAGGACATGAGATGGCACACATAGCCCTCACGATTGGGGACTGTTTCCTTCCTTCAAGCCTGAATTTGGTTAGATGGTGAAATTATATAAATTCAGTTTGACACGCTTGAGCAAGGCTCTTCAACCTTGGCCAGTTGAAGACTTGTGGACTTCAACCCCCAGAATTCCTGAGCTGACGAGAGGAGGAATTCTGGGAGTTGAAATCCACAAATCTTAAAGCTGTCAAGTTTGAAGACCCTCCCCTGCACTTGAGAGTGGGATGGGGGAAGAGCTGAGGTGGATGGAGCTCCAGCCAAAACAACAAAGCTGGACGATGAGTCAGCTGCACTCCAAGGGCTGACTGGCCAAAGGAAGGACGAGCGAAGTTGCTCGGAAACCATCTCACATCCTGCTTGGACAATGTGACAAATTGTTTTGGAAAATTGAGAAAATTCTCGTTATAGTGACGTGGAAAGCCGGGAAACTTTCAGTAGTGGCTTTCCACAAGTTAGTGCAAGATGGTGTATCTAAATGAACTTATTCTTTGAGGAATTGTTCCTTTTATAATGGTTGCATTGCATGGAACCTGACACCAGGGCGGATAAAAATCTATTTTAAAAATAAAAATAATGGATTTTTAGGTTTTTTTTTATTAAACTTATTTTAATAAAATGCTTTTGGAGTAAAAGATATTTTTCTATTTAATATACATTAATATTTTAGTTTATTCTGCTTGTAACGGAGCTTAAGTTATGTAGTTTGAGGCTGTATATTCTGCAATATTTACATTTTTGGTAAACTCATTCGATAGTCCGAGCTCTGCAAGCTGAGATAACAATGCACTGCGTCGATGCATTGACGCACAATTTCCCAGTAACCGTGAGGTAAATCAAAAAGCAAAGTTCAGGAATATTCCTTTATCCCATTGTTTTGCAAATATATGTTCACTGTATGATTGTTTGAGGAGAAATAAAACTGTACCAAGGGTGAGGAGGAAGGGCAAGCAGTAAAAATGAAAGTGAAACTTTCTAAGCAGCTTATAAATATATTAAAGAGCACGTCATTTCAGATCTATCATAGCAGCACCTGTTAGCAGACATCCACTCACCTTCTTCTCACCACGGTCCTCACCTTATGTCACTGCCAAATCACCAACCATCCCATTAAAGTGAATGGGACTGTCGGCGAGTCAACAGTGGGTGACAGGAGGAAGAGTCACTGCAGGGCAGAGATGGCAGTTGCTCTTTAAAAAGTAGGGTTTAGATCAAGTTGATTTATATCAAGCCTTTTTATACTAGTGATTTAAATCAACTTGATTTAAATCAAATCTACCCTGAGGTAAACCCAATCTGACCATTTATGCTTTGCACAAGGTCAAAGGAGAAGAGAGCACAAATCACGAGGGACTCTCTTGGATTCGCGCCCTTTTAGGGGAATTTTGAAACTTGTGGGCCGGGATGGACACGTTTCTCTGTCTTCCACCTCACTCAGAAAAGCTGCAGAGAGGAGGAACGAGGAGCAGCCACAAATCACAACCAAGTTGTTTTGTGTTTTGCAACAGTGGTGAACATCTGGGGCTTGGGTGTAGGATGAGGATAAACAAAAGAATGTGGACACTGATATCCCTTGAAGTCTTGCTGAAGATGATACCTAGCCTGGTAACAAAACGTTCATAAACCCATAAGCTCAAACCCTCACCCTCAGTTGTTTTGTGTCTTTACCACCAAAATATCTAAAAATCCCAGCAACCGGTTGCTGGGTGGGTGTGGCCTATTGGAACTTCTGGGAGGTCTGTTTTTCACCCTCCCAAGGGTCCAGAGGCTTTCCCCGGGCCTCTGGGAGGGCAAAAACAGCCTCCCTTGGGCTCTGGAGGCCCACCAGAAGCCAAAAACAGGCCTGTTTCCAGAGTTCTGGTACTTCCAGGAGGGCTCTTTTTCGCTCTCCGAAGGACCTGGAGGCCAGGGAGGGCAAAAATGGCCCCTCCTGGGTTCTGGAGGCCCACTGGAAGGTAGAAACAGGCCTGTCCAAACCGGTAGAAACCCACCTCTGGTCTTTACACAACCTCTCAAGACTCGTCTTAAAATTGTGATCCTTTCCTTTGATCATACACCTTTGGGGGTAATTCTTTCAACTTCTCCAGTCCAGTTTAGACAGTTATAAGAGACCCTACAGAGCAGCAGACTTATTTTACCAGTTACCTACCCAGTATCTTTTCCAAATCAAAATCCACAGGCAGAGATAACACAGTCTGACAAGCAACTGGAAAAACAACAAGAGTAGAGCGAAGCTGCATCATCAAGCATTTAAAAACCCTCTCTGGTTAAAGTCTCTTCACAATAAAACAGCAACATTTCCAAGGCTGCATTTGGAACAAGCTGGGATGCATTTGTCAGACCCAGAGCAGGGCTAGCCTGATAAAGACCTGAATGGGAACTCAAAGGCAGAAAACGGCCTCCCAAAAAACCCCACCTAGGCTGGACTGCAAAGGTTTTTGCCCCTAGTCACGATGCCAGGAGGATGAAGCAACACAAGCTTCCTTCTTCTCTACTGGTAGTCCTTGAATTATGGCCATAATGGAGCCTGCCCATTGTGGTCATAACATGTCATGATGGTTGTAAAACCATTTTGTTTTGCTGAAACTGAAAGGAACCAAGCAAAACGGTCGTAAAACGTGGTCAAATGACCACGGAAGACTGCAAGTGGCCATGTCTCCTAGTTGCCGAGTGCCAGAAGGGTGGGCACGTTGACTGCAGGGCGAGGGGGGCAACCGTCAGAACTTCACATCTGGGTTATAAGTAGGTAACTCAGGAAGTCCATTAGGAATTTCAATAGTCGCTAAGTGATCAGTGATAAGTCAAGGACCATCTGCACACGCATTCTCCCTACAGAAATGCACGAATATCTCTTCCTATACCAAGTTTACTCTCTCCCTGAAAGTTTTCATACAAACCATTATTTTTCCCAGGCTGCATGACTATTTCTCTGCCGATGGGCGAAACATCGTTGAGTTCCACACCTGCAATTTATGGAGTTCTTAGTGAACAGCTGGAATATCGACAAGGAAAGCATAAAAGGGCATTGCCTGTGTTCGGCCATAACAGGAAAACGCTCCCTTCCCTTTCACATTTTGGCAGTCAGGTTTGAGCAAACGGTTCGACTCGTAGAATCGATCCATCCATCAAACACAGAGGAAAGTACACAAACAATAGCTCAAACTAAGTAATTTTAATTATTGCAATTTAAGCCAACAACTGCAAACCCCACTGGAGCTTAAGATTATGAACCGAGAGAAAAAATTTATTTTTTTCTTGGAATATGCAGTTTTTTTTCCCCTTTAGCTTAGCAAGGATGGACTCAGAAGCACATAGAACAGTCTGTATGCAACCAGATTTCATTTTAATGTATACCAATTAGTGTAGATTCAAAGTGACAATAAAGTTATTTTAAGCCTCCTTTCCTGCTTGTTAAGCCTTGTCTGTTGGAGATCCTGGAAACCAGCCATTTGCACCCCAGGCCTGAACAATAAAGCTTACAAGTGAACCTTCCTGCCTCCAAAACAGAAGCTGCTACTTACATCTGGTTGAATTCAGCTGAGAATCCTTTTTCCCGATGGGATTGGTCCAGGGCGATGGGACAATGGTGCTTTTGGTGAAAAACTAGGAAAGGAGGATAGGATGCGTATTAATGACATGCACCCCCTTTTGCAGGGGATAATCCCAGATTGTAGAGTTTCAAGAAAATGGCAAAGTATTTTCCTGCATTAAACTGATGCTGGTTCCAACACTGAGTAGATTTGAAACTGCTCCCTTTGAAGCGGACTGAGTACCAGACAAGGTTTTCATTTCCTGAGCACCCTCATGTCCACTCGTTGTTCAGGGGACCTTTGAAGGTCACAGCAGGCAAGGAAAGCTTCGTGGGCAGTATCCTACTGAATGGCTGGATTTCACACACCCCAGCTGGCTTGAACCAAGGATGACAATGGTGGTTACCTCTTCAATGGCCCTTTGCTTCCGCTCTTCCACTTCCCTGTCAATCCTGTGAAAAGGAAGGAAGGAAGGGTAAGTGAAGGGCTGAAAGAACCCCCTCCAACACCTGCAGCCACCCCACAGGAAGGAAGGTTGAGTGAGGGGCAGCCAGGAGAACTCCCTCAATGCCTACAGCCACCCCACTTCTCCACCTGGTCTGGCTGAGGTAGAAGGCCTGGCGATGGATGTCCTCTGAGTTGATCTCCACTGGGTCGATCAGGGCCAGCTCGTCAATAGACCACATGAATCGCCCGGGGCTCTGCAGAAACAGGTTCAGGGGGCTTTTGGAGAACCAAGCAACTCCTCTCCTCTGACACCCTCAGCATCCAAATTTCCTTTTGGCCCGCCAAGCCTCCAACACCCATCTCCCTTCTCCCAGATCCCCTCTACAGCAGATCTTCTTTGCCCTCAAGCCAGCCCTTCCCTTCTCTTAGATCCCCTCTGGCCCCAGACCCTCTGTCCCCCCCGAGCCCCCAGCACCCCTAATCTTCTCTTAGATCCCCTCTGTTCCCTCCATCCTCCAGCACCCCAATCTTCTTAGATCCCTTCTGTCCCCAGACCCTCTCTGCCCCCCAATCTTAGATCCCCTCTGTCCCTCCATCCTCCCTAATCTTCTTAGATCCCTTCTGTCCCCAGACCCTCTCTGCCTTCCAGCACCCCTAATCTTCTTAGATCCCTTCTGTCCCCAGACCCTCTCTGCCTCCCAGCACCCCTAATCTTCTTAGATCCCTTCTGTCCCCAGACCCTCTCTGCCCCCCAGCACCCCTAATCTTCTTAGATCCCTTCTGTCCCCAGACCCTCTCTGCCCCCCCAAGTTCCCAGCACCCCTCCTTCCTTCCCCATCTGCCCCTCCCCTTCCCCCCAACCTCTCCTCCTCCTCCTCACCCCCTGGGGCCCCAGCACCGCCTCCCCTCCTCTCAACCTGCCTCCCCCCCCAACTCACTCCCGCGGGCGGGGCGGCGCGGAAGGCGCTGGGACTGCAGACGGTCTGCTCCTGCAAGTGGCGGACGTCGCCGGGACTCTCGAAGGGATTCTGCACCCGGCCGGGAGTCTCGGGCGGCGGCGCCCCCCGCCGTTGCATCCCAGCTCTTCTCCTCTCAGCAGCCCCCACGGTAGGTTCCCCTCCGACCTGCCGCCCCAACGCTTCCTGCCAAGGCGGACGGCTCTTTAACTCCTCCGCGCCAGCCGGCCAATCGGCGCGCGGGAAGGGGGAGTTCCCCGCCCCCTTCCTTTGAAGCAGCCTCTCCGGGAAGAGGCGCCGCCACATTCAAAAGGGAGCGCGACGCCATTGGCTGGGGACGACGCTTCCCTCGCCCTTCTCTTTCCGCTCTATGGTAGCCGCGGTCGGTTTTTTTTCTCCTCCCCCCCCCACACTTAATCTTCTTTCCGTTAGGCTTCCGGGTGAAAGGTCGCGGTCGCTGCCGCCATGGCGACCTCCTCAGGCAACTTAAACGCCGTGAGGGAAACGATGGACGGTGCGTCTCTTCTGTTTGAGGGGGCGGGGGGGAGGACGACCCTCTTCCTCCGGGGCTCCCTCGAGGCCATGCAGACGAGCCCCCGGAGCGAACTGACCCCATCTCCCGTTTTTTGTGTTTTTTTTCTTGCAGTGCTGATGGAGATCTCTCGGCTGCTCAACACCGGCCTGGACGCCGAGACGCTCTCCATTTGCGTGCGGCTGTGCGAGCAGGGCATCAACCCCGAGGCCTTGTCCGCTGTCATCCGGGAGCTGCGCAAAGCCTCCGAGGCCCTGAAGGTGCGGGGAGGAGGGCGGTCCGTGACGCGGGGCTCTTTGGCGGCGGGGATGCCGGGAGACCCCCCACCCCCATCCCAAGCCGGAGAAGCAATTCCTTAATCCCTCTATTCCCAGACCCTCTTTGCCCCCCCCCAGGCCTCCAGTACTCCTCCCCCTTCTTCTAGATCCCCTCTGCCCCAGACATTTCCCCCCCCTCCAAGCCTCAGGCACCTCTCCCCCTTCTGTAAGAGCCCCTCTATTATTCCCAGACCTTCTTTGGAATGGGATGGGCAAAAAAAATGGGGTGCACAGAGGCTGAAAACAGGGTGCACGGAGACCAAAAATGGGATGTGGAGGCTGAAAATGGGGTGCATTGTTGCAATGGCAATCCCTGCAGCCTGAAACAGCAGATGGTCGGAGGCTTGTGCTAATCAGGCAGGGCTAAAGCTGAAACAGGCAGTTTGCTGCAAGGAGGCAAATTGCTGGGAGGCAGGGGGCCAAGGGTGGAGGTGGAAGGGTGGGCAGGGCTTCGGCAACATTTGGTGCATAAGACGCACAGGCATTTCCACTCACTTTTTTGGGGGTGGAAAAAGTGTGTGTTATATCTGAAAAATGTGGTATATTTCCCAATGAATTGGCAGCTCTTGGGCAGCATGATTTCCACAGGCATTTTAGACAGAACGGTTGCAATAAATGTTTGGTGTGTTGCTATTAATTTGCAGCAGCTTATGAACTTACACTGGTATAATCAAAATCCTTTTTCCTAGGCTGCTGACAATATGACAAATTAGGAGAAGATTTTTTTTTTCCACTGACATGAAGCTTCTGAGAATTAGAAGATTTTGCCTTTTATTCCTAGAAGATTTTTGTTGAAGATATTGTGTAAGTTTCTCACAGACGTAGAAAATATAGTGCTTTTTAAATACTTACTAACCAACTATTTTTCAAAAAGGCATTTTGTATCCTTGTATATGATTTAAAAATCTTATGTATTAACAGATATTTCTTTTGTTGTCCCAGTTGAAACACGTGCCTCATATTTGATAAAATGCTGACTATCGTCTAGATGTAGCCAATGGACTTAACATTAGAAGATGGACATCTTCATGAAGGAGTTCACTACGGTGGATTAATTTTTAAAGGTTTATTTCCTGTATATTTCCAATTTTCTGGCTGTTTTGTAGTTAAACAATTGCTTATACTGTGAAAAAAAGGTCAAAAAATAAATTTCAAATTCAAATGTATCCAGTTGCACCACTAACATATTTAACCTTCAGGTTAAGAAGGAAGTTTACATGTTGCAGTTCCGAGAATAGAACTAAAATGAAACAGCATCTTTTCAATCAGAATAGAGCTGGAAGGGAGCTTGGAGATCTTCTAGTCAAATCCCCTGCTCAAGCAGGAGACCCTAGACTAGGGGTGTCCAATCTTGGCAACTTTAAGACTTGTGGACTTCAACTCCCAGAATCCCTGAGCTAATATGACTGAAGAAGGAATTCTGGGAGTTAAAGTCCACATGGCTTAAAGCTGTCAAGTTTGAAGACCCCTGCCCTAGACTATTTCAGACAAGTGGATACCCAGTCTTTTCTTAAAAACCTGTGGTGATGAAGTATCCACAACTTCTGAAAGCAAACTGTTCCACTGGTTAGTTATCCTCACTGTTAGGAAGTTTCTCCTTAATTCCAGGTTGCTTCTTGATTAGTTTCCATCCGTTTCTTGTCCTGCCCTCTGGTGCTTTGGAAAATAAGTTGACCCCACCCCTTTTCTTTCTGGCAGCCCCTCCAATACTGGAATACTATTACGCCAAACAATATATACACTGCTCAAAAAAATAAAGGGAACACAAAAATAAGACATCCTAGATCTGAATGACTGAAATATTCTTATTAAATACTTTGTTCATTACATAGTTGAATGTGCTGACAACAAAATCACGCAAAAATTATCAATGGAAATCAAATTTAGCAACCCATGGAGGTCTGGATTTGGAGTTACACTCAAAATTAAAGTGGAAAAAAACACTACAGGCTGATCCAACTTTGATGTAATGTCCTTAAAAAAAGTCAAAATGAGGCTCAATAGTGTGTGTAGCCTCCATGTGCCTGTATGACCTCCCTACAATGCCTGGGCATGCTCCTGATTAGGTGGTGGATGATCTCTTGAGGGATCTCCTCCCACACCTGGACTAAAGCATCCCCCAATTCCTGGACAGTCTGTGGTGCAACGTGGCGTTGGTGGAGTGAGACATGATGTCCCAGATGTGCTCAATTGGATTCAGGTCTGGGGAACGGGTGAGGCAGTCCATGGCATCAATGCCTTCATCTTGCAGGAACTGCTGATACACTCCAGCCACATGAGGTCTAGCATTGTCTTGCATTAGGAGGAACCCAGGGCCAACCGCACCAGCATATGGTCTTACAAGGGGTCTGAGGATCTCATCTCGGTATCTAATGGCAGTCAGGCTACCTCTGGTGAGCACATGGAGGGCTGTGCGACCCCCTAAAGAAATGCCACCCCACACCATTACTGACCCACTGCCAAACCGGTCATGCTGGAGGATGTTGCAGGCAGCAGAACATTCTCCACGGCGTCTCCAGACCCGGTCACGTCTGTCACATGTGCTCAGTGTGGACCTGCTTTCATCTGTGAAGAGCACAGAGTGCCAGTGGCGAATTTGCCAATCTTGGTGTTCTCTGGCAAATGCAAACAGTCCTGCGTGGTGTTGGGCTGTAAGCACAACCCCCACCTGTGGACGTCAGGCCCTCATACCACCCTCATGGAGTCTGTTTCTGACTGTTTGAGCAGCCACATGCACATTTGTGGCCTGCTGGAGGTCATTTTGCAGGGCTCTGGCAGTGCTCCTCCTGTCCCTCCTTGCACAAAGGTGGAGGTAGCGGTCCTGATGCCAGGTTGTTGCCCTCCTACAGCCTCTTCCACGTCTCCTGGTAGCGCCTCCATGCTCTGGACACTACGCTGACAGACATAGCAAACCTTGCCACAACTCGCATTGATGTGTCATCCTGGATGAGCTGCACTACCTGAGCCGCGTGTGGGTTGTAGATTCATGCTACCACTAGGGTGAAAGCACCGCCAGCATTCAAAAGTGACCAAACCATCAGCCAGAAAGCATAGGAACTGAGAAGTGGTCTGTGGTCACCACCTACAGAACCACTCCTTTATTGGGGATGTCTTGCTAACTGCCTATGCTTTCCACCTGTTGTCTATTCCATTTGCACAACAGCATGTGAAATTGATTGTCAATCAGTGTTGCTACCTAAGTGGACAGCTTGATTTCACTGAAGTGTGATTGACTTGGAGTTACATTGTGTTGTTTAAGTGTTCCCTTTATTTTTTTCAGCAGTGTATTTTGAACCAAACAATCTTGTCCTGAATGAAACAATGTCTTTTGAACTAAAGAATCTTGCAAACTTTTATTACCATCATGCTTGTTGATCAAGCTTTGTAAATGCTGCTCCTTAGCCATAGTGTGCAAATGGCTATTGCACACTATGAAAACAATGTCAGCTCATCAAAACGCTGCAAAAGATATCCCTGGCTTGTTCTCTCAGTTTCACAGGGAAATGTATATCTAATGAAAATGGAAAATTGTACTTAAATCACCAGTAGGAAAAAATATGCGATGAAAATATATTATCAGAGCTAGTTTGGTCTAGTGGTTAAAACCACCAGACTAGAAAGAGTTCAAGTCCTGCCTTAGCCATGAATGCCAGCTAGATGACTTTAGGGCAGTCATTCTCTTAAATTCAACCCAGCTTATAGGGTAGTGGTTGTGGAGAAAATAGGTGGAGGGAGGTATGTTGAATACATTCTGCGCCTTGAGTTATTTGTAAAATAATAAAGAGATGATAAATAAATAAAAAATAAGGTAAAGCTTTTAATGTGTTTATGAAAAAAAACATGTTTCCTTTAAA
Source organism: Hydrophis major (assembly GCA_033807585.1). Lineage (NCBI taxonomy): Eukaryota > Metazoa > Chordata > Lepidosauria > Squamata > Elapidae > Hydrophis > Hydrophis major. The sequence goes on along the minus strand of CM066332.1, from coordinate 15,863,874 downwards.
TACTTTTTTTTTCTCGAATAAAAAATGGTTGGTCTCGCCATTAAACTAATCTCATTGGATTGTGTGCTATTAATACTGACAAAACTTTGTGTTTATCTTTTGTTAAATGTAGCCTGAAAGAAAACAACCTTGTTTTCACGAGTGATGTATTTTCACGACATTATTTTTGGAACCTGTAAGTGTTAAACATTTCAAGAACTGGAGTTTGCTTTATGGTAAATAAAACCAGTCCTTGTGCACATAACTGTTTTGTCTACATCATTAATGGCTGGCACAAGTGTCATTTTGTTGGCATATGTATCTGTCCTTTGAAAATTATAGTCAGGTCCTACCTTTCTGCATTTTTTTTTTGTCCTTATGTGATGCTTCTGACACTGATGGATCTGATGAAAAGATGGAAGTTTCTAAGTAATTTGCAAATCAACTTTGTGTTCCAAAGGATGTTACCTGTTTTGCGTGTATGTGCGTGTTGAGGAAAGCAACTGCAGAAGAGGAAGATGCTAAAATACAGAAAAGGAGAAGGGGAGATTGAAAACTCAAAAACAGTATTGTAACATTAAAAAAATAGCCAAGCAATCCAGTAAAAAAAAAAAGAGTTTCTAAGAAGTGAGTGATCAGAGGCTGGTCAGAGAAATAAGAAACCAAAGGAACAATATAATATTTTTCCACAAATGTTTCCATCAGCTTTTCACTTTGGAAAAAGTAGACTTCTGTGAAATATTTATTTTCCTCTGAAGAAGTAGGCCCAGCTATCAAGCCCCACCCCTTTGATAGTTCAATGTTTTCAAAATAACAAGCTGACAAATTCATGCAGGGTAACCATTGTATTTGATACAAGCATCTGAAAAACATGGTCAGGTCCTGCATTTGCTAAACTACTAGTGTTCTCAACATGTTCCACCAGATGGCAACCAACCCTTGACATCCAAGCTGAAAGAAGGCTTTATAACAATATTTCGTTGCACTAACTTTTGTATGTTGTGTGTGTATAAGCACAGAATCTGTTCTGGCAGTTATCCTTCCACATTCGCCGGATGAGGGATGGGACAATAAAAGTTATGAAACAGATGTAGATAATTTGAAATATCCCTGAAGAAGATGACAGTCCTGCAAGGCTGGATGTCCATGTGTTCCTTTCATCAGGAGTAAGCATGCCTGCTTCAAGCGTTTGGTCCATGGTGCTAATGATGATGACCCTTGTGAAGGAAGTGCTCCCTGGGGATCTGAGAGGCATCTCTCCTTAGCCATCTTGCCTACTCTAGATCTGTTAGAGGGTCATTCCTGGCTGATGTCTGGATCCTTGGAACACCAACTTCTCAGGAGCCTTATCCTCCCTTAAATACATTAGAAAATAAATATAAGAAATCAGATTAAAATTCCATATAAAGGAGAAGCAGGGATCATCCTAGGGCTTCCAGGTCACCTGGTTGATTACCTGGAACCCAAACTTTGAAGGGAACTTCCTTGCCAGTTTTCTTGGGGGGGGGGTGAATGCACCAACAAGAACACCTGGGTTTAAGATCTTGCAATGGGTCCATAAGAATTGGAATCCACCACAAAACCTCCATACCAGACCTTGCCAGACAGGCAGATGCTACCAAGGTAGGATGGTCTTGCAGGTACTCAGGAGCCGCAAAGGGCTTTAGAAAGGAGAACCAGCATGGAAAAACAACTGGCAACTCCCTTGAGCATGAATGGTCAAGCCTGATTTACAGCCAATTTTGCTTAAGGTTTGCGAGAGCCATTTGGGAGAGTTTGCACTGTCCAGAGATTAAAGCAAGTGTGGGATTTTGGGGCGAGATTCTGCTTCTTTACCCTACCTGAAATGGTGTGTTTCCTGGCCATGCCTTTGAAGGGCTAACATAGAGGGATGCTCTCCTTTCTTTCTCTTACCTTCAACCATCCTTTGCAATATGGCTGCTATTCCAATGGACATGGTAATTTTTAATTCCATCCCCTTTATTGGAAAGCTTCCTCCCATGGGCTTCCAAAACAATTTATTTTCACGAAAATAAAAAAGTATTTCCTGGCCTTTCATAACATTTTCCTCTATCGCCATATCCTCCGTGCACAAAGACGCACTGCCCCAATGCATAGGTGATGTGTATGGAGGAAACCTCACCTTCCTTTAAAAAATCGGCTGTGGTGATCTTTTCTGGGGTAGCCAATCTTAGCTAACTAAGCATTATGACTTCTGTTGTTGTTAGTTGCAAAGTCATGTCTGATCCATCGCGACCCCATGGATAATGTGCTCCAGGTCTGTCTGTCCTCTACCATCCCCTGGAGTCCATTTAAGCTCACGCCGCCTGCTTCATTGACTCCATCCAGCCACCTCATTCTCTGATGTCCTCTTTTTCTTTTGCCCTCAAACTTTCCTAGCATTAGGCTCTTCTCCAGTGAGTCCTTTCTTCTCATTAGGTGGCCGAAGTATTTGAGTTTCTTTTTCTCTTTTGTAATAATTTATTTAACAAACATTCCATCTTTCCTTGTACGGTGTGGGTACATATATCTTGTGCATACTATTTGTGGTTAATACAATTTTCTTACCATAAGAAGAACAATTACATTGCATTCTTATTTTGAACTAGTACACATATCTTCTTATAACCATCTAGATTTGCCATAGCTTTCCTCCCCAGGAGCAAGTTTCTTTTAAGATCTTAGTATGAATTAAAAGAACACTTGTATCTCCAGTTACCTTCCTGAATTAAGTAGTTTTGATTAGGAGACAACATGTTGAGTACGATTGGGTAGTAACCCAATGAAATGGAAACAACCCTGTGTGCTGGCAAGAGAAAACACACTTGGATTTCTACCCAATCAATTAGTAGAATGCTTGTATTAACTTGTGGAGGACTTTTAATAACATACCAAAAGGTTTGCAGCATGTGAAACGTTTTGCCCAAAGCTGCAATTAACGCTTCTCCATTAAATTCTCAGAAAATGAGATTTCAGCTCTCCTTCCTTTGCATTTTCTCCTTTAATTAATATGGGAAAGTTTCATCTCCCCTTTGCCAACCAGCCAAAACAGGAATCTCTATTTACCTAAAATGCAGGTAGTCTTATCATTCCCAATTATTGAGATTCAATTGATTAGGAGAAATAAATAATTTAAGCAAGGAGATTGGCAACTGGATGGAGTTGAGCGTTTACTGACCGGATTCCCTTCTTCTTGACGCTTTTGTGGAGTTCACAGCAGATATATTTTCTTTGTGCCCTAGGAAACATCTGCCACTATCTAAGACTGAACTCTCAACCTTATGAGTGGGAGGCTTCACTTCTAGGCCACCATGCCAGTAAACTCTTAGCTCCATCCAATTGCCCTGACTATACCCTGAATTAAGGTATAAATAGGGTCATAAAAGAATTTTTAAGCAGAAAGATAGACCTTTTCTAAAGAAAGTTATCTTCCGTTCTGTTTCTAACCTAAAGAGTCCTAAATTATTTCATTTCTTCGCTTGCAAGTCCAGAAACTTATACAAGAACAACTGATAAGACACAATTACAGCATAGGGAGCATATTGATTGGAAGCATTGCTTCTTTGGAGATAATAGAGACCATGTCCTGGTTGTCATTTGCAGTTGATCTTGGGGTTTATTTTTAGGTTGGCCAGGATTCCTGAGTTTATAATAGCTGGTTGGAGAAGGCATCACAGGAACTTGTGAACTGAACATCTATAGTCTTCAGCTCAAGCACAAACTAAGCCTGTAGTTGAAAGTGGGATTTGCATGGAGTAAGCACAGCTATAAGTGACATCCTAGCACTTAAAACTCTCTCGTGCAAATAGAGTCTGGGATTTCTAGGGTCCGAAGGGTGGGAAGACCCACAACCATTACAGAAACCTGCTCTGATCTTCTTGAAGGGAAAGGGCTGTTCTTTCATCCTTCTTTTCCACAGGATGACCTGCAAAAGAAAAAAGAAAAAGAAAAAAGGGTGGAGGGACATTTAATTTAAGCATTCAACCAGACAATAAGATTTCTCCGTGCTGTTCTATGGGCATCTTCCAGCCTTCAGTTATCCAATTGCCTTGGAAGTCCGGCTGTAAGATACAGGATCTCCATTCATGTCATAAGCCACATATTAATCCCTTTGATTGAATTCCATTAGGCTCCGGACCAGATGAAGTTTAGGCCAGCCGAGCAGGCCTTTAGCAATAAAACATAATTTGGGCTAATCTTCACTTAGGAATGTCTCGGGCTCAAAGTGGACCGTCTGCTAACGCCGGCAGAAGTAATTGCAGGCAGCCTACATGGGGATGGGTTTTTCAATCCCCGCCTTTGTAAGAGTTGCATCTTTTCGGCAGGTGTCCTTTTGAGCAGACAATCTGCTCCTTTGTTCCCAGCAAAGGAGACATGTCAATAGCATGGATAATGAAATCAAAGACTGGAGCAGGGAGGGGACATTTTAATGAATGGGAGAGATGTGGGCTGGAATCTGTATATTTTCCCCGAGACAAGAGGAGATGTGAAAGCCATAAAGAAGCTCAAAAGAACCCATTGGTGGATCATGGTTTCTTAAGCATAGCTAGGTTGATTTGTCTCTCTCTGCCTCCTCTTCTTCAGGGATGAATTTTGACAAGTGTATTCCACATAACAAGGAAAGTGAGATCTTGAATAATACCCCTCAAAATGAAATGGGGTGCCCCTTTGTCAGTCTTCTCCATCTTCTCTGTCTTATTTTTATTTATTTTATTTGTTTGTTTGTCATACATGTATGAGAAAACAAGTATAGGTTTGAACATAAACATGAACAAAGGAAGTAAATACAGATAAATGTGGACAGTAAGACAGGGACAGTAGGCACGCTGGTGCGCCCTTTTTAAGAACCTCTTAGGAATGGGGTGAGGTCCACGGTAGACAGTTTGAGGTTGAAGCTGTGAGGGGTTGAGGCTGTAACAACAGAGTTGGGTAGGGGATTCTAGGCATTAACCACTCTGTTGCCGAAGTTGTATTTTGTGCAATCAACTTTGGAGCAGTTTACTTTGAGTTTGTATCAATTGTTTGCCCGTGTGTTATTGCGGTTGAAGCTGAAGTAGTCGTTGACAGGCAAGATGTTGTAGCAGGTAATTTCGTGAACTATTCTTAGATTGGACTTCAGGCAGTGCAGTTCCAGATTGTCCAGGCTCAAAATTTTGAGCCTGGAGGCGTAGGAAATTCTATTGTGAATGGAGGAGTGGAGAACTTTTCTCAAGAAGTACCTCTGAACCCGCTCAATTGTGTTAATGTCTGATATACAGTGTGAGTTCCAGGCAGACAAGTTGTGTTTGAGAATTGGTCTGGCGAAGGTTTTATATGCCTTAGTTGACAATAGTTAACAGTTGGTCATTTGCATCCTTTTAGAAGGTCGTTGAGGCCATTTGGAGATTTATCTATGTTCTCAGGGTCACCTGAGTAGTGCAAAGGGCCTGAGGACACAAATAAATCTCCAAGTGGCCTTAACAACTTTCTAAAAGGATGCAAATGACCAGCTGTTTGCATGGGATATAAATCCTTCCAGTCTCCATCATCCAGTCACAGCTGAAGAAGCTTCTTGGATGAGAAGGGAAATGTCTTCAAAGAAAAAACAAGAAAGTCCAGTTGCCTCCTGAAAAAGTACCTTTGGGGTAGTAGCCCAGTTGTTAAGTGAATCTGTTTGTCAGAGGGTCACAATCACATGACCCTGGGATATTGCCAACCATCATAAATATGAGCAATTGCCAAGTGCCTGAATTTTGACCACAAGGATGCGGCAACAGTCATAAGTGTGAACAACACACTTTTTTTTTTTTAGTTCTGTTGTAACTTCAAGCGGTCCCTAAATGAACTGTTGTAAATTGAGGTCTAGTTGAGTTCTGATACATTGATGAAGACTCTCAATCATTCAGGCAAAGATCTAAAGGTTGAATCATGGCAACTGGACTAACTTTTTTATTAGTTTGAGACCTTTCGCTGCTCATCCAAGCAGCTTCATTAACCAGAGCAAGTTACTTAGGTGGAGAATCATTGGAATGTACCAATTCTTGCCACACCAACTTCAAGGATTTCCTCCTCAAATAATATTTTCTGTAGTTATGATTGTCAGCATTCCAACTAACCAACCCCAACCCAATAAACTCCAAGACAAACTTTTCCTCAAATATTAATTAGAGTTGTCATATTGGCACATCTTGGAAAACCCCAATCAGAGAGTTCTGGGTTTTCCCTTCCCAAAAGAAAATCAAAGATCCATCCCCTGCATCCATCAGTCCATCACATGGCTCAATCAATTCTTCATCCCAACTGGAGACAGTCACTCCTCTCCAGGTTCAGGCCAACATGTCCTTGACTCTCTGAGAAAGAATGTTGAGTGTAATCTTCTACCTCACTATGAAATCCCCCCTCCCAAATTCGCAGGCACTACCTGTGGCATCCTCGAAGCTTTCAAGTAAAAAATGGCTTCCAAGGCTGACACTGATCTTGATCTAGAACAGAGGTGTCAAAATCATTCTGGCCCGCAGGGTGCTTAGACCTGGCCCATGGGGCTGCCTTGGAAATAATGAAAGACCAAGCTCCATTTTTGCTGGCAGAAGGTTGCAGGAGACCATTGCAGCCAGAAATGGAACTCAGGAGACCGTTTTCGCTGGCCAAGCACTTGGGCCACCACAGGTGCCCCCGACATGAGTGATGTCAATCTAGCCACACCCACCCCAGCTCCCGAGGTCAAACACAACCCTGATGTGGCCCTCAATGAAATTGAGCTTCACACCCCAGATCTAGAAGAATCCAAAAGTTATCTGTCAGCTTTGGAAGCCATATTGAGATCTGATGCTCCCACGCTGCCACAATTGAGCCTGGGAAAGTGGGAGGGGGGATGTATTGGAATATATCTAGTTAGACATAATAACATTCTTTTTCTGATTTAAGGTCAGGTCGTGTTGTGCATAAGTGACAGGAAGTCTTAACTTCAGACTGATGGTGATTGGGCCATATGATGTGATGATGGGTACAGGGGATGGATTTGTAGTTTTTACTTATTGTAAGGAAGCCTGGAACTTTCAGATTTGGGATTCCACAGTTGTGCCAGTTATTATCCAAATAAAAGGAACTTTTGAGAGATGTCTGTCTTGAAGTTATTGGACGGAATGGAAGGTTGCTGGAATGCTGACATTATCTTCTGGTCCTGAGAAAGGAGATTTCAGGCAGTACTGCTGCCCTGAGAAGAATACCAAGGGAATATTTTGATGGGAGAAATAAAAAAAAAAGATTTACAACTATCGGGTGGGAGATCTAGAGAGGGGTCTTTAGGAAACCTGCTGCCCCAAAGCCATCAAAGGAACCCTATCCTGCAATTCACGGCCATTATCCATATCAGCTGACTGCAGAAGTGCGTTTTTGTGAAGAATGATCCCACAATCAATGGGTTCTTTTTTAAAATAACTACAAAATCAATCCGAATTGTTTTATAAATATGCCTGGTATGCACATGTTCAGGCTGAAGGCGGGGGGAGAGAGATTGTCTTCATCTCTCTCTTTCTCTCCCCCTTTTGTTTCTCTTTTAAGAAGGAAACAAGTAAGCAAAATGAATTTTCGTTTGAGTTATTTTATTAGCGTCATGTGAAATTATGGCACATTATTGACTTCTGCTGGAATATATATATACACCCAAGGAACCACAGTTTAACATGTACAAATCAAGATCAATAACGGTTATTTTGCAAAAAAAAAAAAATGCCACAAGGCAATTTTCTGTACGAAATCCCATCGCTTGTATTTACGCCGTGTGAGTAAGGGAGGTGTCTTTTAATTCTCATTGCAACCAAATTATGGTAGAGCTGAGAGTTAATTACAAGAAGAATGGATTCTTATTTGCATTGTTGTTTCCCATTCCAGGTGTGTCCTTTATGGAGAAAATGTAATTTATTTAGCCGGCCTTTTGGAACATTTCTGCTGACCAAGAGGGCCCACTTGTTTTAAGCCATTTTTCCTATTAGAGGAATCGGGTTGAAGTCGAACGCTGCAATATGAAACCTGATGGCTTTTCTGGGAACTTAAGAGGAGTCACTGATACACTGTTAAAGGCAAAGGTACGTGAGCAGCATTAGGGACATAAACAGCAGCAGCAGCCAAGCATTTGGATAACTTATCCAGGCACTAAATTAAATCAAGGGTACCTGCCAATATCTGTCATCCCCTCGGGGGTTTCATGCCCTGCATCCTTTTCTGTATATCACAAAGCTAGAGAGCGTTTTAAATATTTAATAAATATGTGGATGGATAGGTGGGTGGGTGGGTAGGTAGGTAGGTGGGTGGGTGAGTGGGTGGATAGATGGATGGATGATAGGTATATAGATGGGTAGATTGATAGGTAGATTGATAGATAATAGAAGATAGACAGACAGATGTGGGAGCTTCATCACTGGAAGCTTTCAAGAAGAGACAGGACTGCCATCTCTCGGAAATGGAGTAGGGTCTCCTGCTTCAGCAGAGTTGAACTAGATCAGGGGTCACCAACCTTTTGGACCTCAGGGACTACCAAGCTCATAATTTTAGGTCCCAGGGACCACTAACTGGATCTGTGGGTGTGGCCTAATTTGTGGGTGTGGCTTGGTGGTCATGTGACTGGCTAGGCATGGTTTGTATGTAAATATTATAAATATTTATGTAAATATTGAATTTTTTTTATAAAAAAAGAGCAACTTTTTTTAATCAGGCAAAGCAGGCAGGCAGATTGAGCTGCTCACAGAATCACAGATTCATTCAGAGATCTATCTATCTGCCATTGGCTAGCTCAGTCTGTCACATAAAATTTGCTCACAAGTATTATCACAAAATTAACTCACAACAAACCATGCATGTATATATTGATTTTTTTTATAAAAAAAGAACAACTTTTACCCCAAATCAGGCAAAGCAGGAAGGCAGATTGAGTTGCTCGCAGAATCATTCAATGATCTATCTATCTCTCTGTCTATCTCTATCTATCTATCTATCTATCTATCTATCTATCTATCTATTTGCCATCAGCTAGCTCAGTCTGTCAAATTTGCTTGTCGTGAGTCTGCACTGAATTTGCTTGCAAGAAAACTTTCAGTCCTAAGGGAGGTTCAGCTGTACTTAAAAGCAGAGCCAAAGATCTAAAGACTAGCTGGAAAGCAAGAAATCCAACCATTTTCTGCTTCCTAGCTAATCTAAATCTCCCAGCACAGAGAACGGATGATGGTCAGAAAAAGGAAAAATAGAAATTTAGCAGGCAAGTTTACCGGGTAAGGAGTGAGTGCGTGGGGAGGGTTCCTGCGGTCCATATGGGCAGCCCAGCACTTGTGTTTCTGCGCAGCCTGGATTAATTGCTTTGGGGGGATGCTCTTGGGGTGAGATTTCTCTGCAGCCCACTAAAATTTTCCCACCAGTTGGCAACCATTGAACTAGATGACCTTCAACATCCCTTCCAACTCTGTTATTCTATTCCAAGGGTCTTCAAACTTGACAGTTTTAAGACTTATGGACTTCATCTCCCAGAATTCTTTTCCCAGTCATCTTAGCTCAGGAATTCTGGGAATTGAAGTCCACAAGTCATAAACTTGCCAAATTTGAAGACCCTTGTTCTATTCTGTTGAGAGAGGGGGGAATAGGCAGCAGGCAGACAAGGAGAATATTTGTAGCTCAAGGTTGACATGAGGGGCCCTTGGTGCTCTCTGAACTTGTTTTCTTGCAGATGTTTCATTCCCCAAATTAGGTAACCTCATCAGCGCTAGTCAGTGCCAGCACTGATGAGGTTACCTAGTTTGGGGAATGAAACACAGCCTTTTAATTAACTATTGTGGAGTTTTGGTAAAGATTTTTTCCCAAAGCCATGGGAAATGTCTAGTCTCCCCTCGAGCATAAAGCCAGTGGGGTGATCTTGGGTCAATCACTTTCTCTCAGCCTAAAGAAGAAAGCAATAACAGCAAACCACTACGGAAAAACTACACAAGACCTATGGTCCAGGCCATTTCCGAGAACCAGACATGATCAAACAGAAGAGAAACAAATCTATCTTGTTTGATTTGGGGATCAACTTGATTCAGTGCAGAGGTGGTATTCAGCAGGTTCTGACCAGTTCTGGAGAACCAGTAGTGGACATTTTGAGTAGTTTGGAGAACTGGCAAGTACCAATTCTCACTGGCCCTGCCCCCATCTACTCGCTGCCTCTTGAGTCCCAGCTGACTGGCTGGGTCTTCCTTTGTTGCCCTGCAACAAACAGAGCTGGAAAGCAGGTTAGTGGGTTGGGGAGGGAATGGGGATTTTGCAGTAACCGTCCCCTGCCATGCCCACCAAGCCACACCCACAGAATTGGTAGTAAAAAATTTGAATCCTACTACTGATTCAGCGGACATCAATGTGTGGTCCAGCATCCAGGGCATAGAGGGCAATAAGTTGAGGCAGGTTGTGAGAAGGCTTCATAAAGAGTTGCAGCCCCGTCAAAAACCAGTTCCAGCCTGTCTCCTTTTTTTAAAATGTCACAGTTCATTTGCAGCACCATAACCAGAATCAAAAATTAAAAAGCACTGTATAAAAGTCAGTCACATTAAACCTTTAAGGCTCATGCTTCAAGTGCCATAAAAAGCCTACAAAGGGATTTTATATTCTGCACAGTGTCTTAGGACTTTCAATCATATTTTTTTCCTCTCTCTCTCCCAACATAACTTTTGCGAACACTTTAATAGCCTCTAAATGAAAAACTAAACTATGTGTCATTCAAAAAGGAAAAAAAGAAGTTTTATGGATCACAGAATTTAATACAAGTTCTGGACCATAACTGATAAACCTATAACTTGAAATTAATTCTAAATGTTGCAAAAATATTTAAGGAGTATATGTGTTCCACATTCGGACCGATGTAGGAGTGGAAGTATTTGGAAGGTAGAGATTTTCTATGAGAAGTGAGAGTCTATTAAAGTGGTCATTCACATTAACTCCGGCTTGTTCTTCTCTACGCTCCACTGGTCCCATTTGCTGACCTTCCTTTTATGTTCCAATGTTTCAGCCATTCAAAGCCTCATTGGTAACTTATCCATTTCTTGCTCCTGCTCAAAGAAATATTTATCCCCCAGTAGGATGCAGAAGCTTCTGATAAACAACAATAGCAACAACTCCTTGCAAATGGGGCTTAGATAAATGTGTGTTTGTGTGTGTGTTCTTTCTCTGTTAATGAGCAACCCTAACTGAACCAAACTAAGCCAAATTCAGTTTAGTTGTGAAGGTGTCAGGCTAGAAAAAAGGAGATGGTGAACTCTAGTCCTGTCTTAGGCATGAACTTTGGAACAATCCCCAGGACGCTCTGAGATCTAGTCTCTCCTTAGGCATGAAAGCAGGCTGGATGACCTTGGCCCATGCAGTGCCATACTCTCAACCCAACCCACCTCTGTAGGATTGCTTTTGTGGGAAAATAGGAGGGGAAAGAATATGATGTATGTTTCCTGTCTGGAGTTACTTCTAAAGGAATAAAGGCTGGAAAATAGAGTAGAGTAGAGTAGAGTAGAGTAGAGTAGAGTAGAGTAGAGTAGAGTAGAGTAGAGTAGAGTAGAGTAGGAATAGGAATAGGAATAGGAATAGGAATAGGAATAGGATGGAATGGAATGGAATGGAATACAAGGGAAGGGAAGGGAAGGGAAGGGAAGGGAAGGGAAGGGAAGGGAAGGGAAGAGAAGAGAAGAGAAGAGAAGAGAAGAGAAGAGAAGAGAAGAGAAGAGAAGAGAAGGGACCTTGGAGGTCTTCTAGCTCAACCCCTTGCTCAGGCAAGAAACCCTATACCATTTCAGACAAATGGTTGTCCAATCTCTTCTTAAAAATGTCCAGTGAAGTAGAGGAGTAGAGGAGAGGAGAAGAGAAGAGAAGGAGAGGAGGGGAAGGGAGGGGTATGTGGAGAGGAGAAAAGAGAAGTAGAGGAGAGAAGAGAGGAGGGTGAGAAGAGGAGGAGAGAAGTAGAGGAGGGGAGAAGGGGAGGGGGGGTTAGGAGAGGAGGAGAGGAAAGGAAAAAACAGGGATGGGATCCAACCAGTGTAACTACCGGTTTGGTGATTTTACGTTTTCCCTCCCCTCCCCTCCCCCATCCCTTACTTCTGTTCTGTTCTGTTCTGTTCTGTTTTATTCTATGCTATGCTATGCTATGCTATGCTATGCTATGCTATGCTATGCTATGCTATGCTATGCTATGCTATGCTGTACTATGCTATGCTATGCTATGCTATGCTATGCTATGCTATGCTATGCTATGCTATGCTATGCTATGCTATGCTGTACTATTCTACTCCCTACCCCTTACCTCTCTTCTCTTATTTCTCTTCCTTCCCCTTCCTTACCTCTATCTCTACCCCTAACCCTTAATTCTACTCTACTCTACTCTACTCTACTCTACTCTACTCTACTCTACTCTACTCTACTCTACTCTACTCTATTTTATTCTATTCTGTTCTCTGGCCTTTATTACTTTATAAGTAACTCCAGGCCTCAAGCATAGATAATACTCTTTCCTCCACCTATTTTCAAACAACAACCCTGTGAGGTAGATTGTGTTGAGAGAATGCAAGACTCTCAAAGGTTATCATTCCTTAACCTAATAGTATTTCATTTTGATGCCCCCTCCCCAATGCCTTGTAAATCCAATGGCTTCTGAACATTATTCAAAGCTCCTTAAATCCCCCTAATAAATCAATCAGAAGCCAGGTGCTCTTTGAAAGCAGAGGAACAGGGTAAAGTCCAACGGACATCTTTAAGATCGCTCGGCAGTCCCATAACTTTGCTCCTTTATTCATATAAATTTGCAGCTGAGTAAATCCACTCCCTGCTACCGAGCCAAGGTTTTTCAAGGTAAATATTTGCCACAAAGTTGTTAAAACCCCTTAAATACCCAGGATAATAACAATCAGAAGCTAATACCATCCAAGAAATTGACTCTCTGATCTAAAAGTCTTCATTCAAGGGTAAACTAAGCCAGACTTAACTTTGAGAGTTTCTTATACCCAGGCCCATTTTCCTTGCAAGTTTTGACAAATGAGATATCCCCGCCAGTGCTTCCTTGTGGGTAACAGCGTGTGAGGATACGTTATGGCAGCAGCTACAAAATTTATTACAGTTATTTTGTAGTTTGATATTAAAGAACATGATGTATTATATCAGGTGCCTGACCTTTAAGGATCTTAGGACCCAATTCATTACAAACATAAAATTTACATATTATTCAACATTCCCGAAGACCTTTTATGGAGAAATTGTGGTGTGGACGTGCATGAGATTTAAGACGGAAACAGTAGCCCTGCATACAATAAAAACGGAATGGAACACAAGGTGTGATGCCATGAATCTTTTTACCCCGGAAATCGTTCTTCTCAGGAATAAAATTTGCTGTTCCAACCTGAGATCAGGGTGGGATTCTACCAGTTTGGACCGGTTCTATCGAACGGGTTGTTATGATTCTGCACAGTTTGGAAAACTGGCAAATCGTGCCCCTGGCTCCGTTTTTTTTTCCCTTCCTGGGCCCCAGGGAAGCTTTCTGGGAGCAAAAGCAACCCCCCAAGCCCCACCAAAATGGGGGGAGTGCTGCAAAAAAAAGAAAAGAAGCCACACCCACCCAGTCACATGGCCATGCCCACCTAGCCACGCCCACAGAACTGGTTGTTACAAAATTTGAATCCCACAACTTTTCCATCTCTTGTATAGTGTATTATCCTGACCAGAAAGGCCCAACCTATTTCCAAGAGTGACGTTTGGGGGGGACGGGGATGGGAGACACAGATTTTATGATTCCCACCCAATCTTTCCATCTCTTGTTACAGTGTAGTATCCTGATCAGAAATGCCATGAATTGGGGTTAGAGGGCTGGGGAATCTCCAGGGGTGGGCTACCAAGGGTTCGCAGGGGTTCGGGAGAGCTCCTAAACTAAGATTCTGTGCAGTTCAGAGAACCCCCAAATCCCACTCCTGGCTGGCCCTGCCTCTCCCCTCCCCAGGAGTCCCCACGTGGCCCGTTTTGGATGCAGGTAAGTGCAGGCCGTGCACAGAGGCCCAGGGAGGGCAAAAAACAGGCATCCCAGAAGTTTGGGAAGGTCAAAAATGGGCCTGTTTTTGGCTACCAGAGAGCTTCCGGAGCCCAGAGAGGCCATTTTCCCCCTCCCAGAGGCTCAAGGGAAGCACATGGAGGGCAAAACATCCCCCCGCCCCAGCTGTGGTGCAGGAGGCCAACTAGGCCACGTCCACCATGGCCAGGCCCACCCAGCAAGCAAGCAGAGAACCCTTTGCTAAAAATTTTGAAGCCCACCCCTGGATTTTTTCAAGAGTGAAGTTTGTGTGGGGCAGGGGGAAAAGGGTCTTATGATCAGGATAATACTCTGTACAAGAAACAGAAAGGTTGTGTGGAAACAAACCTTTCCATCACTTGTACTGAGTATTATCCTGATCAGAAAATGCCTGAGTTGTTTCCAAGAGTGAAGTCTGGAAAAGAAAAAAAAGATCTTATGATTCTCACTCAATCTTTCCATCTCTTATTACAGAATATTATCCTGATCAGAAATGCCACGAATTGAGGTTGAAGGGGTGGGGGATCTCCCCCACTTCTGGGCTAGGGATGGTATTCAAAGTCAAATCTGTTCAGATTTTGCAGCAGAAATTCAAATCCAGAAAACACACACAGATGACTGATTCTGCAGGATTCATTAACTTCTTTATATACATAATAAGACATAAAGTAAATGTACAATACCAGTAGTAGGTTCTTCCAATGTGGTAGAGAGTTACAGGCCAAAAGCACAAGCAGAAGAGAGAACAGCAAAGAACAGTTTCGCTTCAGAGTTGCAGACAAGACTTGCAGCTTCAGAACTCAGAGCTTAATATAGAGCCATGCCTAGGCTCCTTCCAGTTTCAGTTTCCAAACATTCCTCCTTGGCTGACTTAGTTGCTATTCTAATTCATTGACTGACCTTGTTACCATGCCTCTTCCAGTTCATGAATATTCTGACAAAATCCCTAAAAGTACCCATGGGCTTGTGCTGAGGGGCACAAGGAAAACCCACTAAGGATTATATTCTGCCCCAAATTCCTTTTCTAAAGACATGGACACCCAACCACAATGTGACTTCAAGGATAGGTCCACCTGTCTGCCACCTGGAAGATATTTTTCAACTTGGCTTTTCCTGGTCTCTTCTAAACAGCTCCTATCCTGCTTAGAGGCAAACCAAAATGGGACCGTCTCTTACCACCAAGTGGGAACCAGTGCTAAAACTCACTAAGTAAGAACAATCACGACAATCCAGTTCTGCGATTTGGGCTTGGGCCTAATAAAAATAAATTTTATTATTGCCTCTGCAACTCATTCATTGTTTGGGCTTATCTTCCCAACATTTTCATCTTATTTTGGCGGGGGGGGGGGGGCATGATTGGTGGATTTTGAAAAGGGGATTCCAAACTCCAGAGCATTTCAGGAGATTATTAGGCTGGTCTGCTACAAGCCATCCAGATTTGATGAAGTCTTCCCTTCCTCCTTCTTCCCCTAGAGACAGAAATAACTAGCACATATGTGCAAGGGGAACCTTTACCTTTTACTCCTTTCTCCAATTACAGCATTAGTTAGAGCAAGGGTCTTCAAATTTGACAGCTTTAAGACTTGTGAACTTCAGCTCCCAGAATTCCTCCTCCAGTCATGTTAGCTTAGGAATTATGGGAGTTGAAGTCCACAAGTCTTAAAGTTGCCAAGTTTGTGTACTCATTTTAGAGGGCTGAGGCTTCACTCCATGGCTAAGACGATCACACTGCAGCATCTAATTATGTTAATTTGTTCAGCTCAGCTGATTCGGTTCTTTGACAATATCTTTCAAAGGGCTCTGTGTAGTCCAGATGAAGTTTGGGAACAAGGTAGAATCCCGGGCTGTGAGTCACTCAGCCTTGGCCTACCTGGGGGTTATGTGAAATGGTTATTTTAATACAACTTGGAATCCCAATGGTGCTTTTTCAAGAGGCAACTGGACTTCCTTGGGTTTTCTTTGAAGACATTTCACTTCTTATCCATGAAAAAACTTCTTGGATGAGAAGCAAAATGCCTTCAGAGAGAAAAAAACAGAAAGTCCAGTTGACTCTAGAAAAAGCACCTTGGGACAACCATTATACAGATGACTGAACATCTCCATAGACACAACTTGAAATCTTTCTGGCACCTGTGTTATTGTCTATGACAGGGGTGGGCAACAATGGCTCCTTTATAAGTTATGGACTTCAATTCCCAGAATTCCTGAGCCAGACTCAGGAATTCCTGAACCAGCCTCAGGAATTTTGGGTGTTGAAGTCCACAAGTCATAAAAGGGCCATTGTTGCCCACCGCTGGTCTATGACATGAGAAAAACCTAAACTTCTCTGTAGCCCACAGCTTTCCCTATCCCTTTCTTAAAGCAATATCATGTCCTCCAATTAAAACCAATAAACGCCTGACTGGCAAAGTCAATGAAAAGATGGATGGATTCGGGAATGACTGGATTCAACCCTACTCACTCCTTCAGCTGGAGAACTGGTTGTCTTTGGAGGAAAGAGTCAGGTGCTCTCCAAGGTCCTGAATTTGGGGAAAGCTCTTATTGGGGAAGAGAGAGGCATTTCCTTGCAGAGGATGAGCTCAAAGAGGGATTTAGCATTTTTCTAGAATCTCCATATCTTCCTTGCCATTGTCTTTCTTCCCAAAATGGAACAAACGGACCCAGAACCCTAGGAAGAGGTATCTCAAGAAAAGCATAGGATGGAGAAGTCTTAATCCTTCCTCCTTGTCTCTGTTTGGTTTGGGGATTGGGTGACATTTTCCTCTCCCCGTTGCTTCCTTGGGCTCATGAAAAAGATAAGCGAACACATTCTCCCCCCTGCCCTCTGGACCCCTTTTCAAGGCTAGATACCAGTGGGATGCAGTGCCACCTTTCCCCACGAGAGGGCGCTTTCCCCCAGCTCTTGGCAAGCTGGCGCAGAAGGTCATTTCGTTGTATTGATAAATCACCCAGCCTGATTTCTAAGTGACAGCTCAAACTAACATCAAGCTGGATGAGAGAGAACAAAAGGCTATCAAGCAGCCATTTTCTTGACACTTTTATTCAATCACCGGCAGATTGCTTACGACAGCAATAGCAGCTGTTTTGTCTTCATCTTTCCACATTTGATAAAAGGTGTCAACTCAAATTTTTGTAAATAATTCACTTACTGGGGCCGGCTCCCTTTCCCTCTCTGGGCTCATCATAGGAATCGGGGAGAACAGATCCCGGGCCAGCCCTGCAGTGCAATTCACGCGAAGGTCATCTCTGATCTGAAGGGAAGAACCAATAAGGGTGTGCAGCCACCAAGACAGAGATAAACCAGAGGGGGAGAGGAATCCACAAGAGGGAAGGCAGGTGACTTTACTGCTTCATGATGTTTTTACCTCCTTTTGAAATCTTCACTTCCCTCAGATGATCCTTCTGGTTGTTAGGCGTTTGGGGTTCCCCTTCTTATCTTGCCATGCATTACACTGTCCTCCTCACCTTTTGGATAATCACACAAGGAGCCTGCAAGGTGGATGGTTCCTAGAGTGGCTCTAATCCCACCAGTTGCCAGGGAGGAAGAGAGCGAAGCCAGGGGAAACCCTGAGTCCTCCTTGGAATTCCCTTTCTTCCTGTTCCTGCCAACCGACTAGCCTGGAGCTGCGGTGACGCAGTGGTTAGAATGCAGTATTGCAGGCTAATTCTGCCAGATGCCAGCAGTTTGATCCTGACTGGCTCAAGGTGGACTCAGATTTCCATCTTTCCAAGGTCAATAAAATGAGAACCCAGATTGTTGGGGGTAAGAGGCTGACTCTGTAAACTGCTTAGCGAGGGCTGTAAAACGTTATGAAGCGGTGTATAAGTCTAACTTTTATTGCTATTGCTGTGGATGACATCTGAAGTTGTAAATAAGGGGGTATAAGGAATGCATCTGGAGGAGGCTGGCAGTGGCAAGCAAAAGAGCAGAAAAGCCAAGTGGTTTGATGTTAGCAGTAAGTCCCCTATGCAGTGGCCCTGCCCTCTTCCCCTACCTTTTCCTCACATAATATAATTGAGTGAAACTGAATCTGGGATACAACCACTTGCATAAATGCTACTTCCCCTGGCGTGGGATGGTTTTCCTTAAACAAACAGCAGCTTCCAGGGTTGCCATCAGGGAGAGAGGGCAGGATGGTGCCTCCAGGTATGGGGAAGGGTTGAAAGGAGTCCTGTGCAGGGAAGGAACTCACTTTCTGGGCCCAACTGCAGACCCCCCACTTCCAAGATGCAGTGAAGCCCTTTGTAGATTTACCACAGCACCCAACCACTGTCAAAGCCCCCCTCTCCAAGCTGCATTTGGCCCCCTGGGCATCTCTCACAGCCCTGCAAACAGCCTTCCCCAAACTGACACCTGCCCAGAGGTTTTGCAAATGCATTTTCCCAGATTTCCTGGCCAGCAGCAACCTCAGTGCATCTTAGACAGATGTTGGCTGATCCAGACAAGCATGGGAATCCTGACTTCTGGTCGGGTTGCCCCAAAGTTGCTTCTCCAGCACCCAGGGGCCAGCTCTGTGTTGGTCCAAGCAGTATGCAAAAAGGGTTGTGTCATGGCCCTGTTGGAGCCTGAGTCCATGGAGGAGGACGAGTTGGAGCTGGGGCTGATGGAGGTTGACGGGGTGGCCTCATTGGCTTCAGAGGAATGCAGAGAGGAGCAGGATGAGGAAGCCTCGAGTCCCTTAGGTTTTGAGACAGCTTGCCACCAGGGAAGAGCAGGGACAGGATAATGAGGGAAGAGAGAGCAGGCAGTGGATTTGAGGAGAGACGGAGCTCAGGTGCTCCCTCCTGATCCCTGAGCATGGAGAGTGGAGAGAAGGTGGGAACAGCGCATCCTGAACCAACAACTCAGGAGGAGAGTGCCCCCCTCTCTTCACAAGGAACACCTTGAGACTGAGACTTAAGGAGACACTGTGTGGGAGGGATGCTTGTTGGGAACAAGCACTGAATTTGTGGTGTTTTGTGGGCCGTTGCTGACGTCTGAAGTTCTCTGGACTTCTTGCTTTATTATTGCCTTGTTCCTTTGCCTCGCTGGATTCATTGCCTTGTTATTCCCTTGTTTCTTTGCCTCACTGGACATCTTGCCTTGAAGCCATTGTGCTAACAGCATTTTGCTGGACTACTCGCAACCAGAGGCTGCTAGAGATATGTGTGCAAGTGCTTTGCTCCAGGACTTGCCATAAACATGGGAGTGTTTGGAGGAAAGTTGGAGCAATAAAGGGGAGTTCGAACTATCAGTTGGCCGTGTTGCCTCTGTGCCTTGTCCCAGATCATCACAGGATGGTTGTCTCTCCTGCCACACCACATTGCCAGGAGATGACACCTCGAAAGATGGACTCTCCGTTAGTGACCACAGCTAAGTGCCGTTTGAATTTCCCAGAGGAGGAAAAACAAATACGGCCATTTATTTATTGCCAGGAGAGAAAAAACGGCTATGGCCCTGCCGTGGAATGGTAGATTTAAAGAAAAGGGTGGGGGAAAGGAAGAGATGAATGTCAAAGAGTTCACTTTCTCTTCTTTTGTGAAATATGTTTGGGTCCCAGCTAGAGGACAATTAGAGAACACTATGTGTCCTGTTGCAACAGCTTCATTTGCTTTTATAAGAGCAGAGTGAAACTAATAGAGAGATCTTTGAATTATGGCAACAGGACGCTGAATCAGGTGGTTGACAGTAGCTAAAGCACCCAGATTAAAAATGATTCATCTTGCAAGGCAGCCCCTCTGACTGCATTAGAAAATATATTGAAGCAACCCATGCTGGCGGTTTATCACAACTTGGCTTATACTTTTTAATAGTTTAAAGCCGATAGGCCTGCATTGGAGACCCTGCCATGTTTGCAACTTCAGGGAATTTATAGCAGGTGAGGTATGGAGGAGATAGTGAAGCCCTCCCTCCCTTGATCTTCCTTCAGCCCTGGGCCCTTCTTGTACAAGTCAGGCCTCTAGAAACTAATCCCCAAACATTTTGAGTAAGAATCAGAATGGAGTTGGAAGGGACCCTGGAGGTCTTCTAAACCAGCCCCCTGCTTAAGCAGGAGATCCTACACCAGCTCAGATCAGTGACTGTCCAGCCTCTTCTTAAAAAACATCCAGTGATGAAGCACCCACAACTTCTGGAGGCAAGCCGTTCCACTGGTTTATTGTCCTCACTGTTCGGAAATTTCTCCTTAATTCCAGGTTGCTTCTCTCCTTGATTAGTTTCCATCCATTGTTTCTTGTCCTACCCTCTGATGTTTTGTAGAGTAAGGTGACCCCTTCTTCTTTGTGGCAGCTCCTCGAACACTGGAACACTGCTATCAGGTCCCCCTAGCCAAACCCAAATCTTCCAACCGTTCTTCATATGTTTTCATCTCCAGGCACCTTTAATCATCTTAATTGTTCTTCTTTGCACTTTTTCCAAAGTCTCAACATCTTATTTGTAATGTGGGGACCAAAGCTGGAGGCAGTATTCCAGGTGTGGCCTTACTAAGGCTTTACTAAAGCGGTACTAATACTTCACGTGAATTTGATTCTATGCCTCTGTTTATACAACCAAGGATTGTATTAGCTGTTGGCTCATGTTTAAGTGATCGCCGACTTAAAGAGCACATGACATCCTGCTATTGCATTAACATAGGCTCATACAATGCCCTGAATCAAATAACCCAACACATTAAGCCACATGCAAAATCTCAAGGTTCATGCTAATCGCAAATAGCGTGTTGTATGAATGTACCTCTTAGATCAGGAGTCCCCAAACCTGGCAACTTTAAGACTCGTGGACTTCAATTCCCAGAATTCTCCAGCCAGCTCAGAAGAGCCAAGCTTGGTTAATATGGGGATTAATAGAGGGGGAAGGGATCTTGTAGGTCATCTAGTCCAAACCCCTGCTCAAACAGGAGACCCTACGCCAATTCTAACAGATGGCAGTCCAATCTCTTTTTGAAAGCCTCCAGTGATGAAGCTCCCACAACTTCTGGAGGCAACTTCTGTTCCATTGGTGGATTGTTCTCACTGTCAGAAATTCCCTCCTTATTTCCAGGTTGAATTTTTCCTTGATCAGCTTCCATCCGTTCTTCCTTTCTAGACTTTGGGATCCCAGAACTTGGGGCTAAATGGAGTGAGAGCAGACCAATCCAGAAGAAAGTAGTAAACAAAAGAAATTGATGATGATGATAATAATAATAATAATAATAATAATAATAATAATAATAATAATAATAATAATAATAAAGTGGGAAAGCTACTTCCCTATTTGTGCTAAGAAAAGTTTGTGGATGTTAAGTCACCAGGAACTGAGCTCCTCTCCAAGATGTTTTTAGCCTTAAAAGAAAATCAAAGGATACTTATGCATACGTAAGTGGGACCTTAATGTCTTGTGCATAATTCACCCACTACAGAACAATTTTATGCACAATTACGAGGAGAGCATTTGAGCGGCTTCAAAAATTCATTAGTGGAAATTCTAATTTTCCAACCAAATCAATCTGGCATAAAAAAAAAAAACTTAGTATATTAAGCAACTTTTAATTGCTTTAATTTTAGTTGGCTGGGAGCATGAAGCTCCAGCCAGAGTCAGGATTGCAGTCCTAAGGCCTCCCTGTGAATTGGGAGAGAAAAATGGAAGACAATGGGAAATGGTTTTCTCCTATAAACCAAAAGCACAAGGGACCCGAGGTTTATATCTGGCTGGTAAAAACTACTGTGTTTCCCAGAAAATAAGACCCTGTCTCATAATTATTATTTTTTTCCACTAAAAAAGGGGCACCAGGTCTTGTTTTCGGGGGAGGTTATCCACTGACTAACTTCACTTGCGCGTGTTGCCCCTGGCCTCCTTTTTGCTGTCAGAGGCCTTCAGGAACTTCTTCTTCTGTGGCTGGCAAGGCTTTACTGAAGGCCTCTGCAGATGATAAACAGAGCTCCAGATCGATCCAAGGCTCTGTTATCAGCTACAAATACCTTTAGAAAAGCCTTGCCAGCCTTGCTGGCTGCAGAAGAAATAGGCTGGCAAGACAGGTATCGGGGGTGTGCGAGGCCTGGCTACAACTGTCCAAAGGTAAGTAGTAGAGCAGCTCCACCCCATCCCCACCCTAGCTTAATTTTTACCCATGCACTCTGGAGTGGGCAGGCTCTTAATTAGGGCTTATTTTGGGGGGTAGGGCTCATATCGGGGGCACATGTAAAAATCAAGCTAGGACTTACTTTCAGGGTAGGTCCTATTTTCAGGGAAAGTCCTTCCACTGATTAATTGTTCTAATTATCAGAAATTTCTCCTTATTTTTAGGTTGGTTCTCTACCTGACTAGCTTCTACCCAATGAATAGCGTAGAGTAGGGTAGAGTAGGGTAGAGTAGAGTAGAGTAGAGTAGGGTAGGGTAGGATAGGATAGGATAGGATAGGATAGGATAGGATAGGATAGGATAGGATAGGATGGGATAGAATAGAATAGGACCTTGGAGATTTTCTCATCCAGCCCCTGTTCAAGTAGGAGACCTTATATCATTCCAGTCAAGTGGCTTTCCAGTGTCTTCTTAAAAACTTCCAGTGATGAAGCAACCACAATTTCTCATTAATTGTTCTCACTGTTGAGAACTTTGTCCTTAATTCCAGGTTGCTTCTCTCCTTGAGTAGTTTCCATCCATTTTTTCTTGTCCTCCGCTCTGGTGTTTGGAGAATAAGGTGACCCCTTCCTCTTTTCCTTTGTTAACACAGCCTAGAATTGGGAATGAAGCAGATGCCATGTGGCAAGCTTTCATAAGTCTGGCCATTAGCAAGAAGGAAATTACTGGACAGTTTGGAGGTGAAGAACAGGAGGGAGGAGAAAACAAGTTGAGCCTTTCATTCTCCTTCTTTGATTCTTTGACTGTGGGTTCAGATACATTCCACCATTAGTGAAAGAGATATTCCAGTTGCCCAGGAAAATGAGATGCAATGCAGGCTTCCCACTGCCCACTCAAGTGGACAGCTAGGACAGCTATAATTATTGCCACCTCATCTCCTTTCTCCATTTGGTTCTGGTATTCTGCAGGGCCAACACCCTGCAGCTTTCCATCAGGATAAAAGAAGTCTTCAAGGTGTGTTAGATGTTTGGAATTCTGGGGAATTGATAGGCTGACATATTTCTTCCAGACCAATATTCAACCATCTGTGATTTAGCTGCAGTTCTTTTCTTTTAGGAGAGATATATTTTCATGACATAATAGCATGACATCATCACCTGAGGGTCAAAAGAGAAATATCATATGAATGGAATGGAGTGGAATATAATAGAATGGAATGGAATGAAAAATAGAGTAGAGTAGAGTGGAATGAAGTGGAGTGGAGTGGAGTGAAGTGGAGTGAAATAGAATAGAATTCTTTACTGGTCAAGTGTGATTGGACACACAAAGAATTTGTGTCAGGTGCATAAGCTCACAGTGTACTTATAAACAGGAAGTAATAGGTCATAGATCATATGGGGAGCGAACATGATCAAAATGTTTGTGCAAAAAACTTAATCCTCCAGATTAGGGCTTTCTGGAGACCAACATCAATCTTATTTAGATCTCCACATTTTTGCATAGTTCTGGATCTCAGTTTCATGGCTGATGATGTTATAATTATCTAAAATAAATAAATAAAC
The DNA here is from genome assembly GCA_033807585.1 of Hydrophis major. NCBI lineage: Eukaryota > Metazoa > Chordata > Lepidosauria > Squamata > Elapidae > Hydrophis > Hydrophis major. The sequence goes on along the minus strand of CM066332.1, from coordinate 15,840,269 downwards.
AAATTAGAACTTTATATTTATCAAGAGCTTCCCTTGATGGTCTGAATCTCAATCCCAAGTGAACAATTGTTCAACAAACATGGATCAGCATGTTCTCATGTTCTCTAAAATGGGATAATGTGGAATGGTTAATATATGGCACTCTTCCCTGCCCTTCTCTGCTAACAGTTGGATTTTAAAAAAGGTCCATCATTTTGATGTATAACTTTGTGAAGTCTTTTCCTTGCTGGACTAAGTTTGATTCATTCTGTTGGATATTTAGGCCACTAGCAGGTGTTTCTGGAAGCATTTGACTCATGGGTGATTAAGGGTTAGATCCAGTGATGGTATTCTACTGGTTCAGCCCTGTTCAGCCAAACCGGTAGCTCCGAGGATTATCTGTGAGTAAACCAGTTTGGTCTGATGATCAACTGCTGCCCGGGTCTATTCAGACCTTTATTTCCTTGTTTTGAAGCTCAGCTACTTTGTACAGCACAGTGGATCGCCATATGTCAGCTGTTGAAGATACAGGGAGAGTGAAAAATTGCAGGAGAAGGTCAGTAGCAAACCCTCTGCGTGCCCATCAAACCACACTCACAGAACCGGTAGTAAAAATATATATATATATATATATATTGAATCCCACCACTGGTTAGATCTCATCAGGAGACAGCATGAACTTTTGGAAATTCCTTGGTTGACAAATTTTTGAAGATGCCAGGGAGTCTGGTTTCCCAAATCATACTCTTTGTGAGAAAACCTCACTCTTTCAGTCAACAGCAGCCATACCAGGTAAAACATAGGAATATGAAGCTGGAATTTTTTACCCCCTTCTGCAGGTGTAATCATTTTCAACCCCACCAAATTTAGGCTGTCCTTGCAACATCTTGAACTTCATGGAGCTCAGTTCCTCCTTACAGACCCTTAGAGAAATGTCCTTACCTGATGCAAAATAGGTAAGGTAGAGGTGAAAGTGACAGAAGAATGGATCGTCCAAAGGCTTGGTCAATCTTGTTTGTGGGCACAGCCTTATTCTCTTTGTGTTTTCACAAGGGGAGAATCTGTTTGAGAATTCTGCATTTCTGACTAAGATCTCTAAGAATATTGCTATGGTATAACTTTGGTGAAATGTTCTCTTGCTAGTCCTTGTCATGAATATTTATTTACATCCTAACAGAAATCATTGCTCATCTGAAGGGGAGTTAACAATCCTTAATAGCCTTTTCTGATATGATTGATGCTTTTGTCACTTTCTCCAGTAAATAGGTTTATATTAGCATACAAAATATGCTTTCTGTCCTTTTTACCTCCACATGCATTTTACTGACCACTCACTTAAGATGTAATTTTCCATTGGAGGCGCTGCTTTCATTCCAGGGTCAAACATCATCATCATCTTCTTCTTCTTCTTCTTCTTCTTCTTCTTCTTCTTCTTCTTCTTCTTCTTCTTCTTCTTCTTCTTCTTCTTCTTCTTCTTCTTCTTCTTCTTCTTCTTCTTCTTCTTCCTCCTCCTCCTCCTCCTCCTCCTCTTCTTCTCCTTCTCCTTCTCCTTCTCCTTCTCCTTCTCCTTCTCCTTCTCCTTCTCCTTCTCCTTCTCCTTCCTCTCCTCCTCCTCCTCTTGCAAAAAATGGAATGGAGTGGAATCTATTGCAATGAAGATTAAAATGGTATGGAATAGAGTAGTAATAGCAACAGCAATAGCATGTAGACTTATATACTGCTTTACAGTGCTTTACAACCAGCTCTCAGTGGTTTTACAAGCCAGCTATTGCCCCCAACAATTGGGGTCCTCATTTTACCCACCTTGGAAGGACAGAAAGCTGAGTCAACCTTGAGCCTATGAGATGTGAACTGCCAAATTGCAGGCAGCTGGCAGTAAACAGAAGGAGCCTGCAGTACTGCACTCTAACCACTGTGCCACCATGGCTCAAGCAAACTTAGAGGTTTTAGGTTTTTTTTTTTTCCTATATGATGCCTTCTTACTGGTTATATTTACTAGTACCTGTTAAATATAAAACTACTAGTATTATGGTTACTGGTATTTGGTAAATCCCATAAACTACCTCTACATTTATAATTTGAAAACCAATCATAAGGATTTATGGAGATTCTCAGTCATCCAGGTCATGGTTGCCCCAAAGATGCTTTTTCGAGAGGCAACTGGACTTTCTGGTTTTTCTTTGAAGAGGTTTTGCTTCTCATCCAAGAAGCTTCTTCAATTCAGAGAAGCAAAATGGATGAGAAGCAAAATGTCTTCAGAGAAAAACCAGAAAGTCCAGCTGCCTCCTGAAAAAGCACCTCTGAGAGAATCCTAAGGATAAGGTTCTATTCTGGTTTACTGACCAAAAATATCAAGAAAGCTGTCTAGATGTCTCAAAGGTACCATCTGCATAAAAGTAAATTAAAGAAAAAGCTAGACTCCTAATCCTGCTTTTGAAAAAAAATAATCTGGACAAATCTTGATGGGTTTCCTTCTTTGTTTGTTTAACAATTCCGTAAAAAACAATTCGGTGGCAGTTACAATTTTGCCCTTTGTTTATTTATACAGAACTTCATCATGTTCAAGTTAAGTACTTTTAAATGGAGCTGAGATACCTGCAGTAAGTGTGATTAATGGAAGAACATATGTAAACTTCTCAGATAAATCAAGAGGATTTTAAAGTACTTAAATTTAGGTTGAATTGAGTCATCATTCTGCATAATTCTTGCATGCTTTAAACCTAAAATTGGCTCCTCTGATTGATGGGTTGGTAGGTTTTATTTTAAAAATGTCTTTTTTGTAAGCTCTGTTTTCCACTGAAGCTTCCGAGGCAGGTAATAGAAGTAATACAATAAAAAGGAAAATGGCAATAATGCAAACAAATTAAAAGCAAGAAAGTGATAAAGTGACACAGAAAACCACCTCAAACAGCAATAAGATTTTAGCAGAGCAGAGAAGATGGGAGTAGAAATAAAAATTTAAGGAATAAATGTTTCATACATTTGTCTCTGTCCATACAAACAGTAGTCTATAGCAGGGGTCACCAACTTTTTGGACCTCAGGGACCACCAAACTCATATTTTTTAATTCCACAGACCAGAGACCCTGGGAAAATCCCAAAAAAGTCTGCAGGAAAATTCCCCACCCCATTTTCCTACCGATGATCATTTTTTATTTGGGATCTCAGGATACCATCTCCAGCTCCACTCGGGGGGTGGGAGAGAGAGAGAGAGAGAGAGAAAGAGAGACTTTTGGCTTCATGCAAGGAAAGCAGCAGATGCAGCAGAAGTCTTTCTTTCTCTCTCCCAAACTACCAGAAACGAGTCTTTGTGAGACTTATCGCGCCGATGCAGCCTCTTGGAGCAGGATGCTTGCAGGGTCCCAAAGACTTATTTCTGGCGGAGTTTGGGGGAATTTGGGGGAGAGATAGAAAGATTTATTTTTTTTGAAAAAGATTTTATTAATTTTCTACAAACAAACAAGACAAACAAAACATTAAAACATCAACTCTCATATGTGTTTGGGAAGAGAAAGAAAGATTTTTGCTGCTTTCCTTGCATGCAGTCAAAAGCAGAAGAAGAAAGAAGTGGAAAGAAGCAACCCAGTGGTCAGGCGAGGCACGTGGGGCGAGTGGGGCAAGTTCCCCCCTCCGCACTTTCCCCCCTTCCCTCACTACCTTGTGTCATTCGCAATGCAAACGATGCAAACCTTGTGTTCCCATGGGCCCAGTGGGTGGCACAGCCTTGTGTTCCCATGCAGCCTGGATTAATTGCTTTGGGGGGTGCTTTGGGGTGTGTGTGTGACAGTTCTTGCGGACCACCAAATTTTTTTCATGGACCACCTGTGGTCCCCAGCCCACTGGTTAGCAACCATTGTTCTTTAGGATGGTCAGTGGTTTTCCCTGGTTTCACCTTCTGTGAACCATTTCTAACATTTGTAACCTTTTCTAACGTCTCTCCTTATTCACTGAAGGTTTGTGAGAATAAAACTGCCTTCTCCAACAACTGAACTTCAGAGGCAGCCTGGTTATCCTACAGAAAATATCCCGCAAGAGAGGGATGAAAAGCATTCAGTTCTGAAGAGCCATCAGAATAACAAAATAACAGAGTTGGAAGGGAATTTGAAGGTCTTCTAGTCCAACCCCCTACTCATGCAGGATACCCCATACCATTTCAGACAAGTGGCTGCCCAGTCTCTTCTTAAAACCTTCCAGTGTTGGAGCACCCATAACTTCTGGAGCCAAGTTCTTCCACTGATTAATTGTTCTAATTATCAGAAATTTCTCCTTATTTTTAGGTTGGTTCTCTACCTGACTAGCGTAGAGTAGGGTAGAGTAGGGTAGAGTAGGGTAGAGTAGAGTAGAGTAGAGTAGAGTAGGATAGGATAGGATAGGATAGGATAGGATAGGATAGGATAGGATAGGATAGAATAGAATAGGACCTTGGAGATCTTCTCATCCAGCCCCTGTTCAAGTAGGAGATCTTATATCATTCCAGTCAAGTGGCTTTCCAGTGTCTTCTTTAAAGCTTCCAGTGTTGGAACACCCATAACTTCTGGAGCCAAGTCCTTCCACTGATTAATTGTTCTAATTATCAGAAATTTCTCCTTATTTTTAGGTTGGTTCTCTACCTGACTAGCTTCTACCCAATGAATAGCGTAGAGTAGGGTAGAGTAGGGTAGAGTAGGGTAGAGTAGGGTAGAGTAGAGTAGAGTAGGATAGGATAGGATAGGATAGGATAGGATAGGATAGGATAGGATAGGATAGGATAGGATAGGATAGGATAGGATAGAATAGAATAGGACCTTGGAGATCTTCTCATCCAGCCCCTGTTCAAGTAGGAGATCTTATATCATTCCAGTCAAGTGGCTTTCCAGTGTCTTCTTTAAAGCTTCCAGTGTTGGAACACCCATAACTTCTGGAGCCAAGTCCTTCCACTGATTAATTGTTCTAATTATCAGAAATTTCTCCTTATTTTTAGGTTGGTTCTCTACCTGACTAGCTTCTACCCAATGAATAGCGTAGAGTAGGGTAGAGTAGGGTAGAGTAGAGTAGAGTAGAGTAGGGTAGGGTAGGATAGGATAGGATAGGATAGGATAGGATAGGATAGGATAGGATAGGATAGGATAGGATGGGATAGAATAGAATAGGACCTTGGAGATTTTCTCATCCAGCCCCTGTTCAAGTAGGAGACCTTATATCATTCCAGTCAAGTGGCTTTCCAGTGTCTTCTTAAAAACTTCCAGTGATGAAGCAACCACAATTTCTCATTAATTGTTCTCACTGTTGAGAACTTTGTCCTTAATTCCAGGTTGCTTCTCTCCTTGAGTAGTTTCCATCCATTTTTTCTTGTCCTCCGCTCTGGTGTTTGGAGAATAAGGTGACCCCTTCCTCTTTTCCTTTGTTAACACAGCCTAGAATTGGGAATGAAGCAGATGCCATGTGGCAAGCTTTCATAAGTCTGGCCATTAGCAAGAAGGAAATTACTGGACAGTTTGGAGGTGAAGAACAGGAGGGAGGAGAAAACAAGTTGAGCCTTTCATTCTCCTTCTTTGATTCTTTGACTGTGGGTTCAGATACATTCCACCATTAGTGAAAGAGATATTCCAGTTGCCCAGGAAAATGAGATGCAATGCAGGCTTCCCACTGCCCACTCAAGTGGACAGCTAGGACAGCTATAATTATTGCCACCCCATCTCCTTTCTCCATTTGGTTCTGGTATTCTGCAGGGCCAACACCCATAAATGCAGCTTTCCATCAGGATAAAAGAAGTCTTCAAGGTGTGTTAGATGTTTGGAATTCTGGGGAATTGATAGGCTGACATATTTCTTCCAGACCAATATTCAACCATCTGTGATTTAGCTGCAGTTCTTTTCTTTTAGGAGAGATATATTTTCATGACATAATAGCATGACATCATCACCTGAGGGTCAAAAGAGAAATATCATATGATGACCCTTTGCTGATTTACTTCTATGTGATGATGTTTAAGGATCCCCTATCTAGTTCTCATTTTTCAGTCTGGTTCCCCAGTAATTGGTACTTAGACCAAGAGATAATCTTATAATATTCACATAAAATATTGATGACCAGAAAGAAACGTTGCTTCTCTGTTGCGAAATGCACCAGACTTCACAAAACCCTAATATATGGATTAAGGAAAGTTAACATAATCCTTTTATGGAAACTAAAATCAATTACATATCAGCTTCATAGCATTATAAATGCATTTGGTCAGCAACACATTCTTTCCTCTCTCCAGCAGCTTTCTTTACTGAGTGACTCGCAAGATGTTAAATATTAAAGACAACTAATCAAAATACAATTTGAGAAGGTTTTTCAAACAGAAAAAAAAAAAGCGGGGGGGGGGGGAGGAAAAAATAAATAAAAGAGTGCTTTTTTTAAGCTGGCATGCTGGTATCTATGAGAATATGAGTTTTTAAATTTGGTTTTTTATTTTTATTTTTAAAATGACCACGAATGAAACAATAGCATTTATCAGTAACACCATTATTTAACCAACGTCAAGTATGAGAAGCTAGAAATTTTAAAGCCTAAAACAAATAATTGTACAAGAAGGAACAAACAGTTAGATATGGGGAACTTTTGGATGAAAAGGGTGAACTTAAATCGATCCAAAACTTAGAGGAACAAAGTATAAGGATGAATTGGTTTTCATATGCACAAATACATTCAAGGTATGATGAAGATTCCAAAACGGAGGGATTTTATGATAAGCAGACTGATTTAGATAAGATCTTGATGGGTACTGATGAGAAGGTGATTAAAAAACTATATGGTTATTTACTGGGAATTAAATTAGAGGAAGAACAAGTCAAAGAAACTATGATTGCTTGGGGGAAGAATTTTGGATGTGGGATTGATCTAGAGAAATGGCAAAAATTGTGGTCTCAAAATTATAAAATGACAATGTCAACAGCATATAAAAAAAACTTGTATGAGATGTTTTACAGGTGGCACTTTCCTCCGACAAGAATAGCAAGAATGTTTAAGAATAAATCTGAAAAATGCTGGAAATGTCATCAGATACCCGGCTCGTATAACCATATGTGGTGGACTTGTGAGGATGCTAGAAAATATTGGACTATAATTCGCATGTGGTTGGAAAAAATGACAAAGAAACATATAGATTTGAAACCAGAGATCTTCTTATTGGGAATTTTACCTGATATATATAGTAAAGATTTGAAATACCTGATTGTAAATGTATTAATATCAGCCAGGATTGTATTTGCTAAAAATTGGAAGAATGAGAAAATATCATTACAGGAAGAAATTATTAAGAAAATATTGGAATGTGCTGAGATGAGTAGATTGACATTTGATATCAGAGAGCAAGAGGATAAACAATTTTATGAAATTTGGGATCTTTTTTATAAATGGCTAGATGATAAAATACGATAATAGAATATTTTAGATAATAAGAAATATCTTTATCTTGCTATTTTGCTATTATTTTGTTATTTGATATTATATTTATAAAGGTTTTTTATTTTTATTTTTAAAATGACCACAAATGAAACAATAGCATTTATCAGTAACACCATTATTTAACCAACGTCAAGTATGAGAAGCTAGAAATTTTAAAGCCTAAAACAAATAATTGTTGATTATTTGTTGATTATAAGAGCCTCGGTGGCACAGTGGTTAGAATGCTGTACTGCAGGTCACTTCTGCTGACTATCAGCTGCCTGTAATTTGGTAGTTCAAATCCCACCAGGCTCTAGGTTGTTGACTCAGCCTTCTGTCCTTCCGAGGTGGGTAAAATGAGGACCCAAAATTGTTGGGAGAAATATGCTGACTCTATGAAACTGCTTAGAGGGGGCTGTAAAGCACCATAAGGTGATATATAAGTCTAAGTGCTATTGCTATTCTAATTATATCCAGGAGGATGAGTGATTGAGTACCTGCACAGAACAGTGCCAAACACTTACAATAGATGTGGAGGTGCCAGTTTTCCCAGAGACCCATACAATTATTGATATCTCCCACACTCTATCACACAAAGTGATAGAGAAGGAGGAGAAAGATAGAGAGCAGCAAAGATGGCTCCATGTTCACTTCTACTCTTTCTCATTACTTTTCTCCTATGGTTCTTATTGGGCTTGGAGTAACATCTATGGGTGGCAACAATCCAGATGACCCTTTAGTGGCATCAAAGAGACCTATCTGGTATTAATCTGAATTCTTGCAGGGCAAGGCCATGTGAACAGAATTGTTGATGTGGAGATAACAAGGTGGAACTGAGTGAAATCTTCTTTGGAACAGTGGCGGGATTCAAATTCTTTTATCACCACTTCGGTCGGCATGGCTTGGTGGGCGTGGCTTGGTGGGCATGCTTTGTCACATGATGGCGCACAGCTTTCAGCTGAGAGATAAAGAAGAGAAAAGCGCAGGAGCTTGTGGGAGGGCTGGTCCTGTGCTTTTCACTTCATTTTCCTCTCAGCTGATTGTCGGCTTATGAATTTTTTTCCTCCTCTCAGCTGATCGTCAGCTTTTTTTTACTACCGGTTCAGAAGAACCGGTCCGAAGTGGTAGCATACTTCCACTGCTGTGGAACCCAAGAAAGTTTTGAGAATCCACCTTATTTCCTGCCCCACAGTGAGGTCTCTCCAGATGTTGAACCAAGAGTCCTCCTCACTGCATTGAAACTTGACTGGCATCGATGAAAGCTGGAAAGAGACTTCTGATTCACTGCCTATAGTGCAGATTTCTTGTTTTGAGTCAGAAAGCTGCTTTTAAATGATAGGAAACTTGGGGTAAAGGCAGGCTCAGCAGGTGACCTGCTGTTTGCTTAGATTTAGAATGTCAGCTCTTTTAAAATTCACTTACCAGCTGTATTATCTCCTGAAAAGATGGCAGCGGCAGAGTTTCCAAAGAGAAATTTCACAATATTCCATTTTGATCAAGCAAATCTCAACTGGGATCAAGATAACCAGCTCCAGCCACACTGGGGAGGTCTACAGACATCAAAAGATTTCAAACTAGCAAATGTACTGAATAATGAAACATATGCAGTTTATCACCAAGGATCTGAACCTGATTTTTTTTTCTCACTTTATATTGATTCATTCTATGTTTAGATATCATAGAAAAACACCACTCTCTTTAGTCATCAAACTGAGAGGGTTTTTTTTTTTAACTTTAGTCATTCATGAGCTCTATTAAAATCAACACTCTTGGCTTCCTTTCATAAAATAAACTGAAGGCAATGAATCACAAGCAAAAATCTTTAGTGATGTCAAATGTTCTATGACATTATAGCACAAGTGCTTGTGATGTCACCGGTCACCCCACAGATGCCTTCTTCCATGAGGACAAGGCCATTCTTGGAGATGAAAATAATGATGGCTCCAACACTTTTCTGTGCCAGTTTCTCAAAGTTGGGACAAAGAACATGATACACATCAATGTCCTGCCTTCAACAGGATCCATGCTTTCATTCAGGTCCATCATCTCAGGTCAGGGATAAGAACTGCAACTCTTGCAGATATTGATCAACCAACATGCTAATGATGAGTGAAACCTACTGGGAATTTTAGTTCAGCAACATCTGAAGAACTACAAGTTCTCCAATCTGTTTTCCCCACTGTGCTTCAATGATAATTTTGAAATAAGCTCCCCAGGGTCTTTTCCAAAAGGAATTGGACTTTCTTGTTTTCTTTTTTTTCCTCCTTCAAAACATTTCGCTTCTCATCCAAGAAGCTTTGTCAGTTCTGATTGAATGGTGTGGAAAAATGGAAAGATTTATATTCTTTGCAGTCATCTGGCTGTTAGCACTCTGAAGATTGGTTATTAGCTCTTTTGATAATGACCAAATGACTGCAAAGAATATAAAGTGTTCCATTTTCCAACATTCAGTCAGAACTGAAGAAACTTCTTGGATGAGAAGTGAAATGTTTTCAAGGAATTAAAAAACCCCACGAAGTCCAGTTGCCTTTTGGAAAAGCACCTTTGGGACAACCATGACCTGGATGATTGGGACTCTTCATAGATATCTGGATTACCCTTCACTGCAAATATTACTTAATAGGGATTTAAAAGTGAATGGAAACTCATCAAGGAGAGATTCAACCTAGAAATAAGGAGAAATTATCTGACAGTGGGAACAATCAACCGACGGAAGAGCTTGCCTTCAGAAGTTGTGGGTGCTTCATCACTGGAAGCTTTCAAGAAGAAAATGCACAGCCATTTGTCAGAAATGGTATAGTCTCCTGCTTGAGCAGGGTGTTGGATTAGATGACCTACAAGGTCCCTTCCAACTGTTCTTTCTTCTCTTCTCTTCTCTTCTCTTCTCTTCTCTTCTCTTCTATTCTATTCTATTCTATTCTATTCTATTCTATTCTATTCTATTCTATTCTATATCCAGTTCAAATTGGCTGCCAGGACTAAAGTGTTTTAGACTTCCGTGACACACTCAATATCAAATAAGCAAACCCAACAGCAAATAAATAAAAGTTAGCTTGAGTTGCTGTGTGAATCCAGGCTAAACGATCAGCTGATGAGTCTATGGATGACATTAACTTTCAGATAACTAAACAATGATTAATTAACATGGATCATGATGTTATGAGAAGACAACAGTTGTTAAGCAGTTGTTAGATGGAGGTCATGTATAACCAACTTGTTTCCTCAGTTTTCATGGGATCTCCAATGTTAGCCAGAAGAAATCTAGACATTTCTCTAAATTTACTGCACTTTAAAAATCAAACAGATTGCAAAATGTTGCTCCCATCCCCAAATACTTTAGGCTGTCTACACAGTGTTCTGACTTTACATATCACATTTATATCGTTCACTTTAATAAGTTTTGCCTTTGATATGCGGTATGATTTGCAGAGATTAAAATAGCATTCTCCTAATTCTTAGATGGCTTTGATCTTGTTTATTCCATATCTAAATATGTGGACTGAAAAGCCTGACAGCATATATCAAAACTGGAGAAGTAATTAAGTCAAGAAGCTAATCCCTTCCTAGTTAAAGCAAGATCTAGTCTGAAAGGAATTTTTATCTGTACTTTGTATTCCATCAAAATCATATAAATGCATTTGGAAATTCAAGAGAACATTTTAAAAGGTTTTTTTAACAGATAATATTATGTCTTAATGTTGTTTTTTTAAACAAAGTATTTTCCATTTGTAGCCTTGTAAACCATTGATGTAAAAGAACAAAACTTCACTGTGTTGTTCTGACAGCTACAAGAATATTCTGCGCACAAAAATGGACGAATGCTTTGATTCCCTTAATAGACAAATGGCTGCAAAAGTTGATGGACTTAGCAGAGATGACTGAATCGACTGCTTTGCTTAAAGAAAAGCATGCAATTAAATTTGTTTCTACTTGGAAACCACTTCCCTGGACTTTCTTCTTGAGGTGGAAAAAATTGAAGCTTTGATTTTGGGTTTTGCTGATTAGACAGGTTTATTGTTATAGAAATGGCTATATATTATTATGTCAAAGTAAAAAGTTAAGGTTGTATTTTATTCCTTATTCTACTGCACCAAAAAGAATGGAAATCAATGCTTTTCTTTTCCCCTTTCCCCTACACTTTTTCTCTTCCCCTTTCCTCCTCTCTTTTCCCATCATTTTCATTTTTCTTTGTATTTTTATATTATATTTTGATAAACTAATACATTTTCAACTGAAAAACTTAGCTGAATTGTTATAGAGATGAAATCCTATTATGGCGACTGGTACATTTCAATTTTGCCAGAGTTAATGGTCTAAGTTTTCCCCGCCCCCCCCCCCCCCCATTCCTTTTCCTCATATCAGAGGTGGGATATTCAGCAGGTTCTGACCAGTTCTGGAGAAACAGTAGCAGAAATTTTGAATAGTTTGGAGAACCAATAGTGCAAATTTTGAATAGTTTGGAATACCACCTCTAACTGGCCCTGCCCCCATCAATTCTCTGTTTCCCGAGTCCCAACTGATCGTCTGGGTCTTCTTTTGTTGCCCTGCACAGGAGAACAGAGCTGGAAAGCAGGTCAGTGGGGTGGGGAGTGAATGGGAATTTGCAATAACCTTCCCCCAGGAGTTGGTTGGGAATGGAGATTTTGCAGTATCCTTCCTCTGCCACACCCATGCCCACAAGCCACACCACACCCACCACACCATGCCACGCCCACCAAGCCACGCCTATAGAACCAGTATTAAAAATTTTGGAATCCCATCACTGCCTCATATGATATATATTCACAAAATTTTAAAAAAACAAAAACAAAATCCTGTAAAATACCAAATGCACACACCCATTCATTAACATAGCAATGGTTCTTATAAAAGTAAAAACTTCAATCTGAAAACATGCCAGGGATTTCCGACGCCAAAGAAACTGAATGGAAAGAAATTTGAATTTTTAATTTTAAGGCGCTGTCAAAAGAGAGTCATTTTTCACAATTGTCAGACTATCCTTACACATTCCGAACATCTGATAATCTGTCATACTCATTGTCACCCTGTAAAGCTGACTTGGAGATAAGGTGCATTATATTCAATGGGACATTCTTCAGGAAATCCCGTCTAGACAGAATATTGTAAAGTAGATCATATTCGTTCAATATCTTATTATACAATGCATCTGTCATGCCCTTGGTAGAGTTGGACTCTGAGGGAGAGGAGTTACAGCTGACAGGGAGTGGAGGAGTTGTTGTGGAGCTTGTGGAGGAGGCTGGGGAAGGGCAGAGGCCGGCAGTCAGAGGAAGAACCAGGCCCTTCCCCTCTGCATCCTAGCATACGCAGGGAGGAACAGAGAAAGCAACAACTTGGCTTATGAGAGAGGAAGCAGCCATGATCTCCCTCATTGGTTGCAGCTGGGGAGAATAGTATATAAGAGAGACGATTACAATACAGCATTGCCAGAAACAAAGCGTGTATTATTTTGGGCTGAAGTTATCTTGGTTGGTGTCCTTCCAACAGACTGTGCCTTGTCATCTCCTTGAATCTGGAAATTACTTATCCTGGTCCGTTGTGGAAATTTTGTCATTGTAGTTTGTTTTGGTTTTTTATTTCACCTTTATCTGCTCAATAAGTTCAGACTATATTGCTTTCTTTTCAAGACTATTTTTGAGTACATTTTATCTCCAAATGAAAATGATTGAACAGTGGGGCCAAGCTGGAGGCATTAAAGAACATTTATTTACTTTTTGGATTTTGTTACATTTGTATTATACTCCTGGTCATCACAACATCTGGCTAACTTACTGTACTGATTTATGGATTTATTTAGAGAATTGTCAGACTCCCTCCAACCAATATCAGTCATTGCATTCCAGCATCTCATCCACCAATAGTATTATTTAAATACAGGTAATCCACCACTTACAACAGTTCATTTAGTGCCCATTTGAACTGTTCTGTACGCTTCATTAACATATTTGCAGATACCGCGCTGTGATTGGTCAGACCGCACGGCAACCTGATTGGCCGAGCGAGCCGCACTGATTGGCCCGCTGCAAATAATTGGTGAAAACTAATCGTGGGCGATTCAAAGTGGTGCCATTGGCCGCGGCCGCCGTGGCCAGAGAATAAAAGCCACCATTTTCTTCTGCAGCCCGAGCCGATCTCGGGACTTAATAAAAGAGCTAAAAGAAGTCACTGCTCCCTAGTCTCTTTCCTTGTGATGGACACAACACTGGTGATGAAGGTGGGATTCCAAAACTAATCCCCACCGAGCACGTGGTCCCGAGGAAACCAGACCGACAAGATGGCCAGCATCACACCACCCGCACCTTTTAACAAGCTACTGAACCTGTACACAGACAGGTTCCTGATGTTCCTCGAAAGTAGTAATCTCAAGGACACAAACGGGCAGAAGAAAAGAGCCATCTTTCTGACACACTGCGGGCCCGCAGTGTTTAAGATGGCAAAAGCCCTTGTGAAACCTGAGGATGTCAAGGCGATGGACTGGGACGATCTCGAGCCGTTGCTTCGAAATCACTATGCCCCCACCGTGCCCACCCTCATCAGGCAGCACGACTTTTACCGGCAGGACCAGAGATTGGGTGAGAGCATTCGCGATTTCGTGGCAGAATTGTGAAATCTTGGAGGCATGTGTGGCTTCACGGACATGGATGAGACACTACAAGACCGCGTCATCCTCGGCCTCAGAGACCCGGTCCTACAAAGCTGACTGATGGCAAAAGGTGATATCTCCCTCGCTGATGCCCTTGCCAAGGCCACCATAGCTGAGGCAACCCAGAAATCAGCAGCCCGGATGCGGAGACCGGACACTGGGGAAGGAGCCACGACCTCTGAGGCGGGGGCAGCAACCAAGGCGTGTCCAGAAGCAAGCCGCCGAGAGGTCACCACCACCCACCATGGCGACCTTGACTCCGCCTCCGACACCACGGACGAAGAAGAGGACATCCATCGACTTCACACAGAATGAGACCGGCACGATTGATGGAGTCGTAAGTCGGGACCCCAATGTGCCAGATGCGGAGGCGACCACCCCCGATCGGAGTGCCGTTTTTTCAATGCGATTTGCAGACACTGCGATAAAAGAGGCCACATCGCCTGAATCTGCTGGCTCAAAAAAGCCTACAGCCCCCGGCGGCGAGACAACAGCGACCGGAGATGAGACGGCACCCCCCCTCCCGGCTCAGGGACCCCCAAGCCAAAAGCCGTTGGAACCGGGACAGAAGGAGCCGGTGAAACGGCGAGAACCGGCAGAGAGAGGAAACCCACCAGATGGTCATCATCGGCCATTCATCAAGTGCAGACGCCCGAAAGGTATACATGGAAGTTGGCATCGAGGGCCAGCCATGCAAGATGGATGTGGACTCCAGGTCCTACCTCTCCATGGTTGCATGGCGGGAACTCAAATGCCTGGTGCCCACAATCCACAAGAGGGGGCTGGAAAGCCAGAAGTTAATCCTGAAAGACTACCAAGGAAATCGCATCCCAGTCATCGGAACAGGACACTTCGAGGTAACTTTCAAAGGGCGCACAGCAAGCCTTCCCCTGACGGTCATGGACTGAGACCGCCCCAGCCTTCTGGGACTACAGTGGTTCGCGCCGCTCGGGATCGAAGTGACGGGCATCGACTACGTCACAGAGACCGACTGGGAAGAGCAACTCGCAACGGACTTCCAGGAAGTGTTGACGGCACCCTAGGCAAGTACCGAGGGCCCCCTATTTCCTTCAGTTTAGACCCCAGCATTCCCCCGATATGCCTAAAGCTGTGGCGGGTACACTTCGCACTCCAGCCAAAGATCGATGAGCAGATAGACAAGCTCATCAAACAGGGGGTCCTAGAGCCAACTGATCACGCCTGGTGGGAGACCCCCATAGTCACCCCAGTCAAGCCCGATGGGTCGGTGAGAATCTACAGGGATGATAAGGCCACCCTAAATTGCACCTTACAAAAAGCGCCTACCCCGTCCCAGTAGTGCAACACCCCCTACACTCACTGGGAGGAGGCAAGGTCTTTGCGAAGCTTGACCTGGCGCAAGCCTACCAACAGTTGCTGGTCGACACAGAAATCGCCAAGGCACAGACCATAGCAACCCACCGGGGGGCTTTTTGTTGTAAGAGGCTCCAGTTTGGAGTCAGCGTGGCCCCTGGAATATTCCAGAGCCTCATGGAGAGACTCTTGAAAGGAATCAAGGGGGTGGTGCCCTACTTCGACGACGTGCTGGTGTCAGCAGCCAACCAACATGAACTGGAGGGTTGCCTAAGGGAGGTACTAACAAAATTCAAAGAGGCCGGGCTAAAAGTAAAAAAGGAAAAATGCCAGCTGCATACAGAGCAGGTCAAGTTCCTAGGATATCTCCTAGACTGGCACGGCATTCACCCAACCGAAAAAAAAATCAGAGCCATCAAAGAAGCCCCCAGACCAAGGAACAAAATGGAATTGCAGGCATTTCTCAGGCTGATTAATTTCTACAATGTTTTCCTACCCCAAAAGGCAACCGTGGTGGAACCGTGGCATAGGCTGCTCGATAAAACAGCCACCTGAACTTGGGGGAAATGAGAGGAAGCCGCTTTCAACCAAACCAAGAACCTACTCACATCGGATGCGTCCTCATCCAATACAACGAGACCCTTCCGCTGACCGTCACGTGTGACGCATCGCCGTCCAGGATCGGGGCAATCCTCAGCCACACACTCCCAAATGGAAATGAAGCGCCCATCGCTTTCTACTCGAGAACCTTGTCGAAGCCGGAAAGGAACTATAGCCAATTCGACAAGGAAGCCCTGGTAATCATCGCCGCAGTCAAAAGGTTCCACGAGTACCTCTACGGCAGAACATTCACCATCATCACCGACCACAAACCACTGTTGGGCATCCTGGCAGGAAACAAGGCCACCCCGAACATTCTATCCCCAAGAATGACAAGGTGGTC
This sequence comes from Hydrophis major, assembly GCA_033807585.1. Lineage (NCBI taxonomy): Eukaryota > Metazoa > Chordata > Lepidosauria > Squamata > Elapidae > Hydrophis > Hydrophis major. The sequence goes on along the minus strand of CM066332.1, from coordinate 15,823,945 downwards.
TGAGTTCCTCGCCGCCTACAGTTACTGGCTGACCCACTGACCCGGCAAAATGATCACACACGCAGACGCCTTGAGCCGCACCCCGCTACCTGAACTGGACGCCGACCCAGCACCCATAACATCCACCCTGAGCATCGAGGCCATACCCAACCCCCCCTAACCGTGTCTGACATTGCCCATGAGACTAATAAAGACAAACATCTGGTGTGGGTATTACAATGGGCGGAGAAGGGTTGGCTGGAAAAAGACATCGACGAAACATTCAGGACTTTTAAAAACAAGCAAATGGAACTTTCCACGCAAAAGGGTTGTATACTATGGGGGGACAGGGTGGTAATTCCAGAAAAATTACAAAAAAGGTTTTTAGACTTGTTACATGAGGGGCACCTGGGCGTTGTCAGATTGAAAGCTTTGGCAAGAAGCTTCACGTGGTGGCCAGGGATGGACAAGCAAATCGAAGCCTGGGTGGCAAGCTGTAAACAATGCCAAGAATCCAGGCCAAGTCCACTCACCGACCCAATCCTTGAATGGGAAACCCCCAGGGGACCATTGTCCAGGGTACACATAGATTTTGCCGGGCCCACAAAAGGACACACATTTCTCATAACAGTAGACGCTTACTCCAATTGGCTGGAGGTAAGCGACATGAGAACGACCACCACCGAGGCCGTCATAAAAGAACTCAATAGACTATTCTTAACCCATGGCCTCCTGGACATGATCATCTCAGATAATGGACCGCAGTTCACTGCACTGGAATTTGAAAAATTCCTAGCAGAACGGGGAATACGGCATGCCCTGACAGCGCCAGCCCATCCGGCGGCGAATGGTAGGGCGGAACGAATGGTCCAATTCACAAAGAAAACAATTAAAAAAATCGAAACAGAGAACATGCAGGAAAAAATAAATAAACTACTATTTATTCAACACATAACACCAAATACAACAACCAACAAGAGCCCCGCAGAACTCCTAATGTGAAGGAAACTAAGGTCCCCCTTAGATAGGCTATACCCCACATACAACCCCGAAAAACCCACTGACTCATCAAGCAAGTACCGAACATTTACATCAGGAGACGCGGTATATGCAAAAAACCTTAGAGGGGACCCCCTCTGGATACTGGCAACGATAACCCAGGCGACAGGTCCCCACTCATACCAGCTACAAACAACCGACGGACGAGTATGGAAACGACACATCGATCAAATAAGATCGAGAACAACCACGGGAAACACAACTGACATGGAAACAAACACAGACATACATCCAGGAAGAGAAGGGAACCCCCCCCAGCACAAACCAAGAGGGGAGGAAACCAACCCGGGAACCAACCCCAACCAGAAAGAAACCAGGAATACTCACCAACCGAGACAGAAACAGATAGCCAACTTGAAGCCTCACCAGGGAGAAGCAACCAGGCCAGCTCTACCAGCCCAGAAAAACTGAGCGGGAGCGGTAACACCAGCAGCTCGACCAGCCCGGGAAGACTGGGAGGGAGCTGCGACGAAAGGCCTGGCTCACCCTTCCAGGCGGTTCCATTGACGAGTCAGAGAGCAACACAGAACCCGACCGAACCGGCCGAAGACCAAACACCAACTCACCTGCGCAGGTCAAGTAGACAAGTACGGAGCCCCGCCTACTTACGGGACTACGTTACGTAGGACCATACCAAGAGGTGAGGGGTGTTCTGTACGCTTCATTAACATACTTGCAGATACCGCGCTGTGATTGGTCAGAGCGCACGGCGACCTGATTGGCCGAGCGAGCTGCACTGATTGGCCCACCGCAAATCCCCGCGATTGGTGAAAACTAATCGTGGGCGATTCAAAGTGGTGCCATTGGCTGCGGCCGCCATGGCCAGAGAATAAAAGCTGCCGTTTTCTTCTGCAGCCTGAGCTGATCTCGGGACTTAATAAAAGAGCTAAAAGAAGTCACTGCTCCCGAGTCTCTTTCCTTGCGACGGACACAACATGAACTAAGAATGGGGCTGAAAGAAGTGACTTTTGACTATTTTTCACACTTATGACTGTTGAGGCATCCCCATGCTCATGTGATTTACTTCCAGATGCCTGAGAACCCACGTTTATGACAGTTGCTGTGTCCTGGAGTCATATGATCCCCTTAACAACCGTGTTCTCTAATTTCAGATCTGCAGTGACTCACTTAACAAATGTGGCGAGCAAAGTCGTAAAATGGGATAAAGCTCACTTAACAAATTTCTCACTTAGCAACATACATTTTGAGCACAATTATGGTTGTAAGTTGAGGGCTACCTGTAGAGTAAAATGAGAAGGTAATTTGACTGTCCAGATGTTTGGACTACAACTCCCATAAACCCATATCAGCATGGGAGAGCTCAGCCCAAGTCTTCTGAAACACTAAATTGTGTGTCCAGGTATATTGTCATAAAAAGACATAATAATGGGCCCTGAACTTACATGGAGGAAAAAAACCTTAAATTGTAACGGTAATTGTTGGTTAAATATCAACAGATTAGAGCAGAGATTAGATCAAGTTTATCTTGTTGGACTTTTTTTAAAGGATGAGAAGGTTCCAATATAGTTTTGCAAGCATGACAGAGGGAGAAAGCAAGAAATTACTCGGCTGCATTGGGTTTTCAAAAGGAAGGAAGGAAAGAAGGACAATAGGAAAGAAGGAAGGAAGGAAAGATAATGAAATGAGGAAGGAAAGAGATAAAGAAAGAAGGAAGGAAGAAGGACGGAAAGAAGGAATACATAATGAAGTCGATGAAATATCACCTCCATCATACTATCAGAAAGGGACACAGATATGAATCTTTTGATTTGAAATACTCATCAACAAATATCACAAATGTGTTAATTTAAGGTAGCCAATTATGTGATGTCAGAATTTTCTCTCACTATCACGCTTGGGGTGATCTTTAGCTCTTGAAAATTTATGCTACCATTGCTTTTTGCCCTATTATTAATTTTTCAGAATAATTGCTGTTTGCTACTTCAAAGCACAGGGTTACTTTTTGAAAAGAAGTCTTCTCCTGAGCTCTTTTCCCCCTATTCTCAATTCTCCTTCCTCCAGTCTTGTGGTGTGTGTGTGTGTGTGTGTGTGTGTGTGTTGATTATGGAACTACAATTATCATGAGATTTTTACTCCCTTTCATTTGTTTCTGCAGTGCCGGCTGTTAGCGCCATTTCATGATTATCTAAAACTGATTCGTATCTAAGCACTGTTCTTCATCTTCATCTTGATGAATACTCTGCCAGCTACTCCCATCTGTTTCTGCATCCTTGGATGGGCTTTCAATAGGTACCTCATTTGTGGTTGCCTTTCACAACTACAATCATCTTCAGAAACACACCTTGGTCTGTTCTTCGAATCTGATTTGGGTTTCTTTACCTTTGCATCTCTAAGAAAGCAATCATGTGGTCATTAGTAGAGGAATCAATGCCAAATGCTGTTATTTCTGGGATTAAACCAGATCCTTTTTTACCCCTTCTGTTTTAGTATTGGGTCTGTTTGTCTTGCAAGCCTCAAAATGTTTCATATCAAATTTCGAGTATCACATGGCTTGCTATTTAAATCAACTTTGAACTTAGTGAGCATTCCCATGTGGAATGTAAAATGACACTTGGACAAACATTAGGACAGAGTTTGTTAAAACTTTACTGTGGGTTGTTTGAATATCGAAAGAAGCATCAGACAACACTCTTATTCAGGGCGCGATTTTAAATCGAGTTGATCAAACCATGGCTTGTGATTATTTCTCCTGGTTTAATTTGTTTATTTTTGTGACCTGCCCAAGTCTCTTTCTGCAGCATATGGATAGAAACCCTGCCCTCAATAATCAAGTCTCTTGTTCAGTAAAGATTTATTTCCCTACTCCAAAGTCTTGATCCCATGTCATTATCCTTGTAACTATCTTCTTCCCTGTGCAACTACCAATCTCAAATCTTGCCATACTCCAACACAGGTGAGAAATATGACTTGCAAATTCCAACCCCTATATTTATTCCCAGAAAGCAAAATAATATGTCAATTTATTAGAAAGTCACATCTCACACTAAGAGATGCCATATAACCAAAAGGTAAAAGTAAAGATTCCCCTTGCACATACGTGCTAATTTTTTCGGCTTTTAAGGGGCAGTGCTCATCTCTTTTACAAAGTCAAAGAGGCAGCGCTGTTTGAAGATGTTTCCATGGTCATGTGGCTGGCATGACTGAATGCTAAAGGCACATGGAACCCTGTTCCCTTCCCACCAAAGTGGTCCCTTTCTTTCTACTTATATTTTTACATGCTTTTGAACTGCTAGGTTGGCAGAACCTGGGACAAGGAATGGGAGCTCACTCCATTACATGGCGCTAAGGATTCGAACTGCTGAACTGCCGACCTTTCTGATCGACAAGCTCAGCGTCTTAGCCACCGATCCACCGCATCCCTTAACTAAAATGTAGCACCTAGCACCTATCCCGTGACCTCTTTTGAGGTCGTTGGGGCGCCTGCGAAGATTTAACCACCACGCTTCTCCATCCGTCTCTGTCCTCCACTGCTCTCTGGGATGCTGCCAGGTTCAAGCCTGTCCAATCATGGATATCATCCTCCCATCTCCTTCGTTGTCTTCCCCGTTTGCGGCTTCCTCTTACCGTCCCTTGCATGATGGTCTTTGCAAGGCCAGTAGAGCGAGACACGTGTCCGTACCATCTCAATTTCCATTTCTTGACGACAGTAAGAAGGTTGTCGTGTGGTCCTATTGCCTGCTGTATTTTATTTAGGACCTCTTCATTTGTCACATGGTCTGTGTAGTGGATGCCAAGGATCTTTCGGTAGCATCTCATTTCTGTTGCAAGGATTCTTAAAATGTACATCCTACCTAAACATATATAGCTGGGTTCCAATCCCTCAAAATGTATCAGGTGCAAGAAAGCGGAAGTCAGGACAGGTTTCAAAAGTACACTTTTTTTTTCCCAGGCAACTTATACACATTTACTACCAATCCAGGCAAATTGGCATCAGATAAGAGTCAACATAATCCACAGGGACTGGACTTAGGTCTTCCGTGGGAGAATAGGGATTCCAAACTTATCACATGTTTGACCCCCACCACCGGGCTCAGCTTGTTCATCGCCTACAAAATGTACATCGAGCAAAAACGTACAAAAAATGTACAGAATGCACCTGAATGTACAAAATGCACCACTTTCAAAAACAAAACAAAAAAACCCCCCCCAAAACTGCAAACACGGCAAGAAAGCAGCAATAACTTTTAAAAAATCAACCCACAGAAGATTCCCATCAATCTACATTCCATAACCTGCCTTCAAAGAACACAAACGTCTGCATGCTCATTTCCCTGTAGACACACCATACCAGATCAAAACCATCTTCATATTTTTTTTTCTTGTTACAACCCTGTAATCCCTTTTATCAGGGTGGAGATTGAATGAAGCTGAGAGTTGACTGGCCGGATGCCCTTCCCTATGCCTATGTGGAGTTCACAGCAGATATTTTCTCTTTGCGCCCTGATAGAGAAACATCTGCTGCTGCCTAGGATTGAACTCTCCACCTTCCAAGTGGGAGGCAAGCATCTTCACCTCTAGGACAGGGGTCACCAACCTTTCGACCTCGGGGACCGCCAAACTCATAATTTTAAATCCCGCGAACCACTAATATGAATTTTGACTGACGGTGGCTTGCTGATGTTGGTGGGAAAGTCAGTCCCATATTCCAGAGCTGCAGTAGTCACAAGACTGGCCCTTTGGTCATCCTGGAGCTGCCAGTACTGTGCATCTGCTTTTACTGCAGAGACCCTGGGAAAATCTAAAAAAAAAAAAGTCTTCAGGAAAATTCCCCACCCCGTTTTCCTACCAATCAATCCTTCTTTATTTGGGATCACAGGATACCATCTCCAGCTCCGTTCTCAGGGGGTGAGAAAGAGAGAGACTTTTGGCTTCATGCCAGGAAAGCAGCAGAAGCAACAGAAGTCTTTTTCTCCCCCAAATTCCGCCAGAAATGACTCTTTGTGAGACTTGTCACACCAGCACAGCCTCTTGGACCAGGATGCCTTGCAGGGTCCCAAAGACTCATTTCTGGCAGTGTTTGGGAAGAGAAAGAAAGACTTTTGCTGCTTTCCTTGCATGCAGCCAAAAGCAGAAGAAGAAAGAAGCAGAAAGAAGCAGCCCAGTGGCCAGGCCAGGCATGTGGGGTGAGTGGGGAAAGTTCCCTCCCTCTTCCCTTTCCCCCCTCCTCTCGCAACCTCATTTTGCTCACAATGCAAGTGACGCAAGCCTTGGGCTCCCATGGGCCATGTGGACAGCGCAGATTTGTGTTCCTGTGCAGTCTGGATTAATTGCTTTGGGGGTGACATTTCTGAGGACCACCAAAATTTTCTCATGGACCATCAGTGATCCCCGGCCCACTGGTTGGCAACCACTGCTCTAGGCCACCGTGCCACTCAAAACCACCTTCATAATTATATTTGTAAAACCTATTGCTGCTAATTTGTTTTGTTTGCCTTATGAAAATTGCAGGAAAAAGAAATGAATGACAGTGAATTCCAATCAAATCAAAACTCTTTCACTTATCTTCAACAGCAGTCCCTGTTCCGAACTAGAAGGCTTGAAAGCCTGCAAAGCGGATTGGTCCACTAACAGCGGGTCATGATTGGTCACTCCAGACTGATCCGATTGGCTGCTAAACGGGCTGCCGTGATTGGGCGAACCAAGCGCTGCAAGCTCAAACCTCTGTCATTGGCCGTTTAGCCGCAGCCAGCTCTATAAAAGGGGCTGCTGTGGCTAGGAGCTTTTGCTCAGATCAGAAGTCACTAATTAAGAGCTGTAGTCACTTTCTGAGTCTCGTCTCCGTTCTTGGACCCATCCTTCCAGACATAACACTGGCGATGAGGATGGGATTCGGAGACAGCAGAGCTGACTGAGCACTCACTAACAACCAACAGAGCACGTGGCTGACAGCGCACAGACATCGGCAGAATGGCCAGCGGCGCTATACCACCCGCCCTGTTCGATCCAGCCAGTGAAGATTGGGACTCATACATGGACAGGTTTCAAATGTTCCTAGAATCCAACAATCTGAAGGATGCCACTCCTAGCAAGAAACGAGCAGTTTTCCTGACGCATTGTGGACCCGCCATTTTTAAAATGGCCAAAGCACTCGCAAAGCTGGCTGAGGCCAAAACGATGGACTGGGATACCCTTGCTCCCATCCTCCGCAACCACTATACCCCGGCAGTACCGACTCTCATCCACAGACACGAATTTTACCAAAGGGATCAACGTGGAGGTGAGAGCATTGGGGATTTTGTAGCTGACATAAGGAATTTAGGCGGCCTGTGTGGCTTTGCAAATCTAGAAGAAGCCATGAGGGATTGAGTTGTCCTTGGCCTAAGGGACCCCACGGTCCAAAGCAAAATTATTGCCAAAGGAGACATCTCCCTCACAGATGCCATAGCTGATGCCACTGCAGCTGAAGCCACCCGCAAATCAGCAGCACAGATGCGCCGGACAAATGGGGCCAGCTGCCAAACCACCAACGATACAACAACGCCATCAGAGAAATACACGTTGGCCACCCATCATGAAGATATTCAATCCTCATCAGATAGTGAAGAGGAAGATGTCCACAGACTCAGGTCAGAGCGCAAACAACGAGACCAGCAGGGTCATAAATCAAATTTCCAATGCGCCGGATGTGGTGGAAACCACCCACAATCCGAATGCAGATTCCTAGATGCCATCTGTTGTTTTTGTGAGAGAAGAGGGCATATTGCTAAAGTATGCCGAAATAAAAGAGGTTTCAGTCCCAAACGGAAAGAAAACAGCCTCTGACAAACAGAGGGCAACCCCACCACTAATTGGGACTGCCCAAACAACCAGTGGAGCCAATACAACAGAAACCGGAAATTTACTGGCGCAACCAGATGGGAAGAAGCACATCAAACCACCACCATCGGTCATGCTTCATCTTTACACACCAGAAAAATCTGTGTAGAGGTCAACATTGAAAATCGACCATGCATCATGGAAGTGGATTCCGGGTCTTCCCTACCCATGGTCTCCTGGAAAACCCTGAAGCAGCTGATTCCCAACAATCCGCCACCAGGACCTCAGCACTCAGAGACTTATATTAATGGACTACCAGGGCAACCGGATTCCGGTCGTTGATTCCAGTCATTTCCAGGTCTCCTTCAAGAACCACACCGCAATACTACCTCTCACCGTCATTGACAGAGACCGACCCAGCCTACTGGGTCTACAGTGGTTCGCGCCATTAGGAATCGAAATGGCAGGCATCAATCAGACTGTAGACGAAGACTGGGAAGCAGCCCTCGTCCGGGATTTCCAAGAAGTCTTCAGTGAACAACTAGGCAAGTACAAGGGGTCCCCTATCTCCTTTAATCTCCGCCCTGATATCGCACCCATTCACCTAAAACTATGCCATGTCCCTTTTGCTCTCAAACCAAAAATTGACGAGCAACTGGACAAACTAATTGCACAAGGCGTGTTAGAACCCATTGATCATGCCCGATGGGAGACCCCAATTGTAACCCACATAAAACCTGACGGATCTTTGAGAATTTGTGGGGACTACAAGGCCACTCTAAACCACGCTTTACAGCAGAGCGCCTATCCGGTACCCGTGGTCCAGCACCTCCTTCACTCACTTGGGGGTGGCAGAATATTTGCAAAGCTTGACCTGGCCCAAGCTTATCAACAGCTACCAGTAGATGCTGAAACTGCCGAAGCCCAAACCATAGTTACGCACAGAGGCACATTCAAACGTAACAGACTCCAGTTTGAAGTAAGCATTGCCCCAGGCATTTTCCAAAGTCTGATGAAAAGGTTGTTACAGGGCATTAAAGGGGTTGTGCCCTACTTCGACGACGTGTTAATAGCCACCCCATCAAGGAATCAGTTAGAACAATGACTGAGAACAGTCCTCCAAAAGTTCAAGGACACTGGCCTCTAGGTAAAGAAGGAAAAGTTCCAGTTATGCACTGAAAGGGTTGAATTTCTTGGTTACCTCCTTGACAACAAGGAATTCACCCTACAGAAAAGAAATTGGCTGCCATCAAAAATGCCCCGAGATCACAAAATAAAACAGATCTTCAAGCCTTCCTGGGACTCATTCACTTTTATAACATTTTCCTACCCCAGAAGGCAACCGTTGCTGAACCCCTTAATAGACTCCTTGATAAAAAGGCTTTCTGGATTTGGGGTTGACGGGAGGAGCATGCCTTTCAACAAGTCAAGGACCTTTTAACTTCGGATGCAGTGCTCATCCAATATAATGAAACACTTCCTTTAACTGTGACTTGCAACGCCTCACCATTCGGAGTAGGAGCCATCCTGAGCCACGTCCTACCAAATGGCACAGAGGCGCCTATTGCATTTTTTTCAAGAACCTTGTCAAAAACAGAAAGGAACTATAGTCACCTTGACAAGGAAGCCCTCGCCATCATATCTGCAATCGAAAGGTTCCACGAGTATGTGTATGGAAGATCATTTTCCATCATCACAGATCATAAACCATTACTTGGCATCTTGGCTGGCAACAAACCTACTCTACACATTCTATCCCCCAGAATGACGCATTGGTCAGAGTTCCTAGCTGCCTATGACTACCAATTGAGGCATCACCCGGGGAAAACCATTCCCCACGCAGACACTTTGAGCCGCTCTCCATTGCCAGATTTCCAAGATGACCTGGCTCGCACACTATCAACACTACAAATTGAGACACTTCCCTCACCGCCACTGACAGCTCAAGATATTGCATTGGAAACCAAAAAAGACTCCTGCTTTGCATGAGTTCTTAGCTGGGTGGAGAAGGGATGGCCACAAATCGAACCCAATGAAACCTTTAAACCCTTCAAAAACAGACAGACAGAATTCTTCTCACAGAAGGGGTGTGTATTGTGGGGAGACTGAGTGGTTATACCACCAAAACTACAAAAAAAAGTTCTGCAATTACTACACGATGGGCACCCGGGCATCGTACGCATGAAAGCGCTGGCGAGGAGCTATGCCTGGTGGCCAGGTATGGACAAACAAATTGAAACCTGGGTCGCCACCTTTAGCAAGTGCCAAGAGACACACTCAGCCCCACCGAAAGCCTCACCAGCCAAATGGGAAACGCCCAGGAGTCCCTGGTCACGTATCCATATCGATTTTGCGGGACCTACAAAAGGACATACCTTCCTAATAACAGTAGATGCAAACTCGAACTGGCTCGAGGTTAACAAGATGAAGACTACCACCACAGATGCGGTCATCAAAAAACTGAACAGACTTTTCACAACGCACGGCTTACCTGATGTCCTGGTATCCGACAATGGCCCTCAATTTACCGCCCTGGCTTTTGAACAATACTTAGCAGACTGTGGCATACAACATGCACTGACATCGCCGACTCACCCGGTGGCCAATGGTAGAGCTGAACGAATGGTTCAGTTCACAAAAAGAACTCTACAAAAAATGGAACAAGGCAACATCCACGATAAGTCACCAGGATGCTCCTTCTCCAGCATATTACACCAAACACCATAACAACCAAAAGCCCAGCTGAGCTTCTGATGGCCAGAAAACTCAGATTCCCTCTAGACCGCCTACACCCTGCATACACCCCGGAAAAACCCCTGGGCTCCAGCAGTAAACACCGTGCCTTCAAGGTAGGAGACCCTGTATTTGCTAAGAACTTTTCAGGTGACCCTCTGTGGATCCCTGCCAAAATAACTCAAATTACAGGCCCCCGCTCTTACGGGCTGGAAACCACAGATGGGAGAGTGTGGAAACGCCACATAGACCAGCTGCGCTCCAGGCTAACCACATCTCCCATCAGTGACCCTAACAACGAAACCAGAGGGGGAAGGGAAACCAGGGGTTCTGAAATTGAACCAACATCTGGCAGAGAAGAAAGAACCCACAACCACCACGTCAAAGCCTACAGTACTCACCAGCTGATGAAGAGCCTTGGAAATTGATCATCTCATCTAGTAGCAGCAACCGAACGGGTCCAGCGAATCCTGAGAGCACAAGCAGTAGCAGCGAAGGAGGCATGCCAATCAGCCTGAGGTCACCTGAAGGGAGTCACAGCTACGGAACCAGCTCACCGTTCCAGGCGAGCAGCCCATCGGAACCCGAGACCAAGCAAAGACAATTTGAACAGCGCAAGCCAGGTAGACAGGTGCGAAGACCCACCTACCTGCGAGACTATATAACCCCACCCCTTAGATGGAACCTAGAGGGGAGGGATGTTCCGGACTAGCAGGCTTGAAAGCCTGCAAAGCGGATTGGTCCGCTAACAGCGGGTCATGATTGGTCACTCCAGATTGATCCGATTGCTGCTAAACGGGCTACCGCAATTGGGTGAATCAAGCGCGGCAAGCTCAAACCACTGTCATTGGCTGTTTAGCCACAGCCAGCTCTATAAAAGGGGCTGCTGCGGCTAGGAGCTTTTGCTCAGATCGGATAAAGAGCTGTAGTCACTTTCTGAGTCTCATCTCTGTTCTTGGACCCATCCTTCCAGACATAACAGTCCCACTTCCTCAAAAAAATCTTAGCCATTGTACAGTAGAGCAGTCATTCTTTCCTGAAACAGATGCCTGAATTCTGGCACTTTGTAAAAAAAAAAAAAAAGTGAAATCAATGCAGGTGAGACTGGCACATGAGTTGACAGTAGAAGCAATTCCTGCAGTTTTCCAGCTGACCCAGGCAAAAGCTGCAGAATCAGGAATCCTGGAATTTGCAGTCTCAGTCCAAATTCGGGATGTTGTATTCCAAGCAACAGTGAAGCTGTCAGGATGTAATAATATGCCAGACTCCATTATTTAAAGATATTAAATGGCCAGTGGAGACCCACAACAGAATATTGCAGATTGTTTTGAATTAGACTTGGGGGACACATTGGAGAGAAAAGCTAAAATAAGAAGGTTGGTTGGAGACCAAAAGTCAGGCATAAGAAGTGAAATGAAAAATGAGATTGGCCTTGCTCGAAGCTTGTCTTCTAGAATGCCGCTTAATACACAAACACAGCACACATTTGCCACTCTCCATTTCCATGGGGTGGGGTGAGATACTGCCTTGCAGGAGACACCCCCAATTTTATTGCAAGGTGTGTCTGTCTATCAGAGAGTTTGCTATTATATGGCTGCAACTTTGGGGAGCATATTAAAGTTGACAACATGCTTCAAGATCAATATTAGCAGGAAAAGAGAGTGCTGAGAGACTTAATGCAATGAATTGAATAGAGTAGAATAGAATAGAAAATATGGAAAAGGAATAGAATAGAATAGAAAATATGGAATAGGAATAGGAAATAATAGAATAGAATAGAATAGAATAGAATAGAATAGAATAGAATAGAATAGAATAGAATAGAATTCTTTATAGGCCAAGTGTGATTGGACACACAAGGAATTTGGCTTTGGTGCATAAGCTCTCAGTGTACATAAAAATACATTGATCAAGATAAAACACAATGATAGTCATAGGATACTAAATAAGCAATCAAAATTGTTAAGTTCTGCGTATGGGCGCAAGAATTGGAGACGAGACAATGAACAGTGAACTTCAACTCTTTATTTAACATTGTGGAACAGAGCAAAAACTACGGCAGCGATGGCCCTTTTTATAGGCAAGCTGCTGATCAAATAACCAATAAGAAATGGGAAGCGTTAGTTCCCTTAACCAATGAAAGAGGCCCGCTAATAGCCAAGCAGATTCTCCTGAATGGACCAATCAGATGTCGCTATTATCGGCCAATCAGAAGTGCAGGGCCAGAACCCTGCACTTTTCTAAAGGTTTTAATAATCTTTATTTAAACACTTTTATTAATTCACAACACCCCTTCCCCCCGGGTTCTGTTTAAGAGGTGTGGTGATGTAATCTTTGAGGTAGGCAGGTTGTTGAGATTGTCTGTTAGATTTTCACTGTCTCCCCGGTACTTGTTTATAATCTTGTTTGGGCGGGACATTTTCTGGCAAGGAGGGTGCCTCCGGTCCTTCATTTAAAAACTCGGTGCCGCTAATGTCCTCGTTGTCCTCTAGCCTTTGTGGGCTTGCTTCTGATGAGGTGTCTCTTTGAGGCAAGTCAACCACCCTCTCTGATCCTTCCGAATGATCACTTCTTCCACTCGTGCTTTCTGTCATTTCGAATTCGGTCTCCTCAGCATCTCCTCCCCCCTCAGTTTGGAAGTTACCGGAGTCCCCACAAATTCTTAACGATCCATCCGGCTTGATGGGTGTTATGATTGGGGTTTCCCAGGGAGCATGGTCAGTTGGTTCTAACACACCCTGGGCTATTGATTTATCAAGCTGCTCGTCAATCTTTGGTTTAAGGGCAAATGGAACTCGACGAGGCTTAAAGCAGATGGGAGCTACTTCGGGGTTAAGGTTAAATGATATCGGGGTCCCCTTGTACTCGCCTAATTTATCTGTAAAGACGTCCTGGAACTCCCGGATGATGACCTCTTCCCAGTCGTCGCTGTTGGTTTGGTGAATGCCGGCTACTTCAATTCCAAGTGGGGTGAGCCATTGGAGGCCAAACAAACTAGGCCGATCCCTGTCGACTACGGTTAGTGGTAGGGATGCAGTACGATTTTTAAATGAGACACAGACTTTGCTGGATCCAACGACTGGAATTCGATTTCCCTGATAGTCCTTAAGTATGATTCTTTGGAATCTGAGGTCTTGCCGCTGAACGGTGGGAATTAATTGTTTTAGGGTTTTCCAGGAAACCATTGAGAGGGACGATCCTGAATCGACTTCCATCATGCAGGGCTGGTTTTCGATGGTGACCTTCACCCGGATCTTCTTGGTGTCTAATGATGAGGCGTGACCAATCGTAATGGTCTGGTGTGCCTCTTCTCGTTTCGTTGACTGGGCTGGTGGTTTGTTTCTGTAGGAGTGGTTGTTCCATTGGTGGGTTAAGTATTCCCGATTTACAGGACGACTTCCTGTGTGCTGGCGGTAGTTGGTCCCCCTCTGAGGTGGGCTGGATCCTTGTTTGCTTCTACAGACTCTTCTGATGTGACCTCTTTTCCTGCACACATGGCAGAATGCGTCAAGGAATTTGCAGTCTGATCGTGGGTGGTTTGCTCCACAACCAGCGCATTGGTACTGCACTCTCTGGTTACATTGATGGCCTTGGTCTCATTCAGACCGGAGCCGGTTGACTTCTTCTTCATCACTTTCTGATGACGATTCGAGGTCCTTGTGGTGGGCTGTCGTTGCCTGTCCTTCCAGGTAAGGTGAGATTTCGCTGGCGAGTTGGCAGAGCGGGGCATGGGTGTGGCGTATTCGTGCAGCTGACTTCCTGGTTGCTTCTGCTGCAGTAGCATCAGCGATGGCATCTGCAAGGCTAATGTTGCCTTTTGCCCTTAGCTTACTTTGTGTCGTTAGTTCATCTAATCCCAGAACTATTCGGTCTCTCAGGGCCTCTTCGAAGTCGGCCAACCCGCAGAGGCCTCCCAAATTCCGGAGATCCACAATGAAATCTGCAACGCTTTCTCCCTTTCACTGGTCTCTCTGATAAAATTCATGTCTTCGAACAAGCGTTGGTACGGTTGGTGCATAGTGGGCCCGTAGAAGGGGCTCGAGGATGTCCCAGTCCATGGACTTCACCTCAGCCAGTTTGGCTAGTGCCTCGGCCATCTTAAACACAGTCGGCCCGCAGTGAGTTAGGAATACCGCTCGCTTCTTTCCAGTAGTGGCATCCTTCAAGTTGTTGGTCTCCAGAAACATCTGGAATCGGTCCATATATGAGTCCCAGTCTTCTTGTGCCGGGTCGAATGGAGCGGGTGGTATGACGCTGCTAGACATGGTTCAGCCATTGGTGCGTCTTCTGCCACGTGCACTGTTTAGCACTCTGTAGTGTTCAGTTAGCTCTGACGTCTCCAAATCACATCTTTGTCACCAGTGTTAAGTTCTGCGCATGGTCGCAAGAATTGGAGAAGAGACGAATTGGAGAAGTGAACTTCAACTCTTTATTTAACATTGTCAAACAGAGTAAAAACTATGGCAGCGATGGCCCTTTTTATAGGCAAGCTGCTGATCGAATAATCAATAAGAAATGGGAAGCGTTAGTTCCCTTAACCAATGAAAGAGGCCCGCTAATAGCCAATCAGATTCTCCTGAACGGACCAATCAGATGTCGCTATTATCGGCCAATCAGAAGTGCAGGGCCAGAACCCTGCACTTTTCTAAAGGTTTTAATAATCTTTATTTAAGCACTTTTATTAATTCACAACAAAAATCATACTAGGAAATTAAATAAAACAATATAAATCATAAAGATACCAGCAACAAGGTCTTAGTTATAAATAGAAGGAGAGAGGTAATAGGAAGGATGAGAAGAATAATATTGTCTTGGTAAATAGTTTGACAGTGTAGTGGGAATTAATTGTTTGGCAGAATAATGGCATTACTGCCCACAATTAAATCAACCTTTTTACATCTGGACTTCCCTTGACTACTCACAGAAGTCCTAATTGTTTTTGTGTTTTTTAAATATAAAAATTCATATTGTTGGGGGGGGACATAAAATATTATTAGAGATATACTGTGGGCCTCTAGCATTTATTCTTATCCTTTTTTTTAAAGGAAGGCTTTGCAACTTTGCAAGAATAATTTATCTTACCTTTCCTTTACCATTTGCTGAATTGCTTGAAAAGTAATTACTTTCTTTGTGATCTAAAGAAGAAATGGGCAACCCTGCTTTTTCCAGAAGGTCATTTTTTGGGGGGTGGGGGTGACATGGGGACTTTAGATGAGAATACAGATAAAAACTCTTTCTTCATCCCAGTTATTTTAAAAGTTATTTCTAATGCAAGGGGAAACTTAGGGGCTGAACTCTGCCCTGTTTATGAGGACTACTTCAAAGTGAAATAATGGAAAAGAGGGTCAGAATTTGAGGGGTGGGAGACAGTGGGCACTTTGTTGTGTTCATTCTTTCCCCCTTTTTCTGGAGTTAATTCCCGGCGCATCCTTGCAACTCAGTGTAGCCAATCAATTAAGTACAATGTCTGTGTATAAAGTTCTTGTTGCTGTTTGCTTGAGTTGTTTATCTGCATATTGAATAGAGGGTGTGAGATGGGTGTTCCAGGCAGAATCCTTTACTCTGATATGCTGAGTTCTCACAGTTGCCCTCCGAAAAATGGCAAGATTTGCAAAATTTCACAATTGGCAATGAATAGCTCTCTCTGGAATTTTCTCAACCACATCCCCCTTTCCTCCAAATTGTTTTTAATTATAATTACATAGAGCTAGCTCTGCATTTCCAAAGAATATTAGCTCCCAAACCAAGATGGATTCAGGTTTAGAAATATATTATTAAAGCTTGCAATGGAAATGTCTTTCCTCAGTCGCCAATATATCCATGTCCATTCTGTTTTGCCCCTTTGTTTTTCAAGTAGATCTGAACTGTGAATGCTGTTTTTTCCTCCCTTGGCACAGCTATCGTTGATAATATAGTGGTGCTGTGAGATTAAAAGGAATTTTTAAAAGAAGTGATCACACAGTAAGGGAATAGAGGCTCCAAAGTTAATTTGCTAATTTTGGTAAATTGAAGTTGGATCAGCTTGTGAAGAGCAAAAGGCCCATGGAGAAGGAAAGATTACTAAAGTCCTGAAATATTTAGCGAAGTTTACAAAATTGCACAATTTGCAATTTTACCATGTATGTTTACTTGAAAATTATCACTGAACGCAGCCAGTCTTCTGGGAAAATTGTGTTTCGATGTTAGTGTACATATATCAGACATTCTTACACAAATGTGACAGCTTTTTTAGCTGCATTGATTGCCCACGTCACAAATGTGCACCAAAGGACTGGTTCAGACATTAAACCACAATAAGACTAAATTTGCTTTGTTATGGATTGCGAACCGAAGTCACAAAATGAGTCATAATTTGTTATAGGACAGTAAATCATAAATGGAACTACTTCAACAACTTTTAAATATTGGTTCAGATAATGTTTTAAGAGTTTAAAAACTTTTGTTTGTAAAGTGTTGGGTGGGTGGGAAACGACAATTTAAGCATAGATGAGTTTACCAATCATTTTGGTTTAATATCCAGAGTTTGATAAAATGATTTAGGAAAGAGCATAATATGGTTTAAAGACACAAGTTTATTTGTTTTCTTTTTATGAGCCTTTAATTCTTTTGTTTTGGGTGGAGTCAGGGTGACTGAGTGGAGCTGGGAGTTAACTGGCCAGATGCCCTTCCTGACACCTATACAGAGCTGGCAGCAGATATTTTCTCTTTCCAGCCTGATAGAGAAACATCTGCTGCTGCCTCAACCATCCGAGTGGGAGGCGAATGTGTTCATTTCTGGGTTACCGTGCACTCAGTTTAAAGATATGAATAAGGTTTTGAATTATGTACCCAAAAGTTTAAACAATGCATTTTTAAAGTGTTGGGTATAGCAAAAATAATGATTCTTTCATGATGAAAAGATGGCACCTCCTTCTATTAACAATAAGTTTGTTAATAGCTCTCTCCTATTTTGACTTCCAAATGAAACCTGCACTTCTTTCCCACCATCCTTCACAGAAATCCTGTATGTCCATGTCATGTCCCTGTGCTAAATAGTATAAAGGTATAGAATAGGTTTTGAAAGCTTGTTTTTTCAGGGTTTCTGCATTAGTCCCATAATTCTGTTTAATTATTCTGCATGAATATAGAGCTTTGAGCCCATTTCACAGTGATTGATATGCTTGTTCCATCTAAATTACCACCATTTGGTACATTATGCCTTTTATTAGCAATTCTACAAATTTAACAAGTAAGGATGGCGTACCAAGTTGCAAAGTTAGATCAAAAGACAGATGTTCCAATCTGTTTCCTACCCCCCCCCAGAGATGGCATCATTTTTTTTTTGTTTTTGTGATTCAAAAAGAAGATGATCAAAGTGTCAGAAGAAGTAAAGACAAAAGGGTGCTTTAAAACTGAAATTCACTCTCCTGGGGTGGATGAATAGGTACATGTTAGTACATAGAATCAGCTCCGATGTAAGCTTTTAAAATTAACCGCCAGGTCTGCATTTTGACATCTACCGACTCTGAAAAATGGGACCCCCATTTAACAACTGGTGCTACCCATTATTGTTAGTCAAATGGGGATGAAAAATATATGTTGTAATTGCCCCCCAAATGCGAAAGATCTGACAAGAGTGGATTACAGACGTTGAAGCATATAATGAATGACTCCCAGCTGAAACTTGTATCAGCCTTCCTTGATGGGTTTAAGACATCTGAGTTTCCTTTGGGCAATCAGGAATGTATTATACATCTCAGTGAGAGCATATTTATAGGTTCATCAGCATGAAAGAGAGGCAGAACTAGGATAAACCCAATTTGATTAGATCCATCCCATTAGTTGGGGAAGAACAATGCTTTTTAATCATCATGGCAAAGGTGGATTATATGAAATATGCCCTCATTTCTAAAAGCAAGGAGAACAGTTAAGAGATGACTCTGAACTTCAAGCATAGTCACAGATCTCACTGATTCTACATGACTGATGTCAACCATTCAGTTGTATCCGACTCTTGGCTGCTCTAATCAGCACTCCATGCCCCTCTGTTTTGCACCTTCAAATCTGGTATAGTCATCCCAGTGTCATCCTTTATAGTGTCCAGCCAATGGGTATTGTGGCCTGTCAGCTGCCAGCCCCTCCAGCCGCTGAATCAGATGAGGACAGGCTGTGGGAGTCAGGACCAGCATCAAGGCAACGTGAGAGCTCCAAGGGTGATGAGGGAATGGAGCTGTCAGAGATAGAGAGAGAGGCGGAGCCTGGGCCATCCATCAGCCCTCAGATGGAGAGTCAACAGCCCCCAGGTCTGTCCTGGAGGTGGCTGATGAGGAAGAGGAGGAACAGCTGGATCCAGTGCCTGATGTGCAGATGCGCAGAAGGCAGAGGAGAGGAGAGCAGTGGAAATCTATGGGCTGATCCTTGGATGGAAGAGCCACCGCTGCTAGCAAAACCCCACCCTAGCCCTGGGGATAAAAGGCAGGGGGTGGAGATGGACATTGATTGGACCCTCAGCACAGGACCCTGGCGGGAGGGATCTGGGGACATTTTCAATCTGTAACTTTTGTGCGTTTTGAATCACATTTTGCCTTGCTTTTGCTGTTCTCGTTTCAAATTCAGTAAAAGTACTTCTTCTCTATCTCAATGGAGTTGAAGGTTTTATATCTTGGACTTTGAACGGAGGCAGTCCTAACATGTTGATTTATTTCTTTAAAAAAAATTCTGCCTAATTTTCATTAAATATGCAGTCCCCAAGAATGGTATGAAATAATCACAAATTGTAAAAAAAATAAATGAAATGAAATCGCAACACGCTAATTAAAATAAATTAAAACCGTAAAATCCCAGCACCAAATTAGAACCCTAATATTTGAACATATCAAAATATTCCAATTAGGGCAAAAATGAGAAACACAGCAGCCAAAATTCAGTTAAAAATCTTGGACAACACATAAGTTTGGATGCTTGCAGATTTCTGGGTTTGAAATGAACAGCAAGGCCCCATTGCCTGGCTATATTCACGCCCATAGCAATAGTTTTGCTCAGTGCCTTATGAATTTATTTTGTACTGTGTTTAAATTGTTCTCAATTGTTTCTATGTTTTATGATGTATGCTGCCCAAATCCATGGTTCGTGGCCACAAAATGTATTTAAAAGGGAGTCTGTGGTGAAGAAAAGGTTGAGAATGGTTTATAAATTGTCAGAGACTTACATCTGAGTAAATATATTCAGGCAAATCTGCTTGGACAAGATTTTACTTTAAAGTCCTTCAAAATCTCCACCTGTATAGCTACTGAAAGTATTGCAATATAAACGCATGCCAAATTTCTGTCATTTTATCCCATCGTATGTTCAGTACAGCAAGTAATAAAGCCCGTACAATTCAAGAACAGAAAGCATCAATTGACTTTCTGCGCCAAGAAGCTCTCATTTATTTATTTTTTAAATTAAGCTAAATGAAATGAAAAATGAAAAGGGGCAAAAGGATTCTAAAGGAGACTCATGAAGGCTTCTCTGAATATAACCAGATTCAATATCGCTCCTTGCCAAAGGTTGTCTCGGCAAGCATAAATTTTAAATGGACTGAAATTTGATTTTGCTTCATATTTTTGTGCAAATAAAAAAAAAATCAATCACACATCAACGGCAGTTGGCTCAAATAGAGCTTGACTTCACAAGAAGTGGCTGTGGTATTAAATATAATTTACGATGTCAAGGTAAATGTTTTAAGCCAGCAGTTTTAAAAATACTGACTTTAATAGGATGCACGACCCCGGTGTGTTTTTATTTAGTCATGAACATCTTACCTACATTACATTTTCAGGCATGGCCTGTGGAGAATATATCCTATCTGGCTACAGCAGCAGATGTAGATTTTAAGGGATGTTTTCTTTCCTTTCCTACATACCATTTGTTCAACACATCGTAATTCCTGCGGCACCTAGTGTATTCTGCGGTAGCAACCAGAGGCTCCTGTAGTCTGTTAATGCAGCATGTTCCATATTAACATGCTTCTGTGGCTTGCTTCAAGGTGGGATGGGGGATTGTGGGAGAGACTTTTTCGACAGTTGCGTCTTGTTTGTTAATGAGATGAGTGAGCAATATGTGGCCTTTTGTGATTCTTTTCCCACCTCATATCCCTGCCATGATTTTTCTCCACAAGAAAATTCAGTGTTCATGAAATTTTACACAAGAATAGTTAGATAGGTGATACATAAATAGATAGATAGGTGTGTGTGTGTAAGAGAGAGAGAGAGAGGGAGGGACGGAGAGAGAGCAAACAATAGATACAAACTCAAGGTTAATCGCACCAAACTTGATTGCAGAAAATACGACTTCAGCAATAGAGTGATCAATGTCTGGAATAATATACCTGACTCTGTGGTTTCTTCCCCAAACCCCAAAAACTTTAACCTTAGACTCTCTACTATTGACCTCACCCCTTTCCTAAGAGGTCTGTAAGGGGCGTTCATAAGCGCACCAACGTGCCTACCGTCCCTGTCCTATTATTTCTTTTTATTTTTCTTATATGTATCCATGTATTCATAACTATGTTTTTACTTATACCTATTATTCTGTAAGCAATTGACAAAAATAAATAAATAAATAAACAAACAAATAAATAAATAAAAATATTTTCAGAATGGGACTACAGTCTAAAGAACAAAAGGGGAGCCGCCACCACCTCCTCCTCCTCCTCTTCGTCTTCATCTTCATCTTCATCTTTTTCTCCTCCTCCTCCCCTCCCCCTCTCCCTTTTCCTTCTGCTACCTCTTCCTCCACTCCCCCTCCCTCTTCCCCTTCCTTCCTTCCTTCTTTCTTTCCTTCCTTCCTTCCTTCCTTCCTTCCTTTCTTCCTCCTCCTCCTCCCCCTCCCGCAATCACTGGAATATAGTAAATCTCACATTCTTCTCATAATTACCCCTATTACATCGATCCTAGTTTATTTTATCCAATATCATCCAGAGAAGGGGTAGACTACTTTGATCCATGAAATTGTTTTTATTAGCCCTGAAATACTTTGACCAATTGTCATCAGGGTGGGGCAAAATCACTCCCACAATCACACACACACACACACACACACACACACTTTTTTGAAAGTGGAAGAAAGTGTAATAATGTTATGTTCTCCTCCACATTTTGCACATAAAGGTCCAATTATACATTCATTAGAATTAGAATTATTTTATTAGCCAAGTGTGATTGGACACACAAGAAATTTGTCTTAGTGCATATACTCTCAGTATACATAAAAGAAAAGAGACATGTTGGTGCGCTTATGCACCCTACCTACAGACCTCTTAGGAAAGGGGTGAGGTCAATAGCAGACAGTCTAAGGTTAAAGTTTTTAGGATTTGGGGAAGAAACCACAGAGTCAGGTAGAGTATTCCAGACATTGACCATTCTGTTGCTGAAGTCATATTTCCTGCAATCAAGTTTAGTGCGATTATCCTTGAGTTTGTATCTATTGTGTGCTCTTGTGTTGTTATGGTTGAAGCTGAAGTATTCATTGACAGGTAGGATATAATGTCCAATGTGACAAGAAAAAAAAAATAGAGTAGTCCTATGTACCATACGTGAGAAACAGGATGCTGCATTTAAATTGAATTAAATCCATTTTTTCTGTCCTAGTTCTGTTTACTTCAGGTCATATTCCGTATACCTTTTGGAGTGTGGGTCTCCTTGTTCTCCTACATCTTGAAGGCTTCTGTAACCATGCACTGGAAATTATCCAAGCCATTTTCCTTTGTCAAGGATTCCTTTAGAACCCCTAATCTTTTTTTCATAGTCTGTAAAATGATGTTTTAGCAACCACTCTGCAAATATAGTTGCAAATAGGTGTTACTGAGTCATGTCTGCTCCAATACATTCGATTCGATGTACAAGCCACAGTGGCGCAGTGTCAGAGTGCAGTACTGCAGGCTACTTCTGCTGCCGGCCAGATGCCTTCAATTTGGCAGTTCAAATCTTACCAGGCTCAAGTTGACTCAGCCTTCCATCTTTCTGAGGTCAGTAAAATGAGGACCCAGATTGTTGGGTCCAATTGGCTGACTCTGTCAACTGCTTAGAGAGGGTTGTAAAGCATTGTGAAGTAGTATATAAGTCTATGTGCTATTGCTATGTAGTATTTTAGTTTCTTTGGTACTTCCTTTTGTCCTCTGTCAAGAAACATGCTTACTTCTTGAAGCATTTGACTAAGCCAGAGATCATCACAGATGGAAGGCCTATAAATACAAAGTCCAAGCTTGTGATCATGAAGCAGATGTTCTTGGGGTTTTCTCAAATCTGAGCCTTTTCATTGAGAGCAAGATGTGAGATACAGTGTGTTCTGTCCTTAATTTGAATACTTGAAATCCCCGCGCTTTGATTGGCTAAAGCGCGGGGATTTCTGATTGGCCAGGCGAGCCGCGCTTATTGGTCCGATTGAGGTCTCCCGCGATTGGCTCGCTCCAAGAGCGGGAGACTTGAATCGCTGCCATTGGCCACGGCCGCCGCAGCGAAAAGGATAAAAGCCGCGGGCTTTTTCCTTTTCGCCGGTTCGGTTCACAACTATTAATAAAAGAGCTTGAAACTTAGTCACCGACTCCTGGCTTCTTTTGCGGACACGACACTGGCGACGAGGGTGGGATCCCGACCCTGAACCGAACCCCGTGTCCAACAAGAGCCAGTTTCAGCACGGAGATGGCGAAAATCGCACCGCCCGCCCCCTTCAACCCTGCCACCGAGGACTGGGAATCGTTTTCAGACCGTTTCCGCATGTACCTCGAGTGCACCGGAATGAAGGACGCCCCGGGCCCGCTAAAACGCGCCGTCTTCCTCACACACTGTGGAACCAAGGTCTTCCAGATGGCCAAGGCATTGGCCAAGCCGGCAGACGCAACCGCCATGGACTGGGACATCCTCGAACCTATCCTGCGGTGCCATTACGCCCCCGAGGTCCCCATCCTAATCCGGCGCAACGAATTTTACCGCCGAGATCAGAAACCAGGCGAAAAACTGAGCGATTTTGTCGCCGAGTTGCGGCGCCTAGGAGGACTCTGTGAGTTTGAAGGTCTGAACAGCCTTCTAAGAGACCGATTCGTACTCGGCCTATGGGACTCTACCCTCCAGAGCCGGCTTATGGCCAAAGGCGACATCAGCCTAGCAGACACCCTCACCGCAGCCGCAGCCGCAGAAGCAACCCGCACTTCCGCTGACAGCATGCGAAAATCAGACGCGAAGGGCGGAAACAACAACCCGGCAAGGTCGGCCGACCCAAAAAACGAATCAACCGCACACTACGGAGAATTCCAGTCTACGTCCAGCACGTCAGAAGACGAGGAGGACATACATCGCGTGCAGACGGGCCGCGGCGACCAGCGGAACCGAAGAAGTCGCAGGTCGAGGACCAACTGTGCCGGGTGCGGCGGCGACCACCCCAGATCAGAATGCCGATTTTTTGACTCTATCTGTAGGCATTGTGAAAGACGGGGACACATCGCTCGAGTTTGCCGCCAAAAAAAGACCCGCAGCCCGCCCAGATGGGAACATCACGACCGAAAGAAGGAAAGTCCCCCGCCCAAGACCAGAGATCGCCAATCGGACGGTCAGTGGAACCGAATCCAACGATCTTCAAGAGGCGGCGACAGTCGGCGAAAGGAAGATACCCACCAGACGGTGACCATTGGCCACGCCATCTCCGACGGCGCCAGAAAGGTACACGTAGAAGTCCATATTGAAGGCCAACCATGCAAGATGGAGGTGGACTCCGGGTCCTACCTCTCCATGATTGCATGGCACGAGATTAAACGGCTAGTGCCCACCCTCCATAAGAGGAACATTAATGCCCAAAAAATCATTATAAAAGACTACCAGGGAAACCGCGTCCCGGTAGTGGGCACCAAGAACTTTAATGTAACTTACAAAGGCCGCACCGAACAACTCCCACTCACAATCGTCGATCGCGACCGCCCAAGCCTGCTGGGCCTACAATGGTTCGCCCCGCTTGACATCGCGCTGACAGGAGTCAACCACGTTGTCGACGATGGCTGGGAACAGCGGCTAACCCAGGAGTTCCGGGAGGTCTTCGACGGAAGCCTGGGCAAGTACCAGGGGCCCCTTATCTCATTCGACCTAGACCCTAGGGTTCCCCCCAAGCGGCTAAAACCTAGGAGGGTACCATTTGCCCTAAAACCTAAAATTGACGAGCAGCTCGACAAGCTCGTCAAACAGGGGGTGTTGCAGCCGATAGACCATGCCCGATGGGAGACCCCTATAGTGACCCCAGTCAAGCCAGATGGGTCCGTGAGAATTTGTGGGGACTATAAGGCCACCCTAAATGGCGCGTTGCAACAAAGCGCCTACCCCGTCCCAATCGTGCAACACCTACTGCACTCACTGGGAGGGGGCAAGGTCTTTGCCAAGCTCGATCTCGCCCAGGCATATCAGCAGTTACCGGTCGACGAAAAAACAGCGGAAGCCCAGACCATCGTTACCCATCGGGGGGCATTCAAATGTAACCGGCTCCAGTTCGGAGTCAGCGTGGCACCAGGCATCTTTCAGAGCCTGATGGAACGTTTACTACAGGGCATCAAGGGGGTGGTGCCCTATTTTGATGACGTATTAGTGGCGGCGCCAAACGAAGCCGAATTAGAAAACCGACTCAGGGAGGTCTTAACAAAATTTAAAGTAACGGGACTCAAAGTAAAACGAGAAAAATGCCAACTATGCACAGAGCGAGTGGAATTCTTGGGCTACCTTCTAGACCGGCAGGGCATTCACCCTACAATTAAAAAAGTGAAAGCCATCAAAGAAGCCCCCGCCCCAAAGTCTAAAACGGAACTACAGGCGTTCTTAGGCTTGCTGAATTTTTATAATGTTTTCCTACCCCAAAAGGCTACCGCGGCGGAGCCTCTGTATAGGCTCCTGGATAAGGCGGCAACTTGGACTTGGGGGAGACGAGAGCAAGCCGCCTTTCAAAAAACCAAAGACCTCCTCACCTCCGATGCCGTCCTGATTCAATTCAGCGAAACCTTGCCCTTGGTTGTCACTTGCGACGCATCACCTTTCGGCATCGGCGCTGTCCTCAGCCATACTCTCCCCGACAAAAGAGAAGCACCCATCACTTTCTTTTCCAGGACTCTAACTAAACCGGAGCGGAATTATAGCCAGCTGGACAAAGAAGCTTTGGCTATAGTTGCCGCCGTTAAGCGATTCCACGAATACCTTTATGGCCGCCCGTTTACCATTGTGACAGATCACAAGCCGTTGCTGGGCATCCTCGCTGGAAACCGAGCCACCCCGAACATTTTATCACCCCGGATGACAAGGTGGTCCGAATTCCTGGCAGCCTACAGCTATGAACTATTACACAAGCCAGGTAAGAAAATTTCGCACGCGGACGCTTTAAGCCGCTCGCCTTTACCAGACTCTGATCCTGACCCAGCACCAACAACAAACACCCTTAGCATCGAAAACCTGCCCAACCTACCCATTACCGCGTCAGACATTGCCAGGGAAACTATCAAGGACAGGCGTCTGGCGCGAATTTTACATTGGGTGGAAAAAGGCTGGCCTGAAAGGGACAGTGACGAATCCGTTAAGATATTCAGAAACCACCAGACTGAACTTTCACTACTCAAGGGATGTATTTTGTGGGGTGACAGGGTGGTCATCCCGGACAGGTTGCAAGGGAGGGTCTTAGAGATGCTGCACGAAGGGCATCCTGGCATCGTCAGAACTAAAGCCTTGGCCAGGAGTTACGCTTGGTGGCCAGGGATGGACAAGCAGATAGAGGCATGGGTAGCCAAATGCCAACGATGCCAGGAGACCAGACCCAGCCCACCCGCAGCACCCATCCTGGACTGGGAAACACCAAGGGGACCCTGGTCCAGAATCCATTTAGACTTTGCCGGTCCCACGAATGGACATACCTTTCTGATCACAGTTGACGCTTACTCGAACTGGTTGGAGGTAAGCGACATGAAATCCACTACCACGGAGGCCGTTATTAAAGAACTTTGCAAACTCTTTTCCACGCACGGCCTCCTAGACGTTGTCGTCTCAGACAACGGGCCCCAGTTTACTTCCCTCGACTTCGAGAGGTTCCTGGCGGAGAAGGGCATCCGCCACGCATTAACAGCACCGGCGCATCCGGCGGCAAACGGTAGGGCGGAACGGATGGTCCAATTTACCAAAAAAACCATCCGGAAAATGGACCACGGGGAGATCAACGACAAAATCAATAAACTCCTCTTTATACAACACATCACCCCGAACACCACTACCAACAAAAGCCCAGCCGAGTTGTTGATGGGTAGGAAGCTGAGGTCCCCGCTCGACAGGTTACACCCAACATATAACCCGGAGCGACCCCCAGACTCCAGTACAAAATACCGGACCTTTGCCCCCGGTGACTTAGTGTACGCAAAAAATCTGACGGGGGACCCCCTATGGATCCCAGCCGTCATCACTCAAATCACAGGTCCACAGTTGTACCGGCTCCAAACCACTGATGGGCGAGCCTGGAAACGACACATAGACCAGCTCAGGTCACGAACTGCAACAGACCTCAACCCCCAAAACACGAACCAAGGGGGGAGGGAATACCCAAATAAACAAACACAAGAAAAAATAAACCAGCAGTACTTACCGGAACGCAGTCATCGCGAGTCCCCACCGGAGAAGAACCACCCAGCCAGCTCTACCGACTCGGAGAAGCCAAGCGGGAGCGGCGAAACCCGTAGCTCAACCAACCCGGAAGGCCCAGGTGGGAGCCACGGAGAAGGAACCGGCCCGATCATCCAGCCGGTTCGCACAGAAGAGGGAGCAGCCAAGAACGTGACCGCTCCGACCGAAATCCAGCTTGCAACTGAGTTGCGCAGGTCAAGTAGGACTAGACGGAGCCCCGCCTACCTACGTGACTACGCAACGTGATGGACTATACCAAGAGGGGAGGGGTGTTCTGTCCTTAATTTGAATACTTGAAATCCCCGCGCTTTGATTGGCTAAAACGCGGGGATTTCTGATTGGCCAGGCGAATCGCGCTTATTGGTCCGATTGAGGTCTCCCGCGATTGGCTCGCTCCAAGAGCGGGAGACTTGAATCGCTGCCATTGGCCGCGGCCGCCGCAGCGAAAAGGATAAAAGCCGCGGGCTTTTTCCTTTTCGCCGGTTCGGTTCACAACTATTAATAAAAGAGCTTGAAACTTAGTCACCGACTCCTGGCTTCTTTTGCGGACATGACACAGTGGTAAATAGGTCACAGGAAATAAGACATATTGATCTATAAACTGTGCCTTCTTCATACTTTTCTTTGACTGGGAATTAAAATGAAGTCAAGGTGTAAATAAAAGTCAATGCCATTACATTTCTCAGTTTGTCCCTGGTGTTCAAAAAAAAAAAAAAATTCAGTAAAGCTCCTTTGAAGCAGACACAAAAGGAAATTATTGTACTCGTGCTCTTTGAACAGTTCACCTGGAGTTCTTTTTTTGAATTTCAATGAGAGAAATTGCAAAGTTCTGGAAATGAGGCATTTCATCTTCTGACTCCTTGCAAGATTTCAGCTGGATGCCGTACTTCCATTTTGGAGACATTGTGCATGTTCTTTTTATTATTATACTTTCCCATTTACTGGAGTTTACTCTTAAGTTATACTTGTTATTACTTCTCCCATCATGGTGAAGTGAATTAATGCTATTTGAATTAGATGAAAGTGGGCTGGATGAAGAAAAGGCTGTCGTGGTGAAAGGATTATAGGAGTCTACCTACAAGTCCATCTTCAGCCCTAGAACCTTCTTAGGTGACTTTGGTCCATCAAACTACTCTGCAGAGTTGTTGTTTTGGGGGGTTATTTATTTATTTAGTGTATGACAAAGATATGGACTTATAGTGGTTCAAATGTTAATGTCCAGTCCATCCAGCCATTCAAGGACAGGGTGGTCTCTGTTGAAAAATCAGACATTGGGCTGGTGTAAGCTCTTGATGGACATTTGACTGAAGCAGTGGCCTGAGGTGGAGCTCTCGCTTCACAATAAGGAGGTTGTGAGTTTGATCCTAGGTAGAGGCTAATATTTGGAATAGACTCTCCTGCTCAAACAGGGGATCGGAGTAGATGACATCCAAGGTTCCTTTCAACTCTGTTATTTATTCTTATTTGGACACAATGATGGACATTTGGAAACAACGTGATGGAAGTTTTGTCGAGGAGCACCACAGTCGCACAGGGGTGGGATTCCACCAGTATAACAACCGATTCGGTGATTGCACACTCTGCATGCACACTTTGCAATTCAAACAACTATAATACTTATCTTCTACAGTAGTCCCTGTGAAGAAAACAGCTGACCGCTCTGCCATGCAAAGCAGCTGTGCTCTAAACAAAGGAAGGAAAGGACAGGAAAGAGCAGGGGTGGGTGGCCAGGTGGCCAGGTGGGCCCACAAGCTCATCACAGTGAACCAATTCAGAGACAGCTGATCAAGGGGCAAGGGGTTTGCCCAAACTGGTCTGAACTGATAGAATCCCACCCCTGCAGTCACAGTGAGGGGTAGAGACAAGACTCCACTTAAACAAGGAGTCCGGGCAGACACTATGTTGGGTACGGATCCTGTTCAGAGTTGACCAATGCTGTCGAGGAAGATCAAAACCTGGCGCCTTTTGTGTAGGGTCATCTATGTAACTGTCTTTCTCTGGGCATTCAGCAATCCATTTGGCTTTCCACTATGTATTGACAGCTGTTGAGCGAGTGCCAGAGAGGGTTCCTGGATTTAAGCTGCCAACTGATAGATGAGGAAGATCAGCGTGCACAGGAAGAAGTGGGTTCCTCATAATTTTGTCGTACTCCTTCACTAAGGTTCCCTGCCTATGTAGAGCTGGTGGTGCAATGTGGCTCAAGATAGAGACCCTGGAAGTAGGGGTAGAATTTATGCAGCCATTTACGATTTTATGATTTTGGGGGGGAAACTGGAGGAGAGAATGCTTCGCATGCTGCTTTGATGTTCCAGGAGCAACTTAGACACCTACTAAACAAACCAAGTAAATATGAGTGTGCAGTATGGTGTGCAAAAGGCCTGAGCCATTCATCTTTATTGTGTTCGCACACCCATACTTTCACTCAAGATTGAGTTCATCAAGGACTGAGCGTCTATGTTCTAACATCCAGCCCGTCAACATTTATATATGTAATGGTACAATACATGTTTCATTTTGGCTGGGCAGTATAGTATGTCTGCTCTGGTCATTTGTAGAATTGTAAAGATAAACTCTTTTCTCTTTCAGGAAAAAAAAGATAACTGAAGGGCCCTTGACAGAATTTATCTGTTGTAATAATGATTGAATTTTCAAGTAGTCTCAACTTCAAATGGGGGGTTAGCACAACAAACAGATTTAAAGGCACCCGTGTTCCTCCTCTTCAACCATATATCTGCTGTGTCTTGGCAGGGCTGGTTGAGATGTATTTGGAGCCCCGGCAAAGAATAATCAGATATCTCTTCTGGCTGAAATGGAAATCCACATCTATTGTAACTCATCTCTCTCTTATTGTGCAGACAGCTTCTGGGCTGTACTTCAACCAAGTATTTGTCATTTAATTTGTCTTTTCAACCTCAAGAGCCTAGTCCCTTGACTTTATTCATCTCTTGCCTTGAAGGGTTTCTCCAAAGAGGAGATGTACATTAAATGATGAAGGCTGGGCTGATGTTGCCCTTTTCTGCTCTTTGTAGAAGGGATGTGAATCTTGACAGATTCCAGGCTGAATGAATGAAGTTTATTTTGAGCAGAAAATTTCCATCCAGAAAGTAGATCACAGAACCTCTGCCCTTTAGTTAGAGTCTGATTGGATTTGAGGCACATAACCCCACCCGTATCAGTATCTTCTTTATCATTTGTCATCAGGAGCTTGTTTAACTAGAGAGACACTTTTCCTTTTCCTCCTCCTCCTCCTCCTCCTCCTCCTCCTCCTCCTCCTCCTCCTCCTCCTCCTCCTCCTCCTCCTCCTCCTCCTCCTATATCTGTATGGGACATTGGCAATCATGTTGGCGATCCTATTTTTATCAACAGCCACAAGAAAAAGTGTTGCTGAAATTTGTCCCAACCAGTCCCTTATATTTTGAAGCCATTATGTTCTTCTTTTTCTGCTTGGACCTTGTTTGCCTTCAATCTTCCTCTGGAGGATTAAGTGAAGTATGCCGTATTTTCCTGGGTGTTGCATCACAGGTCCGAAATATTCTAACTTTCGCTTTTTGTGTGTGGTTTTGATGATTTCCCTTGGCTTTCCCAGGTGGCTTATCATCTCCTCATTTCTGATTTTGTCAACCCAACTTATACATAACAGCCACTTGTAAATCCACATTTCAAATGCTTTTAGTCTCTTCAAGTGACTTTCTGTTAGAGACTAGCTCTCCCTTCCATACAGAAGGATAGAAAAGATGTAGCATCTGACAAGCCTGATTTTCAATCTTAGGATTATGTTGTGACTGCAAAAGACCTTCATCTGGAGAACTTAATGAAACTATGCTTGATTTGTCATTTTCACACTGGCTCCTCTTCCAAAACTTTGACCATATCCTGGAATTTCTTCTCCACAGGACTATTTCTTGTTCTTTTGACAAAGAACAAGTCAATAGCACTGATGATATTACCCAGTTTGGGTAATGAAACATCTACAAGAAAAAAACAAACTCAGAGAACACCAAGGACTGTTCATGTCAACTCTGAGATTCAAATATTCTACTTCATTGCAGATACTTTTTTTTTAAAAAAAAAAACAAGATTGAACCTCCTAGAACTATCTGCCAGAATCAAAAGCAAAGAAACTGCATGAATAAGTAGAATGAGTAGAAAATAGTGCACATTCACAACAAAACATTGGTGAACAATACCAGCAGCAAGTTCAGAAATCTTTATTGTGTAGAAAGCAGTTCAGTCTTCAAAATCAGTCTTATTTTTAACTGTTCCCCATTAAAATTTGTGTGCTTGCAATTTGATGAAGCATCTTGATTAGGCTTGTATCTGGAATGGGGTAAATGCTTGCTGCTGGATAAATACACAATCAAACTTCTTCCCCAAATGTCCTCAATATCCAAATCTTTTCTGGTGGCCTCCCAACCATTCCAGAGCAGCTTTCTCTAACTTTGGTGCCTTCTGAGAGTATGAACTTCACACTCCAGGATTCTCAGAAATGAGTGATAACAATAGCAATAGCACTCAGACAAGGATGGGATTCAAAATTCCCAGCAACCAGTTCTCTGTCCAGTTGCTGAATGAGCGTGGCCATGGTGGGCGTGGCCTACTGGAACTTCTGGGAGGGCTGTTTTTCGGTGAACCAGATGTAAATTTAACATCAGGTTCACTTGATCCGGGCCAAACCGGCTGAATCCCATCCCTGCACTTAGACTTATATTCTGCTTTACAGACCTCTCTAACAGTTTACAGAATCAGCATATTGCATATGATGTTACTAGTTTTGGGTAATGAAATGTTTGCAAGAAAACAACCAAGGTTAGACAGCACCAAGGACCTCTCATGTCAACCCAGAGCTACAAATATTCTGCTTTATTAATTCTCAGAAATATTTTTGCTGGCTGGGGTCTTCTGGGAGTTGAGAAATGCACATCCTGACTGGGAAAATTGGCTCTGGAGATGTATAGGGTGGAGAATCACCCCTTTCTATTTCTGCTGTTGGGTTTTAGATCCAACCTTGGCAGGTAAGAAAAAGATTCTGGTTACCGGGGTAGAGATGCTAAAAATGCTTACAAATAAAAAAGGGAGAAATGTTATGATTCTCCTCTTTGTCTTGATGATTGTGTGTGTGTGTGTGTGTGTTCAACATAATATAGCTGTGTGGAGAATCTGATTGCAAAGCACAATTAATATGGAAAAGATGAAAAGTTTTGTAATAAAATTTGCTAACTTAAATCATTCACATTTTCTGCGCTGGCATTCATATTTAGAACAGTCCCAAGGCTGAGATTAAAGCTGTTTGGTAGGTTACTTCAAGGCCTTTTTATTGCTAAATCTTATTATGTCTCTAAAATGTAGAAATTAATCACCTGTCATCAAAGCTGCAGTGGATTATTGACTTCTAAATGTCTCTACAAATTGATTCATGGTGGGATGAAACTGGAAACAGAGCTGGCTTAGCAATCTTGGTGCACATCATAAAAAGGGGCATAGGAAAAGTGTTTCCGCAAATGTTGTTTATTAGGGAATTGTCCCTGAAGTGTTGGACTATGGAATCCAGGGACACTCAGATTAGCTTTTTGAAAAGAAGAAAGCAGGGTTGGGAAACTCCAGATCTTCATGAATATGATATTATTCATCTTGGTCAAACCCATTACAGTAAGCAGGTGTGTAACTGCTCTCATAGCTTGAAACCATGGCTTGCAAAGATATAGCTTGATGTTCCAAATCATCTTCTCAAATTCTTGCATAGAGTCCTGATGGCACAGTGGTTAGAGTGCAGTATTGCAGGCAAACTCTGCCCACAATCTGGAGTTCAATCCTGACTGGCTCAAGGTTGATTCAGACGTCCATCCTTCCGAGTTGGTAAAATAAGGACCCCAATTCTTGGGACCAATATGCTGAAATTGTAAACCACCTAGGGTTTGCTGTAAAGCACTGTGGGTTGGTATATAAGTCTAAGTGCTGTTGCAACTGCTATTGCTATATTTAAAAAGCATCCACATTTTCAGTCCTTATTGGATGCCTCTCTCCCTCTAGAAGTTTT
Source organism: Hydrophis major (assembly GCA_033807585.1). Taxonomy (NCBI): domain Eukaryota; kingdom Metazoa; phylum Chordata; class Lepidosauria; order Squamata; family Elapidae; genus Hydrophis; species Hydrophis major. The sequence continues at coordinate 15,790,717 of CM066332.1, read as the reverse complement.
TCTGGCTTCCAACCCTTCCATTCCTTGTAGGCTTCCAGTCCCGTTTCTTGCAGACAACTCACAGTTGGCCATCCCATTTGGGCCTGAATGTACAGCCTACATAGCATATGGATACCTGGGAGGTGGAACAGATATTTGGAGACATAGAAGTTGGCATTGGTTCTATTTCATTCTGAAGCTACTGTGAATTTGGCTCCCTTCTCGAAACGGACTGCTATGCAATTTTTCAATTCATGGTCTTGATTTTTTCATATGCTTATAACATCATCATCATCATCATGATAATCATTTGCGGTTTGGGAATGTAACAAGAAACAATGAAAGAAAAACCTTGCTAACAGACTTAAACCAATACATTGGAAATGGCTCAACAGTGGGAAAGCATCATGATGTTTTCTAAACTGCCTGATTTAATAAACAACCGATCAAGTGTTTTTGGTGTCAGAAGTTCCTCTAAGACCTTTCAGAGCTTCTGTTATCTACCCAGAATTTACTTTTCTATGCATTTATTTAACAAAACAGATAAGGATGGATATATGTATATGAAATTTTGCACAATAGTTTCACTAAACAATGACCTTATTTCACGTGTTTCCTTTTAAGATCTTGAAAGATTGATCCTTTCCACTTGAATGAATGAATGAATAGCTTTATGGTCACCCTTATAGCTAGGGATTTGTATCCTGAAGATAAGTCTGCATCTATGTAGATCAGATTGTTCTGGAATGGCAATCTGATATCTGAATCTCAAATAACAACCTTGATGGGCAAGAAGCGTGTGCATCTCGTGAAAAATGGATTGTTTGAACATCATGTTTATGAAATGCATGATATATCTCAATGAAATATACAGATACACAGAATAAACTGTGTAAAATAGCAATGAGACAATTATCAAGCAAGGAGAAGTAACATATTGGCAAAATGATCTTGCTAAACTTCAAAGCAGGCTCCTGTTCATCCAGGGGATACTTCCTTTTCTTTGCTACTCCATCGTTTGCTTTAATTTACCTGATTAATGACTGAAAGTTGAAAAGTCTGCAAAATACACACACACACACACACACACACACAGAGAGAGAGAGAATTTGGTTGCTTAAATTAAATTTATGTATTTTTCTTAAGCCTGCCAAACAGTTTAAATATTTCATAGCTTTCAACCTAGGCTACAATTCTAATATTTATAAGTCTTGCATGCAGATTTTGGAGATGATAATTGCAACTCTCAAGACACCAAATACAGCAGATGTTCAGTATTTCCTTGGCAGCGGTGCTTTTCATGGCTTTTTCTTAAACTCGATATCCTCCTTATTTTATCTAAGTGGGTAAGAGAAATGATTCCATGGCTTGGATATACTATAAGCACTAGCACTAGCATTTAGACTGATATACTGCTTTATAGTGCTTTATAGCCATCTCTAAGCAGTTTACAGAGCCATTGCCCCCAACAATCTGGGTCCTCATTTTACTGACCTCGGAAGGATGGAAGGCTGAGTCCAGCTTGAACTGGTGAGAATCAAACTGCTGAACTGTTGGCAGCCAGCAGTCAGCAGAAGTAGCCTGCAATACTGCATTCTAACCACTATGTCGCTATGGCTCCTAAGGCTTTCAGCCTTTGCAGACCTCAGAACAGCCTGCTTCAGCAAGATTGAAATATCCGGTGTCTCTCAATCATCAGAATAGAGCTGGAAGAAACTTTGGAGATCTTCTAATGCAACTCCCTGGCCAAGCAAGAGACCCAATACCATTTCAGACAAGTGGCTGTCCAGCCTCCTCTTAAAAACCTCCAGTGATGGAGCACCCAGAACGTCTGATAGCAAGCTGTTCCACTGGTTAATTGTCCTCACTGTTAGGAAGTTTCTCCTTAATTCCAGGTTGCTTCTCCCCTTGATTATTTTCCATCCATTGTTTCTTGTCCTGCCTTCAGGTGTTTTGGAGAATAGATTCACCACTCCTTTTTGTGGCAGCCCCTCAAATACTGGAATATCATGCCCCCCCAGTCCTTCTTTTTTCTAGACTAGCCAAGCCCAAATCCTGCAAATGTTCTTCATATGTTTTAGTCTCCAGACCCTTAATCATCTGAGTTGTTCTTCTTTGCATTTTTTTCCAAAGTCTCAACATCTTTTTTTTTAGTAATGTTCCAGGTGTGGCCTAGAATATTATGCTTCATATTATGGAGCTTAGCCTTGGATCTAGTATCTGCCCTTCAAAGTAAATCCATTGAAATGGTTTGTTATCCAGCTATCTCAGGAATGTTATTTCCTCTACTGTGATGGGTGGTACCCATTTTTTAAATTTTTTCATGGCACGCCTCAGTCCTTTAACCTATTTTCATATCACTGGGCTCAAGCCGTGCAAGTTTTCTAACTGCATGTCTGAATCTGAGTACAAGTGGTCTGCCATAAAGAGGTCTTATTATTATTATTATCAAAGGTCTTCTGCCTTTTAAATGGTTTGGGAAACTGTAGAGCAGGAGTGTCAAACTGGCAGCCTGCAGGACAGATGTGTCACACACAGGCCATGCCCATCCCAGCTCCCTGAATGGGCAAAACATCATGTGATGACAACATGACACAGTGAATTTGACACCCGTGCTATCAATGGTCCCTCTCAGAACATAGTACATACATTTTCCTCTGCATAAAAATGATGATCTCAGTTATGAAATTATGCCCTGATGCATTAATATAACTGTATTTCAAATGTTCTCCCTTAATATTATCACATCCAAGGGTCTTTTAAAACTCTGGCTTCTTGGACAGAATTTCCAAGTTCAGATCTTTTTCAACTTCAAATTTTCTTCAAAATTTTCAAATTTTCTTCAAATTTTCAAATTTTCTTCAAATTTTCAACTTCAAATCTCAACAAATAAATGCTCTGTCCTACATATTGGCAAAAAAAAAATAATAATAATCAGAAAATAAAATACAGGCTGAATAGTCAAGACCTAAACTCTGTCAAGGATCTTGGAGTACTCATCTCAAATGACCTAAGTTCTAGAGCCCACTGTAACAACATAGCCAAAAAGGCGTTAAGAGTTGTTAACCTAATCTTACGTAGCTTTTTCTCTGGTAATATTACACTAATAGCTAGGGCATACAAAACATTTGCCAGACCAATACTCGAATACAGCTCATCAGTCTGGAACCCACATTACGTATCTGATATTAATACAGTTGAGAAAGTCCAGAAATATTTCACAAGAAGAGTTCTCCACTCCTCTACTTGTTGCAGAATACCTTATGCCACCAGACTTGAAATTCTAGATCTAGAAAACCTAGAACTATGCCGCCTCCGGTCCGATCTAAGTATAGTATATAAAATCATACATTGCAATGTCACACCTGTCAATGAATACTTCATCTTCAACCATAACAACACAAGAGCAAATAATAGATACAAACTCAAGGTTAACCGCACCAAACTTGATTGCAGGAAATATGACTTCAGCAACAGAGTGGTCAATGTCTGGAATACTCTATCTGACTTTGTGGTTTCTTCCCCAAACCCCAAAAACTTTAACCTTAGTCTTTCTACTATTGACTTCACCCCTTTCCTAAGAGGTCTGTAGGAGGCGTGCATAAGTGCACCAACGTGCCTACCATCCCTATCCTATTGTTTCTTTTTATTTTTCTAACATGTATCCATGTATTCATAACTATGTTTTTCACTTATACCTATTATCTTGTAAGCAATTGACAAATAAAAAAAAATATATTCTGCATTGCTATTCTGAAGTTATTTGAATTTTCATCCAAGTACAATTTTGGAACCATAGTCTCCTGAACAGAACACTGGAGCTGATTTGAGAAATTATGAAAATGCAATTAAAACTTAAATCTGTAGTCATCAATTGAAGTCCCCAGAAGCATGAACCAACCAGCGAGCTGATAACTTAAGCTGTGTGAGAAAACTTTGCTTAAAGAAACAGATATTATTTGAGTGGAAAGAAGCGTCCTGCAGTTTCTTAAAATAGAGACACATTTGAGGTGGGAATTTATCCTAAACATTAATTCCCCAGACACAGCTTTCAAGCAAACCTCACACAGGTTTTGTGGAGAATTATCTCTCAGTCTAATTTCATCTGCTTTAGCAGTCCTCTGGGTGCAAATAATTTAGGAATAATTTGCTACAGGAAAAGAAGAAAGAGAAGAAAAAGAAGGAGGAGGAGGAGAAGAAGAAGAAGAAGAAGAAGGGAAGGAAAAGGAAGAATAAGAGGAAGTAGTAGTAGTAATAGTAGTAGTAGTAGCAGTAGCAGTAATTATCCATTCAGTCCTGTCTAACTCTTGGTGGTTTTATGGGCCAGGTCTCTAACATCTTCTGATATTGCACTGCTTCTTTATATTTATTCTATGATCTGGCTGGTGTCAGCTTTGATGGGGGCCAGCCAATATGTTTCTTGATGGCCTGGTTTCCTTTTATTGCTAATTCTTCCAAACAGAATTACTTTCTCCAGTGAATTCCCCCAGATGACATGGCCAGACTAAAGAAAAGATAATCCCATCTTCCTTCTGCAGTAGGCTTCAGAACACTCTGACCCACAAATTTATACCTAAAATAGGAAAAACAAGAGGTATGTGTATAACTAGAATCATCTGTCAGGTGGCCTGGAGAATACAGAAAGTACACTAGCACAAAATCAGTAGACAGCAGCACTGATGTTTGAACCATATCTTGGTTTTTTTTTCCCTCGGTGACCCTCAAGGTAAAGGAGTTTCCAGCTCAGCCATGGTAGTCTACATAACTGCTTGTAGTTGGTTCAAGTTGAGACCCATGGAAGTAGCAACCACATCCCATGCCCTGCAAGTATGAACTCACCCTGTAATGTTTTAAAGTTTAAGCCATTTATATGCATTCTTTCTCAAAGAATTAATGGATAATCAGAAATGCAACCGATACTTTAAAAACCCAAGAGCTTTAGAAGAAAAGCTGTCAAGAGACCATGGCTACTACAGATGCAAGGGAGTTATCCCCTTCACTAAAAATTTATTGCAAGGCTATAGATTGCGTGCTAAAAATGCTAATTAATGAACCACCATGAACTCTGGAATAAAGAGAAATCGTTATCACCTAATTTGTGACTTTCTGTGACTTAATTTAAGGCAAGAGAATTGGGTTTCTGCTTTATTTCCCTTGAGTTTCCAAGCTGGACAGACTTTTAATAGTGGTGTTTCTTTTCAGGACAATGAAGCCATGAGCAGCAGAAGGTGGAAATGTTAATGTATGGCCAGTGGGCGTAGTTAGCCTCCTGCAACATGGCACGAGGGGGCATTTTCGCCCTCCTCAGGCTCCAAAGGCTTTCTTTGACCCTCAGGGAGGGCAAAAATGGCCACCCCTGAAATGGGCCTGTTTCTGGCCTTCTGGAGCCTCCGGGAGGCCCATTTTTCACTCTCCCTGAGCCTCTGTGTGAGCACTGAACTTACCTGAAATCCGAAATGGGCTAGGTGGGGATTCTTGGGAAGGGCAGGATGGGTAGGTGGGGCCAGCCAGGGGTGGGATTTGCTGATTCGCCAAACTGGCCATAAAATTAACAACCAGTTTGCCTGAATCGGGGAGAACCAGTAGCATACCACCCCTCTGTACCGCCATGGCATTTCTGGAGACTCCATCAACACTCTTGATGTGTGCATCTCAATCAGTGGCCACCAGGGACAATAATAATCAAATAATTCCTTCCCACTACTTAAAGAGAGAGATCGAGAGAGAGAGAACTCTGATTCACTTAGTAAAATCCTATTGCATGCTTAACTGCTCTATACATATCTTAGGAGTGTAGGATATAGTTTGATAAAACACCATTTCTTGTAACATTAAAAAAAAAATAGAGCTGGTTGGTAATCATACAACTGAAGGATTCTCCTTTTGGACCCAAATCACGCTTCAACTAAGAGAAACTTCAGAAATTCTTCTCCAGATGGGCTTTCAGATGTTATACAAAATGGTTGGTTGGTTTGTTTAAAGTTATCCAAACTTCTGATTGTGCTTTTAGGTTGCCTGTCTTTTCCTACAGTTGATGATGATGATAAATGTTGTGAATCAATAAAATACTTGAATAAAGTTTATTAAGAGCTTGAAGCAAAGTGCAGGGTTCTGGCCCTGCACTTCTGATTGGCCGATAATAGCGACATCGAATTGGTCCGTTCAGGAGAATCTGATTGGCTATTAACGAGCCTCTCTCATTGGTTAATGGAGCTAGCGCTCCATGTGTTTCATTGGTTAAATAGTTAAGAGTTTGCCTATATAAAGGGGCCCATTGCGGCCATTGAGCTGAGCTGTTTTCACATGTAAATAAAGAGTTTGAAGTTCACTGTTCACCAGCTCGTCTCCTCCTTTGCGCCCATGCCCAGAACTTAACAATAAAGATGATTATATTATTGTACATTTGAATGATTCCCAGTGAGCTACTATGAAGTCTAAGTAGAAAATAGATTCCAGATAGATGGGTAGGGAGGAAGCAGGCAGAATATTGTGTTTTCCATACAAGAGAGGTTGGGTTTTCTCCTACTGTCTTCAGTTTAGCCTAAGAAGTTCATACTCAATGAGAAAACCCCAGTTAATTTAATTTACACAGTAGAGGTATTATCAATAGTCTTATTTAAAAAATGTATCTGAATGACTATATAAATCTCATAAATAGCTGAACAGTCACCAGATACTCAATCCCAAAATGGTTATTCTCTGAATGACTCTGGGAATCAATCGGATTGTGACATTTAGCCTAAACCCTCTGGAACCTAATATGAGATCATTGATACAAATACATTTGGTAATTACAGGCTTATTGCTCTGCTTTTGAAAAGCTTGCAAACAACAATTTGTCATCAATGTAAAACTGAAGTCCACTTGAAGGTAAATGCACTGGCAAATCTGAAAGCATTAGAATCTTATTTAAAAATTCAGACATTTTTCTCTTAGTTAGGATTGTTTGGTAAAAGGGTAAATGGAAATATGGAAAGTCCTAACCAGCTACAGGTTGTGAAATCTAATCTTTTGGGGGTTAGCCTTGTGCCATATAGTAAAGTTCTCATGCATTTGTTTTGTCTTCGATAATGAAACAGGGCTATATAAATCTCTAACTTCCTTTTGTTGCTGTGTTACCGATCTGCTTTAAGTGGGATTTTTTTTGGGTCATGTTTTACTTTAATGTGTTCTTAGCAGGGGGCATTAAAAAGAAAAAATCTGTGAGACAGTTTCATGCTACTTATTTTTGAACAAGATTACAATGATGTTTTTTAACCTAAAGAAATAGTAAGCCGCATAGGATTCAGTGCTGAATAATAACTTTCAAGATCATCCTTTACTTCCAACAGGGTGAAAGTAAGAGCCGTGGTGGCACAGTGGTTAGAATGCAGAATTGCAGGCTAACTCTGCTCATGTTGCCAGGAGTTCAATTCTCTCGATCCTGACAGGCTCAAGGTTGACTCAGCCTTCCATTCAGGGGTAGTATTCAATTATTTTTACTACCAGTTCTGGGGGCGTGGCTTGGTGGACATGGTGTGGTTTGGTGGGCGTGGCTTGGTGGGCGTAGCAGGGGAGGGTTACTGTAAAATCCCCATTTCCACCTCACTCCAGGGGATAGATACACTGCAAAATCTCCATTCCCTCCCCACCTTACTAACCTGATTTCCAGCTCCGTTCTCCTGTGCAGGACAACAAAAGAAGACCCAGCCAAAAAGCTGGGACTCCGATCAGCTGGGACTCAGGAGGAGGCGAATAGATGGGGGGGGGGGGGACAACCAGAGGTGGTGTTTAATGGTTCTCCAAACTACTCAAAATTTCCACTACCAGTTCTCCAGAACCTGTCAGAACTGGCTGAATACAACCTCTGCTTCCATCCTTCCAAGGTGGGTAAAATGAGGACCCAGATTGTTGGGGGCAAGAGGCTGACTCTGTAAACTGCTTAGAGGGGACTGTAAAAGCACTGTGAAGCAGTATATAAGTCTAAGGGCTATTGCTATGGTGTGCTACTTTTTCATATCTAGAAAACATTGAAATAAATTAAGTCTAGTTGGCCTTACTTCTAGTTCAGGCTATCCTCCATTATAGAATCAATATCACAAAAAGAATAAAAGGCAGAAGAAATATAGAAAATCAAGCCATAAAGAACAGAAAATAAAAAAGGAAACCAGAATGATGGTATAAAAGGGAATGGGTACTTATTTTTCTTCTTCTGAAGACCCTGAGCTATTTGGCAGAGCCGTCATTCAAAAACATGGTTCTATCTCAGCTTATAGTTTCAGGGCATCTTCAAGATGTCGTATTTAAGAATCTGTATATCACCGTATGCAAATTAAGCTGCAGTCACATTTCAGAAAAATAAATTAAAGGCTATTCTTCCTTTTGATAGCAGAAGGAACTGGGAGAATAAAAGCATAAAAGCATAAAAGTTAGAGCAGTGGCATTTTGGATCGGCACTTATAAATCCTTCAGTTCTTCAGATACACTTATCTAAATGTTAGGTGTTCAAAAGGAGGAGTTCTCCTTTTTCACCTTACGAAGTAATAAAAATATCAAATGGATTACGCTGTAATCCATTGCATCAGGGTGAAATTGGGGTGACTGAATGGAACTGAGCATTTACTGGCCGGATGCCTTTCCTGATGCCTGCATGGAGTTCACAACAATTATTCATTGCACCCAGAGAGAGAAATATCTGCCTCTACCTAGAATTGAACTCATAACTTCCTGATTGTGAGGTGAAAGTTCCAGCGCTAGGCTACCACACTGCTCACCAATCTATATTGATAACCCAGTTAAAATGCTTGGTGGATGACATTTGGCATCAATACAAACCCCGATTCAACACAGCTACCAAAGGCCCATTTGCACACATGAAGGCCAATGCTATTTCATCCCCAAAGTACAGCATGAATGGGATATGGGAGAAATCTACCCTTTATGCAACCATGGTAGCTAGTGAGTAAATAGAATACAACAATAAGATGTATCTGTGTTTCAAATGCTCTTCCATATGTGATGGAGGTGGAAACAAACAAACAAACAAACAAACAAATAAATATATGAATCACCTTTAGGGTATGTACATCAGTTGGTATTCACTAATTTTTGGTTAGTTCTTCACGACACATGAAAATAATTATATTCTACCATTAATTGTTTATCACAGCATTCCTAGTATTATGAATCATCAGTGTTGGGAAAATTTCCATAAACTTTGGAGTGACTTGATATTTGGTAAATGGCTAATTGCTCTTAATGTTGATTAAACTGTGATTATAATAAGTTTAGTGTAAAAAAGGGTTTGGGTAGCTTAAAATCTTTATCAGGGCCTTGCCGACAACTTAGACAGTGAATTTCACCTTAATTGAAAAAACAAAACAAACCTGAATAAACAAAACTGTGAATTGCAATGTACAGAATTCATTTAAAGTTCAGAATTTACAAGGCCATGCTTAGTATCCTCACTTCCTTCTGTTTTTGATGGAAGCACAAGAACTTTTTGTCTTTTCCAGAGGATTCAACTTGGATGTGGATTCAGAATTGGATGCATCCACAGTGAACACCAGGTACCTTAAAAGGTTCCAAATTCTTCCATCATCAGAAATTTATCTTTCCTCTTCAGAGTCAGTGTCTTGAGAAAGGAAAATGAGTTCCCTTGCTTTTTAAGTCAGCATTCAGTCTAGTAAAGGCATGGTGCTTTTAATATTATACATTATTTTAAAAGTCCTACTCTGAAAATCAGGAGGAGGAGGAGGAGGAGGAGGAGGAGACATTCAGTAGAAAGTCAAAAAGTTATGTTTACAAAAAGTATGTCTTTTTCACTTTTAATTCTGACAAGCACTGTATGGTATTATACATTCATCTGTCTTGAAAAAATATTGAAATGAGGTTTGAGTAGAAGAGAAGAGTTAAAGATTTCCCTACTATCACTCAATTTCTAATATAGACATCCATATACATACCAGTAGATTCATTTTTGCAACCAATTTAGCAGTGACATCAGATAGAGTGAAATTTCTTCTTTCCAAAAATGAATATATTTTTTTAGAAAGGGGCAGCAGAAAAGGATTCAAGAACATTCATACATCATTCATCCAATCCCTTAATAGATTTGATAAATTGTGACCTATACTATTTTGAATCACTATTGCCAAAAATATGTTGTAAAAAATGTTGTAAAAGCTATTTATTAAAAAATATATATAAAATGGCATTGGGTACAAACCTACACGGTTTAACCACTGAAATCTAACACCTTTACAGAATGTTGATGAAGATTCTCTGTCATCCAGATAGAATTTTCTGGAAGTTGAGTCATGACAACTGGACTTCTTTTCTTTTTTAATTTAAAACCTACATTCTTCAATCCTTCTTTGGTTCTAAGGGGATGAAGGGCATGATTCAACATCCAAATAACACTTTGCAAATATTAAAACAACAAAAATACAGTACAAAAAAGTTGAAACTGCATACAAAGCTTGATTCAGACATCTACAGAGCTTTCTGAAGGATACAATCTTGTACTGTGTCCTAGAGCCACATGTGATCTAAGATTTGTACCATCTTTGATCTAAATTGTGTCAATAGCTTGGATTTTAGATTGCCAGCATCTTTTCTCATATCTATTGGGCTTAGAGCTGTGGTGGTGCAGTGGTTAGAGTGCAGTATTGCAAGCTATCTCTGCCCGCAGCCAGGAGTTCAATCCTTTTAACAGATTAACAGAGTTGGAAGGGACCTTGTAGGTCATATAGTCCAATCTCCTGCCCAAGCAGGAGACCCTACACCATTTCTGACAGATGGAGTCCAGTTTCTTCTTGAAAGCCTCCAGTGATGAAGCTCCCACAACTTCTGAAGGCAACTTTTGTTCCATTGATTGATTGCTCTCATTGTCAGAAAATTCCTCCTTATTTCTAGGTTGAATTTCTCCTTGATCAGTTTCCATCCATTATTCTTTGTCTGGCCTTCAGGTGATTTGGAAATCAGGTTGGCCCCCTCTTCTCTGTGGCAGCCCCTCAAACATTGAAAGACTGCTATCCTCTCTCCCCTGGTCCTTCTCTTCACTAGACTAGCCATGCCCAGTTCCTGCAACTGTTCTTCATATGTTTTAGCCTCCAGTCCCCTAATCATCTTGGTTGCCCTTCTCTGAACTCTTTCTAGAATCTCAACATCTTTTTTATAGTGTGATCACCAAAATTGAAAATCCTGACTGGCTCAAGATTGACTCAAACTTCCATCCTTCTGAGTTCAGTGAAATGAGGACCCAGATTGTTGGGGGCAATAGGCTGACTCTGCAAACACCTTAGAGAGGGCTGTAAAAGCACTGTGAAGCAGTATATAAGTCTAAGTGCTACTGCTATTTCTAAATACAGCATGTGAGTAGAAATATCTATATTTTGTATAGAAATATCTATATTATGGATAGAAATTTTAAAAAAACTCAGGAAGAAGCATCGATCAATTCTGGAAGGGTAAGATGTTCGTCTTTCTTTTAACAGTTCTAACTATGAGCTGCTTTAAACCATAAATTTGGAAAGTTGGGATGAAATTGCAAAGATAATAACTTCAGAAATCAAAATTACCCTTCTAGTTGCTGCCAGTCAGTGATACAGAACAATTAAACCCATCCTATGGATTATATCCCTTTTCTGCATTTTCTTTTCAGGGTTATTGTACCTATTGAATTGCAAAAGACCCAGATGAACTTCCCCCCAAAAAACCCCAACCATAATAATAATAAAATAAAATAAAACCCAATAGAATGATTACAGCCGCTGCTTGGAATGACAAGTATTATCAACAAAAATTAATCAGGCGCATCTTTTAGTGAACTCAATTAATAATGTGCAACAACAGGGTCTCTTTTCTTAAGATGAAAATTAATTAGTGGAGGGAAGGTCACCTGGAGATGCTGACATCAGTCATCCGAAGGTTCTGGCAGCTCCTAATTATTTGTCTTCCAGGCTTGGCTGATCAGAAATTATTGCAATACCTGAGCAACATTTTGAAAAAGCTTTGTGTGCGGCAGTTTTAATTAGACCTGGTATTTGATTAATGCAGTGAAAGCATTTAGACCGGCCTCTTATCATTGACTGACTTAGAAGTTTAAGAAAATAACTGGCTGAAAGTTAGCATTTGGCTCAGAATAAGACCTACTTTTTACGAAATCCTGCTTTTATCATTTTATCAATGGTTAGCCAATAAAAACAGAAGTTAGAAACATGGAAATATAAAAGAAGGACTAATTTCAGTTGGAAGGTTTGCTAAAATGGATAAGCAAATATTATTATTATGTGACTAATATCAATGTAATGAACATTATTGTAAACATTATGTTTATTATTTCCCAAAAATAATTTGTACCCAGACAACACATTGTTTATTTACTTTATACGTAATAAAACTTTTTAATTTTTTTTTATTTGTTACGTAGTTTGGTGAATTTTTAGATTCCCTGATGTTTTTGACCCTTATTCCTCCTGTATCTTTACATCTTTGCATTGTGAAGCATGGGTTATTAATACCATCATGATAAAACAATTATGACAAATGTCAACAGAGATTTTAAATAAAGCCATTAGCCTATCAAAAAAATTTTTACTAGACCAATGGGGTTAGATAGCCTTCCTCTTTTCTGCAGAAGACTTCTAGGAGGGGAGAAGGTGATTAGTTCCAGTTTTTGTTTGCTGGTCTTGCTAGAGCAAGGAATGTTGGGACATATTTATCCCTCAGACCACTAGATGGGTCTAGAGAGCAATAACAGTATATAAAAGTTATAAGCTGGGGCATGACACATATACATATATGTTGTAATGACGAGGCAGTCGAGTTGTTTTATCATGAACAACTGAATCATGATCTTTATTGGAGTCTAGTCTTGCATTTATACACATTTTTAGTTAACCTCCATCACTGGTTAACTTTGGTTACTGCTTAACTTTCGTTACTGTTTAGCACAGTAATCCATGCAATTAATTATCTCTAGTTAAAGTCTAACATATGTTTACTTCCTCTCTCTAATCCTCCTTTTGATTAGTGACTTTGTTTACCTGAGTTGTATTTGCTTGGAAACATTCTTTATCTGAGGTTTGCCATCCAAGATTGGAACATTCCTGCAATTAAAACTCTACACATATACACACACACACACTGTTACTGTGCTTGGTTTTGCCAAATAAATGTTAATTATTGCAACTAAAGCAATTTTTGAAGCTTCATGTCTTTTCATTTAAGGATCCAAATAGTGAAAAGCCTTTTCCTCATCGCTGATCACTTTCAAACTCTTGATATTGAAATCACCTATGAGTTTCTTTCTTTATTCCTGATTGTTCTGATGGAAAAAAAGCAAAGGCTACATTCTGAAATAATTAGTATTCTGACCCATATTTCACATTTGCATTCCCTCTTGAAGGGAACTTTCATTTCTGAAAAAAATACAGTATCCTATGCATTCACCTTTTCTCCTTACATGACTACAAAAATTAGTTTCTGGTGTATGTATATTAGGGAGTAATGATACACAGTTACCTCTCATTCTAAAATGGCCCAATTCCAAACTTTAATTTGGCCAGAGACCAGCCTAAGGTAAAAACAGATAAATAAACAGCAAGAAAATGGCTTTATAAATATAAATGGGATATAACAAGGTATTATTAATACTAAAACTTCCATTCTAAAACCAACTCTTAAAATCTAAAATATGTAATGTTGATTTATAATGTTATGAAACAAAAACTAATGCGCACAATCAAAGGGTATTTTAGAAGTCTTTGTCAGTGGTGGGATTCAAATTTTTTTACTACTGGTTCTGTGGGCGGGGCTTGGTGGGTGGGGCAGGGGAAGGATACTGTAAAATCTCCACTCAGAGGTGGTATTTGCTGGTTCTCCAAACTACTCAATATTTCTGCTACCGGTTCTCCAGAACTGGTTAGAACCTGCTGAATACCATCTCTGGTCTTCGTGGTATATGACCTTTGTAATAAATTGATCTATGTTTTTATTGCAATCAATGATGGCAACAGTCAAAACAAAATTTGAGGCATAACAAAATTTGTCAAAGTCTGAAGGAAATAATCCCTACTTGAAATGCATCACATAACTTGGATAAGTTAGCAAAGGATTTTTTTGGGGAAAGGAGTGTTTCCAAGGAAGGAAGGAAGGGAGGGAGGGAGGGAGGGAGGGAGGGAGGGAGGGAGGGAAGAAGGATTTGATCTATATTGGCAAAGGTAGGAATGAATATGAGAAAACAATTCATGGTGAAGATATGTTATGGAAGTGATTATTGGCCACTGCAGATTAATGACCTGATTATGTGAATATTAACATCCAAAATTTATGAGATGGTTGGGATAAATCCAAACTTCACTAAGAGATTTGGAGACAGCAACAAAATTGTACAGCATTTGAATCACCCAATTTTCAATACCAGAATGAACCCTGTTTCTATCTTAAACATGCCTCCAGAAGATGACAGATTACATCATTTAACAATTAATAACAAATGGAAGCATTTCGTTTTAACTCGTTCATTTCTCAAATGCGTGGGTTACGAAGATTACTTTTAAAACCAAATATTTTTCTCTGCTTTCACACTGTTGGTGCATCAAAACATTAGCAGAACATTTCATTTGTTCCTGTCATCTGAGGTGAACCAATTATCTATGCAAACTGGGGTAATTCACTGCCAATATTTTATTATATATATATAATAAATATACATATATAAATTTTTTGGAATGCATCTCTTTAATTATTCCTCACTATATTCTGTGATCATTGTGAATGTTCATTAACTGTATTTGTCACCAACGCTGGCATATAATATTTCAGGAGGGAAAGCTAATGGGTGTTCAAATTAGCAATGCTTCACTCAACAGAGAAATAAAAAATGGACTTTTGTCCAAGAAATATAAGGTCCATTTATGTTCATTATGGACCATGTGGATTGAACAGGACTAACCTACTGTTATTGCTATCCAGGGATGCTAAGTAGAATAGAATAGAAGGGAAGGAAAGAGAAGAGAAGAGAAGAGAAGAGAAGAGAAGAGAAGAGAAGAGAAGAGAAGAGAAGAGAAGAGAAGAGAAGAGAAGAGAAGAGAAGAGAAGAGAAGAGAAGAGAAGAACAGATTTGGAAAAGACCTTGGACATTTTCTAGTCCAACCACTTGCTCAAGCAAGAGCTTCTACACCATTCTGAACAAATAGCTGTCCAAACCAGAGGTGGTATTCAGCAGGTTCTGACCAGTTCTAGAGAACCAGCAGTGCAAATTTTGAGTAGTTCAGAATACCACCTCTGACTGGCCCAACCCCATCTATTCTCTGCCTCCCGAGTCCCAGCTGATTGTCTGGGTCTTCTTTTGTTGCCCTGCACAGGAGAATGGAGCTGGAAAGCAGGTTAGTAGGGTGGGGAGAAAATGGAGATTTTACAGTATCCTTCCCCTGCCATGCCCACCAAGCCACAGCCACAGAACTGGTAGTAAAATTGTTGGAATCCCATCACTGGTCCAAACTCTTCTTAAAATTTTCCAGTGATGGACCACCCACAACTTCTGAAGGCAAGCCTGGTCAATTGTTTTAGGTTGCTCTTCTCCTTGATTAGTTTCCATCCATTGCTTCTTGTTTTGCTTTCAAGTGCTTGGGCTTTTCTTTGTGAAGCCCATTAGATATGCTGGCAAGTCACCCCTAGTCCTTCTTTTCACTAGACTAAATGTACTCACTTCCTCAATTGTTCTTCACATGTTTTAGCCTCCAGCCTCCTAATTAACTTTGTTGGACTTCTCAGCACTCTTTCTAGAGTTTTGTGGTGACCAAGACTGATCCTACAAAAGATCTCTTGGTGGTGCTGGAGTTTGTTTCTTTTTGTTTTTTGCTTTAAAAGAGTTTTATTTTGTATAATCATTCCCCCTATCCTAGAGAAAAAAAGCAACACGTGCTTTTTAAACTACATTCTGCACATTTCAGATGACAAAATGTAAGTTCCGTCTAGCCATAATGTCTATGAATGTTGACCTCAACCAAATAAGAGCTAAATTGTTGAGCCAAGATCCCCACTAATGGCATCCACACAACCACTGGACAGCTGGAGCAACTTGAGACACTGACCCAGCTGTTCCTGGAATAGAACGAAAGTCATGAGAACAAGTTATATAGGGATGCCATAAGCATTCCTTATGAAGAAATGACCAGAACAGAGTTCCCTGATTGTGATAATGATCAAAAAAAGAGACCAGGAACGATAAAGAGCTTGTTTATTTAGCATTTGCAAAGGCCAGGACCCCTTCTCCCTCAAATGAGAGAGATAAGGGATCCCTTCCGCAGGCTTGTTGGAGATTTTTATACACTTCTGCATACAAGATTCTGTTAACATCACCTTAATCTGTTTCCTACTTACTGGGAACTTTTCCAGTAACCACCACCCACTCACTTATCTCATTTCCAGACAACTCCATCTCTTAAGGAGTATCCTATATCTTGTTTGGCAAATTGTCTATTCTAGGATACTGGTATTAACACCAGCATTTATTAATTTTAGCATACAATAACTCTTTAAATAGTGTGTACTGTCAGGTCTGTGACCTGCCAGAAATTTGACAAATTCCATAGTACAAAACAACCTTGTTTTCATGATTAATACAACATTTATATAATCATTACTCAATATTCCAGTAATATTCCAGTAATATTGTCATAGATCATTGGTAGAATAAATATGGCATTAATATGTAATTTTACATATCATACTTATGAATACACCTATCTGGATTTTGATTCCTTCACACCTCTGAGACCATTACATTTGATTTCAAACTCTAGAGAACATCAGTTGGGTGTAATGATATGTGGATTTGTGTGTCTGTGTTTACACCACTGAATAGAGGCAGTGATGGGATTAAAAATAAATTACTACCGGTTCTATGGGCGTGGCTTGGTGGGCGTGGCAGGGGAAGGATACTGCAAAAATCTCCATATCCTTCCCACCCCACTAACCTGCTTTCCAGCTCCATTCTCCTGTGCAGAGTAACAAAAGAAGACCCAGCCGATCAGCTTGGACTCAGGAGGCAGAGAATAGATGGGGATTGGGCCAGTCAGAGCTGGTTTGCCAGTTCTCCAAACTACACAAAATTTCCACTACTGGTTCTCCAGAACTGGTCAGAACCTGCTGAATACCACCTCTGAATAGAGGTCAACTGAGGAAATCCTTCCTGATCACCTGATGCATCATTCAGTCAAACTCATAGGACTTGATTTATGGGGTTCTTGTTCAGAGATGAAAGACAGGAAGCTCCAGACTGCAGGCACCCCTCAGAGGGAAACCCATGGACACCCCTCAAGTAGTTAAATAAATATTAGAAGGAACTCAGGCGCCTTTTGTTTAGCTCTCCGGGGCTCAGCTGTGTGTTTGCTCTTCCTAACTACATCACTTCAAATTACCAGTAAATTAACAGACTAACACTTTCAACCTCAGAGCAGACTTGATCCAAATAGTCTTTAAATGCCATTTCTGTTCCTATTAACCTAAAGATCGGCACAGCAGATATTTTTGTGAGCCTGCCCAGCGATACAGGGCATTAATGGCTCAGTTGTGACAGCCCTTCTCATGATGATTTATGATTCAGTGTTTAACTTGATTACTCCACTGCTGACTCTGAATACTATTTCAATTAGTGCACAGAAGGTCACATCAGAAATATTCCTCTATAATCTATTCCTATTAGTGCTAATACACAGAGTAACCAAATCTTTTCACCCTTGTTGATTCAAATCATCCATAGCACTAACTGCAAGCTTGTTTACCGGTTTGCTTCTTCGGACACATCCGAAACTATAATTTTCAGTCCTTTGAGTATTATTAATAGCCGGGCTGCGACATGGTGCATGCAGTATCCTTGCAGGGAATGGAAATATTGTATGTGTGCACACATATGCTGTTAAAAATTAGGAATTTTTTTTTTAAAAAAATCTATTTACAAATGGGAAATGGGAAACATCTAGTCCTTACAGGGTAATGGAACATTGCTAATTTTCTCTTAGTTTAACTAACCTAAATCCTACAGATTCCAGGCAATGAATTCTAACAAAGCCAGTGAGGTTTGCTTTGGAAGAGGATTGCTCTGTAATTAGCTAGACATTAGCCTGCTTGTATCATAAAACACACCTGTTTTTACAGCCTCCACTGTAATGATTCTTAGCAATTCAATTAAAAACACATTTTGTGGATTCCTCAACTAGGGCACAAGTGGATGTTCTGAGGTTTTTCACAAAGTCTTCTGCAATCAATGGGAATTATGCGAGAACATAGTAATACGTCCCCAACATCTCTTTTGAAGCATGTTGCTCAACCCTTGAAATTCAAAAACAAAAAATGCTGGGGAATTCCCAAAATTGGGGCACTCAGAAAAATCAGCCATCAACAGGCATATAGAGATAAACAATGTTTACACAACCTTCTAGCACTGAAGATGTTACCTAGTCTGGTAACAAAACATCTTTAAGCAAACACCAAGGACTCCAACAGACATGTAACCCCTAAGTAAACATTTCTAATGCCCTAAGTGCTAGAGCCCACTGTAACAACATAGCCAAAAAGGCATTAAGAATTGTTAACCTAATCCTACGTAGCTTTTTCTCTGGTAATATCACACTACTAACTAGGGCATACAAAACATTTGCCAGACCAATACTCGAATACAGCTCATCAGTCTGGAACCCACATTACGTATCTGATATTAGCACAGTTGAGAAAGGCCAGAAATATTTCACAAGAAGAGTTCTCCACTCCTCTACTCGTTGCAGAATACCTTATGCCACCAGACTTGAAATTCTAGACCTAGAAAACCTAGAACTACACCGCCTTCGTTCCGATCTAAGTATAGTATATAAAATCATACATTGCAGTGTCCTATCTGTCAATGAATACTTCAGCTTCAACCATAACAATACAAGAGCAAACAATAGATACAAACTCAAGGTTAATTGCACCAAACATGATTGCAGGAAATACAACTTCAGCAACAGAGTGGTCAATGTCTGGAACACTCTAACTGACTCTGGGGTTTCTTCCCCAAATCCCAAAAACTTTAACCTTAGACTTTCTACTATTGACCTCACCCTTTCCTAAGAGGTCTGCAGGGGGCGTGCATAAGTGCATCAAAGTGCCTACTGTCGTGTCCATCGGTAAGGAGACCAGGAGGCGGTGACTCGGGTTTCAGCTCTTTATTTAGTCGCCAGAACCGATCTGGCTCTGAGAGAAAAACAGCGGCTTTTTATTCTCTAGCCGTGGCGGCTGCGGCCAATGGCTTTGAATCTCCCTGATTCGTTTCCACCAATCGCGGGAGATTCTCAGCGGGCCAATCAGCACGGCTCGCTCAACCAATCAGATCGCCCCACGCTTTGGCCAATCAAAACGCGGGGTTTCAAGAATGCAAATGAGTGTACAGAACACCCCTCCCCTCTTGGTTTGGTCCTACGTAATGTAGTCCCGTAAGTAGGCGGGGCTCTGCACTTGCCTACTGGACCTGCACAGGTCAGTCGTTGGTTGGCTCCCGGCCGGTTCGGTCGGGTTCTCTGTGTCTCTTGGCCTCGTCAATGGAACTGCCTGGTCGGCCTTGCTGGGCCGCTTGTTGCAACTCCCTCCCGGTCTACCCGGGCTGGTTGAGCTGCGGTTTTCGCCGCTCCCGCCTGGTCTTTCCGGGCTGGTCGAGCTGGCCTCGTTGCTTCTCCCTGGTGAGGTTCTGAGCTGGCTGCTTGCTGGTGAGTATGGCTGGTTCTTTTCTTCTGGGTTTTGGTTCCCGGGGTATTCCCTCCCCTCTTGGCTTGTGTTAAGGGGATTGTTTATGTCTGGTTGTGTGTCAGTTGTGTTTCTCGTGGCTGTTCTTGATCTTATTTGATCGATGTGGCGTTTCCATGTTCCTCCGTCGGTTGTTTGCAGCCGGTACGAGCGGGGACCTGTCAGTTGGGTTATGGTTGCTGGTACCCATAGTGGGTCTCCGGTTAGGTTTTTTGCGTAGATGGTGTCGCCTGGTGCAAAGGATTGGTGCTTGCTGGAGGAGTTTGGGGGTTTTTCCGGGTTGTATGTGGGGTGCAGTCTATCGAGTGGGGACCTTATTTTCCTCCCCATTAGTAGCTCTGCCGGGCTTTTGTTCGTTGTCGTGTTCGGGGTTATATGTTGTATAAAAAGCATTTTATTTATTTTGTCTTGGATTTCCCCGTGTTCGATTTTCTGGATGGTTTTTTTCGTAAATTGAACCATTCATTCCGCCCTTCCGTTCGCCGCCGGATGCGCCGGAGCTGTCAGTGCGTGTCATATGCCCTGTTCTGCTAGGAATTTTTCAAATTCCAGCGAGGTAAATTGGGGCCCGTTGTCCGACACAATGATATCCGGGAGGCCGTGGGTTTCGAATAGTTTGCAAAGTTCCTTGGTCATGGCCTCTGTGGTGGTGGATTTCATGTTGCTTACCTCCAACCAGTTGGAGTAAGCATCTATGGTTACTAGGAATGTGTGTCCCTTGGTGGGCCCGGCAAAGTCTATGTGGACCCTAGACCAAGGTCCCCTGGGGGTTTCCCATTCTAGGACCGGTGCCGTGGGAAGGCTTGGTCTGGTTTCTTGGCAGCGTTGACACCTTGCCACCCAGGCCTCGATTTGTTTATCCATCCCTGGCCACCAAGCATAACTCCTGGCCAGGGCTTTTGTTCTAACTATGCCCGGGTGCCCCTCGTGTAACAATTCCAATACCTTCCCTTGCAGTTTTTCCGGGATAACCACCCTATCCCCCCACAGTACACACCCTTTTTGCAGCAAGAGTTCCATTTGCCGGTTCCGGAATGTTTTGAATGCTTCATCGTTGTCCTTTTCTGGCCACCCTTTCTCTACCCAATGTAACACCCGCGCCAGACGTTTGTCTTTATTGGTTTCTCGGGCAATGTCTGACACGGTTATGGGTAGATCGGGCAGAGTCTCTATGCTGAGAGTGTTCGTCGTGGGTGCTGGGTCGGTGTCTAGGTCAGGTAGCGGCTCGCGGCTCAAAGTGTCTGCATGTGTGATAGTCTTACCGGGTCGGTGTGTGAGCCGGTAGCTGTAGGTGGCAAGGAATTCGGACCACCTTGTCATCCTGGGAGATAAAATGTTCGGGGTGGCCTGGTTCCCTGCCAGGATGTCCAGCAATGGCTTGTGGTCTGTGATGATTGTGAATGTGCAGCTGTAGAGGTACTCGTGGAACCTCTTCACTGCTGCGACGATGGCTAGGGCCTCCTTGTCCAGCTGGCTATAGTTCCGCTCTGGTTTGGTGAGTGTCCTGGAGAAGAAAGCGATGGGTGCTTCTCTTCCATCCGGGATTGTGTGGCTGAGGACGGCGCCGACGCTGAAGGATGAGGAGTTGCATGTGACGGCGAGTGGTAGGGTCTCATTGTATTGGATGAGGATGGCATCCGAGGTGAGCAGGTCCTTGGTTTTCCTTAAGGCAGCTTCCTCGCATTTCCCTGAAGTCCAGGTAGCTGCCTTGTCCAAAAGCCTATGCAAAGGCTCCGCCGTGGTCACCTTTTGGGGCAGGAGAACATTGTAAAAATTAAGCCGTCCCAGAAACACCTGCAGTTCCGTTTTAGTCCTGGGTGTGGGGGCCTCCTTAATGGCTCTGATTTTGGTTGCGGTTGGGTGGATGCCATGCCGGTCTAGGAGGTACCCCAGGAACTCGACCCGCTCTGTGTAAAGTTGGCACTTTTCCCTCTTCACCTTTAGCCTGATTTCCTTAAATTTGGTTAGCACTTCCCTTAGCCGACCCTCTAGTTCTTGCTGGTTGGTTGCCAACACCAGCACATCGTCGAAGTAGGGCACCACCCCCTTGATGCCTTGCAAGAGTCTCTCCATGAGGCTCTGGAAAATTCCAGGTGCCACGCTGACTCCAAACTGGAGTTGGTTACATCGGAAGGCTCCCCGGTGGGTGATTATGGTTTGCGCCTCCGCGGTTTCTGCATCGACCGGCAGCTGTTGGTATGCTTGGGCCAGGTCGAGTTTCGCAAAAACCTTGCCTCCCCCCAGTGAGTGTAGAAGATGCTGCACTACTGGGACGGGGTAGGCGCTTTGTTGCAAGGCGCAATTTAGAGTGGCCTTATAGTCCCCGC
Source organism: Hydrophis major (assembly GCA_033807585.1). Taxonomy (NCBI): domain Eukaryota; kingdom Metazoa; phylum Chordata; class Lepidosauria; order Squamata; family Elapidae; genus Hydrophis; species Hydrophis major. Next base: position 15,768,647 of record CM066332.1, on the reverse strand, counting down.
AGATTCTCACTGACCCATCGGGCTTGACTGGGGTGACTATTGGGGTCTCCCACCGGACATGGTCAATTGGTTGTAGGACCCCTTGCCAGTCAATTTTTGGCCTGAGTGCAAAAGGTACCCGCCTTGGTTTTAGGCGTCTCGGGGGAATGTTAGGGTCTAGGCTGAAGGAGATGGGGAGCCCTCAGTACTTGCCTAGTGTGCCGTTGAACACTTCCTGAAAGTCCTGTACCAGTTGTTGCTCCCAATCAGTCTCGGCGATGTGGTTGATGCCCGTGACTTCGATGCCGAGCGGTGCAAACCATTGCAGTCCCAAAAGGCTGGGTCGGTCTCGGTCCACGATCATCAGGGGAAGCTTTGCAGTGCGGCCCTTAAATGTTACTTTGAATTGTCCAGTTTTGACTACCGGGATGCGGTTTCCCTGGTAGTCTTTGATGATTAGTCTCTGGTTCTCCAGTCCCTTCTTAAGGATGGTAGGCACCAAGCATTTGATCTCTTGCCAGACAACCATGGAGAGGTAGGACCCGGAGTCCACCTCCATTTTGCATGGCTCGCCTTCGATGCCTACCTCCATGTAGACTTTTCGGGCATCGATGGTTGATGCGTGGCCGATGATGACCGTCTGGTGGGTTTCCTCCTTCCGCCAGGTCTCGCCACTACGTCGGGTTTGCCCGCACCAGTCCCATCGGCTGTCGGCTGGGCGATCTCTGGTTCTGGGGTGTGTGCTGTCCCGTCTCCACTCGCTGTGGTCCCGCCGTCTGGGGCTGTAGGCTTTCTTTAATCGGCAGACGTGGGCGATGTGACCCTTTTTGTCACAGTGCCGGCAGACTGCATCGAAGAAACGGCACTCGGATCTAGAGTGGTTGCCTCCGCAACCGGCACACTCGGTCCCCGACTTACAACCCCACTGACTCCGCTGGTCGCGTCCTGCCTTGAGCCGGTGGATTTCTTCCTCGTCCGAGGTGTCAGAGGCGGAGTGGAATTCGCCATGGTGGGTGGTGGTCTCGGGGTGACTTGCTTCCGGTTGGGCCTCGGTCGACCGTCCAGGGTCGCTGGTTGCGGTGCGGCCCCCTGCTTCTGCTCTCTGCATGCAGTTCGCCGACTGCCGGGTGGCCTCGGCTGCGGTGGCTTCAGCGATGGCGTCGGCGAGGGCGATGTCGCCTTTGGCCATCAGCCAACTCTGTAGGACTGGATCCCGAAGTCCGAGCACAACTCGGTCCCATAGGGCCTCGTCCATGTCCGAGAATCCGCACATGCCTCTTAGGTTCCACAGCTCTGCAACAAAGTTGCTGATGCTTTCGCCCGGTCCCTGGTCCTGCCGGTAGAAATCGTGCTGCCTGATGAGGGTGGGCATGGCGGGGGCATAGTGTTTGCGGAGTAAAGGTTCGAGGTCAGCCCAGTCCATCGCCTTGATGTCAGCGGGTTTCGCTAGGGCTTTCGCCATCTTGAACACTGCGGGCCCGCAGTGTGTCAGGAAGACGGCTTGTTTTTTTGGCCCGGTGGCATCCTTCATGTCGCTGCCTTCAAGGAACATGAGGAATCTGTCCATGTAGGATTCCCAGTCCTCGCTAGCGGGATTAAAGGGCACGGGCGGAGCGATGCTGGCCATCTCATCGGTCTTGCTTCCATCGGACACGTGCTCGATGGGATTCAGACTCGGCATCCCACCTTCGTCACCAGTGTCGTGTCCGTTGGTAAGGAGACCAGGAGGTGGTGACTAGGGTTTCAGCTCTTTATTTAGTCCCTGGAACCAATCTGGCTCCGAGGGAAAAACAGCGGCTTTTTATTCTCTAGCCGCGGCGGCCGCGGCCAATGGCATCACTTTGAATCTCCCGCGATTCGTTTCCACCAATCGCGGGAGATTCTCAGCGGGCCAATCAGCGTGGCTCGCTAAACCAATCAGATCGCCCCGCGTTTTGGCCAATCAAAACGCGGGGTTTCAAGAATGCAAATGAGTGTAAGCGATTGACAAAACAAATAAATAAATAAAATAAATAAATAGCTTAGGGTGGCATGGTTAAAGGAGCACCATTCCCTAAGTAACTAGGTTGTTAAGATCAGCCTTAAAAGCTTGCTCTGAACTTACTGCCTGAACAAAGGGCTTCCCCTTTTTGTGTACTAAAGGCAGCGTAAAACAGACCACTTATCAGGGTAGAGAATGGAAGAGAGTTTAAAATTCATACAGGGTGCCTAGTACACAGTCTGTAGAGATTCTCAGTCATCCAGGTGACGGTAGTCCCAAAGGTGCATTTTTTAGGAGGCAACTGGACTTTCTTCATTTTTCTTTAAAGACCCTTTGAATGGTGTGCGAGTAGGAATGGATTTCTGGAGAAAAATTGCAGACTACAGGGACCAGGAGCACTACTCAGGTGACTCTGAGAACCCAGAGAAACCTCCAAGTGGCCTCAATGACCCTCTAAAAGGATGCAAATGATAAACTGTCTGCAGGGAATATAAATCCTTCCATTCCCCACTGTCCTGTCAGAACTGAATAAGCTTCTTGGATGAGAAGTGAAATGTCTTCAAAGGAAAAAAAAAACAAAGTCCAGTTGCCTCCTAAAAAATGCACCTTTGCACAGTACATAGTCACTAACAGCCCCATTATAAATATTTTAAAAGGAGCAGATAAAAGGTATGCACAAGTAAAATCACATACTACAGGTATTACTCTTTTCAATTCACATTAGAATTGCTGATATTCTTGATTATTTTTTTTCTTAAAGATCTAAAGTAGGACATGTCTAAAAATATTGGGCATAGGTGTAAGCCAGTTCAGAGCCAATCTGAGATTGGAACGGGCCAGTGTTAATGTGCAGCATGCTCAATTAGCAGATCTGTGGAATAAAATAAATATAACAATGGGTTAATGCTGCATTCAACTTCTTTGTGCTACAGCCAGATTAAACAAGTAATGCACACAACTAGTTAATGTGGCTGTGTAAATTTCAGCGCAGATGCAATTCCCCAGCAGGCCATAAAAACAGACCAGGAGAGACAGCTGTATCTTGCTGTTGTCTCATAGCTACTGAAGATCTTTTGCCTTTCAGGTGTCTTTATATCAGCAGTCAGAAATGTTCCATGCTGAAAAACATGGCGAAGGGTCTCATTTGATCCCCACATTATTTTTAGAGATTTTTATCACTTGTGGAGAAATGGCAGATTGTTGGCAAGTTTGCTTTTTTTTAAAAAAATCCCCTCCCGGGGCAAGTTAGATTTTTTTTTTTTAATTTATTACAGATTTCTTTTGATTTGGCTTTCTGGGACTTTGAAAGGGCAGCGGTTGTGGGTCCTGCTGGGTTTTCCAGCCAAGATTGTAATTAGATTGTAATGAGAGTTTCCTATAGTTTTTAAAAGATGGACACAAAGAGCTGCACAGAAATTCCACAAGGCCCTTTGCAGAGTTCTAAATCGAAGCAAGAGTACCAACAACAAAAAAAGACATTTCGGCATACAATTATCAGGAATGGCTAACTGCAAATTTGTCATATATTATAGAGGATAAGCATTAAGAACTTTTAGCAACAACACTCTTCCCCCCACAGTCTTAATACACAATTGGAGTTAACCAAACTACAGTCAACACATTCCACCTGTTGCTGGACCTTCAAGATGGCCAGTGTTGAGGGACCTATTGTAGAACAGTGGATGGTGGACTTTTTTCATGTAGTGTTCCAAAAAGTGTCGCTTTTTTCAGGAGGCAACTGGACTTTTGTGTTTTTTTCCTTTTGAAGACATTTTGCTTCTCTTCCAAGAAACTTCTTCAACTCTGACAGGATAGTGGGGAATTTATATCCCTTGCAGACAGCTGGTCATTTGCATCTTTTTAGGGTGCAAATTAAATATAAAAGGATGCAAATAACCAGCTGTCTGCAAGGAATATGAATACTGCCATTCCCCACTATTCTGTAGAGTTGAAGAAGTTTCTTAGATGAAAAGCGAAATGTCTTCAAAGAAAAAACAAGGAAGTCCAATTGCTTCCTGAAGTCAGAAATGTTCCATGCTACTATTTACTTATTTACTTTACTTTATTTATTTTTGGGACAACCATGCCTGGGATGACTGAGAATCTCTACAGATGAATCCTCATGTAGTCCAAACTTTAAGTTGTTTAGTCACCTGGTCATTTCCCATGGAGCTTGATAAAAAATTTCCAGTGACAACTATTGTCATAAATCAGTCCTCATATCCAGAAAAACAGTTTCTGTTCCTCTTACCCTTTCCACAGCAGCCCTATACATCAGTGGTAGGATTCTTTTTTTTAACTACCAGTTCTGGGGTGTGGCTTGGTGGCCGTGGCAGGGGAAGAATATTGTAAAATCTCCAGTCAGAGGTGGTATTTTCCGGTTCTCCAAACTGCTCAATATTTCTACTACCGGTTCTCCAGAACTGGTTAGAACCTGGTGAAGAACTTCTGCTATATGTCCTCCTGAAGAGTGGTTATGAACTTTGGAGGACCATAGTTTGTTAGAGAAATGTTTATTTTCCAGTCCTGGAGGTTTCTTCAAAGTACCAAGAGATACTTTCTCTACATTTCTTACAGTGTTTAGCAGTTGAGCTAGATAGGGTAGAAGGCACTATCTGCATTCTTTGTAGGTAGGCAAAGATGGCAAAGCAGAAAAATCACTCTGGAGCTTTCATTTGTTGTATCTTCAAAAAATGTTCAAATTAAGCAATGACATAGCGAGAGCAGTTCTCTTTCCATTCAACCAGAAACTGGTGGCATCTACTACTATGCCTCTTTGATGTAGCATTAGAAGAATTTCTGTGGAGATTCTCAATCATCCAGGTCATGGTTGTCCCAAAGGTGCTTTTCCAACAGGCAATTGGACTTTCTTGGTTTTTTTCCCTGTTAGAACTGAAGAAGGTTCCTGGATGATGAGTGAAACATTTTCAAAGAAAAAAAAACCCAAGAAAACCCAGTTGCCTTTTGGAAAAAAGCACCTTTAGGACATCAGAAGAATTCTTAGTTTCTTAAGATGAGAGGACAATTTGGAACTCCATGGATTTTGTATGTTAATTATATTTATCATAGTTGACATATTCTAACATTGGTAATCCTTATTATGAACTTGGGAGTCCAAAGATGCCAATCCATGTTTGCTTCCTTGACTGGCATGATAAAGATGTTCCAGATCTCCTGCTCATTGAATCAAGATCACATGAAGTATTAGTACTGCTTTATAAAACCTTAGTAAGGCCACACCTGGAATCCTGCATCCAGTTTTGGCCACCACATTATAAAACAAGATGTTGAGACTCTGTGAAAGAGTTCAGAGAACCAAGATGGGGACTAAAACATAGGAAGAATGGTTGGAGGAACTGGGTTTGTCTAATCTAGTGAAAAGAAGGGCTAGGGAATGACAGGATAGCAGTATTCCAATATTTGAGGAGTTGCTACAAAGAAGAGGAGAGGTCAACTTTTTTTTCCAAAGCACAAAAAGGCAAGGCAAGAAGCAATAGAGAAGAGCTGGGCATGACATGCTAACATCTAAAAGCATCTGGGTAAACAAACAGTATTTTGGGGGGGTGGGAATGATGTGGCATTCTAATGATAACTTTGGGGAAAAAGCTCAATCCCAGTGCTTACTGTTCCCTTGTGGTTTTAAGCAAAGAAAAAGCTTTTATTTTATTTTAGTTTAGTTTCATTAGGCTATTTGCACTGAGTTTCCCTACTCGGTGACTTAGATGAAAGCTGAGTTCTCATCAACTATTGATAAGAATTCCCCACTGCAGTGGTTTTAAGATTGGTATTGTACATTTACCAGAATTACACTGATATTACAATGATTTCAGTTTCATTTCATTTTTTTTTTAATTTCCACAAAGTATTTTTTTTAAGATCATTACATAAGCAAAATGAACAAAACAACTTGATATGATGTCGATACAGGCAAGTAGAATATTTTTCTCTTTCTCAGCAATACAGCACTATAAATCTCAGTGAAAATGCAACAATAGTATGGCAAGTTCAATGCAGCTTCTAAACTGTATTTCTATCAACAGGGCGTTTGCATCCAATCTAAATGAATCTGAGATGTCCAAGTTATCCAAATTGAAATTTTTTTTAGTTTTATTCATTTTTCTTTAACATCAAATTAAATCAATTTTACATTATTCAAGGGACCATCTACTAATTTCTAAAAACAGAAAATGAGGCTCAATTTACCAAAGTTCACATAAATAGTTAATGCCCATTTCATAAATGTTTTCATTTTCTTGTAAAAATAGATTACCAATGTAGGAGTCTGTGCTGATTCCCCCCAAAGTCTGTAGGTCTTCAGAGGCCACCTTCAGAAAGAGGTGGATTTTGCAAAGGTTGCTACCATAAGCAACCATGACTCCAGATATCTTCAAAATAAAAGGAAGAGAAAAAAAATGGTATCATATCTGTTTGCAACAAAGTTAGCAGAAGTAGGAGACGTCTCATCTATGAACATCTTCTATAATGGACATTAATACGATTGAGCGAGTCCAGTGCTATTTCACGAGAAGAGTACTCTACTCCTCAGCTCACAATAGAATACCTTATGCTACCAGGTTTGAAATTTTGGACCTAGACAACTTAGAACTATGCCGCCTATGGTCTGACCTAAGCTTAGTACAAAAATTGTCTGCTACAATGTCCTACCTATCAATGACTACTTCAGCTTCAACCACAATAACACACAAGCAATAGATATAAACTCAAAATAAACCAGTCCAAACTTGATTGCAGAAAATACGACTTCAGCAACAGAGTGGTTAAAACTCCATTGTTACAGCCTCAAACCCCCAAAACTTTAACCTTAAACTGTCTACTGTGGACTTCACTCCATTCCTAAGAGGTCTTTAAGGGGTGTGCATAAGTACACCAGCGTGCCTACCATCCCTGTCTTACTGTTTCCATTTATTTGTACTCATTTATTACGTATATACTTATACCTGTTTATACTGATATGTTTATATGTTTATATGTTCATACTTATATTTGTTTTCTCATACATGCTTGACAAGCTAAATAAGTAAATAAAATAAATAAATAAAGAGCAGGACTGAAGCTTGAGTCTGAGGTGAAGGAAGACCTAACCACCTTGAATTATTTAAAGGACAGGTGAATTGCATCTGAGGTAGGACGGGACTGGATCTTTTGGTCTTATGTTTGGAAAACAGGTAAAATCAGGGATGGGATTCTACCTGTTTGGAATGGTTCTATAGAAGTGGTTGTTATGATTCTGTGCAGTTCAGAGAGCCAGCAAGTCATGCCCCTGGCTGTCCTTGCCCCTGTCCACCTGCCCTTCCCCTCTCCGCCCAGTCAGTCCTTATTGCACATACACAACATCGCTGACTGTGTTCTCCCTGGCCCAGTCACTCCTTAAGGTATTTTTTTTCCTTCCCTCCTGGCGATCAGCTGTTCTGATGATCAGCTGTTCTGGGATCCCCCTCGCTGTCTTACTGCTTTGCCCAGGAGGCTTCCCTGAGGCCCATGAGGCAAAAAGGGGCATGTCCCCCTTTGCGCTCCATTTTTTCCTTCCTGGGCCCCAGGGAAGCCTTCTGGGAGAAAAAACACCTCCCAAGGAGGTTTCCATGAGGCCCATGAGGCAAAAAGGGGCATGCCCCCCTTTGCGCTCCATTTTTTCCTTCCTGGGCCCCAGGGAAGCCTTCTGGGAGAAAAAACACCTCCCAAGGAGGTTTCCATGAGGCCCAAGAGCAAAAAAAATGGGGGGAGGGTTTCCAAACAACAACAACAACAATAAACCATGCCTACCCAGTCACATGGCCATGCCCATCTGCCACACCCACAGAACCGCTTGTTAAAAAATTGTAATCCCACCCCTGGGTGAAATGCATGTTTACAACAACCAGGAGAGTACTGGGGCACAGTCTGCAAGTATTTTGAAAACAGTGTAGTAATTACTTTTTAAACTAACCTTTGCTCCCTTTTTTTGGTGGAGTACCTGTGAATGTAATACAGAGGTATCAAACTCGCATCGTCATGGTGACATATCATGACTTTTTCCCCCTTCGCTAAACCGGGTGTGGGCGTGATCAGTATGTGATGCATCCGGCTCACGGGCCACGAGTTTGACAGCCCTGGTTTAATACAACCTGAAGTTCAGAAAAGCCACACACAACATTTGGATTAGCAGGTTAGATAAGATGGACTGTGTGTGTCATTGTTATTTGGATCCCAGTCGGCTTGAAAATTATAGTCCAAAAATGTTCATAATCTAATTAGAGTCAGATATTGCATGAAATATCACAAAATTCGTCCCTGTATTATATACATATATATTTCAGCTTGTTTTTATGAATGGCTTGGATGAAGATGTGGAAAGAATATTTATAAAATTTGCAGATGACAAATACTTAGCTGGAATAGATAATAATCCAGAAGATAGAAACACCATTCACACCAATCTGCACAATCTCCAACGAGAAACATCAGAGAAATTTAAGTGAGGCAAATGAAAAATTATGGACACGTATGAAGCAAAAATGAAATTGTCATGCTTAGGATGGCGAACCTGGTTTGATAATAGTACTTGTGAAAGGTTCTTGGGTAATAGCTGAAGTCAAGCTGAAGAGGAATCAGCAATGTGAAGTGGCTGTTAGAGAATAGCTAACGCTGTTTTAGGCTGCAGTCACAGAAGTACTCTTTACACGTCGGGGGCAGTTATAATTCTAATTTATTCTCTACATTGAGTGTTGCATCCAGTTTGGGGCATCACACCTAAAATAATCAAAAGACTATAAAGAGAGATTGAAGGAACTGAGAATGTATGGCCTTAACAAGAATGGGAGTGGAATGGGATGGGAAATAATAATACGTAGCCCTACATAAGGACAATTCTATTTGCTGTTCTAATTACATTTTTTTTTTAAAAAAAAGAATCTTCCAAAAATTAAGATCACCCATGGTCCTAAAGAGATATTACGCTCATAGAATAATAGAGTTGGAAGGAACTTTGAAGGTCTTTGAGCAGAGGTCCTGCACCATTTCAGGCAAGTGGTTGTCCACTCTCTTTTTGAAACCTTAATTGTTCTCACTGTTAGGAAATTTCTCATTCGTTCTAGGTTGCTTCTCTCCTTGGTTAGTTTCCATCCGTTGTTTCTTGTCTTGCCTTCTGAGTCTTTGGAAAATACTTTGCCCCTCTCATCTTTGTAGGAGCCACTCAAATATTGGAACACTGCTATCCTGTCACCCCTAGTTCTTTTCACTAGATTAGACATATCCAATTCCTGCAACCGTTCTTTATGTGTTTTAGCCTCTGCCTCCCTCATAATTCTTATTGTTCTTCTCTACACTCTTTCCAAAATCTCAATATCCTTTGCTAGGTGGCAACCTATTATGATGCTTCACTTGGAACCCTGAATTCGATGGCTCCACCACTGGGTTCCTTGTAAATCACATCAGGTTTTTCCTCTGGGAACCCACTTCCTAGATGTTGAACATGCCAAACTCTCATAGGAGACAATCTTCTCTGTGGCGAGACTTGTAAATTATTTGATCTGAAAGACAGCAGATACTTAATGTTCAGAATGATGTTGTTTAGCGAATTTTCCTCTTAATAACCCTTGTGTTTAAAATGTATTTGCTGTGATTTATTGTGTTTTATATTTATGGGCATATGAAGGGAGGCAGGCTTTTGAGTAGTCTAGAGCTCATATCATTCTTTATGCTAAAATAAGCTTTCCTGATTGATTGTTATATAGACTATTTATTTATTTTTTTCATACTAAAAAGGATCTCCTGGTGAAACTATGACTCTGGCATTAAATGGAGAGCCATTTTTCATAACTTGTGGAGGCACACTATTCACCTGATCTGTCTTGAGTGCAGAGAAATTTGACATGCAATTCTACACTTCCACTCCAAACTACACTGAAAGAATGTGATGTTTGCCATAGAAAACAACCTCAACAAGGAAAAATTGCTACTGAAGACAGTGATGTGCCATATGTCCTTTAATGTTTAATTACAACAAGGGGCCCAACAAGGAAGTCATTAAAGCTGCACCGTATTGTGCCTATGTATTAGAGGACATATGGTTTCAAACTGAAGTGTAAAGTTATTTGCTTTTATTAAGGGTAACATTTTTTTTAAAAAAAATCACGACTACTTTACATGTCAGAAATGTTTGAAAGGAATGTTATACAGTGTTTGACAACTAGAGTTCAATAAAATCTTGGGTTTCAATATTAAGAGAGCTGGGAAGTTTTTTATTTTTCATTTTTTTCCGATTGCTATAGGACTTTGTGATTATGTAAGTATTTCTTCTTCTTCCTCCTCCTCCTCCTCCTCCTCCTCCTCCTCCTCCTCCTCCTCCTCCTCCTCCTCCTCCTCCTCCTCCTCCTCCTCCTCCTCCTCCTCCTCCTCTTCTTCTTCTTCTTCTTCTTCTTCTTCTTCTTCTTCTTCTTCTTCTTCTTCTTCTTCTTCTTCTTCTTCTTCTTCTTCTTCTTCTTCTTCTTCTTCTTCTTCCTCTTCTGCTTCTTCTGCTTCTTCTTCCATATCCATCATCAGAAGCTGGCAATCATATTGGAGATCCTATTTTTATCAACAGTCACATGAAAAACTGCTGATGAGTTTTGTCCAAACCAGTCTCTTAGATTTTGAAGCCATGATATTCTTCTTCTGCCTGGACCTCATTTGCCTTCAATCTTTCCTTGGAAGATTAAGTGAAATATGTCATATTTTTCTGGGTGTCGCATCACATGTCCAAAATATTCTAACTTTGCTTTTTTATGGTTTTGATTATTTCCCTTGGCTTTCCAAATGTAAGTATTTGGAGGACTTCAATTATACGATTTCTTAAAGAGGTCCTACAAACAGTAGGAGTACCCTGTTTCTCCAACAATATGGCCTCCCCCAATAGGAAGTCCCAGCATGTTTTATAGCATGAAATGAAATTAAGCCCCTCCCCCCAAATTAAGGCCTATATTAAAACATGTGAAATGGGGGGGAATGGTGGGGGGGCTTGCCGTTAGGAAGTACTTTTGTTGCATACCCGGATATGGTGCTGCCTGCGTTGACCCTGATACGAAGTGCCCCACCAATGCCAAGGTCAACATCCAAGCCGTTGCTGCCCGCCCGGCCAAAGATGCAGGGGGGGGGAATTAAGTCACCCCCGAAAAGACAGCCTAGCCATTTTTTCGGGACTCAAAAAAAAAAAAAAGACCTGGCCTTATTATATGAGAAATACGGTAGTAGCAATCCTACAGTTATAGGGAGTACTTGATTTATCAACCGTTTCTTTAGCAAATGTTCACAATTACAACAGAAAATGAAAAATGTGACTCAGACTTATAACTATTGCACCATCAAAATTTGGGCACTTGACAACTGGCATAAAGTTATTATGGTTGCAGTGTTTCAGGGTCATTTGAAGCCAAGGTTGTTTAACGACCATGTGATTTCCTTAACAACTGCAGCATTTCTGATGCTCGGTAACATTCAGGAAGGATCTGCATGGCTGAACCTTCAGGCAGATGGAAGCCTTGTCTAAAATACGCTGAGATCCTGAAAACCAAGAATCAGCAAACCGATCCTTTCGTGATTCCTGCTTTTTTGCTTCCTAGACAGTGGTGGGATTCAATTTTTTTTTTAATTACCAGTTCTATGGGCGTGGCAGGGGAAGGATACTATAAAATCTCCAGTCAGAGGTGGGATTTGCCGGGTCTCTGGATTACTCAAAATTTCCACTACCAGTTCTCCAGATCTAGTCAGAACCTGCTGAATATCACCTCTGTTCCTAGATATCCTTGCCCTGTAGGTAGTGGTGGGCTTCTACTGGTTCTCCCCGTTTTGGGTGAACCGCTAGCTTATTTTATCATTTTTAATTGCTGGTTTGGTGAACCGGCAAATCCCACCACTGGCTGGACCTGCCCATCCCGCCCCTCTCTTCCCAGGTGTCTCCACACAGCCCATTTTGGATCCCAGGTAAGTATAGGGCCTGTGCAGAAGCTTGGGGAGAGCAAAAACTGGCCTCTGGGAGGCCTGAAGCGAGCCCATTTTAGGCCTCCTGAGGGCCTCCGGAGCCCGGGGAGGCCATTTTCACCCTCCTGGAGGCTTGAGGAAAGCCTCCGGAGCCTGGGGAGGTTGAAAATACTCCCCCCACCATGAAGCAGGAGGCCAACTAGGCCACACCCACTATGGCCATGCCCACCCAGCAACCGGGCAGAGAACAGTTGCAAAATTTTTTGAAGCTCACCCCTGCCTGTAGGCCTTGAGAACATGGAATTTAAAATTAAGCTATAATGCCTAACCTATTATTTTTAGGGTTAGGGAGATTTTAAATTTCCTTCCCACAGCAAGGAAAAGAGAGAGATGAAAAGTGTACAGTTAGCTTAATAGATCTAGTTCTCCCCCTGCTTTTAAAGTAAAGTACTTGTTGGTGCCCTGACAAAGACCTCTTGAAACATATTGAATCCCACTCTGAACTTCACAAAATGTCAGCAATTCTTCTCACACAGTTGTTATTTTAAACAAAAAGCCACATCATATTCCCCACCCACCCCTGCAAATAATCTTCCTTCACATTAAGGCCCAGTGGCCTGCAAAATTAAAAGTATCGAAACACACATCATCTCTGATCAGGGTGCCCCAAACCGTCTTTTTGAAAAAAAAGAAAGAAAATCTAACGAAAAGATCGCCGATAGAAGCTACCTGCAAAATGTCTAGGTGCAGATCTCTTAAGGGAAGACAATCTAGAAAAGGGAATCAAGTCACAACCATGTTTCTTTCAACTGTGACTGGCTAAGCACATGGGAATGGAATGGAGAGAAAGAACCAGACTGGGTGGTCTTCAGCAGGTTCTGATCAGCTCTGGAGAACCGGTAGTGGAAATTTTGAGTAGTTCATAGAACCGGCAAATACCACCTCCGACTGGCCCCGCCAACCCCATCTATTCTCTGCCTCCCACTGCCTCCCAGCTGATCGGCTGAGTCTTCTTTAGCTGCCCTGCACAGGAGAAGGGACCTGGAAAGCAGATTAGTGGGGATGGGGAGGAAATGGAGGTTTTACAATATCCTTCCCCTGCCACTCCCACCAAGCTATGCCACGCCCACCAAGCCACTCCTACAGAACTGGTAGTAATTTTTTAAAAATCCCACCACTGGAAAGAACAAGAGTTTATTTTTCCATTTTTCTTCTGTGTGCTGCTGGAGCAGGCAGGCCCCATTTCAGAACAAAACCATGCTACAATTTAGTCCAGCCTGGTCCAGCCTCTACTCAAGCAGAAGAACCCATGCCATTTTAGAGAAGTGGCTGATCACTCTCTTCTTAAAAGCCTCCAGTGATGGAGCACCCATGATTTCTAGAGGCAAGCTGTTCCACTGGTTAATTATCCTCACTGTTAGAAAGTTTCTGTTTAATTCCAGGTTGCTTCTCTCTTTGTTCCAGATCAGCTTCTGGGTCACCTGCTAATTGATGGTGTCTTTTAATCCACCTGACAGAAAAGTCTGATTCCATCCAAATGTAAACTAATGTTTACAGGCGACCATAACTTTACAACTTTTGGTGTGCTGTGGGCTACATCAGTCTTAGTGTCAAGGTTCCGACTGATGAACTCAACCAAAGCAGGCACAATCGTGAAGGTCCAATCTCTTTATGCAAAACTTTATTGAATACATCACTTCAGCATGTTTGAAGGCAAAACCAGACCTAGATCTTTCCTTCCTAACCTCTATACTTAAAGGTTAGATTCTTCCACCACCACCCCAATTAACTCAGGCCACATTGTTCAATACAATCTCCTGGTTATTGTTGTAGGCAAGTCCTTTTGGCTTTTGTGAAGACCTGCCAAAATGTCCTTAGTTCTCACGCCAACACCTCAATGTCTGGCCCATGTTCTATCTCCCTCTCCTCCCACCATAATTTGTTGGCAAGATGAGATGAGATAATAGTTGCAACAGCAAAACATCTTTTGAAGCTTGGCATTTTGGACAGCTTGTTGGGGTAAAACATTAGGGTAATCCAATGGCATATTATGTCGAAACCCATTGACTGCCCAAGACTATGCAATTTCATCTAGAACTCAGGACATTCTTTCAAAGGTAAGAACTGGAAGGTGACTGAGCAGTGGTGGAGCAGTGGTTAGAATGCAGTATTGCAGGCTACTTCTGCTGATTGCCTGCTGCCAGCAGTTCAGCAGTTTGAATCTCACCAGGCTCAAGGTTGACTCAGCCTTCCGTCCTTCTGAGTTCAGTAAAATGAGGACCCAGATTGTTGGGGGCAATATGGTGACTCTGTAAACCACTTAGAGAGGGCTGTAAAGCACTGTAAAGTGGTATAAGTGCCATTGCTGTTATGTGCAAAATAAACAACACCAGTTTATTTGGATGGATGATACCTGATACGTTTCTCCAAAACAGAAGTCTAGTGATCAGTGCAGAGACCAAAAGTCTTTGATCTAGGAATGTATGAAACTCCTTGAAGAGTTCAGAAGGACTTGGACGTTCTCAGATTACTTAATTTGTATTGCAATTTGCAGGAACACATTGCAAATAAAGATAGACATACACATGTTATTTTGCCTTGTTCATCATATCTTGTTGATAGACCTATGAGACCAGAAGGGAAAAGGTATTTAAAAGAGATTGAATATATTTGCTTTACGCTTTGGGTTCCATTGCATTTTTAAATAAAAGATTATGATACTGAAAATCAGTGTTCTTGTGAGTAAAATTTGAGAGCTGGATCCAGTGTTCCTGAGAGATTAAAAATACACATATCTGAAATCTTGTATAGTTAGTTGCTTCCTCAGTGTTCTTTTCCTAGGACTTCTAAATACCATTTCAAATAGGAAAAATACCTTAACAGAATAACATTAGAAGGGATTGTGGAGGTCTTCTAGTCCAATCTGTTAAGTACTGAACATGGGTCAGGGTAAATGGAGACAGCCTCTGAATAGTGAACATTCAGCTCTTTATTTGCATAGTGACTTCTCAAAACAACAACAGTGAACTCTGCCTTATATAGGCAACCCTTGTAAGAATTGTCCAATAACGAGCTATGAACACTAGCTCTTTTAACCAATAATAATCCTCTGTTAAGGGCCAATCGGATTCCTCAGAACTAACCAATCCGATCTGGCCGCCTAACAGCCAATCAGAAGTGCAGGGCCAAAACCCTGCACTTTACCTCAAGCTCATACTTTATTAACTATGGTACATACACAACACAACCATCTGCTCAAGTAGAAGACTCTATACAATTACAGACAAGTGGTTGTCCAATCTCTTCTTAAAAATCTCCAGTTTTGGAGCATCCACAATTTCTGCAATTCCACTGGTTAATAGTTCTCGCTGTTAAGAAATTTCACTTTAGTTCCAAGTTGCTTTTTTCCTTGATTAGTTTCCACCCATTTTTTCTTGTCTTGCCTTCTGGTGCTTTGGAAAATAGGTTGGCCTCTCCTCTTCTTTATGGCAGTCCCTTAGATATCGGAACATTGCTATCATGTCACCCCAAGTTCTTTTTACTAGATTTTACCAATTCCTCCAACTGGGCTTCATATTTTTTAGCTTCCAGCTCTCTAATCATCTTTGTTGCTCTTTTCTTCACTCTTTCCAGACATGAGAGTATAGGAATCAGGGTTAAAGAGATGAGAGGAAGGGATCAAGCTATTTTCCAAAGCACCCAAAGGCCAGACAAGGAATAATGGATGGAAACTGAACAAGGAGAGATTCAACCTGAAAATAAGGATGAATTATGTGATAGTGAAAACAATCAACCCATGGAACAGAAGTTGCCTTCAGAGGTTGTGGGAGCTTCATCACTGGAGGCTTTCAAGAAGAGACTGGACAGCCATCTGTCAGAAATGATATAGGGTCTCCTGCTTGGGAGGGGGGGTTGGACTAGATGACCTACAAGGTCCCTTCCAACTCTGTTAATGTGAATGGAAATGCTGCTTTTTTTAAAAGTGGAGGCCTGGCATACTTGTAATTTCATTATTTTATCTTCCCATGCAGCCTCAACTTAAAATGGAAACCCCCATTGCATCCAGTATCATGTGTGATATAATATAGTTTTATGCTGTTGCTCTCCAAATTGAACTGTTACTGTTGTGAATGAATAAAGGTGTAAATAAAGTTATCAAGAGCTTGAAGTCAAGTGCAGGGTTCTGGCCCTGCACTTCTGATTGGCTGTTAAATGGAGAGATCAGATTGGTCTGTTCAGGAGAACCTGATTGGCCATTAACGAGCCTTTCTGACTGGTTAACGGAACTAGCGCTCCCTGTTTTTTCATTGGTTGAATATCTAATAAATTGCCTATATAAGGAAGGCTGTAGCAGCCATCCAGTTTGAGCTGTCACACCATGTAAATAAAGAGTTGAAGTTCACCGTTTCACCGGCTCGTATCCATTCTTCGTGCCCACACTCAGTACTTAACACTGGCGACGAAGGTGGGATGTGGGGACGTCAGAGCTGACTGAACAATGAAGAAGATAACCAAGCACATGGCTGAAATGCACAACGGCAGAAACATGTCCGGCGGCGTCATACCATCCGCTCCATTCGACCCAGCGCAAGAAGACTGGGACTCCTATATGGATCGTTTCCAAATGTTCTTGGAAACCAACAATTTGAAGGATGCCACGACCGGGAAGAAACAGGCGGTGTTCCTAACGCATTGCGGGCCGACTGTATTCAAGATGGCCAAGGCACTAGCAAAACCAGTAGAAGTAAAGTCTATGGACTGGGACGTCCTCGAACCCCTACTGAGAGCCCACTATGCACCGACCGTGCCAACCCTCGTATGGCGGCACGAATTTTACCAGAGAGATCAGCAGAAAGGAGAGAGCATTGCAGATTTCATTGCGGACCTCCAAAACCTGGGAGGCCTCTGCGGGTTCGCTGATCTGAAAGAGGCCTTGAGAGACCGAATAGTTCTGGGATTAGATGTGCCGCACATGCAAAGCAAGCTGATGGCGAAAGGCGACATCAGCCTTGCAGATGCCATCGTGGATGCTACTGCAGCAGAAGCAACCAGGAAGTCGGCTGCCCAAATGTGCTGCAACTGCGCTCCGGTTCACCAACCAACTGGCGACATTTCACCCACGTCAGAAGGACAGCTTGTGACGGCCCACCACGAGGACCTCTCTTCGTCGTCAGACAGCGATGAAGAAGAGGTCCATCGACTGCGGTCTGAACGGGACCATTACCAGAAGTCCCAACACACATGCGCTGGTTGTGGGGCAAGCCACCCCAGGTCCGAATGCAAATTCCATGACACGCTCTGCCATGAGTGCGGGAAACAAGGCCATAGCGGACGGGTCTTTAGAAGTCTCCTAGGACCCAGCCAGCCCTCAAAGGGGGCTAACTATCGCCAACTGACAGGAAATCGTCCTGTAAGGTGAGAACCAGTGAACCACTAATGGAACAACCACTCCTACAGAAACAGAACCCTAAACCACCTCACGAAGCGAGAAGAGGCTCACCAAACTATCACTATCAGTCACGGCTCCTCCTTGGATGCCAAGAAAATCCGGGTTAAAGTGGCCATCGAAAATCAGCCCTGTTTAATGGAAGTCGACTCAGGATCATCCCTCTCGATGGTTTCCTGGAAGACCCTCAAGCAACTCATCCCTACTGTCCGGCGACAAGACCTCCATTTCCAAAGACTCATACTTAAAGACTATCAGGGGAACCGGATTCCAGTGGTAGGATCCAGTCGAGTCCAGGTCTCGTTCAAAAACCGTACAGCATACCTACCCCTGACTGTGATCGACAAGGACCGGCCTAGCCTGTTAAGCCTCCAATGGTTCACACCACTTGGCATTGAAGTGGCAGGCATTCACCGAATCGGCAGCAGCAACTGGGAGGAGGACCTCGTCCAAGAATTCAAGGACGTCTTTGTGGAAAAACTAGGCGAGTACAAGGGGACCCCGATATCATTTAACCTTAATCCAAAAGTAGCTCCCATCCGCCTTAAGCCTCATCGGGTTCCATTTGCCCTTAAACCAAAGATTGACGAGCAGCTTGATAAGTTAATAGCCCAGGATGTGTTAGAGCCAACCAATCACTCTCCCTGGGAGACCCCAATCGTGACACTCATTAAGCCAGATGGATCAATTAGAATTTGTGGGGACTACCGAGCCACCCTGAACCACGCCCTTCAGCAAAACACGTATCCGGTACCGGTGGTGCAGCACCTCCTCCATTCCCTGGGGGGTGGAAAAGTCTTCGCTAAACTAGACTTTGCTCAGGCATATCAACAACTGCCGGTAGATGAAAAAACAGCACAGGCACAGACGATCATGACGCACCGAGGTGCCTTTAAATGTACCCGACTCCAATTCGGAGTGAGCGTAGCCCCGGGGATCTTTCAGAGCTTGATGGAAAGACTGTTACAAGGGATTAAAGGCATTGTCCCATACTTTGATGATGTGTTAATCACTGCCCCTACTTCAAAAAATTTACGGGATCGCCTGAGAATGGTCCTCCACAAATTCAAAGACCCAGGTCTTAAAGTGAAGAAAAATAAGTGTAAAATGTGTACAGATCGTGTCGAATTTTTAGGGTATTTAATTGACAGTCAGGGCATTCACCCTACCAATAGCAAATTGAGAGCAATAAAAAATGCTCCCAAACCCCAGAATAAGGCCGACCTACAGGCGTTTCTAGGCCTTATCAATTTTTATAACGTATTCCTGCCGCACAAAGCAACTGTAGCTGAACCCCTACATCGTTTATTGGACAAAAAAGCAATTTGGGTATGGGGACACAGAGAAGAGCAGGCGTTTCGGAATGTAAAAAAACTACTGACTTCTGACGCTGTACTGATGCAGTACAATGAGACTTTGCCGTTAACGATCACGTGTGATGCATCGCCTTTCGGAGTAGGCGCCATTTTGAGCCACTTTTTGCCTAACGGTAGCGAAGCCCCTGTTGCCTATTTCTCAAAGACACTTTCAAAAACAGAGCAAAAATATAATCAGATTGATAATGAAGCCCTTGCTATTGTGTCTGCCAAGAGATTTCATGAGTACGTTTACGGCCGAGCTTTTACTATAGTGACTGACCACAAACCTTTGCTGGGAATAATAGCGGAAGATAAGCCAACCCCCTATATATTATCTCCCAGAATGACTTGCTGGTCAGAATTCTTGGCTGCTTATAATTATCGGCTGCAACACCACCCGGGGAAGGCCATTCCCCATGCCGACGCATTGGGCCGAGCACCGCTTCCAGAGACCATCGACGACCCCGCGCCTACAGTGACAATGTTGCAGATTGAGGCACTTTGTACACTGTCATTAACAGCTCGAGATATTGCGATGGAAACAAAATGCAACCCCACCTTAGCACGAGTCCTCAGTTGGGTGAAATGCGGATGGCCATTGGACCAAGTACCTGATGACTTCGCCCCATTCAAAAGTCGACAAACAGAGTTGTTTTCACAGAAGGGCTGCATTATCTGGGGTGATAGAGTCATTGTCCCACAGCAACTACAACGAGCAGTACTGAGAACCTTGCACGATGGCCATCTCGGCATTGTGCGCATGAAAGCCCTCACGCAAAGCTACGCATGGTGGCCAGGCATTGACAAGCAAATCGAGACTTGGGTCAAAGCTTGTCACAAATGCCAGGAAGTAAGCAATGCCCCACCAAAAGCAATCCCAACCGAATGGAAAACACTGTGGGGACCCTGGTCCCGTATCCATCTGGACTTTGCAGGGCCTACCAAAGGCCACACATTCTTGTTAACCGTGGATGCCTACTCGAACTGGCTTGAAATCCACCAAATGAAGAACACAACAACCGAAGCGGTCATTAAGAAACTGGACAGACTGTTTGCAACCCACGGATTACCAGACGTTCTGGTATCCGACAACGGGCCCCAATTTACCGCGCTGTCTTTTGAACAGTACCTGGCGAACCGCGGTATTCGACATGCACTGATTTCACCTGTGCATCCTGCGGCCAACGGAAGGGCCGAGCGCATGGTATAATTTGTCAAGAAAACGCTACAAAAAATGGACTATGACAACATCGAAGAAAAAATAAACCGGATCCTCTTTTTACAGCATATCACACCAACAAAACTCGTCACCAACAAAACTCCCGCCAAGTTGCTAATGGGATGGAAGCTCCGCTCCCACCTCGACTGGTTACACCCATCGTACGAACCTGAGAAACCACACGGATCCAGCGGGCAATGCCGTACCTTCCAGGTAGGCGACTTGGTATTTGCTAAAAACTTGTCGGGTGATCTGTTGTGGGTCGAAGTGACTGTAGTCCATGTAACCGGCCCTAGATCATACCTCGTGCAATGCCGCGATGATAGACTATGGAAGCGCCATATCGATCAACTACGATCAAGGCTGCAGTCAGGGATCTCCGAGTCCCCTGATGACCAAACTGAGGGGGGAGGAGATACAGTGGAAGATGAACTTGAATTAGCAGAAAACCTGTTTGAAAAGAACGATAGCGGAATGGAAACATGTGAAGAGGAATCAGGGATGGGAGTGA
Organism: Hydrophis major; assembly: GCA_033807585.1. Lineage (NCBI taxonomy): Eukaryota > Metazoa > Chordata > Lepidosauria > Squamata > Elapidae > Hydrophis > Hydrophis major. The sequence goes on along the minus strand of CM066332.1, from coordinate 15,748,202 downwards.
GCTCGCCTCATGGTGATACCGAAGATGTTGGTGACAATGAAAATTCGAACTCAGAGTCAGAGGCACCCCTTTCACCAAACAACACCCTACTTCAACAAGAGTGCAGCCAAATACCGGGTGCACAATGGAAATCAAATAGACTAACAAAACAACCGTCCTACCTCAAGGACTACGTAACCGCACCCCGTAAACGGAACCCAGGGGGAAGGGGTGTTGTGAATGAATAAAGGTGTTAATAAAGTTATCAAGAGCTTGAAGTCAAGTGCAGGGTTCTGGCCCTGCACTTCTGATTGGCCGTTAAATGGCAAGATCAGATTGGTCCGTTCAGGAGAACCTGATTGGCCATTAAAGAGCCTTTCTGACTGGTTAATGGAGCTAGCGCTCCCTGGTTTTTCATTGGTTGAATATCTACTAAGTTGCCTATATAAGGAAGGCTGTAGCAGCCATCCAGTTCGAGCTGTCACACCATGTAAATAAAGAGTTGAAGTTCACCGTTTCACCGGCTCATCTCCATTCTTCGCGCCCACGCTCAGTACTTAACAGTTACCCTAAATGGATCCTCATTATATAGTGACAAGGTCCAGTGTGATCTCTCTAATTAAAATCCCTGCATTGCTTAATGATTTTCTAAGTGATTCTGCAGTGACATACATCCAGAACCAGTTTTGTGATTCAAAACTCTAGTTGAAGACACCCATGAATCTGTATGTGGATCATTAAATTTACAATGAATGCCAGAGATGAAATAAAGGAGAAAAAAAAAAAAAAACACTTTGAGAGATCAGAATAATATGTGCTCCAAGGTGACATCCATCAAGATAAATTATCTTATCCTACTTGAGCTTGTTATTCTTTATTTGGTTTGGTTTCTGGGGGTGTTTTTTTTTTTGTTACTCTGTGCTGTAAGATTTCCAAAGGCCTTGATCTTCAAAAAATTCTCTTCTCTGTCATTCCAATACTTTTGCACACAAAAGGATTTGCAATGGAGTCATTTAGGTACCTCGCAAAGAGGTTGTGAACCAGGCAGGAATCCTTGGCAGATTAAATGGCAGCGCCGAACTGAGGGAACAGGGATGTGTATAGCAATGGAATTGAAGGCAAGAGCAGCAATTGAGATTTTGATTTTTTTTTATGAATTATTCTGTTAGAATTGTCTAGCTGAAACTGGGGGAGGAAAAGGCCTCTTTCCCCAATATTAGCAAACTCTCCTCAACTCAATCTGGAACTGATTCAATTCTTTGCAAAAGTTTCCTAACAAAGATCTTTTTTCCACAGCAGGTCATGTTGTGACTTGCAGGATTCAAGGACACATTGAGGTTTAAGTTGTACAAGCAAACATTTGACATAGCCTTTGGGAGAATCAGCCATCCTGACCAGAGAAGCCATCATTGCACAAGGGACTTAGATATTTGCTTGCCTCTTTCCCAAACCTTCCTGAGACCCAAAAGATCTTCAGGCTGGAATGAGAATAGCTACAGGAAACAGTTACCAAACTCATGAGACATGAGTTGGCCATGCAGCTGAAATTCAATGCATTTGAATTTGCAATCCAACTGAATCCATGAGGGAAGCATATCACTATCCTTGAGTTCTTGTCAAAACACATAAAAACAAGCGGACTTCCTTTGTTTTCCTTGAAGACATTCTGCTTCTCATCCAAGAAGCTTCTTCAGTTCTTCAGTTTAGTTCAGTAGGGATACCCAAAGGTGCTTTTTTCAAAAGGCATCTCTAGAACTGAAGAAGCTTCTTGGTTGAGAAGGGAAACATTTTCGAGGACAAACGAAGGAGGTCCATCTCCCTCTTGAAAAAGCACCTGATAAATCCCCAGATAAAACCCATTATTATTAAAAATATGAAACAGTCATTATTAAAATACGAAGCACAGGGCACAGAATAAACAATAAGTACAATGATGGACTCCCTGGAGAAGAGCCTAATGCTGGGAAAGATGGAGGGCATAAGAAGGAGGCGATGGCAGAGAATGAGGTGGCTGGATGGAGTCACTGAAGCAGTAGGAGTGAGCTTAAATGGATTCCAGAAGATGGTAGAGGAGAGGAAGGCCTGGAGGAACATTGTCCATGGGGTCACGATAGGTCAGACATCACTTTGCAATGAATAACAACACAATGATGGATCCATCTTAGGGTGTTACTGGTCCCTTGGGAGCCCCACCTGATGACCCAGCTAGGTCTTCAGGGACTTCTGGAACATTATCAGGGATGGAGCTGACTTCACTTTGCCCACAGGTTCATATATATGTATGGTATTCAGCTTTGTTTGGGTATTTTCCCATGTCATTGTAGTTGTGCTTTTAAAGTTGTAGGAACGTTTCGGCAGAATCTCATCTGCCATCAGCAGGCTTCTGTATTGTATTTGTCTATATATATATGTGGATCTTTGGTTGTTCAGGTTTTCTCCCACATAAAATTGGAAGTATCTAGGCGACGTTTTGATGAAGTCTCATTCATCATCTTCAGGCTTGGGTCTTTGGCTCTGTGCTTCTCGGAGTCATGTGAGCTTGCAGCTGCTTCTTCCTTTTAACTGCTAGTGGGGGTGTGACTTGATTGGGTGGGGACTTGGCTGTATTCTGATTGGGTGGGAGTGTGTTGTCATTGGTTGGGGGTTTGGCTGTGTTCTGATTGGGTGGGGGGTTGGCTGTGTTCTGATTGGCTGGGTGTGTGTTCTGTTTAGGTGGGGGCTTGGTTGTGCTCAGGTTAGTCTTAGTTGCTGGGGAATTTGAGCTGGTGATCTGTGATCCTCCTATTTGGCTTTGTGGTCGTGGTCGTGCTGCATCTTCATGGTGGGCGTCAGTTTGCTTCATGTATGGGTCGCAGTGGTTTGAAGCGGGTAGTGATGCAGCTGCGGTACGGCTTCTGGTCCGTGGTCGTGTCTCATCTTCTGTATGGGTGTGAGTCTGTTTTCTACATGGAAGTGTGGTGGTAGCATCTTGTGTGGCCCTTGTGTGTGTGGGTCTGGTGTCATTCTTCTTGTTAGGTACTCGTTTGTTCATGAGGGCGGGTTTCCAAATGGAAACACACCCCCAGCCAATCAGAACACAGCCAACCCCCCCAACCAATCAGAACACAGCCAAATCCCCAACCAATAAGAACACACCCCCACCCAATCAGAACACAGCCAAGCCCCCACCTAATCAAGTCACACCCCCACTAGCAGTTAAAAGGAAGAAGCAGCCACAAGCTCACATTACTCTGAGAAGCACAAGCCTGAAGACACAAGCCTGAAGATGATGAATGAGACTTCATTGAAACGTCGCCTAGATACTTCCAATTTTACACAGGAGAAAACCCGAATAACCAAAGATCCACATACAAATACCCGCGAAGACCTCAGAAAACAAATGTATGTATGTATGTATGTATGTATGTATGTGTGTATGTATGTATGTATGTATATATGTTGTGGCTCAGAGGTTTGAGCCTGTTTTGTCAGAGGTCGAGGACTTGGTAAATGAGGAAAAGGAGGATTTGGCTCTGAGGTTTGAGCCTGCTTTGTTAGAGGATTTGGAATTGCCTTCCTCTCCAGGACTTTCCTCCTCGGCAGGATCTTCCCCCCTTATTGTGCCTCAGGTGTCAGCAGATAATCAGGAGAACGTATCAGAGCCTCTGACTGAGGATCAAGCCGAGGAATGCTGGCTTGATGCGAGGCAACAGCGCAGGCAAAAGTGTAAGTTGCAGCGTAAAAGTAAAGGACGAATTAGAGACTGAGATGAGGGACTGACACACCTCACAGAGAATAAAAGTGGGTGTGTTAGTTCTGGATTCTTGTTCAGGACAACGTGTTAATTTGTGAGAGCAGCTCCGACGGATTCTGTGTGTGTGGCGATAGCCTGTGATTTATGTTTTTGCTTTATTATCGGACTTGGCAGACAGCTTGTGTGAGACTGCCAAGGACTTGCCTGGCCAAAGGAATTTAACCCTGTCATTACTGGTCTTGTCTGCTTGTGTATATTCCTTTGGAAACTTGGACTTCTCACTTCGTTGGCTCAGGTATTTTCCCACGTCATTGTAGTTGTGCTTTTAAAGTTGAATCTCATCTGCCATCATCTACATCTACAGAACCCTGATGATGGCAGATGAGATTCTGCCGAAAAGTTGCTACAACTTTAAAAGCACAACTACAATGATGTGGGAAAATACCCGAACAAAGCTGAATGCCATACACACACACACACACACACACACACACACACACACACACACACACACTTGCAGCAGTGGCAGTGGAAAGGTTGTAAAACAAGACAAAAGGTTAACAACTGTTTTGCTTAGTAACAGAAATTTTGGACTCCATCACAGCTGTAAAACAGAGACTACCTGTATTTTTATTGACTCTTATTTATCTATTTATTTTTAAATATAAGAGGTGCTATTCAGATGGAATAAGGGATGCAGTGGCTCAGTGGCTAAGACGCTGAGCTTGTTGATGAGAAAGGTCAGCAGTTCAGAGGTTCGAATCCCTAATACCGCATAATGGAGTGAGCTTCCATTACTTGTTCCAACTTCTGCCAACCTAGCAGTTTGAAAACACATAAAAAATGCAAGTAGAAAAATAGGGACCACTTTGGTAGGAAGGTAACAACCTTCCATGTGCCTTCAGTATTTAGTCATGGCAGCCACATGACCACAGAGATGTCTTTGGACAGCACTGGCTCTTCAGCTTTGTAATGGAGATGAGCACTAGAGTCATAAATGACCAGCACTAACTTTATCCAGATAGTAGGAAAGAGAAGAAGTATAGCTATGTGATCTATGGTGATAGTAGAGTCTTCGGGGAAGAATGTCCCTGAGTTTGCTCCATCCTAAGAAACTCTCTTGTTTTTTGTGCTTTTGTATTAATAGATTTTCACATCATTATCTCAGTTAAATGAAAGGTTGCTTTATCTGGGCCCAAGAGGATTTTGAAAATGTCAATTCTCTAAAACAAAGTCAAGATATATCTCTTTCAAGCTGAGTTTGACTCTGAAGAACTTCATGGATTCATCCATGGAGTTTCCTTGGCAGCATCATAGGGAATGTTTTCAGCTACGGCTTTCATCCTTATTTATATATAAAATGCCATAAAACTAAGAAAAGGCATAATTTAAACAGGCTATCATTCATTCAAAAGGTACTCTCCTTTTTTGGTACATGTAGTTCTTTTCCCAAATTAGATGGGCATTCTGACAAATTTGACTAGTCTTATTTATTTTTATTTTTTTTGTGCAATTAATACGATCATTTGTTCAGGGCAGTATAAGGTATTGTTACACCACAGAAGCTGCCATAAACTGAATGTGACCATCTCTTTTAGTATGTAATTAAATACATTCATTCACTCAGAGATTTATATGATCTTTGGACTACAAAACACAAGTTTACAGAAATGAATATTTCAAAACACATACTATCCAAAATTCCAGGAGTGTTATTAGCAGACTGTAAGATACAGACATTTCTTAAGTAGGAATAGATGCTCTGCTGATGGAAGAGGCTGTTTGTCAGAATTAGTCCTTCGAAGAGGTGCGTTATATGATTCAAACTTTGCAATATTTGACCCAAAACTCAAGAAACCAAATACCCTTTTGGCTTGATATAGATTCAAGAACCTTGATTTCTGCTGTCTTCCAGCTTTTAATTCATGTGTTTGATGGATTAATTCCCTTCTCCTCTTCCCTCCTCTCTCCCTCCCCTCCTGTTCTCTCCTCTCTCTTTTCCCCTTCCCCTTCTCCCTTCTCTTTTAAACTCCCTACTGTGCTCTCCCCTCTCACTCCCATCCCATCCTCTCCCTTTTTCCTTCTCCTCCCTTATCTCTTCTCCTCCCTCTCCTCTCCCCTCTCCCTCTCCTCCCCCCTCTCCTTCCCCTCCCCTCATGTCCTCTCCCTTTTCCCTTCTCCTCCCTCTCCTCTCCTCTCTCCCTCCTCCCCCCCTCTCCCTCCCATCCCATCCTCTCCCTTTTCCCTTCTCCTCCCTTATCTCTTCTCCTCCCTCTCCTCTCCCCTCTCCCCCCCTTCTCCCTCCCCTCCCCTCATGTCCTCTCCCTTTTCCCTTCTCCTCCCTCTCCTCTCCTCTCCCCCTCCTCTCCTCCCCTCTCCCTCCCTTCCTGCCCTGTCCTCTCCCTTTTCCCTTTTCCCTTCTCCTCCCTTATCTCTTCTCCTCCCTCTCCTCTCATCTCGCTCCCCTCTTCTCGCCCTCTCTCCCTTTCCCTTTTCCCCCTTCCCCTTCTCCCTTCTCTTTTATCCTCCCTCCCCTCCCCTGTTCTCCTTCTTAAACACATGCTGGACGCCCACTTGATGGTAATGGACCCCCCTGGTTTTGCCCCTTTTTCACCCTACTAATTTTTCTTCCACTAAATAATTTAAAAAGAACATGCAGCAAATATTATTCTAAGGTTTATATAAATCAAAGAGGGGAAAATAGCTTCAGTTTATTTATTTTTACATTTTAATTAGTGTAATGTTCAAAGTGCTACATTCAACCACAACCTTCTAAATGAACCTTCCTTTTTCGCACTTCTCCAGAGTTCATGATGCATTTCTGCAGCTTAAATTCATGTACAAAAATACACACCAAGGTGCACAGATCAGGGTAAAATGCATAGAAAGTATATATTTTAAGGGAACTAGCTTATCAAAGGACATATATTAGAAATAATTGTAAGCAAAAATACACATATTAGATCAACATGCGTATAAACATGTCTATAATTATTTCTGGAACAAGAATTTTAATTCCATTTCCCTGCTCTATTTTTTTTAATATACACAAACACAAGGTTTTAAAATGTGTCTCGGGAATTTCTTAAACTGTAAAAAACCAAATTATTTGTAACATAATTGTTAGATTTTGAATAATGTTAGCAGAAATCCATACAATTATTAGTACACAATAATATTTTGTTTGCATGGTCTGTTCTATATCATTACCTGGGATTAACTTAAAAGCAGTTGAAAAGTAATATACAGCTCTCTGGAATACTGAATTTAGGGAGAAAATACATTTTTTGCATAATAACCCCTTTTATCTTAGAATCAAAGACTTCATTGACTATTGACTGACTACGGATGCTGACATTAAGAATCTATTTATGCATTATTGGCTTCTGGAATTTCTTATCAGAATCCCCTAAGAAATATATATATATGTATAAAGAAACAGGTAATACTTCAGTCTTTTCTGCATCTCAGGAACAGACAAATGTTTTAAAATCAATTTTTAAAACTAAAGGGCCATATCAATGAATTATGAATGACTATTAAGATGCTTATTTGGTATGTATTGGTTTATTGGATATACTTATTATAATGCATCATCTGGCTGTTATAAATCACCTGAAACAATAATACCTCCCCTCTGCAGAAATTCAGCCTCTTCCACATTTGTTTATTATCTCTTGGACATCAAAATGCCACCTTTCCCTAATGATTTTTTTTCACAACAAGAATGCCTGTAGATTTGCTTTTGCATTATTTGGTGAAGTTCCCATTCTCAATTGCTTTTATTAACTTGCCTGATTTATTATCCTGAATTTTGTTTTGTTTTGTTTTTGTTTTAGAGACTTGTCGGTCTCCAAAAGTACTCACAGTATCAGTGACATAAAAGAGTTCCATTCCAAGGTTTACTTTGAGAAGTTTATTTCATTTCATTTATTCATTAAACTTTTAGGCTGCATCATCATCATTATGACCCCATAGTCCCTTGTGGGGTGGAGCCTGGGCAACTGAATGGAGCTGCCAGAGTGTTTACTGGCCAGATGCCCTTCCTGTCACCAATGCAGAGTTTTGTTCAGCAGATATATTCTCATTGTGCTCAGAGAGAGAAATATCTGCCTCTACCTGGGATCGAACTCAAAGCCTCCTGATTGTAAGGCAAGAGCTCCACTTCTAGGACACCACATCACTCTTAAACTTTTAGGCTGCCATCTCCCCTGTAAAATGATGCCGGGCAGTTTTCAAGTTATAAAACAAGTGAAAGATAATTAAAATATTGAAACATGAAAACAGATTATGAGCATGAAACTATAATGAAACCGGAACCAAGAGATGGACAGGAGGGGAATGAGTATTCTTATTCCAACAGCCACCTCCAGCGGAGACATTATTCCCCTTATTAAAATTTGAAGTTATTCTCATTTTTACCTTCTTTATCAGAAAAACAGATTTACAAACCTCCATGAAATAAGTTCTGTTTTGTCCAGGGTCAAATTTAGTAGATAAATTTCGATAGATAAGGAATAAAAGGAATTTTGAGAGTAGAAAAGAAACAGAAAAGGATATATTTTATGCAAATATCTCCTCGTGAAACAAACCATAACTAAACGAGATATTTTTATTCTTTTGAAGTGTATCACATAGGAGACAGTCAAAGAAAATGGACTTGCAGCCAAATGACTTCCTGGTCAGTCCCAGAAAGACAAACATATGGTTTCAACTATTCACCATTTTGCAGAATTGATTAATATAGATGAGCTATGAATGACTGCATTGGATTATGATTTCTCTTTATTGATATATGCATGAAAATATTCCTATATTTTTGCTGCTTCTTTCTTTCTTTCTTTCTTTCTTTCTTTCTTTCTTTCTTTCTTTCTTTCTTTCTTCTTTCTTCTTTCTTTCTTTCTTTCTTCTTTCTTTCTTCTTTCTTTCTTTCTTTCTTTCTTTCTTTCTTTCTTTCTTTCTTTCTTTCTTCTCTTCTTTCTTCTTTCTTCTTTCTTTCTTTCTTTCTTTCTTCTTTCTTTCTTTCTTTCTTTCTTTCTTTCTTTCTTTCTTTCTTTCTTTCTTCTTTCTTTCTTTCTTTCTTCTTTCTTTCTTTCTTTCTTTCTTTCTTTCTTTCTTTCTTTCTTTCTTTCTTTTCTTTTCTTTTCTTTTCTTTTCTTTTCTTTTCTTTTTTTTAACCTTTTCTCTTTTAGAATCTTGTGTGGAATGTTTTGTTTTAGTTTATGGAGAGAGGAGGAGAAGGAGACAGAATGAGAAAGAAATAAAAACTAAATGATGACATCATCCTACGTCCCTGCTTAATGTCCAATGGGTTAAGATTAGCCATAACCAGGATCTTTTCTTTAAAAAAATATGTCAATCATAGAACTGAAGAAATTCTCCTCTGGCCCCATTTTCTCCACCCATCAATAGCTACTTTCAGCACCAGGAGAAGTGGGAATGTATTTATATACTGAGTTGAATTGTATTAAACTTTATTTCGCCAAATGTGGTTAGACACACAAGAAATTTGTATTTAAAGAAGCACTCAAGGTACATGCAAAGCAGAGGTGGTATTCAGCAGGTTCCGACCAGTTCTGGAGAACCGGTAGCAGAAATTTTGAGTAGTTCAGAGAACCAGCAAATACCTCCTCTGACTGAAGATTTTACACTAACCTTCCCCTGTCATGCCCACCAAGCCATGCCCACAGAACCAGTAGTAAAAAAAATTGAATCCCACCACTGATGCAAAGGTACTGTTTCCTAGTGTGATTTGATTGCTTATTGCACCCCATGACTATCATTAAGTGCTGTACCTTATGATTCTTGACTTTTGATAAATATATCTTTTCTCTTATGTATACTGAGAGCATTTGCACCAAGACAAATTCCTTGTAAGTCCAATCACACTTGGCCAATGAAGAATTCGATTCTATTCCAAAGCAACAGAATAATCATCATTATCACAATACAAATACCAACAAAAGGAGGGAATAAGGAATTAGGAAAAATAATACTACTATCAACTCATAAAGCATTCCTATGCCTGTTTCCAAATTGCCATAAGCAGGAGAGGGGAAAAACCTGAAGGAGCAGTATGGCAATTAAAAACAGAAGTACATTCCATGCTTATCTTACAAAGATTGAAGCCTAGACACCGGATCTTCTGCCCATGAAAATCCTTCTTTGGAGAATGTGATTGATAACATCCAGCCATGACCATGCCTTGGTTGGATAATCTGATTTATGACACACCCAGGGAGGAGGAGGGGGGGGGGGAAAGGATCACAGGTGACCATAAATTACGAGTAGCAGAGTTGGCTTCATATAGGTCAATGCCAAAAGGTTGTTCCTTTTGGATTCTTTTGAAGCTTGGCTCGAGGCTCATGATGTAATCATAATTGCCAGAATCCTGACAACTACTACAGCCATACAACATGGGTAAATATACACAAACATTAGATGTCTAATATCAGCGGAGTGATGGCACAAGGAAAAAATTAGGTGTTCAGCAGAGTGATGTCACAAAGAAAACAGCTGTCCATGTGTCTAGATATTTTGACATGCAATGGCCTTTAGGGCTGTCCCATTCAATGGGAGGAGTTGAAACAGTTTATGTTCAGGGTGTGAAGGATCTGTAGTTATTTTCTCAGCCCTCCTTCTGACCCAGGCAATATACAGGTCTTCTATAGAAGGTAGGCTGGTTGCAATTGTATTTGTAATCATATACTGCATTTCTGTGGTGGCGCGGTGGTTAGAATACAGTATTGCAAGCTAACTCTGCCTCACAGCCTGGAGTTCGATCCTGACTAGCTCATGGTTGACTTAGCCTTCCATACTTTTGAGGTCAGTAAAATGAGGACCCGGGTTGTTGGGGACAACATACTGAGATTTGTAAATTACTTAGAGAGTGCTATGGAGCACTATGGAGCAGTGTATAAGTAAGTCTAAATGCTTCTGCTATTCTAATTTTCTGAAGTTTTCTGATTTGTCTCTTTCTTCAATTATTGAATGGTGGCATTGTGCCAAGCATCACAGAGATTTTTTTCTTTTAAAAAAAGCCATGAATATGTCAGGTAACATTTGACAAATATGTCAGATAATTTTATAACTATAATCAGCGAGTAATACCTGTTTTTCAACTAATTATTTCCAGGAGGCAGAATATAAAGCTTCCATCATATATAAATGGTTGGAAAATTGTCTTCAGATCCCTAAGCCAAAAGCCTCCCACAGAATTAGTAATCCTTTGTATCCCTTTGATTCTTCCACTACTGACCCTAGCCTCATTTTTAGAGGGAGAGAGGGAGGGATGGTGGATTCCTTTGGTTTGCATTTCTAAAGGAAGTTTGCTTTAGCCCAACATGCTTTAGCCCTGATGTTTCATCATCGCAAGAGGGGACTGTTGGTTGTGCATGCATGCCATATGGAGGTGCACACACACACACACTCCCTCCTGCATTTATTTAAAGAGCAAACTTCTCAAAAAAGTACAAACCAATTAAGCAACACTAAGTGACAGCCAGCGCTTTGAAAATAATTTATTTCCTCCCTCAGATGCCTCGGAAAACAGAAGTTTGTGCAAACTTCTGCTGTCAGATAAGTGCACGCTATCCTCTAGGTATTCATTGATTGTCATGCTTGATTGCTTATTATGGGATTCAAATGATGAAAGGAGGATGGAGAAGGATCAGAAAGTGTTTCTGGAATTTGTTCCTCAGAGCCCCACATCACACGCAGTCAGGCTGTTGTAAGAGAAATACTGTATGCTTACTGATAAATAATTTTACCTTACCTCTGGTGCTTCATTAGAGCCATTTGGCTGCCTGTACATCTCCTAACAAGCTATGGTCATTATCTCTTGATAATTGCATCTCCTAGAATTTCCCTATTGCTAAAGTGCAACCGTAAATTTTAATTATCATGAAAGAGAGCGCTTCTCACCGTTCATGCCGTGTTCTGTGTGCTCTGAGACAGAGGAAAGCGCACATGGATTTTCTTCTATAAAGAAAGACGTATTTCATAGTTTTGGGTTTCCATGGTGGAAAATGACATTGAGGTTTTGTATCACTTGCAGCCAATTAGTGTTCAGCTTTGGTGGCTGGCTGGGCAAAATGACCCTGAAGTGGAAAAAAAACCCATATGATCTTTGCTTCTCCATTAGTCACCTGATCAGACCAGACAAGGTCCTTGCACAGTTCTTTCCATAAAGCTTTCAGAGGATGGGGGAAAACTTGGGCTAATCTGAAGGCAGAGAGGAAGGAGATACCCCACTTTGTCTTGGAGGAGAATTGATTCCCAGCCTGCCAAGGGTCAGGGCACCCATATGCTCAATTCCCAGCATGCAGCTGACTTTAATGGGGCCCTAATTATTGGAGAGGAATCAAGAAAGTCAGTTTTTCTTTCTATTACAGTAGAGTGTAGATGAGATTCCTTCAAAGAGTGGACAGCCAGAACATATGATGTTACCACACAGCGGTGGGATTCTAATTTTTTTACTACCTGTTCTGTGGGCGTGGCTTAGTGGGTGGGGCATGATATGGCTTGGTGGGCGTGGCTTGGTGGGTGTGGCAGTGGAAGGATATTGCAAAATCCCCATTCTCTCCCCACTCCTCTAACCTGCTTTCCAGCTCCATTCTCCTGTGCAGGGCAACAAAAGAAGACCCAGCTGATCAGCTGGGACTCAGGAGGCAGAGAATAGATGGGGGCAGGGCCAGTCAGAGGCGGCATTTACTGGTTCTCCAAACTACTCAAAATTTCTGCTGCCAGTTCTCCAGATCCTGTCAGAACTGGCTGAATGTCACCTCTGTCACCATTATCATTACTTCCTATCTCCTTTAACATTTGACAGTCTACTCGTCTTCCCTACCTTCTCCAGTTTTCTTCCCCTTTCTTTTCTGCTACAGGATGGGATATGAGCTACAGAGCCCAGATTGGAACCACTGCAAACAGGTGGAAAACCTTAGACTTTCTCCCTCAACAATTCTTTTCCAAATTCTCCCTATATTTTAAAGAAAGGTATTTCAGATGACACTCATCTGTCTGAAGTATTGCAGAAGTGACACATTTCAAAAAAAAAAAAAAAGAGCAAATTTCTAAGAGATTGATAAAGCGCTAGCAATGGGAAATCTCACTGTGTTTTGATTTTTCCTTAGTGTTAAGACAGACAGGGAGATTTTCCTAGAATACATCCTTCTATTCAAATAGCAGTCCCATCTTTTTCAGGTTATTGAGGTTAACTCTTGGTGTCTTCATATCTATGTTATTTTCTTGGCATAGTATAGAGGTGGATTGTCACTGCTCACTCCTGGTTTTGTTGTTGTTGTTGTTGTTGTTGCTGTTTGCTTTGGTTTTTACTTCCCTGTCTATTCTCCTGTCGTGAGACATTTCGCTAGACTTCCATCAAAGACTAACCAGCTCCATGCTGCTATGTAGCCAGATATCTACTTATTGAGCAAATTATACCTTTTTAATGCCTTTTTTCCCTAAAGAGCTTGATAATCTAGATGGAGATTTTCCCACATTTTATTTCCACAACAACCCTGTAAGGTTGGATGGACACAAGGAGAGTATTTGGGCTAAAGTCACTAGTCAGCTCTAATCCAGAAACTACTACTTAGAGTAGGAGTGGGTAAAATAAAAAAGATTAATTAGTCACTGTCTAAATGGGCTTGACACCACCCCATTCAAAAAGCTTATCATGGTTGAAGGAGGTCAGTGGCGATGTGATTTAATACTTTGTATGACAGAAATATTGATATTATTTCCTAGAACAAGATTGGCTAATATTGTAAGATTAACGAAGGTGAAGGAAGGAATGGCCTAGTGGCCAAGAGGTGGAGCTGTCATCTCACAATCAGGAGGCTGTGAGTTCAATCCTAAGTAAGGGCAGATAGTTCTCTCTCTGGTTGCAAAGAGAAAATATCTGCTGTGTGCTCAGCATAAGCATCAGAAAAGGACATCTGGCCAGTGAATGCTCAGCTTCATTCATCCCAATGCAAGGAATTACAGGATAATTAAAAGAAAAAAAAATGAGGATGAAGGGATGGCCTGGTCTATCATGTAAACTTTTGGGTAGGTTATATAAACTTCACCAAGGACTGATTCATTGTTTTTCTATGAACTTCATGGCTAAGACATATTTTACCTCTAAAAATCCACTTACTAGCCCTCACATCACATGGTGACATCATGAAGAATGCCATATCCCTGTTCAGTGTTTGCCAGTTGGTTGTAACTCTTTGAGTTTAATCTGTACCCTGGGGTGTTTAACCCAGCTGCCTGCAGGACTTTAAAAAAAAAAAAAAAAGCCACAACACCACAATCCATAAAGGATAAGCCCATGGATGGCTACTGATAAATAAGTCAAACATTGAGACTCCTACACACAGTTAAGATGTGTTGACGCCGTGTTAAGATCATCTCTACACCCAGTTGATTCTACAGTATTATCTGCTGAAAACAAGTTTCTTTAAAATTTTGTTTCAATTGACTTCCGGTTTGCGTGGCTTCGGAGCAGCAGGAATTCGCGACAGCTCGCGATTCCTGCTGGCTAGCTGCCGAGGTACCCCCGATCCAGATGGGTCAGGGGGTTATGGCTGCCCTGTAGGGACAGCTGAAGATAGAGGGGAGCCGGTTAGGGAGGTGGGGGCATCGCAGACCCCCCCCTTCTCCGGGAAAACCCCTTTTTCCCAAGGCGGTGGAGCGGCGGTCAGCAATGGCCGCCACGAAGAAGCCAGCAACCGGGTAAGAACTGTGCTGGAGGAAGTGTGAAAAGTGAAAGTTCTGTCTGAGCCGGGTCAAGTAACAACTTTTAAATTGCCTGGAATTGAGCTGCTTGTTGCTGGAGGATACATTGTATCCCTAAGAAGATCGAAAGCGGCGGAGAAGCTGTTAAAGGGAACTTTTTTTTTATTTTTTTTTTTACTCTCTCATCCCACGGAAAAAGCAGAAATATTTGGATGTATTAGACACTGAAAGTGGATTGCTTTGAAAGCTAAGCTAAGAGACAAAGGGATTTTTGGACATTGAAAAATTTAAGAAATTGGAAAATCTCTGCTGGAGGTATGGATTTTTGATTATTTAAAATTGTTATTGCAAGTGGGAAGGGAGAAAGAAAAATTGGAGCAGAAACTGAAAAAGGAGGAGACTGTCTAGAACGTCTTGGTGGATCCCAAAAGAAGATATATGGTAATTGGACCTCTTTGATCAAAAATTAATTTGGAAAGAGAAAGAGAAGAAGGAAGAAAAGTATTAACTTTTGGAACTTTTTTCTTTTTTTCCTTTTTTTAATTGCTTTTGATTGTCTTGGATTAAAAATACTTGTGGTTGTTTTGGAAAAAGTTTCCCTTTTCATAATGGCATTATTTGTGGATGAACTAGAGATTGAATATCAAAAATATAAAAAAGAAGATACTTTGGGCGCTTTGTTCCAATTCTTAGAAATGGCGTTATGTTCCTTAGAAAAGTTGACGCAGCAGAAGGACTGGGACAAGGAAGAAGAGGAAAAAGAAGCCATCTTTGATGAACAATGGGTTCCTTCCGGAGAGGAGGAGAAAAAGGATAAGAAAAAGGGGTTTTTAAGAATTATAAAAACAACCAAAAGAGAGAAAAATGAGCGAAGAGATGGAGGCAAGGTTAGAAAACAAAAGAAAAGGAGCAAGAAAAGCGAAGGGAAAAAGCAAAGGGGTAGAAAGGGCAAGGAGAAGAATAAGCAAGAGAGAAAAGGGGGGAGGAGAAGCCTTAATGGGGGGAAGCAAGATTTAAAGAAAAAAAGTTTATTTAGAGACAATGGGTGAATTTAATTTAGACTAAAAGAGGGATTCTGGAGGGTATTTAAGAGTGTGTTTTTATATGTATGTATATTTAGAATAAAAAATTTATTATGTAATTTTAAGAATTTTTTAAACAGAATCCCAAGAAAGATTTATATGTAGTATTTTTAAGTTAGGTAATGTGTTATAGATGCAACTCCAATTGGTTTACAGGAGAAGTATAGTAAAAGAAAAAAGATGAATGGATGTTTGGAAATAGAACAGACAAAGAATGTTGTTGAAAATGGTAATAATGGAAGGATATATATGCTTTTTTTTTTTTGATTTTGTATATTGATAAAAGGCAATAAAATTTTAATTGATAAATAATTTGGATGGAAAAGAGAAGTAGGGATAAGATATGAAGTTAATATTATATGAAATATTGATATTATAATCTGGAAATGTTATGTTTTATTGGTCTATCATTATTATTTTTTTTTAGAAAAGAATTTATAAGCTGTTATGCCTTGATTTTGTGTGTATTGATTTTAGAAAACTGATAAAAATGGTTTTTATATATATATATAAAAAAGAAAATGATAATAAGATATAGAAGGAGACTTAGGTTGAATATGATGTTTGAATTTGTGTCTGTGTAAAGAGTTTTTAACCCGGGAACAGACAACCTTCAGAAAAGATCTTGTAGTTTTGTCTATGTTTTGTGTTTGTATGTTTGTGTATTATGCTTATGATAAAACTAACAAAATTTGTTTTTTATTAAAAAAAAAGGAAAAAAGAATCAATAAAACCTTGGAGGAATGTTAGATGAGAATAATTTAAACAAGTCAGAAAGAAAAGAATATGATGATTATAAAATGGATAAATATGGAAGAGAAATGAAATTGAATTGGAGTAAAGAGAAATAATGAGAAACTTGATGAAAGATATTTGCGTGTCCATATGGGGATGGGATAAATTGGAATTATGTTGTATAAAAATATTGTTTTGTTTGACTTGTAAGGATTTACAATATTAAGAGGTTTTATGTGTTTATGTATTTAATGGTTAATGATGTGTTATTTTATCTTTAAAATTAATAAAAATTTGTTTCAAAAAAAAAAAATTTTGTTTCAATTAACTAGCCAGCCCTGATTTCAGTTTTTAACCTGAACTACACTTATTCTCTTCAAACAAATAAACAAATGTGACACCAATGTCTCTGCTTTGATTGTGATGGAGGTAGAAGTGGTAGTGGGGTGGGGTGGGTTCAGAAAAGTATTCCATGCATAATAAGATTTAAAAATATACACCTGACCACCAAAACAAGTCCTGCCATTCTACCGCCTGTAGAAGACCATAGCCTCCCCAAATATTTTTGGTCTACAATTCCCACTTACCCGACTCTTCATAATCTTTCTTAAAGATTATGGAATTGGGGGATAATGTCCAGAAAGCCCCAAAATGGTATTCAAAAGTGGACCAGCATCATCTATTGCCATCTGTGGAATAATTTTTCAAAGACAGTTCATTTGCTGATTTGGACAGAAGGTTTGAGGTTAAATATACCTTCATCTGGTTTTATCCTGCCATGAAGTTCTTAGCTTTCTTTCTAACATTAAGTTCTATCAGGGGGCTTCTTCCTTTAATTTATGAGAGCTGCAAATACCAAAGACTAAAGCAACTGACACAAAAACACTGAACCAAAGCAATCAATTTCTTTTTAAGTTATCATTTCTAGAGTTATGGATAAACAGTGTACATTTGAAGTTGACGAGGGTATTGGGAGCCCCAAAATGGCCTGTGTGCAGTTTTGGAATTACGTACAAAGACAGTGCCTTCGATGAAGGAAGTCCAGGTTTACTCATCCTTGAAGCAGACCCACTGACATTGGGGATATGTAAGTTAATTGATCCAAGACAGCCTGTGATTCTACAGAGCCCTTGGTGCAACACCCCGTAAGTTGGTACATTTCTCCAATCCTGTCCCAGTTGGGTCTCCATATCCTAGTTTAATAAACTTGCAACTATGGAGAATTTGTCTTAATTGGTTTTTGTGGAAGAAAGGCCAATTTTTTAAAAAATATTACATTTCTGTAAAACACCCTGTATATTATAGCTTGGTTACAGCTTGGATACCTCAAAAGAGGACAAAGAAACAGAGTGGCAGAGCACTTAATACCTCCCTTCCTAACAACTTTCTCTCTCTCATATGGACAAAGGACTCGGGGTGTGGGGTGCAAGGGGCATATATGGCCAGCAACATCTCTTCTGATGTACAGTAAGCTCTTCAAGAGAAATCCTTTTTTTTTTGGTCTTGCTTCATGAACTCCTTAAAGTAAAGATGGCAAAATTGAACCAATTCAGACTGATTACAAAATATAGCATACTTAAACTGATTGAATCAGCCATCCAATTTATTGTTGAATGCTCTTTGCAGATCTCAGTCCTTCCTTCCTTCCTTCCTTCCTTCCTTCCTTCCTTCCTTCCTTCCTTCCTTCCTTTTGAGATGTGGAGCATGGTTTCCAATTCTTGAGAGCTGAAGAAACACAATCATTTTCATTCATAATATGAGGATTAGATAAAGAGAGAGACTCTGAAAGTGAGACTTCAGAGTACTTTGGTGGTACTTTGGCATCTTTCTTTCTTTCTTTCTTTCTTTCTTTCTTTCTTTCTTTCTTTCTTTCTTTCTTTCTTTCTTTCTTTCCTTCCTTCCTTCCTCCCTTCCTCCCTCCCTCCCTCCCTCCCTCCCTTTCTTCCCTTCTTTTCCTTCCTTCTGACACATTGAGAGTACTAAGTCCAACCCCCTGCTCAGGGTAGGAATCTAAATCAAGGTATCTCAGGTAGATGGTAGTCCAACCTCTGTTGAATGCTTTCAGCATAAGGAGATCCTGCCACATCTTCAGTAAGATTGTGTTGTCAAACTGCTCCTGCTGTCAATATGTTTTCCTAATAATCAATTGCCATTCCGCATCTCTCAATAATTATTCCACAACTGGCTTTCTGGGAGAATAAACCACATGGCCTGACCCTCTTCTTTATGAGAAGCTTTCTGTGGGACATCCATCCTTTTGGGTAAGCACAGATGGCAACACGCAACCGATTTGTACTAACAGAATGAAATGTACCTCCTATCTTCCTCCTCCCGTGTCCATAAATCACACCTGTTGTCAATACTGGCCAATCTGTTGCGTTTTCAAGCAGAAGTTGATGGAAGGAAGAACAACCTCTCAGCCACGCCACTGTCCTTCCCTGCAGGAGGTGCAAGGCTTGCTGAACAATAAATTATTCACTTTAAATGCATAATATTTCCTTTTCCTTTATCTTTCCTAGGGAAATAACTCTGTGAAGAGAGTGACTAGCCCATTTCATCCTAGTTACCACATCTTATCTTGTTCTGCTCTCCTGTACAAGTCACATCAAGCATCACTTTCTTCCAGATTGACAAGAACTAATGGGAAGACCTAAATATTTTAAAGGCAGTGGCCCATTTCAGACTGATAAGGAGCTCATGTGGGTTTCCCTTACTGATGAATTGGTAGTTAATAATAAAGCAAGGTGATATTCCTATCATTTACCACTTACAATAATAAACCTCCCTAACAGTCCGTCTCTGAGAGAATTCCCAAGTGCTGAACAAATCAGGGTTGCTTCTCAGCCCCAGCCTTGTGTTATTTGTCTGCTAATTAGTATTTTTGATTCAGCCATTAAAAAAAAAAATCTCCCTTTTGCAAAGTAGTCACTTACATGTCTTATTTCAGTGAAGGTCATTTGTAGAGTCTTTTCTTGTCAAGATATGATGAATACCATGTATGGAGGGAGAGCAGCATCAGGACTCGTATTAGCCGGAAAATGCACTGATCTGTGAATAACCTAAAAAAGAAAACCTGAAGATTAGCAGCGTTGCTTTTGAGAATGATCCATCAAATTCAACAAGCAGATTCTCAGAGATGAATCACCGGCTCCTGTTCATTTCCACAGTACAGTAAAGGTTATTTTATTCTCTTCCTGTTTGGATATCAGGGAAATATGACAGAGGTGTACACAGGCGTCCGTCAATTCTGTGATTCTGCCGATTTCCTTTTGCAACTGTGATTCTGCCGATTTCCTTTTGCAACTGGTTTTTCTTTGAAAATGCTTCGCTTCTCACCCAAGAAGCTTCTTCAGCTCTGAGCTCAAGAAGCTTCTTGGGTGAGAAACAAAATATCTATACCTCTGCTCACAACAGAATATCTTATATCACCAGGCTTGAAAGTTTGGGTTTGGACAATCTTGAACTATGCCGCCTATGGTTGGACTTAAGAATAGTACACAAAATTATCTGCTACAATGTCCTACCAGTCAATGACTAATTCAGCTTCAACCGCAACAATACAAGAGCATACAACAGATACAAACACAATGTAGACCACTTCAAACTTGATTGCAGAAAGTACGAGCAACAGAGTGGTCAATGATTGGAATGCATGACTCTGTTGTTACATCCTCAATCCCCCACTCCTTTAACCTTAAACTATTCACTATTGACCTCAACCCATTCCTATGAGGTCTGTAAAGAATGCACCATCGTGCCTTCCGTCCCTGTTCTATTGTCCCCATTTATTTGTACCTATTTCCTGTGTTCTTACTCATGTTTATATTTATACCTATTATCTTGTAAGTGATTGACAAATCAGATCAAATCAATCAATAAATCTTCAAGGAAAAACAAAGTTGCTTCTTAAAAAAAAAGCACCTTTGGGACAACCATGACCTGGATGGCTGAGAATCTGCATAGACTTTTGCTTTTTGCTGTTTATGGGTATGCTTGTTTCTACACACTGAAAGTTAATTAGAACTCAATTGACAGAGTTCTAACCACAGATTCCTTGACTAAGAGTTGCTGCTTATTAATCAGCCAAAGGACTGCACAGAAATTTACCACTAGGAGGAGTGTTTACAATGGTAAGCATTTAAAAGACTTGGCCCTGTGATTTGTCTTCTTTTCCCATGAAGATCCGTCATTTCAAATATCAAAGAATGATCAGCCTCAGGTAACTCTCAATTACTCAGACAATGGGCTTGCTGTGCCAGCAAACAGCTTCAGAAGGGGAATAGCCTAAAGCTGTCCATTAGTTCTCTGAGTGATGTTTGAGTTTAGGGTGAGCGTTACTTTTGCTTTTCTTGTTCCTAACTTAATCTTTTGTTTACCACAACTTTCAAACCCATCAGTGGAGGACTGTTTCAAAAACAGATTAGAGAATGTAAAAGATGAGACTATGAAGGTAGGGAAGGTCCTACTGCTATGTTGGTCAGTGTCCTTGATAGAGGACACTTGTAACAACTGAAGGTTGAAACAGAAAGACCATTGACCAATCTCTCATTCTTCATGGCCACCTTATAGCCCTTTGAATAGGTTGCTCATCTATTATGCCAAATATTATGTCAGATTTGAAGGTATCAACAGTAGAGACCTTCAAATTTCTAGGTTCTACCATATCTCAAGACCTAAAATGGACATCTAACATAAAAAATGTCATCAAAAAAAGCACAGCAAAGAATGTTCTTTCTGTGCCAACTCAGAAAGCTCAAATTGCCCAAGGAGCTGCTGATACAGTTCTACAGAGGAATTATTGTGTCTATCATCTGCACCTCTATAATGTCTGGTTTGGTTCTGAAACCCAACAGGACTGACACAGACTTCATATTAGGACCGCAGAAAAAACAATTACCACAAACCTGCCTTCAATCGAGGACCTGTATACTGCACGAGTCAAAAAGAGGACTGTGAAAATATTTATAGACCCCTCACATCCAGGACACAAACTGTTTCAACCCCTACCCTCAAAACAATGTCATAGAGAATTGCATACCAGAACAAATAGACACAAGAACGATTTTTCCCCAAATGCCGTCACTCTGCTAAACAAATAATTCCCTCAACACTGTCATACTCTTTACAAAGTCTGCATTACTTTTACTGTTAATCTTCTCATCACTCCTTACCACCCATCTCCTCCCATTTGTGACTATATGACTGTAACTTTGTTGCTTGGATCCTTATGATTTGTATTGACTGTTTCCTAGTATGATTTAATTGCCTCTTTGTACCCTATGACTATATTAAGTGTTGTACCTTGTGATTCTTGACAAATGTATCTTTTCTTTTGATGTACACTGAGAGTATAGGCACCAAGACAAATTCCTTGTGTGTCTAATCACATTTGGCCATTAATTAATTAATTAATTAATTCAAATAAAGCAGAGTAGATGCTTGGAACACTTGCTTTAATTGCTTCACTACAAACTATTTTTGATATATTCACCCTTCCCTTCCTATAATCTGAAGTTCTCTGAGTATCTCTTCTGGATATTGGAAAGGAGCTGAGCTGCTTTTGGGCTTCTCAGAAGTCAAGAGTTGGCAGTCATTTCTGCCAACTGTGTTCTGGAACATGCCCAGCCTTAACAAATACATCTAATGTTGCTTATCCCACTACATCTGGACATTGAGACATAGTCCTTTGTCCTTACTTCCTTCTCTCTTTCTCCAAGTAGAAGATTTATTGTTTTTCTTGATGATGCTCTAAATATCAAGTTTCCACCTCCACCCATTGATACATCATCCATAAATCTCTGCTCATTTTGCAAATAAAGGAGCTGTTGGTCAACTTGTCAACGAAGCAGAAAAACAGCGAAGTGAAAATATTTAGTGAGCATTCAGTCCTAGGAGGATATACCTGTATTATTGATTGCAATTGAGTCAATTTAATATCCCATTCTTGTGATGTTAGAAAAAACAACTTCTCTCCTTAATAGTACAAGGAGTTAAAGAGTGAGATGTCAGTGGAAATAACACAACAATGAAACAATGTAATTAAGCTGTGGTGCTGTTAGCACCAAGGTACACAGAGCAATAAAAGGCCTTCCCAGTTGATTAAAGAAAGCAGAGGGTGAAATTTTGCACATGGACAATCCAGCCATTACTAATTTTGTGGTGGGTTTTCTATACCACCAAATTACTTGATCTTAGTTGAAGTCTTTCTCAACAAGCCTGGGCATTGAGGACAAGTTTATGAATAAAAGAGGAAGCATCTCAGGTGCCTCAGATACTCACACCTAGGTGGCATAATGTGAAAGTTTATCATTGTGCTTGTTGGGAGATTTTACATGAACACTGACAACCATTCTCACTGACACAATTCTTTTTCCCAGCTACTACAATTCTTCCTTTCTCAGCATTGCCAACATATTCAGCAATAAATATTCCAGGCAATTTACAGCAATAAGAGTTATTTTTCTTTTTCTTAGATTTATATCCCGGGACTCCAAGGAACGTATGTTGTGTTTCTCTTTTAACTTACTCCTATAGTCAGAAGACTCAGGATCAATGGATGATTAAGGGCTTGAACTTCAATCTTCTCCATCTTCTAGCTCAGGGCTGTCAAACTCCTGTCCCACGGGGCCAGATGTGTCATGTGCTGGCCACGCCCATGCCTGGTTTAGCGAAGGGGGGAAAAAGTCCCGATACGCCACATGATGCCACTGTGATGACATGAGTTTGACATCCCTGTTCTGGCTGGATTCCCTAACTAGTAGACTTTCTAGTTACTAGACCCTGCAATATATTAGCTCTCCGTAATAAAATTCTAAACTATACGGCTGAAGAAAAATGGAGAACTTCTAGCACAACCCCTGCTCAAGCGGAAGACCTTATACCATTTCAGACAAATGGCTGTCCTGTCTCTTCTTAAAAGCCTCCAGTGATGGAGCACCCACAAGTTTTGAAGGCAAGCCTTTCCATTAATCAATTGTTCTCACTGATAGGATCTCTAGGTTGGATCTCTCTTTGTTAAGCTTCCATCTGTTACTTCCTGTATTGTCCTTAGATGTCCTGGAGAATAGGTTGGCCTCAGGGGTGGGATTCATTTTTTTTAGCAACCAGTTCTGTGGGCAAGGCCTAGTTGGTGGGCATGGCTTGGTGGTCATGTGACTGGCTGGGCGTGGCCAACTCAATATCTCTCACGTCGAGGCATGCATCTCCTCGCCTGGTCTCTCATGACTGTGGGGATGCTGCAACAGTCATAAGTGTGAAAAATAGTCATAAGTCACTTTTTAAAGTGCCATTGTAACTTTGAATGGTCACTCCACACAAGAAAGTACCAGCAGAGAAGGGGGAAAAAAAACTCCAGAGAAGTTCTTGAGACAGGAAGTCTAGACCTGCCAAGAATGTAATAAGGGTTAACGGAGAGGCAGTTTCTGTAAGCAACACCAGAATGTTTCCTTCCTGCCTTCCTTACAGGATTAGGCCAATAATTTCTTCTAACAATCGGTTCTCCGAACTGTTTAGAATGTTAACAACTGGTTCTAGAGAATAGGTATGAACGTGTAGAATCCCACCCCTGGTTGGCCTCAGCTTCTCTGTGACAGCTCCTCAAATATTGGAAAACTGCCATTATGTCACTCCTAGTCTTCCTCTTCCTTAGACTAGACATTCCCACAACCATTACATCATGTGCTTTGGCTGCCAAACCACTAATCATCTTTGTTGCTCTTCTCTGCACTCTTTCTAGATCAACACTGAATGCATATTCTACTGGTGGTTATACCAGTGTGCCAGGGATGGGATCCGACTGGTGTAACTATCGGTTCAGTGATTTTACATTTTGCTACGCGCACGTGTATATCATCATCATCTAGCTGCCTAGACAGCTGAGCAGAGCTGCATTCAGGTGTACAGTGGTTGAAAAAGCACTTTTTCCTGCTTTTTCAACCCCAGTTGTGTCACGCAAATCAGCTGTGGTTGAAAACACAGGAAATAAAAGTCAGGCAAGAGCCCGGACAGATGCGTGGGCCAAAACAGCAGCAGACATAGAACTGGTTCTATGTATGCTCTCTGTTTGCTGCTTTTCAAAGCAACCAGTTCTACAGAAGTGGACAAATCCGGTAGAATCCCACCCCGTGTTTCTCCAAAAAGACAATCCACCTTGAAAAGAAGCCTATCACATTTTTGAGCACATGCAATCAAATTAAGCCCCACCCACAAAATTAGCCCTAATTAAGACCCTGCACACCCTGAGGTTCAAGGGTGAGGGTCAGGCACACAGGTTAAAAATAAGCTAGGGTGGAGATAGGAGGGGTTGAGCTGCTCTACTTATCAGGCCTTGGACACCCTGACACCTGCCTTGCCTTCATCTGTGGCTGCTTTCCACCATTTGCATGCATCACCCTGACTTCTGTTTTACCTTCAAATGCCTATTGAAAGGCATCTGCAGCCAATAACAGAGCTCCAGATCGATTCAGAGCTCTATTATTGGCTGCAGAGGGCTTTCCAGAAGGCATCTGAAGGCAAAACAAAGGCCAGAGTGTTGCGTGTGAGTGGCGGCAAGTAGCTCCAAAAAACATGGGCCAGCAGCAGGTTCCTACTGGGTGGGGCTGTTGGTGCCACCACCTTGAAGTGAGTCAATAATTAGAACCTTTCAAAAAGAAGTCTAGTCATTGTCTGAAGGATTAAAAGAAAATAAGACCTGGTCTTTTTTTTTGAAGAAACATGGTCGCACTATTTTTTGGTGGACATTTTTACGATAATGTTGTCTTTTGACGACTGTTTCTGGTTCCCCAATTCTACTGTATTCTCTTCTCATATCTTCACATCATCACGCTTCACAGAGGAGAATGGAGAACACGATGGTTTGTCAACCAACTTCAGACAATACAATACAGAGGTGGTCTTCAGCAGGTTCTGACCAGTTCTGGAGAAGGTAGTGGAAATTTTGAGTAGTTTGGAGAACCAGCAAATACCATTTCTGATTGGAGATTTTACAGCATCCTTCCCCTGTCATGCCCACCAAGCCACACCCACAGAAATGGGAGTAAAAAAATTTGAATCCTACCACTGAGACAATACTGCAAAATACTGATCAAGAATTTAGTGTAAGTATAACATGTTTTTTTTTTTTTTAAAAAAAAAACACTAATAATTTTGGACAAGAAAGGGGAAACATTGCATACTCAACTTTTTAGTTTGATCCAAACAATTAGAGGATAAGAGAAAAACCTATTTATTTACAGAACAATGTCACAGACACACAGACACTTTCATACTTAATAACAACTTTCTTTCCTAGGAACATGATTTATAATTAGCTTGCAAGAACAGGCTGAACCTATTTCATGCTGAATTACAGAACATTTTGTAAGTGGCTCCTAAAAGGGTCTCAGTCCCTGCTATATACGTGTTGTTCTACCACCATTTCATGTACTGCCACTAAAATTTAAAATGCTGCACATCCAAAATAGATCTATAAATTTATATAGCAACTCTTCCAACAAATGCAAACTCATTCTTAGTAACCATAAAATTACCTTCTGTTATCTATCACCTGTGAATTATGTTCTCATCACAGCCAGGAGGCCAGCCACTGAATTATGCTTCTTCTTGGCGCCTTATTTCACAATTTCTCCTTCCAAGACCTGAAATGTGAGAAATGAAATGGAGAAAGCATAGAAAGCCAGAAGTAAGTTAAATTTGCAGCCCTGTAAATCTGTTGCTACCTCATCAGATTTGCATTTAATATTAGTACACAATTCATAGAGTATGTTTTAGAGCTCTAAAAGCAAATAGCAGTGGTGGGATTCAAATTTTTTTTTTTTTACTACTGGTTCTGTAGGTGTGACTTTGTGAATATGGCTTTGTGGGCGTGGCAGGGGAAGGTTACTACAAAATCCTCATTCCCTCCCCACCCCACTAACCTGCTTTCCAGCTTCATTCTCCTGTGCAGGGCAACAAAAGAAGACCCAGCTGATCAACTGGGACACAATGGGAGGCAGAGAAGAGATGGGAGCGGGGCCAGTC
Source organism: Hydrophis major (assembly GCA_033807585.1). Classification (NCBI taxonomy): domain Eukaryota; kingdom Metazoa; phylum Chordata; class Lepidosauria; order Squamata; family Elapidae; genus Hydrophis; species Hydrophis major. Next base: position 15,721,928 of record CM066332.1, on the reverse strand, counting down.
AGAGGTGGTATTTGCGGGTTCTCCAAACTACTCAAAATTTCCTCTACTGGTTCTCCAGAACTGGTCAGAACTTGCTGAATACCACCACTGGCAAGCAGGAAATTAATTGTCAAGTTTACACCAACTGGATACACAAGAGGCAATACTAGTAATCCATGCCACCGTTTAACTCTCTTACAAGGTGATGAGGGATGGATCTAACTATGTCCCAATGCTGACATAGAAAATCACAATCAAAATATAGGTAAATAACTTCTCCTTGCCCGGTTGTGTATGACTCTATGAGATGCTGCTCATTTCTGTTTCTTAGCCAAGGCACCCAGTGTTGTCTGAAGATGCTTCCATGGTCATGGGGCCAACATGACTCTACGCCAAAGTGCACAGAATGCTGGCACCTTCTCACTGAATGGCACCTATTTATCTACTTGCATTTGCATGCTTTCAAACTGCTAGGCTGGCAGGATTTGAGGCAGGTATGGGAGCTCACTCTGTTCTGTGATCCTTGGGTTTTGAACTGCCAAGCTTCCAGTCAACAGCTCAGCATTATAATCATTAGGCCACTGCACCTCTGAGTTTAAATATACTCTCACTGTTTTATGTTCCCTAGCAGACTATCCATAGGATTCTAAGAGAATATGCTTCTTGGCTTCTGACATGACATTTGCAAAGAACTAATTACATTCTGATGAGGAATGAATCCACATGAATCCACTTTTTAGTTCATAAGGGATGATTTTGGTGGATTTCTATTTGATTCCTTCCTGAATCCAGTATTCCAACATTTAAATAATGTATTCAGTCATTTTTTTTTTGTCTTTTAAGGACCCCATCATCCTTGCATCAAGGTGGAGCCTGGGCAACTGAATGGAGCTGAATGTTTACTGGCCGGATGCCCTTCCTGTCCCCAATGTGGGGTTCGTAGCAGATATTTACTTATTGTGCCCAAAGAGAGAAATATCTGCTGCTACCTAGGATCAAACTCACAGCCTCCTGATTGTGAGGTGAGAGCTCCACCTCTAGGCTACTGTACTACTCAAATAATGTTTTCAATCATACGATAGAAGAAATGCTTATCAGATTCCAAAGCAACCCATTGCTTGGCTGGACTCCCAGATATTGGTTGGAAAATCATGTTAGTAGATTAGAGACATGTCTTGAAAATAATTAAATTGAACATAGTCTATTGTAAAATTCTTTTTCTGAGAAGCAGCAGTCAAATGCCCAAGTATGGGAGGAGAAATATTGGCTTGGTGATATCACTTGTGAAAAGAATACCGAAGGGGGATCACAAAATGAATTTGAATGCACAGTACAATGTGATTATAGAAGCAAAAGGCAGAGATAATTTTGCTGCATCCGTAGAAGTATGTTTTTTTCACTTTATTTGTAGCACTGGCCAGTCCCCCAACTTAAGCCTTTCATCCAGTGTGGGATTCAACATTTTTTACTACCGGTTCTGTGGTTGGGCTTAGTGGGCATGGCAGAGGAAGGATATATTGCAAAATCCCCATTCCCTCCCCAACCCACTAACCTGCTTTCCAGCTCCATTCTCCTATGTAGGGTAACAAAAGAAGAACCAGCTGATCAGCTGGGACTCAGGAAGTAGAGAATAGATGGGGACGGGGCCAGTCGGAGGTGATATTTGCTGGTTCTCTGAAGTACTCAAAATTTCTGCTGCCAGTTCTCTGGAACTGGTCAGAACCTGCTGAATGCCACCTCTGCCTTCATCAAATTCTGGCTACCCCACTTTAAGAAGGATTAAAATTAAATTCAGAAGGGCATTAAAAGTTATTGAGTTACTTGAAACTAATCTCTGGGTTCTCTGTTCTTGATTAATCCCAAGAATAATTCTGATTAATACAATTCTTTAAGGAGGAGGTTAAAGTATCAGCAGATTTCCAGTAAGGACTCTACTTTCCTGTGAATAATCAATGTATCATATCACACTCATGTCAGAAACACTGATGTGCTTCTGGATTAAAAAGAATTAGCCGGTGACAACACTATTGCCTGAGGGAATGCCCATTTGGGAGATTCTTTCATGTCCCCAGCTAGAGCTGGAACAGAGGATGGGAGCTCACCCAAGCTCATGGCAGCACTGTGGTCTCAAACATAGGCTTGCTCACTTCCAACCCAGCATCCTAACCACACAAGCCACTGTGCTCCATTGTCTGTATATATGCAAAATAAAAGAAAAGGGGAAAAGATTTGTCTCTTTTATGATGGAAAGCAACCTGTACTTTTTGGAATCATCTACTAGATGTCAACTCTGAAGCATTACTTGGAACGCTGACACTAGACTCTGACCTAGCTGAAAACTCGTCTTTGCATCTAAGTCATCCAATAAGAAACCGAGAGATCTGAGAACACTATAATGTTTAAGTCACTGAAGAGATGTCTGACATAATCTGTCCACCCCAGATTATGGGACAAAGAATCATTGTCACAGAACATTATAGAAAGACTAATTTGGGGTTGAACATTAGAAACAATTGCCTAATTATGAGAACATGTTGACAGCAGAAGCAATTATTGAGGAAAGTAGATCGGTTTTCATCATTAGAAGAACTCAAGCTGTGAGATCTCCTTCTAGAAGGATTTAACTGTAAATGTCTGCCACAGAGAAGGAACAGCTTTATAGCCTCACAATGATTTTCCATGATTATTAGCAATCAGGAGCTCATCGCTATCCTGTTATCCACGATTGACCAAACCCCATTCCTAAGAGGTCTGTAAGGGGGAACATCATGCCTCCCGTCCCTGTCCTATTGTCCTCATTTAATCGTACCTATTTCCTGTATTCTTACTCATGTTTATACATATACCTATTATCTTGTAAGCGACTGACAAATCCAATAAATGAATAAAATAAATAAATAAAAACGTGTAAGATTTTCAATTTTCCCTTCAAGGATATCAGATTACAAGAGGTAGGAACAGGGTGGGCTTCAAAGGGTTCTCTGCCTGATCGATGTGTGAGTGTGGCCATGGTGGGTGTGGCCTAGTCATCCCCCTGAACTATTGGGGGGGGGCATTTTTGCCCTCCCCAGATTCCAGAGGCTTTTCACGAGACTCCAGGAGGGCGAAAACAGCCTCCCCGGGCTCTGGAAGTCAGAAACAGGCCCATTTTGTTCTGTATTGTCCATTAACATACTTGTAAATACCGCACCCTGATTGGTCAGGGCACACGACAACCGGATTGGCCGAGCGAGCCGCACTGATTGGCCCGCAGTGAATCCCCGCGATTGGTGGAAACTAATTGTGGGAGATTCAAAGCGGTGCCAGTGGCCGCGGCTGGCGCAGCCAGAGAATATAAGCCGCCGCCGATCCTCTAAACCCCGAGTCGATCTCGGGACCAAAAGAGCTGAAAACCCAGTCACTGACTCCCGAGCTTTCTTCCAGCCGGCGTACTTAACACATTTCTAGCCTTCCCAAACTTCTGGGAGGCCCATTTTTCACCCACCCCTGAGCCTCTGAGTGCACCCTGCACTTACCTGTAACCAAAACGAGCTGCTTGAGGACTCCTGGGAGGGGCGGGGCAGGGTGGGTATGGCCAGCTAGGAGTGGGATTTGTGGGGTGTTCAAACTGCACAGAATGTTAGCTAGGGGCTCTCCTGAACCCCTGCAAACCCCCTGTAGCCCCCCCCGGTGGGAAACCCTACAGAACAATCCAGAAGGCCAGCTCAATGGCGATTACATGTTTATTCATTCTAAGTAATTTTGTATTTATAATAATTAAGGAGTTTCCCAAATGGAACAGGTAAGTAAATAGCTTCCCACACACTATGATCCCAGCAGCACTCCTTAAGAGTATTACTTTCTTCAAAATAATAATAAAAAGAGGCCTCCTGGGTTTACAAATTTTAATTATAAAGGTCTTTCCCTGAGAGGAACAGCAAATGAAGCCTAGAAGCTCAGAGCACAGTTGTGTCAAGTGTCAAGTTGCATGTTTTGGCTTGGCAGATATTTTTGATATATGGATCAAAACAGCAGCAAAGGGACCTTTCAGTGCAGCTAACCGCCATTTCTAGTTTCTTCTCTTTCTCAATGTTTAATTTGCGGTAGTTAAGACACTCACTTGAAATTCCTCTGTTCATCAGGAGAGAATGCCTGCTATTTACTACAAGAAAGTGAATAGTGCTTAATGATTTCCTACATTCTCCTTGTCATGGAATTCCACTTAGGATCTTCACTTCTTGATCATTCTCCATCGGACTTGAAGATCTTAGACCAAGGTGAGCTCATAAGCTTGTGGACCTTGAGTGAACTAGCTACATCTTACTCTAGCTTTTTACATGAACTCAGTTAAGTGGATAAGTCCTTAGTAATGGAAGAATGAATGAATGAATGAATGAATGAACGAATGAACGAACTAAATCTTGGAGAAGAGACTTGTGGAAAGTCTGCCTGAGTTCAGAGTTTCCTTAAGTAGAAACTGAAAGATAAAAGCAGTAACTAGATGCTAGAAGTCTTCCCAGATGTTCTGAATCTTGGTTTCTGAATCTTGGTTTCTCTCAATAGGAATAGAGTTCTCGTTGGTCAAATACACTCCAAGGCAGCTCCATAGTCTCTTTCCTTATTTATTTTTTGCAAAGTTAAGAGTTGTACGGTGAGGAGAAACTGCTTCTATTACCTTGTTCATAGTAAAAGAACATTACAAAATAAAATGTACTGAAATTCAGTTATTTTGACAGGACAGGGACTCAGGGCAAGAAGGCCACAGTTCCACTCCTTCCTGTGATGTCATTTCCTGTATTAACAAGAATCTCAGGAGGCCATGTCTGCCTTAAGTATCATCTCAGATGCTCTTTTATTTCCAATGTGGTTGAAAATGTCACCCACCACCCCTGTTTGCTTCAATACAAACAAGATTTAAAAAAAAAACCTCTCTTGCACCTGGTCAATGGCTGGAGAACTATGTTTTGATAATAAGAGTTGTTGGCAATGAGGAATTGCCAGGGTTGCAATCAACTAGCTATCATCACCACCATGCTGGTGTGGTGGAATGGTCTGCTGGAGTGAATTCCTTATCTATCTACTTAGAACTGGGAAGACTGGAGATATTATTATCTTCACTACCTAGAAATGGGAACACTGGAGATATTATTAAGATTTCCACATTTCCCCTTTCCCATTAATGCTTTGCTATACGAGCAGAGTATGAGCCTCAGACATTTAAATAAAGAGTAAAAAAATAAATAGATGTGAATCATGCATATTGATTTATCCACATATCCATACATGTTTTCAGTCGGTCCTGCTAAAACAAACAAACAAATAAATAAATAAAGATTGCAAGCCCTTTTGACTTAAATATTTCTGTAATGGCTGTTAAAATCAATTCTAGCATTAAAGTCTCCACAAATGAACAATGCATTGAGTGGAAAATTGATTCTATGGTCAGAGAAATCGTCTGCTGTGGCCTCGTTTGCTTTTTTGATTAGTACAGCTATCGAGGCTGTTGTCAAAGCTCCCCAGACTTTTCTTTTTCTTTTTTGCAGGACCAAAAAGAAAAAAAAAAGACATCTTTGTGTTTGCCTGAGGATTAAAAACAAACCAGCCTTACGGATTCAGTTAAAAAGTAACACTTTGTTTCATCAATGGGCTTTAAAAGCAACACCCTGGGCAGAAATGGGGGAGGGATGGGTGATTAGGCCTTAAAGAAAAATCAATGAGTGGATGACCCCCAATTGAACAAAGATTGTCATTTGACATTGCATTAAAAGAGATGGTTGGTTCTGCAGGTGAGGTGCAGAATCCGGGGTCAAAATTTGCAAGACGGCAGGTACAATATCATAGTGAGGAGGTCCTTGGTGCTCTCTGAGCTTGCTTGTTTTCTTTCAGACATTTCATGACCCAAACTAGGTAACATCATCAGTACTGATAAGGAGGGGGATTTGCTCCCAGTTTATATTGCAATGTCTTGCCCAGTCAGTGTTGATTGGGGGGCAGGGCTTTCTTGGTGAACCTTTGGTTGGGCTGTTTGATTGGGGTATTGTTTACTTGATTGTTGGTCTGATGTTAACTGTGGAGTAAGTCTATGCTGATCTGGGGGCTGATTGCTGGTGGAGAGGTGATTGGGTCATTTTGTTCCCTTTTTGGCTAGTTGATTGTCTCTATAGAATGGAATAGAGTAGAGTAGAGTAGAGTAGAGTAGAGTAGAGTAGAGTAGAGTAGAGTAGAGTAGAGTAGAGTAGAGTAGAGTAGAGTAGAATATTGGCCTAGTGTGATTGTATAGGAATGAAATGAAATGAAATGAATGGAACGGAACAGAACAGAACAGAACAGAATAGAATAGAACAGAATATTTTATTGGCCAAGTGTGATGGTATAGGAATGAACAGAATATTTTATTGGCCAAGTGTGATGGTATGGGAATGAAATGGAACGGAACGGAACAGAACAGAACAGAATATTTTATTGGCCAAGTGTGATTGTATAAGAATGGAATGGAATGGAATAGAATAGAATACAATAGAATAGAATAGGATTTTTTATTGGCCAAATGTGATTGGACATACAAGGAATTGGTCATTGGTACATAAACTCTCTACATAAAAGATATAAGTGAGAAATTATGATCATATTCATCATAATTACATTCATCATGAATCATAAGGTACAACTATTGTTAATGTCTCTGTGTGTCTATTGATGGCTAATTTGTCAGACTGCCAGGCTTCTAGAAATCCCCTAGGATGCTTATATATATAAAAATTATTCTATAAGAGTAGTTTGAATGGATGGGTCTAAATTTAAAAGTTTAAAACTTCAGTAGATTAAGAAATCAAAGAAAAAGATGCTTGGATATCTCTTCTAGATTTTGTAGTTGTGATTTTAAAAAAAATAAATGTTAACTTCGGTTTTGTTGCTCAGAATGATTTGTCATTATAGAAATGGTGAGTTATATATTAATGTGTAAAAGCAAAAAATTGAGGCTGGAGTGTTTTTTTAATCTTGTATTGTGCTAAAGAACTGTCAGAAGTCAACACCTTTTTTCTCTTATTTTTTTCTCCTCAAATGTCACACCTTCTTTTCCCGTTCCTTTTCCTTCTTTTAATTTCCTATTTCTATTTTTTCTTTCTATTTTACATAATTAAATAAAATTAAAAAAAATGAACTTTAGAAATCCCCTAGAGTCTTTGGATTTGGCTTGGTCTAGAATGGTCACATTTTCCCAATTGAAACTATGGTCAATATGTTGTGAAATGAAAGAGGTTTTTATCATGTCTTCTGACTGCTTGTTGGTGTTCATGAATGTCTCCTCTTTTGAGATGAGGTGAGATTCAGTCATGATCCTGAGCCCATCCTCTTGCTGATTTTGACCCACACTCAAAAACACACACCCTAGAAACATTCACGCCAGGCTGAACCCTGTGAGGAATCAAAGGCTAAATGGAATGTACAGAGGGAGCACCCACCCCTCTCCTGGGAAAATGAAATATTTTACAATATACTAAGAAAGACAGAATATTTCCCCTAAAAAGAGAAGTAGAAACTCAGAAGCAGAAACTTACCTCAGAAGTCGAAGCTCACCCTAACGTAGTCCCGTAAGTAGGTGGGGCTTTGTACTTCTCTACTTGACCCGCGCAGGTTAGTTGGTGCTTGGCACCCGGCCGGTTCGGTCGGGTTCTGTGTTGCTCTCTGCCTCGTCGATGGAACCGCCTGGAAGGTTTTGCTGGGCCTTTTGTTGCAGCTCCCTCCCAGTCTACCCGGGCTGGTTGAGCTGCGGTTGTTGCCGCTCCCGCCTGGTCTTTCTGGGCTGGTTGAGCTGGCCTGGGCTGGTTGAGGCTTCGAGCTGGCTGCTTGTCGGTGAGCATTGCTGGTTTCTTTTTGTTGGTGGTTGGTTCCTGGGATCTTCCCTCCCCTCTTGGTTTGTGTTATGTGGGTTCCCTTCTCTCTCTGGGTGTCTGTCTGTGTCTGTTTGCATGTTGGTTGTGTTTCCCGTGGTTGTCCTTGATCTTAATTGATCAATGTGTCGTTTCCATGCTTGTCCATCGGTTGTTTGCAGCCAGTACGAGCGGGGACTTGTCACTTGGGTTATGGTTGCTGGCACCCAAAGTGGATCCCCGGTAAGGTTCTTCGTGTAGACTGCGTCATCTGGTGTAAATGTTCGGTGTTTGCTTGAGGAGTTTGGGGTTTTTTTCTGGGTTGTATGTGGGGTGCAGCCTGTCGAGTGGGGACCTTAATTTCCTCCCCATTAATAGTTCTGCCGGGCTTTTGTTGGTTGTTGTGTTCAGGGTTATGTGTTGTATAAAAAGCATTTTGTTTATTTTTTCTTGGATTTCCCCTTGTTCAATTTTTTGGATTGTTTTTTTCATAAATTGAACCATTCGTTCTGCCCTCCCATTTGCTGCCGGATGTACTGGTGCTGTCAGTGTGTGCCATATTCTCCGTTCCACTAGGAATTTTTCAAATTCCAGTGAGGTAAATTGGGGCCTGTTGTCTGACACGATAACATCTGGGAGGCCATGGTTTGCGAACAGCTTGCTGAGTTCCTTGGTCACTGCCTCCGTGGTGGTGGTTTTCATGTTGCTTACCTCCAACCAATTGGAGTAAGCATCTACCATGATAAGGAATATGTGTCCCTTAGTGGGCCTGGCACAATCTATGTGAATCCTGGACCATGGGCCCCTGGGGTTTTCCCATTCCAGGATTGGTGTGGCGGGAGGGCTCAGCCTGGTTTCTTGGCAACGTTTGCATGCTGCCACCCAAGTCTCGATCTGTTTGTCCACCCCTGGCCACCAGGAGTAACTCCTGGCCAGGGCTTTTGTTCTAACTATGCCCGGGTGCCCCTTGTGTAATAACTCCAATACCTTCCCTTGTAATTTTTCCAGAATAACAACCCTATCCCCCCAAAGTACACAACCTTTTTGTAACGACAGTTCTGTTTGCCAATTCCGAAATGTCCTGAATGATTCGTTGTCATCTTTTTCCGGCCACCCTTTCTCTACCCAATGTAACACCCATGCCAGACGCTTGTCTTTATTAGTTTTGCGGGCAATGTCTGACGCGGTTATGGGTAGATTGGGCAGAGTCTCTATGCTAAGGGTGGCTGTCATGGGTGCTGGGTCGGTGGCTAGGTCCAGTAGCGGCATGTGGCTCAGGGCGTCTGCGTGGGTAATCGTCTTACCGGGTCGGTGTGTGAGCCGGTAGCTGTAGGTGGCAAGGAATTTGGACCACCTTGTCATTCTAGGAGATAGAATGTTTGGGGTGGACCTGTTCCCTGCCAGGATTCCCAGCAGCAGCTTGTGGTCAGTGATGATAGTGAACGTCTGGCTGTAGAGGTACTTGTGGAAACTCTTCACTGCGGCGACAATAGCCAGGGCATCTTTGTCCAGTTGACTGTAGTTTCTCTCCGGTTTGGTGAGGGTCCTTGAAAAGAAGGCGATGGGTGCTTCTTTTCCGTAGGGGAGAGTGTGGCTGAGGATGGTGCTGATGCCGAAAGGTGATGCGTTGCATGTGACGGCTAGTGGTAGGGTCTCGTTGTATTGGATGAGGATGGCATCTGAGGTGAGTAGGTCCTTGGTTTTGTTGAAGGCGGGTTCCTTGCATTTCCCCCAAGTCCACGTGGCCGCCTTGTCCAAAAGCCTATGCAAAGGCTCTGCCGCAGTCACCTTTTGGGGCAGGAACACATTATAAAAATTAAGCAGTCCTAGAAATGCCTGTAGTTCCATTTTATTCTTTGGCATGGGGGCTTCTTTAATGGCTCTGATTTTTTTTCTCGGTTGGGTGGATGCCGTGCCAGTCTAGGAGGTATCCTCGGAACTCGATCCGCTCTGTGTGCAGCTGGCATTTTTCTTTTTTCACCTTTAGCCCGGCCTCCTTGAATTTGGTTAGTACCTCCCTTAGACGACCCTCTAGTTCTTGTTGGTTAGCTGCTGGCACCAGTACATCATCGAAGTTGGGCACCAGCCCCTTATATCCTTGCAAGAGTCTCTCCATGAGGCTCTGGAAAATTCCCGGAGCCACGCTGACTCCAAACTGGAGTCTCTAACAGTGAAACGCTCGCCGGTGGGTTACTACGGTCTGCGCCTCTGCAATTTCTGCGTTGACCGGCAACTGTTGATAGGCTTGCACCAGGTCGAGCTTCGCAAAAACCTTGCCTCCCCCCAGTGAGTGTAGGAGGTGCTGCACTACTGGAACGGGGTAGGCGCTTTGTTGTAAGGCGCAATTTAGGGTGGCCTTATAATCCCCGCAGATTTTCACCAACTCATCGGGCTTGACTGGGGTGACTATGGGGGTCTCCCACCGGGCGTGATCGATTGACTCTAGGACCCCCTGTTTGATGAGCTTGTCTATTTGCTCATCTATCTTGGGACAGAGTGCAAAAGGTACCCGCCGTGGTTTTAGGCGTATCGGGGGAACGCTGGGGTCTAGGCTGAAAGAAATAGGGGGCCCTCGGTACTTGCCTAGGGTGCCGTCGAACACTTCCTGGCAGTCCCTTGCGAGTTGCTCTTCCCAGTCGACATCTGCGACGTGATCGACACCCGTAACTTCGATCCCGAGTGGCGCAAACCACTGTAGTCCCAAAAGGCTGGGGCGGTCTCGGTCCACGATCGTCAGGGGAAGCCTTGCTGTGCGCCCTTTGAAAGTTACTTTGAAATGTCCTGTTCTGATTTCTGGGATGCGATTCCCCTGGTAGTCTTAAAGGATTAATTTCTGGGTTTCCAGTCCTCTTTCGTGGATCGCGGGCACCAAACTCTTGATTTCCCACCATGCAACCATGGAGAGGTACTCTACCTTGCATGGTTCGCCCTCGATGCCCACTTCCATGTATACCTTTCAGGTGTCTGCGCTGGATGAGTGGCCGATGACGACCATCTGGTGGGTTTCCTCTCTCTGTTGGTTCTCGCTGTTCTGTCGGCCCCATCCGTCTCGGTTCCAGCGATTTTTGGCTTGGCGGTCTCTGGGCCTGGGGGGGGGATGCCGTCTCATCTCCGGTTGCTGTGATCTCGCCGTCGGGGGCTGTAGGCTTTTTTAAGTCAGCAGACTCAGGCGATGTGGCCTCTTTTATCGCAGTGTCGGCAGATTGCATCGAAAAACCGGCACTCCAATCGAACGTGGTCGCCTCCGCACCCAGCACATTGGGGTCCCGACTTACGACTCCGTTGGTCGCGCTGGTCTCGTCCCGTCTGGAGTCGATGTATGTCCTCTTCCTCGTCCGTGGTATTGGAGGTGGAGTTGAAGTCATCATGGTGGGCGGTGGTCTCTCGGCAGCTTGCTTCGGGGCGTGCCTTGGTCACCGTGCCCATCTGGGTGGTTGTGGTGTGGTCCCCGATGTCCGGTCTCCGCATTCGAGCAGCTGATTTCCGGGTTTCTTCAGTTGCGGTGGCCTTGGTGAGGGCGTCGGCAAGGGCGATGTCGCCTTTTGCCATCAGACAGCTTTGGAGGACTGGGTCTCTGAGCCCGAGTATGACACAGTCCCGCAGAGTCTCATCTATGTCCGAGAACCCGCACATGCCCCCTAGGCTCCATAGATCAGCCACAAAGTCGCTGATGCTCTCACCTGATCTCTGGTCCCACCAGTAGAAATCGTGCCGCCTGATGAGGGTAGGCACGGCGGGGGCATAGTGGTTTCGGAGCAATGGCTCAAGATCGGCCCAGTCCATCGCCTTCACGTCCTCGGGTTTTGCGAGAGCTTTTGCCATCTTGAACACTGCGGGCCCGCAGTGTGTTAAAAAGACGGCTCTTTTCTTCTGCCCTGTTGCATCCTTTAAGTTGCTACTTTCGAGGAACATTAGGAATCAGTCTGTGTACGATTCCCAATCCTCGGTAGCGGGGTTAAAAGGTGCGGGCGGTGTGATGCTGGCCATCTTTTCAGTCTCGCTTCCTCAGGACACGTGCTTGATGGGGATTAGTCTTGAGATCCCATCCTCGTCGCCAGTGTTGCGTCCGTCGCGGGAAAGGAGACTCGGAGCCAGTGACTCAGTTTCAGCTCTTTATTTGGTCCCGAGATCGGCTCGGGCTCCAAAGGAAAAACAGCAGCTTTTATTCTTTGGCTGCGGCGGCCGCGGCCAATGGCACCACTTTGAGTCTCCCACGATTAGTTTCCACCAATCGCGGGGGATTCGCGGTGGGCCAATTAGTGCGGCTCGCTCGACCAATCAGATCGCCGTGCGCTTGACCAATCGCTACGCGGTGTTTACAAGTATTTTAATGACCGTACAGAACACACCCCATCTTTGTTAATGGGCGGGCCATTGAGGCCTTGTCATGCCCCTGGTGGAGACTGACTCTGAGGAAGAGGAGGAACAGCCAACAAGGAGTGGAAGTGTGGCTCCAGAGGTTGTGGAGGAGGCTGGGGAAAGGCAGAGGCCAGCTGAGCAGTCAGAGGAGGACCCAGGCCCATCCTCTATCCATCCTAGGACATGCAGGGAGGAGAGGATCAGGGAAAAGCATGGTCTACTTGGGAGGATAGGGCCGTGATCCTCTTCACGCGTTGCAGCTGTGAGCTCTGTATAAGAGTTTGGAACTGTGTGTTCATTTGTGCTGAAATCAAATTAGTGCTTTCCTTGGATGAGGTTTATCTTTGTTGGCATTCTTTCCACGGATTCTCCCTGGTTATCTTCCTGGAATGTGTGATTAATTATCTTGATTTGCCTTGGAACTTTTGTCAATGCGGTTTGTTTCTGGTTTCTTTTTGCTTCATTGTCTACTTTTTGAATTTAAACTGTGACTAATAAAACAGCAAAGCTAAGTTGAAGGCATTGCAAGACCTTGATTCATGTTTTAGTTTTTGTGTTATTTTTGAGACACTACAGGTCATCACAGGCCTGGGCCCGAATATTCTACACAACAAAGGCCTCTACCCATTTCACCACCTGACCTGGGGAAATTGCATCAGCCAGCACTCCGGTGAAGCCATATGGTCCAGCTAAAAACCCCACCCCTGGAAGTCTGACAGCCAATGGGATACATTTCTTACACAGGAACAGAAACACTAAAGGGTGGCCCAAGAGAGGGTATAAAATGAAGGGTCTCTCAGCATCTTGGCCCTTCTTTTCCTTCACCCAACATCTTGAAACATGTAATTGTCCTTTTCACTTTGGAGCTCCAAACCATCTGGCCCTGTCCAATGGTGGGATTCAATTTTTTTTTATTACTGATTCTGTGGGTGTGGCTTGGTGGGTGTGGCAGGGGAACGATACTATAAAATCTCCAGTCAGAGGTGGTATTGGCTGGTTCTCCGAACTACTCAAAATTTCCGCTACTGTTTCTCCAGAACGGGTCAGAACTGGCTGAATACCACCTCTGGACCGGTCCACCATTAAACCATTTTTCCAAATAGCCTCCATGTTTCCAGTGTCTTTTTCCCCACTTGGAACTGAACCCAGAAGGAAAATTCTTACAACAGGAAGAAAAGCTCTTTCTACCCCATGTTGTGGGATTAACAATACAATCCTATGAGCAACTGCCTGACATGGTTCTGTGCTACTTTAGAAAGTTAGCACCCACCCCCTCCTAGAAGAATGAAATATTTTGAGAAATATTATAAAAGGCAGGATAAAATATTTCCCCTAAAAGAGAAATAAAAATCTTAAGGGAGCCAGATACTCCCTTAAGATGCTCCCTGCCCCCAGCACATATTTTTTGTCTGTTAAGAAAGATTGGGCCAGACTATCTACAAAACAAAAGACTTTCAGCTCCTGGGTTAAGGGATGAAGACATGACCCTTCAGGACATAATAGGATTAATTCACTAAGTCATAGAGCTTGCTACATTGCACAATCGCCTAAGGACATTGCATCACCTCCAGCAAACTTCAACCAAACTTAGCTCAGACAAACACAACCCTTACATGGCCCCATGGGAGTCTGACAACAGCCAATAGTGTTATGTATGTAAATAGTTTAAATAAAAGCAAGCTTGGGGTAAAGTGCTGGGTTCTGGCCCTGCACTTCTGATTGGGTGTTAAGCGGCTCGAGCGGATTGGTTGGGTTCAGAGAATCCGATTGGCCCTTAACGAAGGACTCTTATTGGTTCTGGAGCTAGCGTCTTACAGCTCCCTATTGATTATTTCACATTACGATTACCTAAATAAGGCAGAGTTGTTGTTGTTCAAGTTCTCAAGTCACTATGTAATAAAGAGCTGAAAGTTCACCAACTAAGATTGTCTCCATTCATTCACCCATGCCTGAAACTATATCACTGGCGACGAGGATGGGATTTGGAGACATCTGATCTTAAGGAACCGGGAAGAAAAACAGCACGTGCCAAGACGACGCCACCAACAGAAACCATGTCCAGCGGCATCGTACCACCCGCTCCATTCGATCCGAACCAAGAGGATTGGGAATCCTACATGGATCGCTTCCAAATATTCCTTGAAACAAACAACCTGAAGGACGCCACACCAGCCAAGAAGCGGGCGCTGTTCCTGACGTACTGTGGCCCAGCTGTCTTTAAAATGGCAAAGGCACTCGTGAAACCTCGAGAAGTTAAAGCAATGAGCTGGGATGACCTCGAACCTCTCCTGAGAGACCATTACGCGCCAACCTTACCTACACCCGTGAGACACCATGAATTCTATCAAAGAAGCCAGTGAAAAGGAGAGAGTGTGGCTGACTTCGTGGCAGACCTCCGACACTTGGGAGGCCTCTGCGGGTTCGCAAACTTAGATGAGAGACCGCTTAATTCTGGGATTAGATGCACTAGGCGTGCAAAGCAAGCTGATGGCGAAAGGAGACATTGACCTTGCTGATGCCATTGCTGAAGCCGCTGCTGCTGAGGCGACCAAAAAGTCCACGGCGCAACTACGGCGAAGCCGAAACCCAATGACCCCACCGACAGGCGACATCTTACCCAGCTCAGAAGGGCAGCTAGCGACAACGCACTACAAGGACCTCTCTTCGTCGTCAGACAGCGACGAAGAAGGGGTCCATCGACTGTGGTCCGACCGGGACCCTCGCTCTAAACCCTCACGCCCTTGCGCTGGTTGCGGGGCAAACCACCCCAGGGCAGACTGCAAATTCCGTGATGCGATCTGTCATGAGTGCGGAAAACGAGGCCACATCAGTTGAGTCTGTCGCAGTTTACCGGGACCAAGTCAGGCCTCAAGGGGAACCAGCTCTTGCCAATCGGCAGGAAACCGTCCTGTAAGGCGAGATCCAGCAAACCACTCCTACAGATATCGAGCATTGCAGAAAGAAGAGGCCCACCATACTATCACTATAGGTCACGCCTCAGCCATGGACGCTAAGAAGATTCGAGTCACAGTAGCCATAGAGAACCAACCTTGCCACATGGAGGTCGATTCCGGATCGTCCTTCTCGATGGTGTCGTGGAAGACATGAAAACAACTCATTCCTACCATCCAACTCCAAGACCTTCGAATGCAACGTCTCATCCTTAAAGATTACCAAGGGAATCAGATCCCTGTGGTTGGGTCTTGTCGAGTCCGCGTCTCGTTTAAAAAGCATACGGCATGCTTACCTCTAACGATCATCGAAAGGGACAGGCCTAGTTTGTTGGGCCTCCAATGGTTCGCGCCACTCGGCATCGAAGTAGCCGGCGTGAACCGAGTCGGTGATTGTGAGTGGGAGGAGGACCTTATTACTGAATTCAGCGATGTCTTTGCAGATCATCTGGGCGAGTATAAGGGGACCCCAATTTCGTTTAGCCTCGACCCTAAGGTCGCCCCAATCCGTTTAAAGCCCCGTCGAGTTCCGTTCGCCCTTAAGGCCAAGATAGATGAACAACTTGACAAACTAATTAAACAAGGGGTACTGCAACTCATTGATCATTCTCCATGGGAAACTCCTATTGTAACCCCCATTAAGCCAGATGGGTCAATCCAAATCTGTGGGGACTACCAGGCCACTCTAAACCACGCCCTCCAACAGAACGCGTATCCAGTGCCGGTGGTACAGCACCTCCTTCATTCCCTGGGAGGCAGAAAGGTTTTTGCTAAGTTAAATTTAGCTCAAGCCTATCAACAATTGCCCGTGGACGATAAAACAGCCCAAGCTCAAATGATAGTAACGCACCGAGGTGCTTTTAAATGTACCCGATTGCAATTCAGGGTAAGTGTAGCTCCGGGAATATTCCAAAGTTTAATGGAACAATTATTGCAGGGAATCAAGGGCGTGGTTCCGTATTTTGATGACGTGTTAATTGCAGCTCCTAGTAAAAAAATTCTACAGAATCGTTTAAAATGTGTTCTTAAGAAATTCCAAGAAGCGGGATTGAAAGTAAAAAAGGATAAATGTCATCTGTATAACGACAGTGTTGAATTTGTAGGTTATCGCATTGATAGTCAGGGTATCCACCCTTCTGAGAGTAAATTAAGGGCGATAAAAAATGCTCCCAGACCCCGTAACAAAACAGATCTTCAGGCATTTTTAGGCTTTATTAATTTCTATAATGTGTTTTTACCACATAAGGCAACTGTGGCTGAACCGTTACACCGGTTATTAGATAAGAAAGCATTGTGGGTTTGGGGTTACCGGGAGGAAAAAGTGTTTCGAAATGTAAAAGATTTACTTACATCTGATTCTGTACTTATGCAATATAATGAAACATTACCATTGGTTATAACTTGTGATGCCTCACCATTTGGGGTGGGCGCTATTTTGAGCCATATGCTGCCTAATGGAAACAAGTCCCCCGTTGCATACTTTTCAAAGACTCTTTCTCAGGCAGAATGGAACTATGGACAAATAGATAAGGAAGCTCTTGCAATTGTGTCAGCCGTAAAAAAATTCCATGAGTATGTATATGGAAGGACATTTACCATTGTAACTGACCACAAACCTTTACTGGGAATAATCGCTGGGGACAAACCAACCCCCTATATATTATCCCCAAGAATGACTCGATGGTCAGAGTTCCTAGCTGCTTATAATTATCAATTGTTACATCGCCCGGGGAAAGCCATTCCCCACGCCGACGCACTCAGCAGAGCACCGCTACCAGAGACTCTCGACGATCCGGCACCAACAGTATCAGCGTTACAAATCGAGACGCTCAACTCGCCTCCTATGACCGCCTGAGATATCACGAGAGAGACCAGACGAGATCACACCCTGGCTCGAGTCCTAGGCTGGGTAGAACGTGGATGGCCATTGGACCAGGTCCCAGATGACTTCGCGCCATTTAAAACAAGACAGACTGAACTTTTTTCGCAAAAAGGCTGTGTCATCTGGGGCGATAGAGTCGTCGTTCCAGAATGACTCCAAAACTTGCTGTTACAAATTTTGCACGAAGGACATCCCGGGATCGTGCGGATGAAAGCACTCGCACGGAGCTATGCTTGGTGGCCAGGCATGGACCGACACATCGAGCAATGGGTCAAGGCCTGCACCAAGTGCCAACAAAACAGCAACGCACCACCAAAAGCTGCACCGAACGAATGGGAGATGCCACGCGGACCCTGGTCCAGAATCCACCTGGATTTCGCAGGGCCGATTAAAGGACATACATTACTATTGACTGTCGATGCATACTCTAATTGGTTGGAAATTCATCGAATGACCCATACAATCTCCGAAGCAGTCATTAAAGTCCTCAATAGACTCTTTGCAACTCATGGATTGCCGGCGTCCTGGTGTACGACAACGGACCACAGTTTACAGCGCTGATGTTTGAACAGTACCTTGCTGATAATGGCATCCGCCATGCGCTCACCTCGCCTGCGCATCCTGCTACCAACGGCCGAGCGGAACGCATGGTCCAATTTGTAAAAAAGACTTTGCAAAAAGTGGACTATGATAATATTGATGAAAAAATAAACCGCATTCTACTTCTACAACACATCATTCCACACAGCGTAACCGGCAGAACTCCCGCAGAACTTCTCATGGGGTGAAAACTCCGTTCCCACCTCAACCAATTGCACCCTGCTTACGAGCCAGAAAAGCCTGCAGGATCCAGCGGACGCTACCGTACCTTCAAGGTAGGCGACCCCGTTTATGCAAGAAATTTATCGGGCGACCTGGTTTGGGTTGAAGCAACGATAATACGCGAGACTGGGCCCAAATCCTATATTGTAAGATGTATTGATGAAAGATTGTGGAAACGACATATTGACCAATTACGGTCACGACTCCTTTCGGCCAGCCAGCAACTCCCCTACGACCAAACTGAGGGGGGGAAGGAATGGAAGAAGACGACATTCCAGGGAACCTGTTCCAAGAGAGCGATGAATCTAGTGAAACTCAGGAAATGGAGCAGGAGGAAGAATCGTACGCTCCAAGGGAAATCACACCAGAACGAGAAGCTGAGCCACTGCCAAACAACATTTTACCTCAACAGGACTGCACCCAGCCAGTCCAAAGAAAATCTAATAGACCCAAAAGACAACCGTCCTATTTGAAGGACTATATACCATATATACCACACCATAATTGAGGAGCCAGGGGGAAGGGGTGTTATGTATGTAAATAGTTTAAATAAAAGCAAGCTTGGGGTAAAGTGCAGGGTTCTGGCCCTGCACTTCTGATTGGGTGTTAAGCGGCTCGAGCAGATTGGTTGGGTTCAGAGAATCCGATTGGCCCTTAACGAAGGACTCTTATTGGTTCTGGAGCTAGCGTCTTACAGCTCCCTATTGGTTATTTCACATTAAGGTTACCTATATAAGGCAGAGTTGTTGTTGTTCAAGTTCTCAAGTCACTATGTAATAAAGAGCTGAAAGTTCACCAACTAAGATTGTCTCCATTCATTCACCCATGCCTGAAACTATATCAAATAGAATACATGTTCTTGCAGAGGAACAGGAAGCTCAAGTGCAAAGCCCAAGAGAAGGTATAAATACCCCTCATTCTCAACTCCATGTGGTCAGCTGCCCAGAACTCATGTGGTTCTGCTTCATCATTAAACTTGGAAATTCAGCCTCCATGTTTCCAGTGTCTTTTTTCCAGCTTGAAACTGAACCAGATGGATAGTTCTTCCCATACTACCTTGCAGTTATCACCACTCTTCTTCCTTTCTAAATCTAACTTTGGTTTGAGCTTTAAAAAAGAAGGAATTAATGCTCAGGATATACCACTTGCATGCATATTTTCATCTTTAAAAAAACTGTAAAAAGATAAAAGCATACCTCGTTGTTGAAAGAGGCACAGCCCTATGAAGGGGGTTAAAATCTTGTAATTAAATAAACATAGAAACTTTTTAGAAACGTTCAGATATTGGCCTTTTCAAGGCATATTTCACTCCATGCTCTCACTTTTGCAGAATACCAATAAACGCAAACATTGGGTATGTTTCTTTTCAGCTAAGCAAAGCAATTTAGTCATAATTGAAAGCAGATTTCTTTGTTAAGGCTTTGATGTTTTATTAATTTAATTTTCCACAGTCAGATTCCTTTTCTCCCCATATCACTCTTTAGCCTAAATTTCCCTTGATATTTGTGATTATAATGTTTGTTTGTGTTGCAGTATATTGTAGCTTCACCCAGCACTGCCAGGGAAGGAACATTTTCTCCCCAATGCCTTATTTAAAAAAACAAAAACAAAACCAAACTCTACATTTTAATAATTAAAAAAAATCTTTAATTTTTTTTCCACTGGTGTAATAGCATGAGTTGGTTCCACAACCTCAAATTTAAATTAAGCTGCTATATTTACTTCATCCACATGCAGATGGATTTGTGAGTTTAGTATTTTAGTATTTAGTATTTATTTGATTTGTCAGTTGCATACAAGATACAGGTATAAGAATAAACATAGTTATAAATACATGGATACATATAAGAAAAAATAAATAAAATAAAATAAACAATAGGACAGGGACGGTAGGCATGTTTGGTGCACTTATGCATGCCCCCTGCAGGCCTCTTAGGAAGGGTGTGAGGTCAATAATAGACAGTCTAAGGTTAAAGTTTTTGAGGTTTGGGGAAGAAACCACAGAGTCAGGTAGAGTATTCCAGACATTGACCATTCTGTTGCTGAAGTTGTATTTCCTGCAATCAGGTTTTGTGCGGTTAACCTTGAGTTTGTATCTATTGTGTGTTGTTGTATTGTTATTATTGAAGCTGAAGTATTCATTTGCAGGTAGGACATTACAATGTCTGATTTTATATGCTATATTTCGATCGGACCGAAGGCAGTGTAGTTCTAGGTTTTTTAGGTCTAGAGTTTCAAGTCTGGTGGCATAAGGTATTCTGCAATGAGGAGAGGAGCGGAGAAATCTTCTTGTGAAATATTTCTGGACTTTTTCAATTGTGTTAATATCAGGCACATGATATGGGTTCCAGACTGATGAGCTGTATTCAAGTAAAGGTCTAGCAAATGTTTTGTATGCTCTAGTTAGTACTGTGATATTACCAGAGAAGAAACTACGTAGGATTAGATTAACAACTCTTAATGCCTTTTGGCTATGTAGTTACAGTGGGCTCTAACACTTAGATCATTTGAGATGAGTACTCCAAGGTCCTTGACAGAGTTTGGATTCTCAACAAGGTCTTAACTATTTAGTTTGTATTTTATTTTCTGATTTTTTCTGCCAATATGTAAGACAGAGCATTTACTTGTTGAGATTTGAAGTTGCCATTTGATTGACCATTCTACTACATAGTCAAGGTCTTTGGGGGGGGGGATAGTAGCATTGTCTGTGGTGTTGAATAGCTTTACATCATCAACAAAGAGAACACAGTTGTGTTCTCATTTATGTAGGTCATTTATGTAGAGTATGAAGAGAGTCGGTCCTAAAACACTGCCTTGGGGGACACCACTGTTGACAGGTACACAATTTGATAGGACACTTCCAATTTTGACCATTTGTTGTCTGTTTGACAGGAATGCTTCTCTACAGTTATGTAGGTGTCCAGAGATACCATAAGATTTTAGTTTTAGTAGTAGTTTGTCATGTACCACTGAATCAAAGGCTTTACAGAAGTCTATGTAGATTGTGTCTATTGCTTTGCCCTGATCGAGTTGTGTAGTCCATATGTTTTTGCAGTGTAAGAGTTGCAGATTGCAGGATAGTTTTTTTCTGAAACCAAACTGTTTATTAGAGAGTAGGTTGTTTGTCTCTAAATGGAGGATGATGGATTGGTTAATAATTGATTCCATGACATTACAGGTAACACAGCATAAAGAGATTGGTCTGTAATTTTCAACTAGGCTGGGATTTCCCTTTTTGAAGATGGGGATGACTGTGGCTTGTGACCATAGTTTTGGCAAGGAGCTGGTCCTGAAAGATTTTTCAAAGATTATGCTTAGAGGTTTGGCTATGGCAGTGGGTAGGTTTTTTAAGAAGTAGGCACATAGATAGAGATGGTTTTAGATTGTACAGAGCTTTTTCAACAATGTCTTCTGTAAAATCAATATGTATTAGATCATTATAGTTGTCTGTGGTACGACTAGGAAGTACTGGGCTTGATCCATTGCTGTTTACAAATACTGAGCCAAAGAATGTGTTCAATAGATTTGCTTTGATGGTGTCGTTGTTGCAGTCTTTGCCATTAGGTCCTTTCAGGGGTGGGATGGACCTTGAGTTTTTTAGTTTGTTGTTTACAAAATTGTAGAAAGCACAGGTGGAATTTGTGCTTAGAAGGCTTTCCTCTTGTTTAATGTGATAATTAGTGCATTCAGTCTTTATCTGGTGACATAAATTTTTCTATTGGCTTTTGAAGTTGGCAACATGAACAGATTTGTTTTTTCACCAAAGTGATCTCTTTTTATATTGAAGCTTCCTTATTGTTATGGGTAATCTCTTTTTCCTGGTTTTGGGAATTGTTATTGGTACATATAGTTTGATGACTCTTTTGACTTCAAGTAAAAATATGTTGTAATGGTCTTCAGCAGTATTGCATCCAGTGAATAGAAATTGCCAATCAAGGGAAGAGAGATCATTGATTATAAGATCATAGTTGTCTTTTTTGAAGTTATAAGGGTCACCTGAATAGTGCAAATGGGTGTGGAGCCTTCTTGAAACTGTAGTTGCACTATTCAGGTGACCCTGAGGGCACAGATAAACTCCAAGTAGCCTCAACAACCCTCAGAAAGAATACTAATGACTGGATGACTGCAAGGAATATAAATCCTTCCATCCTCCACTGTTCAGTCAGAACTGAAGAAGCTTCTTTGGATGAGAAGTGAAATGTCTTCAAGGAAAAGCTAAGTCCAATTGCCTTTTGAAAAACCACCCTTGGGACAAATTAAATGGTGTATTTTCTTTCCATGGGAAAGAAGGGCTTCATCATCTTCACCAGAGTTAGGATGATAGTCCAAACAATGAAGTAATGTAGTCTCCGAGGTCAACCAGTTCTACTAAAATTGTCCTTCAGGTGATATCATAATAGCAGAGCTGATATGACAATTATTGTGATCTGATGTCCTTGTAAAATGTTGCCTCTCCTTCACTCCCTCCATTCCCAGAGCCTTTGGTCCTCCTTCAGCATATGACTCACTTCATAAACCTGCCCTTAATCGCAGCTTTCATCACCATTCTATTAACATCCTATTATTTTGATGCTGTCTCTATTTACTGCTTCCATTTTAATCCAAGACAAGATTCTGCTTCTTCCCCCTGTAAGAATTTATGGGCTTTAATCTTCTTTTATGAGGGACGGCTCCTTTCTCTAGAAATCTGAGTAAGTAATATTCAAAGATTCACGTCCTATTAATATTTCCAGAAATTGGGGCACTCGTGAGGGAGAGGAATGTGTTGTGGCCGGATTGGGCCTTCTGTTGTCATTACAATCAGTGCTGATTGGGATCTACAATAGATTACAGTAACATGCTGTTGCTGTAATAATAATGTAAAACATAATTTTGCTCTCAGCTGATTTCTTTCCAACTGCCCACCATTTCTAGCATCTACCGCAATGCCTTGTAAACAATCAGCACTAGACAAGTTAATTTCCTTTGTCTGGAAAGTGCTGTAATTTATTTCGGACCTAACTACATGTCCTTGTCAAGCTCTCCGCTATTAACTACTTTATTTGATTCTAAGTTCTCATTTGATATATGGCATTTGAAGACCGCCAATCTGAGTAACTTCATACAGCATTTCCCAAAATGATGGATGACATTTGATGCTGTAATTTATGGCAGATGAAAAAATCTCAGTCTGGACATCAAAAAAATCCAAGCAACTTTTACAGGATCAATGTATTGATTCTACATTCAGTCAATCAATCAAGCAGAATAGAGCTGGAAGGGATCTTGGAGATCTTCTGAGCCCCTCCTGTTCTAGCAGGAGATCCTATACCATTTCAGATAGGGGGCTGTCTTTCCTTTAAAACCTTCAGTCATGAAGCACCCACAACTTCTGAAGACAATATATTTTTGCTGGTTGATTGTCCTTATTGTTAGGAAGTTTCTCTCCTTGATTAGTTTCCATCTGTTGCTTCTTCTCTTACCTTCTGATGCTTTGGAAACTAAGATGAACACCCCCTTCTTTCTGGCAGCCCATCTAATACTGGAATAACTGCTACTGTATCATGTCACCTCAGTCCTTCTTTTCTCTAGAGTAGCCATACCCAATTCCTGCTGTTCTTCATAAGTTTTTGCCTCCAGGTCCTTGATCATCTTAGTTGCTCTTCTTTGCAGTTTTCCCAAAGTCTCAACGTATTTTTTTGTAATGTGGTGAAACATTGAATGCAGTGTTTTAGATGTGGCCTTACTAAGGCTTTATAAAGTGGTACTAATACTTCACGTGATTTTATTTTATTATTTATTTATTTATTTATTTCGATTTGTCAATCGCTTACAAAATAATAGGTATAGGTATAAACATGAGTAAAAATACAGAAAATAGGTATATTTAAATGGGAACAATAGGACAGGGATGGGAGGCACGATGGTGTAGTTATGCACACTCCTTACAGACCTCTTAGGAATGGGGGGAGGTCAATAGTTTGAGGTTAAAAGAGTGGGGGTTTGAGGATGTAACTACAGAGTTGGGTAGTGCATTCCAGGCATTGACCTCTGTTGCTGAAGTCATATTTTCTGCAATCAAGTTTGGAGCGGTTAACATTGAGTTTGTATCTATTGTGTGCTCTTGTATTGTTGCAGTTGAAGCTGAATTAGTCATTGACTGGTAGGACATTGTAGCAGATAATTTTGTGTACTATGCTTAAGTCCAACCATAGGTGGCGTAGTTCAAGATTGTCCAAGCCCAAAATTTCAAGTCTGGTGATATAGGGTATTCTGTTGTGAACAGAGGAATGTAGTACTCTTCTCATGAAATACTTCTGGATTCGTTCAATTGTATTAATGTCTGATATACAGTGCAGATTCCAGACAGATGAGCTGTGTTCAAATATTGGTCTAGCAAAGATTTTGTATGCCCTAATTAGCAATTCAATATTTCCAGAGGAGAAGCTTCGTAAGATTAGATTTACAACTCTTAATGTCTTTTTGGCAATGCTGTTACAGTGAGCTCTGGCGTTTAGGTCATTAGATATGAGTAATCCTAGGTCCTTGACAGAGTGAAGGTCATAAATGAGGTCATATCCACCTAGTTTGAAGTTGGTGTGCTGATTTTTTTTACCAATGTGTAGGACACATTGTTGGTCAAGATTTGGAGTTGCCAATTGTTTGACCATTCAGACACACAATCAAGGTTTTGATTCTGTGCCTCTGTTTATACAACCAAGGATTGGTTTCAAAGAACACCATCACTCTGCTAAACAAATAATTCCCTCAACACTGTCCAACTATTTAATAAGTCTACATTACTATTACTATTAATCTTCTCATTATTCCTATCACCCATCTCCTCCCACTTGTGATTGTATGACTGTAACTTTGTTGCTTGTATCCTTATAATTTATATTGACTGTTTCCTAGTATGATTTGATTGCCTATTTGTACCCTATGACTATATTAAGTGTTGTACCTTATGATTCTTGATGAATGTATCTTTTCTTTTTATGCATACTGAGAGCAAATGCACCAAGACAAATCCCTGTGTCTAATCACACTTGGCCAATAAAGAATTGATTGATTGATTGATTCTTCATTCATTCATTCATTCATTCATTCATTCATTCATTCATTCATATTCATATTTCAACTAAAATCTGTTTTGATTGACCTTGATTTCTGGTAATTTTATAGCCTCTATGCAGCATTTTTCTGACAAAAGCATGAAAGCAGTCTTCTTCTGAGTGTTTTAAGCAGTTGCTCTTAATATGATCACAGAGGTCATTTATGTAGAGTATGACAAGAGTTGGTCCTAAAACACTGCCTTAGGGGACACCACTGTTGACAGGTAGAGAATTTGATAGGATGCTCCCAATTTTGACCATCTGTTGTCTGTTGGACAGGAATGCTTCTGTCCAGTTATGCAGGTGTCCAGAGATACCATAAGATTTTAGTTTTAGGAGTAGTTTGTCATGTACCACTGAATCAAAGGATTTACAGAAGTCTATGTAGATTGCATCTATTGCTTTGCCCTGATCGAGTTGTGTAGTCCATATGTTTTCACAGTGTTAGAGTTGCAAATTGCAGGATAGTTTTTTTCCTGAAACCAAATTGTTTATTAGAGAGTAGGTTGTTTGTCTCCAAGTGGAGGATAATGGATTGGTTAATAATTATTTCCATGACTTTACAGGTGATGCAGCATAAAGATATTGGTCTGTAATTTTCAACTAGGCTGGGCTTTCTCTTTTTGAAGTTGGGGATGACCATGGCCAGTGACCATAGTTTTGGCAAGGAGCTGGTCCTGAAAGATTTTTCAAAGATTATGCTTAGAGGTTTGACTATGAAAGTGGATAGCTTTTTAAATAAGTTTACCCTTAATTTTTTTTAAAAAACTTTAACCTTAGATTGTCTACTATTGATCTTACCCCTTTCCTAAGAGGTCTATAGGGGGCATGCATAAGCGCACCAACTTGCCTACTATCCCTGTTCTATTGTTTCTTTTTTTTCTTATATGTATCCATTTCATGTATTCATAACCATGTTTTTACTTATACTTTTTATCTTGTAATCGCTTGACAAAATTAAATAAATAAATAAAACTTCTCCACCTAGTATACATTTCTGGAATTTTATGAGAGGTCAGCTCACTCATGTCATGAATAGCTACATATCCCAATTATTGTTGATCATTTGTCATGAACAAACAAATCTTTTTGGAATAGTATACCAAAATCCAAGAGAACACCCAGAATTATCTGGAACTGAATGATAGAGAATATATACAGTTGGTTTGGATTTAGAAGAAATAAGAGAAGCTTCAGTGCCACTGAAATCAGTGGAGCTTCGTTGATGGACTGCAAAAGGTGAAAGACTTTGGGAACCTATTCAAAATCCTGCAAGTCGTGAAGAATCTCGCTACACCAGATGATATTCTATTGAAGTTTAATATCCAGGCCATAGTGAATGGAAGCTAATATCCCCTGTAGTATGGAAATCAACATCTCTTCTGTTCTTTGGCTACTGAGCTTCCAGGATATTTGCCTGAAGTTTCCAATCAAGCATAGATCCTAAATCAATGGTTCCCAAACGGGTCTGCTATATAAACTACTACAGATCTCAAAGTTCCCAATGACCACCATTTAAGCCAAGAACACTATGGAAGGCACCATGGCTCATAGATATCCCTGATGATATCCTTGGGACTCCAAAATTAAATAAGTAGCATTTAAATTATTAAAATATAATGAAATCAACATAGCAAGATTTAAATTGACATTATAAATTACAGTTTAATTAAATTAACAGAATAATTTGATATTCCTGGCAGGAATTTTATAAAAGTGGGACAACATGTTATCCAATTTCATGGAAAAACACCACACTGGTCAGATTTAGGCCATTGGAATATTTCTACAGTTGGTTTGTCCACCAGACACTACAGCTGACTCCTTTAGTCTAACTCTTTGCTGCCAGTTGGATTACCGTGAAATGACCTGGATCCAAATATTTGCTGGGTTGCAGTCTAAACCCCCAAAAGATTTATGAAATAAACAGAAATCATCTTAGGTACTTCAAGTATGAAGCAATCACTCCACATGTAGAATAAGTATAGATTCCTATGTCTGACATGTCTCTTTTCCAAAACACCATGGTTACATAGCTTGATGACTGTCTACCTTACCTGTGTTCCTTACCTTACCATTTTACCTGTGTTCTCATCACATTGAAGCCAGATCAGTTAAAGACTAGCAACTGCCCAACACAACAGGCTCAATTAGTGTTGAAGAAGAGTTTGTGACAAGCAACAATGACAACATCACTGCTCCATTGCCACTGGTGCAAATGACATCAGTCAAGTAATTTAACAGAATAACAGAGTTGAAGGTATCTCGAAGGTCATTTAATCCAACCCACTGCTCAAGCAAGAGACCCTATACCATTTCAGACAAGTGGCTGTCCAGTCTCTTCTTAAAAGCCTCCAGTGATGGAACACCCACAACTTCTGAAGGTAAACTATTCCACTAGTTCTCACACTTCGGAAATTTCTCCTTAGTTTTAGATTGTTTCTCTTGGGTTAATTTCCTTCTGTTGTTTCTCATATTGCCTTCTGGTGCTTTGGAAAATAGTTTGACACACACACCCCTTCATCTTTGTAGGAGCCCCTCAAATATTGGAGCGCTGCCATCATGTCTCGCCTAGTCTTGTTTTCATTGGACTAGAGATACCCAATTCCTGTAACTGTTTTTCATGCTATATGTTTTGGTCTTCAGGCTCTAAGTAATCATCTAAGTTGCTTTTCTCTGCATTTTTTTCCAGCATCTCAACATCTTCTCTCTTTCTCTTTTTTATAACGTGGTGACCAAAAGTGGATGCAGTATGTATCTGTGTGCTGTTATCCCTTTGCATTAGTCCTACTCATTCCTTAGTGCAGTATGTATCTGTGTGCTATTATCACTTTGCATTGGTCCTACTCACTCCTTAGTTCATAAGCAGAGGGTGCTGATTCAACTCAGTAGAGGACAAACATTTTCTTCTTGCTGCCCTACTTTTCCACATTTTGGATGATAAGTGATTTCCAAGGATGGCAAAGATATTTGCATTATCCTGTCACTAACCTGCCTTTTATGTGGAAAGAAAAAGCAAAGCTTTGATACTGTGATCAACAGTGTACACACTTCCTAATTCTACTCTTTCCGAAAACTTTAGTTTTCTTAAGTAACTTGCCATGAAACAAGTTTCAGCAGATCAGCATAAAATTTTCTTAATTTCATTACAGGCTGTAAATTAAAATTAATGAGGCTGACACTGACAATTAACAATGAAAAATGCAGATTGTTATAATTACTTAAGCAATAACATTGCTTTACATAGAAGACTTAAGGTGCTCCACAAATTATTTACAAGTGTTACATAAAACACAAAAAAATGACAATTTCAATTTATTTTGTCAGTATAAAAAACAAAAATCTTTACTAAAACCTTTCTCATTTGGGAATCTCTCGCCATGCATAATTAAGCAAATTTGATTGCAATTAAGCCTGGCTTCTGCAGTGGAGTTTTAATTAATGCAAATCTGGCATCTATATCTATAAGATTAATTCTAGTGAATTAAAAGAAAACAACAAAGCACATTTGAAAGTATGGTTGCATTGTTCACAATTTTGTTTATCCTTCTTGCCTTCCGTAAAGATGCACTTTGACTGAATGGCTCAAAAGAAAGATTTTTATTCAGATACATTTTGTTTCTTAATGCTTTATTAAATGGGATCATCATGCCAGCACAAAGATATTTAGAATCCCATTTAAAATGTAATTATATGCCCTTAGAAGCCAAACAGACAATAATATAGCTAGCTATGGAGAAAGGTCAAGACTTTGCTTTACGGAAATATTTACACACAATTGTTAACACCAAATGGTTATATTGCAAATATGAAAGAAGTTCTAAACAGAGGAGAGAGATGATCTGCAACTTACTGGGGGATGGGAGGGAGGACAGTTTTCCCAGAAGACTCTCTAGGCGCGCTTCCCTTCTCTAATACGGCTGTGAAGAACACTGGGTTTGAAGGGAAAGCAGCTGTTTGGAGTAGAGGACATATGCTAGGGGCTCATTAAAGCAGCTGCATCTTTCCTTAAGCTCCCACAGTTGCTTTCTCTGACTGGGAAAATATGTGTTTGGTTTGGTCTTCAAACTTGACAGCTTTAAGACTTGTGGACTTCAACTCCCAGAATTCCTTCTCCAGTCATGTTAGCTCAGGAACTCTGGGAGTTGAAGTCCACAAGTCTTAAGCTTGCCAAGTTTGAAGACCCTTTGTTTAAGGTATTGCACAAACATTTCCAATAAGGCAATGACAAACCCTTTGTGTGTGGATAAAGAATAGAATAACCAAGTTGGAAGGGACCTTCCAACCGCCTGCTTAGGCAAGAAACCCTGCACCAGACAAATGGTTATCCAACATCTTTTTAAAAACTTCCAGTGTTGGAGCATTCACAACTTCTGGAGGCAAGTTGTTCCACTGATTAATTGTTCTAACTGTCAGGAAATTTCTCCTTAGTTCTAGTCTGCTTCTCTCCTTGATGCGTTTCCACCAATTGATTCTTGTCCTGTCCTTGGGTGCTTTGGATGATAGCTTGACTCCCTCTTCTTTGTGACAACCCCTGAGATATTGGAACATTGCTATCATGACACCCCTAGTCCTTCTAGACATACTCACTTCCAGCAATCATGCTTTATATGTTTTAGCCTCCAGTCCCCTAATCCTCTTTGTTGCTCTTCTCTGCACTCTTTCTAGAGTATAATTTTTTTTTTATATCATCGCAACCAAAACTGGATGCAGTCTTCCAAGTGTGGCCTTACTAAGGCCTTATAAAGTGGTATTAACACTTCATGTGATCTTGATTCTATCAATCTGTTTATGCAGCCAAGATATTAAGCAAATTAGATGGCTCTGTCAGCTAAGACACCCAGGAACTGAACTTGACATGAGGGTATCATGGATTTAGATTTCTGTTTCCATGAAAGATATAAGCAGGGGTGTCAAACTTGTGGCCCACAGGCTGGATGTGTCACACTCAGGCCACGTCCATCCCAGGCTCTGCAAAGGGAAAAAACCCATCACAATAAATCACATGATGGCAATGCGACGTGGTGAGTTTGACACCCGGGATATAAAAAGTTCTACAAAAATTGAAACTTGAAAAATTAGAATATCGTGCAAAAGTTCATTTATTTCAGTAATGCAACTTAAAAGGTGAAACTAATATATGAGATCGACTCATTACATGCAAAGCAAGATAGTTCAAGCTGTGATGTGTCATAATTGAGATGATTATGGCTTACAGCTCATGAAAACCCCAAATCCACAATCTCAGAAAATTAGAATATTACATGCAATCAATAAAACAAGGATTGTACATAGAACAATATCGGACCTCTGAAAAGTACAAGCATGCAAATGTACTCAGTACTTGGTGTGGGCCCCTTTTGCAGCAATTATAGCCTCAATGCGGCATGGTATGGAAGCTATCAGCCTGTAGCACTGCTGAGGTGTTATGGAAGACCAGGATGCTTCAATAGTGGCCTTCAGCTCTTCTGCATTGTTCGGTCTCGTGTCTCTCATCTTTCTCTTGGCAATGCCCCATAGATTCTCTATGGGGTTCAGGTCAGGCAAGTTTGCTGGCCAATCAAGCACAGTAATCCCACGGTCATTGAACCAGGTTTTGATGTTTTTGGCAGTATGGGCAGGTGCCAAATCTTGCTGGAAAATGAAGTCAGCATCCCCATGAAGTGCTCCCAAATCTCCTGGTAGATGGCTGCATTGACCCTGGACTTAATGAAGTACAGTGGACCAACACTAGCAGATGACATGGCTCCCCAAATCAACACAGACCGTGGAAACTTCACACTGGACTTCAAGCATCTTGCAATGTGTGCCTCTCCATTCTTCCTCCGTCTGAGTCCTTGGTTTCCAAATGAAATGCAAAAGTTGCTCTCATCAGAAAAGATGACTTTGGACCACTGAGCAACAGACCAGTTCTGTTTTTCTTTAGCCCAGGTAAGACATTTCTAACATTGTTTGTTGTTCAGGAGCAGCTTGACAAGAGGAGTACGACATTTGAAGCCCATGTCCAGGATCCGTCTCTGTGTGGTGGCTCTTGATGCACTGACTCCAGCCTCAGTCCACTCCTTGTGAAAGTCCCCCACACTTTTGAATGGCCTTTTCCTGACAATCCTCTCTAGGCTGTGGTCATCCCTGCTGCTTGTGCACTTTTTTCTTCCACAATTTCTCCTTCCAAATAACTTTCTATTAATGTGCTTTGATACAGCACTTTGGGAACATCCAACTTCTTTTGCAATTAGCTTTTGAGGCTTTCCCTCCTTATGGAGGGTGTCAGTGATGGTTTTCTGCACAACGATCAGCTCAGCAGTCTTTCCTATGATTGTGATTCCTACTGAACCTGATTGAGAGACCATTTAAAGACTTAGGAACCTTTTGCAGGTGTAAGACTTAATTAGCTGATTAGAGTGGGACACTTTGAGCCAAGAATATTGAACCTTTTCACAATATTCTAATTTTCTGAGATTGTGGATTTGGGGTTTTTTATGAGCTGTATGCCATAATCATCTCAATTATGACACATCACGGCTTGAAATATCTTGCTTTGCATGGAATGAGTCTATCTCATATATTAGTTTCACCTTTTAAGTTGCCTTACTGAAATAAATGAATTTTTACACGATATTCTAATTTTTTGAGTTTCACCTGTAAATCCTTCCATTCCTCACTATCCAGTCAGAGCTGAAGAAGCTCCTTGAATGAGAAGTGAAACATCTTCAAAGAAAAAACAAGGAAGTCCAGTTGCCTCCTGAAAAAAGTACCTTCTTTGGTTTTCTTCTTTCCTGAAAAACTAAGGACATTTCCTAACACCTGTTTCTATTTCATTTCCAAAGAAATGTACCTGACATCTATGTGAGGCCTAGATGGGTTTCTGCAAGGGGGAAGTCAGCTTGATGAAAGCTTCATAATTCTGTTTAATTGCAAGCTCTAAGCTTTATTGCATGGGTTGAGAGGTTCCTCACACACCCAAAAGGGCAGCTGATTGTGGCCCAAGACTGCTGCAGAAATGGCTTTGCCTTCATCTTCCCTCTTCATCCTTTTCCATGAGTCACCCAACTTTTAAGTTGCCAAACTACAGGCAAGGAATGGGAGCTTTGGAATGATCCCAGCTTCAGGGATCCAGAACTCCAGAACTATTTAAGCAAAATGTTCCCTTTACCCTGCCCTCCCCTCTTTGTGGACTCCTGAAAATATATAATTGGGCTAGCAAACAGTGGCTTTCCATATATATATATATAAATATATTTAAATATATATATTTAAATATATATATATTTAAATATGACCAATACTCGAATAGAGTTTATCAGTTTGGAACCCACATTAGGTATCCAATATTAACACAGCTGAGAAAGTCCAGAAATATTTCACAAGAAGAGTTCTCCACTCCTCTACTCGTTGCAGAATACCTTATGCGACCAGATTCGAAATTCTAGACCTAGAAAACCTGGAGCTATGCCACCTTCGGTCCGATCTAAGTATAGTATATAAAATCATACATTGCAATGTCCTACCAGTCAGCTTCAACCACAACAATACAAGAGCACACAATAGATACAAATTCAAGGTTAACCGCACCAAACTTGATTGCAGGAAATACGACTTCAGCAACAGAGCAGTCAGTGTCGGGAATACTCTACCTGACTCTGTGGTTTCTTCCCCAAACGACAAAAACTTTAACCTTAGACTGTCTACTATTGACCTCACCCCTTTCCTAAGAGGTCTGTAGGGGGCGTGCATAAGCACACCAACATACCTACCGTCCCTGTCCTATTGTTTCTTTTATATTTTTTTTTATTTTTCTTATACGTATCCATGTATTTATAACTATGTTTTTACTTATACCTATTATCTTGTAAGCAACTGACAAATAAATAAAAATAAATAAAAATAAACTGCTTTAAAAAAACACATTCTCATAGTGTAAGAGATGGCCCTAATGAGCAATCCTAACTTTAACTCACTGGCAGGACAAGAAAAAATGGATGGAAATTAATCAAGGAGAGAAATTAAGGAGAAATTTCTTAACAGTGAGGACAATTAACCAGTGGAACAGCTTGTTGGTGCTTTCATCACTGGAGGTTTTAAAGAGATCGGACAGCTACTTGTCTGAAATGGTATAGTCTCCTGCTTGAACAGGGAGTTGGACTCCAAGGTCCCTTCCAGCTTTATTCTCATTCTGATTCAGAGGAAGGGAAAGCTAGAGGGATCATCTACATTCCTCTCAAGTCTCATTCGAAGAGTCAACTGTTGGCCTTCTAACTGAGCATCTGAGAAAGGATTGAAGCTCATTTTGAGTCTTGGATCATTCAGTGACAGCAGGAAGGACCCCCAAGTATCACTGAGAATATTTCTCCACTAATCACTGAAAGCAAAAAGGCCATTCCATTTGCTGATATTTGACCAGTTGGCTCTAGAAAACACTGAAAGTATTGCATGGGAATCTGATAGAACTCTCCTACACCTAGTGAAGATTCTATGACCCAATTTCTCACAGAAGAGTAAAAATGAAAGCATACTCAGAAGAAAGTGGACATTCTGAAGGAAAAATGTGCAGTCTACTATCAATACTCAACATTTTCTGCAACATGTGTTCCTCACTGACCTTGGAGTCTCCTACAGGAGTCTGTGACTGAATCAAATCTTTTTTTCAAGAATGAGGAAAAGATGAAGGACCAATAGCATTCCCCTTCCCTTTAAATTGCTCTTGCTTTGTCAAAACAATGTGGCACTCTTGTCTTTAGACAGTTTTGTTCCACTTCCAGCCTGATAGTCTATAAACCATTTCACAGATACACAGACACACACACACACACAAAGGAAATGATATATCTGATGATGAAGGGCTTACAGAAGCAGTTGTCTGGGTAGTTCCTACTTTGCAATTGTGCAAAGAAATTGATATTCTCAGATCAAAATAATCAGCGCAATTTTAGTTTTGTTGTGGGTTTCCTCTCCCCCCTCTCTTTGCTTCCCTTGTTTTTAGTTGGACATAAAAATACTAATTTGAAGGTTTTTAATGTTCCATACAAAGAAAGCACTCAACTATATGTTAGCATGTAAATTTGCAAAGAACTAAAAAACAAGTTGCCTTCATTTGTAAAAAATAAGAATTGTGATGAATATGTCTGAGTGTTATCCTGTCTAGCGTTACCTTTTATTCTGAGAATTTGTTGGTTTTGATTTTTTTTTCTTTTCCAAGAAAGAACAAAACTCTATGTGAATATTTATTAAATTGCTGACTGAACATCAATTTTCCAGCAACTGCTATTGATCATTTGTTATTGACATGAAAGTCTCCAACGTCTTTGCTTTCTTGCTCGTCTGTTTCTCAGCTGACATTTCCACAAGAGAGCAAGAAAAGACTTGAAATGCAGGATGATTCAAGTCTCCTAAGATGCTTTACAAAATCTATTCACCTCAGTAAAACATCCAAAGGGCATTTTGTATAGTCTCAACAATGTTCAGAATAAAAAAACAAAACAAACCAGACGGCAGGAGCTGAGGAGGAGAAGAAGAAAAAGGTTGATTTGAATGCTGTTAATTTAAGAAAAGACATTTGCCTTTTGAACAAACACAAGCAAAAAGAGACATTCTTTAAAGAGACAAATTAGGAATCGCAATAAAAATAGAATACTCAATGAGTTCAAATCTCAATTTAGGAAAAGAAAGTTGCTTGATAAATCTTCATCTTCCAATGAAGTCTGAATACAAGAAGGAAAATAGTGAAAGAAACATAAAGGATTGAAATAAACTTATTTTCTCTGTGAAAATCATCTGGTTTTGAATTTCAACATGTTTATCCAAAAAGACACTTGAATCCTTCCCACAAGTGAGTTTTACGTCCTAGTTTCAAAAGTTTCACTGAGTTCAAAATATGTGCATGCCAGACTTCTGTGAGTTTTTATTTCTGAGCATTTCCCCCCCCCCCCCCGGGGCCACGCTAGCAGGACAACTGTAATTGACTTTAAATACTATAAAATCATCTTGAAATGTTGTCTTGAATGCATATTTTTTTACATATTGCCTTTAAAATATAAGTGGTGCTTTGGGGGAGGGTGACATATAATATAACAGTAAATAATCGTGTGGTCGTAGATCTAGTCTTTATTTCTTCTTGCTTTGTGTGTGTTAATTAAGTATACACAGCCAGGGCTAACTGCAGAGACAGCTAAATAAACAAATGACACTGTGGAAAGGTCTTTCTGCATACTAATCATATCTTACATCGGCAAGCAAAAGCTCTATAAATCGATTTGTTCTTTCACATCAAAAGACAAACAGTGATGCAAGTCAGCAGTTCCTTTGTCAAAGTCATAGACATGGCTGGTCTTCACAAATGCATTTCTCCATGGTGAGATCCAACTATTTGGAGATTAGCATTATTGGCAGGTCTCCGGAGCAGATCCATCAAGCCATTTTTGCAACTGGATTGGTTACCCGTTTTATGAAGGTCCTCCATGAAAACCAATGTTGAGGAAGAAAGCGAGTCAGGCGGAAGTATTGAATAAGACCAAGAACTGATGATTGGATCTTTCTTTTGTGGGCAAGAGAGCCTGTAATAGGTGGAGGAAGCAGAGTCTCTAACCTGCCATTGGCTGACTCCCACAGACACAAGAAAGAACTCAGAACACTCACATAGATGCAGGGTTTCTTTTAATCCACCTTGGTTTGCAAATAAAGCAGCAACAACAGACAGCAAGTCACATATAAAGCTAGCACTGGGAGCTTTGCCTACCAGCATTGCTTTTATGTCTTTTCCCGAAACACCACCCACCCATCCTGCAGTCCACCCACTCAGGAGACCTCCCCCGATGCAGGTTACTTTGGCCTCCTCCAATTCCCAACAGAAAACAAAGCCAACATCCAGACCTGTGGATGTTTGCAGGATCGGTCCTGCTGCTTCAGCTACTCTCCCTTCAGCATTCCCCCAACAGTGGCATCTTCTTCTCAGTCCTGCATGCATCACACCCCACCACCCGGTCCCTTATTGTGGTGAGTCCATGACTCTAAGTCAGGCTTGACACAGAGATTGTTGTGGCCTATTGGCCACTGGCCCCTTCAACAGCCAAATCAGAGGAGGAGGAGGTGTGGGAGCCAGAGTCAGCATCAAGGCAACCTGAGAGCTCCGAGGGGGAAGAGAGAATGGAGCTGGCAGAGAGAGAGAGAGAGTCAGAGACAGAGCCTGGACCATCCATCAGCCCTCAGATGGAGAATCAACAGCCCCCAGGTCTGGAGGTGGCTGATGGGGAAGAGGAGGAAAAGCTGGGCCCAGTGCCTGACATGCAGATGTGCAGAAGACAGAGGAGAGGAGAGCAGTGGAAATCTATGGCCTGGGCCTTGGGACCAAAGAGCCACTGCTACTAGCTAAACCCCACCCTAGCTCTGGGGATAAAAGGCAGGGGGTGGAGATGAATAGATGTGACAGACACCTATTCATCTCCCTGCTGGACAGACTGGTTAGTCTTGTGTATGAGAGAGATTGAGAGACTTTATAATAATCTAATAAAAGGAATATTTGTTTAACTACAACAAGGAGGCTGACAGTGAGTGTCTCCCTTGAATGGAAGATATGACATGGCTGAAAAAGCAACTATGGAGGAGCCTCGGTGGCACAATGGTTAGAGTGCAGTATTGCAATCTACTCCTACTGCAATTTGGCAGATCGAATCCCATCAGGCTCAAGGTTGACTCAGCCTTTCATCCTTCCGAGGTGGGCAAAATGTGGGCCCAGATTGTTGGGGGCAATAGGCTGACTCTGTAAACCACTTTGAGAGAGCTGTAAGACACTATAAAGTGGTATATAATTCTAAGTGCTATTGCTATTGCTATTTCAGGATCACAAGGAGTTGTTCTTCATGACATCTCGATGACCATTTCCAACAGCAGCATGTGTCATCCCCATTTAACGTTGGTGAGTGGCATGTCTTCCATGCCCTGCCAATCATCAAGGCTCCCAGAAAAGTTTCCTGTGGAAATCGCAGCAAGTTCTGCAACCTAAAAAAACAATCTGCAAGTAAACTCTACAAACATTGGCAGTTAAACAGCATTGTTTCTTCCAAAATATGGCCTGCTCAATAATTGAATGCTGCCTTTTCATTAAATTCTAGAAAAGGAAAAGATGCTCTTTAAAGAGAATAAAGATGGTGGTTTTTTTTTTTTTTTTCTATTTGGAAAAAAGTTTAGTCATCTGGTAGATTTCCACAGATGACTTTCAGGGTAATAGGATTCATCTCGAGATAGCAATAGCAATAGCACTTTGACTTATATACCACTTCAGAGTGCTTTACAGCCCTCTCTAAGCAGCTTATAGAATCAGCCTATTGCCCCCAACAATCTGAGTCCTCACTTTACCAACCTCAAAACGATGGAAAGCTGAGTCAACCTTGAGCCTTTACTGACTTTGGAGCCATGGAGGCGCAGACTGCTGTACTGCAAGCTACTTCTGCTGACTGCTGGCTGCTTGCAATTTGGCAGTTCGAATCTCACCAGGCTCAAGGTTGACTCAGCCTTCCATCCTTTTGATGTTGGTAAAATGAGGACCCAGGCTGTTGGGGGCAATATGCTGACTCTGTAAACTACTTAGAGAGAGCTATAAAGCAGTACATAAGTCTAAGTGCTATTGCTATTGCTTAGAAGGATGGAAGACTGAGTCAACCCTGAGCCGTTCGGGATCAAACTCCTGGCTGTGGCCAGAGTTAGCTTGCAAAAGTACATTCTAACCACTGCACCACCACTCAGTTCATAGAAAGAAAGTTTATAACTTTCCTTTTTGCTCCAGCTTTCTGGTTCTCTGTGTCCACATCTACAGTAAAATATTTAGCACCAGAAAGAAGTAAAGGAGGTATTTTGAAGTCCAGGGAAAAGAATCTATTGCCTTTTAAACTATCTAACATGCCTTTTGTTGATTTATGATCTGCATTAGCCTTGCAATTGTCTTTTTTTTTTTTTTTTTGGATTGGAAGGATTTCCTTTTAGAAAATATAAGAAGATAACTGGGCAAGGAAGAGGAAACACAATCATCTTTTGTCCTTCACTTGTTTCCAATTGGCAAGAGACCACAAACAGGTGAGCAGGAGCCAACCATCCTTTTCTTTCCACAATATCACCCAACCAAATTAAATTAAAAGTAATATTCATTTTAAACATTAAACAGAAAAGGCAAAATCTTGCAAAGTCATCAAACTGAGTATGGAAATATTGAAACGAAAAACCTAAATATTGAAATCTTGGTATTTTGCATCATTTGGATAAGATGTCCAGGCCTTGAAAATATTGTTGGCAAGGAGACACATTGTGAAGGTTGGATGACAGATCAAAGATTTGGAGGCTTCCTGTTCTTGTGAGAAGACCAGGTCCAACTCTAAGGTGAAGCCATTCCAACATGTGGCAAACAATCATTTCTGTAAGCTCTGTCCCAGTTGGCATGGAATTTCCCTCATTACTGAAAAATGTCCCTTCCTTCTTGGGAAATATAATCATCCACGTAATTCTTTAGGTTGCATGGTTCCTATGAAGCTGAGTTGTATTCAAGATATATGTCACCCAAGAGAAGAATAATCATGTGCAATCAAATCAGAAGTTTGGTGGTCCAGCATCCTAAAGCAGTTAGATGCAAAATCAATCTTTGGAGAGTGTCTATGGAGATTCTCAGTCATCCAGGTCATGGTTGTCCCAAAGATCCTTTTTTTCAAGAGGCAACTGGACTTTCTGTTTTTTCTTTGAAGATGTTTTGCTTTTCATCCAAGAAGCTTCTTCAGCTCTGACTGGATGGCTGAATTTCTTTGGAGAGATGGCTGAATGGTCAGGACTATCAAACAGTCAGGAAACTGATCTTGGAGGACCTGAGTCCATTGACTGGATGCCTTGTTGCAATGCTCTCTCCTATTCCTACAAAAGGAAGAAATAGACTAGTCTTTTTCAAATGAGAAACTTATCCAGAACTCCAGGAACACAATTTTCCAAACATCGTGTATTGGAAATAACAGAATCTTTAGAAAACGGAGTTATTGTTTTTCCTTCTTGTGACAAACGATACTACTTAACTTCATGTCCTCTTAATGTCCTTTACTTTAGCACTCACTTCATCAAGAAGTTTGAGGGTATCTTCCTTTTCTCATCCTCAAAGGGAAATTGCGGGTGCTCCAATATTGGAGATTTTAAAGACAAGATTGGACAACAATATGTCTGATATGCTATAAAGTCTCCTGCTTGAGCAGAGGGTTGGACTAGAACAGGGGTTGCCAACATTTTGGACCTCAGGGACCACCAAATTCATAATTTTAAATCCTGTGGATCACTAATATGAATGTTGACTGATGGTGGCTTGACAGTGGGAAAGTCGGTCCCATATTCCAGAGCTGCAGTAGTCACAGGACTGGCCTTTTGGTCATCCCAAAGCAGCTGCTCCTCCACCCGGGTGCACCAGCCTGCCACAGACTGGAGGAGCTGCTCTGGGATGACCAAAGGGCCAGTCCTGGGACTACTGCAGCTCTGGAATATGGGACTGACTTTCCCACCAACGTCAACAAGCCATCCCAGGGTGGATTTCCCTCCTCTGCCGGTTCTTACCCTCTGTTTCCAGCTCACGTGGCTCTACTCAAGGTAAGGTTTGTGTTTGGCTGAAGGGTGGAGGCCAGTGGGTGGGTGGGTGGGCCATGTGTGCCACACAACCTTGTGTTCCTACACAGCCTTGATTAATTGCTTGGGCAGGGGAACATTTTTCTGCATTTTTCTGTAAACAAACTTTTCCCATGGACCACCAGTGGTCCTCAGCCCACCAGTTGGCGACCACTGGCCTAAAATATCTCCAAGATCCCTTCCAATTCTGTTATTCTGTTAAAAATACTCTCTGCTCTGTATTTTTAAATGCATAAATATATGTACTGGTTGTGCAATTGCTTCTGTTACATTTTCTTGGTTGCACAACACATACAAGGTGCAGTAACTGTCTTTTTAAAAACAATCAAATAATTCTTATAAGAAAAAGTATTTAATTGTGTAAAAAAACAAATATTGCACATTATATCAATATTCATTGAATCTGGAATATTGGCCTGGATTATAGTCTCAAATCTTGAAACAACATTGCAAATAAGGATACAAAAGTATTAGCATAAGTGTGCCCACACAAGCATACACAAATATTCTACAAAGTAGCTTATATATGAATATTGTTTGCCATAAAATGGCAAATTCTCTATCCAAATGTATGAAGTAACTTGAACTAAATAGTTCTTAATAAGCAGGAAAGTGATGTTTCTGAAAAGTATGATTCTCCTATTTTGAAACTATTTGTGTTCTGCTAAGGAAACATAGATACCACAAAGCACATACGTCTATTTAATAAAAAGCTCTGCTTCACAATTATTGCTAGACTTGTTGACATCTCTAATATATATGTTATGCTTTCAGAAAGAGGATTTCACTACCCCAGAATAGCAGTCACATAATCAATATTAGGCAATTTTATCAGCCATTTTTTTGTGTGAGTCTAGCTTTACAGAGAAATGTGTATGGATTAATTATTAGATAAGGGGAAAAAAATGGCATTACGCTTTTCTGCACAGAGATATGTCTTTTAAAGTCAAGAGGAGAGAGGGAGGGAAGGAGAGAACTCTGTGGTCTTACATAGTCTCCAATATTTTCAAAAGGTCATTTTTGCTTGATTAGATTTTTAGTTGCCTTTCAAATGGATTTGGACATTTATCTGCTTCCTTTGCGTATGGATGTCCTCTGTTCTGGTTTAATTTTAACCCACACAAAATGTAAGATGAATTTCACAAATATTTGCATCTCTGAAAAATGTGCCTGTCGAGCACAGAAAAAAAAAAAAAACACAACCCAACAGAAATCCAGACTGTTCAAATATAATATAAGGTTTATTGCAAGCTTATGTTCCCTACAGAGCCTTGGTGGTGCAGTGGTTAGAATGCAGTACTG
This sequence comes from Hydrophis major, assembly GCA_033807585.1. NCBI lineage: Eukaryota > Metazoa > Chordata > Lepidosauria > Squamata > Elapidae > Hydrophis > Hydrophis major. Next base: position 15,681,055 of record CM066332.1, on the reverse strand, counting down.
CAGGCTACTTCTGATGACTTCTGGCTGTCAGCAGTTTAGCAGTTTAATTCTCACCAGCTCAAAGTTGACTCAGCCTTCCATCCTTCCGAGGTTGGTAAAATGAGGGTCCAGATTATTGGGGTCAATATGGTGACTCTGTAAACCTCTTAGAGAGTGCTGTAAAGCACTGTGAAGTGATATATAAGTTTAAGTGCTATTTCTAATGCTACAAGAATCTGAACTACTAATGATCAAAGCAAATTGGTGGTAGGTAGAATGGAATTCAAGAAGGGATGGATTTAGCTCTTGTGAGTATGAAAGGACTCAAGACTGATGATGCCCTTGACCCCTCTGTCAATTTCAGCATGGCCATCTCCTACAGTGGCTGCTTTGAGCAATTCAAGATAAATCTCCCTCCTGTATATATTGCTACATGATCAGTAGAAATCGGGTGCCGTTATCATAAACCCTGTCACATAATTAAACCAATCCTACTTTTTTTTCTTCTTCTTCTTAAACAAGAAAACTGATCATGTTGTTCCCTAAAAATTCAGAAAGTTGGAAAATTAATATATGCGATCTGTAAGGAACAAATGCTTCACTGCATAAGCAGAGTTGAGTATTAATTATCTTGGAATAGGAAGAACTGAGGCCAGATAAATGATCCCTTGCTTGCCTTTATCCTGTAAGACTGCCCATTGCAAAACAGATACATTCAATTAATTTATTTATAGCCAAAAGACCCAAATAGCAAATTGTAAGCATAATCTAATAATTTATTATTTGGTATTAGATAAACCAATCTATTAACTTTAGAAGATGCTGCATATTGGCTCTTGAATGTCTTTTCTGAATAGTTTTGGAAAGTGTGCACCTTGGATGCTGGAAGACCTCTAAAAGAAGGGGATGTTAAATTTATTGATTTATGTACTGTACTTGTTCACATTTATTATATTCCAATGCACTCTGTCATTTTACTAAATGTCTGTGATTCAAACTGGTACTTAGACACTATCTCTCTGTTGATCACAACAATAGTGATGCCTTAAACCAGTTTAAGTTATTATTAAGGTGCCTAACTATTTCAATTACTTAACAAGCTTATCTCAGAAAATATATATTTGCTACAACTGAACTCATTTTGTGAAGTGGGGAGGCAATATCATTATTCATTCATTAAATATCTGTCCATCCATCTCCCCCCCCCATCCTGCTGGTTGGATTAATAGGTAGATCTAATAGGTAGATGGAGATTTGCCTAATTGCATTAATTGTCTAGTGCTTTTTTAAAAAAAGTTGCTGCTCACGGGTTTACCATATAGAAGGCCATACAGTGCACACTTTTCCAACCAAAAGGGCAGATTGGGGTGGGAGAAAAAAAATGAGCACGAAGTCTCTATTGTTGTTCCCTGACATTATTTAATTGTCATAATGGCTGATGGCAATTCAAATGGGCTGCTCAACATTCAAAACCAGAATCTGTCAGTCCTCCCAGTGACCTGACCTCTCTGACTGAATGGTTGAACTGCCTCCTAACCTTTCTCAAATAGCTACCGTGTTTCCCCAAAAATACGACCTACTCAGAAAGTAAGTCCTAAGCTTGATTTTTACACATGCACCCAATATAAACCCTACCCCCAAAACAAGCCCTAATTAAGACCCTGTCCATTTCAGGGTATATGGGTAAAAATTAAGCTAGAGGATGGAGTTGTGGAGCTGCCTTACTTTCAGATAGTTGCAGCCAGGCCTCGCATACCTCAGCCCATTTTTCTGCAGCCAGTAAGGCTTTCCTGAAAGCCTCTGTAGCCAATAACAGAGCTTTACATCAATCCTATAGAGGCCTTTCCTAAAGGCAGGGGTGGGATTCTACCAGATTTGTCCACTTCTGTAGAACTGGTTGCTCTGAAAAGCAGCAAACAGAGAGCACACATAGAACCGATTCTGTGTCTGCTGCTGTTTTGGCCCACCTGCCCACCCGCCCACCAGGGCTCTTACCTGACCTTTATTTCCTGCGTTTTCAACTGTGCCTGCTTTGCACGACACAGCTGCAGTTGAAAAAGCAGGAAAAAAGTGCTTTTTCAACCACTGCGCACTTGTGCGCAGCACTGCTCAGCTGTCCAGGCAGCTAGATGATGACGATATACACGTGCGCGTAGCAAAATGTAAAATCACCGAACCAGTAGTTACACCGGTCGGATCCCACCCCTCCCTAAAGGCCTTTCCTGAAGGCCTCTCTAGCTGATACCAGAGCCCGGATCAATCCGGAGCTCTGTTATTGGCTACAGAGGCCTCCAGGAAAGACTTGATGGCTGCAGAAGAAATGGACCAAGTTGTGTGAGGCCTAACTGCAACTATCCAAAGCTGAAAAAGTTTCTGAAGGCCTCTGACAGTGAAAAGGAGGCTGGAGGTGACACGCACAAGTGGTGTGAGTTAGTGGATGACATCCCCCCTTGAAAATAAGACCTGGTGCCTTTTTTTTGGTGGCAAAAATATAAGACAGGGTGGTATTTTTGGGGAAACACAGTATTTGCAAAGATCAGCTGTTTGTATTACCAAGAGGGGCCAGGATCTTCTAACAATCATCAAGTCTTCATCATGGTTCTCGCTGCCAAGGTCCTATACCAGATGGACCAGCTACTCTTTCTTGAACAGCAACTGGCTCCGATGGTTTGCTCAAGGAACAGGGAAGTCCCAATAGTACTGGTCTTCTATACCAGTGGACCCCCAATCTTTTGGGCACCGAGGAGAAAGTTTTTTCTACAGACCAGAGAGGGTGTGGTTTTGTATACTGGTTTATGGCATGCCATGGACTGGGGTTTGGGGACCCCTGCTCTATACCAATTGGAGACCTCCAAAGTTATCAAGAACTTTAACCTAGTAAGCACACAAATGTTAGCTGCTGTTGTGGTCCCTCCAGCAGCTGAATCAGATGAGGAGGAAATGTGGGAGTCAGACCTGAGAACTCTGAGAGGGAAGAGGGAATGGATCTGTCAGAGAGAGAGTATTGTGTATGTATATAAGTAATAAAGTGTGAGCTTGGAGTAGGAGCGGGGTTCTGGCCCTGCACTTCTGATTGGCAGTTAAGCGGCCATACCAGATTGGACCATTCCGGGGAATCCGATTGGCCCTTAACAGAGAGTTCCTATTGGTCATAAAAGCTAGCGCTCCTAGCCTGTTATAATGTTACAAGGGTTGCCTCTATAAGGCGAGGGTTACTGTTGTTTTATAGAGAAGTCACTATGTAAATAAAGAGCTGAAGTTCACCGTTCAGAGGCTTGTCTCCATTCCTTCTCACCCATGCTCAAACTTAACACTGGCGACGAAGGTGGGATTTGGAGACATCTGAACCAACGAAACTTCGAAGAACACTGAGCACGTGACAGACGATGCCAACAACGGAACCATGTCTGGCGGCATCGTACCACTCACTCCATTCGATCCAACCCAAGAGGACTGGGAGTCCTACATGGATCGCTTCCAAATGTTCCTAGAGACGAACAATTTGAAGGACGCCACACCAGGAAAGAAACGGGCGGTGTTCCTAACACATTGCGGTCCAACTGTATTTAAGATGGCTAAAGCATTAGCCAAACCCCGAGAAGCAAAGGCGATGGATTGGAACGACCTCGAACCTCTCCTGCGAGGTCACTACGTCCCCAACTGTGCCTACGCTGGTGAGACGGCACGAGTTTTTCCAGAGGAACCAGCAAAAGGGAGAAAGCGTGGCCGACTTCATAGCAGACCTCCGAAATTTGGGAGGCCTCTGCGAATTCGCCGATTTAGAAGAGGCACTACGAGATCGCTTAATCCTGGGATTAGATGCACCAGGCGTGCAAAGCAAGCTGATGGCAAAAGGAGACGTCAGCCTTGCCGATGCCATCGCCGAAGCCACGGCAGCAGAGGTGACCAAGAAGTCAGCTGCACAACTACGGCAGAACCGCACTCCGGTACCACCACCGGTCAGCGAAATCTCACCTAGTTTAGAAGGGCAGCTGGCAACAACGCACCACGAGGACCTCTCTTCGTCGTCAGACAGCGACGAAGAAGGGGTCCATCGACTGCAGTCCGACCGGGACTCTCACCCGAAGCCCTTACGCCCTTGTGCTGGTTGTGGAGCCAACCATGCCAGATCCGAATGCAAATTCCGCGACGCACTCTGCCACGAATGCGGGAAACGAGGTCACATCGGACGGGTCTGCCGCAGCTTGCCAGGACCCAGCCAGGATTCAAAAGGGACTAACCATTGCCAATCGACAGGAAACTGTCCTGTAAGGTGAGAACCAGTAAACCATTGCTACAGAAATTGAGCTTTACAGAGAGAAGAGGCTCACCATACTATCACTATCGGTCACGCCTCAACCTTGGACACTAAGAAAATTCGAGTCACAGTAGCCATCGAAAACCAGCCTTGTTTCATGGAAGTTGACTCGGGATCGTCCCTCTCCATGGTGTCGTGGAAGACACTCAAGCAACTCATCCCCACAATTCAACGCCAAGATCTACGGTTCCAACGCCTCATCCTCAAGGACTACCAGGGGAATTGAATCCCTGTCGTCGGGTCCTGCTGAGTCCGAGTCTCCTTCAAGAAGCACACAGCGTACTTACCTTTAACGATCATCGATAGAGATAGGCCTAGCCTACTGGGCCTCCAATGGTTCATGCCACTCAGCATTGAAGTGGCCAGCGTAAACCGAGTTGGTGGCTGTGACTGGGAGGAAGACCTTATTTCTGAGTTCGGTGACGTCTTCGCGGACAGATTAGGCGAGTACAAAGGGACCCCGATCTCATTCAGCTTAGATCCAAAAATAGCTCCCATTCGTTTGAAACCCCGTCGAGTTCTGTTCGCTTTAAAACCGAAAATCGACGAACAACTCGAAAAACTGATAGCTCAGGGGGTGTTGAAGCCCATCGATCACTCCCCTTGGGAAACCCCTATTGTAACACCCATCAAGCCAGACGGGTTAATCCGAATTTGTGGGGACTGCTGGGCCACCTTGAACCACGCCCTGCAGCAGAACGCATATCCAGTCCCGGTGGTGCAGCACCTCCTCCATTCCCTGGAGGGCGGGAAAGTTTTTGCTAAATTGGATTTAGCTCAAGCATATCAACAATTACCAGTGGATGAAAAAACGGCACAGGCCCAAACTATTGTGATGCACCGCAGTGCCTTTAAATGTACCCGGCTGCAATTTGGAGTTAGTATAGCCCCGGGGATCTTCCAGAGCCTTATGGAAAGGTTATTGCAAGGAATTAAGGGCGTGGTCCCTTATTTTGACGATGTTTTAATAGCAGCCCCTACAAAAATTTTTTTACAAGACTGGTTAAAATTAGTCCTGAAAAAATTCCAAGAAGCCGGTCTTATGGTTAAAAAAAACAAATGTAAATTATGTACTGACAGTGTTGAATTTCTGGGGTACCTGATTGATAGCCAGGGCATTCACCCTGCCAAGAGTAAGTTAAAGGCAATCAAAAACGCTCCCAGGCCACGAAGCAAGGCCGATCTCCAGGTGTTCATAGGCCTCATCAATTTCTATAATGTATTTTTACCGCACAAAGCAACCGGCGCTGAACTGTTACACCGATTGTTTGATAAAAAAGCAATGTGGTTATGGGGTCACCGAAAAGAACAGGCGTTCCGAAATGTTAAAAAACTGCTCACATCTGACTCTGTAGTCATGCAGTATAACGAGACTTTGCCATTAGTTATAACCTGCGATGCATCGCCTTTTGGGGTGGGCGCCATTTTGAGCCACGTGTTGCCTAATGGGAACGAAGCCCCTGTTGCATATTTTTCAAAGACTCTTTCGAAAACAGAGCGGAACTATGGACAAATTGATAAAGAAGCCCTCGCAATTGTCTCAGCTGTGAAAAGATTTCACGAATATGTGTATGGGAGGGTTTTTACCATTGTGACTGACCACAAACCGTTGCTAGGGATAATAGCTGGGGATAAGCCGACTCCCTACATATTATCCCCTAGGATGACCCGATGGTCAGAATTCTTAGCTGCTTATAATTATCGGTTGCAATATCGGCCGGGGAAAGCCATTCCCCACGCCGACGCATTGAGCCGAGCACCGCTTCCAGAGACTCTCGACGATCCAGCACCAACAGTAACCACGTTGCAAATTGAGGCACTCAACTTGCCGCCACTGACTGCACAAGACATCGCGAGAGAAACCAAGCGCGACCACACCCTAGCACGAATCCTGGGTTGGGTAGAACGCGGATGGCCATTGGACCAAGTATCAGATGACTTCACACCTTTCAAGTCTAGGCAGACTGAACTCTTCTCCCAGAAGGGCTGTATCATCTGGGGTGATAGAGTCGTTATCCCAGAGCGGCTCCATAAAACGTTGCTGAGAACGTTGCACGAGGGCCACCCTGGCATTGTGTGAATGAAAGCACTTGCATGGAGCTACGCATGGTGGCCAGGCATTGACAAGCAAATCGAACAGTGGGCTAAAGCTTGCCCCTGGTGCCAAGAAGTCAGCAACGCCCCACCAAAAGCCATGCCTACTGAATGGGAGACACCTCGCGGACCGTGGTCCTGAATTCACTTGGATTTTGCGGGACCAACCAAGGGCCACACCTTTCTGCTTACAGTCGATGCCGACTCAAATTGGCTCGAAATTCATCGTATAACGACAACGACCTCCGAGGCAGTCATCAAGGTTCTCAACAGACTCTTTGCAACCCACGGATTACCAGACGTCCTGGTGTCCGATAACAGGCCACAGTTTACTGCACTAGTGTTCGAGCAGTATCTTGCTGATCACGGCATCCGCCATGCACTCACCTCGCCTGTGCATCCTGCAACCAATGGCCAAGCAGAACGCATGGTCCAATTTGTGAAGAGAACCCTGCAAAAAGTAGACTACGACAACATTGACGACAAGGTCAATCAAATCCTCTTCTTGCAACACATCACCCCACATAGCATCACTGGCAGAACTCCCGCCGAACTGCTTATGGGACGAAGGCTCCGCTCCCACCTTGACCGGTTGCACCCTGCTTATGAACCGGAGAAACCACTAGGATCCAGCGGCTGCTGTCGCACCTTCCAGGTAGGAGACCTCGTGTATGCAAAGAACTTATCGGGCGACCTGTTGTGGGTGGAAGCGACAGTAGTACGTGTAACTGGCCCCAGATCCTACCTTGTGCAATGCCTTGACAATAAACTTTGGAAATGGCATATCGACCAATTACGGTCACGACTTGCAGCAGCCAGTCCGCAACTCCCCTACGTCCAAACTGAGGTGGGGGGAGGTACGGAAGATGTGGAAATCCTAGAGAACCCGCTCGAAGGAAACGATGATTTAAATGTAACTCAAGAAGCGGAGCTGGAGGGAGAAATGTTTGTGCCTCAGGGAATTGCGGAAAATGTGGGCAATGACTTGGAAGTGAACTCTGAACCAGAGGCAGCCCCACCACCAAGCGGCGATCTACCTCAGCTGGATTGAAACCAACCAATACAAAGGAAATCCAAAAGACTGAAAAAACAACCGTCCTATTTAAGGGACTATGACTTGGACTAAGGAACCAGGGGGAAGGGGTGTTGTGTATGTATATAAGTAATAAAGTGTGAGCTTGGAGTAGGTGCGGGGTTCTGGCCCTGCACTTCTGATTGGCTGTTAACGGCAAGATTGGATTGGCCCGTTCCGGGGAATCCGATTAGCCCTTAACAGAGAGTTCCTATTGGTCATAAAAGCTAGCGTTCCTAGCCTGTTATTGGTTAAAACATTACAAGGGTTGCCTCTATAAGGCGAGGGTTACTGTTGTTTTATAGAGAAGTCACTATGTAAATAAAGAGCTGAAGTTCACCATTCAGAGGCTTGTCTCCATTCCTCCTCACCCATTCTCAAACTTAACACAGAGAGAGAGACAGAGAGACAGACAGACACACACAGAGAGACAGAGGCACACAGAGAGACAGAGAGAGACAGAGGTGGAGCCTGGGCCATCTTCAGCCCTCAGATGGAGAGTCAACAGCTCCCAGGTCTGGAGGTGGCTGATGTGGAAGAAGAGGAATAGTTGGGTCCAGTGCCTGACATGCGGATTTGCAGAAGTCAGAGGAGAGGAGAGCAGTGGAAATCTATGTGCTAATCCTTGAGATGGAAGAGCCGCCACTGCTAGTGAAGCTCCACCCTAACTCTGGGGATAAAAGGCAGGTGGCAGAGATGAATAGATGTGGCAGACAACTCTTCATCTTCTGGTCAGATGGACTTATTAGCCTGCAGTGAGAGAGAGACTTTTTGCTGGGGCTTCTGGCACTCCTAATAAAGGAATTTTTGATTGATTACAGAGGCTTTGTCATATTTGGAGAGCTGGGTAAGAACAGTTGCCATGTTCTGCTTGGACAGAAGAAGGTATTTGTTCCAGTTGCCCAATTCTGTTTCTATAAAAGTGGTGATCCTCATCCCCCACAAGCCAAAATATTCTGTATGCACATCGGTTTTCATGTAACAAAACTAGTGTGGGTAAAGCAACCCATGTTATTAAGGGCGAAACCAACGATTCCAATGAAGAATTTGAAAGGAAATGTTGATTGACGCTTCTTAAAAAAAAAAAGTTGCCAACGTGCTGAAACAGAAAATTGGGAATTGTAATATATATACAGAAGTTAAATGTTTATGACATTGTATGTGCAGTAATGATGTCTAAATTCAGAATTAACCACCCTGAATCACCCTGTAACATTTGTCTGGTCCTGCCTTTCTTTCTGAGTATGTGATATGAACCATGACATTACAATCTTATAGCTGTTGCAGGAATGAGTTATGTTTGTACTATTTCCCATTCTCATTATATTTTTGTCACAAAATGAATTAATGTTGTGCCATTTTCTATTCTCATTATAATCTTTTCCTTATGAATGGGGTATCGGAATTTTAATGCCTTTTGTAATCTGTGAATTATAGGAGGATGAGATTCTACGGTGACCTTGTTTAATATTTTGCATTTTGACCAGCTAACAGTTTCTGCATAAGACATCCAAGAGGTGAGGTTAAAATGATCAGCTAATCAGCTTGTTTTGACAATATTTGATCCAAATGGTTTAGGTGAAATGAAGAGCAGGTCAGAAAGATAAATGCCTTGAAGCTCTGCAGAAGGGAGTGAAAGTCTTATTTGAACATTAGAAGATGTTTTTTATTCAGTCCAACAGGAATTGGCTAGACTCCAGTTCAGATAAGAGCAAATGTATTTTTTTTATAGCATTTAAACCCCCGCAGTCAAATTCACATTACACTGTATAGAAAGTGGCATCCAAGAAGCTGACAATGCAACATACATGGCCTGATCCATGAACCATTTATAGTGTAAGCTAATATCAGGAAGCCACATTCATTTCATCCTAAACTGGAGTGAATCAAATTACAGGGATCAATTATTTCCTGGACCACCACATTTCAACCAACACAAGTTCTCCAAAAAAAGCCAGTGTCTTCTAACAGCCCCTGTATACAAGAGTGTCCTGAAAACTTCAGAAATGATTTGAAAAAGGCATTTCACAAAGTGCAAAAGCACTTCTTTAAAGCAGCTGCATCTGTTTTCAAGCTTCAGTGTGAACCCCAGAAAAGTTGTGGCTGCTTTAAGATGCCAACTCATCAAACAGCTACATCTTTAATGAGACTCATTCAATCAACTTTGTCTTTCCCCACTCATGTAGAAATGTAAAAACAAATAAAGCAGTTTTAAAGAGATGCTAGGCATCTCTTCTAAATAATTGTTAAATTCCATGTAGATGTTATTGCGTACATTTTCAAAGTGCATAAAATTCATGAACTATGCCTGTAGGTTTAGAATTCTGTGCTGCGTCTTTAGAATTCTATTTTATATTACCCCAAATTATCATATCATTTTTTAATTTCAATTTAATCAATCTAGAAAACTTCATTTCCATGCCTGTGGACTATTTGGCACACAATGATATACATTTTGCAAAGTATAAAATGTTTTCACTTATTCATTCTTTTCTTTCTTTTTTTCTTTTTCCTAGAACAGAATTCAAAGCACTGTCAAACCAAATATTTGGTTGGCTTCCCTATTAGCAAATACTTAAAGCACTTCAAATAATATTTCAAATAATCTTTGAATTTGCCTATAAACCGAGCAACAGCTAGCAATGTGAATGTGCTGCTTTTTAAAAGAAAAGGAACCTTTATTAGATGATAAGTAAGTATTTCTTGAAATTATATCTGCAATCCATTTTTAAGAATACAATTGTATTTTTAAGAATACATCTGCCAGAGAGATAATTTCACCATCTGCCTACCTCAATGGTGGTTGTGATTGACAAGTAAATTGGGAGATGTCAATCAACCAAATGTTGGAATAGTGCTATTCAGCTCCGTCTTTTTAAAACAGCAAATGTAGTTTTTATTTGGGCTTCACAATATGCATGTACAATAAATAATGTTTCACTTAGCTGCAAGTGAAACCCATAACTTCATAAAGCAATGATTGCAGTGCTCAAACATTCCTATCTTAGATTAAATTCTGAATAAAATCTAGCTAAACTTTAACATTTAATGTGAGGAAACTGGGTTGTTGTTTTTTTCCTGACAATCTCAGAATATGGGTTGAGAGATTGAGCATTAATATAAATATTTAAGGAATGTTTCTGCATAGAGAAAAATGGCAATTTCTTATATTGTAAATGAAGGCAGAAACCCAGAATTTGATGAATGTTCATTCTGCATGTGAGACTAGCTGTAATACATATTATCTGGATGAGTAGATTGATAGGCAAATAATCTACAACTCTTTACAATAACAAATCTATTAAATCAAAATGTTAATGGAATTTGCACCGAATCAGGCAAGTACAAACTAAAAATATGGATTAAAACCTGTTAGAATTTGCTAAATCTGGTCTGTTATATATTGAAACTGGGAAAGATCTGGTGTAATTTCAATAGATAATTTTATATCCATTGTGACCCAACCTATTTTCCCTTGTTAGACACAGACAACATAATATAGATGTGAGATTAGGGATTGTTAAAGTCCTTTGTGCATCACTACACACTTATTTAATTTGACCATATTTGTCAATTAGTATATGATTCACCAAGTTTGAAGAGAGCCTTCTGGAGATCTTCATAGCTATGTTCTTGGTTATCACAACTGGAATAGTTTTCAAGGTTGACCCTAAAATCGTGTTCATTGATGAACCATTCATGAACCAATGTGTATTGACAGAGACCATATCTTGCTCTCTTACTTCTAAGCTTTGCTTTTTATTTTTGACCAATTAGTCATTAGAAGGAAGAGAAGAGAAGAGAAGAGTTGGAAGGTACATTGGAACATCTTCTAGTCCAACCCATTGCTCAAGCAGGAAACCTTACACTATTTTAGACAAATGGTTGTTCAATTTCTTAAAAATTTCCAGTGTTGGGGCATTCACAAACTTCTGGAGGCAAGTTGTTCCACTGATTAACTGTTCTGTCAGTATTTTTTTTTTTTTAGTTCTAGGTTGCTTCTCTTCTTGATATATTTCTATCCATTGCTTCTTGTCCCGCCTTGAGGTACTTTGGAGAATAGCTTGTCTCCCTCTCTTCTTTGTGGCAGCCCCTGAGATATTGGAACACTGCTATCATGTCACCCCTAGTCCTTCTTTTCATTAAATTAGACGTATCCAGTTCTAGCAACCATTCTTCATATGTTTTAGCCTCCACTCCCCTAATCATCTTTGTTGCTCCTCTGCAATCTTTCTAGAGTCTCAACATCTTTTTTACATAGTAGAAGTCAATTTTTCACGTGATTCTTCTTGAGTTAATATTAACTGTGGTTCACAATTATCCTGAACTGATGGGGAAGAATAATTACCATTGAAATAAATATCACTTTAAGGCAGGTAGGTGCAATATTTTTAAGAATGTATTGCTTGATGTATGATTGTTTTTTTATCTCCAACCCCAATCTCAATCTCTTATATTATTTTGCTCTTTGTTCCCTTTTCTATTTGTTAATTAAACAAATGATTATGGCACCAATAGACCTTCTTGGATATCCACCGATCTGACTCCAATTGCAGGAACAGGCAAACTTGCAAAACAATTTCTTAAGAAGAAACACAACAAAGATGGCAAGATTGATTTCCAGTGCTCCTCTGAACAGCATTTGCTAAACCAGGTGATTTTTTTTTCTCCTAAGACTCTTGCAAAATTCTCTGTAGCTGCTCTTAAAACATTTCCCCTAGCGCAGATCTTTTTCTTCTTCTTCTTCTGTTTTTCTTTGTAAGAAGCTTCTGACAGATTCTTTAGCAAAGGAGCTTGGATTGTCAGTGTCTCACACAAAAATTCCTGACACCCCAGAAAAAAAGCTTCTGGCAATGTTCTTTCTTTTTTTCTTTTTTAGTTGTTTGGGGAAAACACACAGTTCACAGAACAAGCTCAGCATCATATTTTACACCTAAGTTATAAGCAGATGCTGCTGAAATATGGATATTTCTTCAGTCCACTGTAATCTGTACTTCTTGTCATCTGTTGATTTTAGATGGAGGTGCTAAAATAAATATCTATGTACAAGATTTGCCTGCTGCCTGTTTGCGTTCAGCTGGGATTTCTTATACTTCCAAATGGGCAAAGTGATAAGAGGTTGTGGGAAGCCCTCATCACCACCCCAGAAGAATGAAATACTTTGGGAAATATTAAAAAAAGGAAGAATATTATATTTCCCTAAAGGAGAAATGGAGAAACATGCTCCTAAAGGCAGAAAGCAGACTCAGTCTTTCATAATAGCCCCCAGCAGATATTTTGTGTCCATTAAGAAAGATTGGGCAAGTCTATTCAGAAACAAAAGACCTTCATCTCCAGCGATGGGATTAAAAATTTACATTCTCCTCCATCCAAATTCCAAGAACAGGACACAACCATTCAGGACATAATAGGATTAACCCACGACCATTTAGCAGAAGATACAGAGCTCAATACATTGCACAATCTCCTAAGGCAAAGGTCTTCAAACTTGGCAAGTTTAAGACTTGTGGACTTCACACTCCCATAATTACTGAGCTAAGATGACTGGAGGAGGAATTCTGGGAGTTGAAGTCCACAAGTCTTAAAGCTGTCAAGTTTAAAGACCCCTGTCCTAACAGCAGCGTCTCTGAAACTTATAAAAATCCATGTACTCATCAAACCAATTGGTCAACTGCCCAGAACCACATGTGGTTGATAGTTCTGCTTCATCAATAAAGGGCACCTTTCTTTCCAAGCAGCCTCCAGCCTCCATTTTATCTCCATAGTGCCTTTCTCCCAGATTGGAACTAGACTTGGATATTTCTTCCAACAAGGTGAAATCCCCATCTATATCATACACTTAAGGCTCAACTCAAGCATGCTTGTTAGTAATCTTGTAACTGAGGGTCAAATAGAGATGGAGACATTTCAACCCCTGCTTCAAGTGTGGCAGAAGTGTGACATAGCACTTCTAAATAAGAAACTTGATTACAGACTAGGATGAAATCACTTTATCCAGCTGACCCTCCATCAAGATTGAAGTGCCGTTGTAGTTTAAACCCAGTGTTTACTTATGCATCTGCCTTTTTGTGTTCATGAGAATTGTGAGAATTAAGTTTGTGAGTTTAAGAGAATTAAGTCTGTGAGAATTAAGTCTAATATGGCTGATCCTCTTGTTCCCTTCTCTACTTTTTGGGGAAACAAAGTTGTCTGCTAGGTTTGTTAGGGACCTGTTGGATCTTCCACTTGGTAGAGAGCGTGTCTCCCAGTTAATGTAGTGTAGTTGAAATCCCCCATTACTATTGTGATGGGCTTCTTACATACCTTAGTTAGCTGACTAGCAAAAAGTTCATCTATTTTCTCTGTTCCTCTACATGTCGAGTGGTGTACAGTTTCCTGCCTAGGCAGGGGGTTGGACTAGAAGATCTCCAAGGTCCCTTCCAATTCTGTTATTCTATTCTATTCTATTCTATTCTATTCTATTCTATTCTATTCTGTTCTGTTCTGTTCTGTTCTGTTCTGTTCTGTTCTGTTCTGTTCTATCTTATGCTTTTATTCTATGTTTGAGGCCTGTGATGGACAGACTTCATTGTGGGATTTTTGGTGCTCTCTGAGTTCCGCTGTTTTCTTGCAGACCTTTCATTACCCAAACTAACTAGCATTGATATGTTACCTAGCTTGGAGAATGAAACATCTGCAAGAAAACAAGTAAGTTCAAAGAACACCAAGGACCCCTCGCGCTAAACCTGAGCTACAAATATTCTCCTTTCTTAGAGTTCATTGTTAACAAAACTGATATTCCTGCCCTGAGAATTTCTAGCTCCCAATGTAACTCTCACACTAACATATTCGATTTCACACTTTTGATCTAAAATGTCAAGGAGAAGACAGTTATCCTTTGAATCTCTCACATCACTTAATTTAGTGATGTGGTTCCCCAGTCCAAGGTCACCCTTCTGATTCTGTTGATTCAAGAAAATGAAGAATTCTGCATTATATTTATCTATAGGTTATGTTATCACATTAGCATTATATTTATCTGAAACCTGTATGTAAATAAAAAGTATGTGAAGTTCCAGGATGGACATTTTCATGTGAACTACTTTTGATTAAAAAATAATATCTGAAATGGATGTGGAAAAGAATCAAATCAAATTTAAGACTGAAAAAAAAAAAAGAAAAATTGAAGGAAACTGAAATGAACAGATTTTGCTAAACTTTGCTCGAAATGACATCATACAGGTGACTCTAGCATGTCAATCATCACCTCTGCATCTTTTAACCGCTTGCTTTTTAACTGAGCCTGTTACATCTTTAGCAAAGAGTTTTAAGTACAAAATGTTTTCCCCCCAATATTTTTAGCTCACTCTATATCACAAGAAAAACTGTCCTCAATGTTAGACATGGTAATATCATCAATTGATGATAAGTTATGTATGGGCATTTATGAGATTCATTTTCTTTGAATCTAACCTTGGAACAGATAATGCATCCTAGAACATACTGTAGAGAAATTCAGCAAAATTGAACAGTTAATAGATATTATATTGGATTTTATATCAGACAATATTATCTGAGCAGGTAGCAATAGCAATAGCGTTTAGATTTATATACCACTTTACAGTGCTTTACAGCCCTCTCTAAGTGGTTTACAAAGTCAGCCTATTGCCCCGAACAATTTAGGTCCTCATTTTACCCATCTGTCTTTCCCCTGTTAGAATATGACTCCAAGGGAGAAGAGGAACAGCCAACAGGGAGTGGAAGTGAGCTCCGGAGGTTGTGGAGGAAACTAGGGAAGGGCACAGGCTGGTTGGGCATTCAGAGGAAAACCCAGGCCCATCTCCTCTTCATCCTAGGGCATGCAGGGAGGAGTGGATAAGGGAGAAATATGAATGGTGTAGTCTACAGGGGAGGAAAGGGCCTTGATCCCCTTCATGGGCTGCAGCTGTGGGGACTGTTTAAAAGGACAAACTGCTCATGGGCCAGTGCTGGAAGTAAAGCGTAAAAATATTTCTAGTTGGTCAGTTCTTATCTGAGTTCTGGCGTCCTTCCCAGTATATGTATTTCGATATCTGTGGACGTCTACAAGCCCTTATCCAGCCTTGTCTCATTAATTGCTTCAGTGTGATTTGTGTTGTTTTTTTCTATTTAGAATTTATATGTATTTTGAGTTTGAATGGAAGTTCTTCCTTTTCACAACTCTTTGTGGGAGAGTTTTTTTCTCCAGTCAATGATAATTGGACCTTTGAAGCCAAGTTGAAGGAATTAAAGGGACTTCACCTGTTTTTGTGACTTTGTTGCTTTTGTATCCCACCCTGGGTCATCACACCATCTCAGAAGAATGGAAGGCTGAGTCAGCCTTGAGCCTGGTGAGATTCAAACTGCCAAATTGCAGTCAGCCAGGAGTCAGCAGAAGTAGCCTGCAATACTGCACTCTAAACACTGCCCCATCCTGGCTCAGGTAATTCTGTCCATTCTGCTAATACCAAAAGCACCGAGTGTTTTGCTATTACCTATATAGAATTAGAGTTAAATGTAACCCATTTGCAAAGCTTAATTAGTTGCCTCTTCCCACACAATGATTAATGTGTCCATTGTTTTATCAGGACATGCAAAAACAAGAAACAGGGAAAAAGCTAATGAATGAGGATTGGCTCACGTGAGGAGCAGAACAGAAGAGAACAGCAGAGTTTGAAGGGACCCTGGAGGTCTTCTAGTCTAATCCTCTGCTCAGGCAGGAGATCCTATACCATTACAAGCCAATGGCTGTCTCTTCTTAAAAGCCTTTATTGATAGAGTATTCAGCACTTCTTAAAGCAAGCTGTTTCACTGGTTAATTGCTACCACTGTTAGGAAATTTCTCCTTAATTCTAAGTTGTCTCTCTCCTGGAATTAATTTTCTTCCATTGCTTCTTGTCCTGCCTTCAGGTACTTTGGAGAATGAGTTCACTTCCTCAGTTTTTGTGGCAGCCTCTCAAATATTGGCTCACACACAGCAGACAGAATCTTGCCAGTCTGAACCCTTACTACCGTCATTCTAAATGACGTACCCTGGGCGATTCTAGGGAGTGGCTAGATGTTTATGCAGATTCTCAGTCACCCAGGCCATGGTTGTCCCAAAAGTGCTTTTTCATGAAGCAACTGGACTTTCTTGTTTTTCTTTGAAGATGTTTCACTTCTCATTCCAAGAATCTTCTTCACCTCTGACTGGATGGTGGGGAATGAAAGCATGGTACAACATAGGAGAACAAACCCATCAGGATAAGATTCAGGAATCCACCTGCATTTAAAAGACTCTTTTGAAGATAGCAAAGTCCACATTTTGGACAGAGAGGACTGCTGGTTTGAAAAAGGAGTCAAAGAGGCCATCTACGTCAAAATAGAATAGCCCACTCTCAACAGAGTGGGAAGGATATGACATTATCTATCTCCAGTCTATAACATAGTCCTTTCAACAGTTCCAAGAAAACTCCACTCCCATTTGTATGACTCAGGTGACCCTGAGGGCATAGCCTCTACAATTATTTAAAAAAAAATGCAAATGACCAGATGTCTGCAAGGAATATAAATCCTTCCGTTTTCCCCCATCCAGTCAAAGCTGAAGAAGCTTCTTGGATGAGAAGCAAAACTTCTTCAAAGAAACACAAGAAAACCCAGTTGCTTCTTTAAAAAGCATCTTTGGGACAAGATAATGGTTATTCTAATTTTCTTCATCAATCTTCTATCTAGCTCTGGACTGGGCTGCATCTCATCTCTCTCCCCTATCTGGAATGTTCTTCTTCCTTTCTGGCAACTGCCACCTCATCTTAGTTCATCATCCTAGCTCCCCCTCCATGGGCACTATCTCTCACTGATCCTGCCATAAGCTTGGGATGCCCACAGGTAGGTCACACCGCCAAGCCAACTCAGCTACACCAGAATGGTTATGAGGCATTTCATGTCCAGTAACTTCTTGAAAACAAAACACATTTATCAACAAACACATTTATAAACGTCACCGAAGGGTGACATTTTATTTTTAACAAGCCCGATCTCCGTTTTTAAATTATTTCTTAAAATGTAACAGGTCTAATCAGGCAGAAAGACTGGCTGATACCAACATCGGCAACTGCGGGGATTTGGAATCCCTGCAAACCCCCAGCAGTCCCACGCCTGGGTTTCCATCCAGAATAGATGCTCCTCACCGTTGAAAACTTTCTTCATTGTAGTTGCCAACAATATGCCAAGAAGTAACTAGGAATGTAGACTTCTATTCTCCAGCCTGAAACTACACCATGGATGGAAAACGTGTGTGTGCAAGTGTGTGTGTGTGTGTGTCTGTATTTGTGTTCCCATAAAAAATACCGATTTAAAAACAAATTTTGATTTAATATTTGAAGAGGGGTTAACCTCCTATTGTGCTTTAAGCATCCAAAAACCTGCCGCAAAGTGCCATTTGAAAGACAACCTTATACTGAATTCCAGTTTGCAAGAGTCACATCTGATGCTTGCCAGAGCTATTCTTCTATTAATAAGTGCCAGCATAACAAATGCTGGTTTCCCATCCACCCAGGGGTGGGATTCAAATTTTTAACAACTGGTTCTGTGGGTGGTGGGCATGGCTTGATGGTCTTGTGACTGGTTGGACATGGCTTGGTGGTCATGTGATTGGCTGGGTGTGGCCAATTCAATATCACTCACATCGAGGCACGCATCTCATGACTGTGGGGATGCTACAACAGTCGTAAGTGTGAAAAATAGTCATAAGTCACTTTTTTCAGTGCCATTGTAACTTTGAATAGTCACTCCACACAAGCAAAGTACCAGCAAAGGAGGGAAAAAAAACTCCAGAGAAGTTCCTGAGACAGGAAGTCTAGTCCTGCCAAGAATGTAATAAGGGTTAATGGAGAGGCAGTTTTTGTAAGCAACACCAGAATGTTTCCTTCCTGCCTTCCTTACAGGATTAGGCCAGTAATTTCTTCTAACAACCGGTTCTCCGAACTGCTTAGAATGTTAACAACTGGTTCTAGCAATAGGTGAGAGCTGGTAGAATCCCACCCCTGCATCCACCCTCCCCTCTTTAGGGTGAGTTTTTAGAACTGTTTATTGTCAGTGAAAGGACACCAACAAAGGCTTATTTCAAAGAAAACTAACAGAGTCACAAGTGGGACTGATAAACTCTTGCTGCATTTTGAAAAAAATCAGATCTCTCTCTCTCGATCTCTCTGTGTATATGTGTGTGTGTGTGTGTTGTGTTGTGTTGTGTTGTGGTGGTGGTGAGTTAAACATCACTCTGAAGAGATCACAGAATAATTTTGCTCTCATTTTAAACTGGTTAGACCTTCCCTCATTCTTATTATTTTAGGCCTTTGAATGGGAAAAATAAAATAAAATAATAAGGGGTTTGTTTGTGTGTGCATCTCTCTCTCTCTGTGTGTGTGTGTGTAGTGGGTTAAATATCACTCTGAAGGGATCACGGAATAATTTTGCTCTTGTTTTAAACTGTTAGACCTTCTCTCGTTCTTATTGTTTAAGGCTTTGAATGGGAAGAATAAAATAATAAGATAAAATAAATAATAATAAAATAAAATAATAAAATGAAATAAATAAATAAATAAATAAAATTATGCAGTGCAATGCAATGCAATACAATAATAATTAAACAAAACAAAATAAAGCAAAACCGACTTCAGGTCATCTCCCTATGGCCTTCCGTCCCCCATTCCCCCCCCCCCCACACACACATGGCCTTTCTCCACCAGAGGCAATGCAATGAAGTATTTCATGTTTATTTCAGCTGTGTACTTGAATGATTTAAACCTGTTTTCCCATTGTAGCTCTGCTGTTCTGCATTTTTATCTTTAATGATTGTGTTTAGCAATATTGCTGGAAATATCTGGAGAGCAAATCGCATGAAAAAGACACTGGCTACTTTCTGATGTCAGATTACTTTTATCTGGCATAAAACTATTAAGCCGACAGTCATTATGATTCATTAATAGTCTGACAGCAAAGTTGACTGTGGTGGGAAATACCAAGTCCGTTTTATTATTCATTAATACAGTCTAAAAGCAGCTAACTTTCCAGAGAAAGAATAGACATCGGAATTATAATATTTCACCCTCATGCATGTGAAAGTGTGGTTATGTTTTATCAGCATTTGTCTTGTGTTGTGGTTGTTGGGCAAAACTTTTCAATGAGTTCCTTCTGCTTTTTTCCCAGATTCTGCCTTTGGTACATTTTCTCTGTTGCAAGGCACAGAGTTGTAACTTAAGAGTAGCCTTCCTCCAGTCAATTCCCTCTATAGTAGACAATTCTCATGCCCTTTATCTGCACTGAAGTTGAATACATAGAAATGCCCCAAGGATGCTATTAATTGTTTTGTTTGTTAAACCTTGACTTGCCTCCAGAAGTTCTATAAACACTGGAGGTTTATAGAAGAGATTGGACAACCATTTGTCTGAAATAATAATAGGGTTTCCTGCTTCAGCAGGAGATTGGACTAGGGACTTCTAGAGACTTTCTAGAGACTCTGGAAAGAGTGCAGAGAGGAGCAACAAAGATGATTAGAGGACTGGAGACTAAAACATACGAAAAACAGTTACAGGAATTAGGTATGTCTAATCTAATGAAAAGAAGGACTAGGGGGGACATGATAGCAGTCTTCCAATATTTGAGGCACTGCCACAGAGAGGAAGGGGTCAAGCTATTTTCCAAAGCACCTGCAGATCAGAGAAGGAATAATGGATGGAAACTGATCAAGTAAAGATTCAATCTAGAAATAAGGAGACATTTTTTGACAGTGAGAACCATCAACCAGTGGAACAATTTGCCTTCAAAAGTTATGAGAGTTTCATCACTAGAAGCTTTCAAGAAGAAACTGGACTGCCATCTGTCAGAAATGGTGTAGGATCTCCTGCTTGGGTGAGGTGTTGGACTAGATGACCTACAAGAACCCATCGAACTCTGTTATTCTGTTGGAATAACAGGTTAGTGGGGTGGGGAGGGAATGGGATTTTGCAGTAACCTTCCCCTTGAATGCCCACCAAGCCACGCCACCAAGCCATGCCCACAGAACCAGTAATACATTTTTTTGAATCCCACCACAGAACTGCTCTGAGATGATACAATGCGAGAGTGTATAAAAACAGAAGTAATAAATAAATACATCAATAAATAAAGTGGGATTTTGCCTGATACATAAACAGAACAAGAAATAGATAGTTATCTAGAGAGAGAGAGAAAAATTGTGACTTTTGCTCATAACCTCTGGGCTGCTTTGGAGACCACAGAAACCAGTCTCCAATTCATGAACCATGGATATTATTCATGGTCTAATTTTCCATTTTTAATCCTCTTCTTTTTTTCCTCGGGCACTGAGTTTACAGTTGGCATCTCATAACTTCAGAATGGGGGGCTTGGATGGATGGCCAGAGTTTTGTGGTCATTTTCTGACCCTTGTAGATTTGGGGAAGAAGAAGGCTGCATTTTGCAGGATGCCCCAGAATGAATCACTTTAATTCAAGACTGCACAATTGCTTTCAATAACCATTGAATGCCTTGTTTTAAAAATGATACTTTAGCACTTACATGGCCTACGAAACTAAGTAGAAAGCAACAGAAGACCGAATAGTTGCCCTGACTTATTTGCAGACACGGTCAAGTTGCAAGCCCCATTCTCCATGCCAGTGAGGTATTCAGGACCAATAAATCAATTCAGAACAACTCCTTATTACAAAGAGAGTCCTGATCCAGTTCTTGAAAATAATGATTGCATCTTGCACTGGAACAAATTGATTACTACAGATGAAACAGTAGAGAAGGCATAATTCTGGGAGCAAAGGAGAAAACAAAGCACCTACTCCAGTGACTAGAATATATCTCATGAAATCTTGAAAGACAGAGGCTGGCTAAAGTGGTGTGAGTTCCTTTTTTTTAAAATGGAATACGTAACTTCCTTAATATATTTTGCTTCTCCTTTTGTATCTTAGTTGGAAGGGATCTTTTCTGCCATTAAGGAAATCCAAAGTAAATTAAAGTATCCCAGACAATTGGTCGTTCCACTTCTCCTTGAACATATTGGAATTGGAATTAGAGTTAGAATTCTTTTATTGGCCAAGTGTGATTGGACACACAAGGAATTTGTCTTGGTGCAAATGCTCTCTGTAGACATAAAAGAAAAGATACATTTGTCAAGAGTCAAGAATCATAAGCTACAACACTTAATAATAGTCACAGGGTAGAATAAGCAAACATATTAAGCAAAGGGGAATCCTGTCGTGTCCGTCGCAGGAAAGGAGACTCGGAGCCAGTGACTTAGTTTCAGCTCTTTATTAGGTCCCTAGATTGGCTCGGGGTTTAAAGGGTAAAGCCGCGGCTTTTATTCTCTAGCTGCAGTGGCCACGGCCAATGGCACCACTTTGAATCTCCCGCGATTAGTTTCCACCAATCACGGGAGTTTCGTTACGGGCCAATCAGCGCGGCCTGCTTGGCCAATGAGATCTCCATGCGCTTTGGCCAATCACAGCGTGGCGCTTCCAAGTATGTTAATGTCTGTACAGAACACCCCTCCCCTCTTGGTATGGTCCTATGTAACGTAGTCCCGTAAGTAGGTGGGGCTTTGTACTTGCCTACTTGACCTGCACAGGTTAGTTGTTGCTTGGCTCCTGGCCAGTTCAGTCTGGTTCTGTGTTGCTCTCTGCCTCGTTGATGGAACCGCCTGGAAGGGCTCGCCAGGCCTTTCATCGCAGCTCCCTCCCGGTCTACTTGGGCTGGTTGAGCTGCGGTTGTTGCCGCTCCTACCTGGTCTTTCTGGGCTGGTTGAGCTGGCCTGGCTGCTTCTCCCAGGTGAGGCTTCGAGCTGGCTGCTTTCCGGTGAGTATGGCTGGTTTCTTTCTATAGTTGTCTGGTTCTCGGGGTATTCCCTCCCCTCTTGGTCTGTGTTGTGGGGCCTGTCTGTGTCTGTTTGGATGTCAGTTGTGTTGTCCTCAATCTTATTTGATCGATGTGGTGTTTCCATGCTCGTCCGTCGGTTGTTTGGAGGCAGTACGAGTGGGGACCTGTCAGTTGGGTTATAGTTGCCGGTACCCAGAGTGGGTCTCCAGTAAGGTTCTTTGCACAGACTGTGTCACCTGGGGAGAGTGTTCGGTTTTTGCTTGAGGAGTTTGGGGGGTTTTCTGGGTTGTATGTGGGGTGCAGTCTGTCGAGTGGGGACCTTAATTTCCTCCCCATTAGTAGTTCTGCCGGGCTTTTGTTGGTAGTCATGTTCGGGGTTATGTGTTGTATAAAAAGCATTTTGTTTATTTTTTCTTGGATTTCCCCGTGTTCAATTTTTTGGATGGTTTTTTTTGTGAATTGAACCATCCGTTCCGCCCTCCTGTTAGCCACTGGATGAGCCGGTGCTGTCAGTATGTGTCATATGCCCCGTTCTGCTAGGAATTTTTTGAATTCCAGTGAGGTGAATTGGGGCCCGTTGTCCGACATGATGACATCTGGGAGGCTGTGGGTTGCGAACAGCTTGCTGAGTTCCTTGGTCACGGCTTCCGTGGTGGTGGTTTTCATGTTGATTACCTCCAACCAGTTGGAGTAAGCATCTACCGTGATAAGGAATATATGTCCTTTTGTGGGCCGGCAAAATCTATGTGGATCCTGGACCATAGGCCCCTGGGGGTTTCCTATTCCAGGATTGGTGCTGTGGGGGGACTCGGTCTGGTTTCTTGGCAGCATTTGCATTTTGCCACCCAAGTCTCGATTTGCTTGTCCATCCCTGGCCATCAGGCGTAACTCCTGGCCAGGGCTTTTGTTCTAACTATGCCCGGGTGCCCTTCGTGTAATAACTCCAATACCTTCCCATGTAACCTTTCCGGAATAACAACTCTATCCCCCCAAAGTACACAACCTTTTTGTAATGAGAGTTCCGTTTGCCGGTTCCGGAATGTCCTGAATGCGTCATCATCATCTTTTTCTGGCCACCCCTTTTCTACCCAATGTAACACCCATGCCAGATGTTTGTCTTTATTTGTCTCGCGGGCAATGTCTGACGCAGTTATGGGTAGATTGGGCAGAGTCTCTATGCTGAGGGTGGCTGTCATGGATGCTGGGTCGGTGGCTAGGTCAGGTAATGGCATGCGGCTCAGGACGTCTGCGTGGGTGATTGTCTTACCGGGTCGGTCTGTGAGCCGGTAGCTGTAGGCGGCAAGAAATTCGGACCACCTTGTCATTCTAGGAGATAGAATGTTCGGGGTGGACCTGTTCCCTGCCAGGATTCCCAGCAGTGGCTTGTGGTCGGTGATGATGGTAAACGTGCGGCCGTAGAGGTACTTGTGGAACCTCTTTGCTGCGGCAGCGATAGCCAGGGCCTCTTTGTCCAGTTGACTGCAGTTTCTTTCCGGTTTGGTGAGAGTCCTTGAAAAGAAGGCGATGGGTGCTTCTTTTCCATCGGGGAGCGTGTGGCTGAGGACAGCGCCAACGCCGAAAGGTGAGGCGTCGCATGTGATGGCAAGTGGTAGGGTCTCATTGTATTGGATTAGGATGGCATCCGAGGTGAGCAGGTCCTTGGTTTTGCTGAAGGTGACTTCCTCACGTTTTCCCCAAGTCCATGTGGCCGCCTTGTCCAAAAGCCTATGCAAAGGCTCCGCTGCGGTCACCTTTTGGGGCAGGAAAACATTATAAAAATTAAGCAGTCCCAGAAATGCCTGCAATTCTGTTTTATTCCGTGGTGTTGGGGCTTCTTTAATGGCTCTGATTTTTTCTGCGGTTGGGTGGATGCCGTGTCAGTCTAGGAGGTATTCCAGGAACTCGACCCATTCTGTGTACAGCTGGCATTTCTTTTTTTTCACCTTTAGCCCGGCCTCTTTGAATTTGGTTAGTACCTCCCTTAGACGACCCTCTAGTTCTTGTTGGTTGGCCGCTGACACTAGTACGTCATCGAAGTAGGACACCACCCCCTTAATTCCTTGCAAGAGTCTCTCCATGAGGCTCTGGAAAATTCCCGGAGCCACGCTGACTCCAAACTGGAGTCTCTAACAGTGAAATGCTCCCCGGTGGATGACTATGGTCTGCTCCTCAGCGGTTTCTGCGTCGACCTGCAACTGTTGATAAGGTTGCACCAGGTTGAGCTTCACAAAGACCTTGCCTCCCCCCAGTGAGTGTAGAAGGTGCTGCACTACTGGGATGGGGTAGGCACTTTGTTGTAAGACGTAATTTAGGGTGGCCTTATAGTCCCCGCAGATTCTCACCGACCCATCTGGCTTGACTGGGGTGACTATGGGGGTCTCCCACCGGGCATGATCGATTGGTTGTAGGACCCCTTGTTTGATGAGCTTGTCAATTTGCTCGTCGATTTTGGGCCGGAGTGTAAAAGGTGCCCGCCGTGGTTTTAGGCGTATTGGGGGAATGCTGGGGTCTAGGCTGAAGGAGATAGGGGGCCCTCGGTACTTGCCTAGGGTGCCGTCAAACATTTCCCAGAAGTCCCGTGCCAGTTGCTCCTCCCAGTTGGCATCTGCGACGTGGTCGATGCCCGTAACCTCGATCCTGAGTGGTGCGAACCACTGTAGCCCCAAAAGGCTGGGGCGGTCTCGGTCCATGATCGTCAGGCGAAGCTTTGCTGAGCGGCCCTTAAAGGTTACCTCAAAGTGTCTGGTTCCAACTACCAGGATGCGGTTCCCCTGGTAGTCTCTGAGGATTAGTTTCTGGGTTTCCAACCTCCTCTTGTGGATTTCTGGCACCAACCGCCTGATTTCTCGCCAGACAACCATGGAGAGTTAGGACCCGAAGTCCACTTCCATTTTGCATGGTTCACCTTCGATGCCCACTTCTACGTATACCTTCCGGGCATCTATGGTGGATGAGTGGCCGATGACGACCGTCTGGTGGGTTTCCTCTTTCTGCCGGGTTTCGCCGCTTCATCGGTTCCATCCATCTTGGTTCCAGCAATTTTCGGCTTGGCGGTCTCTGGCCCTGGGGGGGGGGGTGCCGTCTCGTCTCCTGTTGCTGTGGTCTCGCCGACGGGGGCTGTAGGTTTTTCTCAGTCGGCAGACTTGGGCGATGTGACCTTTTTTATCGCAGTGCCGGCAAATCGCGTCGAAAAACCGGCACTCCGATCGAGGGTGGTCGCCTCCACACCCGGCACAAGTGGTCCCCGACTTACGACTTTGCCGATCGCATCAATCTCATCCTGACTGGAGCCAATGTATTTCTTCTTCCTCGTCCGTGGTGTCGGAGGCGGAGTGGAAGTCGCCATGGTGGGTCATGGTCTCCTGGTGGCTTGCTTCTGGGTGAGCCTCGGTCGCCCAGCCCGTCTCAGTGGTTGCTGTGCGTTCCCTGGTGTCCGGTCTCCACATTCGATTCGCCGATTTCCGGGTTGCCTCGGCTGCATTGGCTTCAGCGAGGGCGTCGGCGAGGGTGATGTCGCCTTTTGCCATCAGCCAGCTTTGTAGGACTGGGTCTCTGAGTCCGAGCATGACACGGTCCCGCAAAGACTCATCCATGTCCGAGAACCCGCACATGTCCCCTAGGCTCCGCAGCTCAGCCACAAAGTCACTGATGCTCTCGCCCGATCTCTGGTCCCGCTGGTAGAAATCATGCCACCTGATGAGGGTGGGCACGGCGGGGGCATAGTGGTTTCGGAGCAATGGTTCGAGGTCGGCCCAGTCTATCTCCTTCACATCCCCGGGTTTCGCGAGGGCTTTAGCCATCTTGAACACTGCAGGCCCGCAGTGTGTTAGGAAGACGGCTCTTTTCTTCTGCCTGGTTGCATCCTTCACGTTGCTCCTTTCAAGGAACATTAGGAATCGGTCTGTGTATGATTCCCAGTCCTCGGTAGCTGGGTTGAAGGGTGCGGGCTGTGCGATGCCGGCCATCTTGTTGGTCTCGCTTCCTCAGGACACGTGCTTGATGGGGTTAGTCTCGGGATCCCATCCTCGTCGCCAGGGTCGTGTCCGTCGCGGGAAAGGAGACTCAGAGCCAGTGACTTAGTTTCAGCTCTTTATTAGGTCCCTAGATCGGCTCGGGGTTTAAAGGGAAAAGCCGCGGCTTTTATTCTCTAGCCGCGGCCAATGGTACCACTTTGAATCTCCCACGATTAGTTTCCACCAATCGCGGGAGTTTCGTTATGGGCCAATCAGCGCGGCCTGCTTGGCCAATGAGATCGCCGTGCGCTTTGGCCAATCACAGCACGGCGCTTCCAAGTATGTTAATGTCCGTACAGAACAAATCCAATATATGCTTAGCTAATTGGATGAATTGTTAGCTTGCTCTTACTCCTCCCCGCATCTCCCCAAAAAATCAGAATATGTTTTTCAGTCAGAAAATCCCATGTCCTAATCTTTGAAATAAGATACAACCAGTTTTGACTTCCTCCTCCTCATCTTTCTTCTTCTCCTCTTTCTCCTCCTTCTTTTCCTCTTCCTCCTCCTCCTCCTCCCAAAGCAAAGTTTACCAGCTCCTTCAGTCTCTTTTGGTATGACTTAATTTTGAGACCTGTGAGCTTCTTCTTAATTTGCCCTAATTACTCTGAATTCTTCTTAAGGTGTGCGGCCCCAAAACTGGACACAATATTCAAAGTGGGAGCTGACCAAGAAGGAATTGTGATTGCATTCCTTGATTGGGAAGAATTTAGTTAGCAGTCGTTCTGTTGATATATTTGCCTTTTTTCCTCCAGCTACATCACACTATTTGCTCAGTCAGCTCACAATGGTCTACTCTTACAAGCTGCTTTTAAATACTTGCCAAATGTTTCACTGATATCAAGGTGTATTGTAGCTATAGCATTCCAGAATCTATTACATAAGGTACCCAAAGTGAAAGTAAGGGGAAAAAATAAGATTTGGATTTGATGGATGTTTGATGGCTTCTGGCAGCTATCACTTTATTCTGTGATGGCTAAAGGTACTTTAGAGGCAAGGCAGTTTTGTGAATGCCAGGAGAATCACCAGCTGCAATCCACAGTGTGAAACTGGAATCTCCATATACTCCTTCCTTCCTTCTTTCCTTCCTTCTTTCTTTTTTTGATGTAAGCATTTTTATTGAGTTATAGAGTATTATAAAATACAAAAGAAGATAGAAGAGCAGTGAAGGGGGGGAGGGGAAGTGGAAAGAGAAGTGAGGAAAGATAGAGAGAGAGAAAAAAGCAGCATTGATTTCTGGCTCTCTCTGTTACAGTAAAATAAGGCATTTCACATCAAATCACAACTTTTTGCTTTTCCACTATGCTGTCCAGACAGTTTATAGAGTTAGTGGGATTTGGGATAGTTAACTAGAAATTGAGAGCTATCCCCTTAAGGGAATGCATCATGGTAAATGTAGTTAAGGTATCCTGGGAAATGTAGTCCATGTCTTGTTGTCACATCTGTAATCCTGATTGGTCACTAAATTGACCCTTGTTGGGTTGGGGGAGGCTCCCTCACTCTTGCTTGAATCCACTACCATGCAGCTGCTTCAATCATCATGGGGATGAGAGTTTATTATCTTTCTACACCATAATACAGATGTGCAAAGGATTGGACATTAAGAAGAACCTTGTCATAAATGTGAGTTGATAAGGATGCTAGATGAACCAATAAAAAAGACTTTGTATGAATGCTTCATGGAGTTGCTCTGTCTGCTTTATATCCATCCAAAGCGTAATAAGCAGTACATCCACAATAGCATAAAACAGGCCATTTCTATACAGATCTATCAGTCTAATCAGTAAAACCCAAAGTCAGAGTTTCATTCTGTTCACAAAGTTCAGAATATTTTTTCCTTTTGGGCCTAATGGAAACAGAACTGGAGAAAAATAATTGGAATTTTGTGATTATACATGTTGACAGCGGCAAGACTATTGGATGCACAAAAATGGAAGACACTTCGATACCTACCATGGATGAATGGTTGCAGAAGATGATGGAATTGGTTGAAATGGCAAAATTGACCCCTTTGATTAAAGAAAAGAACTTAAGTCCTTTGGTTTCCACTTGACCGCTTCTGAACTCCATATACTTATTTCTATGATATTCTGGTAATATCATGCCTTCATAGTCAGTTGGTGCATCTATAAGCTGACTTATTGCCCAGTCTTCACACGTAAATACTTTTTAAAATTCCTGCAGTGGACCTTCTTAGCTTGGGATCATTTCAACTCTGACAGTTACTTTAACACTCAGCAACAATAGCACACTTCTTTTCTGGGTGTTTCCTTATCCAGTTAAATATTCTTATTTGCTTGTAAAAATTAAAAAAAAATGCAAGAAAAAGTCTTTTAATCATTAGCTGTCAAAATGTCACAATGGATTTTTACATCAAAAACAGGCATTCAAATTGTTTTATTTAAAAGAGGGCGATGTGTGTCTGCCTGGTAATGACTCAAGAGCAAAATTTAAGCTGAGAAAAACAGGAATAAAATGTAGAACCTTGAGGGTTCTCTCAGAAGTCAGTAGATTTGCTATGGGAATTTGGCTAAGGAAAACAAGTGCAGGTGCTTCTGAGACAAAGAAAGAAAGAAAAGAAAAGAAAAGAAAGAAAAGAAAAGAAAAGAAAGAAAGAAAGAAAGAAAGAAAGAAAGAAAAAAAGAGGAAAAAGAGAGAGAGAGAAAGAAAAAGCTAGAGAAGAAAGAAAGAAAGAAAGAAAGAAAGAAAGAAAGAAAGAAAGAAAGAAAGAAAGAAAGAAAGAAAGAGGAAGGGAGGAAGGAAGGAAGAAAAATAAACCTCAAAAAAGAGAAGCTTAGCATGAGATCCTTAAGGAACCCAATCAGAAAAAAAAAACAAAAAAAATCTGAAATAGAGTAGGTGGTTATGTACATCGACATAGTAATTATGTATAGGGAAAATAATAACAGCAACAACAATACAGCAACTATATTCTTTGTCAAAGAGATTTGGATTTTTAATTTTTTGTAACCTCCTGCATGTCCTTCTCCTCCATTATGCGGGATTTTCCCTACTGTATTTTTTCCCAGTGTGCAAAGAAACAGAAGAAATTGTTCCCAACGCTCTTCATTATTTCTTTTAATAGGTCACCTGTGCCCAGGGGCTTCAGTCTAACAAATAAACCTCTAAAAAATAGTTCACTTTAAATAAAAAAGGCAACATGCCCCAATTAGTTTTCATTTAATTAATTTTATTTTGCATAGCTTTGAATTCTAGGCTTTTTATAAAACAATGTAGGTTATTTATACAGTATGTCAGCAGAATATAGTGTGGAGCCAGGCAAACACCTGGGCACAAACAGATCCCCCCTGATACCTCCAGCTCAAACACACCCCAACCAGGAACCCAAATGAAACCCAGCTTCCTAACTAATGACAGCTGTCCATTTACCTGAAGCCAAGCTGCACTAAAGGCCTCCAATAAAATAACACAATGCTGCCAGCCAATCAAGATACAAAAAGAGCCAAAAAACAGACAGAAGATATCAGAAACACCAATCAAGCAGAACACAGCAAACTCCAAGACCAATAAACACAGACCAAGTCTCCCAACCAATCAGGAGGAAGAAAAAACCATTCTGGCACAGCAATAGACTGCCCCAAATTTAAATCTGAAACCACCATAAAAGTCTGACTCACAGATGAACACTATACAGAAGCCTGATGATGGCAGATGAGATTCTGCTGAAACGTTGCTACAGCTTTAAAAGAAGAACTACTATGATGTGGGAAAATACCCGAACTAAGCTGAATGCCCTATATACATACATACATACATTTTCTTAAGTTTTCGCGGGTACTTACATGTATGGCATTCAGCTTACTTCGGGTATTTTCCCACATCATAGTAGTTCTTCTTTTAAAGTTGTAGCAACGTTTCAGCAGAATCTCATCTGCCATCATCAGGCTTCTGTATAGTGTTCATCTTATACAGAATCCTGATGATGGCAGATGAGATTCTGCTGAAACGTTGCTACAACTTTAAAAGCACAACTACTATGACATGGGAAAATCATCAGCTTTGTTAAAGAAAGGTTGATGTTACCTAGTTTGGGCAATGAAATGTCTACAAGAAAACCTCCAAGCTAAGAGAGCACCAAGGGCCCCTTATGTCAACCCTGAGCTGGTTTCCTGGAAGACATGGCTGCTTCAATGTTTCAGAGAAGGCTGCTTTGCTGACACCAATTTGCTAGTGTCCAAGGTCCATGACCCTCTGAATGCTTTTCACAGCTAACAGCGTGCAAAGGCATCACATATGGGAAGCTGTCATAAAGATCAATAGTTATGAGCATTTATTTTTTATTTGTTTTTGTTTTTTTGTGTTATGAATTTTGAAGCCTCTTCAGATGACCACAGATATGGTGCAGTTCCATGTCATTCTATGGTAGGAACAGTTTTGGACCTTTTTTTAAAACAAAAATGAACTCTGATCCTTGAAAATATCTGAAGGTGCATTTCTACCTTCCTACTTCAGAGGTGAGAAGCTTTTTTGGGGGGAGGGAGGGGGGGAACCACCTCACTTTTGTCCATGGTATATAGTATATAGTATATATATATATATATATATTCTTAAATTTTTGCGGGTACTTACCTGTCTGACATTCAGCTTTGTTCGGGTATTTTCCCACGTCATAGTAGTGGTGCTTTTAAAGTTGTAGCAACGTTTCAGCAGAATCTCATCTGCCATCATCAGGCTTCTGTATAGTGTTTGTCTGTGAGTCAGACTTTTACAGTGGTTTCAGATTTAAATTTGGGGCAGCCTATTGCTGTGCCAGAATGGTTTTTTCTTCCTCCTGATTGGTTGAGAGTCTTGGTCTGTGTTTATTGGTCTTGGAGTTTGCTGTGTTCTGCTTCTAATATCTTCTGTCTGGGGTTTTTTTTTTTTTTTTTGGCTCTTTTTGTATCTTGATTGGCTGGCAACATTGTGTTACTTTATTGGAGGCCTTTAGTGCAGCTTGGCTCCGGGTAAATGGACGGCTATCATTAGTTAGGAAGCTGGGTTTCATCTGGGTGCCTGGTTGGGGTGTGTTTGAGCTGGAGGTATCAGGGGGGATCTGTTTGTGCCCAGGCCAATAAAGTAACACAATGTTGCCAGCCAATCAAGATACAAAAAGAGCCAAAAAACAGACAGAAGATATTAGAAACACCAATCAAGCAGAACACAGCAAACTCCAAGACCAATAAACACAGACCAAGACTCTCAACCAATCAGGATGAAGAAAAAACCATTCTGGCACAGCAATAAGCTGCCCCAAATTTAAATCTGAAACCACTGTAAAAGTCTAACTCACAGACGAACACTATATAGAAGCCTGATGATGGCAGATGAGATTCTTCTGAAACGTTGCTACAACTTTAAAAGCACAACTACTATGACGTGGGAAAATACCAGAACAAAGCTGAATGCCATATATATATATATATTGTGCGTGTGTGTGTGTGTATAAATAACCTACATTGTTTTTTAAAAAAGCCTAGAAATATATATATATTGAGTAATAACTTTGAGTAATAAAATGTTTACAAGAAAGCAACTAAGCTCAGAGAGCACCAAGGGGCCCCCAGACCATTTTTCTGTATATAACTTGCACAAATTAAGATTATGCATTTTAATTGCTGAAATTCTCACCTGATAAGACAGTATGTTTTAAAGTTTTTAAATTGCTTTTATAGTTTTGGAAAT
Organism: Hydrophis major; assembly: GCA_033807585.1. Taxonomy (NCBI): domain Eukaryota; kingdom Metazoa; phylum Chordata; class Lepidosauria; order Squamata; family Elapidae; genus Hydrophis; species Hydrophis major. Next base: position 15,649,047 of record CM066332.1, on the reverse strand, counting down.
GTAAGCTGACCAGAGTCTTTGATTTTGGGACGGATGGCAATAGAAATTATATAAATAAGTTAATAAAATGAAATAAACTTCAGACAGGTTTTCTTGGGTTTCATAAGCAAGCTGTAAAAGCATTTGCCCCCACTCTGTATAAGAATTTTACTTATGTTGGAAGAAATGTCCATTCTGGGTTCAGTTCAGAGGTGGCATTCAGACAGTCCTGACAGGTTCTGGAGAACTGGTAGTGGAAACTTTGAGTAGTTCAGAGAACTGGCAAATACCACCTCTGATTGGCCCCAACCCCATCTATTCTCTGCCACCTGAGTCCCAGTTGATCGGAGTCCCCGCTGATCTTTTCTTGCCCTGCACAGGAGAACGGAGGTGGAAAGCAGGTTAGTGTGGTGGGGAAGGAATGGGGATTTTATAGTATCCTTCCCCTGGAGTGGGGTGGAAATGGGGATTTTGCAGTATGCTTCCCCTGCCATGCCCACCAAGCCACGTTCACCAAGCCAAGCCATACCCACAGAACCGGTAGTAAAAATTTTTTGAATACCACCACTACTTCAGTTCCAAGTGGAGAGAAACACACTGGAAACATGGCGACTGCTTGGAAGGATGATTTAATGGAGAAGTAGAATGAGCAAGCACGATACACACACACACACACACACACATCCACACACTCTTGGGCTTTGAACTTGAGCTTCCTGTTTCTGTGGCAATGGCATGTATCCTATTAGTTGCAGTCAGACTTCCATGTGGAGTCATGTTTGTCTGAATCAAGTTTGGTGGAACCTTGCTGGGTGATGTAATGTAGAGGCTTTTGTTTTGTAGATAGGCTGGCCCAGTCTTAATGTGCACCAAATATCTGCTGGAGGCAGGAAGCTTCAGGGAGCTGCTTTGTCTTTAAAAACATGTTTTTCCTTTTCTTATCCAGGGAAATGTAATATTCTGCCCTTTTAATATTTTCTATAATATTTCATTCTTCTAGGAGAGGTGTGGGTGCTAACTTTCTTTGTGATTGTGTTCCATTTTAATATGTAATTATTTTACTCAATTTATCTATTTTTAAAGACAATGATTCATCTGGAAATATGTCATCCAAATGCAGAACAGAATCAAGAACTTTGTATAGCAACCTTTTATTTTTAGAGGAAACATTTCTGTGGTAGCCAAAACTGCTAATACTCGTCCAATCACATGAGGGCTCTATCTGCATAGTAAAAGAGAATTAAGACTTCATGCAGAAATTTGTGTATTGATTGATTGACTGACCACCTTAATTTTGAGGAACTCGAGGTGGTGCACAAATAACAGCAAACTGCTAATTTAAGTGCCGGCAATGAAAACATTTCAAGAAGCAAAAAAGCATTCCAACAGCAATGACTGAGTTTCAACGATCTAAAAAAATGAGCAAGGTCTCATCGTTCATCATCATAACTTTGCTTCTCCTCTTTTCCACTAGCCACTGGTAGAACATTGTCCTAATAACAATACTGAGAGAAATACATTATGCAAACATTCTTCATGTCTCCCACTTCAAGGTAAAGGTTCCCCTCGCACCTACGTGCTAGTCATTTCCGGCTCTAGGGGGCAGTGCTCATCTCCGTTACAAAACTGAAGAGCCAGTGCTGTCTGAAGACATCTCCATGGTCATGTGGCCAGCTTGACTAAATGCCAAAGGCACATGGAACACTGTTATCTTTCCACCAAAGTGATCCCTATTTTTCTACTTGCATTTTTACATGCTTTCGAACTGCTAGGTTGGCAGAAGCTGGGACAAGGAATGGGAGCTCACTCTGTTACATGGCACAAGGGATTCGAACCCTCTTACACCTCTTTATATTCATAAGGAAAAGTCCATGCAAACATTAGAGGGCAGCAAAGTATTAGAGTCTTTGTGCCTCTTTGGTGCCATCTAGTGGTCATGTGGATCTCTGCAGGCTCTATGTGGTAGCTCCGACATAGCCACTGTTTTGGGAGCTTTGGTATTGGAGCTTGTGTGGATCAGAGAGTGTGTAATACTACCAAACTCCTCAAAGTGGAGCTCAACCACAGCCTATCAGAGGTTCCACTCTTGGCTCAAGGTCATTCTTATTTACTCTCTAGTTCCCCTCCCACATTTTTATCACACCTAGAATTTTACATTACAGTTTGAGCAAAGTGTTCAGATGACACCATTAGCTTACTGAGCAAGGACACCTGCATTAAAACTTTAATGAAACCTTTTTAACACGATAAGTACATGAGACTTCAAGGGCTTTGTACAGAGATTCAGTAGTCTTCTAAAAATACTTTGAGAACTGGTAGTCTTCCAAAAGTACTTTGAGATCTGGTAGTCTTCTAAAACTTCTTAGCAAACTGTAGAGTGCAGAATACCACAGATCTACTTGCTACTTCAGAGCAGAGATTTGTATAGTTCTGTTCCACTTCCAATTCAAAACAATGAGTTTTTTTTTCAATTTTGCAGCCCAAAATTAGAATATAATTAGACAATTGGAGAGAAGCTATTCCAGTGTCAAGGAGGAATAAGAACTAAGGACTGTACTGCACCCATGCTTCTCCTAGAAGAATGAAATATTTTGGGAGACATTAAAAAATATAGAATATTATATTTCCCTAAAGAAGAAACTTGCTCTTCAAAAGCAGCCCTCACCTTTCTTAATAGCCCCAGAAGGACTGGACCATCTTGTCCACAAGACAAAAGACCTTCAGATCCAGGGTAGTGGGATTAAGACATGACCCTCCAGGACATAATAGGATTATCTAGCAGCAGAACTCACTGCATAGCACAATCTCCTAAGGACATTGCATCACCCAGCAAACATCAACCAAACTTGACTCAGACAAACATAACCCCACATGGCCCCATGGGAGACTGACAACAGCTAATAAAATACAAGTTCTAGGAAGCTCAAGTGCAAAGCCGATATATATATATATATGTGTGTGTATGTGTGTGTGTGTCCCTTATTCTCAACTCCATGTAGTCAGCTGCCCAGAACCTATGTGGTTCTGCTTCATCATTAAACCATCTTTCCAATCAGCCTTCATGTTTCCAGTGTCTTTCTCCTGGCTTGGAACTAAACAAGATGGTTCTTCCATCTTATTTAAACATAACCTTAGAGTTAAAAGATAGAAATGAAACAGAGTATTATCTGGTCTGGAATGCCTGATATATCTGGTTAGACAATAGACATAAAAATAATATAGTAATTAATACATGAAGATGAATGTTGACGATGCTGTAATGTTGTTGGGAAATTAAATATGTTTTTAAACTGTTGGAAAATGTTTAATAACTTTAAAAAAAAATAAACATAACTTTTAAAACAAGGATGTGATAATTAACTATGTTAGCAACAGAGGTGGGATCTACAAGCAATGTTGCATTGTAGAACAATTTTATTCTGTCACTGGTCAATTGGTTGAATGTATATCCTGCTGTAATCCACTGTTTCTTAGCTATTTACAGTCCTCTCTAAGATTCCAATTAAATAGCAACTGTGTTTTCATCATGTTAATTTTTGATATTAATTGATTACATTCTGATATGTTACACTTCTTATTGTTACAGAGTGCCCAGAGTGATATCTAAGCAGCTATGATGTTATATTTGAATTTAATAAATAAATGGTAAGAATGCTCCCATCTTCTGCAGTCGAATTTTGAAGCTGAAAGTTTGTCTCCTTGGTATTGCTGGAGTAATTTCTTTCAAGGACAGTTACATTAGACTATTTGAAATCTCTCACCTTAATGCTCTTCCAGAGACAGTCAAGATAGTGTGATGGAAAATTTCACACAAGTTTATTCTCAAATCTAATAATATATAATAGACCAAGTGTTTACTGCCAGGGAGGAAACACATAGACACACACACACACACAGAGAGAGAGAGAGAGAGAGAGAGAGAGAGGAGGTTCTGTAAAGTCAAGTTGAACTATACGTACATTTCAAGAATATTTCAAGGGGAAATAGCCTCACTTAGCTGAGAGTTTCAAGTTGGTCATTCAAAGTGACCTGGATCTGAGTGCAGAATTGTACACTGTACACTCACAGATATGACACTCACAAAGCATTTACATTCCAGAAATAATAGAAATAATTCTAAAATTACTTTTGCCTGCAGCACTCTTAATCCTCTCCTGGAGTTGAACTGCATGGAGGACCAAGGGAAATGTCCCTGATATCCGGGTGATTAAGGGACTGGAGACTAAAACAAATGAAGAACGGTTACAGGAACTGGGCATGGCTAGTCTAATGAAGGACCAGGAAAGATGTGATAGCAGTCTTCCAATACTTGAGGGGCTGCCACAGAAAGGAAGGGGTCAAGCTATTTTCTAAAGCACCTGAAGGCCAGACAAGAAATAATGGATGGAAACTGATAGTGAGAACAATCAATCAATGGAACAGAAGTTGCTTTCAAAAGTTGTGGTAGCTTCATCACTGGAGGATTTCAAGAAGAGATTGGACTGCTATTTTTCAGAAATGTTGTAGGGTCTCCTGCTTGGGTGGGGAGGTTGGGCTAGATGACCTACAAGGTACCTTTCAACTCTATTAAATCTGTTAAATCATCAGTGACTTATCAGTTGCTAAAAGAATAGTTAGAAACGAGGGTGAAAGTTCATTCTCTGAGCTTGTGGGTTGGTTTCCGAATGTTTCATTACCAGGCTAAGTAACATCAGCAGAGTTTAGGAGATGTCTGTGTTCTTCTGTTTATAAGGGCTTCAGGTATAGGTGTGTCAAGTGAGGGCCTTGTGATAGCTCAGCTGTGACTCACAGCTGAGCCATCTTGGAATAGGTCTTTGTGATGGGGAAGTTATACCAGGTAAGGGTCATTGGGAGATGAAGTGCTGGTGGTGGGAGAGTTGTGTGGGTTGATTGAGGGTCAGTGCTGTCTCTGGTTGGCTGTGCAGTTGATTTGGATTTTGAAGGGTTTGTAGGCCAATTTGTCTCTTGATGGAATTGCTTGTGGAGTGCCAGGCTTCGATGAACTCACGAGCATGATGGGTGGTAGAGTAGCTGATGATTGTTGTGTTGGTCCAATCAAACTGGTGCTGTTTGGTGTCAGTGTGAATAGAGATTAAAATTTGGGATTGTGGCATTTGACTGCGAGCTGGTATTCACGGATCCTGGTTTTTAACTGATGCGATGTTTGTCCCATATAGAATTGGTTGCAATGGTTACAATTGATTTTGTATATTACATTGTTTCTTTCATCTTTATGTATCTTGTCTTTGGTTTTGGATGTAGCCTGGTAACAAACTATTCCTAAACTAACCACAAGCTCAGAGAACCAGCTTTCAACCTCATCCTAATTCTGAGATATGGAAAAGAGCCTCGGTGGTGCAGTGGTTAGAGTGCAGTACTGCAGGCTACTTCTGCTGACTGCTGGCCACCTGCAATTTGACAGTTCACATCTCATCAGGCTCAAGGTTGAATATCACCATCCTTCCATCCTTCCAAGATGGGTAAACTGAGGACCAAGATTGTTGGGGGCAATAGGCTGACTCTGAACACCACTCTGAACATTAAAGCACTGAAAGTGGTATATAAGTCTAAGTGCTATTGCTATTCACCACTATTGCTACTCACCACTATTGAACAGTTAGAAATGTCTCAAGGAGTTTCTACCATTATTAGGGAGAGAAGACAATACATGTGAAGAATTCATGGAGCAATATGAATTGAAGTATAGAGGCAGAGAAAGGGCAGATGGTGAAGTAGTAACAGGGAATAAGGAAAACATGGAATAAGAAAAGCAAGACACAAAGAAAAAATATCTATAGAGAATTTCAGCCATCCAGGTCACAGTTGTCCCAAAGGTGCTTTTTCAAAAGGCAACTGGACTTTCTTTCTTCTTCCTTGAAGATGTTTTGCTCCTCATCTAAGAAATTCTGACTGTGGTTCAATCAGAACTGAAGAAGCTTCTCAGATGACAAGCAAAATATCCTCAAGGAGAAAGAAAGAAAGTCCAGTTGTCTTTTGAAAAAGCATCTTTGAAACACAGAGAAAACAAACTCAAGCCAACATGGTGATAATAGAACATCTTGTGTTGCTTCTGGGTGTTCCTAAAATATGCAAGAAGTTATGGCAGAAATTATTATCGCGAGGAAAAAAACCCCAACATTTTGACTTTTATTTATTACCTGGAGGCTGGTATGTCTGTTGTTCGATGTTGGCCAACTAGAATCATAAAAGAGTGCAGGTGTTTTGCTTTGCTTTTCTTCTTTAGTCAGGTACACATAAATCTTAGCAGTCATCTCATCTCAGTGGAAAGGGGATAGCAGGCTGGTTTCTTGTTGAACAACGATTTCCCCAAACAACTACAGAACAGCACAGGTATTAGGGGGATTCCAGTCCCAACACATCTGGATGACCCAGAGACTCCATTTCTAAATATTGAACTGAGAAGAATCCAGAAGAGCTCTATTGTCCCATGGGCACTAAACCTTATGCTTTGAATCTTGGTCACATGGAACTTTATGCACAATATGGCAATTATAATTCTCTCTCTCTCTCTCTCCCTCCCTCCCTATCTATCTGTCTGTCTATCTGTCTGTGTGTGTGTGTGTGTGTGTGTGAGAGAGAGAGAGAGAGAGAGAGAGAAGGGGGAGGGAGAGAGAGAGAGAGAGAGAGAGAGAGAGAGAGCTTCATGCCAGCCCCAAGCAAATGCATATTTTGAAAAGAACAATTCATCTTAAGGTAGTTATTGTGCTAAAGAATTGCTGGACGACAATGCAAAGGGTGACAGCGAGTGCTGGAATTCAGGATAAATTTACAAGTAACCCTACCACCCCCACTTCTCACCCACCCCCAAAGTTACTAGAGGGTAAAAACAGGCTTATATTGAACAGATACGTACACAGAGAATTAAAAGCAATGTAATTAGTTTCATCACATTCTGGCGCAAAAAGTATCTAGTGTGGAATCTCGCTCTCTGACAGATGTGGCAGAGATTAATTATTAGAAGTGGGGAAATACAGAAAATTCTCTAAAGGGTTCACAAAGAGCCTTTTCTTTGTTTGGAAGGGAAGGCAAATGTTTCACGAAACACAAACAAACCTTGTAAATGCATATGTAATTCAGAGCTTGCAGCAAAGTTGGGGAAATCGACTGAAGCTGATGCAAACTGGTTTGGGTTAATATGACAAGCAGGGAAATCACTTGTGAGTTGAGAATCCTGAGGTGCAGGGCCTAAAATGAATAGGCTATTTTTTTTTAATCTGGGGAGAAGGATGAGACCCAACAGGGAGTTCTTTAAGAGCAGTTTCTCAAACTCAATTTAGCCACTGTGGAAAAAAACAGCAAGGGGGTCCCTCCCAGAAGTTACATAGTGTGAAGACCTGGGGCACAAAGTCAGATAAGTAATAAGAGTCTCTTTATTATCTCCCACTTTGCCCACCTTCGGGCTGGAGAAAAACTCTCTCAGGAACAGCCTTTGACCGTAGAAAATTCAGTCCAAAACAAGGTACTCACAAACTCTAACTTAAAATCCAAACAAACCAAACTGAAGTAATTAGTTTGGCAGGGCAAGAGCAGGAATTTCAGACTTGAAAGCACAGCAAAACTCACACAGTTGGGAAGATGCCAGGAACACAGATAAGCCACGACGATACAAGATAAAGTCATGTTTGCTCCCAACAACCTGCTGCACACAGCTTGCCTTTTTTATACACTGTGTTCCCAGTTACAGTTAATGAAGGGAATCAAGGCCCTTTCCTCCCCCGTAAGCCATGCAACCCATGTTGCTCTCTTCTCCGTTCCTCCCTGCATGCCCTAGGATGAAAAGGGGGTGGGCCTGGGTCTTCTTCTGAATTCCCTCTGCCTTGCTCTACCTCTCCCCTGCTCTGCCCAGCCAGACTTTTCCCTTCCCCAGTTTCCTCCACAGCCAATGGAGCCATACTCCCACTCTCTGTCAGCTGTTCAGCATCCTCCTCTGAGTCAGATTCTGACAGGAGCATGATACATAGGTACAGATTTATTTGACATAAATAAATGAAAGGGTTTTTTTTTTTTCCCTTCCATTCAATTGTGCCCAATTCTTGGAGAAGATATGGACAAACCCTGCAAGTTTTCTTGGCAAGGTTTTGGCATTCTTGGAAGTGGTTTGCCATTGCCTGCTTCCAATGGCTGAGAGAGAATAACTCTCTCTCAGCCCAAGGTGGCTTTGTGCCATAGTTGGAACGAGATCTCATGGTATCCCAATTTCAAGGCTGTTTTCCTAAATACATGAAACTGGCTCTTTTAATTGAAAATTATTGCAGCTATGTAATATTCTTCAGTATTTATTCCAGAATGACACATAGTTCATATCTTGGAACCTGATTTTATCAAATATTGTGTATTTTAACCACTGAGCCATGGTTTACTGAATGCAGTACTGAAGGCTGCTTCTTCTGACTGCCAGCTGTTGGCAGTTTGATTCTCACCAGCCCAAGATTGACTCAACCTTTCATTCTTCCAAGGTTGGTAAAATGAGGACCCAGATTATTGGGAGCAATACACTGACTCTGAAACTCCTATTTTTATCAATATTTTGCATAGTTATTTTCTATTCAATGTATTGTTTTATTATATCAATCTAATTAGTGTTAGATAAATAATTGTAATAAGGTGTTTAAAGCACACCATATTTGATTTATTTTACAGTTGCCAACATATAACTGCACCCATTTCTCTTTGTTGATCCTGATTGTATTTCCGGTCTTTTATCTCTCTTTTTATTACTTTAGGCCGCTGACTGTTGACCGAATAAATAAATACATTTTAATTTCTTAAATATTTTAGAAGTAGGATGCCAGCTAGGGAGGCCATTGGTTCGTTAGGTAAAGAAGGAGTCAAGGGTGTGCAAAGGTGGTGAAAAAAAAATTGCCAATGAACTGAACATATGCTTTGTCTCCACTTTTACAGGAGAAAAATTGGGCCAGGTCTCTGAACCTCAGCTTCTCTTCACCAGAAGGAAACAAATTACAAATGAACTGAGCCATAGACTGGTGCAGGAGAAGAAGTGCCAGGATTTACTGACAAATTGAACATCCTGATGGCATTTGTCCCAAGGGTTATTAAGGGGCTTAAAGCTGATCCTCTGTGTGGTCCTCTGAACTGAAATATGGCCTGCCTCTCCACTCTGCCTCTGTACTTGAGAACTGGAAGGTGACCAGCATAACTCAAAATTTGAAGAAAAGCTCATGGGGAAATATAGGAAATTAGAGGTCTACTGGCTGAACATCTCTTCCAGGAAAGATATTGGCAACTGCCAATGGTGGGATTCAAATTTTTTTACTACCGGTTCTGTGGGCATGGCTCGGTGGGTGTGGCATGGCTTGATGGGTATGGCTTGATGAACATGGCAGGGAAGGATACTGTAAAATCCCCATTCCTACCCCATTCCTGGAGGAAGGTTACTGCAAATTCTCATTTCCTCCCCATCCCACTAACCTGCTTTCCAGCTCTGTTCTCCTGTTCAAGGCAACAATAGAAGACCCAGCCTATCAGCTGGGACTTGGGAGGCAGAGAATAGATGGGGGCAGGGCCAGTCAGGGGTGGTATTTTCTAGTTCTCCAAACTACTCAAAATTTCTGCTACTGGTTCTCCAGAACTGGTCAGAACCTGCTGAATACCACCTGAATACCAAACTGCTCTCTAAAAATACCAGAGTTTTTTTCAGTTAATAAACATGGGGGGAAAGGCAAGAAGTAGATATCATCCACTGAGATTTTCAAGGTGTCTTCAAAAAAGTCCTTCTCAGTAAGGTAAGCAGGCAGGGAAGAAAAAAGTAAGCCAACTATCTAAAGAAAAGATAACCCAGAACAGGATCATGAACATTTAAAAGACCCATTGCTTACTCTGTCTAGCTAACCTAGCATCATGTTTATTCCAATTCTCACTCTCTTGGATTATGTCAAGATTTTTTTTTAGAAATAAAAGGAAACAACAATACTAGGTTGTTCTTGGTTACCTTACTTGTCATCTACTACATTTCAGGAACATATGATTACTAGCAAATAGCTGAATGCAATTTTAACAATATCTAATAGGCAATGCAGTGTTAGTAGAAGTGCTGTTTTCCAGTTTTTGGAATTTTCCAGTCATAATTAAGAGACTGGGGAGGAAAGTTAATATACAACTGCAAAACTCAGCATAGAGAATATTAGGTGATCCATTAATTTAGATGCAATCTCTGCATTTAATCAAATAAACGGTTAGAAGGGACCTTAGAGATGATTTAGTCTACCCATCCATTGAAGCGGGAGACCCTATTCTACTCAAACCAATGGCCGTCCAATCTTTCCTTAAAAACCTCCAGTAATAGAGCACTCACAACTTCTGAAGGCAAGCCATTCCACTGGTTAATTGTTCTCACTGTCCTGAAATTTCTCATTTCTGGGTTGGTTTTCTCTTGATTCGCCTCCAACCATGGCTTCTTCTTCTACTGTCTCCAGATGCTTTGGAGAATAGGCAGGGGTGGGCTGCTGGGGGTTCACAGGGGTTTGGTAGAGCCCCTAGCTAAGATTCTGTGCAATTCAGAGAACCCCCCCAAATCCCACTCCTGTCTGGCCCTGCCCACCTCATGCTAGCCCTCCCAGAAGTCCCCATGTGCCCTATTTTGGAAACAAGTAAGTGCAGGGCAGACGTGGAAGCTCAGGGAAGGTGAAAAATGGGCCTCCTGGAAGCTTGGGAAGGCTGGAAATGGGCCGGTTTCTGGCTTCCAGAGAGCCTCCGCAGCTCAAGGTGGCCTTCCTGGAGGCTCGAAGAAAGCCTCCGGAGCCAGGGGAGGGCAAAAACACTCCCCCATCGTGTTGTAGGAGGCCAACTAGGCCACGCCCACCATGGCCATGCCCACCCAGCAACCAGGTGGAGAACGCTTTGCTAAAATTTTTGAAGTCCACCCCTGAGAATTGGTTAACTCCCTCTTCCTTGTGGCAGCTTCTCAAATATTGGAACATTGCTATCATGTCATCCCTACTCCTTCTCTTCATTACGACTAGACCTACCCAATCCCTGCAACCATTCTTCCTATGTTTTAGGCTTCAGCCCCCTAATCATCTCTGTTGCTCTTCTCTGCACTTTTTCCAGGGTGTCTCAACACCTTTTTTTAATATCGTGACAACCAAAACCGAAAGCAAACTTTTATAGGCATTGGTCCCAAAACACAATATATATATCTGATAATCTACAGCATTCTAAATCTGTCGTGATGCTTAAAAAGACAATAACAAGAAGAACCACAAAAGCAATGAAAGAAATCTCTTTTTCTGCCTGTTTGGCTAATCCCAAGAGTGTTGTTAAACTCATTAAAGAATGAAATGAATTTAGAGAAACCGGTCTCTTTCTTTCTCTGCCTCTTTTTCCATGTTCTCAGTAGAGTTCATTTCTACTTCAACAACTAAGCCAAGGTCACATTAAACTCCTTTCAATTTCCCCCAGTGCTCCAGCTAATGTCAATAGTAGAGCTGCCACGCAGAGCTAAAGACTGATGGTTAGACAAAGCCATTTACACAAGGCCGAGTCTTTCATCTTCTCTCTCGCTAGTGACATAAGAAAGCACTGAGGTTATTCTCAACCAGAGACTAAAACTGGCATATTAGAAAAAATGTTATTCTCCTTAGCTGTCACACAAAGGAGCCGAAGAAATGTAGAAATGTTTTTTTTTTTTCCTGTCTTGGTCATCAAGGGAGATCACAAAGTGACTTTAATAGCCTTCACTCAGAAATTTTCACATGGTTTAAGCTATTGCCAAGTCTGATATTTTCCATTTACACTTCATTGCCATCAGAAAAGAGGGGAAAAAAATCAATATACCTACCTACTCAACTGTGTCACAGGATGTGCTTATAAAAGAAGACATCAGTCTTTCTGGGCATGAAAATATACTTATTCAAATATATCTTATTTAAAATGACATAAATTGTAGAGGTTAGTCAGGATTCGATTTCTTCTAAAATAGAAGGGTTTTAAAGTATTCCCCGACTGGCTTAGGAATAAAAATCCTTCATGTTATTGATATATACAAATGCACTTGTTTTATGCTATTAAGTTAGCCCCTTGGTAGTATGCTTGGACGAGGTGACATGTAAATTCTGCAAGAGAAATATGAGGATAAAATATAGAATTTTCTTTATGGACTAAGTGTGATTAGACACACAAGAAATTTGTCTCCAGTGCAGAAGCTCTCAGTGTATATACAAAAAACAAAAACAAAAACACAGTAATATAATCATAAGAGACCAATAGGAGAAGGTAGTAGGAAAGATGAGAAGGATAATAGTAATACAGCCATACCACATGGGTAAATATACCTAGACATAGGAAAGTGTCGTGGGAATTAGGTGTTCAGTAGAGTGATGGCACGAGGGGAAAAAATTGTTGTTGTGTCTCATCGTTTGAGACACAATACCCTTTAGTAGCATCCTGAGGGGAGGAGTTGAAACAATTTATGTCCAGGATTTGACGGGTCTGTACTACAGGTAGTTTCTCAGCCCTCTTTCTGACTCATGAAGTATATAGATCTTCAATGGAAGGCAAGTGGTTGTAATTGTTTTTTCTGCAGTCCTAACTGTATTTGTTCTGTTTGGTTGCTGTACCAAATTAGACAGTTATAGTATAAATGAAGGATTGAACAATTCCTCTGAAGAAGTGTAGCAGCTCCTTGGGCAGTCTGAGCTTTCTGAGCTGATGCAAAAGAAATATTCATACATTCTTATATAATAAGAATATATTCTTATAGAAAATAAGAGCTAGAACATTATTGCCTGTTCAGAATTTAGCATTTGGCCCAAAAATTAAAAAAAAAAAGAGTGTTCTCATTCCTAAGTTCTTATTTTTATATTAAGGCAAGACTTTTTTTTTTCTCATTGGTTTGATTCAAAGGACTTGACAGAAGCTTTAGGTAGTTTAAATGCATCTTCCCTGACATTACTTGCTCAGCAATTACGTTTAATAAAATAAATTTTGCCAATTTGAGCTGAATTCCTGAGGACTTGTTTATTATTATTTATCATATACATTTGTATAACCATCCATCTCTCAATTGCAATTCTGAGTAGCACACATAGCCAAGCAAAACCAAAAGCAACAGCAATAAGGGGATAATGACAGCCAAGGACCAAACCAACACAAAAATTACCACAATGGGAGAAGTAGATCTTAATCAGACAAGACATGTGAAGGTGCAGCTTGTAAGACACACTAAGGATAATTGGTATCAAATACACATTTTATATGTTAAAAAAAAAAACGAAAGACAGCATGCCAGCAAGGTGTGATTTGGGGAACACATAGTCCAAATATGATATCAGGGTAAGAAATGTATCCTGTATTTTTAACATGTGATGAGAAGCTGAGAAATGATGAAGAACTAAGAAGCACCATAGACACTCAAGCCAAATAAATATTCTCAATATTTCAAAAAGGAAAAAAATGCTTTTCTGATAGCTAGGGGAAGACAAAGCGAGAAAGCATTAGGCAAGAAGCAAGATATAGGAGAACTGAACTAAGCCTCCAAGTTAGAGATTACAATAAAACATGTCAGTGATGAATCTCACAAGAAAAACATGAAAAAGCTTTTGATAGAAGATCAGAAATACGGTATCAAAATTATGATAAATCAGGATTACACAAGATGAACTACAGAATGGATTTCCCAAAATAGACAAATTAGCTTGAAAGAAGATAGAAATTAAACACTGAACTATTTTTCAGGAGGGAATGTAAAAAGGCAAGGAAAAAAAAGAGTAGAAAGAATATACTCACGAACTAATCCCACTAGAATATCGGGGTGGCAGGAAATAGATCAGATCTCCAATAGGAAAGTGATTGGAATAATAGTGGTTGAACCCTTGATTCTCAGTCATCCAGGTGATGATTGTCCCAAAGGTGCTTTTTCAAGAGGCAGCTGGACTTTCTTCTTCTTTCTTTGAAGGTGTTTTGCTTCTCATCCAAGAAGCTTCTTCAGCTCTGACTCATTGAACCATTTTAAGCTTCAAGGGAAGATAATGTTAAAATGCAGACAGCTTTATGTCAACTAATACAGAAGAAGACTTAGTAGCCTTCTGCTGAAGAAGCGGCATGAAAAACAATGTACCAAAGGTGCTTTTTCAAGAGGCAACTGGAGTTGCTTTGTTTTTTTCTTTGAAGACATTTCACTTCTCATCCAAGAAGCTTCTTTCGTTCTGAATGAAGTCAGAACTGAAGAAATTTTTGGGATGAGAAGGAAAATGTCTTCCAAGAAAAACAAAGTAACTCCAGTTGCCTCTTGAATAAGAATCTTTAGGACAACCATGACCTGGATGACTGAGAATCTCCATAGAAAAAGAATGCACCATTGATGAGTTACCACACTGATTCCTCATTTAAGTTTTGGTTCAGAGAGAGAGAGAGAGAGAGAGAGAGAGAGAGAGGAAGGGAGAGAGACAGAGACAGAGACAGAGAGAGTCAGTCAGTCAGTCAGTCAATCAGTCAGTCGGTCAGTCAGTCAGTCTGTGGTTTCTTTCCCAAACCCCAAAAACTTTAACCTTAGACTATCTACTATTGACCTCACCCCTTTCCTAAGAGGTCTGTAGGGGGCATGCATAAGCGCACCAACGTACCTACCATCCCTGTCCTATTTTCTTAAGTTTTTGCGGGTACTTACATGTCTGGCATTCAGCTTTGTTCGGGTATTTTCCCACGTCATAATAGTGGTGCTTTTAAAGTTGTAGCAACGTTTCAGCAGAATCTCATCTGCCATCATCAGTCTTCTCTATAGTGTTTGTCTGTGAGTCAGACTTTTACAGTGGTTTCAGATTTAAATTTTGGGCAGCCTTAAATCTGAAACCACTGTAAAAGTCTGACTCACAGACAAACACCATACAGAAGCCTGATGATGGCAGATGAGATTCTGCTGAAACGTTGCTACAACTTTAAAAGCACCACTATTATGACGTGGGAAAATACCCGAACAAAGCTGAATGCCAGACATGTAAGTACCCGCAAAAACTTAAGAAAATATATATATATATATATATATATATATATATATATATATATATATTCTTATATGTATTTCATATATTCATAACTATGTTTATACTTATACCTGTTATCTTATAATTGCTTGACAAAATAAATAAATAAAATAAATAAAAGAGAGAGAGGGAGGGAGGGAGATTTTCAATGAACAAGCAGAAAAATTTAAGGAGAACTTAGAACAAATAGCTAAACATAAAATAGATAATGGGCCAACAATCAGATATAAGACTTTATCCTTGCTTTATAATCTACAGCAGTGGCTTTGACTGGCTAGATCATGCCAGATGGGGGAACATATGGAAGCTAATGGGCGGTGCCAGAACACTTAGTTATACTTCTGAGGAATCTTTTAAACAAAATGCTACTTTGGATACTGAATCTGGAGGAACAGAAAGGAAAAGGAGGGGCTAATGTTGCCTATTGTCCCTACATCTTTCCAATTTATATGGAGATAACAAGTAGTAATATTGGAATATGGTAAAAACTGGAATCAAATTGGAAGCTGAAAACAATTATTTTGTGATCTACTGCTTTATTAGCCAAAAAAAAAAAAAAAACATATAGTAGAAAAATTCACAGTGAAACCACAACATGGGAGGAAAATCTAGGTTGATGGTCTATAAGATGAAGAGAATTGTAATGTCAGCTTGCAGGCTTAGGAGTTGATGGTGAAAAAATGAAGCAAAGCCAAATTGCTTTCTTGGACTCAGAAATAAATAAGATGACCAATATCCTGGAGAAATAAAAAGATGAATCCTAGGAAGGAAGCAGAGGGAAAAAAAGTAGACCAGCTCACGAAGGATAAAGACATTTCAATGACAACAGCCACCACAATAGCTATAGCAGTATATTTCTAGCAGTAATGGACAACTCTGGAAGCTGTACATCGAGAAAGAGCAGAGAAGCCTTTGAATTATGGATCGGAAAACTGTGACTACAGAGTCCTATGAACTGCAAGAAAAACCATCAATTAGTCCCAAACCAAATAAAAACTGACTGTTCCCTTGAGGTGATGATCTGCAAGCAGAAACTCACATATTTTGGGCATGTGATGACAGCAGATGATGGACTGGGAGAAAAGTGATTGTATTTGGCAAGTTGGGGAGAAGCGGAAGAAAGGTAAGGCAAGGCAATGGATGCGGTAGATGGATGGGATCAAAATTATCATTGGGATGTCCTTGAAGCAATTGCTAAAGGCAAGTCAGGGTGGTGAACCCTCCTGGTTTGATGGTGCCCAATGATAGACTGAAGCTCAATTTTCATTAAGAAGGTAAAGCTGCAAGGGAGTTATTGTCCATCAACTACATGCACTTACGAAGAACCGAGTTTCTTCATGAAATGTTTTGGAAAGTTGATGTTAAGCAGAAGCACCTGTTCATTTTCTTGGTGAAACAGTTTTTTTTTTTTTTAAACCCAGTTCTTTTTTGGGGGGTGGGAAGAAACATTTGATGATGTGGTTCTCTGATCTCTGCTTTGAAGTGGTACAGCTTGGCACAGTCTTAATTCTGCAACAATGCCACAAGGGCAAGAGTTGTTTGTTTGTTAGTTTGCATGTTTGTTTAAAAAGTCTTCTACTTCCTGTACAAGACTTTTGCTTTATTTATTTTTTATTTTTTTACATAAACTTTATTAATCTTTTATAACTTTAAAAAAAGTGTAAATATCTTGGCATTAACAGTTTGTGGCATTCATCTTATACTATTTTGTGCATTATTTACAAATATATGCAATTTATGCAAATGTAAGCATTTAACCTATATGTTGCTGATCATTAATTTTTTCATCATCCATTTATCTTAGCTCAATCCAGTCATACCATTTTTCCCAAATCCTATAATACTCGGACTCCTCCTTCTCTTGTAATATCGGAGGTATTTTATCCATCTCAGCACAAGTTATTATTTTTTGGATAGTCAGTTCATCTGACATATATGCTTCCAACACTGGGCATAGGGCAATTCTAGCTGCCGTTAAAATATGTAATGCTATATATTTTGTATTTCTCCTATATTTCTTTTTAAATATCCCCAATAAGAATAATTCCAGTTCTAATTCTATTTGTTATTTCAAGACTTTCGCTTTAGAAAACTGAACCTTGGCTTCCAATCTGGATCATGCATTTAAAAAGAAAAACAAACCCATGCAGCCAATCCTAGCATTTGTGTTTGAAAAACACAATTTGTGCAACACTTTACTTTCTCCCCCTGATTCATCCAGAACAGACACTTTTCTTCCAGTGATAGAATATGACTTAGGAGACATTTTGCTCCACTCGAAAGTCTTGGATTGATTCTGTAAGTATCCCTTTACAATTTGAGCAGCTTGTCTCAGATTAAGAGAAGAACAGAGTTGGAAGGGACCTTGGAGGTCTTTTAGTCCAGGCAGTAGACCCTATACATGTCCAGTCTCTTCTTAAAAATGAAGTGATGGGGCATCCACAACTTCTGAAGGTAAGCCATTTCATTGATTAATTGCTTTCAGTGTCAGGAAATTTCTCCTTAATACGTTGCTTCTCTCCTTGATAAGTTTCCATCTATTGCTTCTTGTCTTGCCTTCATGTGCTTTGGAAAATAGGTTGATCCCCTCTTCTTTGTGGCAGCCCTCAAATACTGGAACACTGCTATCATGTCACTCCTAAATCCTTCTTTTCACTAGACTAGACATATTCAATTCCTGCAACTGTTCTTCATAGGTTTTAGCCTTCGGTTCCCTAATCAGCTTTGTTGCTCTTCTCTGCATTCTTTTTTCAACGAATCGAAAGAAAATAAGAGAGTTGGCCTCTCATTGTCACCATATCCACATGTTCATTGTGACACCGGAAGCATCAGTTAGTAAGTCGTCCTCCCCACTTACAAGTATTTCAAGGTCAATTTATCAATTTAACAGCTTCATCTTCTTAATCGCGAGACTTCTGTCTCTTTAAGCCAGCAGCAAAAGTCTCCGGCTGCTAATTAAAATGGAGTTTTACTAGCAAGTACACAAATTACATCCTGTCAGTAAGTTTATTCTAACTATTGGTCATTTCTAAATGCCTTTTTAATCCCCTAATTTTTACATTAAAATTCAAAAGCCTAACTATCTTAATCATCCTTACATCAAATTCATCATTAAAAACAGGAAGCCAGATGGTATAATTTTGATTTACCGGACTTCAGCATGAATTAATGTACTGAGTGCCGATAATGAATACATCAAACCTGATATTGCAGAAACCTATGAATCTGGCATGTGAAATTAATAACATACTTTGCACAGGGAAAGCATGTAAGCTGATATAAAACTGAGGACTAATGGCCTCTTTTATTTAAATGGTCTTCATTACCTTCAATGTTTGATTTTCTTTCTTTTTTTTAAAAAAAAAGCAAAACAGAGAGAAATGTTCAGTTAGGGAAAAGCCAAAACCTTTGGAAGCAGAGGTGGTATTCAACCAGTTCTGACCAGTTCTGGAGAACTGGTAGCAGAAATTTTGAGTAGTTCAGAGATCCGGCAAATTACCACCTCTGAGTGGCCCCGTCCCCATCTATTCTCTGCCTCCCGAGTCCCAGATGATCGGCTGAGTCTTCTTTTGCTGCCCTGCACAGGAGAACAGAGCTGGAAAGCAGGTTAGTGGGGTGGGATGGGAATGGGATTTTGCAGTAACCTTTCCCTGCCACGCCCACCAAGCAATGCCACGCCCACCAAGCCTCGCCACACCCACCAAGCCACACCCACAGAACTGGTAGTAAAAAAATTTGAATACCACCACTGCTTGGAAGGAATTTGAGACTCAGATTAGGAGATTATTTAAAAGCACTGGATAAATTCTCATGAGTTATTCCCCTTAATTATCACCCTGAATTCTGTAAACTCTGTAAATATTCCTGGAAAGATGAAGATTTGAATCTTATCAGAAGTTCTTTCCTAAAATACAGCATGATTGCCACAGATTACTCTTTGTAGCTATGTTCAGCTCCTCTTTTTAGCTATTACAACTTCTGTTAAGTAGAGGTAGTCCTCCACTTACGACCATAATCGAGTTCACAATTTCTGTCGCTAAGTGAGAGAGTTGCTAAGTGAGGTGTGCCCCACTTTACAATGTTTCTTCCCACAATTGTTAAATGAGTCACCTGGTCGTTACAGTGAATCTGGCTTCTGCATCGACTTTGCTTGTCAGACAGTGGCAAAAGTGGACCACATGATTTTGGGAGTCTGCAAATGTCATAAATATGAGTCAGTTGCCAAGCATCTGAATTTTGATCATGTGACCATGGGGATGCTACAACAGTCGTAAGTGTGAAAAATGGTCATAGGTCACTTTTTCATTACCGCTGTAACTTTGAATGGTCATTAAATGATTTGCTGTAAATCAAGGATTACCTGTAGCCTGATCTGAAATTAGAAAATTTTGTTTTCTATAGGAAGGGAAATTTTGTGAATGAACACTTACAAATGAAAAATTATGAATGGATAGAGTTTCTCCTCTCTTATTGGTCCACTCTAATTTCATTGTCTTCTCAGTAATATTTGTCCCCTCCTTCAAATGTGCACTTGGATTTCAAATCATCAAGCATCATGTTTGTTTAATCCTGCATTATGTTGGAGATGAAGAAAGGGAAATCTACAGATAATAGATAATAGAGTTGGAAGGGACCTTGTAGGTCATCTAATCCAACCCCCTGTCCAAGCTATCTGACAAATGGCAGTCCAATCTCTTCTTGAAAGTCTCAAGTGATGATGTTCCCACAACTTCCAAGGGCAACTTCGGTTCCATTGGTTGATTATTCTCACTGTCAGAAAGTTTCTCCTTATTTCCAGGTTAAATCTGCTTTTCTAGTTGTGTATCCCTCACATGAAACATTGGCCTGGCCCAAATTCTTTATCTGTATTTCAAAATCATGGCATTTAGAGTTTCTGCATATCTCAAAACGTATTGAAGGTGGAGCCATGCCTGGTGTACATCTTGCCTCAAAGGTGCTTTTTCAAAAGTGAGTTGGACTTTGTTTTGCTTGAAGACATTTCACTTCTCATCCAAGAAGCTTCTTCAGTTCTTCCAAAAGAAATCTATGCAAAACGTCTTCAAGCAAAACAAAGAAAATCCAGTTGCCTTCTGAAAAAGCACTTTTGTGGCAACCGTGACCTGGATGATTGAGAATCTCCTTAGGCATTTGGCGTACATCTTGTGCGCTTCCACCATAACTGAACTCACACAGAATTCCTGTAGTAAGCATACATGCAGATCAGTGGTGGGTTTCAAATTCTTTTACCTCCGGTTCTTTGGGCTTGGGTTGGTGGGTGCGCTTTGCATGCACACAGAAGGTTCGCTACTAACCTTCTCCTGCAATCCTGCACTCTCCACTCTGTTGGGTGTCTTCAACAGCTGACACGTAGAAATCTGCTTTGTCATGTGAAGCAGCTGAGGTTGAAAAGCAAGAAAAAGATCAGTTTAGAGAGGAGGGCCAAGCAGTTGATTGTTGGAGCGAACTGGTTTGGCCAAACCGGTAGAATATTACCACTGGTGCAGATGCAAGGGCTAAATCATGGATGTGCAATGAAGTTGTTAACCAAATTCAACTTGGTTGCATTGAACTCACAGGAGCAAACTGAGGACTTCTTTTCTTTGTCCAAAGTCAACATCTTAGTGACTGGAAGCTGTCAAGGCCAGTTCTCTTCTTGAATATAGTCACCTTCTCTGAAATGACCTCAAAAGTGATGGAAGATCTCTGATTAAACAGGGATATATATATATATATATATATATATATATATATATATATATATATATATATATATTCTCCTTTAAGCATTCAATGTATCCATTCAACAGTGAAAAATATGGAGATCTGTTATCTTAGAATCATAGAAATTCTAAGCGATGGCACTGTATTAACTTGACAAGAATAAGTTAGTCCCAGTTGCAAATATTTTTTTTACTTTGGAAACTCTATGCAGCTCATTTGACAACATAAAATGAATAAATGTAACTCTTTGTGATTTGTCCATTGTCAGTGTGTTAACATGCTTCATCTGAATGTACATTAATGAAGGATGGTTGAAGGAGTTTACACTCCTGATTTAAAGAACAGAAAAACATTTTTTTCCAGTGCTATTTTTTTTCTCTTTTTCTTTTTCTTTCTGTCTTTCTTTTTTTTTTTGTTCCTTAGAAGTTCACAAGAGTAGATATACAATTATATCCGACTTGCTGATGCAAAGGAACTGAGCATTTAGTTTCTTGTCACTGTCTCTGAAATTCCTAAAGGTACAATTAGCATTTCATTTGACATAATGTTGAAAGGTTCATAGATTGATCTTCCCTAAAATGCAGCAAGAATTTTTTGAAATGCAAATTTTGACATTTATTAACTTTTATTCCAGATCTGTTTATAGACTGTAAAACTGTGCATACATTTAACTCGAAGAAGCTAAAAGGACAATGTTTAGGAGGATACTCTGTGTTACAATAAAAGTCTGTTTTATTGTTTCAACAATGAAATTTTTATTATCTCAGATTTATGATAGCAGCACAGCAGTTTTTACGGCATGATTCACAGGGTTTTATAGATATATATTCAACAAACAAGGAAAGAAATTGGACTGCAGGCCTGCTCTCAGGAGTACATTTCCCTACTGAAATAATGTCAACAGTTTTCTACCTTCAAAGCTTTGCATTTTCTAATCAATTAACAATTCTAATTGTGCAGAAACAGGGGTTGACTTTGCTCAGAGAACTGGTCAGCAAAACGCTTGCATTCTTGGCCTAAAATGTTGACTCAAACATTAAGAAGCTCATATTTTTCAAAAGGTAAAGGCAATAATGCCAACTTTTTGCTGTATTTGGGTTGCTGATTGTCAGATTGGTAGCAAAATTCATTTGCATTTTTGGTACATCTTTGCTACCATCTACAGGATATTCGGATGTTTGCAGGCCAAACATGGCACCCTTATTGTTCAGTTCATACTCTTAGTGGGTTTTATTCAGGTTGTCATTCTAGAAAATAATCCTGGTCAGTAAAAAGCCAGCAAATTGTGCCAAACTAAGAGCAATAAGTTAGAAAAGGGCGTTGCACACTGCATGTGTGCTAGTGTGGTGCCTGCCAATGGAATAAGGGTGGAACTAGCAAGTTTCTTTGCCTGTCAGATCATCCAAGGAACATCTGGAGGAAACCAGATTGAATTTACACACAGAGAGAGAAAGAGAGAGAAGGAAGAGGGAGAGGGAGGAGGGAAAGGGAGCGAAGGAGAGAGAGAGAGAAAGAGAAAGAGAGAGTAAGAGAGAGAGAAGAAGGAAGGGAGAGGAAGGAGAGAGAAAGAGAGAGGTGGGAGGCGGGGAGAGAGGGAGAGGGAAGGAGATAGAGTGAAGGAGGGAGGGAGAAAGAGAGGGGAGAGAGGGAGAGAGAGGGAGGGAGGGAGAGAAAAAGAGAGAGGGGAGGGAGGTGGGGAGAGAGGGAGAAGGAGGGAGATAGAGAGAAGGAGGAAGGGAGGGAGAAAGAGAGAGGGGAAAGAGAGGGAGAGAGGGAGAGAAAAAGAAAGAGGGAGAGGGAGGGAGGGAGAGAGAGAGAGTTCCAAACTCATTAAAAATTGTCTCTCTTGGTAAAGTCCGATTCTTGAAACACACTGTTGAGAACTGAAGGATTTTGCAGAGCTATTATTGTTGCTTCATAAAATCCTTGGCATCACTGCATTAGATTTCTTAGAACCTCTGTCAGCCACAACCAGCCTGGCCAGCTGTTGGGACGATAGCAGTTAAAATGCACAGCTTTGAAGCAATTTCTGAAAAGCCTTAACAGAGTATAACCAAGAGCCCGGAGCTCTTCTAATCTAACCCCTTGCTGGAGTAGGAAGCCCCATATCATTTCAGACAAGTGGTTGTCCAGTCTTTTTTTGAAAGCCTTCAGTGATGGAGCACCTACAACCTCTGAAGACAAGCTGTTCCATTGGTTGATTGCTCTCACTGTTAGCAAATGTCATGCAGGGTGGGTTGATACTGAGGCTTAATTTGGTTCCTGGCTGTGTTAATTTTATCTATTCACACAGTACACAGAATTACAGATTAACTGTACTACCACAAAAACCAACAAAAGGTAGTATGCCCCCTACAGCCATACACTCAACAAAAACAAAAAGAAAGTAAATCAATCCTGCAAGTTTATGTCTTTCAATCTGGTCACAGTTCTTGTAAGAATTGTGCCAGTGTTGCCCAGAGTAATAATAATTTTTTTAAAAAAAGAAATACACAAAACTGGTGGATAAAAAGTGAGAATTGATCACAGGCAAAAAGGTTGAATTCTTTTCCCAAGTAAAGCAACTTCAGTGGGAGTCATCTTTTTGGCCCAAATATCCTTCCCCAGTGTTTTTCCCTCCACTATAACAAGAAAAAACATGGATATGTGGAACTAAGAAACTTCAAAACAGATAAGGATCCTGTTCTGTATTGTTCATTAGCATTCTTGTAGATAACCGTTCTGATTGGCTAGACACACGGCTACATGATTGGCCGAGCAAGCGGCACGGATTGGCCCATTGCGAATCCCCCGCGATTGGAGGAAACCGATCACGGGAGATTCAAAGCGGTGTCATTGGTTGCAGCTTGGTCGGGAAATTCTATATAAGCCGCCGCATACCCTAGCCAAACCGAGTCGATCTCGGGACCAATAAAGAGCTGAAAACACGTCACTGACTCCTGAGCCTTCCTCCGGTGCCTACACAACAGATCCTGAGTTAAGCAATCTCCTTTCCTAAATATTCTCTTCCAAAGTTGGTATAAAATGAAGGAGGTGCTTCCATGCCTTGATCCTGAAAAAATGCAACCAACATCCAATGTGCAGCTGTCTTTCAAAATGTAGTACTTCTGTTCCAGTACTTTTAAATGTATTGTGATAAACATGACTGTGATAAAAATTCCTCACGAATTTGTCCTTTATATCATTTATTATCACGGGACCAGTTTCTGTGTTGTTAGGCTGTATTGGTAGCAGTTGCTAGGGATTCAGAATAAGAACATCTAAGTTTTGGGCTTATCAGTGGATAATACAAGTCTGTTAAATTTTACAGGCAGTGTAACAAAATTTAGCTACAGCACGTTGAAGGAGTCTGAATCATACTGATTTGACAACAATAACTGTCTTTAAAAAAAGACCAGAGTTATAGAGGGATATCATTAGAGGTGGACTACTGGGGGTTCGCAGGGGTTCGGGAGAGCCCCAGCTAAGATTCTGTGCAGTTTGGAGACCCCCAAACCCCACTCCTGGCTGGCCACACCCACCCACCTCTCGCCTCCCAGGTGTCCCCATGTGGATGCAGGTAAGTACAGGGCATGCATGGAGGCTCAGGGAAGGTGAAAAACAGGCCTCCTTGAAGTTCGGGAAGGCTGGAAATGGACCTATTTCCAGCAGAGAGCGTCCAGAACCAGTAGAGGCCATTTTCACCCTTCTGGAGGCTCAAGGAAAGCCTCCAGAGCCCGGGGAGGGCAAAAACGCCCCCCCCCCACGGTGATGCAGGAGGCTGACTAGGCCACACCCACCCAGCAGAGAACTGGGCAGAGAACCCTTTGCTAAAATTTTTGAAGCCACCCCTGGATATCATAAAACATGAGCTAATAGTTTCAACAGCTCCTTGTCCACAGGAGCAGAGGCTCAAATCATAGGGGACTTTGGGGTATGTCCCCCCCCAAAAAAAAATCCAGCTAAGGCAGGGGTGTCAAACTCAATTTCATTGAGGGCCAATCAGGGTTGTGTTTAACCTCAGGGGGCTGGGGTGGGCGTGGACTGCTTTACATCAATCATGTTGGAGGCACCTATGAGCACTCTGCCAGTGAAAACAGGCTCCCAAGCTCCGTTTTTGGCTGGGATGGCCTCCTGCAGCCTTTTGCTGTGAAATTGGCCCTCCTGAGCTCCATCTTTTTTTTTTTTCTGGCAGAGACACCATGGGCCAGTCCTTTGCTGTTTCCAGGGTGGCCCACGGGCCAGATCTAAGCACCCTGCAGGCTGGATCCAAGCCTTGAGTTTGACATCCCTGAGCTAAGGGCGAGAGTATTGTAGCATGCTGAAGCTAGCACTCTTCAGAATTTGAAAAATTATCTCACTAGTTTCTGAAAAAGGAGCTTGACTGCTGAGGAAAACATTCTTTGGTAGAGCAGACTGGCCCTGTTAGGTTTTCAGGTCTTAAACACATTATATAAATCCACCAGATAAATGCTCATAACACCTCCCTGGAGTGCTACATAGTTTTGGTTAAAATCTTGGATTTTGGTTATATAATGCAAAGCATTTTGCAAAGCTTTTCTCCTGATGAGTGATACATGCATTTCTGAAATGACATAAATTACAAACATTCCATAGATTAGCAAACTCTAGTTCTTTGGTGAATAATTAGCTGTCACTTTGCATGTTCCTAGAACTGAAATTTATATGCCCGTTAAAATCCATGGTGAACATCTGGCAGAATTGAAAAGATGGGTCAGAAAAATTGCTGATGATCTGAAGCTAATTGTTCTTCCTCTAGATTAGCATCTGTGAGTAAATTATTCAGACAAAAGAAAAAATAATTCTTAAAGATTTACTTGGTATATATACATTTTTAATATAGACTGTGTTCTTATTTGCCTTAACTATAAAATGTCGTCTTCTTCTTGGCAGCTGGTCTGAATCAAAAACCAGGAGTTTGGTAGCATCTTTTATGGCAAACAAATTTGATTCCAACATATCAGCTTTTGTGAATCACAGGTCACTTCTGTGGATGCTGATGAAAGCTGATATCTCTAAAGAAACCTTACAAAAACTTACACTTGTGAATAAACTTTGTCAGCCTGGACTGCAATCTTGAACTCTTAATGGAATATTTAACTAGGCCAAAAAAAGAGACTCTGTTCGATGGTCTAATAGCACATAGGGTCAACATCTTTCATATTACCATAATTGCAATAAAAGGGTCATTCAAAGATCAACCTATATATTGCAAATACTGTAGACATAACTTTTCCAACGATACATTTGAACTGAATAAATAATACACATGGCCCTATTAGCAAAAAGAAAACTACTTTATTTTGAATCACTTTCTTTTTTTCCCCATTTTGACCTCTGTCTCCTCTCAACTTCAAGTGGATTCCAGTGATTTGATGTCTACACATCTCATGGCATAAATCTTCAATCTGGCATAAGTCTTCATTTTGACATTCAGCTAGCACTTATTTCACTCACTATATCTAAAAAAAAAACTGTGCAGAATGTTCTCCTGTCTGCCAAAATCATTTCATTCTGAATGTTGTTTTTGGCTTTTGGTTTATTTGAATTTTTGGTACAAATTTGTCAGATTGAATGTTGTTAACCAGTTTTCACCAAGCCTGTTTCTTCCTAATAGATGGATTTTGATTTATCTAATGTACAAGTCAGAAGCCCCCTTTTGGTAAATTGACATTTGAAATTAGAGAACAAGAAGATAAACAATATTACGAGATATGGGATTTATTTTATCAATGGTTAGATAAAAAAAAATGGAAATGATACATCTTAGATAACTATAATATAAGGATAATAGAATTATAGAGGTTATAACATAAGGATGTATTAATATTGGATGGATTTAAGATGGTATTGAATGCTATAATATAAATTAATCTAAAATGTTGAATGTCTCACATAAAATGATGGAATAATAGTTATGGTCAAATAAATGATTAACAATGATAATAATACACACACACACATATATGCATATACTAGATGGATAATATGAGAATTTATACAAACTATAAGTGAGGACTATGGAGATGAAGCACAAAAGACTTGTAACCAACCAACACACTGTATGCAACTGAAAGATGGATTTATGTTTTGTTTGTCTATGTTTGTTTAAAATAAAAATTTTAATTAAAAAAAAGAAGCTCTCTTTTGCTCATAATCAACGGATGGAAACTGGCTTTCTTCAGCTATCTCTAAACTTATGTTTTTTTGGAGGAGCGGAGGGCAGGGAAGCAAGTTGATGTCTCCCAGCCCAAAGCAGCATGAAATCTTCAGGATGAACAGATTTGCTTTCTGATATTCTATACAATCTTCTTTAAAGCTGTTCACATTAACGGCACATTCATTTCTTGTGCCAATGAACTCCACTGGATAGTTAGATGTGAGGAATGGAAGTGGCGTGGCAGCCTACCATTCACCTACCATTCAGAAGGCTGAGAATTCAATCCAGTGGATTTTTAACTACTGGTTCTGTGGGCATGGCTTGGTGGGCGCAGCAGGGGAAGCAGTGGTGGGATTCACATTTTTTTACTACCGATTCTGTGAGTGTGGCTTGGTAAGCCTGGCAGGGGAAGGATACTGTAAAATATCCAGTCAGAGGTGGTATTTGCCATTTCTCTGAATTACTCAAAATTTCCACTACCGGTTCTCCAGAACTGGTCAGAACCTGCTGAAGACCACCTCTGAGGGGAAGGATACTGCAAAATCTCCATTCCCTCCCCACCCCACTAACCTGCTTTCCAGGTCCATTCTCCTGTGCAGGGCAACAAAAGATGACCCAGCCGATCAGATTAGATGGGGGCTGGGTCAATCAGAGATGGTATTTGCCAGTTCTCCAAACTACTCCAAATTTCCACTACTGGTTCTCCAGAACTGGTCAGAACCTGCTGAATACCACCTCTGGTTTAATCCTAGGTAAGGGCAGATATCTCTATCTCAGTGTGCAAAGAGAAAATATCTGCCAAGAACTCCATGTTGGCGTCAGGAAGGGCATCATGTCAGTAAACTCTCAGCTCCATTCAATCACCCTGACTCTAGCTCAAATTAAGGTATTTACAGGGTCATACAGAGTAAAAAATAATAACTCTCTTGTAAAGAATGACTTTTTTTTCTCTAAATCTCCTTTCAATCAGCTTCATCAGATGACCCCGATGGAAATTACAAAGGATTCAGAACTGAAATTGATTGATAGATGGGAAAAAAATGTCTACATCTACGAAGTTATATAGAAACCCTGAGGAGTTTAGTTTGACATTTTGGAACTCATAAAATGGAGCACCCAGAAAGAAAATCTTAAAAACCATAATTACTCTTTGTGTAACTGATTCAGGATTTCAACCGTATAGTTTAGCATACATTTCATTTAACTGGAATTTGTAAGCAAGGCATACGTGTGTCTGCAAAAGTTGGTTAGGAAAGGCAACCTCTCAACTTTACTCGCTTGCAAATACTGAATGAAAGACTGTCTGAACTTTTTGCATCAGTAGCAAGGAGTAGTTGGATTATTTTTATATAAATGTTTCAGCTCTGCGATACAAGTTGCATAATTCTCCGACGAAGGCTTTGTAAAAGCCGTTTCAAAATTATAAACAGATCTTTTGTAATAAGATCCCGCTCATTTTTCTGTGTCACTGAAAAGACAAGGCAAATGCTGATTAAAGCAATTAAAAGTTCCCTTTGCTGAAAGAGATGTGCTCAGACAATTCCTATTTTGTTTGTACGTCTCTTAATAAGCACTAGTAAACTATAATGCAATCTGTCATCAGTTACATTTGTAGATTTCTCTACCGCCAGACCATTTTCATACTTAATTTTTCTGCTTTATATTCAAATTAAGGGCAATTTGTTATCCATAATTCCCTCCATGTTTAATTAAAAAATATCACCACCACAAAAAGATGTTCAGTGCAGATTCATGGTGAAATAGATGTCCCTGAAGAGCTGGGATGACCTTGTGATGAGGATCAACAACCAGAGAGTGAAATCTGGCCAGCACAGTCTTTCCAGATAAAGTAGAAACTGTGAGATTACCCACATGCCCTCCAGACAGGTGTTCTTTGTGAGCAGAGGGGAGAAACAGATGTTTTTGCAATTGGCTTGTGAGCTGAGTGTGATGACCCAGGGCAATGACACAAAGGCAACACAGTTAAATAAGCAAGAAGAGTCCCTTTAATTATCTCCAACTTTGCCCCCAGTGTCCAGGTTATCTTTGCCTGGAGAAAAACTCTCTCAGGAACAGCCTTTAAGTGGAGGCTGAAAACAGTCTGAAAACAAAGTACATACAAACTATAACTAAAAATCAAGCAAACCACACTGCAGTAATTAACTCAACAGGGCAAGAGAAGGAATTGTAGCCTTGAAAGCACAGCCAAACACACACAGTTGGGAAGATGCCAGGAACACAGATAAGCCTCAATGATACCAGATAATTCACAATTTGCTTCCAGTAACTTTGCTATGTGTAACTTCCCTTTTTAAACACTGTGTTCCCAGCTGCAGCTAATGAAGGGCATCAGGGCCCTTTCCTCCCCCATAAGCCATGCAACTCATGTTGTTCCCTTCTCCATTCCTCCCTGCATGCCCTAGGATGAAGAACGGGTGGCCCTGAGTTTCCTCTGAATTCCCTCTGCCTTGTTCTAACTCTCCCCTGCTCTGCCCTTCCCAAGTTTCTTCCACAGCCATTCCCGTTCCCTGTCAGCTGGTCAGCCTCCCTCTCTGAATCAGATTCTGACAGGGGCATGACACTGAGTATTTGTGAGTTGAGCATTTTCAATCAGCATCATAGCTGCAATAGATGGTCAAAGGACAAGTTTACAAATGGGTTGGGACAATTTGAAATAATTGGATGATATATATAAAAACCTATCTGCTGCCTTGCTCACACACACACATGCACACACACCTCAGTGAGTTTAAAGGAATTCAAACCCCCAGCAGTTTCAAGATATTTCGTTACAACCAGCAGGTCCAGTTGCCACCTCAGTAAGACTGGAGTGATACAAGAATTTCTCGACAAGGCTCAATCCACAAAGATGCAAGACGCAAGTCCAAACATGAGTTTGAGAAGCAAGATGCACAAAACAGGAATACAAAGCAAAGAATTGGACATGTTCCAATTTTTGGGGTGGGATTAAATAGGTAATGCCAGTACAGCCCTTCACAATGAGTGAGGCTGCCTCCTTGTAAGTAGCCTGGCTGACCAGCATTGCAACTGTTTCCTCTTCATGTCAGCGTTCTGAGTAATGCATCCACTAGAATCAGAACTCCAAGGCAAGTAGAACATGTTTATGGGATACATCATATTGGCACAGCTAGTGAAAACCAACTCTAAAAGTTTCTGTGGGTTTTTCACCTAATTAAAAGAGCAAATATTTCCCTCCCGGTTACTTTGTCCAATGAAAATAGCTGGCAGGCTTCTTGGTCACTTTTCTCCTTCAACTGCCACCTATTGGGATGACCTTGGTTCCCACAAGAAAAACTTTTTGTTTTGACTGGTAGCCAGTCTATCTACGTCTCCCCTCCTTTCCCCCACTCAGAGTTCATGGCAAGTATGAGGCAGCAAAAGATGGCTTCAGCTGAGTTCACTTCAGAGTTGACATTCTGCCCTGCACATCCTTGGATTGGGAGGAGGTGTGGACTCCACTTTCTCATCTTTGCTGACAATCATCAGCTGCTCTTGTTCCTGCTCAAAGCTACCAAGCTAACCTGCTGCAGCTGTGGCTCTCACAACTCAAGTTCAGCCTGCCACCCATCTGGTCATTCCAGCTGTGGCTGGTCTATTAAAAGAATCATAGTGATTGGAGTCTGCAATGAAGGCTTTAAAAAAAGAGAGCTGGAGCCCTCTGCTTCCTAGTCCAAGTCTCCCCATATTCCTGTACTCTCCTCCCCAGAGATAACAGATCCTCCCCCTCCTCCCCCTTTTCCTCCTCCTCCTTCAAATTCACATCTGAAGAGGAGACATGAAGTATGTTCATGACACCCATAAGTGTAATATTCAGATCTGGGCATCTTTTCCTAGGAAGGAACCTGGTGATTGTAATATACTTTGCATGCCATTTTTTTTTAAAGCCTTCATTGCAGACTCCAATCACTTTGATTCTTTTAAAAGTAGGTAGAACATTTCTGCAGCGAAGCTCAGGAAACAGGCACTCCTTATCTTCAATGCCTTTTTCGATCCATCAGCCAACAGCTTTCTTTTAAAAATTATTTATAGTGTTTACAGTGTTTATAGTATATGGTGTTTATTGTGCTCAGCAATAAAGCCACGCTCTACTGAATTTTATCTAGAATGAATGTGATCAAAGTGGAAAATGGAAAAGAAACATATTTTAAAGCTCATCGATAGACATTCATTTTTGTAATTAATATCGAAAGAAACTATAGAGCATTGAAAAAGCAGTTATGATCATTTTCTCCAGTCTACCACACTGCAAATATTATACTTAACTAAAAACAAGTCCAGGGCCCAGAAGCTTTATTCCTGCAAGAGTCAGGTCAGTAGTGTTTATACAATTGTATCATATAAGTGAGTATTTCAGTAACCAATCACATTACTATTTAGAATACTATTAAGAATACAGGCAGCTGGACTTGTAATGAATCAATTTGAGATGGTCCCTGCACTTCTATCAATAGCTTTCACCATTGTTTTCGTGCATGTGTTTTTCTGATTCTCAGCATGTCCTCTGCCACTGAACTATTAATTTATTCACTCCAAGAAATGAAGTGAATTATTTTATATTACAGGTCATATTCACTAGCAGATCATTTCAATACTGACTACATCTCATTCACTCCCTTTGCATTCCCCAGCCAGCTTTCCTGCTTTTGAAGGTTTATAGGTGGCCTGTGGGATATGTTTGCACTATAATCCCAATAAAGCACACATTATGTTTTCAATTCTGCCAACTTCTCCTACTTTTAGTACCCACAGGGTTTGGTATTTGGTCTTACGATAAGCACAGATCCTGAAAATGTTTTTTTTTTTTTTTTTTTTTTTCTTCTTCTTCTTCTTCTTCTTCTTCTTCTTCTTCTTCTTCTTCTTCTTCTTCTTCTTCTTCTTCTTCTTCTTCTTCTTCCTCCTCCTCCTCCTCCTCCTCCTCCTCCTCCTCCTCCTCCTCCTCCTCCTCCTCCTCCTCCTCCTCCTCTTCTTCTTCTTCTTCTTCTTCTTCTTCTTCTTCTTCTTCTTCTTCTTCTTCTTCTTCTTCTTCTTCTTCTTCTTCTTCTTCTTCTTCTTCTTGCTATTATTATTTCATTAAACATGAACCTCAGTCAACTGAACATTTAAAAACGCATTACATATATCATTGACTGGTGCTGATGGTTGGTACAGGTTGCTGCCAGCATCCTAGGTATCAACCAAGCATCTTCTTAAAACGTATGACAATGATGATGATGATGATTTTCACAATATAAAATATGTTGAAACTCTAAAAAGATATTGAAATTCTAGAAAGAGTGCAGAGAAGAGGAACAAAGATAATTGGGGAACTGCAGGCTAAAAGATATGAAGAACATTACAGGAATTGGGCATGTCGAATTTAATGGGGAGGGAAAGGACCAGAGGGGACATGATAGCAGTGTTCCAGTATCTAAGGGGCTGCCACAAAGGAGACAACCTATTTTCCAAAGCACCTGAAGGCAGGTCAGGAAGCATTGGATGGAAAGTAATAAAGGATAGAACCAACACATTTGTCCCAGAATGTTTTATAGTCCCAGCATGTTTTATAGGCATGAAATGAAATTAAGCCCCTCCCCCCAAATTAAGGCCTATATTAAAACATGTGAAATGGGGGGGAAATGGTGGTGGTGGGGACTTGCCATTAGGAAGTACTTTTGTTGCACACCTGGATATGGTGCTGCCTGCGTTGACCCCGATACGAAGTGCCCCACCAACATCTGAGGTCAACATCCAAGCCATCGCCGTCCGCCCGCCCAAAGATGCAAGGATGAGGGGGAATTAAGTCACCCCCCAAAAAAAGATGGCCTAGCCATTTTTTCCGGACTCAAAAAAAAAAAAAAAGACCCGGCCTTATTATATGAGAAACACGGTAGCATCCTCAAAGCTTTACTCCCCCAGAAACTGAGAAACTACTGAGAACAAAAAGACCCCTGTGCTCCTAAACTTCGCTGCTTTTCTTCACTTACCAGACTTAGCTTTCCATCGTGTTTTCAGGGCTGTCCTGCCTGTTATCTTCTCTTGCTAGAGATACTCACTGGAAGATGGAAAACGTTTTAAGATGGCTTCTCTCTCCCCAAGCAAACAGACACAAAGCTCAACGGATGGGTACTTTCCAACATCTCAGTGATATTTCCAAGGGCTTAGTGTCAGGTCTCCCTGTCTGCATCTCATTTTAAAAACCTGTGCTGGGAAAAGAAAGGAAATCTGACTTACTCACCCACACTGCACCTCTTTCACAGAGGACCAAACCCATCTTCTGCTCGGGGCATCTACCCGATAACCTGGTTCATTCACAAGGGCTATTTTTTACTTTTTATTATTCCATAAACTCTTCTCCTTCCTTGCTACTTTAGAAGCTTCAGACCCAGCCACCAGGCGGGTGAGCTGCTCCACATCCCACCCACCCTGCTTGTGAGATGCTTCGCTGCCATTGACCTCACCACTTCTCCTAAATAGCCCGAGAAGGGCAACAAAATTGTCAATTAGATTTGCGGTATGCTGGACTCAGCCTCACTTCCACTTGACTGCATAATCATGCATATCTTTTCCTATATCGGGAGCTGTTCAAGCTTATAATAACTAGGGTTCAACAAGTCTGAAATGCTTTTTCTTGACGATGATATGGAAATTGTTGATATGCTACAGAATTATTCAGGGTCTCGGCAAAATGTCACACCTCTGAAGGCTCAGACAACATGGAATAGCAGGAAAAATATCAGCACTAAGGAGAGCATAAGACCATCGAATGTGAGAGTGGGATCAGATCATGACCAGGTCCCATATTATCATGCTTATCCCTCACTGATAGATTGGAGGGTTCAGCCTGTTAGATAGATAGATAGATAGATAGATAGATAGATAGATAGATAGATAGATAGATAGATAGATAGATAGATAGACAGATAGATAGATATACAGACAGATTGATAGGGATTAATCTATCTATCCAGGTAAGGGACACCAGACTAGCTCGTTTCCTGGGATTACCTACAGTTCCTTTGTCAAGTGCCCAGTTTTGTGCACTTGATCTAAACTGTATTCGTTATTCTGTTCTAAGATTTGCTATTCTTATAGATTTAACTGGCTTTTTAATGATAAGGAACTTTTTAAAAACAACAACAATGTTCTCATCAGAATAGGAGAGTTGCAAAGGCCCTTGGAAATCTTCTAATCCAGCCATCTGGTGCTTTGGAGAATAGTTTGACTCCCTCTTCTTTGTGGCAGACCTTCAAATATTGGAAGACTGCTATAATGTCAACTCTAGTCCTTCTTTTCATTAAACTAGACATACCCAATTCTTGCAATCATTCTTCATGTATTTTTAGCCTCCGGTCTCCTAGTCATTTTTGTTGCTCTTTTAATTCTTCTAAAGTAAATCTACACAAATGTTTTTTTTTTTTTAAAGCAAAGTTTTTTCAGAGCCTTCCAAAAACCTCATCTATCTTCAGCATATAAAACTCTGGCTTTTCTATTTATACCAAAAAAAGAAAAGAAAGAATTTATTGCCAGCGCCCATTATTTTATTGTTTAAATGGTTCTCGTTCATGTTTCATTTCAATAATATTTCCCCAGCTTGTAAAGCTTATGTTACATTGAGCTCCTCTTTAAATTCACAATGCATAAAACTGCCAGGTGGAGTACATTAACAGATTGAACTATAAATCCTGCTGGTTGGGTTCACATACTGTAAAATATTGCAATTTTCCTCAGATCAAAGTTTGTACACTTATTGTCTCAGGTAATATCATTGAACTCAGACATCATTTTTCCTCCAAATGCCCAAACACGATGATTTACACAGCACTTCTTACACTTCAAGAAGCCCCAAAAAGATAATAATAGTTTGCATTTATGGCAGCAAGTGGGCCTTTCAGAATTAAGCCCTTCATCTGCCAATTTATTCAGCGGGTAACTTATTGACCCAAACAAAACCATTCTGTTATTATTATTTTTTGGACTCATAAATCTTGGATGCAAACACCTGGAAAGTCAGAAGGTGGCAGCACAGAGGTACAAACAATTCTAACTCTTAGCTGTGATCCGGAAGCTCTAGCAATTCTCCATGGACCGTCCAGAAAAGATCTCAATGCAGAAAGATAACCAATTCCCTGTAGAGGCAAAGAGGAAATCATAACAGAATTATACTATAGGAGGTTTCCCAGCCAGCCATAGATTAGCTCCAAAAAGGGAAGACAATTCATCCAGAAAGAGAAGAGAAAAGAAACACAGCTGGCAAGATTTTGGCTGGTTGAGATCCCTGGCATTTGATCACCCAAAGTTACTCAATCCTGAGTCTCAAGCTCTTCTACATTTATTTGCAAATGTAATCCTTCTCTTTATGCTCAAAATCCAACTCTCCCTGTGCCTTTGTAACTTGCAAAGGACTTGTCCATTCATTGTGATCCAGTTTGTATACTAATTGTTCAAACTAACAATGGTTCTCTAAAGCACCGAAGTCTTTAGAAATGCTTTTGTTCCTTTCAGCTTATTGTTTCAGGCTAATGTCTATTCTGTGGGGGTGTTTATTCAGCTTCGTTTAATTTCTTCTTATGACCTGCGAGTTTCACATAGTCATTCCTGGTTAATAGTGCCTTTGGAAAGCATATTTTCAGAGCCCAGCACAATAAGTGCTTGTCGCAAGGCCTTGACAGAAACTGAGATATGGAAGTCAAATGGCAGCTATTGATCTGGCTTGGTTCCTGGCCTGGAGTCCAGAGCTAAGTGTGATCTTTTATGAGATTCTGCTTTTGCCATTGTGAAGAAAAAAAGAAAGACCAGAGCAGTCAAAATTGAGTTCAGTCTTAAAATAGAAATCCTCCAAATGTCAGGAGATAAAGCAGATTGTGTGTGTGTGTGTGTGTGTCTTCATCTAAAGTCATAGCAGGAGTATTTTTATTTGAAATGTGCTTATACTGAGACTCTGGAAAGAGTACAGAGAATAGCAACAAAGATGATTAGGGGAATGGAGACTAAAATATGAAGAATGGTTGCAGGAACCGGGCATGTCTAGTCTAGAGAAAAGAAGGACTAGGGGAGACATGATAGTAGGGTCCCAGTACTTGAGGGGCTGCCACAAAGAAGGGTGGGGTCAACCTATTCCCCAAAGCATCTCAGGGCAGGATAAGAAATAATCAATGGAAACTAATCAAGAAGAGATCCAACCTAGAACTAAGGAGGAAATCCCTGACAGTTAGAACAATTAATCAGTGGAACTGCTGGCCTCCAGAAGTTATAGATGCTCCATTATTGAAGGTTTTAAAGAAGAGATTGGATAACCATTTGTCTGAAATGGTGTAGGGTTTCCTGCTTAAGCAGAGGGTTGGACTAGAAGACCTCCAATGTCCTTTCCAACTCTGTTATTCTGTTATATCACAGTTCAATACGAGACTTGATATTGCCTTGTGAAATAGGTTGGCTGCAGAGAGAGGGAACAAACAGCCCAGGGGTGTTCCACAGTCAAGGGTCTCCTTGGTATGAGTCCTGTACCTGTCAGGATTCCAGCAATTGCCCCAATTAAATCATGAGTCTCGAGTCAAACTTCAGAAGGATTTATTGGGAATTAACATGACCAGGACTGCCTGGGTGTAGCCAATTCTGAGACACCTAATTCATTGTCACCCTTGACCCTGGTTTTCTCTCACCCCTTGGGTGTATCAAAATTCATATTCTCCAATGAGACACATCCATAGCCAAGAGTCATCCATCATGCTCTCCAGTTAGATATTTGCGCGGCAGAAACTTCAGTCACCTAGTTACTATCTTTGAAAAACTATTTATAGAATGCACCTTCGCTTTCCAAGCTGCAGCACTGCTCTTTCAAACCCCTTTCCCCCCTCCCTTTCTCTTGGCAACTCTAAAAAGACCATAGAAATATTTTATGAGTTGACATTCGGCTCCTCTCACTTCTTGAAGATGACCTGTAGAACACAAAGAAGGAAACAAATTTATTGGAGCTATAGGACTTAGGGTTACAAACCCCCACTCCAGGCTTGGTTGGATTTTCTGCATGGTACCTTGTCACAAGGCGATCAGCTTGGATGTTCCTACTCTTTATCCAAGATGCCTCTGATTACTGCTACAGGTAGTCCTCAACTTACAACCAGTTATTTAGCACCCATTCAAAGTTCCGATCAACCTACCTGGGGTTACTTGTGACCTGGATTCAAAGTTCCAACAGTTGTTGGTAGCTTAATTGTACTCAAGACTGGACATGTTTACAAGTGTTTTCAGCATCATGCAGTCATGTGAATGTGTTCAACAATGGTCTTGCCCAAACATGGTATTCATTTCTGCTTTTTGGCAAAACCATGCCTGTGGTGAGCCATTGGTTTGCTCAGTGATCATAATGTTCATTTAACAACTGTGGCAGCTGCTTTATGACTGCTCCACTCACTTAACAAAAAAAGGTAGTAAAATCTTTTTGACTAACCTGCTTTAAAATCATCATAAGTTATGACTGCGATTTGTAGAAAGTTAGCACCCATTCCCCACCTGGAAGAATGTGTTGTGGTTTGCCGGCAGCAGGTATAGATGGTTGAGGTCTCGGAGACCGAGGACTCAGATGAGGGGCCTATGTGTGATGCAGGGATTGGGCCAGGACCATCAGGGAGTGGAATGCTGCCTTCAGAGATTGTGGAGGCTGGCAGCAGTGATGAACAGGTCCCTGAGGAGCCCTTGCCCAGTATGCATGCACACAGGGCTGCTCAAAGGAAAGAGCAGCTGCAGCAGCATGGGTGACTCAGGAGTAAGGCTACAAGGTAATGGCCCCTCCCTTAAGGGATAAAAGCCAGCTGAGAAACTGGAGTTCTTTGCAGGAAGCAAAGTAGTTTTTGCATGCAAGCTTTGTGGATGTTCAGAATATCTTGGTTGGTGTTTGGAGACTCTTTGTGTTTGAAATATTTCTCAGTAACTTTATCTAGTGCACAACCTTGGCAAGGCTCATTTTTATCAGAGACAATTTGTTTGAAACAGCCTTTTAATCGTGAAGGAGTGGAATTTGTAAAGAATCATTAAAAAGTTTTGCTGTTACTGTGTTTTCATGTTTGTTTCCTTGGAACAAGGTTTGGGTCAGAACAGAATGAAATATTTTGAGAAATATTAAAAATGACAGGATAAAATATTTCCCCTAAGAGGAATAAAAATCTTAAGGGAGACAGAGAGCCCCAGCTCTCTCCCCCCAGCAGATATTTTGTGCCCATTGAGAAAGATTGGGCCAGCCTATCTACAAAACAAAAGACCTTCAGCTCCAGGGTGATGGGCTTAAGACACAACCTTTCAGGATATAATAGGATTAACCCACTACCATCCAGCAGCAAAATCCACTACATTGCACAATCTTCTAAGGACATTGCATGACCTTCCAAACTTCAACCAAACTTAGCTCAGACAACCTAGAGAGCCAGCTGTGACCCCTGCAACATCCAATAGAAAACATGTTCTTGCACAGGAACAGAAAGCTCAAGTGCAAAGCCCAAAAGAATGTATAAATACCCCCCACACTCAACTCCATATGGTCAGCTACCCAGAATCACACATGCTTGGTGGTTCTGCTTCATCACTAAATGGACCCTCTTTCTAATCAGCCTCCAGCCTCCATTTTGTCTCCAATGCCTTTCTCCCAGCTTGGACCTGGACCTAGATATTTCTTCCAACAATTGGGAAGGCTCCATTACTGTTATAATTCAAGAGTTACCTGTATCCCATTGTGGCTGTTTTGGTGTAAGGTGAATAATGAATCTGATGCAGTGGCCATGTCAGGCCTTAGAACATTCTGTCATGGAAGACCATTAAGAACTCTAGAAAGTTGAAATAATTTCCCAGAAAAAGCCAAAAACAAAGCAGACAGTGAGAAGTAGATCTCCTTGCACTTGTTTCCAGTCTACCAAAACATATCACTCCAGAAAATGCCATTTTTTTAAAAGTATGTCACGTGTTAGCCAGGGATCACCAAGATGGCTGGCTGCCTCTGTGAAAAGAATTTTTCAGGTGGCATTATCTTTACCTTTGGGATGAATGAATGCCAGTAGGCAACCGGGGAAGGCTCCTTTCTTGTCCCTACATGGTTTATTCACTCAAGGAATCAAGCTGCTGACCTCAGCAGTGTGCAGGCACATCTTACCATGTAAGCCACCTCAGCCCCCATAAAATGCCTTAATTGTCTTTAAAAGATCAATGTCCTCTGAACCTACTGATCCTGTATTTCTTTCTTTTCCAAAATTGATCATTTAAGAAATTCTGTTTATATATAGCACCACACAGAGCAGGCAAACAGTCATCATGTGCTTTACTGCTCTACTATTTAACTGTAACAGGAAACAGGAAACTCTGCTTAGGAATAAAAGAACATAGAATATATACCATAGATCCACACTTGTAAACATTGCTGTCTACTAGCTAAATACTATTGTAGCTGTTGCAAAAATAATAATAAATTTCAGTGATGAATTCCAACAGACATTCATGTATAGAATTTTTTTAACAACTAGATATCATGAAATGCAATTTCTTTTAAGTAAGCAACATGGACATTATATTTCCTCACAAAAATATTCTCTCTCCAGTACAAGCATTATTTAAAAACAAAAAACAAACAATAAAATGTATTGACGTAATGAGCATGAAGTGTTTTTATTGCCACTTATGATAATTTGTATTTCAAAATACACGACTATACTGTGTGAAAACATTTATAATTTATATGTCTGTATAGCTCTGCATTTCATGCATAGAACTTCAAATAGTGTTCCCATTTCTGAGATCTGTTGCTTTTTGTTTTTGCCATTCTTAAATGCTTCACCCAGTGTCCCTTTTCACTTCAAACATCTAAAAAAATTGTTCATCAATTGGTTGAATTCAATATTTGTTTTTTGTTTTTTCTTTCCCATCCTTCACCTGGTAATCTTCAAATGCTTCACCAACATTTGATCTCTCAGTGTTCTTCTTAACTGTGACTAAATCTCATGCTATCCACTGTACATTAATGGGCGAATGCCATCGTAATGTGAATCTTTGTCCCACAGACCTCATATGCTAGTGAAAAGTAATTAGCAGTTAATGAAAACAACTGGCTCATTAAAGAAGGAAAACCTCCCTGGAAAGAAACTGAAGAGGAAAGTGAGGTCCAAATACTCCTATGGCTTCCTTTCTCTCCCTTCTCCCCCCCCCCCCGCCCGGTCTCTCATCAACCATGCAACATGCGGATGATAATTTCCGATCAATGTGTGAATAAGAATAAGAGTGAGGCATTTTTCTTTGTAATATCTGAATCAATCACCATGTCTGCATGGGCTTGAATATAGAAAATGTACATGAATCTGATCACCTATCTTGGCCTGTTTTAATCTTAACATTGATCCATTAAATGTTTGCTGGAATGCATCCAAGGCCATTTTTGTCAAGCAGTTCTTAAAATATTCGCATTCTTTATCTATTCATAGACTTGCAGGAACAACGTGTTCTCATGCCATCAAATCACCTAACAGTATTTTTAATGAAGTGCACTTGAGTTGTAAAATACTCCCAGTGTTGATGCTTGGACTGCATTAATCTAGTTTATGGCTTGATTGGTGGCTGGAACAGTCCAGCCCAACCTGAACTTATCAACAGTCCAGACAAAACAAAAATGCCAAATTCATAATAAAAAGAAATAAACATTTGGAATAAACCCAACAATGACTAAAAGGATAAGTCACACTGTCTCATCAAAGGCAGCTGTGTCTACTCAAAATCTGGCTAAGATGCTGAGCTTGTCGATCAGAAAGGTCAACAGTTTGGCGGTTCGAATCCCTAGCACTACATAATGGAGTGAGCTCCCGTTACTTGTCCCAGCTTCTGCCAACCTAGCGGTTAGAAAGCATGTAAAATTGCAAGTAGAAAAAATAGGGACCACTTTGGTGGAAAGGTAACAGCATTCTGTGCACCTTCGATGTTTAATCATGCCAGCCACATGACCATGGAGACCGTCTTTGGACATCGCTGGCTCTTTGGCTTTGTAGCAGAGATGAGCATTGCCCCCAGAGCCGGAAATGATTTGCAAGTATGCACGAGGAGAACCTTTACCTTTAGGAGCTAACTCACATTTTTTCCAGGAGAGATGAGACTTCTTTTTTCTTCACATTCACCAATATAATGTGTGTGTGTCTGTGTGTGTCTCTCTGTGTGTGTGCTATATATCTATAAGATCCACTCCATACATTGAACATTCTCACTTCTGGGAAGAAACACTTCTTTGCATGTAGCTCCAGAGATTTTCATATTGAAGCATAAGGGATGTTGATAATTTGAGATCACCGATGATAAGAACTTCCGTAACATTTCAAAAACTGATTGAGGAGGGGGTTGTTCACATCTTCAGCCATGAATCACCAAGACCTGAAAAAGTGAAATGATGTGAAATTGATAGACATTGGTGAATGAATTGGCTCAGTTGATCATACAGCAACTGAATCATCAATGTGATGGAAAGAGGACACTGTGTTTAAAAACTCCTTAGTGAACCCATGAGCTTTAAATACAGGCACTTATGTGTCTGACCATGTATCATATGAAAGAAAAATCTGAGATGATTCTTTTAAGAAAATCCTACTATACTAGTTAACAGTTTTACATTTCCTAAACTCCCCCCCCTCCCCCCCCACACTTTTTAATATTAAACTTACTGGCTTGTAGCCTTTCTCATTGTCAAAGTTGCACTGATGTGTGAATCACTAACTGCTTGCTGCCAGGCACTTCTGACTCTGTTGAAAAATTAATGCAGGGTAGATATTAATAAAGAAAAATCAGACCAATCAAACCAAAGTTTTAAATCTGCATGGAGCGAAAGTAGCCTCCAACATAATTTATTAATTGTATTTACAGACTTAGCCCCTTTTAAATGAGACTCTCTTTTGAATGTTCTGAACAGTAATCCAAACACTTACAAAATATGGATCAAAATCACATTGTCTTATTCGCTTTTGGTCTACAATGAATCTGGCCAAATGAGTCATTCTCAGAAATCCATTCAGAATTCATTCAGTCCAGAAGTATTTCACGAGATGAGTACTACACTCCTCTGTTCACAACAGAATACCCTATATCACCAGGCTTGAAATTTTGGGCTTGGACAGCACCGTCTATGGTTGGACTTAAGCCTAGTACACAAAATTATCTGCTACAATGTCCTACCAGTCAATGACTACTTCAGCTTCAACCGCAACAATACAAGAGCACACAACAGATACAAACTCAATGTAAACCACTCCAAACTTGATTGCAGAAAGTACGGCTTCAGCAACAGTGTGATCAATGCCTGGAATACACTACCTGACTCTGTAGTTACATTCTCTAACCCCCACTCCTTTAACCTCAAATATTCACTATTGACCTCACCCCATCCCTAAGAGGTCTGCAAGGGGCATGCATAAATGCACCATCATGCCTACCATCCCTGTCCTATTGTCCCCATTTATTCGTACGTATTCCTGTATTCTTACTCTTGTTTATACTCATGCCTATAATCCTGTAAGTGATTGACAAATAAAATAAATAAATAAATAAATTCTCAGCCCCAAAGTCTCATCGCAGGAATTTCAGAATTTCCTGGGACACAGCTCTTTTTAATTTCTTTTTTGCACTCCCACATGTTCCTTATAATTGCAAGACAGGGGGCACAATCCCTCACAGCAGTTGGGATGGTATCACAGCAATGACATTCGTTTGAGGATGTCACAGTGCAAACTCTGCAATTACCTCCTTGAATTCCAGCATCTGATGTAAGTATGTAAATCATGGATGTGGCTTCATAATATTTTGAAGAGCATTAATCTTCATTGTTTTCTCCTTGTAGACACTGAGACCTAGGGCTCCTGCCTCTCGAAGTTAATTTATTCAGCAGAGATGGGCAAAGTTTTAATTCTGTTTCTGGAGTTTAATAGTGGGTTGATTGTTTGTTTGACTGAACATATGATGTCACCATCTACTGAGGTCTACCAAAGTCTACAATAAGACATAAATTAAAAAGTAATAAAACTCATCAATTAAAATCAGTCTGAGGCTAGAATAATATAAATAGGTCATGTAACAAGAAGGGACCTATTGGGGCAGGTAGGTTTGGAGGTTTTGGATGTTATTCTCTCTCTCTCTCTCATCTTCCACTTCCCAACTTTAGACAAATTAAGCTTATCTAGCATTCCTTATTTAATTAGTTGGCAGGAAAATGTACTTCCCAATTTCAGTGGTTGCTGCTAAATTTGTCAGTTCTCCCTGGGTTCCAAAGTCACATAAAAGACAGCTGTGAGCCACCAGATTTTCCAACCTTGCTTACAGCTGTGGAATAAATTGTGTCAAGGCAGGGGTGGGATTCAAATTTCTTAGCAACCTATTCTGTGGGAATGGCCTAATTTCTGGGTGTGGCTTGGTGATAATGTGACTGGCTGGGCATGGCTTGTATGTAAATATTATAAATATTTATGTGAATATTGATTTTTTTATAAAAAAAAGAGTAACTTTTACCCAAAACCAGGCAAAGCAGACAGGCAGACTGAGTTGCTCGCAAAATCACAGATTCACTCAGAGATCTACCTTTCTGCAATCTGCTTCCTGAGTCTCCACTGAAAAATAGAAGCTTCAATCCTAAGGAAGGTTCAGCTCTGCTTTTAGATTAGCTAGAAAGCAAGAAATCCAACGATTTCCTGCTTTCTAGCTACTCTAAATCTCCTGGCACAGCAGAACAGCTGATACTTGGAGGAAAAAATAGCAACTTACCAAACACAGGCAAGTTTAATGGTGTGCATGCCAAGTAAGGAGTGAATGGGTGGGAAGGGAAGGGGAAGGGCCAACCAGTGGCACGATTTGTCGGTTCTCTGAACTGGGCAGAATCATAACAATCGGTTCTATAAAACTGGTTCGACCAGGTAGAATCCCACTCCTGTGTCAAGGCCATGCTTTGGAGGTTGCCAGTGTCTGCACACAGTCTGACTCCCATAATGCAGGAGTTTGTAGGAGTAATGGCAATGTGTGGGGCTGTTCAAAAGGTCTCAGGCAAATTCACTTCTATTCTAAAACATAGAACATAGAATAATAGACTTGGAAGAGCCTTGAGATTTTCTCAAGCAGGAGACCCTGTATTATTTTCAGACAAATCTTTGTCCTATCATTTTCTCCTTAGTTCTAAATCATTTTTGTTTGGTAAAACTACTATAATTAATATATATATCCCTCCCACTCTCCCTCTTCCTCCCTCCCCCCCTCTCTTCCCCCCTCTCCCTC
Organism: Hydrophis major; assembly: GCA_033807585.1. Taxonomy (NCBI): domain Eukaryota; kingdom Metazoa; phylum Chordata; class Lepidosauria; order Squamata; family Elapidae; genus Hydrophis; species Hydrophis major. Next base: position 15,604,905 of record CM066332.1, on the reverse strand, counting down.
CCTATCTATATCTAAAATCTGCATCCTGTGGGAGAATGCAAACATTCATTTTTATTTTCTTTAAAATGGCTATGATAAATAGCTAAATGATCAGCTAGCTAGCTGATAGCTAGATGGATGGATAGATAGTTGATAACTATAGATAACTATATCTAGATAGCTATAGATCTATGATGGCAAACCTATGGCACGTATGCCGGAAGTGGCACGCAGAGCCATTACTGCTGGCATGTGAGCCCTCACCCAGAGCAGATCTACTGCACATGCATGCGCCGCCCACTCGCCAACTGATTGTTGGGTGTCTGGCATACATGCATGGGGAGCAGGGGATGCTTGGAAGACTCATACGCATATGCAGAGATGTTCAGCACGCGGGGGGAATCACATGCACATGGGGGCCTGCGTGCATTGGTTTCTGGGTGCTGGCACACAAGCGAGCACAAGTGTGCACACAATTTTCAGCACAGGAGCCCAAAATGATTAGCCACCACAACTATAGATGATTGAGAGAGAGAGAGAGAGATAGCTTGATAGATAGAAAGATAGATAGATAGATATAGGCATAGACATAGACATAGACATAGACATAGACATAGACATAGATCTATCTAAAGTGTTTGTTTGCACTCTCCCACAGGATGCAAATTTTAGATAGATACATGATGATAGATAGGTGGGTAGGTAGGTAGGTAGATAGATAGATATAGTTGAAAGAGATGACATAGCTCTATCTATTATCTGTCTGTCTGTCTTCTCTGACTATCTACCTATCCGTCTATCTATCTATCTATCTATCTATCTATCTATCTATCTATCTATCTATCTATCAACTATCACATTTTAAAAACACATTATCTGTCTGAGGGGAAACCAGGGAAGGGCAAATATATCTGCCTGGTCAGTTTTGCTTACAGATATTCCCTTGCAGGTATGGTAAGTTGACTTTCTCTGTGCTAGAAGTCATCTCATTGATTATCTCGAGCTAAAGGAAATGGCTTATGCATCTTTTGTACAATATAACAAATGTCCTTTTGCATTATAATTGAACGGTGATTGTTGTGTTCAATCAATGGGAAAGGTTAAAGGAACTCCTCTGCCAGCATTTTTAATGGAGCAGTCGATTAAGATTCACTTTAATCATTCTGGCTGCTTGGAATTAAAGCAACAAAGACCATCAGGGTCCCATAATTACCAGTCCTTCGGTAGGTTTACACTGCTTTTCATGCAATAATAAATTTTCCTATAATGCACAATGTGACCAGGTTAACTTGCTTTGTTTGCAAAGCTAAATATTTGCCTTAATTGTCTCATGGATAAGAAAACCTTGTGATTAGGCCTGTATAAATTCAGCTGAATTATAAAAGAGAATTCTGTCCCCAGAATGAATCAGCCAAATCATCAGGGTAGCCGTGTTAAATCATTTTACCATGGTGGTCTTAACCCTCCAACACTGGTGGTCTATTTCACTTTATTGAGCACAGGGCATCCGCCTCCCTCTCAGACAGCTGTAAAGGGTCAAATATATTACTCTAATCTCTGTTCAAAACAGAGAAAAGGTTATTATAGAGAAGGGTTTGGCACACGGCAATGAATGAAAAAATCCACATCAGGGAGATGGGTACAAATCACTCTCGGACATGGCCTTTAATGTCCACCCTGCATGGAATTCTTAAGTGGTCCCTGGTAATTTTTTCCTTAAATTTCCAAAATTGATCTCATTTGTTAATTAGTCCAGACCTTTAAAGGTCTTACTATAAATAGTTGAGGCATTGTTTTCAGCCTATGCCTTGATCTTGATCGCATAAGTACAGAGGTATAAATGGAGGCTTGATTAAAGCCAAGGTAATACTTTGAATTTCATTTGCTATTCCTATCACTGTTTTGTCATTGGGTTTCAAATCCAGGCTGACAAGGTGTTCAAAATGTGCTCCATCTCTATCTTATTATTTTAGTTATTTATGAATTCTGGCTCAGAATCTAGTGGAAATATATTCTTTTTTTTTTTTTAAGTGTTATTGGTATATTTGGGTTGGGAAGCATTTTGGCACAGAAGAAAGCACTTGTCCAAATAAGTATTTAAGCAGGCAAGCATTTTTTTTTTCCAGATTTTGTTCTATTGTACTTTTCTAATTTATTTGATTCTTTTTTGTTAGTTTTTATTGTTTTTTATTTTTATTTTTTTGTTTTAAATATGGTTTTACACTGTGTAAACCACCTCGAGTCGCCATGGGCAAATAGGCGGCAATATAAATTAAATAAATAAATAAACTTTCTGCAGAAGTCTCAGTGAGTGTTCTAAAAAATGCCATTCAATCCATTGGTGGGATTCAAAAGTGTTATGTATGTAAACAGTTAAATAAAAGCAAGCTTGGGGTAAAGTGCAGGGTTCTGGCCCTGCACTTTTGATTGGGTGTTAAGCGGCTTGAGCGGATTGGTTGGGTTCAGAGAATCCGATTGGCCCTTAATGAAGGACTCTTATTGGTTCTGGAGCTAGCGTCTTACAGCTCCCTATTGGTTATTTCACATTAAGGTCACATATATAAGGCAGAGTTGTTGTTGTTCACTCTCTTAAGTCACTATGTAATAAAGAGCTGAAAGTTCCCCAACTAAGATTGTCTCCAGTCATTTCACCCATGCCTGAAACTATATCACTGGCGACGAGGGTGGGATTTGGAGACATCTGATCTTAAGGAACCGGGAAGAAAAACAGAGCACGTGCCAAGACGACGCCACCAACGGACACCATGTCCAGCGGCATCGTACCACCCGCTCCGTTCGATCCGAACCAAGAGGATTGGGAATCCTACATAGATCGCTTCCAAATGTTCCTTGAAACAAACAACCTGAAGGACGCCACACCAGCCAAGAAGCGGGCGCTGTTCCTGACGTACTGCGGCCCGGCTGTCTTTAAAATGGCAAAGGCACTCACGAAACCTCGAGAAGTTAAAGCAATGAGCTGGGACGACCTCGAACCTCTCCTGAGAGACCATTACGCGCCAACCTTACCTACACTCGTGAGACGCCATGAATTCTATCAAAGAAGCCAGCGAAAAGGAGAGAGTGTGGCTGACTTCGTGGCAGACCTCCGACACTTGGGAGGCCTCTGCAGGTTCGCAAACTTAGATGAAGCACTGAGAGACCGCTTAATTCTGGGATTAGATGCGCTAGGCGTGCAAAGCAAGCTGATAGCGAAAGGCGACATCGACCTTGCTGACGCCATCGCCGAAGCCACTGCTGGTGAGGCGACCAAAAAGTCCGCGGCGCAACTACGGTGAAGCCGAAACCCAACGACCCCACAGACAGGCGACATCTTACCCAGATCAGAAGGGCAGCTAGCGACAACGCACTATGAGGACCTCTCTTCGTCGTCAGACAGCGACGAAGAAGGGGTCCATTGACTGCGGTCTGACCGGGACCCTCGCTCTAAACCCTCACGCCCTAGCGCTGGTTGCGGGGCAAACCATCCCAGGGCAGACTGCAAATTCCGTGATGCGATCTGTCATGAGTGTGGAAAATGAGGCCACATCAGTCGAGTCTGTCGCAGTTTACCGGGACCAAGTCAGGCCTCAAGGGGAACCAGCTCTCGCCAATCGGCAGGAAACCGTCCTGTAAGGCGAGATCCAGCAAACCAGTCCTACAGATATCGAGCATTGCAGAAAGAAGAGGCCCACCATACTATCACTATAGGTCACGCCTCAGCCATGGACGCTAAGAAGATTCGAGTCACAGTAGCCATAGAGAACCAACCTTGCCACATGGAGGTCGATTCCGGATCATCCCTCTCGATGGTGTCGTGGAAGACATTAAAGCAACTCATTCCTACCATCCAACGCCAAGACCTTCGAATGCAACGTCTCATCCTTAAAGACTACCAAGGGAATCGGATCCCTGTGGTTGGGTCTTGTCGAGTCCGTGTCTCGTTTAAAAAGCATACGGCATACTTACCTCTAACGATCATCGATAGGGACAGGCCTAGTTTGTTGGGCCTCCAATGGTTTGCGCCACTTGGCATCGAAGTAGCCGGCGTGAACCGAGTCGGTGATTGCGAGTGGGAGGAGGACCTTATTACTGAATTCAGCGATGTCTTCGCAGATCATCTGGGCGAGTATAAGAGGACCCCAATTTCATTTAGCCTTGACCCTAAGGTTGCCCCGATCCGTTTAAAGCCCCGTCGAGTGCCATTCGCCCTTAAGGCCAAGATAGATGAACAACTTGACAAACTAATTAAACAAGGGGGACTGCAACCCATTGATCATTCTCCATGGGAAACTCCTATTGTAACCCCCATTAAACCGGATGGGTCAATCTGAATCTGTGGGGACTACCGGGCCACTCTAAACCACGCCCTCCAGCAGAACGTGTATCCAGTGCCGGTGGTACAGCACCTCCTTCATTCCCTGGGAGGTGGAAAGGTTTTTGCTAAGTTAGATTTAGCTCAAGCCTATCAACAATTGCCCGTGGACAATAAAACAGCCCAAGCTCAAACGATAGTAATGCACTGAGGTGCTTTTAAATGTACCCGATTGCAATTCGGGGTAAGTGTAGCCCCGGGAATATTCCAAAGTTTAATGGAATGATTATTGCAGGGAATCAAGGGCGTCGTTCCGTATTTTGATGACATGTTAATTGCAGCTCCTAGTAAAAAAATTCTACAGAATCGTTTAAAATGTGTTTTTAAGAAATTCCAAGAAGCGGGATTGAAAGTAAAAAAGGATAAATGTCATCTGTATACAGACAGTGTTGAATTTCTAGGTTATCGCATTGATAGTCAGGGTATCCACCCTACTGAGAGTAAATTAAGGGCGATAAAAAATGCTCCCAGACCCCGTAACAAAACAGATCTCCAGGCATTTTTAGGCCTTATTAATTTCTATAATGTGTTTTTACCACATAAGGCGACTTTGGCTGAAACGTTACACCAGTTATTAGATAAGAAAGCATTATGGGTTTGGGGTTACCGGGAGGAAAAAGCGTTTCGAAATATAAAAGATTTACTTACATCTGATTCTGTACTTATGCAATATAATGAAACATTACCATTGGTTATAACTTGTGATGCCTCACCGTTTGGGGTGGGTGCTATTTTGAGCCATGTGCTGCCTAATGGAAACGAGGCCCCTGTTGCATACTTTTCGAAGACTCTTTCTCAGGCAGAATGTAACTATGGACAAATAGATAAGGAAGCTCTTGCAATTGTGTCAGCCGTAAAAAAATTCCATGAGTATGTATATGGAAGGATATTTACCATTGTAACTGACCACAAACCTTTACTGGGGATAATCACTGGGGACAAACCAACCCCCTATATATTGTCCCCAAGAATGACTCGATGGTCAGAGTTCCTGGCTGCTTATAATTATCGATTGTTACATCACCCGGGGAAAGCCATTCCCCACGCCGATGCACTCAGCAGAGCACCGCTACCAGAAACTCTCGACGATCCGGCACCAACAGTATCAGTGTTACAAATCGAAACGCTCAACTCGCCCCTATGACCGCTCGAGATATCACGAGAGAGACCAGACGAGATCACACCCTAGCTCGAGTCCTGGGCTGGGTAGAACATGGATGGCCATTGGACCAGGTCCCAGATGACTTCGTGCCATTTAAAACAAGACAGAATGAACTTTTTTCACAAAAAGGCTGTGTCATCTGGGGCGATAGAATCGTCATTCCAGAACGACTCCAAAACTCGTTGTTACAAATTTTGCACGAAGGACATCCCGGGATCGTGCGGATGAAAGCACTCGCACGGAGCTACGCTTGGTGGCCAGGCATGGACCGACACATCGAGCAATGGGTCAAGGCCTGCACCAAATTCCAACAAACCAGCAACGCACCGCCAAAAGCTGCACCGATTGAATGGGAAATGCCACGCGGGCCCTGGTCCAGAATCCACCTGGATTTCGCAGGGCCGATTAAAGGACATACATTACTATTGACTGTCGATGAATACTCTAATTGGTTGGAAATTCATCGAATGACCCATACAACCTCCGAAGCTGTCATTAAAGTCCTCAATAGACTCTTTGCAACTCATGGATTGCCGGACGTCCTGGTGTCCGACAACGGACCACAGTTTACAGCGCTAATGTTTGAACAGTACCTTGCTGATAATGGCATCTGCCATGCGCTCACCTCGCCTGCGCATCCTGCTACCAACGGCCGAGCGGAACGCATGGTCCAATTTGTAAAAAAGACTTTGCAAAAAGTGGACTATGATAATATTGACGAAAAAATAAACCGCATTCTACTTCTACAACACATCACTCCGCACAGCGTAACCGGCAGAACTCCCGCAGAACTTCTCATGGGGCGAAAACTCCGTTCCCGCCTCGACCGATTGCACCCTGCTTACGAGCCAGAAAAGCCTGCAGGATCCAGCGGACGCTACCGTACCTTCAAGGTAGGCGACCCCGTTTATGCAAGAAATTTATCGGGCGACCCGGTTTGGATTGAAGCAACGATAATACGCGAGACTGGGCCCAAATCCTATATTGTAAAATGTGTTGATGAAAGACTGTGGAAATGACATATTGACCAATTACGGTCACGACTCCTTTCGGCCAGCCAGCAACTCCCCTACGACCAAACTGAGGGGGGGGGGGGAAGGAATGGAAGAAGACGACATTCCAGGGAACCTGTTCCAAGAGAGCGATGAATCTAGTGAAACTCAGGAAATGGAGCAGGAGGAAGAATCGTACACTCCAAGGGAAATCACACCAGAACGAGAAGCTGAGCCACTACCAAACAACATTTTACCTCAACAGGACTGCACACAGCCAGTCCAAAGAAAATCTAATAGACCCAAAAAACAACCGTCCTATTTGAAGGACTATATAACCACACCATAACTGAGGAGCCAGGGGGAAGGGGTGTTATGTATGTAAATAGTTAAATAAAAGCAAGCTTGGGATAAAGTGCAGGGTTCTGGCCCTGCACTTCTGATTGGGTGTTAAGCGGCTCGATTGGATTGGTTGGGTTCAGAGAATCCGATTGGCCCTTAACGAAGGACTCTTATTGGTTCTGGAGCTAGCGTCTTACAGCTCCCTATTGGTTATTTCACATTAAGGTCACATATATAAGGCAGAGTTGTTGTTGTTCACTCTCTTAAGTCACTATGTAATAAAGAGCTGAAAGTTCACCAACTAAGATTGTCTCCAGTCATTTCACCCATGCCTGAAACTATATCAAAAAGTTTTTTGGGTGTGGCTTAGGGGGCGTGGCAGGGGAAGGATACTGTAAAATCTCCATTCCCACCCCACCCCACTAACCTGCTTTCCAGCTCCGTTCTCCTGTGCAGGGCAACAAAAGAAGATCCAGCCAATCAGCTGGGACTCAGAAGGCAGATAATAGATGGAGGTGGGGCCAGTCAGAGGAGGTATTTGCTGGTTCTCTGAACTACTCAATTTTTTTGCTACTGGTTCTCCAGAACTGGTCTGAACCTGCTGAATACCAGTTCTGATTCAATCTGACTTGAGGGAATAAAGTCTGATCCCTATCAGATTTGAAGAGATAATACAAATGGCCTACCCTCAAACTTCACAAACCATTTGGGCCATTTAGGAAATGTCTTCCAAAAGTACCAGAGGACATGGAGAAAATAAACAGAGAAGGGATGTTTATATACATTTTCCTTAATTTGAATGTTTAATAAAAGCAATATATACTGGCCAAAGACATCAACAATTCCTTCCTGTTGATGAAACAGCTTCCATCATTACTATGAGGAGCAGTGAGTCTCCTTATCTTCTAAAGATCTTCTGCACAGACTATATTTTTCCAAGGGAAGGTCATTCTAAAACAATTCATAGTCCTTTGGAAAGTGAGCGGTCATCATTGAATCTGACATTTTCATTTTTTGTGATGTTTTGACTACTACCAGCTGCTGGAAGTGACTTCTGACTCCAGAGGTACACAACTACAATGAACAACCAAACACAAATATTTGGAGGTCCAGGAACTGTGGAGAGAAGAGAGATTGCACAGTGTTGGTTTTTACACTTGGATCCCTTAATTTTTCACTGTTCAGTTACACCCAGAGCTTTCAGATTCAGAATCAGAACTGAGCTGAACGGGACCTTGGAGGGCTTCTAGTCTAGCCCCCTGCTCGAGCAGGAGACCCTATATCTGTGATGGCAAACCTATGGCATGCGTGCCACAGGTGGCACGCAGAGCCATTTGTGCTGGCATGCAAGCTGCAGGCAAACTTACCTCACTGGGCATGCGTGTGCCTCACAGCTGATTTTCGGCTGGTTTGAGGCCTTTTTCGGCCTCCCAAAGGCTTGAGGAAGGCTTCTGCAGGCTTTACAGGCCGAAAATTACTCCTGTTTCATCACTTCTTGTTTTTCCGAAAATATCGGAAGTGACGAAATGGGGCTAGTTTTCGGCCTGCAAAGACTGCAGAAGCCTTCCTCAAGCTTTGGGAGGCTGAAAGAGGCCTTAAACTGGCCGAAAATCAGCTGTGAGGCGCAGTGCAGGTAAGGGGGCAGTGGGGGTAGGTGGGTGGGGAATTACGTGCGCATGCGTAGGGGGCATGGGGATATGCATTGCCTTCTGGGTGCTGGCACACAAGTGCGAGCGTGCAAGTGCGTGCACAATTTTTGGCACAGGAGCCCAAAAAGATTAGCCACCACTGCCCTATATGATTTCAGACTGTCGTGTCCGCAAAAAGACGCTCAGAGTCCGTGACTATCATTCAAGCTCTTTATTAAACTGTTGTGAACCGAACCGGCGAAAAGGAAAAAGCCCGCGGCTTTTATTCTTTTCGCTGCGGCGGCCGCGGCCAATGGCAGCGATTCAAGTCTCCCGCTCTTGGAGCGAGCCAATCGCGGGAGACTTCAATCGGGCCAATCAGCGCGGCTCGCCTGGCCAATCAGAAATCCCCGCGCCTTAGCCAATCAAGGCGCGGGGATTTCGAGTATTCAAATTCAGGACAGAACACCCCTCCCCTCTTGGTATGGTCCATCACGTAGCGTAGTCACGCAGGTAGGCGGGGCTCCGTCTAGTCCTAGTTGACCTGCGCAACTCAGTTTCAAGCTGTACCTCGGCCGGAGCGGTCATCTTTTTGGCTGCTCCTCCCTCTGTGTGAACCGGCTGGATGATCAGGCCGGTTCGTTCTCCGTGGCTCCCGCCTGGGCCTACCGGGTCGGTTGAGCTGCGGGTTTCGCCGCTCCCGCTTGGTTTCTCCGAGTCGGTTGAGCTGGCCAGGTGGTTCTTCTCCGGAGGGGACTCGCGATGGCTGCGTTCCGGTGAGTATTTTTGGATTTTTTCTTGCGCTATTTTATTCGGGTGTTCCCTCCCCCCTTGGTTCGAGTCTTGGGGGTTGAGGTTTGTTGCCGTACGTGACCGGAGCTGGTCGATGTGTCGTTTCCAGGCTCTCCCGTCGGTGGTTTGGAGCCGGTACGACCGTGGACCGGTGATTTGAGTGATGACGGCTGGGATCCATAGGGGGTCCCCCGTCAGATTTTTGGCATAAACTAAGTCACCGGGGGCAAATGTCCGGTATTTGGAGCTGGAGTCTGGGGGCCGCTCCGGGTTGTAAGTCGGGTGCAACCTGTCGAGTGGGGACCTCAGCTTCCTGCCCATTAACAGTTCGGCTGGGCTCTTGTTGGTAGTGGTGTTAGGGGTGATGTGTTGTATGAAGAGGAGTTTGTTGATTTTGTCGTTGATCTCCCCATGGTCCATTTTCCGGAGGGTTTTTTTAGTAAACTGGACCATCCGTTCCGCTCTACCGTTCGCCGCCGGATGCGCCGGTGCCGTTAATGCGTGGCGGATGCCCCTCTCCGCCAAAAACCTTTCAAACTCGAGGGAAGTAAACTGGGGCCTGTTATCTGAGACGACGACGTCTGGGAGGCCGTGCGTGGAAAACAGTTTACACAGTTCTTTGATGACAGCCTCCGTGGTAGTGGATTTCATATCGCTTACTTCCAACCAATTGGAGTAAGCGTCGACTGTGATCAAAAAAGTATGCCCATTTGTTGGACCCGCAAAGTCTAAATGGATTCTGGACCAGGGCCCCCTTGGTATTTCCCAGTCCCGGATGGGTGCTGCGGGTGGGCTGGGTCTGGTCTCCTGGCATCGATGGCATTTGGCGACCCATTGCTCAATCTGTTTGTCCATCCCCGGCCACCAAGCGTAACTCCTGGCCAGGGCTTTAGTCCTGACGATGCCAGGATGACCCTCATGCAGCATCTCTAAGACCCTCCCTTGCAATCTGTCCGGGATGACTACCCTGTCACCCCACAAGATACATCCCTTAAGAAGTGAAAGTTCAGTCTGGCGGTTTCTGAACGTTTTAATGGATTCGTCATTGTCCCTTTCAGGCCAGCCTTTTTCTAGCCAATGTAGGATTCGCGCCAGACGCTTATCCTTAACAGTCTCTCTGGCAATGTCCGATGCGGTAATGGGTAGGTTCTCAATGCTAAGGGTGTTTGTTGTTGGTGCTGGGTCAGGATCAGAGTCTGGTAAGGGGGAACGGCTTAAAGCGTCCGCGTGCGAAATTTTCTTACCTGGCTTGTGTAACAGTTCGTAGCTGTAGGCTGCCAGGAACTCGGACCACCTTGTCATCCGGGGTGATAAAATGTTCGGGGTGGCTCGGTTTCCGGCGAGGATTCCCAGCAATGGCTTATGGTCTGTCACAATGGTGAACGGGCAGCCATATAGGTATTCGTGGAAACGCTTAACGGCGGCAACTATAGCCAAGGCTTCTTTGTCCAGCTGGCTATAGTTCCGCTCCGGTTTAGTCAGAGTCCTGGAGAAAAAAGCGATGGGTGCTTCCCTTTTGTTGGGGAGGGTATGGCAGAGGACAGCGCCGACGCCGAAAGGTGATGCGTCGCAAGTGACAGCTAAGGGCAAGGTTTCGCTGAATTGAATCAGGACGGCATCGGAGGTGAGGAGGTCTTTGGTTTTTTGAAAGGCGGTTTGCTCTCGTCTCCCCCAAGTCCAGGTTGCCGCCTTATCCAGGAGTCTATGCAAAGGCTCCGCCGCCGTAGCCTTTTGGGGTAGGAAAACATTATAAAAATTCAGCAACCCTAAGAACGCTTGTAGTTCCGTTTTAGACTTTGGGGTAGGGGCTTCTTTGATGGCTTTCACTTTTTTAATTGTAGGGTGAATGCCATGCCGGTCTAGAAGGTAGCCCAAAAATTCCACTTGCTTTGTGCATAGTTGGCATTTTTCTCATTTAACTTTAAGTCCTGTCACTTTAAATTTTGTTAAGACCTGTCTGAGTCGGTTTTCTAATTCGGCTTCGTTTGGCGCCGCTACTAATACGTCATCAAAATAGGGCACCACCCCGTTGATGCCCTGTAGCAAATGTTCCATCAGGCTTTGAAAGATGCCTGGTGCCACGCTGACTCCGAATTGGAGTCGGTTACACTTGAAGGCCCCCCGATGGGTCACGATGGTCTGGGCTTCCGCCGTTTTCTCATCTACTGGTAGCTGCTGATATGCCTGGGCGAGATCGAGCTTGGCAAAGACCTTGCCCCCTCCCAGTGAGTGCAGCAGATGTTGCACGATTGGGACTGGGTAGGCGCTTTGTTGTAATGCGCCATTTAGGGTGGCCTTATAGTCCCCGCAAATTCTCACGGACCCGTCTGGTTTTACTGGGGTCACTATAGGGGTTTCCCATCGGGCATGGTCTATCGGCTGCAACACCCCCTGTTCGACGAGCTTGTTGATCTGCTCGTCAATTTTAGGCTTCAGGGCGAATGGTACCCTCCTAGGTTTAAGCCGCTTGGGGGGAACCTTCGGGTCTAGGTCAAACGAAATAAGGGGCCCCTGGTACTTGCCCAAGCTTCCATCGAAAACTTCCTGGAACTCCTGGGCTAGCCGCTGTTCCCAACCGTCGTCGGCGACGTGGTTGACTCCTGTCAGCGCGATGTCAAGCGGGGCAAACCATTGTAAACCCAGTAGGCTTGGGCGGTCGCGATCGACGATGGTGAGTGGCAGTTGTTTGGTGCGGCCCTTGTAGGTTACATTGAAGCTCTTGGTGCCCACTACCGGGACGCGGTTCCCTTGGTAGTCTTTTATGATGATTTTCTGGGTATGAATGTTCCTCTTATGGAGGGTGGGTACAAGCCGCTTAATCTCGCACCATGCAATCATGGAGAGGTAGGACCCGGAGTCCACTTCCATCTTGCATGGCTGGCCCTCAATATGGACTTCAACGTGTACCTTTCTGGCGCCGTCGGAGATGGCGTGGCCGATGGTCACCGTCTGGTGTGTTTCTTCTTTTCGCCGACCGTCGTCGCCTCTTGAAGATCGCTGGGTACGGTCCCACCGACCGTCCGGTTGGCGCTCTCTGGTCTTGGGCGGGGGGCTTTCCTTCTTCCGGTCGTGTTGTTCCCATCTGGGTGGGCTGCGGGTCTTCTTTTGGTGGCAAACTCGAGCGATGTGACCCCGTCGTTCACAATGCCTACAAATAGAGTCAAAAAATCGGCATTCTGACCTGGGGTGGTCGCCGCCGCACCCGGCACAGTTGGTCCTCGACCTACGACCTCTTCGATTCCGCTGGTCGCCGCGTCCCGTCTGCACGCGATGTATGTCCTCCTCGTCTTCCGACGTGCTGGAGGCTGACTGGAATTCTCCGTAGTGTGCGGTTGATTCACTTCTAGGGTCGGCTGATCTTGCCGGGTTGTTGTTTCCGCCCTTTGCGTCAGATCTTCGCATGCTGTCAGCAGACGAGCGGGTTGCCTCTGCGGCTGCGGCTGCGGTGAGGGCGTCTGCTAGGCTGATGTCGCCCTTGGCCATAAGCCGGCTCTGGAGTGTAGGGTCCCATAGGCCGAGCACGAATCGGTCTCTTATGAGGCTGTTTAGACCTTCAAACTCGCAGAGTCCTCCTAGGCGCCTCAGCTCGGCGACGAAATCGCTCAATTTCTCGTCTGGTTTCTGATTTCGGCGGTAAAACTCGTTGCGCCGTATCAGGATGGGGACCTCGGGGGCGTAATGGCGCCGCAGTATAGGCTCGAGGACGTCCCAGTCCATGGCGGTTGCGTCTGCCGGCTTGGCCAATGCTTTGGCCATCTGGAAGACCTCTGGTCCGCAGTGAGTAAGGAAGACGGCGCGTTTTAGTGGGCCCGGGGCATCCTTCATTCCAGCGCATTCCAAGTACATTCGGAACCGGTCTGAGTACGATTCCCAGTCTTCGTTGGCGGGGTTGAAGGGGGCGGGCGGTGCGATCTTCGCCATCTCTTTCACTGGAACTGGCTCTTGTTGGACACGGGGTTCGGTTCAGGGTCGGGATCCCACCTTCGTCGCCAGTGTCGTGTCCGCAAAAAGACGCTCAGAGTCCGTGACTATCATTCAAGCTCTTTATTAAACTGTTGTGAACCGAACCGGCGAAAAGGAAAAAGCCCGCGGCTTTTATCCTTTTCGCTGCGGCGGCCGCGGCCAATGGCAGCGATTCAAGTCTCCCGCTCTTGGAGCGAGCCAATCGTGGGAGACTTCAATCGGGCCAATCAGCGCGGCTCGCCTGGCCAATCAGAAATCCCCGCGCCTTAGCCAATCAAGGCGCGGGGATTTCGAGTATTCAAATTCAGGACAGAACACAGACAAGTGACTTCCAGTCTCTTCTCCAGTGATGAAGCACCCTCAACTTCTGAAGGCAAGCTGTTCCACTGGTTAATTGTCTTCCCTGTTAGAAAATTTCTCCTCAATTCCAGGTAGCTTCTTCCCTTGATTAGTTTCCATCCATTGTTTCTTGTCTTGTCTTCTGGTGCTCAGGAAAATAAATTGACCCCCTCCTCTTTGTGGCAGCCTCTCAAATACTTAAATACATTCCGTTCAAACTATACAATGCTCCACTGAGAAGCATCCTGCTCATTTTATATAAAGTCAAAATATATAGGCAAGATAAATGCTAAAAACACAAGGCTAGCTTTAAAAAAAAAAAATCCCTTCAGTTCCACTTTATTTTTCTTCCAGTATTAATATCTAAGTAGCAAACACTCTAACACTGTCAGCAAATATATAGTGTATTTTCAGATGGCGAGAAAAATACGTTTCATTTTCTTCCCCTGAATGGGAGCCATCCTAGCATATTGTTAAAGCCTTTTAAAAAAATCAATCCTTGTTATAAACACCTAGCATCTGGGATTCAGTTCAATTTCACATTTTTTTTCCTTTCTTTCTAATATATACATCTTACTGTCAGTTGACTTATGAGGCTGATTGGAAGAAAGCCTCACAGCGATGAATTAAACTTCCTCCCCGATAAGACTTTTTCTGGTCTTCGTTTGTCAGTGGCATCCCAGTTTCTCTATGGAACAGCTACCATGTTTCCCCCAAAATAAGACCCTGTCTTATATTTTTTTTGCCACCAAAAAAAGGCACCAGGTCTTATTTTCAGAGGATGTCACCCACTGACTAGCCTCACTTGCACGTGGCACCCCTGGCCTCCTTTTCGCTGTCAGAGGCCTTGAGGAACTTCTTCTTCTGTGGTCAGCAAGGCTTTCCTGAAGGCCTCTGCACCTGATAACAGAGCTCCAGAGTGATCTGGGGCTCTGTTATTAGCTACAGAGGCCTTTTGGAAAGGCTTCCTAGCTGCAGAAGAAATGGGCCAGCAAGATAGGTGTCAGGGTTTGTGAGGCCTGGCTGCAACTGTCCAAAGATAAGTAGTAGGGCAGCTCCACGCCCCCATCCCACCTATGCACTCTGGAGTGGGCAGGATGTTAATTAGGGATAATTTTGGGGGGAGTGCTTATATTGGGCACATGTAAAAATCAAGCTAGGACTTACTTTCAGGGTAGGTCATATTTTCAGGGAAACAGGGTATTTAGACAATTAGCACAACAGAAAAAAATTCCTGATTCTTCGCAAAGTTCACATCATGCAGATTAGTAACAACAGCTCTGTCGTCCTTTTTAGAATAAAAATGGAAATGATATGTTGAAACTCTAATACAGGGCTGTCAAAATCTGCTGGCTGGATGCGTCACATGCTGGACATGCCCACGTCCAGTTTAGTGAAGTGGAAAAAAGTCCCAACAAGTCACATGGTGCAGCCGTAATGATGTGAGTTTGACACCCCTGTTCTAGTAGGAAAAAGTAGACCCAGAGAATCAGATCTGGGTGAGCTTGTGTTTCCCAAGGGAAGTTCTCTTTCTTGAAAGGATCATGAAGTGTGAAATCAGAGAGATTTCCAATGTTGTGTGACACATTTTTTTCTCCCAAAAAGCAGCAACATCTTACACAGGTACACACACAGGTACACACATACAAAAGTCAGGTTGTCAATGTGGGAAAGTAGGAACCACGAATATGTTGGGTATGTTAGATCAACATTTATTTTCTAAAAATATAAGGACTCAAATAACTGCTTTATTGAGTATATCATTTCGGCACATTTGAAATGCAAACCAGCTCTGGCTATTTCCTGCACTTTCAGTATAGTTAAAGATTAGACAGCTCCCTCCCTTCTTTCATAGGTCACCTTGTTCAATTCGGTATTCTGGTTTGGCAACCTCTTCCAGTCTCTGGCCATCACCTGTTAGGATGACCTTGGTTCCCATGAGATAGTAAGTTATTGATGTCTGATCTGACATTCCAAAGCTCCTTCCTGCTCCCTAAGTGTTTCAAGCTGAGAAACAGACAAAATGCCTATGACAGGCCCAATCTGAAGTTGACACAAGGTATATCTATCTATCTATCTATCCATCATCTATCATCTATCAAATTATCTATCTATCCATCCATCCATCCAGTTATCTATCTATCCATCATCTATATCTATCTATCTATCCATCCATCCATCCAATTATCTATCTATCTCATAATAATCATCATTATTATCATCATCATGATCATCTCCTTTCAATGACCCCCACACTCCCTTGTGAGGTGGAATCTGGGCAACTGAATGGAGCTGAGTGTTTACTGGCCAGATGCCCTTCCTGTCACCAACGCAGAGTTTTATTCAGCAGGTATAACTTCGTTGTACCCAGAGAGAGAAATATCTGCCTCTACCTAGGATTGAACTCACAGCCTCCTGATTGTGAGGCAAGAGCTCCACCTCTAGGCCACTGCATCTGCCCCCCTCTCTCCCTCTCCCTGTCTCTCTCTCTCCCGTTCCCTCTCTCTCCACACACACACACGCACAAATACACACACACACTTGATGATTTGGCTGATTGATTGATTCACTGATTGATATAAAAGAAAGAGGGAGGCAGAGACAGAGATTATACCCCTTATATGAAGGCTAATTCTGAACTGTAGAATCAAGTAGAATTTTCCAACATATCTTATTAGAGATTACAATGTTAAATTTGCCCCATCCATGGTATGTCCATGTTTTGAGACCTCATCCCTCTAATGGAGTTTTCCACAGATTTACTAGGTAAACATTTTTTCATCCCAAAATAGACTTGATTTTGCACTTTTTTTTGCATGCAATACAGTCAAAGTGTGAAAGAAATTAGGGAGATATCTCAAAACACTTGGGTTTGGGGAACAATAACAGGAAAACATTACTTTTCCCTAGCAGGAGAACATAATTACCCCAAGACAATTTTCAAAAATGAAAGCCACTCATTTTCTGTCTCCAAAGAGTTAAATGAATGCCTAACTAACAATTTATTACTAGTTATGATTGGATTTCCCAAGCATATCAATAAGCCGTAAATATACTGCATTAGAATATATTGCAGTGAATAAACTGATATTGGAATGGTGCGCTTAATTCTCTAAAGGAATTTTTACACACACACACACACACACACACATGCACACACAGTGGATAGTCTAAGCTTGATATAAGGAGGTGCTGTGGTAGTGCAGTGGTTAGAATGCAGTATTGCAGGCAACCTCTGCCCACAGCCTGGAGTTTGAACCTGGCAGAGCTCAAGGTTGACTCAGCCTTCCATCCTTCCAAGGTCTGTAAAATGAAGATCCAAATTGTTGGGGAAAACATGCTGACATTTGTAAAATGCTCAGAGTATGCTGTAAAGCACCATGGAGCGATATATAAATCTAAGTGCTATTGCTGAGTACTATGATGAGTGATTTCCTTTTTCATATGTATGATCACAGAAAAAGAGCTGGATGAAATCTGAAAACAAGATTGACAAATAGCAATAGCACTTAGATTTATATACCACTTTACAGTGCTTTACAGCCCTCTCTAAGAGGTTGACAGAGTCAGCCTATTGCCCCCCGACTATTTTGGTCCTCATTTTACTCACCTCGGAAGGATGAAGGGCTGCGTCAACCCTGAGCCTCATGAGATTCAAACTGCCAAATTGCAGGCAGCTGGCAGTCAGCAGAAATAGCCTGCAATACTGCACTCTAACCACTGCGCCATCGTGGCTCACCTTGATAGACATTATTGATTTGAGAATGAGGAGAAGCTCACGAGGTCAGAAATCATATAGACTTGGAATTCCTTTCCTGTTGACTGCAGAAAGCCTTGGCTTCAACCACCCAGAAGGGAACATGTGCCAAACTTTGTTCATTAGCATTTAAAATGAGTCTTTGGCATGAGGCAACAAATGCAATTTTCACAAAAGCTTGGCAATGGAGTGTCTTTCACTGAATGAGCATTGAAAGCTTTCTTAATAACATGTTAAATGTTGCTGGGGTGAAGGAAGGAAATATTTGCAATGTCTTTCCTATATGTGCAGTCTCAGGTTTGTAACCAGATGTTACGTGATGTTACATTTCTGGTTACACATTTCTAACCAGAAATGCACCAGAATTCTATATAGAAAAAAAATAAAATTAGAAAAGCTTATTTGTAAGAGGGGAAGCAGAATAATTTGGCTGAATCACAGAATTTTGAAAAGGAACAAATGCTGAAGAATGACTTTAATTAACTGTTTATTACCCCGCAAAATGTTTTGGTATCTGAATAATTGGAGCAGGGAAGGGGAGCGTGTTCAAGAAAGAACTCATGGTTTCCATATTGTGAAATTCTCACAGAATAGTCAAGAGTCTACTTTTGGTGGGTCAAGGATTCAAGGATTCAAGGATTCAAGAGTCAAGGATTCCTCCTCAAATGCTCGGCTTGTGAGATGGGATTGATCAAGAGAACTGCACTACCATTCCTTTTTCAAACATTAATATTAATAATAATAATAATAAAGAAATTGCAGCTTCCTGCAATAACACCACTGGAACTGCACTACTCGGAATATTGTACATCTTAAGAAGATACTTGGTTGATACCTAGGATGCTGGAAACAAGCTGTATCAACCTTCAGCACCAGTCAATGGTATTTTTGATACATTTTTAAATGTTCAATTGACTTTGTTTCATGTTTAATGAATTAAAGAGACAACAACAACAACAACAACAACAACAACAACAGAATAAAAGAGAAAGAACTGGAGAAGACAACAAAATACAAACATCTGCAAATAGAAATAGAATGACTATGGCAAAAGAAAGTGAAGGCAATACTAACAATTTGTTGCAGCCAACTTGCCATGGCCAACTTGCCATGGGACAATTCACCATGGTCAACTTTCTGCAGAACATCCCAGCATGGGACAAGTTAACAATTGAATTTAGTTAATTAAAATAAATTTTAAAAATATATTTTTTGTCATTCACATTTGCTTCTGTCCCTCCTTCTACACCCTTTCTTTAATTCTACCATTTCTTTGATATCAGTATAATTGTTAGCATGTAACAAGTTGTACCATGGTGAATTGGCTATAGCAAGCTGGCTGTGGAGAGTTGCCAGAGACCCCATTGGGTGCAGTCATCAAACAGCTGGAACACCACTTGACCTCCAGTGTCTTAGACAAAATCACCATTAGTCAATTGCAAAAGGCAGCTTTGCTTGAAACTTACATCCTGTGACAATATCTGTAACACCATCAGACAGCCATACCTGCTTATCCCCGGTCCTCGGAAAGGACTCGATAGGTAGACAAAAATGCCAAATCCAGTCTGAACACCTGGTTGATGGTTTGATGAAAACATAATAATAGCACGTCTGACAAGTAAAAATGTTCTTTACAACACCAGACAAATTTGCCCTATTCCTTTCTTTCTTTTTTCTTTTTAAAGAGAATTTATCTCACAAACAAAGGCAGTTCATCAGTTGGCTGAGTGTTACATTGCTCAGTCAATAATGATGTAAAATAAATAGACAATGCCTCAAAATCGTCAAATAAGAAAGATGCAAGGGAATCAACAATTAATTGCTCCTTCAATAGATCTGGGTAAGTTAAGTAATAAGTCTGTTCAAAAGACATAATGTGCAGGGGATCTAACAAAAGTCAAATCCAGTTGGAGATTAGGTCTCCTTTGAAACTCTTGAAGGCAGTCAGTCTGGTGAAATCGTTTGAAAGAAATATTCTGTTTTTTTCAGTGGGATATCAAATCTACAGTCAATTCATAGGAGAATAACATAGTTGGAAGGGACCACGGAGGTCTTCAGTTTAACAGTAAGTTCGTCAGACCTGATTGCTTCCACAGTAAATTGAAATATTGTAGATAGGTACTGTACATGCAAAGAATTTGTAATACAACCTTCCTCAATAACTTTTGGAAGATGTAGACCCAGCACTTCTGACAAAAAACAAGTTGAAAAAGACTGGTGTCCTGTCCTCACTACATGTTAGTCTGTGTGCAGCTCGACATGCAGCTAAACCCACCTATCTTCCAATAAAACAGACCGTGTGCATAGATCTGAATGCTTTACTGAAAGAACAGGATATGGTGAAACTGGGGAAAATAAGGGCACATACAATGAGAACGAAATGCAAGATAGGAAGCATTGAGTTCCTGCTGAACATAACAATTAATAAAAACAAGCAATTTAAGTCCCACCAACGATGCTATGTGTGGGATATGGCTTTGTCCTTGGATGACCATGTGCCACAGATGAAGTTTGGTGCTTCTTTGGTCTTCTACCTTCTCCAAATGCTAAAGGAAATGGCTTCCCAGAGTGCATATGTTTTCAGAATACAGGTGGATGGGTAAAGGGGTTGGATCAGCTTCAAATAATATAATTAGTATTTGTCTCTCTGGCCACTAGATGGGGCTAAAAAGAACAATGGTTTATAAAGATTGTATGTTGGGGCATATTTGTCCCCCTGGCCAGGGGTGGGATACTACCATGTTGTGACTCGGAGGGTTGAGCCTGCTCTGTTAGAAGACACAGACTCGAGTAATGAGGAAGAGGAGGATTTGGCCTTGAGTTTTGAGCCTGCCTTGCTGGAAGTTTCAGAATCATCTCCCTTCCCGGGACCTTCCTCCCTGGTTGTGCCTCAGGTTTCGGCAGATAATCAGGAGAGCATGCCGGAGTCCTTAGCTGAGGATCAAGCTGAGGAATGCTGGTTTGATGCAAGGCAAAGATGCAGGCAGAAGCGTGAAATACAACGTAAAAGGAAATGTCAAATCAGGAACTGATTTGAGAGATGGACACGCCCCTCAGGACATAAAAGAGGGCATGTTAGCTCTGAATCCCCGTTCGGGACAATTTGTTTATTTGAAAAAGCAGCTTGGACAAATCCTCTGTGGGGTGTCTGCCTTTTAATTTATGGTCTTGTTTGTTATCGGACTTGGCAGGCAGCTTCTGGAAGATTGTCAAGGAACTTTTCCAGTCAAAGGAATTTAACTCTGTCGTTCCTGGTCCTGTCTGTTTATTTATATTCCTTTGGAGGCTTGGACTCTCACCTCGTGGTCACAGGTGAGACAGAACACTACCAGTTTGGACCGGTTCTATAGAACTGGTTGTTATGATTCTGTGCAGTTCGGAGAACTGGCAAATTGTGCCCCTGGCTGGCCCCACTGGTCGTTATTGTGCATCTGCAACATTGCATATATGCCCAACATCGCTGACTGTATTCTTCCCTGCCCAGTCACTCCTTAAGGTATCTATTTTTTCCCCTCTCCTGACAATCAGCTGTTCCTATGATCAGCTGTGCTGGGATTTCCCTCACTGTCTTTCTGCTTCACCCAGGAAGCTTCCCCGAGGCCCATAAAGGCAACAAATGGAGGGGGCGCAGCACACACACCTTGCCCTCCCCTCCATTTTTTGTTTTCCTGGGCCCCAGGGAAACTTCCTGGGAGCAAAAACACCCCTAGGAGGCTTCCCTGAGGCCCAGAAGGCCCCAAAAATGGAGGGGGGGGTGCTGCCCTCCAAAAGAAGAAGCCACGCCCACCCAGTCACATGGCCATGCCTACCTAGCCATGCCCACAGAACTGATTGTTACAAAATTTGAATCCTACCCCTGCCTCCGGCACTAGATGGGGATAGAGAGTAACAACAGTATAGACAAGTTATATGCTGGGGCATGACTGCTGGTGTGATATTTGTCTACTTGACCTTCCAAAATAATTTTAGTTGAACATCCATCACAGTTTAAGATAATATCCATGTAGAGCATTCTGCATTCAGGAAGAGCTAAGTTCCCCCAAATGTACAGTGAAAACCAAATTGTGGTTGCAAAAATCTTGTGTGTTTGTGTGTGCTCCTTGCAAGCAGATAGTAGTTTTATATGATGGATAGGTTAGCCACCGTTAAATTTTACTATTGAAGTCAAAGTTACAATATCATTTAGGCTTTGGCTTTGTATTGTCTGTTGTGTCCTCTGTGGTTTGTTTGCTTTTCCAATTAAAATTTAATTCAAGTTCATTACCCTATTTATTGTATGCCGGCTAAAGGAAATCAGAGACTAGAAGACCATGATGAAATAAAATTTAACTCACAGAAAACAAATAAATGGAAGATCTCACTGTGAAGCATAAGCAAAAATATTGTGACTTTGTATATAATAAACACTCGAAAAGACTGATATTTTCTTTCCTAAATACTCTAAGTAGGATGATCTATGAGATTTCTAATTTATTCTTGTTTAAAATTTAACCATGCTTTTTTTAAAGCATATCAATTTTGTTAATACCATGTAATTAAAACATGTCAGTGCACAGCAAGTTTTAGTCTAAATTAATGACTATGAGAATTATTTTAATTAAATAACCAATTATAGAAAAATCGCAGGCATGAGAGCTGACATTTAAATGAATTTCATTTAAATTGCTTCTTAACATTGTTCCATCTAGGACACTAATGCAAAATGAACTATTGTATCAACATAGATTATCGCTATTTTTTTTTTCTTTTTGCGTGCGCATAACATATTCATAGTCAATCACTGGAACAAAGCTGAATATTTTTGTATTGATCTGAATCTTCTATTAGCAACAACAACAACAACGTTGAGAGACTTGCACACACCCCACCCCATTCATTCTTCTTTCCAAACGGATGCAATTCTTTTGCTTTAATCAATCTTTCTGCTTCTCCAGCACTGTTTAAATTAGTCTTTGAAAACATTTAGGAGAAGAGTGACATACTCGCAGTTTTTCAGGAGTTCTGAGTGTGTCAAAACAACCATGTGTTTGTTTGTTTTTTTAAAAAAACAACAACAACAGATTTTCAAAATGCTTCTCTTCTTTCATTGGTATCGTGGGAAACCTAGCTGAAATTTGTTGAGCAACAGATGGTTAGACTGCTTGGAATACATGTCATATCTAGATATCTAAGCTAGGCCTATCTGGAATTTAACACAAACTTTTCTAATCTAATGTTCAAGGGGTTTGGAACATAGAATAATAGAGTTGGATTTTGGAGGTATTCTAATCCAACCCCTTGCTTAAGCAGAAAACCCAATACCACTTCAGACAAATGATTGTCCAGTCTCTTTTTGAAAGCCTAGAGTGATGGAGCACCCACAACCTCTAAAGGCAAACTCTTCCACGGGTTAATTGCTCTCACCTTTAGGAAATTTATCCATAGTTCTACGTTGCTTCTCTCCTTGGTTAGTTTGCATCCATTGTTTCTTGTCTTGCCTTCGGGTGCTTTG
Source organism: Hydrophis major (assembly GCA_033807585.1). Lineage (NCBI taxonomy): Eukaryota > Metazoa > Chordata > Lepidosauria > Squamata > Elapidae > Hydrophis > Hydrophis major. The sequence continues at coordinate 15,582,088 of CM066332.1, read as the reverse complement.
GAAAATAGCTTGACCCCTTCCTCCTCTCTGTGGCAGCCCCTCATATATTGGAAGACTGCTATCATGTCCCCCCTAGTCCTTCTTTTCATTAGATTAGACATACCTAATTCCTGTAACTGTTTTTTGTATGTTTTAGTCTCCAGTCCCCTAATCATCTTTGTTGCTTCTCTCTGCACTCTTTTCAGAGTGTCAACATCTTTTTTATATTGTGGTGACCAGAACTGGATGCAGCATCCCAGACGCGGCCATATTTAGGCTTTTTAAAGTGATACTAATAGTTCACGTGATCTTGATTCTATACCTCTATTAATGCAGCCTAGGACTGCATTTATTTCAAATACCTAGAGTACTGCATCCAGTTTTGGCCACCACACTATAAAAAAGATATTGAAACTCTAGAAAAAGTACAGAGAAGAGCAACCAGGATGATTAGAGACAGGAGACTAAAACATATGAAGAACAGTTGAAGGAACTGGGCATGGCTAGTCTAGTGAAGAGAAGGCCCAGGGGAGACATGATAGCACTGTTCCAATATTTGTGGGGCTGCCACAGAGAGGAGGAAGGGGTCAAACTATTTTCCAAAGCACGTGTAGGCCAGACAAGGAATAATGGATGGAAACTAAACAAGGAGAGATTTAATCTGGAAATAAGGAGAAACTTTCTGACAGTGAGAACAATCAACCAATGGAAGAGCTTGCTCTCGGAAGTTGTGGGAGCATCATCACTTGAGACTTTCAAGAAGAGATTGGACTCTCATTTGTCAGAAATGGTATAGGGTCTCCTGGTTGGGCGGGGGTTGGATTAGATGACCTACAAGGTCCCTTCCAACTCTGATTATCTCTCTGTCAAATCATATTTTAAAAAAATCAGAAAGCCCAAAGAATAGGAATACCATCAAGGGGAACTGCAGAAGGTGTAATCTGACAAGTGAGAACTATCCTTAATTCATAACAATGTAATGATTTGAGTCTTCAGAGGGACAAAGAGTTAGGGAAGGTGGCCTCTTTGAAATAAACCCAAAAGCAATGGGTAAAATTTATCTTTGAATTATCTTTTCCATAGCGTTAAAGCAGAAGAGGGGGAAAAAAAAACCCTTGCATGTGCTTTTCATTGATTAAAACAGAAATGCTATGTATAAATAATGTGTCTGACAGTATGGCGGACCACTTGGGATATTATGGCATTTAGTATTAAAACAGGATGTAAGATTCAGTTGAGAAAATTAAGCATCTTTGCTGGGTAATTTTAGCATTTTTATTAGGTGATAAACATCATGGTGAGGGGATGAGCCAAGCAAATATAGATATTTTCAACAGTGTTAGCCTTAATATAGCATTATCTAGAGGGACAACATAATATTTTATATTAGTTAAAAACATTATAAAATGCTATCCAAAACAGACGAATGTTTGTCATGCCCTCTTGGCTATTTACACCCCTCCCTTGAACCTGGTTGCAGATTGGGGGCAAAGTAAGCATTTTAAAGAGTTTGCTCATATTATTTAAAGGAAACGTTACTATAGTAATAATAATAGGGTGACTAGTAAGCAAGTGGATAGATTCACAGTGGTGATGGGGACACTAGGGACAGACCATCATGGATAATATATATCTCAGAGATCTATGTGCCTCTTCCTCAGTCTTGCACACTTTCTGAAATGAAAAGAAGGACTGGGGCAGAAGTCTCCAAATTTGGCACCTTTAAGACTTATGGACTTCAATATGCTGGCTGGGTGTCATGCCCCAGTTGGAATCTGATTCCGAGGGAGAGGTGGAACAGCTGACAGGGAGTGGGAGTGTGGCTCCGGTGGTTGTGGAGGAACCTGGGGAAGGACACAGGCAGGCTGGCCATTCAGAGGAAGACCCAGGCCCACCCCCTCTTCATCCTAGGGCACACAGGGAGGAACAGATAAAGGAAGAACATGGTTAATGGGGGAGGAAAAGGCCCTGATCCCCTTCATGGACTGTAGCTGGGAAGACTGTTTAAAAGAGCAAACTGCGCATGGCAAAGTTGCTGGAAGTAAAGCATGCATTATCTTTGCTTAACTGGATTTTGGTGTCCTCCCAACGGTATGTGCCTCGTTATCTTTTGGAAGTCTGCAAGTTATTATCCTGGTCTGTCATGTTAATTACTTCAGTGTGGTTTGTGTTGGTTTTTTTAAATTTCTACTTTATCTGTATTTTGGGTTCGGACTGCATTTTTTCCCTTTGTAGACTATTTTTGGAAGAGTTTGATCTTCCGCCAAGGATAATTGGACATTCAGGGCCAAGTTGGAGGCATTAAAGGGGATTTATCTACTTTGATGACTTTGTTATTTTTGTGCCATGCCTCAGGTCATCACACTGGGGAATTCTGGGAGTTGAAGTCCACAAGTCTCAAAGTTGCCAAGTTTGGAGATCCCTGGACTGGGGTGACATGATAGCAGTGCCCCAATAACTCAGGAGCTGCCACAAAGAAGAGGGAGTCAAGCTATTCTCCAAAGCACCTGAAGGCAGGACAAGAAGCCATGGGTGGAAACTAATCAAGGAGAGAAACAACCTAGAACTAAGGAGAAATTTCCTGACCAAACAATTAATCAGTGGAACAACTTGCCTCCAGAAGTTGTGAATGCTCCAACGCTGGAAGTTTTTAAGAAGAGATTAGACAACCATTTGTCTGAAATGCTGTAGGGTTTCCTGCCCGAGCAGGGGCTTGGACTCAGTGGTGGTATTCGACCGATTCGGACCGGTTCTGCCAAGCCAGTAGCAATAATGAGCAGCGGAGACCAAACCGGTTTTCTCTGACACTCTGCTGTTGGGCCCACCTGGGATCACTTATTCACCATTATCCTCTGTTTTTGAAGCATAGCTGCTTTGCAGGGCATAGCAGAGTGCTGTGTGGCAGCTGATGAAGCTACCAGGAGAGTGAGTTGGAATGCCTCTGCACCTGTGAAAACACCTCTGAGCCTGTGCAAAGTGTGCATTTGGCACGTGCGTGCACTCAAAGTGTGTGCACGCGTGCAAACCGTGCCCACCAAGCCATGTCCACTGAACCGGTGGTAAAACTTTTTGAATCCCACCACTGGTTGAACTAGGACACCTCCTAGGTCCCTTCCAACTCTGTTCTTCTGTTCTGTTATTCTTAGTAAAAATAAGATTTTGCGAAGCAGATGTCAAGCTCTTTGTAGCTTGATTGCTCATCTCAGGAAAAATACAGAACTCTTCCCTGTCTCAGTAAAAGCTGCAGTACCTAATGGAAGCTGTTTCTTTGATGGGCCAATGGCAGCTGACTCCAATGGTAATAAAAAGCTATCAATTAATTTTGCCGTAACTGTACGCACCTGTGAACAACTGTTTAATTAAAGAAGCAAACAGAAATCTCTCACAATAATGCTTCAAATTACTTGCATTTATGTGACTCAATTAGCTGGAGTGGATAAGTGCCATTGGAAGGCTGCCATGTTGACGTTCAGAAAGAAAGGGGAGACACAACAAGGGAGATATAAAAGCAATGAAGAAGATATGGATTGACAGACTTGAATAGAGTTTTCCTCCTTTTCCTCCTTGATGCTACTCGGCTGCAAAAGAAGGAGGAAGGGAAGATGTCTGCGGAGGCACCAAAGGCAGAGATACAACTTGTGACAATTGTTCTACCAGGATAAACAAATTGGCCAAAGGTGACACGATAACATGAATTAGGCCTTTTTAGTTCCTCCAAAGCTATATTAATTATCTTCCATTTCTCTGGCTTCCTCCTTCTCAATCCCACAAAGACGGAGGCATCCACATAGGGGATCAAAACCTACAAGAAGGAGAACACAGATAACATATTAACAAAGTTAGAAGGGATCTTTTAGATCATCTAGTCCAACCCACTGCCCAAGAAGGAGATCCCACACCATTCCTGACAGATGGGAGTCCAATGTCTTCTTGAAAGAATCCAAACCACAAAAAATTTCGCTCAAGACCAGACTTATCCATACTGCAAAGAATCTGCTCTTGTGAACTCCGCAATGAACTCAAAAGATGTCTAGACAATGGAGAGAAGGATCTCTACATTGACGACCGTGCTGATTGTATCAAAATTAAGTCACACAACCCACAACTCCACATCCAACCCTACTTCATCCAACCCACCATCACTCAAAACTAGGCACGCATGCCCCAACTACCTCAATTCCAACTACAACTGGCCTTAAATGCAAGCTACTCAATGCAAGAAGCCTTGTGAATAAAATACCTGAATTTCTCTTCTTACTAAATATGGCTACATTCGACATCATATTTGTCTGTGAAACATGGCTCAATGCATCTCTCCCTGACTCCATTACCACAGTAAGAGACTATCATGTTTACCGATCAGATCGTGAAATCCATAGAGGAGGTGGCTATCTTCTATAAAAAGTGCTTACATCTAAAAAACATCATTGTCTGTGAACTGTCCTTAAATATCACATTTCGATTCTTACTATGTTACAGAGCCCCTGATTATGTCATTGAACATGTAAACAAGCTAAATTCACTGCTAACATGGGCAACATCCTACTCACACACTTTTATCTTTCTTGGTGACTTCAATCTACCTCATATTAACTGGACCCTAAATGAATGTAAAACTGAACCCATACATGCAACCTTCTACAATGCTGTAACAAACCTGGGACTGGAACAACTAGTAACCAACAATACTAGACTTAACAACTGCCGCAATCTCATCTTATGCAATAGTTTGAATTCAATTTATGGAATACCAATTAAAGAACCCTTTTCCAACAATGACTACAGAATGATTGACTTTTGTCTCAACATACATCCACACAAAAATCTACACAACAATATGATCCCCAATGATAACTTCAAAAAATAAAGCTATGATCTTATAGACAATGACTTCTCATCCCTTGATTGGCAATTTCTATTCACTGGATGCAATACTGTTGAAGACCATTACAACATATTTTTACTTGAAGACAAAAGAGTCATCAAACTATATGTACCATTAATAACTCCAAAAACCAGAAAAAACAGATTACCCATAACAATAAGGAAGCTTCAATCCAAAAAGAGATCACTTTGATGGAAAAACAAATCTGGTCACGTTGCCAACTTCAAAAGCCGGTACAAAAACTTATGCTACAAGAGGAAAACCTTCTACGCACAAATTCCATCCGCACTTTCTACAATTTTTTTAAACAACAAACTAAAAGACTCAAGGTCCATCCCACCCCTGAAAGGATCTAATTGCAATGATGACACCATCAAAGGAAACCTCTTTAATGCATTCTTTGGCTCAGTATTTGTAAACAGCAATGGATCAAGCCCATTTCTCATTATTTCCAGGTTAAATCTCTCCTTGTTCAGTTTCCATCCATTATTCCTCGTCTGGCCTACATGTGTTTTGGAAAATAGCTTGACCCCTTCCTCCTCTCTGTGGCAGCCCCTCAAATATTGGAAGACTGCTATCATGTCTCCCCTGGTCCTTCTCTTCACTAGACTAGCCAAACCCAGTTCCTATAACCATTCTTCATATGTTTTAGCCTCCAGCCCCCTAATCATCTTGATTGCTCTTCTCTGCACTTTTTCTAGAGTCTGAGCATTCTTTTTACACCATGGTGACCAAACCTGGATGGAGTATTTCAAGTGTGGCCTTACAAAGGCTTTATAAAGTGGTATTAACACTCCACGTGATCTTGATTCCATCCCTCTGTTTATGCAGCCAAGAACTGTGTTGGCTTTTTTGGCAGCTGCAGCACAAGGGTGGCTATTTTGTTAGATAGGGCCCTTCCAAAGATAATTGCTTTCTCCAGTTTCTCTGAAATGGGCATAGTCCAAGTCATAAACGGGCATTATTTCCTCACTGAGAGAGCCAAGCCAATCTCTCAATGATCTTCCCATTCACTTCTGGCTGGCCCAAGGGAGAGAAGAGGGACTGGAGTGTTAGCATTTTTAACAAGGATGCAGATTTACCACCTTCTGAAGCAAAGACTCAGTTACTATATGCTTGGCTTTCTTTACACAGAAAGAAGCACCCACAACCTTTGCTTAGCTGCCAAATGCTTTGATCCTGACCGCTAATTAGGATTGGCTCAACCCACATTTAGGGGTTAAATCCTGACATTTCAATCAGAGAGGAAAGGATGACCAGTTGCTGATGGAGATCAGGTGCACAATTTCTTAGAATGAAACAAGCAAACAAATGGAAGCTAAATGTTGTAATTATAATCCTTTCAACATATAGTTAAATGAAAGCGGGTAGGCTTTTTATTGGCTTAATTTCTTATCTCTGCGTGTGCAGAACTATATAAACATCAATTCTTTTAAAGAGTAAACTCTAATTTTTCTAATACCTAAGGAAGCTCAATTCATCAGTGAGGACTTCTTGAGTATAGCTATTTATTTATTTGTATATGACATCTACAGAGATCATACAATCACTGATCTTTAGTTTATTTAATTTAGTTTAAACAAAGCATCAGCATTATTTAATTTAGTTTAAACAAAGCATCAGCAATATATATATATATATGTGTGTGTGTGTGTGTGTGTGTGTGTCTGGCATTCAGCTTTGTTCTGGTATTGTCCCACGTCATGGTAGTGGTGCTTTTAAAGTTGTAGCAACGTTTCAGCAGAATCTCATCTGCCATTATCAGGCTTCTGTATAGTGTTAGTCTGTGAGTCAGACTTTTACAGTCGTTTCAGATTTAAATTTGGGGCAGCCTATTGCTGTGCCAGAATGGTTTTTTCTTCCTCCTGATTGGTTGAGAGTCTTGGTCTGTGTTTATTGGTCTTGGAGTTTGCTGTGTTCTGCTACTAATATCTTCTGTCTGTTTTTTTGGCTCTTTTTTTATCTTGATTGGCTGGCAACATTGTGTTACTTTATTGGAGGCCTTGGCTCCGGGTAAATGGACGGCTATCATTAGTTAGGAAGCTGGGTTTCATCTGGGTGCCTGGTTGGGGTGTGTTTGAGCTGGAGGTATCAGGGGGGATCTGTTTGTGCCCAGGTGTTTGCCTGGCTTGTGGTATGGAGATTTTTTTGTTTGTGAGTGCAGGCTTCCAAATGATTGACAGCCTGGTGGAATCATCTCTTCTGTTCATGCTTTCTGGTCTTTTTTTCAATCTCTATGGCTTCTCTGATGATTCTGTGGCTGGGATTTTCTATAGTGGCTAGGGTTTTGGTGCCATTGAAGTTGATGCTATGACCTGTGGCTTCCATGTGTTGGACTAGTGAGGAAGTGTGTTCCAGCTTTTTGACTGTGTTTTTGTGTTCATCCAGGCAGGTGCTTATTATTCTATTGGTCTGTCCAATGTATGTGGCCGGGCATGATGCACAGGGGAATTCGTATATGCCTTGGTTTTCCAGATCAATTTTGTCTTTGGGGTTTCTGAGGAGGGCTGCTATTTTTCTGTCTGTTTTGAAGGCAGTCTTGATGTGGTGTCTGTATGGTATCTTACTAATTTTGTCTGTAGTGCCTCTTATGTAGGGCAGGACAGCTGTTCCATGGGTCTGTTCATCTTCTGGGTCTCTATTATGTTTCAGTGTGTTTTTGTGGATCAAGTTGGTGATTTTGCTTTTGTGGAAGCCGTTGGCTGTCAATATTTTAGTCAGGGTGCATAGTTCAGTCTTAATGTGTGTCTTGTCTGCCAGGCGTTTGGTTCTAGTAATTAGTGTTTTAGCCACGGAGTTTATCTGTGCTGGGTGGTGGTGGGATTGAGCGTTGAGGTAGCGGTTGGTGTGTGTTTTCTTCTGATGTACGGTGTGTCCTAGTATGCCATCTGTTTTTTTGTAGATTAGTACATCTAGGAATGAGAGTTGTTTGTTTGTTTCTGTTTCCATGGTGAACTTGATTTTGGGGTGTGCGCTGTTTAGGTGTGTTTGGAAATTGTTTAGGTTTTCTTGTCCATGGGGCCAAATCACGAATGTGTCATCGATATATCTTAACCATAGTTTGGGTTTGAGGATGGCATTGGCCAGGGCTCTGGATTTGAATTCTTCCATTAAAGAAATTAGAACATGACAAGAAAACCCCCAACAACTCACAACAACACCTGAAACAATTAGTGTACAATGTTTCCAACAGAGAACTCACCAAAACAGAAACAGAAGTCCTAACCAAAGGATTCAATTATGCTATAGCACCCCAAAAAATCCCCACAGAATCCATCATATGTGCAGTAGAATCCAGCCTAACTAAATTAAATACAGATGAAGCTGATAAAATAAGACACCAAGTTACCAACATCCTATGCACAAGCAAACCACCCAAAAGCAACTTGCAGCAAAATGAAGGAAGAACCGACCTCTTCCCTGGTCCAACACCTCAAAGCCATAGGACATGAGATTGACTTTAAAAATATCAGAACTATCGCCAAAACTGAACACTTCAGCAGCAGAATAATCAGAGAAGCCATAGAGATAGAAAAACGCCCACACAGCATGAATAACGAGATGATACCTCCCGCCTACCAGCCATTTGGAAACCCGTCCTCATGAACAGACGAGTACCTAACATGAAGAATGACACCAGACCCACACCCATGAGAGCCACACAAGATGCCACCACCACACTTCCACGTAGAAAGCAGACTCACACCCACACAGAAGATGAGACATGACCAAGGACCAGAAGCCCCACTGCAGCTGCATCACTACCCACTTCAAACCCCTCTGAGCCATACATGAAGCGAACTGACCCCCACCATGAAGATGCAGCACGACCACAAACTCGAAGCCAAATAGCAAGATCACAGCTCACCAGCTCAAATCCCCCAGCAACTCAGACGAACCTGAGCACAACCAAGCCCCACCTGAACAGAACACGCCTCCAGCCAATCAGAACACAGCCAACCCCCCATCCAATCAGAACACAGCCAAGCCCCCACCCAATCAAGTCACACCTCCACTAGCAGTTAAAAGGAAGAAGCAGCTGCAAGCTCACATCACTCTGAGAAGCACAGAGCTGAAGACCAAGCCTGAAGATGATGAATGAGACTTCATCGAAACGTTGCCTAGATACTTCCAATCTTACACGGGGAAAAACCCGAATAACCAAAGATCCACATACAAATACCCGCGAGAACCTCAGAAAACATATATATGGCATTCAGCTTTGTTCGGGTATTTTCCCACGTCATAGTAGTGGTGCTTTTAAAGTTGTAGCAACGTTTCAGCAGAATCTCATCTGCCATCATCAGGCTTCTGTATAGTGTTCGTCTGTGAGTTAGACTTTTACAGTGGTTTCAGATTTAAATTTGGGGCAGCCTATTGCTGTGCCAGAATGGTTTTTTCTTCCTCCTGATTGGTTGAGAGTCTTGGTCTGTGTTTATTGGTCTTGGAGTTTGCTGTGTTCTGCTTCGAATATCTTCTGTCTGTTTTTTTTTTTTTTTGGCTCTTTTTGTATCTTGATTGGCTGGCAACATTGTTGTTCTGTCCTCATTAACATACTCGAAATCCCCGCGCTTTGATTGGCCAAAGCGCGGGGCTTTCTAATTGGTCAGGCGAGCCGCGCCGATTGGCTCGTTAAGAATCTCCCGCGATTGGCTCGTTCAGAGCGCGGGAGATTCGAAGTGCTGCCATTGGCCGTGGCCGCTGCGGCGAAAGGAATAAAAGCCGCGGGCTTTTTTCCTTTCGCCGGTTCGGTTCCAGTTTTTCAAATAAAGAGCATTGCATGAAATCACCGACTCCTGGCGTCATTTCGCGGACACGACACTGGCGACGAAGGTGGGATCCAGACCCTGAACCGAACCCCGTGTCCGACGGAAGCCAGACAAAGCACCGAGATGGCGAAAATCGCACCGCCCGCCCCCTTCAACCCCGCCACCGAAGACTGGGAATCATTCTCCGACCGATTCCGCATGTACCTCGAGTGCACCGGCATGAAGGACGCCTCGGGCCCGCTAAAACGCGCCGTCTTCCTCACCCACTGCGGGACCGAAGTCTTCCAGATGGCCAAAGCGTTGGCCAAACCCGCCGACGCAACCGCCATGGACTGGGACGTCCTTGAACCCATCCTTCGGCGACATTACGCTCCCGAGGTCCCCATCCTGATCCGGCGCAACGAATTCTACCGGCGGGACCAGAGATTGGGTGAGAAATTAAGCGACTTTGTCGCCGAGCTGCGGCGCCTAGGCGGGCTCTGCGCATTTGATAACCTAAACAACATCCTGAGAGACCGAATCGTGCTCGGTCTGTGGGACCCCGCCCTCCAGAGCCGGCTGATGGCTAAGGGCGACATCAGCTTAGCAGACACCCTCACCGCAGCCGCAGCCGCAGAAGCAACCCGAACTTCCGCTGATAGCTTGCGCAGACCTGACACGAAGGACCGCAGCGGAAACAACAACCCGGCGAGGTCGACCGATCAAAAAACCGAGACAACTACACACCAGGGCGATTTCCACTCTGCATCCAGCACGTCCGAAGACGAAGAAGACATCCATCGACTTCAGACTGGGCGCGACCAACGGAACCGGAGAGGTCGTAAGTCAAGGACCAACTGTGCCGGTTGCGGCGGCGACCACCCCAGGTCGGAATGCCGGTTTTTCGATTCCATCTGCCGGCATTGCGACAAAAAGGGGCACATCGCCCGGGTTTGCCGTCTAAAGAAAAACCGCAGTCCAGCTCGATGGGACCAGAACGACCGGAGAAGGGAGAGCACACCACCCCGGCCCAGAGATCGCCACTCGGACAGCCGATGGGACCGGATCGGACGATCCTCGCGAGGCGGCGACAACCGGCGGAGAGAGGAGACCCACCAGACGGTCACCATCGGCCACGCCATCACCAACGACGCCCGGAAAATCCATGTCGAGGTACGCATCGAGGGCCAGCCGTGCAAAATGGAGGTAGACTCCGGGTCCTACCTCTCCATGATTGCATGGCATGAGATAAAGCGGTTGGTGCCTACCCTCCAAAGGAGAAACATAGACAGCCAAAGACTCATTGTAAAGGACTACCAGGGAAACCGCATCCCGGTAGTCGGCACCAAAAACTTTAACATAACATATAAGGGGTGCACCGAACGACTCCCCCTAACGATCGTTGACCGCGACCGCCCAAGCCTACTGGGACTGCAATGGTTCGCCCCGCTCGACATCACCCTCACGGGAGTCAACCACGTCACCGACGATGGCTGGGAACAGCGACTAGCCCAGGAGTTCCAAGAGGTCTTCGACGGAAACCTGGGCAAGTACCAAGGGCCCCTTATATCGTTCGACCTAGACCCTAAAGTCCCCCCCAGATGCCTGAAACCTAGGCGGGTGCCATTCGCACTGAAGCCCAAAATAGACGAGCAAATTGATAAGCTCGTCAAACAGGGGGTATTGCAGCCCATAGATCACGCCCGGTGGGAGACCCCCATAGTCACCCCAATCAAGCCAGATGGGTCGGTGAGAATCTGTGGGGACTATAAGGCCACCCTAAATGGCGCGCTGCAACAAAGTGCCTACCCCGTCCCAATAGTGCAACACCTACTGCACTCACTGGGAGGGGGCAAGATTTTCGCCAAGCTCGATCTCGCCCAGGCATACCAACAGTTGCCGGTCGACGAGCAAACGGCAGAAGCTCAGACCATCGTCACCCACCGGGGAGCTTTCAAATGCAACCGACTCCAATTCGGAGTCAGCGTGGCACCGGGCATATTTCAGAGCCTGATGGAGAGGTTATTGCAAGGTATCAAGGGGGTGGTACCTTATTTCGATGACGTTCTAGTGTCGGCGCCCAACCAAGCCGAACTAGAAAGTCGACTAAGAGAGGTCCTAACTAAATTTAAAGAGACGGGACTTAAAGTAAAAAGGGAGAAATGCCAACTGTGCACGGAACGAGTGGAATTCTTGGGCTACCTCCTAGACCGGCACAGCATTCACCCCACAAGCAAAAAAATCAGGGCCATCAAAGAGGCCCCCACCCCTAAATCAAAGACTGAACTACAAGCATTCTTGGGGTTACTGAACTTTTACAATGTTTTCCTACCCCAAAAGGCGATGGCGGCGGAGCCCTTGCATAGGCTCCTGGACAAGGCGGCGACCTGGACTTGGGGGAAACGGGAGCAAGCCGCCTTCCAAAAAACAAAGGACCTCCTCACCTCCGACGCCGTCCTCATACAATTCAACGAAACCCTGCCTCTGGCCGTCACTTGCGACGCATCACCCTTCGGCGTCGGCGCCGTCCTCAGCCATACCCTTCCCGACAGAAAAGAAGCACCCATCGCGTTCTTTTCAAGGACCCTCACCAAACCGGAGCGGAACTATAGCCAACTGGACAAAGAGGCTCTGGCTATAGTTGCCGCCATAAAACGCTTCCACGAATATCTCTACGGCCGGCCTTTCACCATTATAACGGACCACAAGCCGTTGCTGGGAATCCTTGCAGGAAACCGGGCCACCCCGAACATTCTGTCTCCCCGAATGACAAGGTGGTCCGAGTTCCTGGCAGCCTACAACTACGAACTCATACACAGGCCGGGTAAGACGATCTCCCATGCAGACGCCTTAAGCCGCTCGCCGCTACCGGAATCCAACTCTGACCCAGCACCCACGACGACCACCCTCAGCATCGAGACTCTACCCAACCTGCCCATAACTGCGTCAGACATTGCCCGGGAAACTAATAAAGACAGGCGTCTGGCGCGGGTTTTGCATTGGGTGGAAAAAGGGTGGCCAGAAAGGGACAATGACGAGTCCGTCAAGACGTTTCGTAACCGCCAAACGGAACTCTCGTTGTTAAAAGGGTGCATTTTATGGGGCGACAGGGTGGTCATTCCGGACAAACTACAGGGGAAGGTTTTGGAAATGTTGCACGAGGGGCACCCTGGCATTGTAAGAACTAAAGCCCTGGCCAGAAGTTACGCTTGGTGGCCAGGGATGGACAAACAAATAGAGGCCTGGGTAGCTAGGTGCCAGCGATGCCAGGAGACTAGGCCCAGCCCACCCACAGCACCCGTCCTAGAGTGGGAAACCCCAAGGGGACCTTGGTCCAGAATCCATATAGACTTTGCCGGACCCACAAATGGACACACCTTCCTCATAACAGTCGACGCTTACTCCAACTGGCTGGAGGTGAGCAACATGAAGACAACAACCATGGAGGCCGTGACCAAAGAACTCTGCAAACTCTTTGCAACACACGGCCTCCCAGACGTCGTCGTCTCCGACAACGGGCCCCAGTTTACCTCACTGGAGTTCGAGAAATTCCTGGCGGAAAGGGGCATCCGCCACGCACTAACAGCACCGGTGCACCCGGCGGCGAACGGTAGGGCGGAACAGATGGTTCAATTTACCAAAAAAACCATCCGGAAAATGGACCACGGGGAGATCCAAGAAAAAATCAACAGACTTCTCTTTACACAACACATAACCCCTTATACCACTACCAACAAAAGCCCAGCCGAACTACTAATGGGCAGAAAGCTAAGGTCCCCACTCGACAGGTTACACCCTACGTATAACCCGGAGCGGCCCCCAGACTCAAGCACAAAACACCGAACGTTCGCACCCGGGGACCCCGTATATGCGAAAAACCTGACGGGAGACCCCTTATGGATCCCAGCCGTCATCACCCAAGCAACAGGCCCACGCTCATACCGGCTACAAACGGCAGACGGACGAGCATGGAAACGACACATCGACCAACTTAGGTCGAGGACCGCAAACGAACCCACCTCCCAAAACGCAAACCAAGGGGGGAGGGAATACCCAGGTGACCAATTACAAGAAAAAATAAACCAGCAGTACTTACCGAAACGCAGCCAGCACGACCCCTCGCCAAAGACGAACAGCCAAGCCAGCTCAACCGACCCGGAAAGACCGAGCGGGAGCGGCGAAACCCGTGGCTCAACCAACCCGGAAGGCCCAGGAGGGAGCCACGGAGAAAGAACCGGCCCGATCGACCAGCCGGTTCTCACAGAAGCAAGAGCGACCAAAAACCCGACCGAACCGGCCGGGAACCCGCTTACAACTGAGTTGCGCAGGTCAAGTAGGACCAGACGGAGCCCCGCCTACCTACGTGACTACGCAACGTAAGGACTGAACCAAGAGGGGAGGGGTGTTCTGTCCTCATTAACATACTCAAAATCCCCACGCTTTGATTGGCCAAAGCGCGGGGCTTTCTAATTGGTCAGGTGAGCCACGCCGATTGGCTCATTAAGAATCTCCCGCGATTGGCTCGTTCAGAGCGTGGGAGATTCGAAACGCTGCCATTGGCCGCGGCCGCCGCGGCGAAAGGAATAAAAGCCGCGGGCTTTTTTCCTTTCGCCGGTTTGGTTCCAGTTTTTCAAATAAAGAGCATTGCATGAAATCACCGACTCCTAGCGTCATTTCGCGGACACGACAATTGTGTTACTTTATTGGAGGCCTTTAGTGCAGCTTGGCTTCGGGTAAATGGACGGCTATCATTAGTTAGGAAGCTGGGTTTCATCTGGGTGCCTTGTTGGGGTGTGTTTGAGCTGGAGGTATCAGGGGGGATCTGTTTGTGCCCAGGTGTTTGCCTGGCTTGTGGTGTGGAGATTTTTTTTGTTTGTGAGTGCAGGCTTCCAAATGATTGACAGCCTGGTGGAATCATCTCTTCTGTTCATGCTTTCTGGTCTTTTTTCAATCTCTATGGCTTCTCTGATGATTCTGTGGCTGGGATTTTCTATAGTGGCTAGGGTTTTGGTGCCATTGAAGTTGATGCTATGACCTGTGGCTTCCATGTGTTGGACTAGTGAGGAAGTGTATTCCAGCTTTTTGACTGTGTTTTTGTGTTCATCCAGGCGGGTACTTATTCTTCTATATATGTGTGTGTGTGTCTGTCTCTGTGTCTCTGTGTGTATCTGTGTGTCTGTGTGTGTCCGTGTGTCTGTGTGTGTGTTTGTGTGTGTACATACATTTACATACATACACACACACACACACATTCTAGCTAGCTAGCTAGACAGACAGACAGACATAGATATAGATATAGATGATACAGATGTAGATGTGTGTGTCTAGTCTGATGAAAAGAAGGACTAGTGTGGTATGATCGCAGTGTTCCAATATCTCAGGGGCTGCCACAAAGAAAAGTGTGAGTCAAGCTATTTTCCAAAACACCTCAAGGCAGGACAAGAAGCAGTGGGTAAAAACTAATCCAAGAGAGAAGCAACTTATTTATTTTATTTTATTTTTATTTTATTTGGTTTGTCAATTGCTTACAAGATAATAGGTATAAGGAAAAACATATTTATGAATACATGGATACATATAAGAAAAATAAAAGAAACAATAGGACAGGGACGGTAGGCACGTTGGTGCGCTTATGCACGCCATACTAACTTAGAACTAAAATTAGAACTAAAGATAAATTTCCTGACAGTTAGAACAATTAATCAGTGGAACAACTTGCCACTAGAAGTTGTGAATGCTCCAATGCTGGAATTTTTTAAAAAGAGATTGGACAACCATTTGTGTCAAATGATATAGGGTTTCCTGACTGAGCAGGGGGTTGGACTAGAAGACGTCCAAGGTCCCTTCTAACACTGTGATTCTCTTCTGTTCTGCTCTCCGTCCCCCCTCTCTCTACATACATACATAGATACATACACACATACATACACACACACACACACATACACACACATTACCTGTGTTCGTGATCTGCGTGATACTTAAGTGTGATATGAAATTCTATTTCCAGAAAATTTTCCTTTCCTTAAAGGTATTGTTTCCCTTCAGCAGAATGAAGGAAAATAAAACTAAACAGATTTTTTAAAAATCGCATTGGCTTCAGTGTCAAATTCTGATCGTATATGTTTGGTGCCTTTTTATACGTTTTGTCTTCTTTTCCTAATCTTTATTATTTAAATGTTTTATCAGACTTTCTAAGTGGAGTTGAACTATGAGACAAATGCCTGAATTGCTCGTAATATAACTTGCACTTTGGAGTTTGCCTCTCCCAATATTACTTTTTTGATTTCATGTGGCATATCTTCAGTTCTGAAGTTTTGTTGCAGGTGCTTGAAACCAGAGCCGAAAGAGTGCTGTTATTTGCAATGTTTGGAAAGCAAAAATGTACCTCTGATAATTTTGGTCTTTGATTATCTTTCCTTCAAAGGCTTTTAAGTAGCATGAAAGCCTTTGAAATTTTCGGAATGAAACAGACAGGAGAGTCATTCTGTATGCACAAGATAAACAGATGTCTCAGCTTTCAAACAGAAAGTGGAGGAAGATATCACAACCTTCATCTGAAATAAGTAACTAGTGCACAATAGTCAGGGTTCAACTAATATGTGGAAGAAGAAACAATAATGCTATTCACTTGTCTAAGTTATCTGCAGAACAATGCCAAAAGAAGTCGATAAGATCAAACAAAATATGATAACTTGCGATATAATGGGAACATATTCTCCATATGGCCTCATTAAAGAAATATATAACTATTTATGTTTAGAAATTTGTCGTAAACAACTAGGCTAAACTTGGCTCTTGAGGTCTATCTCAGGATGTGAGTTCCTACATTAAGAAATATTAACTGCCTTCTCGGCTTTCTGTGAATCTGATTCTGCACTGGATTAGCCTTCAAAATGTCCTAAGAGAAATCCCTCGGGAAAACTAATGAGCTGTTGGGAAGCTCATGAAGACAACAGGAAAGGCTAAGAAAGGCAGTGAAATCACGATGAGCTTGAGGAAGTGATGCCTTCTATAAATCTGCTCTGTTTGTAGACGCTTCATTCTTTCTTGTTTGAACATAGAGTGTAAAGGGATTATCAGCAAGGACAGATGAGAGAAGCAAAGTGATTTAAGGATCCCTTCGTCTTGTTTTTCTCCCTCCTTTCTGCCTGTTGCAAAAAAATAGAGTAATAACAAGTGTTTGTAGCAGGTGGAGAAGGCAGGAATCTACAAGATTTCTGGATGTGCCAGAGTCCAAGATGGTCATAAAGATGTAGCTTGCCATTGAACTGAGGAACAACCTTTTTTATGAGGCTTTCCATCGCTTTTCCTCAGGAAATGGAGAATATCAACAAAGGTCAAGCTATAAAAAGCCTAATAAAAGATGTGGTATTTTAACTCAGTGGTAAGAGACTGGTTCCTTCCAGATACATTTTGCTTCATTTCCTACCAGTCCTGGAAAGCATATCCAATTACTCAAGATTGGGGGAGATGTGATCCAAAAAGCATAGAGGAGCCAGCTCTGCAACTTGGTAGGATTGCCCAATCTACAACTGCTACCCCACTATAGGCAACAATGCTGAAGTTTTAGAAATGGTGCCTGTTGCTCAACAGTGGCAGTGAATTAGCATTAAGCATCCCAGATACTGAAAATAGAATTTAAGTCTTTGAGGATCAATCAGCTGCAACATGATATCAATTGCATTTAATAACACTTAGACTTATAGTCCGCTTCATCATGCTTTGCAGCCCTCTCTGAGCGTTTACAGTGTCAGCTTATTGCCCTCAACAATTTGGGTCCTCATTTTACCAACCCCGGAAAGATGGAAGGATGAGTCAACCTTGAGCCAATGAGAATCGAACTGCTGACAGCAGAGGTGGGCTGCTGGGGGTTCGCAGGGGTCCAGGAGAGCCCCTGGCTAAGATTCTGTGCGGTTCAGAGAACCCCCGAATCCCATTCCTGGCTGGCTCCACCCACCCCATCCCTCCCCTCCTAGGAGTCCCCACACGGCCCATTTTGGATGCAGGTAAGTTCAGGGCATCATGGGAGGCTCAGGGAGAGCGAAAAATGAGCCTCCCCAGAAACAGGCCAGAAATTGACCTGTTTCTAGCTTCCAGAGAGCCTCCGGAGCCAAGGGAGGGCAAAAACGCCCCCCCCCCGGCCTGCCATGGTGCAGGAGGCTGAATAGGCCACGCCCACCATAGCCACGCCCATCCAGCAACCAAGCAGAGAACCATTTGCTAATTTTTTTGAGCTCATCCCTGGCTGACAGTCGGCAGAGTTAGCTTACAATACTGCCTTCTAACCATTTGCACCATCACGGCTCTATACATGTGTCATTATGTTGAGCAAGAACTTTTTTTTTAAAAAAAAAACAACAACCAAAGCTCATCAATCCAGGTCGGGATTTGTACCAAGGCAGCAAATGTTAAAACCTACATTTTCACTGTCATCTCACCTATTCAGTATGGGCATATATGGCTAAGGCAAAACTCCCCTGCCAGCCAATCCTGGTCCCTGATCCAGGTTGGGATTATGACAGATGCACATCCAAATCCAGATTTTGAAAAGAAAAGAGAGTGGTTATTCATCAGGTTCTGACCAGTTTTGTAGAACCAGTAGCGGAAATTTTGAGTAGTTCGGAGAACCGGTAAATCCCACGTCTAACTGGCCTCGCCTCCATCTATTCTCTGCCTCCTGAGTCCCAGCTGGTTGCCCTGTATAGGAGAACGGAGCTGGAAAGCAGGTTAGTGGGGTGGGGATTTTACAGTATCCTTCCCCTGCCATGCCCATCAAGCCACACCCACCAAGCTATTCCATGCCCACCAACCACACTCACATAACCAGTAGTAATTTTTTTTGAACCCCACCACAGGTTCCCAGCCCAGAGAAATGTCTATACTTGCTCAAGTAAAAGCAAATAAAGGCTTTTTTTTTTTTTTTTTTACCAGGAAATGGGACAGCTGAGGATTGAAAATAAAGATTGGAGCAAGGAGAATCTGATCATCTCCTACATATACATTGATACCAAAGATTTTAAAGATTAATATTCAATTGAGGCCAGAACTTTTCCTTTGGGGACCGATGGATACACGGTTAGGAAAATGGAAGGCTATTTCAATGTATGATTATCGTGGGAAGATTATCATATGCCCAAAGATGGAAAGATTCAGCACCACCTTCTTATGAAGGAAGGGTTGATGAAATGAATGGCTGTTTGCTGCAAGGAAGCAAATTGCTGGGAGGCAGAGGCAAAAATTTTTCTTGTTTTCCTCCCCAAAAGCTAGGGGCATCTTATAGTGCAAAAAATACGGTATGCTCTTACCAAAAACATAACACGGGGTTATTTTTAAGAAAGATAGAATGCTTTCCTCAAACAACCCACTCATATTCTTTTGTCTAGCTACATGAAGACTCTTAATTTTTGAATTTAGATCTTCATGGTCCAACTACAATATTCTGATGATTATATTCCAGCTATTATTTCTCCTTTTATCTTACTGCAGGATGACAGCTCCTACTTCAAATGCTGCTTTTAACAAAAAAAAAAAAAAAAAAAAAAACCCAGCCAGTTTTTAATCTCTGTGCAAACAGAGCTGATAACGAAAAACTGGCGCATATAAATTCCTGTTTGTCAAAAATGAAAATATTATGTTGCCATAAAAATCAATGTTTATTCAATTATTAACTTTGCACAGTACAGTACATTGCAACACAGTTTCTCGTTAGATTAAATCAAAGCTGCTTTTAAATACCATATTACCAGCTGTTGCCAGATAGAGGACAAAATGAATCGTCTCTCGTGGTAAACGTTTTGGGGTAGGGGAGAAGGGGCAGTTGGCATACCTTTGTGCCAACATTACAACAATTCTAAGCAATGTTTATAAATACACTCCAGGCTTATTTGTCTCCTTTACTGAATGGTTGGTCCTTGTCCCATTTCTTTACCAGAATAAGTGGTCCCACTGCTGGCAAAAGCAATCAGAAATCCTGAATGAACTCCTAAGGTTTCCTGCTGCCAGGTTCTGCAATCAGCTGTTGGAGCTGAAAGTAAAACCAGCTGAAAATCCAACCCTGTTTTCCTTCCTTTTCCATCAAGGCCTGGACGCCAATCAAAATGCTAAGGTGTGGCGGGTGTGTCCTGATTCCTTTTCATGCTTTTAGTCTCACATTAATAGGGAGTGGCCTAGTGGCATAATGGTGAGGATGTTTACCTCCCACTCAGAAGGTTGAGAGTTCAATCCTAGGCAGGGGAATATATTTTTCTCCAAGGGAAAAAAAAAATGCTGTGAACTCCACATAGGGATCAGGAAGGGCATCCAGCCAGTAAATGTTCAATTCCATCCAGTCACCCTGATTCTAGCCTCAGTTAAGGAATTACAGATTGTAAAAAGAGAATGTCTCATTAATAGGCATCTGGTCCTTTTCAGTGTACAGTTAGGCATTATAAACCTTCAAGGTTTTCTTCCCTTCTCTTTCTAGAGGGGAGGTCCTTTGTTTTCTTCCCCCTTGGGCCTGTCCTTAGAGCCACCTAGTCAGTTCTGGATAACACTGTAGAAGTAATCAACTTACAATAGTTTATTTATTGGCTATTCAAAGCACTGAAAAATCTGGTTAATGGGCATTTTTCACACTTACAAACATTGCAACATTCCCCATGGTCTTGTGATCAAAATTTGGATGCTTGGCAACTCCTACATATGATGATTTCAGTGTCCCAGAGTCATGTGATTATCTTCTGAGACCTTCTGACGAGCCAAGGCTATGGGGAAGTGAGGTTTGATTAACAACGATGCAACTAACTTAGCAACTGCAGGGAATCACGACACAACTGTGGCAAGAAAGGTCATAAAATGGGGCATACTCACTTAACCACTGTCTTGCTTAGCAATAGAAATGTTGGACTCAATTGTGGTCATAGATCGAGGACTACCTGTCCTCAAATGTTTCTTTCTTTTTCTTTCCTTCCTTCAAAAGAAATATGAATGGATTTCCAGAAAAATTGCAGACTGCAGGAACCATTTACGCTTCAGTTTGAGATGGAGACAACCCAGGCTCATCCCCAACAGCTGCACCTGTGTTCAATAGCGAAGGAACATGAGGCAGAAAGCATCCTGCAGCCAAGAAGGCTCCATACCCATTTGCACTACTCAGGTGACCAGGAGGGCACAGATAAATTTCCAAGTGGCCTCCATGACTCTCTAAAAGAATGCAAATGACCAGCTGCCTGCAAGGAGTATAAATTCTTCCACTTCCTAACATCCAGCTAGAGCTGAAAAAGCTTCTTGGAAGAGAAGCGAAATGTCTTCAAAGAAAAATAAGAAAGTCCAATTGCTTCTTGAAAAAGCAACTTTGGGAACAACCAGGGGTGGGATTCAAATTTTTTAACAACCGGTTCTGTGGGCGTGTCTTAGTTGGTGGGCATGGCTTGGTGGTCATGTGACTGGGTGGACGTGGTTTGGTGGTCATGTGACTGGCTGGGCGTGGCCAACTCAATATCACTCACATCGAGGCACGCATCTCCTCACCTGGCCTCTCATGACTGTGGGGATGCTGCAACAGTCATAAGTGTGAAAAATGGTCATAAGTCACTTTCAGTGCCATTGTAACTTTGAATGATCACTCCACACAACCAAAGTACCAGCAAATAGCTTACTGCTATTTTAAGGATAAAAATATTTTTAATATTTGTACTCTGGATTCCTGATTCACCATAATACCTAACCCACCATTTGTTGCAATCCAGCTGCTAAGGTTAATTTGAAATGTTGGTAATATATTATAAGACAATTATGTTTCAAATCAATGTAAGACAGAATCCAGCAAGAAAAATTATTATAATTTAATAGGCAGAATAGAACCTCCAGTAATGCATAATATGAGAAAGCTGCCATGACAGTGGACTGTCCGCATTTTATTGCAAAGCATGGTAGGATGAAGATTTTCTGTTTGCTTCTCCCAATGTCTGCATTTCCAAGATAGCATTACATATTGGAGAATTTTATCAAATTAAAAAAAATTAAGTGCTAGCCGCAAGTTATAACATAGTCCTTAGAGGAAATTTGTCATTTAGAAGTAATGAATTAATTTACATATATACATACCCATCAAACTATTTTGTGGTATGCAGCGTTTCACAAAGTACAGGGGGGAAAAATGTAACAAGTAGTAAAGCAAAAATAAGTTAGGGACTGGAGATAGAAGAAAAGAAAACTGAACAAAGTTTATTGTCAATCAAGAATAAGCTGTTACTTATTTTCAAATGCTTCTGTCTCTTGAAGCCATCCTTGTCTCCACTGTGCCTATATTCCATTTCAACCATTTGCTTTTTAAAATACTTCTTTGTCTCAACTGGAGAGTCTCATCAAACCCACCCAACCGTAACATTCTTGGCCTTTCACTGTCACAGCCTGTCACTCTTTTTTTTTTTTGGGGGGGGGGGGGTAGTATAACATATTGTAGATCAACCATTTTTCCAAAGCATCAGAATGAAAGCAAGGCAAGAAATAATGGATGAAGAGAATCAAGGAGAGAAACAACATAGAACTAAAGAGAAATTTCCCAACAGTGAGAACAAATAACCAATAGAATCATCTCCATTTAATGACCCCATAAACCCTTGCGGGGTGGAGTCTGGGCAACTGAATGGAGCTAGCAGAGTGTTTTAAAGGCCAGATGCCCTTCCTGTCACCAATGCGGAGTTTTGTTCAGCAGATATATTCTCAGTGTGCTCACTGAGAAAAATATCTGCCTCTACCTGGAATCAAACTCACAGCATCCTGATTGTGAGACAAGAGCAATTGCACCACTCCAAAATAACCAATGGAATGGCTTGCCTAAAGAAGTCATGGGCGCTCCATCACTGAGGTTTTTAAGAAGAGACGAGACAGTCATTTGTCTGGGATGATATAGGCCAGATCTCCTGCTTGAGCAGCGGGCTGGACTAGAAGTCCTCCAAGGTCCCTTCCAACTCTGTTATTCTATTATTCTATTAACATCTTCCTCATTTCTCCTTCATTCTTTCAATATCATTGTCTATTGGACAAGACATACAGCTAACACCAAACTACTCATTCTTATCTTTAATGACCTAATAACAACCTATACAAGACTTATTTATACTTCGGAACATCCCTTTTAGTCATTTCATTTACAATTTAATTTATATCCACCTTTATTCACTTCTGCTATATCTGTCTTCTTCTTTGTCTTATTTTCACAAGAACATTTCCTTCCCTTTCTTCTCCCCTTAACTGATTAATTAATTAATTAATCAGTTAGATAAGAGCGTATTTTTAGGATGCAGCAATTCCAACAGACATGGGGAGTCAGGCAATAAGAGTTTAAAATTAGTACAGTAATAATTAAAACAGGCATTGGGGTTGGAAGGCTACAATGAGATTTTAGGGTGAGACTCTGGGGTGGTATGTGGTGGGTGGTTTTGTGGCTTAACTGAGCTTTAATGTAGTTTTATTTCTTGTAATTTGATGGAATCCCATGTCTTTCTTTTGTTTGCTGTCCAATTTCTCAGATAGGTGGATGGCCATATACTATAATATAAATACATGCAAAAACAAACATCTCGGTGGATTAATTAATCCCTAACCTAACCCTAACCCTAACCCTTTTTTAAACCATTTTTTAAAATATTCTAAGCCGCCATCTTTTGTAGGACATCTGCAGTCAACTTAAGACATCGATCCCTGCCAGCTATGACCATCTCAGTCAACTGAAGCTCTCTCATCATCCTTTTTAGTGTGATCTAAACTTCCTTGCCAGCCTTAGTTGTACCCAAGTCACATTCCAACTAATGGAAACAATAAGGTCCATCAGTTTGGACATATTTTGGCTAGCTAGCCATAAGCACAGATATGACATTTTCTGAACCCATATCCCATTGACTAGGAGATGCAGTTCAGGATACTAATTAATTGATTATGATTGTGGAAAATAGTGATAGCACTATAGCAATAGCACTTAGATTTCTATACCACTTCACAGTGCTTTGCAGCCCTCTCTAGGTGGTTCACAGAATCAGCATATTGCCGCAAACAATCGGGGTCCTCATTTTAGCCACCTTGGAAGGATGGAAGGCTGAATCAATCTCGAAGCTGATGAGATTCGAACTGCCAAATTGCAAACAGCTAACAGACAGCAGAAATAGCCTGCAGTATTGCACTCTAACCACTGCACCACCGCAGCTCATTGCTCTTCTTTCATATTTATGTTCAGGGAAATTAGCATCATTTTAATTTGGTTTTCCTGTTTTCTAAACCAGCCATTTTCAAACTTTCTGACTTTTGTGGAAGGTGTCTGTGTTTTCTGCCTACTGAAAACAAGGATGAGAAAGACACCTTTAAATGCAATCTTGATTGGCATTTCCTCAACTAAAATTTCAACTGAAATATCTCATTATTCCCCGGTGTTAACACATCCCCAAATTTTGTAATGTATTTAACTTTTAAAAAGTAAAAAAAAAATATTTAGGGGAAATCGCATACAGAAGTGCTATATACTTGGGTCGGGGGGAAAATATTTTATGCAAAGATACACAATTAAGAGAAACAGAATAAGCAGAGAGGGCCATTGGGGAAAATAAAGTAAACGTGTGCTAACAACAAGCCATTGGGATTATGTTCCCTGGTTTAATGAAGAGACAATGCAACCTGATTCTCTTAAACTAACATTTTAGAACAATGTTAGGAGTGATAACAGTTTGATCTCTCTCTCTCTCTCTCTCTCTTTCTCTCTCTCTCTCCTTCCCTCCCTGTCTCTCCCCCATTCTCTCTCCCTCCCTTTCACCCTTTCTCCTTCCCTCCTTCTTTCCCTCTCATCCTCCCTCCCTCAATGCTGAGAGCTATTTTGTGAGAGAAACAGGGTCCCTTCCTATATCCCTGTTCCTAGAGAAGTGATCTACAAATATTAGTAGGAAGTAGTTGTCAGCATATACGGTGTGTGTGTGTATGTGTATTAGCTCTATACCCATGCTTTGCTACTAAATTATGTGATTTGGCTTAGTTTTTGGGGAGAAAAATAAGTGGGGGGGGGGGAGAGAATTGTGCCTCTGCCTACCAGCATCCATCAGTATTCAACTGGCTAGCATCCTGTCAGTATGTGAGAGAATTTAGGGCAATTTGGAAACTAAAACAGTATTTACTGTGTGAAGAAGAAGGAGACAGCAAGGAGCCTGGGCATGGCTTAGTTCAACTGTTCAAGTACTAAAGCTGCTTGATGCTGTGAAAATAAAACTGAAACTCCTCTGCTTGTGTTTCGCATTTGGAAGAGATTTCTTTTCAGATGGGGAGGGGGAGTAGAATTCCTTAGCATCAGAGCATATTAATAATAATATAGGAAATATTAATGCTCTGATGGTCGTTTCAAAAAATCCTTTCTTAGTGATCAGCTAGAAGCCAACAGGAACATAGGTGCCAAATTTCAAGTTTGCAGGCTTTACAATTCTGGAGATTTTGTGATGATGCGTGAGTGGTATTTCACACTGATATATATAGATGTAGAATTACATAGGAAGAAATGTGGTGATTATAAGTTTCTTTTCACGTGTAAGACAATCTCTTTTCCACGGATATTTGTGAGTGTCAACTTTTAAGGCAGGGATCTGGATCTCCAACCATGACACTTTAAGACTTGTGGATTTCAATTCCCAGAATTCCCCAGTCAGTATGGCTGATTGAGGAATTCTGGGAATTGAAGTCCACAAGTGTTAAAATTGCCAAGGCTTAAAGTTGCCTTGTTCTAAGAGATGGTCCAACGTGTACAGTGTGAAAAATATAAATTCCCTTGGGTCACAATTTAATACGTCTTGTGGAAACTTTTGAGGACAGAACAGAAAATTGAATCTGAGACAGGAATTGAGTATTAGAACTTTATAGAAAGACTCTTACTTGGAAACCATTTTTGGACTTTGTGTTTGAGGTGGGGGAAAAACATGAAATTTTGACTTTGGGTTTTGCTGAATAGATAGGTTTGTTGTTATAGAAATGGCTGGTATATATTAGTAGGCAAAAGTTAAAAGTCAAGGTTGTATGTCATTATCTTATCCTACCATGCTAAAAAATGTTAGAATTTTTTTCTTTTCCAGTTTATCCTACATTATTTCATCTTCCCCTTTTCTCTCATTTTCCATAATTTTTATTTTTATTTTTATTTGTATTTTTTTTATTTTATATCATGATTAATTAATAAAATACTTAAAATAAAAAAGGAACTTTACAGAAATACTTTGATTATTTCACATATGGTCTCATATACTAGGAGATTATCTGGACCAGGGGAGACATGATAGCAGTGTTCCGATATCTCAGGGGCTGCCACAAAGAAGAGGGAGTCAAGCTATTCTCCAAAGCACCTGAGGGCAGGACAAGAAGCAATAAATGGAAACTAATAAAGGAGAGAGGCAATCTAGAACTATGGAAAAGTTTCCTGACAATTAGAACAATTAATCAGTGGACAACTTGCCTCCAGAAGTTGTGAATGCTCCAACACTGGTGGTTTTTAAGATGTTGGACAACCATTTGTCTGAAGTGGTATAGGGTTTCTTGCCTAAGCAGGGGGTTGGACTAGAAGACCTCCAAGGTCCCTTCCAACTCTGTTATTCCATTCTATTCCATTCTATCTCTAGTTAAGATATAGTACAGCTATACAGCTAAAATAAGGTATTTTAATAGGTGCTAATTCTATCACTAGTACTTTTATCCTATGGCTTTCCTTCAATATTTCATATGAGATATTCCCTCCCCCAATTTTATTTATTCAAGTGGATCTTGCACAGAAATGATTAAAGAAGGCTTTCTGGAGCTTAGTTGAAGACCATCTCCCATACCATCTCACCATGCAGGCAAGCAGCCTGTCCTTGTTATTCAACTGAGGGCAATTTTTAAAACTGACTTCAGATGACTTACCTGGCTTTTAGCCTCTTTCAGCACTGCTAAGCTAACCTTTTTTTTTTTTTAACAGAGGGATAAGCAAAATGTGGCCCATCAACAGACTTTCAAATGGGTAGCCTTGGTGGTAGGCATTTTGGCATGGTTCACAAAAAAAGTGAGATCGTTGGGTCATAGGTCCTTAGGAAAACTGCCTTGAGCAGTGTGATAAAAATGGGGGTCAGTGCCCAAGGGCTTTGGAAAGACTGATCAGGTCAGAAGTTAGAATACCAATCTCAGGATCTCTGCTTCCTGCTTCTAATTGGAACATCTTTAATTCTGTCACCAGGCCCAAGAGGACAGAGATGGAAAAAAATGTTTCTGGACAAGTCATAATAAAACTTGACTTCCTCTCAGAAGTGCTGACTGCCCCTGTCTCTGCTGTTAGCCTTCCTTCACCAACAGCATCTCCCCAAAAGGCTTCTAGATCTGACACATCCAGCATGGAAGGTAAGTGCCGAAGACCTTTTGACTTCACAACCAGCTTGAAACTGATCCAATAATTTTTTATGGTGATTTCTTGCTGGCCTGCTATTTTGTTTGTTGCTCCTTTTAGACCTTCCAATATCCATTCATTATGCCTCATGAGCACAATAATCTCCAAGAAGGTGGCTTGATTTTTTTTAAAAAAAGTTCTTATTCTTATTTACGCATCACTTTTTAATACAAGTTGTGGATCAAATATTGTTCAACAGGACCTAAGCAACATTTGGTAGATGTTTGACATTCCAAAACAAATTCTGTAAGTGTACTTTCTTGTCAAGGATGCTTTTAAGATTCCAAGGCTTATGAAGTTGTCTAGTTATCACACTGCCAAAACAACTGAAATAAAAGAACAGA
Organism: Hydrophis major; assembly: GCA_033807585.1. Classification (NCBI taxonomy): domain Eukaryota; kingdom Metazoa; phylum Chordata; class Lepidosauria; order Squamata; family Elapidae; genus Hydrophis; species Hydrophis major. Next base: position 15,554,713 of record CM066332.1, on the reverse strand, counting down.
ATTTAAACTAGCAATGTAGACCAGGGGAACTGCACATACATTGAGTTCTGACAGCCACACACAATAATCTTTTTTTTTTTCAAGGCACTCAAGGACATACAAAGTAAAGTGGGGAAATATCTTTAATTGCTAGGTTGGCAAAACAATCAAAATACAGATGAGTCAAGGCCAAAAAGGTAGATAAAATTAACCTACTTTAATTTCATTCAAATTATAATAAATTAAATAAATACCAAGAGTAGGATTGGTATCCATGTATTTAATAAGTAGAGCCTTGGTGGCACAGTAGTTAGAATGCAGTATTGCAGGCTAACTCTGCCCGCAACCTGGAGTTTGATCCTGACAGGCTCAAGGGTGACTCAGCCTTCCATCCTACCAAGATCAGTAAAATGAGGATACGGATTGTTGATAGCAATATGGTGACATTGTATACCACCCAGAGATTGTGGTAAAGCACAATGGGGCAGCATATAAGTCCAATTCCTGTTACTATGGGTACTGCTATTAATAATGTTCCTCTTAACTCACCACAGAATGAAGTCAGAAGGTAGCCTTTCTTAGCTGATCTTGGAAAACCAAGCCAGGGTGAAACTGCTTAGTACTTGGATGGGAGTTCACCATAAATACCTAGGTTGGATGGGAAACCAATTGTGTATTATTTCCACTTAAAATATTCAAATGTGTCCATTAAATTATCAGAAATTCAATTCAAATTTTTGATGGAAATAAAGGCAGTTTGAAAACAATGTATATATCCGATTATGCAAATCTATCCTAAACTTATCAGTGTTACTTTGTCATATGTGCTTTTAAATAGTCCATCTCCAGCGACATTGGTTAGTTCAACCCAGAAAGATATGCTCAATGTCTAAACTAGTAGTCTATGTTTCCTAGAACACAAAGGAAAGACTGAGACGTAAGAATATCAGAGGAGGTATGTGCATGTTGAAACCTGACCTAGTGAAGGCAATCATCCAGTCCTAGAGCCACAATCCTGGCTAAGCTGTTTTTGAGGAGCCACAACACAACTGCTATCAACACGCTAAGATATTATTTGTGTTGTGTATGTACCATAGTTAATAAAGAATGAGCTTGGGGTAAAGTGCAGGGTTCCTGCCCTGCACTTCTGATTGGCTGTTAGCGGCCAGATCGGATTGGTTAGTTCTAAGGACTCCGATTGGCCCTTAACAGAGGATTCTTATTGGTTAAAAGAGTTAGCGTTCATAGCTCACTATTGGACAATTCTTACAAGGGTTGCCTATATAAGGCAGAGTTCACTGTTGTTGTTTTGAAAAGTCACTATGTTAATAAAGAGCTGAAAGTCACTATTCAGAGGCTGTCTCCATTTACTCCAACCCATGTCCAAGTACTTAACACTGGCGACGAAGGTGGGATTTGGAGACGTCTGAACTGAACAAGCCAGGAAGCGATACCGAGCATGTGATAAGACGACGCCAACAACGAAACCATGTCCAGCGGCATCGTACCACCCGCTCCATTCGATCCGAACCAAGAGGATTGGGAATCCTACATGGATCGTTTCCAAATGTTTCTCGAGACGAATAACTTGAAGGACGCCACACCAGCGAAGAAGCGGGCACTGTTCCTGACGCATTGCAGCCCAGCTGTATTTAAGATGGCTAAAGCACTCGCCAAACCTCGAGAAGTGAAGGCCATGAGCTGGGATGACCTCGAACCCATCTTGAGAGACCATTACGCACCAACCGTGCCTACATTCATGAGACACCACGAGTTTTATCAGAGAAACCAACGAAAAGGGGAGAGCGTGGCAAATTTCGTGGTGGACCTCCGAAATTTAGGGGGTCTCTGTGGATTCACAGATTTAAAAGAGGCACTAAGAGATCGAGTAATTCTGGGATTAGATGCACTAGGCGTGCAAAGCAAGCTGATGGCGAAAGGTGATATCAGCCTTGCTGATGCCATCACCGAAGCCACGGCTGCGGAGGCGACTAAAAAGTCGGCTGCACAACTACGGCGAAGCCGCACTCCGGTAACACCACCGACCAGCGAAATCTTACCCAACTCAGAAGGGCAGCTCTCGACAACGCACCACGAGGACCTCTCTTCGTCATCAGACAGCGACAAAGAAGGGATCCATCGACTGCGGTCCAACCGGGACCCTCGCCCGAAGCCCTTATGCCCTTGCGCTGGCTGTGGAGCAAACCATGCCAGGGCCAAATGCAAATTCCGCGACGCACTCTGCCATGAGTGCGGGAAACGAGGCCACATCGGCTGGGTCTGCCGCAGCTTACCAGGACCCAGCCAGGCCTCAAAAGGTGCCAACTATCGCCAATCGATAGGAAACCGTCCTGTAAGGCGAGAGCCAGTAAACCACTCCTACAGAAATTGAGCTTTGCAAAAAGAAGAGGCTCACCATACTATCACTATAGGTCACACCTCAGTTTTGGATACTAAGAAAATCCGAGTCACGGTAGCCATCGAGAACCAGCCTTGCCACATGGAGGTCGACTCGGGATCGTCCCTCTCGATGGTGTCTTAGAAGACACTCAAGCAGCTCATCCCCACAATTCAACGCCAAGACCTCCAATTTCAACGCCTCATCCTCAACGACTACCAAGGAAATCGAATCCCCGTTGTCGGGTCCTGCCGAGTCCGAGTCTCCTTCAAGAAGCATACAGCGTACTTACCTCTAACAATCATCGATAGAGATAGGCCTAGTCTTTTAGGCTTCCAATGGTTCGCGCCACTCGGCATTGAAGTGGCCGGCATGAACCGAGTCGGTGGTTGTGAGTGGGAGGAAGACCTTATCTCTGAGTTCAGCGACGTCTTCGCGGACAGCTTAGGCGAGTATAAGGGGACCCCAATCTCATTTAGTCTAGATCAAAAGGTAGCCCCCATTCGCTTGAAGCCCCGTCGAGTTCCATTCGCTCTTAAAGCAAAGATCGACGAACAACTCGACAAGCTAATTGCTCAAGGGGTGTTGAAGCCCATCGATCACTCCCCATGGGAAACCCCTATTGTAACACCCATTAAGCCAGACGGGTCAATCCGAATTTGTGGGGACTACCGGGCCACTTTAAACCAAGCCCTACAGCAGAATGCGTATCCAGTTCCAGTGGTGCAGCACCTCCTCCATTCCTTGGGGGACGGAAAGGTTTTCGCTAAATTAGATTTAGCTCAAGCTTATCAACAACTACCAGTGGATGAAAAAATGGCCCAAGCCCAAACAATTGTAACGCACAGAGGTACCTTTAAATGTACCCAATTACAATTTGGAGTTAGTGTAGCCCCGGGGATCTTCCAGAGCCTCATGGAAAGGTTATTACAGGGAATCAAGGGCGTGGTTCCTTATTTTGATGACGTACTAATTGCAGCCCCTACCAAAAAAATCCTGCAGGATCGTTTGAAATGCGTTCTTAAAAAAATTCCAAGAGGCTGGACTTAAGGTGAAAAAAAAATAAATGTCACTTATATACTGGCAATGTTGAGTTTCTAGGATACCGAATTGATAGCCAGGGCATTCATCCTACCGAGAGTAAATTAAAAGCGATCAAAAACGCTCCCAGACCATGCAACAAGGCCGATCTCCAGGCGTTCTTAGGCCTCATTAATTTCTATAATGTATTTTTACCGCACAAGGCGACTGTTGCTGAACCGTTACACCGGTTATTAGATAAAAAAGCATTGTGGGTATGGGGCTACCGGGAAGAGCAAGCATTCCAGAATGTTAAAAAACTGCTCACATCTGACTCTGTACTTATGCAGTATAACGAGACTTTGCCGTTAGTTATAACCTGTGATGCATCGCCTTTCGGGGTGGGCGCCATTTTGAGCCATGTACTGCCTAATGGGAACGAAGCCCCTGTTGCATACTTTTCGAAGACTCTTTCACAAGCCGAGCGGAACTATGGACAAATTGATAAAGAAGCTCTCGCAATCGTTTCAGCTGTAAATAAATTTCATGAATATGTGTATGGAAGGACATTTACCATTATAACTGACCACAAACCATTGCTAGGGATAATAGCCCGGGACAAGCCAACCCTCTACATATTATCCCCTAGAATGACCCGATGGTCAGAATTCCTAGCTGCTTATAATTATCGCCTGCAATATTGCCTGGGGAAAGCCATTCCCCACGCTGACGCATTAAGCCGAACACCGCTTCCAGAGACTCTCGACGATCCGACACCAACAGCAACTACGTTGCAGATCGAAACACTCAACTCACCGCCTATGACCACCCGAGACATCGCGAGAGAAACCAAACGAGACCACACCCTAGCTCGAGTTCTAGGCTGGGTAGAACATGAATGGCCATTGGACCAAGTACCAGATGATTTTGTACCATTTAAATCTCGACAGACTGAACTTTTTTCCCAAAAAGGCTGTATCATCTGGGGCGATAGAGTCGTTGTCCCAGAACGACTCCGGAAGACGCTGCTACGAGTTCTGCACAAGGGCCATCCCAGCATCGTGCGGATGAAAGCGCTTGCACGAAGCTATACATGGTGGCCGGGCATGGACCGGCAAATCGAGCAGTGGGTCAAAGCGTGTGCCAATTGCCAACAAGTCAGCAACGCCCCACCAAAAGCCATGCCTACTGAATGGGAGACACCACATGGACCCTGGTCCAGAATCCACCTGGATTTGGCGGGGCCAACCAAGGGCTATACCTTCCTGCTGACAGTCGACGCATACTCCAATTGGTTAGAAATTCATCGTATGATGGCTACAACTTCCGAGGCAGTGATCAAGATCCTAAACAGACTCTTTGCAACCCACGGATTGCCTGACGTCTTGGTGTCCGATAACGGGCCATAGTTTACAGCATTAATGTTTGAGCAGTACCTCGCTGACCGCGGCATCCGCCATGCGCTTACCTCGCCTGTGCACCTTGCGACCAATGGCCGAGTGGAACGCATGGTCCAATTTGTTAAAAAGACTTTGCAAAAAGTGGACTATAACAATATCGATGACAAGGTCAACCAAATTCTCTTTTTGCAACACATAACTCCACATAGCATCACTGGCAGAACTCCCGCCGAACTACTGATGGGACGAAGACTCCGCTCCCACCTCGACTGGTTGCACCCTGCTTACGAACCGGAAAAGCCAATAGGATCCAGTGGCCGCTGTCGCACTTTCCAGGTAGGAGACCTCATTTACACACGAAACTTATCAGGCGATCCGTTATGGATAGAGGCAACAGTAGTACGCGTGACCGGCCCCAAATCCTACATAGTGAAATGCTGTGACAATAGACTGTGGAAACGGCATATCAACCAATTACGGTCACGACTCACAATGGCCAGTCAACAACTCCCCCATGACCAAACCGAGGGGGGGGGAGATACAGAAGAAGATGACATTCCAGGGAACCTGCTCGAAGGGAGCGACGAACTAAGTGATACTCAGGAAATGGAGCAGGAAGGAGAATCGTTTGCACCGCAAGAAATTGCACCTGAGCAAGTAGCAGATTCGCTGCCAAACAACAATCTACCTCAACAGGATTGCAACCAACCAGTCCAACGAAAATCCGAAAGACTTAAAAGACAACCGTCCTATTTAAAGGACTATATAACTACACCGTAATTAAGAAGCCAGGGGGAAGGGGTGTTGTGTATGTACCATAGTTAATAAAGTATGAGCTTGGGGTAAAGTGCAGGGTTCCTGCCCTGCACTTCTGATTGGCTGTTAGCGGCCAGATCGGATTGGTTAGTTCTAAGGAATCCGATTGGCCCTTAACAGAGGATTCTTATTGGTTAAAAGAGCTAGGGTTCATAGCTCACTATTGGACAATTCTTACAAGGGTTGCCTATATAAGGCAGAGTTCACTGTTGTTATTTTGAGAAGTCACTATGCTAATAAAGAGCTGAAAGTCACTATTCAGAGGCTGTCTCCATTTACTCCGACCCATGTCCAAGTACTTAACAATTTGGATAAATCTTATTATGAAAGATCATAACGGTCTTCTCTTTAGAAAACATCACAATAAAATGTGAAGTCAGGGAGAACAGATCTCAGAACAAAGGCATTCGTAAAGGCACATGATGATCCTTCACACTATTCTCTATCTGAATAAGCAGAATACACAAAAGAAGTTATGATTAAGTAAAACAAAAATAAGGAGGAGGAGGAGGAAGGAAATGGAGAAGAAGAAGAAGAAGAAGAAGAAGAAGAAGAAGAAGAAGAAGAAGAAGAAGAAGAAGAAGAAGAAGAAGAAGAAGAAGAAGAAGAAGAAGAAGAAGAAGAAGAAGAAATATATTCTATAGTCATCAAAGATGGGCCCCACAGAAATTGACTTCTCATAATGACTTTGATCAATAAAACAGGGTTATGTAAATAAGACAGCAAAAGGGAGACTAAGCTACCAATTCTATTTGTATTCCCTTCAAAAAATAAGAACAATATCAGTCCCTTTGGGCGCCTTTTGTCCAGCATGCCACTTCTAAAACCCAATTTAATCCCAAGCCCCCTCCCACTATTTCATGCATGCTGGGATATTAATCTCATAAGTCAACATGCTGTTGTCCTCATTCCACCAACATCCAGGGCAATGACACCCCACAAAGGATAAATGGAAACCAAACTACACAATGTGGTGGATGTCACTTCTTTGCTTTTAACAAGAAACTTTGAAGAGTCCTAATCTGAAATGCATTTCTATAGGTAGTTGACCAGGTAGGAAGGGATGCTATGCATTTCCTTTGTAAACCTCTTGTAGGCAGCCCCCGGGGAAGGTGCGCTGTTAGATCTTACATTTGGTTATTTCCTTTCGCAAAGCCGAAATCCAATTGAAAAGTTTCTTTAGACAGCCATTGTGTAGAAACATGATGTCAATATTAATAAAGGCTGAATTTCCCCTCGGCTCACTTCTTACAGATAAGCTTTTCAATAATACTCTGCTTGCACCAAAAGTCTGGTGGGACTGGGAATAGTTAAAAAAAAAAACCCACTAATAAAAGAATGTTGAATGTTTTTATATTAAATTTCCCCACAGGCACACTGAAAAGCCTACTTAGAGGATGCCAATCAACCTGGTACTTATTAAATGTAACAAGAGTCCCGTTACAACAGATCTTTTCAAGCCCCTAGAAACAAATTGGAAAATAAAGACAAAAGACAATTACAAATGTATTTGGTTGCACACCCTGGACACATCACCTGATACCAAGTAACATGAAGCTTCATTGTTTGAGCTTCAAAAGGTGTGTGTGTGTGTGTGTGTGTCTGTGTGTGTGTCTGTATCTGTGTGTCTTTCAGCCTACAGCTCTATCTAAATGCCACTTAGACATGTCAGCAAAGAATTTAGTTCCTCATTTTTCTACTAGTTTCCCGATTGAAATAGACTTGTTAAGTTTTCAAAAGTTTTCAAAGGCTTTGCACATCATCTTACAAGCTGTACAGTTGAATAACAAATCTGTTTAGAGCAATCTGAAGGGACCACTGCTTTGCCTTCTGATTAACCAAGGGCTTCCCTTCCAATTAGTAAAATCCAACTTTTGAGACAATGGAAGAGCGGGTCTACTCCTCCAATAGTTTTAGAAATAATCTATGGCATCCATGGCATAAAAGGGGAAAAATGACACTGGGCATGTGTTCACATAATTCTGCAAATAGACATCAATAATATATTCACAGGCATCTTAAAAAGTCAACAATCATGCAATTAATGTTCTGCCTCTTTTTATGCATGTTGTATGTATGACATAGAAAGCAGGTAAACTTCAGCCACGCCACTGTGGCTACCATTGTGACAATTCTCCCCATATTCTGCAGACACCCCTGATTCTTTGATGGCATGCATGTCCATGTTGTTGTAGCTTCAGTTGGCTGCCTTGATATGGCATTATTATTTGATACAAAAAACGACAGTATACACAGCAAATGAGATAACTATGCTGAGTTTTGTATCACAAATCACTAGTTGAACACTTCCCAAGCGTTTAGGATTGTATGATGTATCGGTGGATTATGTGAGCAGATCCCAGTAAGGTGGCCTTCTATAACTGATCAATGGTGATTTTGTCAGCGCCAATTCTATTATTATTATTATTATTATTATTATTATTATTATTATTATTATTACAGTCAGCCAGATGTTCAGACTGGATTGGCATTTTTATCTACCTTTTGAGTCCTTACCAAGGACCAGAGATAGGCAAATCTGGAAATTTGATGGTGTTACAGATATCACCGCAGGATGGAAGCTGTTCCAAGTAAAGTTACCTTCTGCAATTGACTAATGGCAAATTTGTCAATGCCTATGGTGTTCAAATGGTGCTCCAGTTGCTTTGGGACTGCACCCAAGGCGCCTATTACTATTGGTATTATTCTTGCTTGCCTTTGCCATAGTCGTTCTATTTCTATTTGTAGGTCTTTGTATTTTGTTATCTTCTCCAGATCTTTCTTTTCTATTCTGCTGTCTCCAGGTATTGCCACATCCACTATTCAATGGATGATGATGATGATATGAAACTCAGTCAACTAAACATTTCAAAATGTATCACAAATATTATTGACTGGCACTGATGGTTGATACAGCCAGCATCCTAGGTATCAACCAAGTATCTTCTTAAAATGTACAATGTTCCAAATAGCACATTTTTTTGCAGTTCTACTGGCGCTATAGCAGGAAGCTACAATTTCTTGATGTATTTTGTAAAATTCTTGGACATGGTACCAAGTGCCCCGAAGACAATGGGTATCACTGTTACATGTTTCATCCATAATCACATAGTTTCAATGGCCAGGTCTCAATATTTGTGATTTTTTTCCAGTTCTTTTTCTTCGACTCTGGCGTCTCCTGGTACAGCAATGTCAATAAATTGTATCTCGACAACCATAATATCAGGCATGTTGTGTTCCAAATGGTGATTCGTCTATTCAAAAGTCCCACAAGATCTTCACCATCTCATTTTCGACAACGTTTTCCACTTTATGTTCCTATGACTTTTTGGATACAGGTAGGGTGTATTTTTTTACACAATGACCAGTTGATTAATTTAGCAACTCGATCATGTCTAGCATTGTAGTCAGTTTGTACGATTTTGGTACACTCACATATTAAGTGTGAAACAGTTTCAACTTTGTCATTGCGAAGTCAGCAGTTTGGATTGTCAGTGGATTTTGGTTTCTTCACTTTCATGGCATCAGTTTGTAGTGCTTGTTCTTGAGCAGCCAGTATTAAACCTTTCATTTCATCATCATCATCATCATCAATCTTTATTGTTCAGTTGGTTTGAGGGTGTCTTTCTTCTTCATAGTATTTACAATGAAGTTTTGCCCAAGTTATGTTTCTACACCAATCCGCATTCCTTTATAAGAAGGATGTGTATCAGAGGTGGTATTCAGCAGGTTCTGACCAGTTCTGGAGAACTGGTAGGGGAAATTTTGAGTAGTTTGGAGAACCAGCAAGTACCACCTCTGACTGGCCCAGCCTCCATCTATTCTCTGCCTCCTGAATCCCAGCTGATTGGCTAGGTCTTCTTTTGTTGCCCTGCACAGGAGAGCTGGAAAGCAGGTTAGTGGGGTATGGTGGGAATGGGATTTTGCAGGAATCTTTCCCTGCCACGCCCACCAAGCCACGCCCACAAAACTGGTAGTAAAAAATTTATATCCCACCACTTATGTGTACATCTGTGCATCTCCATATATACAAAGATTGCCCTAGCTGGAAGATTAAAATAGTTGTGTAGACATAACTGGATAGTACAAAACTGAGGAATAGCAGATCTAAATCACAGAATGATCCTTAACTAAATTGTCTTCTTCTCTGGATGCCACTTCTGGGAAAACAAGCTTCTTCTCCCCACGTCTACATTTTAAAAAAATTTCAACAGAGATTGATTCTTGGCTGCATTTAAAAAAATAAATAAAAGAGGAAAAAGAATCAACCCTTCTGACTTTCTCGCTCTCCTTTGAGCCAGCCCTTTTCAAACTTCTTAACGCAGGCAAATTCAAAGGACCTCATCAAAGTTTCTGGTGCTTGGAGGAATGTCATGTGTTTCTTAAACGGAGATTAGCTTCCTTTCTTGATGTCTTAGCAGAAAAGGGGGTTAAATGTTAAGACCCATCTCCTGGGGGGAAACTGATGAACTCAGCAAGTCTTCATGGCAAAGAGCTGAGGTCCCTGCTTACTCTAATGGTCCAACTGTAGGAAGCTACAGGGACACATCAGAAGATACTCAATGAGGCCAAATTAAACAGCAAAGGTATATTTCAGACACATGATGGGCAAAGCTGTCGTCTAGCCTTTGTTTTGGCTGAGTTAGTTTAGAATTCTTTTGCTTATCTCAATCAAGAAAGTAAAGTTCAAACAAACAAACAAAAAAATGGAATAGAGACTAATCTACCCCTGCAAACGAACCAAAAGGGTTTTCCTTTTTAAAAAAATAAATAAAAAAATAATTTGTTTTGGGGAAAACTGGCAATCTGAAACACCTGAATGACCGACCAGACTTGATGAATCATGCCCGTCTCTTCTTTCAAAGTAAAGGAAATGGATGATTGAAGGAAGCTAAATATACAGTAGATTGAGAATATAGTTTGTGAGCAGCCAAAGATATTGTCTACCATTTAATTTTCCACAAGCTGATGTGGCTTCCCTATAATACCAAAGTCACCATGGCTTTGGGGACCACCTTAGAAATCCCAACTGACTGGAGGGAAATGTTGAATGATGGTCTGACAACCCCCTCCTGCCACAAATAAGTAGGATGTCCTATTGGGGCTGCTTCGGAAAGGAGAAGGGGAAAAAGGACAAGGATAAGAAAGATGAAGAAGATGAGAAAGTCAGAGTAACAACACCATGTCTGAGCTTCAATATTGAACTCCAAATTTGTCATTGAGTGTGAAGATGTGACATAGCAATCATTGTTTTGATTTAGATTATGATGGAGGGAAAGTATCTGAAGAGATAGGACAATCTTACTTACTTTCACATTCTTTCTCTGGTCCTCAACCTTATTTTAACTTCTTTAACCCAATTGATCTGAGTTAAATAAATAAATAAAAAATCTGAATAGTGGCCACAAGTTTATTTATTTGGCTTTCAAGGTAGATGCAGATTGTTTTAAAACACACAATACAGGTGTTCTTGTCTATTGCTTCCGTTCCTTGACCAACATGTTGGGTTCAGGTCCCAACAATCATCTCACTAGGGTTCATTCTTAATCATATTAGCCTAACACAATGTGTACTACTAACATGATGGCTCAAGGCTTAAAGTCTTTGTGCTTGTCAGCTGGAGAGGTGATAGTCCACATTCGAGACCTGAACTCCATGCAATGGGATGAGCTTGTCTCAGCTCCTGACAACCTAGCTGTTTGAAAGCCTGAAAATGTGAGTAGATAAATAGGTACCACTTTGGTGGGAAGGAAGAGGCACGCCATGCACCCCTGGCATAAAGCCATGCTTGCTCCATGGAAATTGTCTTCAGACTACACTGATTTCCTCAGCCAAGGAACAAAGATGAGCCACATGCCCAAGAGTCTGACACAACTGGACAGGGAAACCTTTACAGGTTTTTTTTGTTCACTAACACCTCAGTTCCTCTCTTTATTTTTTATTATTTTGAGCACTGACTATATAAACACCAAAAACTTTCTGAGTCAATGCTTGTCTTCATTCTTCACTGGGTATTTCAATAGATTAAATAGTTCTTCCTATGTATAACTCATAACTCCCTAGCCAAAGTTTTTCATTCTGTGTTTTTATGTTCAGCCCTCAAAAGGATTAAATTTAAAACTTGCCCGAGTGATCTGGTCATGCTTTGACCAAGCATATCCTGAATTTTTTTATGAGATCCAACCTCTACCTCTGAATCATGAGCTAAATGTTAGTTTTGCTGTGGTGTGCTTTGATTCTCCCATCTTCATTCTTTGGGTGTTGATACCTGGCAACTGCCAAGATTAGTCCCTGCAATTTTTGTGGCAAGATTTCAAGAATAGTTTGCCATTGCCTCCTTTTTCTTTCCCTTCTTCATTCCCTTCTTCCTTTTTCCTAAGCTTGAGAGAGAGAGAGTGAAAGAGAGAGAGAGGAAGGCTTAAGATTACTCAACTGATTTCATACTTAAAGTTGGATTAGAACTCATGGTCTCCTTGTTTCCAGACCATTATCTTAACCATTACATCAAACTGGTACTCTCCTTGTGGTATTAGCTTCCTTTAAAAATGTTATATAATTCACTTCATGAAACAAAATCTAATTTTCCCTCCTGAGGCTCTGCTTCTACCCAAGTGAACAGCCTTAACAGAAGGCAAGACAATTGATTTAATCTTCCTAACGGTGGCAAAATCAGCCTGGCCCTTTCTGACAACAAATTGAAAAGATGTCACAATTTGCACTACACTTTTCCTACCATTTCTGCATTCACTTTTTTGCCCATTTAGACTTTATTTTTTTAATGGGGAATGGACACAAGGTCCACATTTTTTTTGCTAATAAAGAAGCAAGAGAGACATGTTTTCACTTAATTATTGCCTTAAGATGCCAGAGGCGGTCGAGAGGCGGTCTGTAATGGCCGCCACAAAGAAGCTGTCAGCTGGGTAAGACTGAGCAGGAGGAAGAGGGGAGAAAGTTTATAAGAAAAAGTTTTTTGGCTGATCCAGGACTTTAAGAGGCGTTTAATCCTGAGAACTATGACTTTTTGAAAAATACTTGGTTTCCAGAGAAGGATTTCAAGTGGCAAAATTGAGGTGCTGAAAGGAAAGTTTACTCTCCTTCCCTATGGAATCAACAAATGGCCATTGAGAAACCTGTTGTTTTTTTATAAAAGGTAAAAACTTGGCTTCTTGTTATAAGTGGGAAGGGAGAGGACAAAAAAAAAAATTAAGATCTTGCTGGAGGAGATGCCTTGAAGATCTTGAGACTAGAAATTGATTACAACAAAGCTGTAAAATACAGATTGGGCTTTTTTTCTTTTCCCTTTTACTGATACCACCCCAGGAAGAGAAAGCGAGAACTTTGTGCATTATTTGGACTGATTGATGTCCCTGGGACTTTGAGGAATTGTTTTAACTTTTGAAACATTTTGGTTGCTCTAAGAAGAACAAAGAATGGCTTTATTTGATGATGAACTTAGAAAGGAATATCAAGAAAGTAAGGACGCTGTGAAAGAAGCTTTCCTTTCTTTAGAAATGGTGCTGGCTATTTATCAGCAAACACAACAACAGATGGGGGAAATAGGAGAAGAAGAAAAAGAAGAAGAAGACGCCATCTTCAGTGAATCTAAAAAATTAATTAAGAGAGAAAGGAGAAAGAAAGGAAGGAAAATGAAGGACTTAAGACTTAAAAAAACACTTAAGAAAGGAAAAAATAAGATGCAAAACTAACTTAATGTTACTGAGCAAAAGGAGAAAGGATTACAACAGAGAGGGAAAGCTAAAAAGGCGGAGGTTAGTAGAGGGGCGGGGGGATAAAAAGGCCAGGGGGGGGATAAGAAAGGAAGGGAAAAGGGAGGGAAAAGCCACAAAGGTATGAAACAAGATGGGAAAAAATGATTTTTTTTTTAGGGATAAAGGGTAAGGTATAATTTCTTTAAAAAAGAAGATTCTGCAAGGTACATAAGATGGTACTATGTATTAGAAATAGAAAACTAGAATGTTATAAAAATTAATAAAAGATGAAAATATTGAAATGTTTAGTAATGACAGATTTTAAAATTTAATAAAATTGTAGCACTTGTTTTTTGAAATAGACAATCGGAATGTTATAAGATTTAATATTTAGATTTATTATCTAATTATATTAATTATTATGAATTTATTATTTTTTCTCTTTAAAGGTTAGTAGGTAGAATGTACTAAGCAGAATCAGATTGGGTATCAGGCGTTATTTTAAATATTAATTTAGGGGGAGGATAGAAAGGCATCATACTCTGATCAGTGATTTCAGGAGAAATTCTTTTATTTTTCTTACCATAGGGAATAGATAAATGGATAATTTGGAAAGAATGGACAAAAAATACAAATACAATGATTTAAATTAAAATGAATTAAATAAAATAGAAATAAGAAGAATGAAAAGCAGGGAGAAGTTATATAGAAGATATAGAATGGTAAATAAGATAGGTAATGGTATATAAGATGAGCACGAATTTAATTGAAGTCCATACAAAGAGAAGTAATCTGGGGCCAAACTACTTTCTTAAAAGAAGTTTTATATTTTTGTGTTTTGTGTATCTATGTTTTGTTTGAGAATTAATTAAACCTCAGAGGAATGTTGGATGAGAATAATGGTAATCAAGTCAGAGAGGAATGAAGATGATGACTATAAACTGGATAAATATGGAAAATAATAATAGTAACAATGAAATTGAATATGAAAAGAGAAATAATGAGAAATTTGTTAAGAGATATCTATATGTTTATATTGAAATGGTGTAAAACAGAATTATGTTGCAGAAAATAATATTCTACTTGACTTGTAAAATTAATAATGGAAAGAGATTTTATGTATTTAATGGTTAATGATGGTTTGTTTGTCTTTAAAATCAATAAAATTTGTTCCAAAAAAAAAAAAAAAGATGCCAGAGGTGGGCTGCTGCTGATTCGCACTGGTTCACACGAACCGGAAATTTAAGGTTATGCAGTTTGGTGAACCGCCAAATGCCACCACTGGCTGGCACCACCCCACTCAATTTTTGGCCTGTTTTCTGGGCAGTTTTCCAGGCCTCAAAACAGCCTGAAAATGGCCTGGTTTGGCCATTTTATGGGCCTTTTGGCTGTTTTGGGGGCCATTTTCAGGCTATTTTCACACCGTTTTTCAGGTCATTTTTGGCCTGAAAAACAGCCAAAAAATGGGCCAAAAAAACAGCCAGGGTTGGGGCTAATGCCACCACTGAATCCTACCTCTGCCTTTGAGAAGAGTGGCCAGGAGGTGAGGCTGGGTGTGATGAGTGACTTCACCTACCCAGTCACCTGACCAAATGGCCATGCTTACCCAGCCAGGGAACTGGTTATTAAGTTATTCCAATCCCACCAATGTAAGACGCTGTAAATCCCGATGAACAAATGCAACCATAACTTGCATATAATTTGTGCGTCCCTAGTTATTTCACCTCAGTATGCTGATTAACTTGTTCAACATTATTTAATTTTTGTAAAAAAAAGAAAAAAAATGACAAAAAGACACCAGGTCGGTTGGAAAATTAGGTTAGATGAGCATAGGAAGATAATTCCATGCTTTATTTAGTCCTATGTAGCTTCTTCCCTGTATCATTGCTGACAATAAGTGCAGTAACAGAAAAGTGCATGGAGGCTTTGCAGCCTGATGTGCAAACAGCACAATTAAACCCGAGAGGGATTTCTGTCAGCATAACTTACCTTAAACAAATTCACTTAGCCTTCCCCGAGATGTATTCAGCCTCTTGTGGGTTCCAGCTGAGTACAAAGAGTTCCGCTAGGATTCTTAAGGTAATACCTCCTTACTCCCTTGCTCCAATGGGAATACAGAGGAGGCCGAGCCAAGAGGAAGTTGGCTTTGATATCTGGAATGCTTCCATATCTCTTTTTGCAGAGTTGGTCCAGGTCTGTGGCTAAGCGGAGGGTTAGGTCTCTCTTCTGACCCACAGGGCTCCATTTGGGGTATCAAAAGATCCTGATCCCCCTAAACAACCCCAACACATGTTTTTAGAAGTTCTTTGGCATCCAATGGAAAGAGCCACTGAGGCTTATGCTTTGATTTGCTGGAGCTCTGGTGCCTCCTCTGATCTCTATCAGGTGATAAGCATGCCTGGGTAGATAGATACGCCACAATAAACTAAGCAGCCTTTCAGATAGACTTGATTTTGTGGCTTTTAAGACTGGGAACATGATTTCCCATGGATGAATGATGCTACGTACAGAAGTAGAAGAAACATAACTTCCCACCAAATCACAGGTGGCCCAGAGAATCCAAGAAAAGCTAAGTGACTTCACATTCTTTATGATGCCATTGTGCAAATGATTTAGTTACATCATTTTTGTATTGACCTCACCCTATTGACCTCACCCCATTCCTAAGAGGCCTGTAAGGGGTGTGCATAAGTGCACAATCATGCCTACCGTCCTTGTCCTATTGTCCCCATTTATTCGTACCGATTTCCTGTATTCATACTTATGTTTATTCTTATACCTATTATCTTGTAACTGATTCACAAATCAAGTAAATAAAATTAATTTGCACTCTAAACCATGTTGCAATATGTAATGTCAGTCCTTCCCCACCATAGATGCCCATTCAGTTGTCTTACTCAACAACTACACGATTCTTAAACTCCAGGACTCTTAGGAGAGACTGCTGATTTATGGTAAGTGGGACTGAGAGGAAGACTTCCCCAAGTTTACAATAATAATACAACAATAATAGAAAAAAGTGATTGACAGAAAACAAAACAACAGCAGATATCCAGTGTAATGATCAGAACCTGAGATTAACAAGCTCAGTTTCATGCATAAAAGCTCCTCTTTTGATTAGAATCCAAAGTCTTGTACAATCCTAGAAGGCAGGCCTGGAAAGCAGCAAACCTTACCCAAATAATACCACACCTACCGTGTTTCTCATAAAATAAGGCCGGGTCTTATATTTTTTTGAGCCCCCAAAAAACGGCTAGGCCGTCTTTTTGGGGGTGACTTTAATTCCCCTCCTTGCATCCTCATCTAGAGCACCCTGCAGGCAGCCTCGCCACCAGCCGCTCCTAACGGGTGATCATGGTGAAGTGCAGAGAGCTCCCTACTCCCACCAAACACCTTTGCTGCAGACCCAAGATCTTTGGCACCCACCACTGTTGCTTTCCCTTCTGCCCATTCCACCACCACGTTTGGAGCTGCCGCTTCCGTGTTTGGAGTGCTGCTGCCATTTGGAGTGCTGCCGCCATTTGGAGCACCGCTGTCATGTTTGGAGCTGCCGCTTCTGTATTTGGAGGGGTGGCAGTGTCCAAATGGCGGCGGTGCTCCAAACAGTGGCAGTGCTCCAAAAGCAGAAGCAGTAGCTCCAAACGCAGCGGCAGCTCCAAATGCGGACATGGCGACTCCAAACAGTGGCAGTGCTCTAAACAGTGGTGGGATTCCAAACATGGAAGTGGCAGCTCCAAATGCGGCGGCAGCTCCAAATGCGGCAGCGGCAGCTCCAAACAGCAGCAGTGCTCCAAACAACGGCAGTGCTCCAAACGTGGAAGCGGCAGCTCCAAACGCAGCGGCAGCTCCAAATGCAGACATGGCGACTCCAAACAGTGGCAGTGCTCTAAACAGTGGTGGGGTTCCAAACATGGAAGTGGCAGCTCCAAATGCGGCGGCAGCTCCAAATGTGGCGGCGGCAGCTCCAAACAGCAGCAGTGCTCCAAACAACGGCAGTGCTCCAAACGTGGAAGCGGCAGCTCCAAATGCAGTGGCAGCTCCAAATGTAGAAGTGGCAGCTCCAAATGTAGAAGCGGCAGTTCCAAATGGCAGTGGTGCTCCAAACGTGGAAGTGGCAGCTCCAAACGTGGCGGCGGCATGGGCAGAAGGGAAATCAACAGCGGTAGACGTTGAAGGTCTTGGGTCTGCCACAAAGATGCTTGGCAGGAGTAGGGAGCTCTCCGCGCTCTGCCATGATTGCCCATTAGGAGCAGCTGGTGGCGAGGAATTGCTGCCCGTGGGGTGCTCCTAATGGCAAGTCCCCCTGCCTTTCCCCCCATTTTGCATGTTTTAAAATAGGCCTAAATTTGGGGGGAGGGGCTTAATTTCATTTTATACCTAGAAAACATGCTGGGTCTTCCTATTGGGGGAGGTTGTATTGTTGGAGAAACATGGTACTGCAACCAATTTTGGTCACTACGAAAAAGATGTTGAGACTTTGGAAAAAAGTACAGATAAGAGCAACTAAGGTGATCAAAGGACTGGAGACTAAAACATACAAAGAACGGCTGCAGGATTGGGGTTTGGCTGGTCTAAAGAAAAGAAGAATTAGGGATGACAAGTTAGCAGTATTCCAGTATTCCCTCTGTCACAAAGAAGGGGGGGGTCAAATTATTTTCCAAAGCACCAGAAGGCAGGACAAGAAAAAAAAATGGATGGAAACTAATCAAGGAAAGAAGCTACCTGGAATTGAGGAGAAATTTTCTAACAGGGAGGACAATTAACCAGTGGAACAGCTTGCCTTCAGAAGTTGAGGGTGCTTCATCACTGGATGTTTTTAAGAAGAGTCTAGACAGTCACTTATCTGAAATGGTATAGATTCTCCTGCTTGAACAGAGGGCTGGACTAGAGGACCTCTGAAGTCCCTTCCAGAACTATTCTATTCTATTCTATTCTATTCTATTCTCTACCTTTCTATTAAAAAAATAGAAAAAAATGAACTTTTCTTCAAACTCTTTCCCTAATATTCATTTTTCTTGATGCGCCTGTTTTCCTTCTTCCAAAATGGGATTAGATACCACTGTTCTACTAGTTTTATAAAATTACTGAAGCAATAGACATTCGCAAGAAGCAATGAGTCGACGCTCCTCAGTGGGAGATCCAACCAAGAAATAAAGAGAAATTTCTTGACAGTGAGAACAATCAATCAATGGAATAGCTTGCCTCCTGGAATTTTTAGTTGCTCTGTCGCTGGAGGTCTTCAGGCAAAGACTGGACAGCCATTTATTCAACATGGAAAAAGAGTCTCTGTCGAAGGCAGGGGGTTGGACTAGAAGACCTCCAAGGTCCCTTCCATCTGTATGATTCTACAAATAAATGTTTTATTGCACTTGAAAAATATTTCCCAGCTCTGACATCACGCAGAAAGCTGCAGATGTAAATTTACCTTGTAAACCCTCTCACTGGAAAAGCCAAGCTCTTGAAATTTCGAAAGAGTCTTTTTTTTTCCCTGCTGACAATTGAAATGATGCTGATCAGTAACTAGAACTTCGTGCTGTTGGCTGATGCTAAAGTTAAACAAGTGTGACAGCCCTAACAGCGGTGATGGATGGCTGTGGATCTGCTAAACTGACGAGATGCCAAAAGGCGTAAGGTGGTTGGTTGTCACTAAAAACGGGTAACAAAAAACACGGCTTTTGAAGACTTTTCAAGACTTAAGATGAAGTGAAGCCTGCCATGAAAACGGGTGAAGCAAATATTATTGAGGTTCAGCGTTCCATCTGGCTCTTTTTTTTTTTTCCCCTGGGTTACTGCTGGCAACACAGATGGTGAACTTAATGCAACTATGGGAGGGCTGGATAAAGAGCCAAAAAGCCAGATAATATGTATTCCTAGCCTGGGCCAGATGCCATGGTAGATGTGAAGAAGACTGAAATAACTTTCCTCTTTTTCACCATCTAGGAAAAGTCCGGGAGTTGAATGACAAGAATCCTCCTCCTGGTCATTCAGTCATGTTACCGGACTTTAGGAGATGACAATTTGATAAAATTAATTTGATCCAACAAGCAATGAAGAGCCCAACCAGGCAACAAGATCTGCCGACCTAGGCAAAATCTCAGAAAGCTAAGCAAGGCTGGATCTAGTTGATCCTTGGAGACAATATCTCCAGTAGATACCAGGGAGGTAAGCCAGAGTCCAATAAATATCTAGGAAAAAGACAGTAGCAAAGTTTTTCATATTGTTGTTAATAAAACTCAAGGATGAGTCTATGAAAGGCACATCATTCCTTGTTTAACTTACAGAAATTTTTATTTACTTTTACCAAGATAATATCTTTTGATCATGAACATGTTAGTTTCATCTATATCTCTACCTATCTCTATCATTTCTATCTCTATTATCTCCATCTCTGATTTCTATTTCTATCTGTATGTGTGTGTGTGTGTGTGTGTGTGTATAGATATATATGTATACATATATACACATACACAGGTAGTCCTCAACATATAACCATAATTGAGCCCAGAATTTATGTTGCTAAATGAGAAATTTATTGAGTGAATTTTGCTCCATTTCACGACCTTTCTAGCTACAGTTCTTAAGTGAATCATTGGAATTGACAAGTTAGCACCATGGTTGTTAAGTAAATCTGGCTTCCCCATTGACTTTGCCTGACCTTGGGATCCTGCAACCATCATAAATATGAGTCAGTTGCCAAGCATCTGAAGTTTGATCACATGACCATGGGGATGCTGAAACAACCCTAAGTGTGAAAAATGGTCATAAGTCACTTTTTTCAGTGCCATTGTAATTTTGAATGATCACTAAATGAACTGTTATATCTCAAGAGCTATTTGTATGTGTGTGTGCATATATCTCTCCGTCTCTCTCTCTCTCTATTTGTGTGTGTGTGTATCTATCTATCTATCTATCTATCTATCTATCTATCTATCTATCTATCTATCTATCATCTATCTGTGTGTATCTATATCAACTATATATCTATCTATCATCTATCTAATCTCTCTCTGTGTGTGTGTGTGTGAGAGAGAGAGAGTGTGTGTGTGTGTTTACTGTACATATACAAAATTTCACATCTTAACTTCAGGTAGCACATATTTTAAAATTCATCTACTCCTGACTAATCTCACTTGATATTCCTGGGGGAAGAAGAAAAGGTTAAGGTAGTCCATCATCCATTTCTCTTGGATAGCTGCTTTTGGTTTGGCAAAGAAAGCAACTTGTTAGTTTTTGTCTTGCATCAACTACAGTAAGAATGTAGTCCAGAACACACCCAGTAATCCCTCACAATCATGAATTACCTAAGAAGGATCTGTAGAATTAGGAAATTTATCCACAAGGAACCTTCTCCACCATGATTGATTGAACCATGGAGGGAACTTCCTTAGTTTTATCTAAGTTCATCAGAGGCATCATAGATGCAGCCTGAAACCCCCGTGATGAAATAAGATGTAAAAACAGAATTGAATGGAATGGAATGGAATGGAATAGAGTAGAGTAGGGTGGAGTGGAGTGGAGTGGAGTGGAATAGAATAGAATAGAATAGAATAGAATAGAATAGAATAGAATAGAATAGAATAGAATAGAATAGAATAGAATAGAACTCTATTGGTCAAGTGTGATTGGACACACAAGGAATTTGTCTTGGTGCAAATGCTCACAGTATACATAAAAGATAAGATATATTCATCAAGAGTCAAGAATAATCAGGTACAACACTTAATGTAGTCATAAGGTACAATAAGTAATCAAATCATACTAGGAAACAGTCAATATAAATCGTAAGGATACAAGCGACAAAATTATAGTCATACAGTCACAAGTGGGAGGGGATGGGTGATAAGGAGTGATGAGAAGATTAACAGTAATAGTAGTGCAGACTTTGTAAATAGTTGGACAGTGTTGAGGAAATTATTTGTTTAGCAGAGTGATGGCATTCAGGGAGAAACTGTCCTTTTGTCTAGTTTTCTGTATGCAGTGATCTATAGTTTTGAGGGTAGGGTTGAAACAGTTTATGTCCAGGATGTGAGGGGTCTGTAAATATTTTCACAGCTCTCTTTTTGACTCATGCAATATACAGGTCCTCAATTGAAGGCAGGTTGGTAGTAATTGTTTTTTTTTTTTTTTCTGCAGTCCTAATTACTCTCTGAGGTCTGTGTTTGTCCTGTTGGGTTGTAGAACCAAACCAGACAGTTATAGAGGTACAGATGATAGACTCAATAACTCCAGAATGAAAGAAAGAAAAGGAAGAACTACAACATCTGTACAGGTTCCTTAGAAAACTTCAAGATTTTTATATCTTTACAGCCAAGCCAGAGTTATACTGTGTATCCTCAGAGAGGAATCTATTTTGCCCTGGTAGCAGTTTCTGTTTTACAGTTGAAAGAACCAAGACCAAAATGTCAGCATAAAATTTAACTGTACGGGTAATTGCTGTAAATCATGTTTTATCAAATTTAGAGTTGTTAAAGCTTTCCCCTAGACTGAAAGGTGTGGTTAGGATAACTGTTTTCATGAGGTTCTCTACTTAGGCTTTGGTGAATACCGATCAAACGGTGATAATTTTATCCCATGTTTAAATCTTCTTAAATCTTAATAAATAAGGTAGGTGGCAACCCTGAAGATGTATGTTCCAAGGATGGGGAAAACCAAGGGAGCTTCAGGTCCTGGGTTTTCACCAGCTGTGCCAATATAACATGCCTAAGAAATCCTCTGACCTTGGAATTTTGGATTCATCTGGGCTGTTATTTGGAACTCTGAGATCAGATATTGCTTGTAGAGGATCCTAATAGTTTGCCTTCCTGAGACAAGCGTGATTTGCAGTCTTAGGGTTATCATTGCTGTGTGCATGTGCTGTGTGTGTGTGTGCACTCATACATACACCAAATATGCATACAAACACACATCCCTATGTCAGAGGGTTGGATATTTATTGACTCTATCATTTCTCTTTCTCTCTCTCTCTCACTCTCTCTCTCTCTCTCTCTCACACACACACACACACACACACCCTATCATCCATCCATCCATCCATGTCTGTCTGTCTTCTGTCTGTCTACCTATCTACAGACTCTACAGTATCTATCTATCTATCTATCTATCTATCTATCTATCTATCTATCTATCTATCTATCTATCCATCTATCCATCTATCTATCTATATCTATCTGCAGACTACAGTATCTCTATCTATATCTATCTGCAGACTACAGTATCTATCTATCTATCTATCTATCTATCTATCTATCTATCTATCTATCTATCTATCCATCCATCCATCCATCCATCTATCTATTCATCCATGTCTGTCTAAATATTTATCTACCTACCTGTCTATTTACCTACCTACCTACCTACCTACCCATCCATCCATCCCTGTCTGTCTATCTATCTATCTATCTATCTATCTATCTATCTATCTATCTATCTATCTATCTATCTACAAGAATCTACAGTATCTATATATGTATTCATTGTATCTATGATCTAGCCACCTATCCATCTACCAGATTTCTTCAGAAGCTCAAAGTCATCTATACAATGCTCCTACCTGTAGTGTCCCCAGGAACAACAACCCTGTGACATAAATCTGAGCAGCCCCATTGTTCATCCCCTTTTCACACTATCTCTTAGTTTGCCTGCACTGTTGGTCCATTCACTAGTTGACAATCTTCTTGAGAGGTTTCTGGTTCATTCTTGTTTCATAAGCTGGCTTTCAGTTTGCAGGAAAGCAGTGCTCTCAGAGACAATCATTGCCTTGCATAGCAGCCAAAGAGGACTCAACAGGTAGTATCACCAGTCCAGTTTAGAAGCTAAGTAGGCTTGGGCTTGGCTTGTCCTTGATGAGACATTGTCAGGGATTCCCATGACTAAAACTGGAAGGTTGGAAAAATCAACTTGGTAGAATGCAGTGGTCAACCACTTTCATTCTTTTGCCAAAAAGCTATCTGTCCATGTGATATCCAGAAGTCAAACTCAACTAACTTTGTAACTTTGTAACTTTACAGCAAATGTAATAAATTATTTCTTGGAACTCCCTTGATAGAGTATAAAGGAAAGAAAACAGCATGGACTTGTTCAGAAGCATCTACAGTTCAAACT
The DNA here is from genome assembly GCA_033807585.1 of Hydrophis major. NCBI lineage: Eukaryota > Metazoa > Chordata > Lepidosauria > Squamata > Elapidae > Hydrophis > Hydrophis major. The sequence goes on along the minus strand of CM066332.1, from coordinate 15,531,290 downwards.
TCTGTTTCAAGCTTCACCTGCTTCCTTGAAACCAATGCATGGAATCAGGCAAAGAGAGAGAGAGAGAACTTTTCTCTCTGACCATCACTCTGACCACTTCAGACACTGGACCAACTAATTTATTCCTCAATGTCTATTCAGGTTCAAGAACACTGAAAAGAAAAAAAAAGGGGGGGGAGAGAGTTAATCTGAGCTGAAAGGGAAAGGATAACTTGATGACAGAGGCTATGTCTATTTCCTTGATGAGTTTTCCATCAGTCCCTCAAATGACCACTGTAAGAGATGAATTTCTGGGACAAGAATACCCAAGGGAACTTGAATATCATTTTTAGACACTTTCATTTGGGCCAACAATCTAGTACCATTCTTCTTTCAGTGGATGAAAAGGCTTTAGTTTATGCTTATTGCAAATTCCAAATAGTAAAAAGCTTCCCTAACCTTGCTATAGGAAAAATTAAAAAGAAAAACTGTCTGGATTATTATGGCAATTCTTTTCATTTCCTACAGAGCTGCAACTTTATCTGGCTAGCAAATATTATAAAAAAATAATTAATGCTTCAGGAGTTCTAAGAGGAGAGTATAGCGGTAGGCGATTATTGTTCAGTCCTTTATATTTGACTATAAAAATGCATAAATGCTGTGGGACAACAGAAGACCGAGGGGAAAAAAAACCACACACAAGCACATTTTACAAATATTTGAATCTCTTATGTTTTATTGACTTTGAACACAGCGGATTTTCTCTAGGAAGTAATCATGATTGCACTCCATTTGCTTAGAGAAATACTTTTAAGAGCCTGGATAACTTTTAAATGAGAAATAATGATGTGGATTGCTGAATGGCCTTGTTTTAATAAAGGAAAGTAAGGAAACATCTTCATTTCATGTCTTCCCTATGTGTCTTGAAAGATTTGGGACCAATGTAACTTTTGCAGATTTGTTTCATGGGCACTTCCATCAACTTATGAAATTGGAAGTGTGTTTAACCCTTTTCTCCAACAAAGAGAAGGAAGAACATCAGTGATTGATCAATTTAAATATTAAATGCTGCCTTTGTCCAATGTTTTCTCATTAGATCCTGCTTCTCCACTGTAAAAAGTTACCCTCCACTCCTCTCCTAGAAGAATGAAATATTTTGAGAAATATATTAAAAATGCAGGATAAAACATTTCCCCTAGAAAAGAAATAAAAATCTGTTTAGAGTTTTGCAGTGTAAATTCAGCACCAGAAAAGTAAATACAGATGGCTGATGCTTCATTTAACATCTTTATAAACATATTAAGTACATTTTACAATACCCGTTGTAGATTTCTCCAACATGGAGCAAACTCAAACAGAAGCAGACATGTTACAAAGGCAGAGCAGAACAGCAACTCAACTTCAGCAGACAAGCAAGCAAGTAAGTTTCTGTTTCACTTTAGAGCTGAGCACAGAACAGAGATAAATCAGGCCCAGATTCTCTCTTTAATTTTCAGCCCCCAAAAGGAATACTATGAAAAGACTAGCCTCTAAGGCCCTAGAGGATGAGCATAAAAGGCTTGAAAAAGAGCTACAGAAAATGCCACAGAAAAAGGACATCAAGCTAAAAATGGATATAATTAAACACAAAATGGGTCAAATAGAAAAAGAAGAATTAGCACAGAAAATTAGAGGTGCTAAACAGAACTACTTTGAAGATGCAAACAAACCAGGTAGATGGTTAGCATATAAATTGAGAAAGGAGAAAGAATCAAGGAAAATATTGCAATTAATAGATGACCAAGGTCAAGTTTGCCATGGTATCAAAGAGAAGAAGGAAATCATTCGAGTCTTCTATGGGAAATTATATATGCAAGAGAATATTGATGAAGAAACAGTTAAGCAGTGCTTACAGAATGCTAATTTACCTCAGATACCTAAAGAGACTGAAAAAATGTTAGAAAGCAATATAACGATGATGGGGTTAACTGAAGCACTCAAGAAGCAAAATAATGGAAAGGCACCAGGCCCAGATGGACTTCCGGCAGAATTTTATAAAACATTACAAGAATCGTTGAATCTTCCATTGCTAGAAGTTATGAATGAAGTTATGTTAAAGAAGAAGATACCTAAATCATGGTCAGAAGCCTATATTACACTTATTCCAAAAGAGGAGGCCAACCCATTACAAATTAAGAACTATAGACCCATTTCTCTACTAAATGCAGATTATAAAATCTTTGCTTCAATATTGGCAGAAAGACTTAAAAAATATTTAAATAACTTTATCCATCCTGATCAAAATGGATTTCTGCCAAAGAGACAAATTAAAGACAATATGAGAGTAACCCTGGACACCTTGGAATACTACGAGGCACATCCTGAAAAACAAATGGCTCTGATATTTCTAGATGCACAGAAGGCATTTGATAATGTGAATTGGCAATTCATGTTATTACTGTTGGAACAGATGGGTTTTGCTAGAAAATTTATTCAAGCCATAGAAGCTATATACTATAAGCAAATGGCAAAGGTAATGATAGAGGGAGAACTGACAGACTCTATTAATATAAGAAAACGAACAAGACAAGGGTGCCCACTATCACCTTTGTTGTTTGTGTTAACTTTGGAAGTGTTAAACAGAAATATTAGAGATGAAAAGAATATAAAATGAATGAAAATCAAAAAGGAAGAATTTAATCTGCAAGCATTTGCAGATGATTTGGTTTTCATTTTAGAAGACCCTTTAGAAACAGCATCAAAATTGATAGAAAAGATAAAGACATATGGAAAGATGGCTGGTTTGAAAATAAAGATAAGACAAAGATTTTGACAAAGAATATGCTATTAAGACAAAAGGAAGACCTGGAAGACCTATTGAAAACTCAGGTCACGAATAAGATCAAGTACTTGGGGATATATTTGACAGCAAGATGTAGTACATTAAAAGAGAATAATTATATTAAACTTAAGCAGCAAATAGTGCTAGATTTGGCGAAATGGGAAAGCTTACAACTGTCACTAATAGGGAGAATTTCAACAATCAAGATGAATATATTACCCAGAATTTTATATTTGTTTCAAACAATTCCAGTTAGTCTTGGAAAAGATTATTTTGAAGATTTAAATAAAATTGTGTTGAAATATATATGGCAAGGTAAGAAAGTGAGAATAAAGTTAAAACTTTTGCAAGATGCTAGAATTAGAGGAGGATTTGGTTTGTCTATTTGGGAGTTGTACTACCAAGCTACAAATCTGATGTGGGTTAAGGAATGGATAACTCTAAGAAATACTAGATTGTTGACATTAGAAGGACATGATTTGTTGTTGAAGTGGCATGCTTTTTTATGGTACAAAGGAACTAAAACACAGGGGTATTTTAGAAGACATTATATACAGGAGTCTCTGTGGTTAAACCGGGAGAAGATTAAAAGGCAATGTTATTTGAAAATTCCAGTCTGGTTATCGACTATTGAAGCATTTTCGTATCCTATAATATACAAAAAGGAACAAACAGTTAGATATGGTGAAATATTGAATGAAAAGGATGAACTTAAATCTATGCAAAAACTAGAGGAATAAGGTATAAAGATGAATTGGTTTTCATATGTGCGAATACATTCAAGGTATGATAAAGATTCTAAAACAGAAGGTTTCTATGATAAACTGACTGACTTAGATAAGATTTTGACAGGTACTGATGAAAAGGTGATTAAAAAATTATATGGATATCTATTAGAAATTAAACTAGAAGAAGAACAAGTTAAAGAAACTATGATTGCTTGGGGGAAGAATTTTGGATATGGGATTGATTTAGAGAAATGGCAAAAATTGTGGTCTCAAAATTATAAAATGACAATGTCAACAGCATATAAAGAAAATTTGTATAAGATGTTTTACAGGTGGCATTTCCCCCCCGACAAGAATAGCAAGAATGTTCAAGAATAAATCAGAAAAATGTTGGAAATGTCATCAGACACCTGGCTCATATTATCATATGTGGTGGACTTGTGCAGATGCTAAAAAATACTGGACTAAAATCCACATGTGGTTGGAAAAAAATGACAAAAAAACATATAGACTTGAAACCAGAGATATTTTTATTGGGAATTTTACCTGAAATATGTAGTAAAGACTTGAAATACCTGATTGTAAATGTATTAATAACGGCTAGGATTGTATTTGCTAAAAATTGGAAAAATGAGAAAATACCATCACAGGAGGAAATCATTAAGAAAATATTGGAATGTGCTGAAATGCGTAGATTGACATTTGAAATGACAGAACAAGAGGATAAACAATTTTATAAAATTTGGGATCTTTTCTATCAATGGTTAGACAACAAAAGACAGTAATGAAATATGTAGACTTTTAGAAAATAATAAATATATAAAGATGTACTTCTTTCTTATTATATCTACAAAATGATTTTAGGATAGATTTGGGTTGATAATATGAACTGTTATAAAATAAACTAAGTAAATTATGGTTATCTTGTAAAACATGAATGAATAAAAGTATAGACAAATGATTGATTAATAATGATATTAAGGTATTTAATTTTTGATTGACAATATGAGATTATATGTAATGTAATTGTAATTGAAGACTACGAAATGGAAGCACAAAACAATTTGTAAACCAACCGGCACACTGTGTGTACACCTGTGGAAGATAGCTTGATGTTTTTATGTTTCATTTGTTTATGTTTGTTTTTAAAAACCAATAGAATTAAAAAAAAAAAAGTTTCAGCCCCCAATTCAGCTCTCATTGGCTGACCTTATTACTAAGCTCTCCATTCCAGTTCATAAATCTACTCTGACAAAATCCTAAGGGAGACAGAAACTCAGAGCCCCAGTTCTCTGCCCCAAGCAGGTACTAAGCTGAGGCCAGCTTTTAGAAATGCATATTTGGTAATCCCTTACTCCCTGCAGCAAGATTTGAATAAAGGTAGGATTAGCCCTCAGCCATGATCGGAATTGTCCAACACCCTTTCAGAACACAAGTTCCTTCATTGCATCATCTCAGTTGCATCACACCCTCCAAATTTCAATCAAACCTGGGACAACCTACAGAGCCAGCTTATGACCCTTGCAACAGCCAATAGAATATATGTTTTTGCACAGGAACAGGAAGCTCAAGTTCAAAGTCCAAGATAAGGTATAAATACCCCTCATTCTATCGACTCCATGTGGTCAGCCTGCTCAGGACCTCAAACCCATGTGGTTCTGCTTCATCATTGCACCATCTTTCCAATCAGCCTCCAGTGTGTTTCTCCTGGCTTGGAACTGAACCAGATGAATATTTCTCCCTACACCTCAACCCAAAAATTCAATGAAAAGCATGCAATCCATAATCCAGTAGTCTTCTCCACAGTTACCCAATAAGGACACTGGGGCAAGAGAAAGGACTGGTTCCAAGTCATCTGGTGAACATCTTTAGTGGAGAACCCGGGTCTACCTATCTTTAATTCAACCCTTTTGGATTCCTTATGAAGCCAAGATGGGTCACACCTCTCTGCCTTCTTCCTGCTTTCATAACAGATTGTCTGGACAAGTAGCAGTTACAGTCCAGGAAATCATTTATCAGGAAATCGCTCTCCGCAGACAGATCTATTCTCACATCCTGAACATAAACTGTTTCAACTCCTACCCTCAAAACGCGCACCAGAACAAGTAGACACACCAGACACATGGACAGTTTTTCCCCGAATGCCATCCCTCTACTGAACAACTAACTCCTACAACACTGTTAAATGACTTAGTAAGACTGTATTACTACTATTTCTCTAATCCTTCCTAGGACCTATCCCTTCCCACTTATGACTATAACCATGTTGCTTGTATCTTTACAATTTATATTGTAAGTTGTTATGTCTCACCTTTCTTCTTTCCAAAAAAGATGAAAGAGTCCAAACTCACACAAACACAGGCAGGCAAGCTGACTCGGTCTTTACAGAGTTAATCCTTTATATTGATAATGTCCTTGGCATTCCAACACACTCTGCCTGCCAAGTCCGAAATGATAACAAGAAAAAACTACTCACTGAAGATTTCAAAGCAGACCACAAAAAACAGTCACAATGAAACCTGGAAGAGAAACAAACTTTGTCCCATACAAAGTTTCCGGAGAAAACATACCCACTATTATCCCCTGTGGGGTGTGTCTCAATGACTCAGCTCACTCTCTGACCCTCCCACGCCTCCTATGATGCAGCTCACATTTCTTCTTACAACACTGCCTAGGATCAAGCCAACATTCGCCCAGTTGACTCCCTGTCAGGGGCTGCTCCGATATGCCTTCCTCCTCCTGATTAATCTCAGGCTATTCCTCTCGGTTGTCTGATGAAATCTGAGGCATTATCAGGGAGGAAGGCATTGCCAGAGAGGAAGGTCCTGGGGAGGAAGGCATTCCCTGTTCCTCCTCCTCATCTTCCGAGTCCTCTTCTTCTAACAGCACAGGCTCAGAAATCGGAGCCACAACACTAAGTTATATTTAATTTATATTCTAAGTGCTAGAGCCCACTGTAACTACATAGCCAAAAAGACATTAAGAGTTGTTAACCTAATCCTACGTTGCTTTTTCTCTGGTAATATCACACTACTAGCTAGAGCATACAAAACATTTGCTGGATCAATGCTCGAATACAGCTCATCAGTCTGGAACCCACATTTCGTATCTGATATTAGCACAGTTGAGAAAGTCCAGAAATATTTCATAAGAAGAGTTCTCCACTCCTCTACTTGTTGTAGAATACCTTATGCCACCAGACTCAAAATTCTAGACCTAGAAAACCTAGAACTACACCACTTTCGGTCCAATCTAAGTATAGTATATAAAATCACACATTGCAAAGTCCTACCAGTCAATGAATACTTCAGCTTCAACCATAACAACACAAGAGCAAACAACAGATACATACTCAAGGTTAACTGCACCAAACTTGATTGCAGGAAATACGACTTCAGCAACAGAGTGGTCAGTGTCTGGAATACTCTACCTGACTCTGTAGTTTCTTCCCCAAATCCCAAAATGTTAAGTTTGGAGCATGGGTGCGAATGATGGAGATGAGCCAGTAGAATCAGTGAACTTCAAACTCTTTATTTACATATTGTGACAGCTCAGCTCAATGGCTGCTATAGCCTTACTTATATAGGCAACTCATTAACTATTTAACCAATAGTAAACCTGGAGTGCTAGCTCTGTTAACCAATGGGAATGGCGTGTTAATGGCCAATCGGATACTCCTGAACGGGCCAATCCGATCCTGCCATTAACAGCCAATCAGAAGTGCAGGGTCAGAACCCTGCACTAGACTTCAAGCTCAATGATAACTTTATTGGTATTATGCATTCACAACACCCCTTTCCCCCGGCTTCTGCCCACGGGGCACAGTTACATAGTCCTTAAGGTAGGATGGTTGTTTTACTAGTCTTTTCGATTTTTGCAAAGTGCCTGGCAGTTGGCTGCACTCTTGCTGAGGTAGATCGTTGTTTAGCGGTAGGGGTGCCTCTGGTTCTGAGTTCGCGTTCTCGTTGTCATCAATATCACTGGCCATTTCCTGAGGTGCATTCACTCTGGTCCCTGGTTCCTGTTCCTGCATTTCAGTTCCATTATCAGTCTCTTCGAAAGGGTTTCCCTCTAATAGTGATTCGCTTTCCTCTGTATCTCCCTCCCCTCAGTTTGGTCAAAAGGGAGTTCGGAAGTGCGAGGTGGCAGCCGCGATCGTAGCTGATCTATGTGACGCTTCCAAAGTCTATCGTCAGGGCACTGAATGAGATATGATCTTGGGCCAGATACGTGGATTACAGTCGCCTCTACCCACAATGGATCTCCCGATAAGTTTTTAGCGAATACTAGATCACCTACCTGGAAGGTACGGCATCGACTGCTGGATCTGAGTGGCTTTTCAGGTTTGTAGGCTGGGTGTAACCGATCGAGGTGGGAGCGGAGCTTTTGTCCCATTAGCAGTTCGGCGGGAGTTTTGTTGGTGACGCTGTGAGGTGTGATGTGCTGCAGGAAAAGGATCCGGTTGATTTTTTCGTCGATGTTGTCACAGTCGATCTTTTGGAGGGTCTTTTTGACAAATTGAACCATGCGCTCAGCCCTACCATTGGCAGCAGGGTGTGCAGGCGAAGTGAGCGCATGTCGAATACCACGGTCAGCCAAATACTGCTCAAAAGGTAGCCAATTCGAGTAGGCGTCGACGGTTAGCAGAAATGTGTGGCCTTTGGTCAGCCCAGCAAAGTCCAGATGGATGTGGGACCAGGGTCCCCACGGCATCTCCCATTCAGTTGGGGTTGCCTTTGGTGGAGTGTTGCTTACTTCTTGGCATCTCTTGCAAGTTTTAACCCATGATTCGATTTGTCTATCGATGCCTGGCCACCATGCGTAGCTTCGTGCGAGGCCCTTCGTGCGCATGATGCCAGGGTGGCCATCATGCAAGGTTCTTAGCAGCGTCTGTTGGAGTCGTTCTGGGATAATGACTCTATCGCCCCAGATGACACAGCCCTTTTGCGAGAACAACTCTGTTTGACGACTTTTGAATGGTGCAAAGTCGTCTGATACTCGGTCCAATGGCTATCCACGTTCCACCCACATGAGGACTCGCACCAAGATTGGGTCGTGTTTTGTTTCTCTCGCGATGTCACGTGCAGTCAATGGCAGCATGTGGAGTGTCTCGATCTGCAACGCTGTCATCATTGGTGCAGGATCGTTGATAGTTTCAGGGAGCGGTGTACGGCTCAGCGCGTTGGCGTGGGGAATGGCTTTACCGGGACGATATTGTAGCCGATAATTGTAAGCAGCCAAGAATTCTGACCAGCGGGTCATTCTGGGAGAAAGAATGTAGGGAGTTGGCTTGTCCCCAGCGATGAACCCCAGCAATGGTTTGTGGTCAGTTACGATGGTGAAAACCCAGCCGTACACGTACTCATGTAATCTTTTAACTGCTGATACAATTGCCAGGGCTTCCTTATCGATTTGGCTGTAATTTCGTTCGGTTTTTGAGAGCGTCTTTGAGAAGTAAGCGACAGGGGCTTCGTTACCATTAGGTAACACATTGATCAAAATGGCACCCACTCCAAAAGGCAATGCATCACAGGTTATGTTTATTGGCAAAGTCTCATTGTACTGCATCAGCACGGTGTCTGAAGTCAGTAGTTTTTTTACATTATGGAATGCCTGCTCTTCTTTGTGACCCCATACCCAGCTTGCTTTTTTATCTAAAAGACGATGTAATGGTTCAGCGACAGATGCCTTGTGTGGCAAGAAAACATTATAGAAATTGATGAGGCCTAAGAATGCCTGGAGGTCGGTCTTGTTCTGGGGCCTGGGAGCGTTCTTTATTGCTCTTAATTTACTATCAGTAGGGTGAATACCCTGACTGTCAATTAAGTACCCTAAGAATTCAACACGATCAGTAAACATTTTTCATTTATTTTTTTTTGACTTTCAGGCCTGCTTCCTGAAATTTTCGTCATACCAATCTTAAATGCTCCTGCAAGATTTTTTGAGTGGGGGCAGCAATAAGCACATCGTCGAAATAGGGGACAATGCCCTTGATCGCCTGCAATATATCTCCATTAGGTTCTGAAAGATCCCTGGGGCTACACTGACTCTGAATTGAAGCCGCGTACACTTAAAGGCACCTTGGTGTGTTACGATCTGTGCCTGTGCCGTTTTTTCGTCAACCGGCAATTGCTGATAAGCCTGAGCTAAGTCTAGTTTAGCGAAGACTTTTCCGCCCCCCAGGGAATGGAGGAGGTGCTGTACCACCAGCACCGGATAAGGGTTCTGTTGCAGGGCATGGTTTAGGGTGGCTCGGTAGTCCCCGCAAATTCTAATGGAGCCGTCCAGCTTAATGGGTGTCACAATCGGTGTTTCCCAAGGGGAGTGATCCGTTGGTTTTAAAACTCCCTGGGCAATCAACTTATCGAGCTGCTCGTCGATTTTCGGTTTTAGAGCGAACAGAACTCGATGAGGCTTAAGGCGGATGGGAGCTATCTTTGGATTAAGGCTAAAGGATATCGGGGTCCCCTTGTACTCATCTAGCTTTTCCTAGAAGACGTCCTTGAATTCATGGGCGAGGTCTTCCTCCCAGTCACTGCCGCCGATTCGATTAATGCATGCCGAGTGGTGCGGACCATTATAGGCCCAACAGGCTAGGCCGGTCCTTATCGATCACCGTCAGGGGTAAGTACGCCGTGCGGTTCTTGAATGTAACCCGGACTCGACTGGATCCTGCAACTGGAATTCGGTTCCCCTGGTAGTCTTTTAGCATGAGCTGTTGGAATTGAAGGTCTTAGCGCCAGATAGTGGGGATGAGTTGCTTGAGGGTCTTCCATGAGACCATTGAAAGAGATGATCCCGAGTCTACTTCCATTTGGCAGGGCCGATTTTCAATGTTCACATTGACCCGAATTTTCTGAACATCTAATGAAGAGGCATGGCCAATAGTGAGTGTTTGGTGAGCCTCTTCTCGTCTTGCTAGACGGTTCATGGGTCAGTTTCCGTAGGAGTGGTTTACTGGTTCTCGCCTTACGGAGCGATTCCCCGTCGATTGGTGGAGATTGGTTTCCTTTGAGGTCTGGCTGGGTCCGAGGAGGCTTCTGCAGACCCGTCCGATGTGGCCTCGTTTCCCACACTCATAGCAGAGTGTGTCATGGAATTTGCAAACGGAGTGGTAATGGTTGGCTCCGCAGCCCGCGCACGGTTGCTGGGACTTTGGTCATCATTCCTGATCGGACCACAGGAGATGGACCTCTTCTTCGTCGCTGTCTGACGACAAAGAGAGGTCCTCATGGTGGGCCGTGGAGAGCTGCCCTTCTACGTTAGGTGAAATTTTGCCGGCTGGTTGGTGGGTTTGAGTGCGATTTTGGCGTAGTTGAGCAGCCGACTTCTTGGTTGCCTCCGCTGCTGTAGCTTCAGCTATGGCGTCTTTAAGGGTGATGTCGCCCTTTGCCATTATTTTGCTCTGTACATTTAGGGCGTCTAGCCCGAGGACTACTCTGTCTCTCAAGGCCTCTTCCAGGTCGGTGAATTTGCAAAGGCCTCCCAAGTTCCAGAGGTCTGCAACGAAATCGGCGACGCTTTCTCCTTTCCGCTGGTTCCGTTGATAGAACTCGTGTCGTCTTACAAGCGTTGGAACGGTGGGTGCATAGTGGGCCCTTAGTAGTGGTTCAAGAACGTCCCAGTCCATGGCCTTCACTTCAGCCGGTTTCGCTAATGCCTTAGGCATCTTGAATACTGTTGGCCCGCAGTGCGTCAGGAATACCGCCTGTTTCTTTCCGGCTGTGGCATCCTTTAGATTATTCGTTTCCAGAAACATTTGGATACGATCCATGTGAGACTCCCAGTCCTCTTGAGCTGGATCGAATGGAGCGGGTGGTATTGCGCCGCCGGACATGGTTTCACTGTTGTGCACTTCAGTCACGTGCTTAGTTGGCTCTGATGTCATCCAATCCCATCCTCGTCTCCAGTGTTAAGTTTGGAGCATGGGTGCGAATTATAGAGACGAGCTGGTAGAATCAGTGAACTTCAAACTCTTTATTTACATATTGTGACAGCTCAGCTCAATGGCTGCTATAGCCTTACTTATATAGGCAACTCATTAACTATTTAACCAATAGTAAACCTGGAGCGCTAGCTCTGTTAACCAATGGGAATGGCCTGTTAATGGCCAGTCGGATGCTCCTGAACGGGCCAATCCGATCCTGCCATTAACAGCCAATCAGAAGTGCAGGGCCAGAACCCTGCACTAGACTTCAAGCTCAATGATAACTTTATTGGTATTATGCATTCACAACACAAAACTTTAACTTTAGACTGTCTACTATTGACCTCACCCCTTTCCTAAGAGGTCTGTAAGTGCACCAACGTGCCTACCGTCCCTGTCCTATTGTTTCTTTTATTTTTCTTATATGTACCCATTTCATGTATTCATAACTATGTATACACTTAAAGCTATTATCTTGTAAGTGATGGACAAATCAAATAAATAAAATAAAATAAATAAATAAATTTGTTTCCTAGTATGATTTGATTGCTTATTAGTAACTTGTGTCTATCACTAAGTGTTGTATCTTATGATTCTTGATGAATGTATTTTTTTTTATTTTTTTTCTTGTGCACACTGAGAACATATGCACAAAGGACAAATTCCTTGTTGTGTCCAATCACACTTGGCCAATAAATAATTCTATTCTATTCTATTCTCCCCTTGGTATCTTGGAAGGCATTTTACTATTCTGCACAAAGCATTTGAAAAGATATTTTGCAAAACATGAACGTAAGAAGTATTACTTCTTCCAAAAGTAAAAAAGGCTCGCATTCCCTGAAAGAGTTAGCCTCCACAGACTGTGATCTGTATGTTTCTCATCAAAAGCAAAATGGCTGTGCAAATCCATCCATGCAGAAATAATCTGGAGATGCCTCCAAAGCACCTGGGTTGAGTTTTCTGGTGGATACGGCTGCCTCCGTGCTTTGAGGAAACCATGCACCCACGAGCTTAGTGCAACAACCCCTTTTGATTGTTTTCTACAAGCCTAATCCTTTATGCCTCAAACACTAAATGAATAAAAAACCTTTCTTGCCCCGCCTCCCTTATAACAGAATCTTAGCTTTAATTGCACAACAAAGCCAATAAGGAGTGATTTGGATGGAAAAAAAAAATCTCTGGGGAGATTTTAATAAAGGTTTCCTCGGTCTCCCTCACCCACCCACTCACAATTGAAGCACTGGTTTTATTTATTTCTATTTCAAGGATCTTAATTAAATCTTCCAGAGTGCCTTGTACACATAAACAGGGCTCTTAAAAATCCACAAAAATACAATATTTAAAGTCTTAACATCAGGACATCTGTGCATCTTTCGTGATCTGAGCACAATTTGCAAATTGCATGAGAAAAAAAAAAAAACACCTACTAGAATAATAAGAGCAAGAAAACATAGCTCCTAATTAATTTCTAAAATGCAGAGGAACTTCCAGCTTTTCTTTCCCTTTCTCTTCTCCTCTACCTTTAGAGAGGCTTACATTTTTCTCAGAGCAAGTCTGGAATGTTGTGAGTCAATCTTGATTTCACTCATAGCTCAGTCTCTCGACAATGTAATTCTTTGTTTTTTGAGCAGTAATAAAGCCTACGTTGCATTACTCATTTGTGGTATTAAGAAACATTGATAATTGCCTTTTATAGTTTCTTTTTTTCCAGGCTTCACAGTTTGGCAAACCTATAATTGAAAAGCTGGATTTCGCAATCAAAAAAGCTTAATGCAGGCTTTATTGCCATGCAAGGGAAAAGAATGTCCTGCTTCTTTAGCTTATTAATTTTCAAATAATGCTTCAGGGCTTGTTGTGATAGCCCTTTACAATATAGTAAATATAGAGATATTCAGACTTGGTGGGTTGAAAACTAATTACCATTATAAATTGGAGCCGTTTTTCTTGTTATTTTTGAAAATCAGACAGCTCCAAATACAATTTTCCTATTAAATAAAATGTGCATTGAGCCATGGGATGTCTTACAAATCTCGACAATTTTTTTTAAAGGCCCGTTGCGTGTTGTATTTGCTTGTATAAGGCACAAATGGAATAATCATATATTGTCAGAGTGGTGAGAAAGAACAGGCAAAATAATGTTTTTCGATTGCCTGTACTAAAAGGCAATTGGCTGCAGTGATGTGATTTAAGAAGGCCCAGTGTTTAATAAGAATGCCATTTTAGTCCAGGGGTATACATCGCCCAATATTCTTACAATACCAACGATTTTAGGTACCACAAATAGCATCTCTGATGTTCTCTAGATTAGCAGTCGCCAACTGGTGGGCTGTGAGAAAATTTTGGTGGGCCGCAGAGAAATCTCACCCCAAGAGCATCCCCCCAAAGCAATTAATCCAGGCTGCGCAGAAACACAAGGCTGTGCCACCCACATGGCCTGTGAAAACCCTCCCTACTGACTCACTCCTTACCCCGCAAACTTGCCTGCTAAAATTGCTATTTTTCCTTTTCCTGACCATCATCTTATTTGTTGTGCCAGGAGATTTAGATTTGCTAGGAAGAGGGAAATGGTTGGATTTCTTGCTTTCTAGCTAGTCTTTAGATCTTTAGCTCTGCTTTTAAGCACAGCTGAACCTCCCTTTGGACTGAAGGTTCTATTATTCAGTGCAGACTCATGGTGAGCAATGTGACAGATTGAGCTAGCCGATGACAGATAGATTGATCACTTAATGACTCTGTGAGTAACTCAATCTGCCTGCCCGCTTTGCCTAATTTTGGGTAAAAGTTGCTCTTTTTATATATAAAAAATTCAATATTTACATACATGGTGTGTTGTGAGTTAATTTTGTGAGTTTGCTTGCAAGCCAATTTTATGTGACAGGCTGAGCTAGCTGATGGCAGATAGTTATCTCTGAATGAATCTGTGATTCTGTGAGCAACTCAATCTGCCTGCCTGCCTGCTTTGCCTGATTTTGGGTAAAAGTTGCTCTTTTTTTATTTTTTAAAAAATAAATATTTATATAAATATTTATAATATTTACATACAAGCCATGGCCAGCCAGTCACATGACCACCAAGCCACACCCACAAATTAGGCCACACCCCCAGAACCAGTTAGTGGTCCCTGGGATTTAAAATTATGAGTTTGGTGGTCCCTGAGGTCCAAAAGGCTGGCGACCCCCTGATCTAGGTGTTCCTGCCTCTAGACATACATGCCTTATCTACAACTATCATTCTTATTATTCAATGACCATCACTTTCTCACTTGACTTTTACTCCATTAATTTAGCTAACGTACTCCTTGCTAGATTGTGAAGAAAGTGAAAGTCAGGTGATGCTTTGCAACAATTGTTACATGGAGCTGTTCTTCTCTAAAAACAAGAGATGAGATGAGAGATACGACTAGAATAGAGAGTTGAATGGAAGAACTCCAGAGAAAAGAGAGAGGAGAGGGAGGAGGAGAAGAAGTGAGGAGGCAGTAGGGAAAGGTTAGGAGAGGAAGGGGAAGGAGAAGGTGCGGTAGGGGAGGGGAGGGGAGAGGAAACAAGGGAGGGGAGGAAACAAGCACTTGACTAAAAGCTATGCATCTCTGTAAAAATATGCAAACCTAGATATTTTCTTTTTTTAAAAAAGGAGAAGAATCTAGAGGTGGATGTTTTTCCATATATTAGCACTTGTTGAAACTAAGATTTCAGAAATTAAAGCAAGCTGGGGCAAGGAAGCTGAAAGGTGCCTATTAGGGATAGAAAGTAAACATCCAAAATGACCTCTGTGTAGAATTTTGTAACTATTGGCTTAGAAAAAAATGGATCTGAACTCTGTCTTAGAGCCCCTGCTTACAAAACTAAAGATCACCCAGAAAGCCAGCCTCCAAAATATCTGCATGGCTGGCGCATACATTTGGTGTGAGAATATAATGTGTTCCATGTTCAGGAGTAGTACATACACAGAGAGAGAGAGCCGTGGTTCACTCGGTCAGTATGCCAAACCACAAGGCAGTTTATCTGATTTTGACTTAACTTCTTAAGGACATTCGATGCCAGACTACACCACGCAATTCCACAATTTGTGGTCTTCCTGCTTATGAGCCCAGGGGAAGCTACAAGTTCCACCAGCTGGCTTCTTCATGAGTTCTGCTTTGCCACCATCTTGGTAAAAGTATGACCACCATGCCAGGACAGGTTTTCAATACATATTTGCATGGTACAGTTCTTAAGGAAAAGCTGCTCTTTGGGCAATTCCAAATTGGTGGTCTCCAATGTTTTTACAATGTGTTTACAATCCCAGGGGAAGACACAAGTTACTGCTAACTGGCTTCTTCATGAGCTCTGCTTTGCCGCCATCTTGGTAAAGGTATGAGCACCATGCCAGACAGGGATGGGATTCTACTGGTTTGGGCAAACTAGTAGTTCTGGTGTTCATTTGGCTCCTCCCATCTGCTCCTGCCCTTTTCCTGTGCTTTATTTCCTTGTTTTGGAGCACAGCTGACTCACGTAGCAGAGCAGTTAGCTGTGCATCAGCTGTTTTACTCACTGGGGCTGCAGCAGAAGGTCAATATTATAGCTAAAAATTGTGTTTTCTAAATGCTGGGCACATGTGCGTGAGGGCGTGAAGCATGCGTTTACCGAATGGGTTGTTACACCACTGATACCAGGACAGCTTTCTAATATGGGAATGGCCACCTCTCCCTAGAAGGAAGCCAAACACCACTACGCCTCTAGGGACAGAATAGAGAGTTGAATGGAAGCATTAATTTGCCTCTTTAAATCTGCATCTGGTCCCCAACCCAACAAAATGAGCACCTAACAAACCATTCCAGGGCAATAGTCATATATCTGGGGGTGACCATTTTAATTAAATTTTGACCTTTCCCTCTTCAGTTTCCATGTCAGCCCCCGGTCATCAGAAATACCTGCTTCCTTGTAAATTACGTGATCACTGTAACAACTCTTGGATGCTATACAATTGGGCAGCCTCCATTCTATCCCTTTCCATTTTGTTCATATAAAACAAGTAACCTGCTTTGAAGCTTGCCAGATTACTTCATCAATCAATTAGAATAGAACAGAACACACAGAACAGAGCTTTATTGACCATGTGTGATTATAAATTAGTGGAATAGAATAGAATAGAATAGAATAGAATAGAATAGAATAGAATAGAATAGAATAGAATAGAATAGAATGGAATGGAATGGAATGGAATGGAATGGAACTGAATGGAACAGAACAGAATGGAATGGAATATAAAATGAAATATAGAATGGAATAAAACGGAATGGAACAGAATGGATTATAGAATGGAACAGGACAGGACAGAACAGAACGGATTATAGAATGGAATGGAACAGAACAGAATAGAACCGAATAGTTCAGAAGGAACAGAATTATAATTTATTCCTTCTGAGAAAAAAGTGTAAGTACTTTTTTTTTAATCTTCAGCTGAAATCAATCTGAAGACCTCATGCCTGTCTGTCATATGCCTGTTATTTTTACCACAGCAAATGAAGCAGGATAAGGTAGACTGCCCATATACACAAGAATGTATAGGTATATCGACACTGCAAGCCATCAGGACAATTAAAGACTTGCCAAGGGCCGCTCAGCAAATCCAGGGCCAAGCAAGAAACCGCATCTATCTTGCAAGGCTAATATTTTGCTCCCTGGTTCACCTGGCATGAACAGACCAGCATTTGGCAAACTTAATTAACGTCAATCCCAAATGTTTGGCCGACGATATCCTTGGAATTGCTCATTTTGCCTAGAGCTTTTATTTTAATAAGAAAGCAGCAAGTAAGAATCAATCCAGAGCCACTACGTTTGGGATGGCCAGATGGTGTGGCTGTGGCCAACGAGTCTTCAGAATATCACAAATTTGTAGCCAGTGAATCATTTGTTATATTTCACATACACTTATATTCTTTTTTTTTTTTAAAAAAAAGGGAATTAATTCCATTTCAAGAAAAGGAGTTCTGTATCTCCAGCTACATTTTCAAGCCCGGGGATTGTATTGATAGAATGAAATTATATTCACCGTCAACAGACTCGAGAATGTCCTTGATGAATCACCCAGTTGTTAGTCTATTAATATATTAAGCAATAGATCACCTTCAGATATGTACATGGGTATTAACCCAAACTTTTTAAGACTCTGCAGAAAGTGAAAGGCATAATATAAAGACAGCATATTATCAAGTAGCCACTCTTGGTTATTTGACCCAGTGGTCTTGATTTGAGGCATTGTTTTATATATACAGTATATAGCAATCACATCCCTGGAAGATAAATTAATGCACATTTAATTTTCAGCTTGGCCAATTAAAAGTTGTCTCTGCCAAGTTAGCCACCAGAGTCTTAGTTGATTAACCTAGCAGTAAAGCAGGTTATGGGTCATGGCTCTTACTCAAATAATAGCTAAGCAAGACTATCCAAAGGTGGACTTCCAAACTCACCTATTCTTGTCTGGGCTTCTTAACAGCTGACATTATACATCAAGGTGAAGAATTTCCCCAAATAATTACCAGCATCCCTAGAGATGCTGAAATTAAGCTGGTTTCCTTCTGCGGATATACTAATCCAAATAATTTCTTCGTGAGCAAATACAGTTCTCCAGCAGGACCAATCATAAGTTTACATTAGGGTAAACTTTATAAATTTACAGCCTGGAACATAGATTTTTTTTAAAACAACAACAACAACAACAACTTTGCTTTGATGAACTAACAGATTAACAGAGTTGGAAGGGACCTTGTAGGTCATGTAGTCCAACCCTCCACCCAAGCTGGAGACCCTAAACCAGGGGTCTCCAACCTTGGCTCCTGGAAGCCTGGCGGACTTCAACTCCCAGAGTTCCACAGCCAGCTGGCTGTGGAATTCTGGGAGTTGAAGTCCACCAGGCTTCCAGGGGCCAAGGTTGGAGACCCCTGCGGCCTAAACCATTTCTGACAGATGGCAATCCAGTCTCTTCTGGGAAGCCTCCAGTGATGGTGCTCCCACAACGTCTGAAGGCAACTTCTGTTCTATGGGTTGACTGTTCTCACTGTCACAGAATTCATCCTTATTTCCAGATTGAATCTCTCCTTGTTCAGTTTCCATCCATTATTCCTTATTTGGAATTCAGGCATTTTGGAAAATAGCTTGATCCCCTACTCTCTGTGGCAGCCCCTCAAATATTGGAAGACTGCTATCATGTCTTCCCCTGTCCTTCTCTTCCCTAGACCAGGGGTCTCCAAACTTGGCAACTTTAAGATTTAAACCAAAGCTGGCTGAGGAATTATGGGAGCTGAAGTCCACAAGTCTTAAAGTTGCTAACGTTGGAGACCCCTGCACTAAACTAGCCTACTTCCTGCAACTGTGCATCCTATGTTTTAGCCTCCAGTCCCCTAATCATCTTGGTTGCTGTTCTCTGCACTCTTCCTAGAGTCTCAACATCTTTTCTATCGTGTGGTGACCAAAACTGGATGCAGAATTCTAGGTATGGTCTTACTAAGGCTTTATAGAATGGTATCAGTACCTCACTTGATCTAGATTGTATACCTCTGTTCAATTTAGGATTGCATTAACTTAATTCTCTTTACGGAAATGATTTGACCACTGTTCCAAATTTATTCAGGGCTTCTAAACCGGTCGGTCACTTCTAAAATGAACTTTGAGAAGCTTCCCATCCCAAGATTCTGCAGAAGACAAAAATCTGCTTTGCAGTTTGGCGCAAACCGTTTTGCAGTGTGTTGTGATCTGATTCTTAGGATGTTGCGTTGTTTGGCTTGGAGGGGAGGGGAGTTGAAAGTCGCCTGCCTTTGAGTAGCAGACAGGGCCCACCTCAAGCATGAAATAACGAAGCAGTTCCCTCCCTCTGGTTTTGACGTAAACCAAGTACTTCACCCCAAAGAATTCTCTGTGGTCTTCAGAAGGATGAAGAGGCGAAACATACCTGAGAACAATTACAAGTATTGTCCTACAGAGGGCGCCTTTGGCTCATCAGAACCACAACCAAATAGTATCCTCAGAATTTAGCGCTCAGGAATTTTCTCCAAGTATGAAGACAGCATCATTTTATTCATTTTGAAACGTAATCGCAAGAAGCTCCAATCTTGGGGTGTTAATATGTTTGCTTTACCAGTGGCTAATACACTACAAATAACACAGAGGAGCAAAAACAGGCCTTACAAAGCATTGCAAACAAGGCGACCCATAAATGAATGGTTTTTGTCATGTTTTCCTGACAAGATTTGCACGGCAAGGAGACATTGTTAGATCATGGGAAACCCCTCACACATGCGAATAAATGTCCCGATTTATGAAGAAGTTTACCTCCTTCCCCTCATCCTTCCTTAACTCTGAAGTAAACTGGATTTTTTTTTATATGATGGGGGGAAATGGAGAAAACATGTCGTTCTACCTAAAATAAAAGTATAGTACAGGCAATCCTCGACTTACATCATTTTCTTTAGTGTCCATTCGAAGTTACAATGGCACTGAAAAAGTAACCTATGACTGGGTTTTGCACTTATGACTGGTTGCAGCATCCCTCCCAGCCACGTGATCAAAATTCAGATGCCTGGCAACTGACTTGTATTTACGACAGTTGCAGTGTCCTGGGGTCATGGGATCGCCCTTTGCGACCTTTTGAATCAATGGAGAAGCCAGATTCACTTAACAACATGTTGCTAATTTAAACAAGAGGTGGTATTCAGCAGGTTTTGATCAGTTCTGGAGAACCAATAGCGGAAATTTTGAGTGGTTCGGAGAACCAGCAAATACCACCTTTGACTGGCCCCATCTCCATCTATTCTCTGCCTCCCTAGTCCCAGCTGATTGGCTGGGTCTTCTTTTGTTGCCCTGCACAGGAGAATGGAGCTGGAAAGCAGGTTAGTGGGGTGGGGAGGGAATGGGGATTTTACAGTATCCTTCCTTTGCCACACCCACCAAGCCACATTCACAGAACTGGTAGTAAAAATTTTTGAATCCCACCACTGAGTGATTTGCTTATCAACTGTGGCAAGAAAGGTCATAAAATGAGGCAAAACTCACTTAACAACTTAGCAATAGAAATTTAGGGCTCCACTGTGGCCATAAGTCAAGGACTACCCATCATGGAGGGGGAGGGACATAATCTTATTGTATTTTGGCAAGTGACAATGTGGTGATTTCAGTGAATATGGAATTGAATGGTGCTAAAACCCTTTGCAATATTCATCAATAGGTTTCCCTATTTGAAAGAACAGAATGAAGATGATTTCTAAATAAAGAAAGGTTCAATCAAACTGCTAATAATTTTATCAATCCCCATTATTGGCTACAACACTCTTCTGGGCTAACATCAGTGAAACATCCTTTTCTCTGTCGGCTACCTGAAATGAACCAGATAAAAAACAGCTTTTTGAAACCCAGAAACTATCATTTCCACCACAAACCCTCTCTCTGCTGCCCCTTCCAATACAATCAAGTTCAGTTCTTCAAAGAAACAGCTGGTTTTCTCTAATGTGATTATTTTTCCTTGAAATTGGACTGTATTATTATTATTATTATTATTATTATTATTATTATTATTATTATTATTATTATTATTATTATTGAATACAGGATGTTACATCTACCTTGTGTGGAATTTCTGTTTCATTCTTTGCTTCAGGAACAGAAAAGGATGATTGCACTGGTTAAGATGCTCAGTTTGGTTAAGATGTGAATAGAATAGAATAGAATAGAATAGAATAGAATAGAATGGCATAGAATAGAATAGAATAGAACAGAATAGAATAGAATAGAACAATTTTATTGCCAAGGGTGATTGGACACACAAGGAATTTGTCTTGGTGCAAATGTTCTCACTGTACATAAAAGAAAATATATTCGTCAAGAGTCGAGAATCATAAGGTACGACACTTAATGATAATCATAGGGTACAATCAGCAATCAAATCATACTAGGAAACAGTCAGTATGAATCTTAAGGATACAAGCAACGAAGTTACAGTCATACAGTCACAAGTGGGAGGGGATAGGTGATAAGGAGTGATGAGAAGATTCATACTAATAGTAGTGTAGACTTTGTAAATAGTTGGACAGTATTGAGGAAATTATTTGTTAAGCAGAGTGATGGTGTTCAGGGAAAAACTGTCCTTATGTCTAGTTGTTCTGGTGTGCAGTGCTCTATAGTTTTGAGGCTAGGAGTTGAAACAGTTTATCTCCGGGATGTGAGGGGTCTGTAAATATTTTCACAGTCCTCTAACACACAATTGTGTTGTCAATTCACACTTCTTTCATTCCATTATAATGACAGAATTGAGTTGAATCACACAAGCTGTATTGTTGAAGTATTTTGATAAGAAACAATGGGCTTTTATTTTTTTTAAAAAAATAGCAATTTCGTACAGAAATCTAGAAAATAAATCAATGGAAATTAATTTCACTCCAGAAAGACATGGGCTCCTGTCTTAGTCTCTTCTTTGAGCTTTAGAAATGAATACTGTATTCTTGATCACTTAATCGGATCCAATTTTAATTACATTTATAAAACAAATTTTGAAATGGATGTGTCTATCTCCCAAATGAGAAAGGCCTGCAATCAGAAAGGCCATTGCAATTATTCCGGTATCGGAAAATTTCTGCTGAAAAATACTTTGCACACCCATAATTTAATAAAGATAATTTAATCCACGCTAAGGCTCCCAAGCTGAGCAGATTTGCGAAAACTGCACCCCACTGAACTCTCTCTCTGAAATTAACCAAATAAGTTTGCCCGGAAACTGACGACTATGTTCAACTTCCTTGAACATAGCGGGCTTTGCTTCCAAGGTTGTCTGTTTACCATTGTAAATTTAAATTCTGAGTAAACTGGTTATGATAGCCATGGATCTTTACTACCCATGCTTCCTGAAAATAAGACCCTGTTTTATATTTTTTTGCCACCAAGAAAGGTAACCAGGTCTTATTTTCTGAGGTGGGTGGGTCATCCACTGACTCCCCTTACTTGCATGCTTCGCCCTGCCTCCTTTTCAGGAACTTCTTCTGTGGCCAAGAAGGCCGGGAAGGCTTTCCTGAAGGCCTCTGCAGCTGATAACAGACCTCCAGAACAATCCAGAGCTCTGTTATCAGCCACAGAGGCCATCAGGAAAGTTTTGCTGGCCACAGAAGAAATGGGCCAGCAAGGCAGGTATCGGAGCTTGTGAGGCCTGTCTGCAACCCTCCGAAGGTAAGCAGTAGGGCAGCTCCACCCTGCCATTACCATCCTAGCTTAATTTTTACCCATGCACCCTGGAGTGGGTGGGGTCTTCATTAGGGCTTATTTTGGGGGTAGAGCTTATATTGAGTACAGTGTAAAAAAATCAAGTTAGGACTTTTTTTCGGGATAGGTTTTATTTTCAGGGAAACACAGAAGGAAGCAATAGACTCCTCTGCACTAGATAACAAACCAGCCAGAGGGGAAACACTTGTGAATCCCCTTGATTTGAATAAGGAAGGGGGTTGGACTAGAAGACCTCTGAGGTCCCTTCCAGCCCTATTAATTTATGTTGTATGAGATTTCCAGCTTGCTGTCTCATCTTGTCCCTGTTTTCCTTCATCCTGTCCAGCCCAAAGCTCTCTGGAATTTCCATCTCTGGAGGAATTTGCTACCACATCTGGTGGTCAGCAGGTTAGGAAAAGCTGTTGGAATCTGGATTAACAAGATCTTCCTTCTACAGGTAGTCCTCAATTTACAACAACATTCAAAGTTACAATAGCCCTGGGGGAAAAAACTTATGACGCTATAGCCTCCCCATAGTCACATCATCAAAATCCGGATGATTGGCAATTGATTTATATTTATGATGGTTGCAGGGATTATGTGATTCCCCTTTTGCAACCTTGTGAAAAGCAAAGTCAACAGAGAAGCTTAGGATATTCACTTAATAACTATGTTGCTAACTTCACAACTTGCAGGGATTCACTGAAAAACTGTGGCAAGAAAGATCCTCAAATGGGGCAAAGCTCACTTAACCAATGTTTCCCTTAGCAACAGAACTTTTGGGCTCAATTGTGTCCATAAGTCTCAGGATCCCCAAAAGATCTTGACAAACTTGAACAATGGGCCTCATCCAACAACATGAATTTCAATGTGGAGAAAGGCAAAGTTTTCCATTTAGGCAGGAAAAATCAAAGGTATAAGTACAGATTAGGCGAGACCTGGCTCAAAAACAGTAACTGTGAGAGGAACTTTGGAGTCCTCGTGGATGATCCCTTGAATATGAGCCAGCCGTGTGCAGCAGCAGCCAAAAAAGCTAATATGATCCTGGGTTTTATAAACAGAGGCATAAAATCAAGATCACATGAAGTATTAGTGACGCTTTATAAAACTCTAGTAAGACCACTCCTGGAACACTGCAACCAATTTTGGTCACCACATTACGAAAAAGATGTTGAGACTGTGGAATTTCTGCAAAGAAGAGCAACTAAGATGGTCAAAGGCCTGGAGACAAAAACATACGAAGAACGGCTACAGGATTTGGATTTGGCCAGTGTAAAGAAAAGAAGAATTAGGGGCAGCATGACAGCATTATTCCAGTGTTTGAGGGGCTGCCACAAAGAAGAGGGGTGGTCAAATTATTCTACAAAACACCAGAGGGCAGTAGGGGGCGTGCATAAGTGCACCAATCGTGCCTACCGTCCCTCTCCTATTGTTTCTTTTTATTTTTCTTATAAGTATCCATCTCATGTATTCAACACTATGTTTATTCTTATACCTGTATCTTGTAAGCAACTGACAAATCAAATGAATAAATAAAAAAAAAAAACAACAAATAATGGTTGGCAACTAACCAAAGAAGCAACCTTGAATTAAGGAGAAACTTCCTAATAGTGAGGACAATTAACCAGTGGAATAGCTTCCCTCCAGAAATCATGGGTGCTCCATCACTGGAGGTTTTTAAGAAGAGACTAGACAGTCACTTATCTGAAATAGTATAGCTTCTCTTGCTTGAACAAGGGGCTGGACTAGAAGACCTCCAAGATCCCAATCTCTCCTCTCCTCTCCTCTCCTCACCTCCATTCCCTTCCCTTTCCTTCCCTTCCTTATTCTCTTCTCTTCTTTTCTCTTCCATTCCATTCCTTATTCTATTCTATTCTATTCTATTCTATTCTATTCTATTCTATTCTATTCTATTCTATTCTATTCTATTCTATTCCATTCCTTATTCTATTCTATTCTATGCTATGCTATGCTATGCTATGCTATGCTATGCTATGCTATGCTATGCTATGCTATGCTATGCTATGCTATTCCATTCCATTCCATTCCACTCCACTCCATTTTTCCATTCCATTCCTTATTCTATTCTATTCTATTCTATTCTATTCTATTCTATTCCATTCCATTCCATTCCATTCCTTATTCTATTCTATTCCATTCCATTCCATTCCTTATTCTATTCTATTCTATTCTATTCTATTCTATTCCATTCCATTCCATTCCTTATTCTTATCTATTCTATTCTATTCTATTCTATTTTATTCTATTCTATTCCATTCCTTATTCTATTCTATTCTATTCTGTTCTATTCTATTCTATTCCATTCCACTCCACTCCATTATTCCATTCCATTCCTTATTCTATTCTATTCTATTCTATTCTATTCTATTCTATTCTATTCTATTCTATTCCATTCCATTCCATTCCTTATTCTATTCTATTCTATTCCATTCCATTCCATTCCATTCCTTATTCTTATCTATTCTATTCTATTCTATTTTATTCTATTCTATTCCATTCCTTATTCTATTCTATTCTATTCTATTCTATTCTATTCTATTCTGTTCTGTTCTGTTCTGTTCTGTTCTATTCTATTCCATTCCACTCCACTCCATTATTCCATTCCATTCCTTATTCTATTCTATTCTATTCCATTCCATTCCACTCCACTCCACTCCATTATTCCATTCCATTCCTTATTCTATTCTATTCTATTCTATTCCATTCCATTCCACTCCACTCCACTCCATTATTCCATTCCATTCCTTATTCTATTCTATTCTATTCCATTCCATTCCACTCCACTCCATTATTCCATTCCATTCCTTATTCTATTCTATTCTATTCCATTCCATTCCATTCCATTCCATTCCTTATTCTATTCTATTCCATTCTATTCCATTCCATTCCTTATTCTATTCTATTCTATTCTATTCTATTCCATTCCATTCCATTCCATTCCTTATTCTATTCTATTCCATTCCATTCCATTCCATTCCCTATTCTATTCTATTCTATTCTATTCTATTCTATTCTATTCTATTCCATTCCATTCCATTCCACTCCACTCCACTCCATTATTCCACTCCACTCCTTATTCTATTCTATTCTATTCTATTCTATTCTATTCTATTCTATTCTATTCTATTCCATTCCATTTTATTCTCTTTGATGCCAGGCAAGAAATCTTTTTATTTGAGTTGTTCTTCTACATCAGCAAACATCCTTCAGATCACAATTCAGCCACCCTGTTTGTTTTTTGTTTTTTACTCATTTCCAGAAGAAGCTATATTTTCACGGATCACTGGATAAGCACGCAATAGGGCATTTTTAATATAAGCTTGGTTCTTTTCCAAGTGCGAATAAATTCAAAAGGGTTTTTTTTTCCAAATTTCAACTCAAGGTAGCAGAGGCGTGCCCTTTGAAGGATATCAGCCAAAAAAGAAAGAAAGAAAGAAAGAAAGAAAGAAAGAAAGAAAGAAAGAAAGAAAGAAAGAAAGAAAGAAAGAAAGAAAGAAAAGAAAAGAAAAGAAAAGAAAAGAAAAGAAAAGAAAAGAAAAGAAAAGAAAAGAAAAGAAAAAGTCTCGGAGAGGAGAGTACAAATCCGCCGAGAGGTTGGAGAAACTGATTGAAGTTTTTGGATCCAACCTAGAATGGTTTTGAGCATCCTGTGTGGGGAAAAAAAATCCACCTCTGTGTTTGACCGATAGAAGGAACCTTTCAGTTTTCAGTTTATTTATTTATTTTATTTTATTTATTTATTTTGTTTGTCAAGCGATTATAAGATAACAGGTATAAATAAAAACATAGTTATAAATACATGGATGCATACAAGAAAAATTAAAAAATAAAAGAAACAATAGGACAGGGACGGTAGGCACGTTGGGGCACTTATGCACGTCCCCCTATAGACCTCTTAAGAAAGGGGTGAGGTCAACAGAAGACAGTCTAAGGTTAAAGTTTTTGGGGGTTGGGGAAGAAACCACAGAGACAGGTAGAGTATTCCAGACATTGACCACTCTGTTGCTGAAGTCGTATTTCCTGCAATCAAGTTTGGTGCAGTTAATCTTGAGTTTGTATCTACATTTTGCTCTTGTATTGTTATACATGAAGCTGAAGTATTCATTGACAGGTAAGACATTGCAACGTATGATTTTATATACTATACTTAGATCAGACCCAAGATGGCATAATTCAAGGTTTTCTAGAATTTCGAGCCTGCTGGCATAAGGTATTTTGCAATGAGGAGTAGAGAACTCTTCTTGTGAAATATTTCTGGACTTTCTCAGCTGTATTAATATCAGATACATTTATATAGAGAAGCCCAACTGATTTAAAATGCAGGTAGTCCTCATTCGATTTGTGATTGTTCAAAGTTACAACGGCACTGAAGAAAGCAGCCCATGACTGTTTTTCACACTTATGACTATTGCAGCTTCCCCATGGTCATGTGATCAAATTCTGGATGTTTGGCAACTGATACATATTTAGGATTACTTGTAGGCTGCTACCAGTTTGCCCCGATTCAGGCAAATGGATAACTAATTTTATCATTTTTAATGACCGGTTTGGTGAACCGGTAAATCCCACCCCTGGCTGGTCCTGCCCACCCCGTCCCTCCCAGGAGTCCCCACGTGGCCCATTTTGGATGCCAGGTAAATACAGGGCTCACGTGTTGTGGTTCGCTGGCAGCCTGTGCAGACGGCAGCAGAATCGGACAGTGGGGAAGAACAGGGACCAGTCTGGGAATTTGGGGAGGACTCAGACGAGGGTCCTGTGTCCGATACAGAGTTGTGGCCAGGACCATCTAGGAGTTATGTGGTGACTCCAGAACCTCCAGATTCTGGCAGCGACAAGGCAGAGGAGTAAGGGGAGCCTGTTCCCACAGAGCTGCCAGAAGGGAAGAGTAGCTAAGACAAAAGGGGCGACTCGGAACTAAGGCTTGAAAGTGATTGCCCCTCCCCTAAGGTATAAAGGAAGTGCAAAGGTAGGAAAACCTTTGCAGGAAGCAATGCCGTTCACTCTGATCAGTTTGAAATCTGAAAGCTCCATAGTGAATTTGTTCTGTTTGGTTTTAGAAAGACTAATTAGGATTTTAGTTGTTGGCAGCACTTCAAGTAAGAGAAGGTGCGTTCTTATCAGATGTCTTGAAGAACTTTGGCAGATGTCCCTGGGACTAAATATAACCGCTTAAGACTCATTCTTGAGGGAAGAGAGAAGAGGATGGAGGGACTGACTCAAGCCAGAATGAGTGCACTGTTGGAAGAGCAGAAAATCTGATTAGTCTCAAAGAGTCAACCCTGGCATGATGGCCCACACTATCCATCCAAGCACTCCCAGGAGTGCACAATGCTGGATCAGATGTAGCCTCAGATGTTGGCCAAATCCGAACCCAGATTTTGAGGACTAAGGAATATTGTTGGGTGGGTGGGTGGGTGGGTAAGGAATTAAGACAGCAGGCTGGTCCCCTGACGGCCTTAACAGATTAACAGAGTTGGAAGGGACCTTGTAGGTCATCTAGTCCAACCCCTGCCCAAGCAGGAGACCCTACACCATTTCTGACAAATGGCAGTCCAGTCTCTTCTTGAAAGTCTCAAGTAATGGCACTACCACAACTTCCGAGGGCAAGCTGTTCCATGGGTGGATCGTTCTCACTGTCAGAAAATTTCTCCTTATTTCCAAGTTGAATCTCTCCTTGTTCAGTTTCCATCCATTATTCCTTGTTTGGCCTTCAGGTGCTTTAGAAAAATGTCTTGACCCCTTCCTCCTCTCTGTGGCATCCCCTCAAGTATATGAAGACTTGCTGTCATGTCTCCCCTGGTCCTTCTCTTCACCACCGTTCATCGTATCTTTTAGTCTCCAGTCCCCTAATCAGTGGTGGGACTCAATTTTTTTTTTTTTTTTTAACTACCAGTTTGGTGGGCGTGGCTTGGTGGGTGTGGCAGGGGAAGGTTCCTGCCAAATCCCCATTCCCTCCCCACCACACTAACCTGCTTTCCAGCTCCGTTCTCCTGTGCAGGGCAACAAAAGAAGACCCAGCTGATCAACTGGGACACAATGGGAGGCAGAGAAGAGATGGGAGCGAGGCTAGTCAGAGGTAGCATTTGCTGAACTCATCAAAATTTCTGCTACTGGCTCTCCAGAATTGGTCAGAATCTGCTGAATACCACCTCTTCCTTAATCGTCATGGTTGGTTGGTTGGTTGGTTGGCTGGCTGGCTGGTTTATTTGTTTATTTGTTTGTTTGTTTATTTATTGATTGATTGATTTGATTTGTCAATTGCTTACAAGATAATGGGTATAAGTATAAACATAGTTATGAATACATGGATACATATAAGAAAGATAAAAGAAACAATAGGACAGGAACAGTAGGCACGTTGGTGCGCTTATGCACGCCCCCTACAGACCTCTTAGGAAAGGGGTGAGGTCAATAGTAGACAGTCTAAGGTTAAAGTACAGAGTCAGATAGAGTATTCCAGACATTGACCACTCTGTTGCTGAAGTCGTTATTTCTTGCAATCAAATTTGGTGCGGTTTTACCATGAGTTATGGTTGCTCTTCTCTGTACTTTTTCTAGAGTCTCAACATCTTTTTTACAGTGTGGTGGCCAAAACTGGATGCAGTACTCTAAGTGTGGTCTTACTAAGGCTTTATAGAGTGGTGTTAGTACCTCACTGGATCTTCATTGTATCCCTGTTAATGCAATTTAGGATTGCATTGGCTTTTTCTAGCTGCCAGTTGGCTGATATTTAACTGGTTGTCCACGAAGACTCCAAGATCCCTCTCACAGCCTTCCCCCAGCCTTGACTGGGACCCTCACCCTCTATCTTCTAGGTGGGGACGGGGTAGGTGGAAGCTATGCAGAGGTAAGCACACCCCCCCCCACACACACACACGCCTGCTAAGCCTTATGGGCGACCGGAGCGATCCTTATCACACTTTGAAGCCAAATAAATAAATAAATAAATAAATCCGGGTCGCTCCGGTCTCGCGCGCTCGGAGCTGCTCGACCTTCCGCGTCTCTCCGCAGCCGCGCGTCTCTTCCGACGGGCTTCGAGCCTTGCTCGGCCGCCGCTCCGAGGAACGTCATCACGGGCGGGGTGGTGGTTGTGGTGCGTGGGTGGGATGGGAGTGAAAATCCCCACGTTCAGCCGGAGGGAAGGCGGCCGTGCGGGCATCGCGGGTGAGGCTGGCTTGGAGTTTCTTCCGCAGGCCTTTTGCGCAGCGTGGCGGGGTGGCGAGCGATGGCTTTGCAATCATTACGAGTTATTATGTCTGCCGTTGGTACTCTCGGTGTAAATTATTGATCAACCATCTTATTTTCCTTTCTGCTTAATGGATATTATAGCGTGGCCGTTTACAACGCCGCCGTTAAGATGGTGTCAGCGCTTCCATGACGGAGCCTCTCGACTTCCCTCCCAAATATTTTAATTTGCAGAAGGTTTATAGAATTGGCTAAGCCTGGTTTTCTTTTCTTTTTCTTTTCTTTTTTAAGTAACCGCAGGAAACGAACCGTCACACCGGAGCGCTTCGCCTCCCGAGCTTTAAAAGGAGAGGGAAAGGAGGGTCCGCAGAAGGGCGAGCTGGGGGTCGAACGGGTTCACACGGTACACCAAACACAGGTCTTAACGTTGATGCCACGGCGCGGGTATGTGTGTGTGTGTGTGTCAAAGAGTCAAAGAGAACAAAGCTAATACAGTCGAGAAGCGTTTTCACTAGGTGGGGAGAGAAAGTTGGCGATGGCTTTGCAACCACGACGAGGTCAGAAGGGAAGGCGACGCGGGGGGGGCGGCGGCGGGGGGGCGGCGGGGGGATGTCTTAGAATCGGGCAGACGAGACTCGAAAACCAATGAGACAAGGCTTGGGCGATCCTAAAGCAGTTACACCTGGAGGAAAAGCTGGGCCGAAGTTGAGGGTCGGTGCAAAGTTCTACGAACCTGGAAAGTCTAAAGCGAGGGGTTCCGCTGGGTCCCCGCTCGCTCCGCTGGAGACCCAAACAGAAGGTTTTTAGTGAAGGTGTGCAGGATTTGGGATCGCAATTTAGAGAAAAGAAGGACCAGGGGAGGACATGGTAGCAGGATTCTGGTATTTTGAGGGGCTGCCACATAGAAGAGCGGGGAGGGAGGATGTCAACTTCTTTTTCAAAGCACCAGAAAGCAGGACAATAAACAACGCAAGGAAATTAATCAAGGCGAGAAGCAAAGTTGAACTAAGGAGAAACTTCGTAACGGGGAGAACAATTAACCAGTGGAACCGGCTTGACTTCAGACGGTGTGGGTGCTTCATCACTGGAGGTTCCTGAGAAGAGACTGGACAGTCTCTTGTCTGAAATGGAACAGGGTCTCCTTTTTCAGCAGAGGGTTGGACTAGAAGACCTCCAAGGTTCCTTCCAGCTCTATTCTGATTCTTATTCTCCTTCGTCGTCGTCGTCGTCGTCGTCGTCGTCGCCGCCGCCCCCCCCCCCCAACTTTCAACGTTCAACAAGAGATCCGGGGAGGCATCCCGATCCTATCAGGTCGCAAGGGAGGATCGGGATATTCCCTCCTGGATGGTCGGGGTGCGTGCGTGCAGGAAACCCCCCCCCCCCCCCCAATGCAACGATTTAGCAATCCGGAGCGCCAAGGGAAGGGGAAGCAGGCGAGAGTGAACCCACTTTCCCGCTCCTGAAAGTCTTCAATGGGGAAGAAGAGGCTCTCTCGGCCCAGTTGGAAAGGAGCGCAGCGGAGGGGGGGGGGTGGCTGGAGCGGGGGGGGGGGAAGGAAAGGGAGGGGAGAAATTCCCCTCCCTTCCTCAAATCGCCTTGGGAGTTAGGCGGTTAAACGAGGGCCGCGCGCGGACTTTGGGAGAGGTTCAGGGTGGGGAAAGCAGCGCGCGCCGCCAGCGCATCTCGCCCCGGGTGGCAGCCACTCCCGGATCCCCTTCTCGGGCAAAGTAGTTGGGATCCTAAAGAGCGGTGACTTCCTCGAGGCTCGGTTGGAGGGCTCGAACCGAGAGGAGAAAGGGGAGCCGCGAAGGGTGGGAGAGTCCTGGCTGGGCCGGAAATCTCAAACAGCGCTGCTAGGACGGACCGTCTGGAAGCCAAGAGAAATTGATTTGCGCGGAGGGGGGAATCGAACCGCCTCCCCACTCCATAATTGGCCTGCTCGGAGCACCCTGGAAACCAAAGGCAGCGGGAGATATCTTGGAGGGGTTCTTTGGTTGCTCTCTGAGCTTGCTTGTTTTCTTGCGGACGTTTCATGACCCAGCTAGGTGTAACATCATCAGTGCTATTGAGGAGTGCTGGTCGTTGTCAATTTATATTCTGAGGAGGAGGTTTTAAAGATTCTTTCAACAGCCCAGCCAAAGTCTCTCTAAGACCATTGTCCATCCACATGGACAGGCAAGTCACCAGAATATAAACTGGTAGCAAACAGCACTCCTTACTAGCACTGATGATGTTACCTAGTTAGGGCAATGAAACGTCTGCAAGAAAACGAGCCAGCTCAGAGGGCACCAAGGACCCCATAATCACCACCACTCCTCCTTCTCCTTCTTCCTCTTCCTCTTCCTCTTCCTCCAAATCCCACTCCTTCTAGCACTGATGATATTACCCAGTTAGAGCAATGAAACGTCTTCAAGAAAACGAGCAAGCTCAAAGAGCGCCAAGGACCCCACAATCACCTCTTCTCTTCCTCTTCCTCCTCCCCTTCCTCTTCCTCCTCCTCTTCTTCCTCTTCTTCCTCCTCCTCCTCCTCTTCCTCCTCCTCTTCTTCTTCCTCCTCTTCCTCTTCCTCTTGCTCCAAATCCCACTCCTTCTAGCACTGATGATATTACCCAGTTAGAGCAATGAAACGTCTTCAAGAAAACGAGCAAGCTCAAAGAGCGCCAAGGACCCCACAATCACCTCTTCTCTTCCTCTTCCTCCTCCCCTTCCTCTTCCTCTTCTTCCTCCTCCTCCTCCTCCTCCTCCTCCTCTTACTCCTCCTCTTCTTCTTCCTCCTCTTCCTCTTCCTCTTGCTCCAAATCCCACTCCTTCTAGCACTGATGATATTACCCAGTTAGAGCAATGAAACGTCTGCAAGAAAACGAGCCAGCTTAGAGAGCGCCGAGGACCCCACATGTCAACCCTGAGCTACAAAGATTCTCCTGCATTGGAGATTCCTTTTGGTCGAACGAAGGAGTGGAAAGCCACTCGCTCCTACGACCAAGTCTCTTGCGGAGAGAAGCGGCGGCGGTGGTGGTGCGGAGGCTCTCTCTGCTGCCCGCCTTGCGCTTGTCGGGACTTGGCCTTTGCTGAGCAGAAGCTTCTTCTGGCCAGCGATGGGGGCGGAGAGCGCTTC
Source organism: Hydrophis major (assembly GCA_033807585.1). Taxonomy (NCBI): domain Eukaryota; kingdom Metazoa; phylum Chordata; class Lepidosauria; order Squamata; family Elapidae; genus Hydrophis; species Hydrophis major. The sequence goes on along the minus strand of CM066332.1, from coordinate 15,498,295 downwards.
GCCTTCTCCAACTGCTGTTTAAAAGGGAGGGGAGAACGGGACAGCTGTGCGTGGCCTTTTTTTGGGGGGGGGGGGGAGAGGGAGAGCTAGCCATTCCTGCTATCTAGCTGGCCGGCCGAGGAATGCTTGGGGCTGGGGGAGCACAACAAGAGGATCGGGAGGGGCTCCGTCCCGCCTAGTAACTTTCAACGGGAAGAGATCCCAGCTGGGGCTCGTTTGCTGCGCGCGCGAAGGGGGTCGGGCAGGCGGGCGGGCGGGCTTGGGGGCTTCGAAAGAGAGAGGTGGAAACCAAACCTCAGGAGTTTTATTTTTTCCCCTCGATGACAACAAGACCCACCAGGTATCCCAGCCGGATCTCGGGACCCCTGATTATTATTATTATTATTATTTGGGGGGGGGGGGGCTGGATCTTCATAAATAAAAAAATAAAATAAAATCTTCTGCTTTCATCGGGATCCAGACCGGCCGGTGGGCGTGAGGATCTCCCCCCCCCGCCCCTTTCTTTCCCGCCGACCCTCTCTTCTCCTCTGCTGGGACCAAAAGCAGAAAGACCCGATCCAGTGGGGTTCTTGCAACGATTGCGACTCCCCCGGAAACTCGTGGCTATGTACAACGTCCTGAAAGACACAGGAAGGCGCCCAATCCATCGCGCGTTCTGATCCCAATTTAGCTATAGGGGGAAAAAAACAACAACAACAACCCAGAAACAACAGAGCTGGAAGGGACCTTAGAGGTCATCTAGTCCAACCCCGGGCTCAGGAGGAAGCCGTACACCATTACAGACCAGCGCTTGTCCAACCTCTTCTTTAAAAACGTCTTGGCCTCACTGATTTATATAAAATTGATAAGGCCGCCCGGCTCTAGAGTGACTCCAGGCGACTTACAAGCAGCGAAGAGGGCAGAACCCACCCAAGAAAAAGCGCGCGCGCGGGGGGGGGGAAATCTCACGTCGGGTGGAGAAAAATATCCAGCCTACCAAATTCTAAGAGGTCCCTGACCACCTAGCCACCGCCTCCCCCCTGGTGGCCGGAGAGGAGAAACATTTTATTTTTTTTAGCCATCTTTTGAACGAGGCCGGAAGTCAGACGCCTCTGGAGTTGGCTTTTCTAAGAGGGCAGGGTCTCTAGTTCAGACGACTCCAATCGACGGGGTCTGGAGCACCCCAACTCCGTCGCATCAAAGCGGATGGGGCAGGGTTTACAGAAACAGAAAAAAAAAAAAAAAAACGGCTACCAATCTGTCTTCAATCAAGGACCTGTATATTGCACGAGTCAACAAGAGGGGCTGTGAAAATATTTACAGACCCCCTCACATCCCGGACATAAACGGTTTCAACTTCTACCCTCAAAACTACAGAGCAGAACAACTAGGCACAGGGACAATCCCCCCCTCCCCCCCAACGCCATCACTCTGCTAAACAAATAATTCCCTCAACACTGTCCAACTATTTACAATGTCTGCATTACTATTACTATTAATCTTCCCATCACTCCTTATCACCCATTCCCTCCCACTTGTGACTGTTTGACTAACTTTGTAGCTTGTATCCTAACGATTTATATTGACTGTTTCCTAGTATGATATGATTGCTTATTGTACCCTGTGACTATTATTAAGTGTTGTACCTGATGATTCTTGACTATCGACGAATGTATCTTTTCTTTTATGTACACTGAGAGCATTTGCACCAAGACAAATTCCTTGTGTGCCCAATCATAGTTGGCCAAGAAAGAATTCTATTCTATTCTATTCTATTCTATTCTATTCTATTCTATTCTAGTCACCTCGCGTTGTCCCCTGGGAACGAGGACAGCTTTTGCAAAAACATTGGCCCAAGGTGGGCATCGCCCGGCCTGCGCCCCGCTGCTTCAGCGCAGCTTCGACGAAGATCTCCCAGCGCTGCAAAGCTGCCCGAGACCTCTTGTGGGTCTCTCTGCGCCTGAGACAGGAGGAACCCAAGAGAAGATGGGGAGGTGGGCTTCTTTTAAAAGGGGACGGGGGGAGGGGAGAAAGAGAACGCCTGAGCACCCTAACCCGACCCAGTTCCGTCCATTCCACAAAGCTTGTCCTATTGACAATCCCGAAGGAAAGCAAGGCCGGACCGTTGCGCCTTTCCCACGTTCCTCGGGCGGGCTTTCCAAACCCCGTGCGCTCGCCCTCTGGTCCGGCCAGCCATAAATCTCTCTCTCTCTCTCTCTCTCTCACACACACACACACACACACACACGCACCCCAATTCTAGGCTCGCCTGACTATTTTCTTTCATTCGCTGCCGGGGTCAGAGGGAGGAAAGAAGCAGAGACGGAAAGAGGAAAGGAAAAGGGGAAGGGGAGAGAGAGAGAGAGAGAGAGAGAGAGAGAGACGCTTGTCCCCTTGAACAAGCCGTGCCGAGCAGCAGAGGAAAAAAAAAACCCACCCCATCGCTTCAAACAAATATTCCAGGAAAAGAAATTAAAGACCTTCTTAATTAGTGCGGCAATTAAGCCTTCTTGGTCGCGTTTTAATCAGCAGAGGCCCCATCAAAGGACAAACAGAGCGATTTGCAGGTCTTTGAATTTTTAAACAGGCGGCCGGATTTTGAGCGGCGTCACTCCTGCGTGACAAACGGGGCGAAGTCGCAAATCATTCCTGCTCCCCAGGAATCGGGGAGAAGGGAGGTGGAAAGGGGGGTGGCCCGGGTACGCTGGGGAGGAGAGGCCGCTGGGGGCGTCTTCATTAAAGGGAAATAATCAAAACCGACTCCCACTTTTCCTTTCGTCCCCGTCTTGGGTTTTTTTTGGGGGGGGGGGGAGGGGGACTTCGCGCGAAATCCGCGCGGTATCCTAAAGTCGGCGCTGGCGGGTCGAAACATTCGTCGTCATCCCCTTTGCTAGTCCGGTCGGGATCGGGGCAAGCGGGGAAAAGCAAGCAGGGATTTTGTTCCTTTTGCAGCTTCAGGATCGTGGCGCGTTTTTCTCCCTAAGAAACAACCGGGGCGCGCGAATCCCTATTCTAGTTCTCCATGTGAACCAAGTTTTAAACCCAAACAAAACCAAGATTGTTTCTTTCCTCACATGCCGCGTGCCCAACGGTCTCCCGTGCTTTGATGTCTCCGCGGATCCAGCTTTAAAACGTGACTTGATTAAACGCACGGTTGGAAAAACGGGCCTTTATGAAGGACAAGCGATTTGGGCTGGAATCCATGCAATTGAAAGGCCGAAAAATGGTTATGTTTTTTATTTTGTTTTGTTTTGAAGGGCGTGATTATTTTAGATTAGCTTGCTTAAAACGGAGGCGGTTCCTTGCCATTGAAGATGGGACTGGAAATCAAAGTAACTTCTCTGGTTTTAAAGGATTTTTTTTTTTTAAAAAAAGGAGTTTAAAATGTTTAAAATAAACACCCGAATCTTGCAAAATGATCCACTTGTAATTTCTTTCCTGTGGAGTCAACGTTCCTGCAGGGAAAACTCGCTCAACCCAGGCTGATGGTTCTTTAAAAAAATCCTTTAAAAAAGGATTTTTTTTTAAAAAAAAAAAATCTCGTATTTTCCTGACTCCTGCTGGACACAGGTTGTGATTGTTCCTGGAAGAGTTTCGGATTGTTCCGGCCGAGTTTCCTTGTCCAGATATATCTTCCCTTCACACCTGGTGGTCTCCCATCCATCAGGCCTGATGTGGCTCAGTCCCCCCTCCCGCCCCGCAGATAACCTGAAATTGTTAGGTCGGTGCAGAATGACAACAAGCCACAAGGCAATCCAGATTGAATGAAGCCTCCACACCAGAGTTAAGTAAATTGTAACACTTGGGGTATTCTGGATATAATTCTTGATTGACACCGCCGCCCCTTTCCCACAAACTTACAAAGCCACCAAAATGCTTTAGAGAGGCAACTTCACCTTTCTGCCACTCAATTCTCTCCCTTTCTTTGTGACACCGTTGAGCGATCTGCTTTTTTCAGGGGAAAATAAATAAAAATAAAACTGGACGAAAAACAGACGAGTTGTTTCTTAATATCTTTCCACCTCCCCAACCAATTTGTCTCCAAGGGTGCACCACACTGATTGCGACATTAATTATTTCAGAGACAGAGGTGGGGGGAGAGAAACCTTTACTTCCTACTGTGGCTTTTTCCTGCGCATCGTTCTGGCTGCACTCGGATGGCGAGCTGGCCGGAGCAGTCTGGCGCATGTGCAGCTCACCGTTGGGGGCTGGGGGTGCGAGGGGGGGGGGGAAGAGAAGGCCTCCTTATTTCCACGCGGGGAGGCTCGGTCGCTGGACCGTGGACGAGCGCAAAGGAGAGTTGTGGTCGCGAAAGGGCCGCCACTGATCAGGCGCAAGAAACTGGTCCGTTTTCCCCTTGGCTTTGTGGTTGTTACTTCTTACAGGAAGGGATAATGAGATACCCACGCTGGGAGAAAGCGGAAAGGATGTCTATTTTCCTGCTCACCAACTTTCCAGAAAGCGTCGAGTTCCTAAAAAGTCCAGTTCATTCATTGCTACCTTTCTCCAACGAGATCCAAGATCCACAACGCGCTTAAGGATCTTAACGCGAGCTTTGCTCGGTCCGTCCAAGAGAGAAGAAGCAGACGGTTTTTGCTCTCAGGGAGAAAGGAAAGGAGCTGCACACTGACCCCCACTCCACCCCAGCAACGGTTAGGAAAAGAGTTACACAAGCATCCTTTCCAGAAGTGAATCTGGGGGTGGCGGGGAGGGGGGGGAGGATTCGGAGCAAAGGCTGAAACCGGGAAGAGAAAACTTCCCCAAGAAAATCGCACGAGCAGCATCCCATTCCTGGGAGAAAAACAAACAAACAAACAAAAAACAAACAAACAAACAAAAAAACCACGAACTCTTCCCGAAGCGCAAAAGCGAGGATGGCGCTTTCTCAGCTTGGAGCGGCGTCGCTGCTCTCCCAACCCCCGCTCCACTCGTCCCCACGTGCGGCGAAGTTTCTGCCACTGGGGGTGTGGAGGGGTGGTGGTGGAAGGAGGTGAGGGATGGGGGCAAAGCCTGGAGCCTGCCGGTTCGCTCGCACAAGCGGAGTGGGTGGGTGGGTGGGAAGGGAAAGGAGAGGCCGCGGTGCTGCCTGCAAGTGAAAGTGACGCGCCTCCCCCCTCCCCCCCCGGGGGAAAGTGAAAGGCCTCCTCCCTTAAGCAGCCCCCGCGTGCGCGCCATCGGGACTCCAAGGGTGGGGGATGGACAGCTGCCAACTCTCTCTCTCTCTCTCTCTCTCTCTCTCTCTGTGTGTGTGTGTGGTGTGCAGAGTAATTTATCTCTGGCCTCCGCTCGTTTTAAAGTCGCTTGGCCGGTTCCCAAGTCGCAAGCGCGCGCTGGCCGGGAGACGCGGCGCTGGGTGGCAGCTCGGTGGCCGGGGAGGCGGATCTTTCTCCCTTAAGCTGGGAAGGGAGGAAGGGACAAGAGGAGGGACGGGACGGGACAGGGGGCGGGAGGAGGTTCCCTCGTCTTCTTCCACCGCCCACCGGACTCTTTTCTTCCCAAAAGGGGACCCTGGAAAGCAGCTCGGGAGCCGGGTGGCCCTGCCCAGCGGGGTCCCATCAGGAACTTCCCGAGGACACCCCCCCCCGCGCCCCAAGCACAGCCCTCCCGGTCTTTCAAAGAGGGAGGGAGAAGCGGGGGGGGGAGCAAATTGCCGGCCCCGCCCCGCTGCCCAGAAGGAGGGGCGCCACAGTCCAACCCCCCCCCCCCATCTTCCCTTCCCCCCCCTCCCGGGCCATTACGCGGCTCGGGGCTGGCTGGGCGAAGCGGCCCCACCAGAGACCCTCCCGCTCCACCCCTACCCCACTTCCAGATTGGCCTCCGCAAGCGGGCCCGAGCCGGGCGGAGGGTGGGTGGGTGGAGAGGAGGAGGAAGAGAGACTCCGGCTGGGCTTGAAGGGGGCTTCGCAAGTTGCGGAGCTCCGCCCCCGTCGCTCTTGCACCGAGTGACAACAACAGCAACGCGCGCCGCGGCCGGAGGGAGAGCCGGGCGGGCGGGCAGAGCGCGCGGGGCGCGGCGAGAGGGTGGACCGGAGCCGCCGCCGCAGAAGCAGCCGCCGCCGGAGCCGCAGAGCGCGTCCCGCCAGGCGGCAGCAGCAGCAGCACCAACAGCAGCAGCCGGTGCTCGGCTCAAGTTGGCGCGGACCGCGGCGGGGCAGCGCCCGGAGCGCCCCTCGCCTTAACCCGGCTCCTCTGATGTGACCATGGCGATGCCGGCGCCGCTCATCCCCGCCGCGCAGCCGGCGCCCCCTCTGCCGCCGCCCCCCGCGCCCCCGGCAGCCGCCCCCTCCCCGCCACCCGCCCCGACCGCTCCGGCCGTCCCCGCCGCCGCCCCCACCACCGTCCCCGGCCTCTTCCGCTCGGAGCCCGGCGCGGCTGCCGTTGCCGCTGCGGCTGCGGCGGCTGCGGCGGCATCAGCTTCAGGAGGTGCGGAGGGCAGTTCGCCTCCGGCTCCGGCTCCGGTTCCTGTGCCGTGTCCGGGCGCGGCAGGCGGCGTCCCCCCGACGCCTTCGGGCAAACCGGTCTACTCGACGCCTTCTCCGGTAGAGAACACGCCGCAGAACAACGAGTGCAAGATGGTAGAGCTGCGCGGCGCCCAGTTGGCCTCGTTCTCCGTGGAGGGCTGCGAGCTGATCTGCCTGCCTCAGGCCTTCGATCTCTTCCTCAAGCACCTGGTGGGCGGCTTGCACACGGTCTACACCAAGCTCAAGCGCCTGGAGATCACGCCGGTGGTCTGCAACGTGGAGCAGGTGCGCATCCTGCGCGGCTTGGGGGCCATCCAGCCCGGCGTCAACCGGTGCAAACTCATCTCCAGGAGGGACTTCGAGACGCTCTACAACGACTGCACCAACGCCAGGTGAGCGCCGCGGGCAAGAGCAGCTCCCGTGTGGGAAGGGTGGGGGGGGCAGAGAGAGGAGAGGCCGGTCTGCGTGTGTGTGTGTGTATGTGTATGTGTGTGTGTCTCGGGGTGCCTGGGAATCCCGCGCCTTCGTTTAGCGAGGCGGGCCTCGTCCCGCGCGCTGCAAAGTTGGGGAGAGTCGCCGGGCTCGGGGGGGGGTGTTTTTGGGCTCCTCGGAAGGAGAGGCGGCTTTCGAAAGCTCTCGCTGCAAGGAAGGGAGCGGGAGAAGGAAGGAAGGAAGGAAGGAAGGAAGGAAGGAAGGAAGGAAGGAAGGAAGGAAGGAAGGAAAAGGAAGGTAGGAAAGAGAAGGAGAAAGCAAGAGAGAAAGAAAAGAAAGAGAAGGAAGGAAGAAAAGAAAGAAAGAAAGAAAGAAAGAAAGAAAGAAAGAAAGAAAGAAAGAAAGAAAGAAAGAAAGAAAGAAGTCGGAGGTGGGATGGGGAGGCTCTGGAAAAGTTCCGCGTCCAGTTCCGAGTTTTTGAAGTCTTTTTGAAGTTTTCATCCTTGGCGCCCCTGGATCCCTTTAAAGTCTTTCCAAACCGCCCCCGCGTCTGTTTTCCCTTTTCGACTGATTCCTCCTTTCTCGGGCTAGGTGGGTCGCCAGATTGGACGGGGTCCCTCCCAGAGGATTCTCCGCCGGAGCTGAGCGGGGTCTCTCCGCCTCCCGGTACCCCGAAAGGGTCTACTACACGCGCGGCGGCCAGTTCAAGAGTAACTAAGATGGAACCGGCGCCTTTTCAGACGGGACGAAGCGTTCCCGCTTGCAGCTTCGCCCCGCGGGTGTCGAAAGACACAGCCTCCACCCATTTCTATTATTATTTTGAGCAGGTTATTTTGGGGGTGTGGGGTGGGAACCAGGGCATAACTCAGGAATGGGATAGGTATAAATCTCTTTGCTATAGTTTTATCACGCGTGTCAGCCGGTAGCGATGTCTTGCAAAGCCTCCAACATCCTGAAAAGTCTTAGAATTCCCAGGGGGGGTTTCTCACCCAAATCCGGACAAAGGTCTAGGGTAGAAGGTGTAGGACATGGAGCAGGGCAGGGGTAGTTTGGGAACTGCTGAGGGAGTCAAGAAGGGGACCGAAATAACTTGCACTACTGTCCGGGTTTGATTTAAGCAAATATGGGGTCAAAAAGACTGCCTGCCCAGATCTGTAATCTTTTGCTCAGTCTCTGCCTAAAATGCATGCTAATTGGCTGTTTAAATCAGAGTTGTGAGAATTGTAATCTGTGTAAGGTTGCATACTCTCCTTGGGTACCTAGAGAGAGAGGCTGTAAAATAGGGATGGGAGATTTTCCATAGGTCTGGCTTTTCACATAGGTCAGCAAGACAGCCTTTGAGAGTTCATGGTTTTAATAAAGATTTAAATAATAAATAATTCCTGGACATGAGGATTCCCCTCCCCTTATGAATTAATTAAAGGGCTTTATAACATAAAAAAGTTCTCGCATTTATATCCCATTGGTGTTACTTGGCTCCAAAAAGTTACACAGATTTTATATTACCCTGTCTTGCTGTTAAGAGGACGAGTGACAAAGTTTATTCCAATCTTGTTTTAAACTGAGTTGTTTGTAACGGATGCTTAATATAAGCAGCAATATATTCAGATGTGACATACAGCCAGGTAGAGAAGCCTCTTCCTGGTTTATTTTCAATTTAACTTGTTTGAAAATTTAGCAGTGATTTGAGTTTGGCCCTGATGTATCTTCTCTGTCTTGACCAAGTAAAATTATAAGAGAAGGAAAAAAAAAAAAAAAGAAACAGACCTTGGAATAAGAGCAGAGTAGGCCTTGCATGGCCATCTTTAATTAACTGAATTATTTAAGGCGAACAAAGGGTAAGAAAGCTCATTTGCAAAGGCAGATGTGGATTTGTTTTTAGGCAATTATTATTATTATTTAAATGAGTATATAGGATGACTCTTTCCCCCTTATTACTTGATGGCTAGAAACTCTGCAGTCCTTGTGAAAAACTTTTTGGAACAAAAGTATCTCGATACCTGTTTCTCTGGTTCCAGAACAGGTAAATTAGGAAAAAGGGGACAATGATACTGGCAACCATTTGAAAGTTGTGGCTCTTGGGAAGGGAACCCTTTGGCCACCTTCAAGCAGAGTAGGTGGGCATCCATCCATCGCTCAGGGAAGCCTGAAAATGTCATTTCTGCAGTGGGGTGGCTGGTCTTCATTGTCTCAGGGGAGCCCCTTCCATCCCTGTGCTTTCCTGCTCTTTTGCTGCCTTAGACTTAGTGGGAGGGGAATCTAGCCTGTTTTTCCCACCACCAAACTTTTCAGTAGAGTTCCCCCTGATTATTCTGATGTCCTTTGTATATGTAATTCACCAGCCAGAAGTGTGTCCAGTAACTGTGCAAAGATGAGAGAGAGAGAGAGAGAGAGAGAAGCCAACAGGAGGGGTGTGTGCCTTGGTGGGCTCCATCCTGACAGAAGGGTCCATACTTGGAGGAATTGTAGTGCTTGGAGAAGGTTATCGAGTCCCTGTTTGAAAGCCTTCAGTGATGGAGCACCCACAACCTCTGAAGACAAGCTGTTCCATTGGTTCATTGTTCTCACTGTTCTGAATTCCCAACCCCCTTAGTTCTAAGTTGCTTCTCTCCTTGGTTGATTTTCCAACCAAAGGAGAATCTTCTTTTTCTTGAGGCAACAAAATGTTTTAGAATTGGAATTGAGGGCTGTGGGTGGTGGGGATTTGTGATGGGAGAAGGGTTAATTAGTTCAAAACAAAAGAAGCCGCATTCGTGGGATTCACAAGAGGGTTGAACTAGGACACTGGCTCCTTTCTTTCTTTCTTTCTTTCTTTCTTTCTTTCTTTCTTTCTTTCTTTCTTTCTTTCTTTCTTTCTTTCTTTCTTTCTTTCTTTCTTTCTTTCTTTCTTTCTTTCTTCTTCTTTCTCGGACAGCCATGTGAGAAACTTTGGATAAGATCTTACCAAACTGTTGCTGACGTTTTGCCCCAATTTGAGGGTGTAGAATACAATCGCCCATTATTCATTTTGCTTTATTGATTCCTTTAAAAAGCTTGGGGAATTTTACCCTTGCCTTTTTGGAAGGATTGATCGGTGACTCCGTGCTCCATTGAAAGAGAAGCCGTGTTTGGAAAGAAAGAGACAGATGGCAGATAACTGAGACAACTGTTTCTGCAATTGACTGTCCAAGAATATTCTAAATCAAGCAAAATAGCTGGAAAAACTATGGTAAAAGGTTGTAACCAGATGATTTCTTTCCTGTGTAGGCTGCCACAATATTGTAAGAGTGTGTAAGGCATTTAGTTGATGTTTATGATTGATTGGGACTCTCTGAAAAAAATGGACAGATCCTTGGAATTTGATAGAAATGTAACCTGGGCATAAACATGTGTGGGTTTGATTGGAAGGAAATCTCACAATTTCTTTAAATTCCTCTCCCACTGTGTGCCCAGAAATGCAGGAGCCCCCTTATCTGTCAATGTATAGTCCAGCACAGATTATTGATGTATTTTGATGCTTGAATCTGACACTGTAGGTAAGGCAAATCGGTTTATCGAAAGTGTTTCTCAACTAACAGTTTTTGAAGTAGAAAACTTTATCACTCAAAAGAACCCCATCTTGCCAATGTACGCCAATATTTTTGCAAAACCCTTTTCTATCACTGCTTGCAATTTTCAGTGACATGTATATATTCAAACAGACTCCCCGCCCCAATTCTCTCTGCCCCCCCCCCCCACCACCACACATTCAGTTCAGAAATCTGCTCCCATTTGGGGTTGTTTCACTTACAAAGATAGTCGTGACCAGTGGATATCTGTGGCTGAATTAGGGTGCAGTTCCACAGTAATAAGTGCACTCTCATTATTTATATCTTTCAGCAAGTTGACAACTAAACAACATTTTGGGGGGAGAGGGAAGGGAAGTGTTGTGATTTGTGACACAGTCAGTGAGACTAGCTATTTAGTGCATCATAGTACCCAGCTCAATCCGATGGCATTTCAAGAAAGATAATAATTTGTTGTGAATGATATCCTAATTTACTTTCCTGTTTTGACTCATTAGGCCTCCATTGCTATCAAAAACTTCTAAAAAAAAAAAAGGTGTCACCTTTTTCAAAGAAAATTCCACTGTGCGATTTATAATCCAGAGACTCCCTTCTTCTCCTTACCCAGATAGCATGTTTATTCTCCTCTGCCATCATTGTGTAATTTGCTTCTGTTTGAACAAGGATGAGAGGCTTGTTTTAATAGGGAACGCTTCACATGCATTTAGGAAGGGGGAGCTCTGTTCTTCTGCAAAATGGAGCAGAATTTCCCATTCTGGTTTGCTTTACTGATTTTATTTTACACAGCCGGGAGCTTTGAAAGGCTGTGGCCTTCACGTAGGTGAAAACACAAAGTAGTTTGGGACTCAAACATGTAGAAAGAAAGAATTGTATCGACCACGGGTGGATCAGGAAAAGCAAGTACAGTAGATACGACAGAATGTACCCCCTCCCCGTGGGAATAAAATGCAGCAATGAAAATCGTTTTAATGTAGGCATGCCAGAATGAAGGAACTAACAGAGAATGAATGGAAGGACAGACACAAAACAGAGATGAAATATCTAATAATCAGCAGGAATTGAACAGAAAGATTAGTCTTCAGGATTTTGATGCTAAAAGCTTTCAATTTAGGCCATTTGTGCACACATCTGGGAATGTGAAATAGCTTGATTTGGAAAGCTCCTTCTTTGGAAAGTCAACTTAGTGGGGTAGGAACCTAATGTGTAAAGTTTTCTTTTTTCTCAAGAAAAAAAAAAAACCCAGCCCAGTTGCCTTTTGAAAAAAAAAAAAAAAGCACCCTTGTGGCCTGGATGGCTAAGAATCTCCACAGACATTAAACCTGAAGTATAGCGTCAACCCCAGACTCTTAATTTAATTAGTTTATGAGTTGAAATGATCAGCTTCTTAAGATGATTGCTAAAGCCCCAGTGGAATAAAGAGTTGGATTTGTTAGTTTCAGAACTCCTTAGCACAACGTTTGTGAATGCTGCTGTGACCCAGTCTCTTTCTTGAAATCTCCTTGGATCAAGAACCATCCTTTCCTAACCCAACACAGGTCGACTCCTTTAGTCCTTTGCTTCTCTTCCAGGAGGAGTGTTGAAGAACAGACCAAATGGAATGGAAGATTTAGGAGAAATGCTCATAATTTATTTTTATTTGGTGTGTGTGGTCAAGATGGGAACTTATGGCTTTTGAAGGACAACAAGCTAAGAGATTGCACACTTAGCTCCTGATGTTCTTTGAAACCACAACTTGGAGATATGATAGACAGATAATATTTATTGGCGTACCTCATAGTACAGTCCTAGTTTTTTATTTAAACATCAAAACACTGTTCAAACAACAGGCTTACATTACATGATTTATGAAGCATATATTTTATTCTGGAACAAGTGAGATTTCACTCAACAGCTGAGTATGTTCTTAGATTTATTGGTGGCAGACAGGTAAAAAGGACAAGAGTGCCTACAAAAATATGCTTTCTAAATAGAGCTGTGAGTCCTTTTGCCGCAATAATATTTATACAGCATTTATTATATTTATACTAATAAACATTCTGATCTTTATATTAGGATTTACTTGCTCCCCCCATTTTTATCCAGTGCATTTGAATGTGGAATACAAATTAAACTGAGCGTAGTTGCAAAGTTAATTCAATAACTGCAGTCTAACTTTCCCCTCTAAAACAAGGTGACTGAGTTAAAGGGTTAGGAAGACAACCTTAATTTATACTTAAAAGTGTAGCCTCATCATACATTTTTGTTTCATTGTGCACTTATCTGCTTTTAGTGTGACAAATATAGACTCATATTTTGGTTTAGGAAATAAACTATCTGGCATATTTTGATCCTTTGATTATACTGAAGAGCTTGAAAAAAAATTATAGTATTACTGACCTTTAATAAATCTTACAGCCCACTGGCCCTGTTCATGCAATTTTAAACATGCAGCTAATTTGTGAAAAGCAGCTAAAACAAACATATTTAGAACAGCTAAGAAGCAAAATGTTTTTTTGCCCTTGTGCAATATGTAGTTGGTTATTATTCTCACTTTTCATACAAAAAGAGATTTGTGTTTGTGTTTATTTTGGATGAATCAGGTTGTCTTCTGCCAGGAAAAAAAAAGATGAAACAAACCCGAATGCAAAACTAGATGCTTTCAAACAATGTAGCAACATAACTGCAGCCTTAAGCCAATTGAATTCAGGAAGTTTACTTTAGAATTCAATGGTAGTCAAATAGCATCAAATCTTTACATATTGAATAAATAAATCTACAGTATTTATCTCTTTGCACATTTGGGTATGTAATAATATAATATGTTTCATTATTAAACTGGTGAAAATCATATAAATGCTGAAAATTTAAGTGTTAAGATGTGGAGTGTACTTGATTAACTTAAGAACTGTTGCATTATCTCTATATTTAAGTTTACCTTGGACAATGTACATGCTTAAATATTTATCCAAAAATTTCAGTTTTTAGCCTTATGCCTTTATGAAGATTAAATATTCCTCCCAAATCTACATATTCATTGTGTGAAATTTGAGTGTCATATACATATACATATACATACACATACACATACACATACACATACACATACACATATACATATACATATACATATACATATACATATACATATACATATACATATACATATACATATACATACATACATACACACAGCACTAATGGAAATGGAGAAATTGCATCAGAGATGCTTACTCCTTTATTTCAAATTATTCCATTGATTTATGAGGTTACCTGGCAGTGGTATTAATTAGCTGCCGGTAACTATATATACACAAGATGTTTAATAAATGTCTATATAAAGTGCCTTTTGCCTCTTCTTGCTTGAGGATAAGAATATCTGGAAATGCAATGGGAACGATCAGAGAGATAACACAGGATTGTTGTCACGTCACATATTCAAGTAGCTGGTTGGAGGCACAGAGTGGCATCAAATTATTTTGGCCGGTCAGGTTATTTAAAATCAATATTTTCCCCATCTATTTTCACATCCCGTTCAGGGTTTTTAAAACAGATTTCTATGCAAATCTGCATGTGGACACCAGTTTTGCCCTCCTACAATGTAGCTCAGCAGTGCAGCAATGTTGGATGGCTTGACATCAGCTAAAAACAAAACTGATGAGTTTTAAGTTGCTTCAGGGAATGGCTCTTGACAAGCGTTGACTTTTATGTGGCCAACAAAAAAAAAAAAAAAAAAGGAGGGGGGAGGGGGAAACCTTTCTCCAAAAATGATTGGAAAGAATTTTTTTTTCTTCTTCCATCAGATATATTTAAGAGGAATAGGAAATGTTTCATGCTTTGATATAAAGCAATGGAAGTCAGAAGATCAACATATAACTTTTAGTTATACAGACGGACCGGGTGCAGCTCTGTTGCATATGAATTAATCATTTTCAGTAAGCATGTTTGAAAAGATTGACTTTACTTTTATCGCTATAGTTGCTTGTGTTTTATTGAGACCCACTTGGTGCAATGCTGGCTACCACCCATGTTTTTTTAGATCTTAAATAAGGTTAATCTTTTAATATTAATTCTTCTGCTTGTCAGCTTGATTCATTCCAGTTATATTGTGCCCGGAATCCGAAGACTGTTACTTGCATGAGTTATGAATTTGTTCAAAGTATTCTTCACTCATAAACCTTTTTTTAAAAAAATGAGGCTTGATGACTTGTTAATGATTCCTAGTTCAGACAGGATTTAATCCTTCTTTTAAAAAGTCAGTTGTGTGTATACAATATTTCAGTGCTTCAGTATGGCATAGCTTTCATTTTAGGAGGTGAATTTTATTTTTAACATTTGAAAATCATGTTAACCCTTAATGATGAGGCTGTGTGAAGGCTGTAATACAAACTCACTTATTTGTATTCTTCTTCGTTCTTGTGCTGCCTCGCTGGCCTTCTTTTGTATCTGTCCTTCAAACTTCTTACTCCTACACAGTTCCAGATGTGGACAGTTGGGGATGTTGAGCTCTGAAATCTACATATTCTGTCTTAGGCACAGTCATAGTGGCATCTATTGGATTGATTTCAAGAGATCCATTTAAGGATGCTCACCAGCAAGATTGAACATTTTGTTTAGAAATAAGTTGCAGCAATTAAATTAGAAATATGCACCCTTGTTTTGAAAACCTGTAGATCAACTTGAAAGACTACATTGCTTTAATACATATTTTAGTCTTTTCCTTGTGCTTGATTTCTGGATTGTTCTTGAATTATTTTTTATTTAATCTTTATTTAATCAACATCCAGTGTCTTTAGAGTTTTTCCCCCCCTCTGGAAAAGGGAATAATAAATTCTATCAACAGTTTGTAACTGATACCAGCTCATATAGGCTTTTACCTTTTCTTTTTATTTCTCATTTCTCAACACTTCTACTGATGGAAAGTTCAGTTGCGCTCAAAATAAATAGTACTATTCTCTATTGGAGAACCCACTGTTTTAAAATGCTAACTCAGTTTAATCAAACTGGCATTTTATGATTCTGAAACTTACATGCCATTTCTCAAGGGAGAACCTTAACAAAGTGTCAGTTTTACTGCTTTTGCCCTTAGGGTAGATCTGTTCGACATTCATGTTGCTTAAAATATTCTAATAATTGGAAGAATTATTATTTTTTTTGCTGGATCATCTCTGTGGTTGCCATAGCTTGCTGGAGTCCAAGTTTAGGATTTGGTTATAACATTTTGATACAAAAAAGGAAAAAAAAAAAAAAAAAGGAGATGGAAGAGGGAGGAAACTACGACCAGGACAAATAATTTGTCCAGTGTGTTTTGACATCCCAACTTCAGGAGATCAGAGATGGATCGGACAGACAAGCTAGGGCAGTGGCTCCCAACCTTTGGGGTACCAGGGAAATTTTAGCAATAGGTTCTCTGCCCAGTTGCTGGGTGGGTGTGGCCTAGTTGGCCTCCTACACCACTAGGAGAAGGTTTGCCCTCCCTGAGCTCCAGAGGCTTTTCTTGAGCCTCCGGGAGGGCGAAAATGGCCTCCTCAGGCTCTGGAGGCTCTCTGGAAGCCAGATACGGACCCATTTCCAGCCTTCCTGAACTTCCGGGAGGCCTACTTTTCACTCTCCCTAAGCCTCTGCACTTACCTGCATCCAAAACAGGCCACGTAGGGACTCTTGGGAGGGGTGAGGTAGGATGGGCGGAGTCAGGCAGGAGTGGGATTTGCGGGTTCTCTGAACTGCATAGAATCTTAGTTAGGGGCTCTCCTGAACCCCTGCAAATTCCTGACTGGAACCATGGAGATAAGTTTTTCCATGGCCCAGAGGGGCCGTGGTTTCACGTGTTGCCTACATCCCATGGATGGGGCTTCTTTTGTTTGCATGGCCCGGTTTGTGGAATGCCGTGGCCCAGTGTTGATCCACAGACCAGGGGGTTGGGGAAACCCCTGAGCTAGGGAATATTTGCAGAGACCAACTTGTGTAGTCCTGTCCAAGCCCATCAGTATAGCAGGGTAATAAACGAGAGTGTTGTGTTGTGTGTATTTCTTTCTTTGTATAGTATGTAGGCAACAGAAGGATATGCTAGTCTGCATATATTCTACTCTGGGTCATGTAACCAGCAGGGATGGGAGCTAAGAACAGGGAAGTCACTGCCCATAGACAAGACAGATGGAGTAAATTGTGACATAGACACACCATTAGCATTACTTCCTTCCATCATTACCATTGGGTTGGAAAGAGTAAAAAAAAAAGTTTGCATTGGCTCAGTCAGAACGTTGTCTTCCAGAAAGTATCTTGTCGAACTTTCAAATCACGCTGTTCAACTTTCACAGCTTCTTTTTCTGTTTTGGTTAACGTAGCCTATTAGCATAAAATCGAGGAGAATTTTTTTTTTTTTTTTAAATAGTATGAGGTGACATTTACCCTTCCTTCCAGATTTTCAAGCTGAACAATAATGACTTTATTTTTAAAAAGAAAAGTAGTACGTGTTGGAAGTTTTATTTTGGATTTTTTAAAAAAGCATATCATCGGAATTGCCTTTTTATAACATAAAATTATCCCAACCTTGAGAGCTGAAGTCCATGCATCTTAAATTGCCTAGATGGGAAAAATAGCACCATAGAACAGTTTTGCCCATTCAACTCTGAAGTTCAAAAGTTGCCCATTCAATTCTGAAGTTGTGGAAAAGTTGGCATGGCTATGGTTCTTTTTCTTTTTCATGATATTTGCATTATATTAGGAAAATAAGAATTGGATGACTCGATAGAGTGAAAGATCTGTTTGAACAGTCATCACAATAAATAACACTCATCCATGGTTAAATAACTTTTAGAAATGAATTCACAGCCGCTGTACCATGTTGTATAAGAATGATCATAGATTTGCTGAATATAGTAGTACTTCGGCTTACAAAGGAGCCCAAAATTTCTGTTATTAAGCGAGACAGTGTATTAAATGAGTTTTGTCCTGCTTTATGACATTTCTTGCCATGGTCCTTAAGTGAACCATTGCGGTTGTTAAATTAGTCACATGGCTGTTATATGAATTTGGCTTTCCCCATTGACTTGGTTTGTTAGAACATCGTAAAAGGGGAGGCATGCTCTTAAATTCAGGGTTGACTATTTAAGAATAGAATAGAGCTGGAAGGAACCTTGGAGGCCTTCTAGTCCAGCCCTCTGCTCAAGGAGGAGAAAACCTATACTTATTTCAGATAAGTGTCTGTCTAGACTCTTCTTAAAAACATCCAGTGATGGAACACTCACAATATCTGAAGGCAATTTGGGGGGTATATATGGCAGTTGATAGTTATTTCTCCTTTATCGTCTCCTCTGCCTCCATATCCATAGGATGTGATTGTGAAAAGCACCATAATTAAATAGATCACCATCAATTTAGCTTCAAGAGTTTTCCTTCCCTAGCCTGGAGCCCCAAAATCAGCAGTGCCTGTCTCGATACGCAGTACAACCTGAATATTGTGGGCTGTGTAAGGAGATAGCAATAAGCATGAACGTCGAACGTTTCTCCAACTTTAGCATTCCTTCATTCATGCATACCTAAACACCTTATTTAGTGTTTTCATTGGCCATAAGGGAAAGCTGAACTCTTGTCTGTCTCTTGTTAACGCCTTCTGAAGTCCTTAAGAGAGATGTTTGAATAAATACTGACGGGAATACGGTTTAATCAGGGAATATATTTCTTTTTGAAATGAT
Source organism: Hydrophis major (assembly GCA_033807585.1). Lineage (NCBI taxonomy): Eukaryota > Metazoa > Chordata > Lepidosauria > Squamata > Elapidae > Hydrophis > Hydrophis major. Next base: position 15,480,209 of record CM066332.1, on the reverse strand, counting down.
GACACACATGGAAGGATCTTTGGTATGTGGCTTAAGACAAGAAGGATTCAAAGACCCTTAAGGTAATAATAAATTCGAGGACCATTTCTGGATGTCACCAACTGTAGCAGCTGGCCCCACCACAGCTGAAGAAGCCCAAGGATAGAATTTGATGTTCTGCTGTAAATAGATTTTGCCCTAAGGCACTGAGTGGGATCAGCATGGATAGTTTTGTTGCACGTGGGCAAGTGTGGCTCCAGTTGGTTCTGCTCAGAAATGGTATCCAGCAGGTTCTGACCAGTTCTGGTTGCGGAAATTTTGAGTAGTCCGGGCAAATCCCGCCTCTGACTGGCCCCGCCCCCATCTATTCTCTGCCTCCCGAGTTCCAGCTGATTGGCTGGGTCTTCTTTGGTTGCCCTGCCCAGGAGAATGGAGTTGGAAAGCAGGTTAGTGGGGTGGGGAGGGAATGGGGATTTTCCAGTATCCTTCTCCTACTGCGCCCACCAAGCCACGCCCACCAAGCCACACCCACAGAACTGGTAGTAAAAAATTTTGAATCCCATCACTGGTTTTGCTGGTTTCTTCTGGGACTCTCCCTTTCCATCTGTTCCTTGATTTCTTCTCCTTTCATCAGACTTCTTCTGTTGGTGAGGGACATCAGATCTCCAGGTTCAGCAGCTTTTTTTTTTTCTTTTTAAAAATAATTAGTGGAGTGGTCCACTTCTCTAGTCTTGAAATTGACTAGCCTGTTCCTTCCTTAAGAGATGCAATCGTAATGGACAGGATCCAGTTTTTGTATATCTTCATCCTGGCCAGTTAGTGTTATAAGGCTTTTTACTGTTTTGGCTCTCTTGTTGCAACTGGATCCCGACATTTAAAACCCTTTCTCGAAGTCCACTTCTTCAGCAGCACTTCTCCAGCACCTGCACAAATCCAGATGACATCAGACATCAGTCTAGTGACAAGAGATAAAAGGAAGAAAAGACAAGTTCCATCAGTAGGATTGGAGAAAAAAAAAAAGGAGAAAATTGCAGGGTATAAACACGGCATGGTGCAAAACAAACTTTTAATGTGATGGATGATAGGGCTGGGGAAGGATCTAGCAGTCATGGTCCTTAGACATTGTGTGTTAAAGCACCACAACACAGATCTGTCTCAGGTGCACAGTTGGGGTGCTCCGGTGGCAAGATGGGAAGTTTGAACTTTTTCTTGCTTTGCACAATATGGTTGATCGTGGCTTCTGACCCAGTCAGAGTTGGCTACTAAATATCATTGGGAATGGTAATGTAAAGGAGGCTTGAAACTGTGGTGCCAAGACAGGGTTCAGCTACTTTTTTGGCCATCAAAAACAAATTTATAATCAAGATGGACAGAAGGAGGAAGGCATGGATGGATGGATAGTATTTTGGGTCACTGAAATATAATGAATATGATGATATTATTCATTGAGTCGTATCCAACTCTAGGCAATTCTAGGCCAGGTCTGTCCACATCTCCCAATTTTGCACTACTTCTTGAAGTTACTCTGTGCTTGACTATTTGATGGTGCATTGCAATATATTAAACTGAAGTCAAATGGGTTTGTATCCGGTTCCCAGCAACTCTACATTGCATTTATTGTATATTGGTGATAGCCTTTCTAAAAGCCATTGTTAAAAACCCCTTATTGCATCCCAACCTTCTATAGCAGGGGTGTCCAACCTTGGCAACTTTAAGACTTGTGGACTTCAACTCCCAGAATTCCTCAACCAGCAAAGCAAAGTCCACAAGTCTTAAAGTTGCCAAGGTTGGACACCCCTGTTCTATAGCATTCAAATGGAATGAATGGGAAGTAAAAGGAAGAAAACAAACAAACAAAAAAACTAAGAGCATTTTAAAAGCGGCCTCTAATTAGGAAACTTTCCCCGGCTGAAATCCAGGGGGTGGATGGGGATGATGGAGATAATGATGGAAGAACTTTCAAAGGATTTGCAAATCCATGCCTTTGCTGGATCCGGCCAATGAATTATTCTTTTGAGTTCATCCAGGCCTTCTTTTTCCATTCAATATCCTCTGAGAGAGAGGGTTGGGGGAGGGAGGGAGAGAATTATTAGGGGAGGGCAGGTCCTTCTCTTCCCATTGCACTGCTACTTCTTAAGATGAGAGATGGTTCCATGGAGAAATTCATAAATGTGTCTTTTTTCTTCTGCCTCTGATGCTACGATCAGCATTGGGTGAAGAATTTGTGCTCTCCACAGTTGATAACAGTCTAGACTCCTCAATCCATCTGGAATTCCCCACTCCTCCTTCCTCCTCACTCAGCAGAACTTTAAAAAGGATCTGTATTTATCTGCCCTTCAATTATAGTGGCATTAACTTTGTTGCGAATATGGGCTGCGGTATGGTAATTTTACTTTTCAGGAAAAAAGCAGGCAGAGTTAAATTTAGCACTCTACTGTTGGATTCAAGCAGTTCCCAAACCCTAAGGGATAGAAACTTAAATTGAGTTTATAAAACCATAGAATTACATAAAAGTTGGTTGCTTTTTTGTTTAAGGAAATGATAACAACTTAATCTTCAATGTTTGCATTCTTCAAGGCTGGACTTAATCAATCCCTCATGCCTGAGTCTGTTGCATTCTGCGTTCAGCAAAAGAGCATTATTATTCTTATTTGGAAGTGTCTAGTCTGTTCCTTCTATCTTCACCGCTTTATGCTTTGTAGATAAAGGACTTCGGTGTCTTTAATCCCACTTTTCAATGCAGGTCAGTGAACAGGAAAATGTATCTGTTGAAAATTGGATCAGCCCCCATAATCACAAGTTGCTTAGCTTTATCGTGATGATTTAGGAACAGTTAATAACCTGTTCAGAAGTAAACGCTGCAGAGGTGAGATTTAGTTGCGCGTTTCACGCAGTTTTCAGCAGACAGAAAAATATAATGTTCATGCTTTCTTTTCCCCTTTCGACAAACATGTTTCAGGTTGATTAAAATTTGATAGGGGAACAAACAGAAAAATAATTCCATCGACTTAATTGGACAGTATCTGTTGTCTGTGTTTGACTATGGTTTTTTTTAACCGACGGAGCAAAGAAAGGTTCCAGATGGACAGATTAGGAGGAGATACAATTTATTTATTTTTATTCGTTCAATATCAAGCTCCCCTGAGGTGTGTGAAACACATTAGAAACCCTGAAGTGAAAAATAACTTAAAACCAATATGATACCATTGAAAAGAGAGTTAAAATTTTGGCTAACTTTTTAAAAACTCTTTAAGATATAGAACAGAAGTTGACGAGCTGGAAAAGCAGAAAAGCATCCATTTAATTAGAAGTCTGAAACAAAAACGAGCATGCTTTTAGCTAGTGCTGAAAGTTTAAGAGGTTTGTATCCCCTGGACCTGAACTGGCTAGATGGAGACATCATAACTGGGATGCTTGTTGTAAGAATGTAGCTGTGAAGTAGCTAGCTTAAAGTCTACACATGTGGGTCTGATCACATCTGATAATAGCAGTTGCAATTATCATCAGAGGGTATCTTGCTAGAATTTAGGTAATGAACAGTTACATATATTGTCTTATATTATCCCATTATTAAGCTGTGTGGGGCTTTAGGTGTGATTGCAAGTACTTAAGTATTCCCCTGTAGAAAGCCTTGTGAATCAGGTAGAATGTCCTTGCAGTCCAGTGGTACATCTGGATTCAAGGCCCAATTGGGAGCATGGATGTAGCACCTGTTTATAACAATTTGCAGCTTGAAATTTGGAGATGGGTTGTTACATTTTTGAGGTTCATCTCAAAGCATGGCACGTAATTGACCTTGTACTCTTCTGCTATTTGGTCTTCAATGTTGGTTGAGTTTCCAGAGACAAATTAATTGCTATACACTGATTGATGCTCAGATAAAGGAGTTTAGAACCTTTGATCTGACAGTCTAGAACTGATATCATAAATCCAGTTCAGTTGGGTAAATGGTTTCTTCATTTGGCCTTGAATCATATTAGCATGGAACCAGACTCCTTTATACCTAAAGTGCCTTTCCAATGAGTCACTCATTGGAAAGGCACTTTAGGATAGGGGTGTCAAACTGGAATTCTTCAATGGCCAGATCAGCATTGTAGTTCTCCTCCATAGGCTGGGTTTGGGGGGGGGGGGGCAGGGAGTGCGGAGGAGATGGGATGGACACCTCCTGCAGCAACCTGCTGGCCAAAATGGGGTGCAGGGGGCTGTGCATGGCCCCTCCCCACCATTTTTTCAACCTGGACACCCTCCTGCAGTACTTTGCCAGCTGAAAACGGGCCCCACAAGGCCTATTTTTGGCTGGCAAAGTGTTGCAGAAGGCTGTCCAGGCCAAAAACAGGCCACACAGGAGCCTCACAAGGCCTCTTCGTGGCCTGTTTTTGGCCAGTAGAGGCACAGTGGGCTGGTCCTTTGATATTTCCAGGCCTTGAGTTTGATACCTCTGGCTTTAGAAGAAGAAGTCTGGTTTCTATGGGATACATGTTAGAAAGCTCAGTTAATATTTCTAGACAGGTAATTGGGCTTGAAACAGTTTCTTACCATGTGTAGAATCTCTAAACCCATGTTTTGCACATTTTCTCATTTAAATTTCCTCCTCTGCAGTCCAACTGTCACCTGTCCTGCTTAATTGGCCATGATTCAGATTAAAAACTAGTCAGAGAAAGGAGTGTAATAGCTATTTGAGATAACTTTTTAAAAACATTTTATTAAACAAAACAATTTAAAACATTGAACATGGTGAAGTCGGTTTGATGTGATTTTGGGTCAATATCATAGATAGATAGATAGATAGATAGATAGATAGATAGATAGATAGTTTCCTATAAATAATTATTCAACTATTTACATATATACATTTGATCATTCATATATTACATTTCTAACATCCTTCATCTTCTTTTCATCTCATCCAATCATTTACCCTTTCAACAACTCCTTTCCCAACTTAAGACCTTCCTTATTTGAGAGAACTTTCAATGGAGCAATATTTTGTAAAATGTTGCTGTTTAGACACCCAGATGGACCTCTTGAGGTATCTGTGGTCTTTTTGTACTCAACATGTCAACAGGGTTAGGTTAACTGAGCCTTTGGCTCAAGGCCCTTAGCGTAAAACTTGTCATATTGGGTCTGAGAAGTCATCCGTTTATCAATTGCTGTCCGTCCTAGATTTTGAGATGCTCAAGAAGCCACAAACTTCTCTATCCTATTTAACTTGGCCTAACATGTTTGGGGAACTCAGTCATAAAACCTAACCCTTCTAGGATTATGAACATAGAAAAAATATTGCCTTTTCACTTTCTGTACTCCTAGATAGAACAAGTAGGCATGGGAAATCACAACAATGAACAGCATTTATGTGAGGAGTTATGTTCATTTAGTAATAGGGAAGGAAAGTGACTCCCAAGTGTATGCATCAAAGCACCAACTTTTCATATACACTGACCATTGTGGCTCTTTGATACAAAGTATGAAGATTAATTTCATCTGAGGTTGATGTCCATTTTGAGTTTTTTTTTTTTTTAAATGGGCTGCAGTACATAAATGATACAAATAAAGACTTGGAGGGAATCCTGCAAGACTTATATGAGGGACTTATCTGAACCCGACAAGACTTATCTTGCCAGTCACATCCACTCAACCCTCTAGAGCGGGGAGGCAAGGAATGTTGCTGGCCCCATCTCCTAAGGAGATACATTTGGCAGAACCCAGTAGAAGGGCCTTTTCTGTGGTGGCTCCCCCTGGAAATTAGCCTGGTCCCCATTCTGACACTCTTTTGGAAAGCCCTGAAGATATGGTTCTGACAGCAGGCCTGGGGAACCCAGAGCAAGATGGAGCCCATTAAATGGTTGATATGAGTATGTGTTGTCGCTGAGATGGGATGCGGTTAATATTTTATTACTATTTTTATATTTTATTATTTTTATATTGTGTTTTTATTTCCTGCAAGCCACCTTGAGTTGCTATGAGTGAGTAGACAGCAATATAAAATTTCCAAATAAACAAATAAATGAAAGTTTTACAACCTTTTTCCAGTGTTGTGAATGTCCCAGGATTATTTCTTGAAACCCTACCTTGCTTTTTATTTGTTAGGCTTCTTCTGCCATTTAGGTTCATTCAGTAACCCTGGAGTTAATGGTTAGCAAGGAACTAAAAAATAAATTACTTCTATGTGGTCTACATAACATGAATAAATTAATTCAGCCTCCCCGTATCCATGCATTCTTCTCTTATTTTACCCTGAGGTAAATCAATGCTAAATATGGCTATCTTTCCTCAGAGATGAGTTGTTCCAGCTGGTTGACTCTGTAGGTTGTCCATCTTTTGTATCTTTTCTAGCTCGTAAATGTCTTTTGTGAGAATCAGTGATGAGATCTATATACTATTCAATGTGTGTGATCCCACTGTTGATTTCCGAAAAAAAACAAACATGATGGTTTGGAGCAAAGTGATTTTCTTTTTCTTTTCCAACGTGATTTTTTTTTAAAAAAAGTTCAAATCAACTGCCATCCGCATGAAATGAACTGAAATAGCTTAAATCTGAAAAGCAGAGTGAGTACGTTTTCCAAGGTGTTAACCAAAACTTTGGTTTGGGTCATTAAGGTTGAATTGAGGCTATCCACACATCAATCTTTCTTTTTGCAGTGAGCAACACACAGAAGATTCCGACTAACACCCGTTAATCAGTTCCAGAACAAAGTGGGATATTAACTAAATATAACTGAGTGGACTCGGTTGGTATATGATATATGACGGTGAAGATTCCAGGTTTATGTTCATATTTTTTTGGGGGGGAGGGGAGTCACTTGAACTTGGATTTTCTTTTCCCTCAAAAAGAAGCATGCTTTTCCAATTTTGAATTCCAAAATAGATATCTTCAGAAAGAGCCTCACCTGTCCACAATTACTATTATATAGTTTTGCATGGGCCACCTGATGAGGAGAAGTCTTGAAATTTCCTTGAAAGCCAAGCCACCTTGCATGGTAAGGAATTCTGCTGTAACTTGGCTGGCCAGCCTTCCCTCTCTATTGTGAGTAATTCCCATCCATGGTAACCCAGCAGAATTCCTAGATATATGAAAAAAGCTGGACTAGAATCCTCCTGAATGTGTGTGTGTGTGAGAGAGAGAGAGGCGGCGGAGGGGGGGGAACATAGTCAATTTTTTAACTGTTTCTTTTAGCACAATGCTGTGTGTGGTGGAAAGTTTCACTCGAAAAGGCAAGGTGCACAAGTGTGACTAACCAGTGAGAGCCTGCCTTCTTGCAAATGAGACACAAAACAAAGCACAGCCACAACAAAACACAACAGTGGGATACTCATGGAAGAATTGTGGAAGCTTTAGTTTCATCTACCTTAAAAATGAACACTGTGACGCTTAGGTAGAATTGATGGAAAGAAGGAGGGGAGGAGGAGGAGGAGGAGGAGAAGAAAAGAAGACGAAGAGGAAGAGGAAGAAGGAGGAGGAGGAAGAGGAGGAGGAGGATGGAGGATATTTTTGAAAAAGGGCTGTGACAGTGAGACTGTGGTTTTGTTTTTGACAAAAGTTGTTTGTGATTTCAGGTACTCCTGGGAAATCTCTTGATCAGATTCACATCTGTTCCTGTCAAAGTGGGTGCTAAGATACTGGTCACCCAGCAACCATGTCCAAGAGGGAATTGGGGTGATAATAACTTGAAAAAAAAAAAAAGGAATGACAGATGCTAGATTAGGATGAAAGACAAAATGCATGAAAAATGAGCTTGTTCGGAAAAAAAAAAATGTTCAGCCACCTTCATGCAAATTATCAAGCAAATGTTTGCAGGCTATAATTCCGGCTTGCCTGTGGATTGAGGAGAAATAAAGGAGGTCTATATAGCTGAAACCCCAAACATGTAATTTTTTTTTTAGTATCAATTAACATACAAGCTGCATCTTTCCAGTAACCTCACTCTCCCCTCACCCCCAAGATTAGGCAGCTGGGTATTTAATTGTAGGTTTCATAAAAATCACATTACTTGGTAATGTTTGCGAATCTTCCAAAGAGATCTATTGATTTTAATAGCAAAACAAACAAGTTGTCCTCTCTTAATTTAAATATTTAAGGCTGAATGCTTGTTTCTCGCGGAATCTTTTCTGGTAGCACTCATTAATAAAAGATCGTGAAATATGAGCTGAGCCTGTTGTGGGCAAAGGCTGTTCCATTAAACTCTTCCCTCCCGCCTTTTCTTTTTTTTCCACTCTGCAAAATAAATAAATAAATAAATAACCACAGCCATTTATTCCTACACGTGAATATTCAAGTAGGGAGCTTTGGCTCCCTGTATTATTATTATTATTATTACTACTGAAATCTTCACATGTCAGTCAGCATTTAGAAAAGAGCCGATGAAATATCGTGATCAAGACAGAGAGAGGGCTTTCGGTGGCTTGGTTACCAGTGTCTAATGTGGTCACGTTCTGAAATTGATTTTCTTCAGAAATTAATTAATTTTTCATATCGCCCCAAGCTGCAGTTAAAAAGAGTGCATCCTTGTCTATTTTTTTTCCAGAAATACTGCCTAATCATATTAATACCATTGCCCCAAGGATAAAAAGATAATTGTACAAATGCATTTGGAAATATGTATCGCTGAGTATTTATGATTGAATTATGCAAATGACCTAGCTCTCATCCTTTCCAGGGCCAGATTGTCTAATTAGGATTGATATGCTGAATAGATGTTCCAGAATTTGAATACAAGCATGTCCAAAGAGCAGAAAATTGGAAATGACAAGGCTGAAATGTTGAAGAAAGTATCTTTCCCTTTTCTATTTCATTAATATGGTGCTAGAATGGGGTGTTTTTCCTTCGGCTGTTTTTGTGACTCATCTTTAAGTCCTAGAGTGAAGAAGGGGCAGGGGAAAAAAGCCACCCTATTTTCTGAAACAACACTGTCTTATAAATAACACAATGCTCTCTTTGTGCAGTTTCTCTTTTTCTCTCTCCTGTGATGTGATTGTTAAAGATATTGTTAGGAATATGATCTTCCCTACAAAGACGGATTATTTTCCTTCCTTTTCCCATCGTCCATTTATATTTGCATCTCATGAGATCTTCTAAGGTTGAAAGGGATGGCCATCAGTTTAGTGCCGGTTTCTGAGCAATTCGTCTCTTGCGAATTTTGGAGTTAGCAATTCCATGTTTCTGTTTGTACAGAATCCTAAGAGGGGATGTGCATCCACTGGGGCTGGTTTTTGTGCAGCCCAGTTTTAGCGCTGTGGTTTTGAAAGAGAAACTGCTACAGACCTGAAATCTTAGTTAGTTTTGCAAATGCTCTCTCCTGTCTCTCTCTTTCTGCCTCCCTTACAAACCTCAAAGTTGGCCAAAGCAAGGAATGAATAGATAGGATTTCAGCTGTCATTAGTAGCAGGAGTTATCCCATCTGAACTCTAGAGGTTTTGATCCACCATCTGCAGGATGATGGATTGCTGTATTTAATATATTTCAGCTTTTGTCCATCTTGGGTTAGACTGACAACATTATCAATGATAATGATAATGTGATTAAGAATTTAAGACTGCCTCTTGCAATTGGGCAGAATTTCTGGGTGTGTAATTGCTTCCCAGGTACTTGGGCAATTTAGCTTAAGCATGTAAGACTCATTTCATGTTCTCTGTCTGTGTCTGTCTGTCTGTCTGTCTGTCTGTCTCTGTCTGTCCCTGTCTTTCTGTCTCTGTCTGTCTGTCTCTCTCTCTCTGTCTCCGTCTGACTCTCTCTTTTTCTCTGTCTCTTTCTCTCTGTCTGTCTGTCTCTTTGTCTATCTCTCTATCTCTCTGTCTCTGTCTCTCTGTCTCTTTTAAAAAAAGCAAGCCATGTTTGGAATCTGTCAAGAGCAATTAATATTGCAGCTGGCACCTCCAAACAAATGATAACGAGAATTTGGGGATCTTCCTGAACCTCTAGAAGAAATATTTCATTGCAAAAGTAAAGAAGATGTGTTTCAGCCTTCTGCCCCCCCCCCCCTTTGACTTGCTGAATTCAAGATGCACTCTGTGGATGCATATACTGTAGGGAGCATGTCATCATTTGTGCCTCTTTCTGTACTGAAATGTCATAGCTCCTGGGGATGTCATTGGAGGGCCATGCAAGGGATGAATTAAAGCAATAAAACAGAACATGACATGTGTCATGGGACAATTTGAACACAGACAAGTCCAAACAGCAAAGGAGTCAACCCAACAACCCACTTCTCCCTGTCTCTTCAGTATGATTTGTTGAATAGTACAGCGAACAGACTGTATAATTTTATATTTAGGGACAAGCAGTAATACCGAGGTTAAACCCTAGGTTTTCAGAAACCAATCAGGAAGGAATCAAAGTATTTTGCAGTGGGATTGACTCTCAAGAGTGGTCCCCAGGCAATTTTCTCAGCTGCGATCCACTTGCTGAGGTGATAGGCTAAACTGGAGTCAGTTTTTCTACGTTTGAATAGCATCGGTGTATATTTGGAATTCCACTTTTTGGGGGAGAAGTATGAATCACAATACAAGCATAATACGATGTTGTAATTGAGTTGGGCTACTGAAAGGGTATTTTGCACTGTCTAGCTGAATATTCATGAAAGGTGGGATTCCCATTTGTTCTGGGTGGGGTTTTTATTAAAACAACACTACTTAATTGTAACATCTTTCATTTTTCCTTCTTATATCTGACTTCACTGTGTTCTTTCCAAGAGCAATTATGACCTTCAGAATAGGAAACATTGTGCTAATTAAAAGATACCTTTTTGGAAGTCGAACCTGAGAACTGGATTTTCTTTCTTCCTTTTTCCTTTTCAAGTTGCCTTGTTGCATCAAACTGCCTTCCTTTTTATACAGTTTTGTCATTGGAGGAAATGGCTAACTGGTTTTAAAGCTATTTCTCATGCAGTTTTCATAGGAAGTTGAAAGTTTGCATTGGTAAGCTGGGCTTAATTCTGTTACATAAACAAGGTTTCCTTAATGCATTGTGGCTATCTCCAAAAAATAAGCTCTAGGGGCGATTGACTTTGAATTATGTCAGATAAAGTCTCTATTAAAATATATCAAGTTTGGTATAAACCATAAAAGCAATAGTTGCACTAATCCTTAGAGACAGTAAGTCCTTTGTAATTGATATCAAGAATTCTGAAGCCTATTGTGGGTAAAATTTAGGCTTTCTGTAAAGTAAGAATAGTAATAATCTCATTTTGATGACCCAATGTTCACAGTGGAAATAATGTCACTGATGCATTAAGGTATTATGTGTTCTCTGAAAGATTAAATGACCCCCACTTTTATTTACTAAAGCTACTCACGTGTCTCCACTGTTATTTACTTCTCTCAAATCCTTGACTACTTCAACTATTTGTCTTTCAAGCTTCCATTCCTCAACTCCTTAAGTTTGAGGATAACTCAAGATCTCATCTATGGTTTAGTCCAACTTTTTAAACCCTCTCTTCTAGAATTAGAGTCTTTGCCGGACTGTAGCCTTTGCCCCAACTCCTGCCAAACTAGCAGTTCAAAAGCATGCAAATGCAAGTAGATCAATAGGCACCACTTCAGTGGAAAGGTAACAAGTGTTTTGTGCATCTTGGTGTATAGTCATGCTGGCCACATGACCATGGAAGCATCTTTGGACAACAATGACTTAAGAAGTGGAGATGAGTTACCACCTCCTAGGCACAACCGGTTAGGAGAAACCTAACCTAAACCTTACTTTTTAAATCTTTATCTTCTATTTGAATTCTTAAGCTCTTACTTTAACAAGCTCTTACTTTAACAAGAACTAACACTTTAGAATCTTCTTGTTGGCTACATTTGTTGTAAGCTTTATATAGGTAGTACTGAAGAAATAGGTTCTATTCTCCAATTTAAGAACAGAATGGATTGATAAAAGCTTTCCATGCTCAGAATGCTGGCTGAAGCTATTGATATTGTAGGAAATCAGAAAAATGTTACATAAATATTGTAAATATGAATAAATATTTGTATCTAAACATTAATGTGTATTAATATGCACACTCTTTTCTGATAGCAGATTTCAAACATATATGCTTAAGAAAGTCCTGATGCACTTGAGGAAAAGTAACAGAACTTTTATTTTGAGAAAGTTTGCAAATGTATTTAAAATCCTACCTCTGAATTTGTATGACTTTGAAGTAGTTTGTAGAAATAAAATATGTGGAAGAAGAGCCTAATGAAACTTTATTAAATAAAATAAAATATCAAATAGTCTTTATGGTGTCCCAATAATCTTGATAGATTTAGAAAATCTGAAGATAATTGATAGTTTTTTTTCCTTAAGATGTCACAACTAATTTTTTTCTAAAGTAAAAGCTTTGAGTTTCTAAAAATTTAACTTCTTTAAAAAGTAACTTAATTTAAACTGAACTAAATTTGTATACTTCAGATTCTGCCTTCAGAATCTTTCCCTTGTCTCAAAATTCTTGTGTTTTGGAAGAGATTTGTGTGAACAAAAGCAAAAGAAGATGAAGATTGTGTGGCTTTACCAGAAGTATGAAAGATTTAACTCTTTAAATATCTTCTTCTAATTAAAAAATAAAACCTATATGGAATATATAAGTGACAATAGCTGAGATACCATTTCATCTGATCAGTCTCAAAAAAGTAGTCCTTATCTAAGAATTACATAAATGACATAAATTTAAATTTTAAGTTTAAATTTAGTTTGTTAACCTAGTTTTTACTTGACTTAATTATGAATAGTAAGATTAAATTATTTAAGTCGACCTTACCATTGTACAAAAATACAATATTTTTATGTTCAGAGTTGTTTCCTATAAAGCCCAGAATCTGTTGAAAAATTTAAAGCGACTAAGAGGTTAAATATTCAGAAAAACCAGGTCTTGTTAAAATGTGTATTCTCAATATTTAATGAATTACTAAAATATTAATTAATTTAGTACATCTTGGGTGTTAATGGTTTGTAGATTTTATGGGGCATTTTTAGCTGCGCTGGTTAACACCTTAATTTTCTTTATAAAGATGAGATTATTATATACCATTAAATGTCCACTGTGGGAAAAAAAGTGCTTTCTGTTGGTAAAGTGACATCCATCTAGCATTTATGGAACATGCATAGAAACCTACTATTTATGCAGGTAGAAATCCAATTGTGGGCTGGAAGCCAACTGCCATAGAAAGATTGAGAGACTTAAAGGAGAGAGGGACAGGCTAGACTTTGGTCATTGGATGAGTGCGGTTGTTTCGCTCGCTTGGCCTAACATTATGGGATTCATTGTATTTAGTTGCAATTTGATTTGATCCTTCTCCTGCGAGATACGGAGAGTATGTTGATAGAGGATTGGGGGCAATTCCATTTGAGATGCTGAGTTTCTTTCGTGATTGAATTGTTTGTGGTCTCTGCATTGTAATAGAGCTTGATTCTGAAGAATAGCCGCTTCTGTTTTGTCAGCAGGATTTATGACGGTGTCTTGCTGTTTTGTAAATTATGTAACCCTCACCATTCCTTCTTTGTTCTACCATGAAAACTAGTAGATAGTTTAATTATTTGATGGATTCTCATTCATTCTCTGGTATTTCTTTCCCCAATAATTTAATTTCTGACTTTCGGGAGGAGAGAATCATATTTCTTTTTGAGTCAAAGTCAAATGGCCACTGGCTTTTTAAAATAAAAACCCAGCATAAATATACATACCAAACAGACATAATTAACAATGCAACATTGTTCTGAGCCATATCTATCAAGGACCACATTCAATGGCATCTTCCATGGGGATTTCATCATGTAAGTTAGATAAAAGGAAAAAAAATCCAGTGGGTTTTGCTTGGAAGGTTATGGCAAAAAGAAGAGGGAGATGGTCACAGAACATGGACTGGAAATCAGCCATACTGGGAAGGTTGCTGACATAGGAAAAAGGATAGACAGAATTTTTTTTTCTTGACAAAGCAAAAGGTTCACATGGTAATGTGGTTTGCCATCAGCTTGTGCAGATGCAGCGTAATCGGACAGTGGGGAATAACGTGGACCAGTCTGGGAGTCTGGGGAGGACTCAGATGAGGGTCCTGTGTTCGATGCAGAGATGGGGCCAGGACCACCAGGGAGTGGGATGCCTTTGGAGTCTGGCAGAAGTGAGGCAGAGAAACAAGGGGAATCTGTTCTCAGTGTGCATGTGCGCAGAGCTGCTAGAAGGCAAGAGCAGATGAGACAAAAGGGGTGACTCGGGAGTAAGGCTGGGAGGTGGTTGCTCCTCCCATAAGGTTTATACATGCAAAGGTGAAGAAACCTTTGTAGGAAGCAATGTCGTTTGTTCTGTTCGGATTAATCCTTGAAGCTCTGGTTGGACTTTGTACTTTGGTTGGTTTTTTACAGTTCATTTGGCACTTTAGTTGTTGGCAGCAATTCAAAGGAGAGAAAGGTGGGTGCTTATCTCGAGAGACTGTTTGGGACTCATTACTGGCTGGGAATGAACATAATTCCCAGCGTTGAAATAAAACAAGAGTTGTTTTAACTAAGCGTGTGCTTAATAAAGGTCTTAGGAAGCCTTGGTCAGAACAGGTAAGTCACCTAGTTTGTCACTCATTGTTTTTAACATTCATCGTGCCTCTTGGCACCTATGAACACTGAGTTCCAAGGTACTACCGTGTTTACATCAGATAACCTAAAAGCAGTCCTCGATTTTCAACTATAATTGAGCATAGAATTTTGCTCACCAAGGGAGACATTTCTTAAGTGAGTTTTGCCCCATTTTATGATCTTTCTTGCCACCGTTGTTAAGCGAATCCCTTCAGAAACACAGTCGTTAAATGAATCTGGCTTCCCCATGGCATTGCTCATCAGGAGGTTGCAAAAGGGGATCGATCATGTGACACACACATACACCCCGGGGAACACTGCATCCATCATAAATGTGAGTCAGCTGTCAAACGTCTGAAGTTTGATCCCGGGACCATGAGAATGCAGCAATGGCCACAAATGCTTAAAAAAAATGGCCATTAGTTGCTTTTTTAAACAGCTGTTGTGACTTCAAATGGTCCCGAACAGAACTGTTGTAAGTTGAGGTCTACTTGTAATTGCAAATGGATCTGTGCTGGATCAGTGAAGATGGTTTAAAGGTGAGCCCAGGTTTTTCTGGACTTGGGGTGGAAGATGTCTCTCTTAGGTGTCATAGAATGTCTAGGAGAGGCAAGGAAGCAAAATAGAAGGTGAAGTGTTTTCTGAGTACAATCCAGAAGGATAATTTTTATTTTCTCTTGGTCACTGTGTATTTTCTTTAGAAACCCTTGACAAGAGTCCTTAAATTTATGTGCAGTTACCATCAAAACAAGGCTACAATTGGAGGAGAAACCCTTTGGAATAGAATAGGATAGGATAGGATATAATAATAGAATAGAATAAAATAGAATAGAATAGAATTCTTTATTGGCCAAGTGTGATTGGACACACAAGTAATTTTTCCTTGGTGCATATGTTCTCAGTGTACAGAAAGAAAAAATAAAATACATTCATCAAGAATCATAAGATGCAACACTTAGTGATAGTCATAGGCTACTAATAAGCAATTAAATCATTACTAGGAAACAAATAAAACAATATAAATTGTAAAGATACAAGCAACATGGTTATGGTCATAAATTGGAAGAGATAGGTAATAGGAAGGATGAGAAGAAGAATAGTAATACTGTCTTACTAAATATTTTGACAGTGTTATGGGAACTAGTTGTTTAACAGAGTGATCGCATTCAGGAAAAATTGTCCCGTAGTTTTTATATATGTTACACACACACACACACACACAGATAGAGATAGATAGATAGATTTTTACATATGTGTGTGAGTGTGTGTGTGTGAAGTAATATTCTGTAGTTGGAAAATGGAAATTAAGAAAATGTTCCCTTGGTGGGAATTTAATACACATGGCAAGTGAGTGAGAGATCTGTGTATTTTACGCATTTTGTCTCGTTGTCTTTATACGGGAAGAGAATATATTGGTTGTTTATTTACAGATGGGTTTGAGTGGACCGCATCTACAAAAGCATATGTGAAAAAGGGCAAAGAGAAACGTCACACATTCTGTAAATGGGAAATAGGATTTATTTCGATGTTGTGTGTACTTGCTAGCATAGAGAGTTAAAAGAAAATGAGCACAGGTTTTAGAGGAATAAATCTGTGACATCTGCCCCCCCCCCAAAAAGGGGGGGACTATTGTGGCACAAATGGGATTTGCAAGAAATTGTCAAATGGATCTTTCATAGATAAATGGGGTTTTGTGTGGGGATTTTTAACAAAGAACATATGTTCTTTAAAGCTTCACATATAAGAAAAAAGGCAATTCTGTAAAACTAAAAGCCTACCGTAAATTTAATTTTAAAAAATTCTGCGTTTGATAAATTTATGCTGCATCAGGAAAACAGTTTTATTTATATATTTGGAGTTCTTTATGTATTTAATGTGAACTGTGTTTTAGGGAAACCATGTAAAAAGCATGGTGTGCCAGAGAGAAATATTTCACTTTAAACCTTAAAATAAGCAAACTAGTAGACCAGAATTACATACTACTAATGCAGTCATTAAAATTGATTGTTTTCATTCTGCTCCGTGCAACTTCAGCCAGAAAATTGCAGGAAAACTCGGTTTTATAACTGTAAGCCATCTTGTATAACCGTAAGCCATCTGGTTTGCTGCATTTCCATTGGTGAGAATATATATTTACCATATGCTCCATAAAGCACCAATACTGAATGATACAACACCAATTGAAATAATTAAAATAAATTCATCTGAAAAAAAAGTCTTGAACTATACCGATTGTTCTACAGAAGTAGAATGAGTTAGGTAGTGGTGGTGACAGAGGAGGTATCTGGTCTGCATGGAATTAGCAATAGCAATAGCATAGCACTTAGACTCTCTAAGTGGTTTACAGAGTCAGCGTATTGTCCCCAACACTCTGGGTTCTCATTTTACCAACCTCAGAAGGATGGAAGGCTGAGTCAATTTTGAGCTGGTGAGAATCAAACTGTTAGCAGTGAGCAGAATTAGCCTGCAATACTGTGTTCTAACCACTGTGCTACCATGGCTCATAAAAGATATGTCCTTCAGAACTGGTCTACAATTGTCACTTGTGAATGGCACTTTCTTGGTAGTAGAATTAATTGACGTTTGTGGAGATCTTTAAGAACATGGATCCAGGAAACTTCCGGTTTGCGTGGCCTCGGGGCAGCAGGAATTCGCGACAGCTCGCGATTCCTGCTGTGCTAGCCGTCGAGGTACCCCCGATCCAGATGGGTCAGGGGGATATGGCTGCCCTGTAGGGACAGCTGAAGAGAGAGGGGAGTCGGATAGGGAGGTGGGGGTATCGCAGACCCCCCCCTTCTCCGGGAAAACCCCTTTTTCCCAAGGCGGTGGAGCGGCGGTCAGCAATGGCCGCCACGAAGAAGCCAGCAACCGGGTAAGAACTGTGCTGGAGGAAGTGTGAAGAGTGAAAGTTCTGTCTGAGCCGGGTCAAGTAACACCTTTTAAATTGCCTGGAATTGAGCTGCTTGTTGCTGGAGGATACATTGTATCCCTAAGAAGAGTGAAAAGCGGCGGAGAAGCTGTTAAAGGGAATTTTTTTTTTTTTTTTTACTCTCCCACCCCACGGAAAAAGCAGAAATATTTGGATATATTAGACATTGAAAGTGGATTGCTTTGAAGCTGAAGCTAAGAGACAAAGGGATTTTTGGACATTGAAAAATTTAAGAAATTGGAAAATCTCTGCTGGAGGTATGGATTTTTGATTATTTAAAATTGTCATTGCAAGTGGGAAGGGAGAAAAAAAATTGGAGCAGAAGCTGAAAAAGGAGGAGATTGTCTAGAACGTCTTTGTGGATCCCAAAAGAAGATATATGGTAATTGGACCTCTTTGATTAAAAATTAATTCAGAAAGAGAAAGAGAAGAAGGAAGAAAAGTATTAACTTTTGGAACTTTTTTTTTTTTAATTGCTTTTGATTGTCTTTGATTAAAAATACTTGTGGTTGTTTTGGAAAAAGTTTCCCTTTTCATAATGGCATCGTCTGTGGATGAATTAGAGATTGAATATCAAAAATATAAAAAAGAAGATACTTTGGGCGCTTTGTTTCAATTCTTAGAAATGGCGTTATGTTCTTTTGAAAAGTTGATTACGCAGCAGAAGGACTGGGACAAGGAAGAAGAGGAAGAAGAAGCCATCTTTGATGAACAATGGGTCCCTTCCAGAGAGGAGGAGAAAAAGGATAAGAAAAAGGGGATTTTAAGAATTATAAAAACAACCAAAAGAGAGAAAAATGAGCGAAAAGATGGAGGCAAGGTTAGAAAGCAAAGGAAAAGGAGCAAGAAAAGCGAAGAGAAAAAGCAAAGGGGTAGAAAGGGCAAGGAGAAGAATAAGCAAGAGAGAAAGGGGGGGGAGGAGAAGCCTTAATGGGGGGAAGCAAGACCTAAAGAAAAAAAGTTTATTTAGAGACAATGGGTGAATTTAATTTAGATTAAAAGAGGGATTCTGGAGGGTATATAAGAGTGTGTTTTTTATATGTATATTTAGAATATAAAATTTATTATGTAATTTTAGAATCTTTTAAACAGAATCCCAAGAAAGATTGCTATATGTAGTATTTCTAAGTTAGGGTAATGAGTTATAGATGTTACTCCAATTGGTGTACAGGAGAAGTATAGTAAAAGAAAAAAAAGATGAATGGATAATTGGAAATAGAACAGACAAAGAATGTTGTTGAAAATGGTAATAAGATATGGAAGGATATATATGCTTTTTTTTTTTTGATTTTGTATATTGATAAAAGGCAATAAAATTTTAATTAATAAATAATTTGGATGGAAAAGAGAAGTAGGGACAAGATATGAAGTTAATATTATATGAAATATTGATATTATAATCTGGAAATGTTATGCCTTATTGGTCTTTTATTATTATTTTTTCTTAGAAAAGAATTTATAAGCTGCTATGCCTTGATTCTTTGTGCATTGTTTTTATAAAACTGATAAAAATGGTTTTTATATATATATATATAAAAGAATATGATAATAAGATATGGAAGGAGATATGGGTTGAATATGATGTTTGAATTTGTGTCTGTGTAAAGAGTTTTAACCCGGGAACAGACAACCTTCAGAAAAGATCTTTTAGTTTTGTTTATGTTTTGTGTTTGTATGTTTGTGTATTGTGTTTATGGTAAAACTAACAAAATTTGTTTTTTTTTTTTAAAAAAAGGAAAAAAGAATCAATAAAACCTTGGAGGAATGTTAGACGAGAATAATTTAAACAAGCCAGAAAGAAAAGAATATGATGACTATAAAATGGATAAATATGGAAGAGAAATGAAATTGAATAGGAGTAAAGAGAAATAATGAGAAACTTGCTGAAAGATATTTGTGTGTCCATATGGAGATGGGATAAATTGGAATTATGCTGTATAAAAATAATGTTTTGTTTGACTTGTAAGGATTTACAATGTTAAGAGGTTTTATGTGTTTATGTATTTAATGGTTAATGATGTGTTGTTTTATCTTTAAAATTAATAAAAATTTGTTTCAAAAAAAAAAAAAAAAAGAACATGGATCCTAAGTAGTTTAATGCTTTGTAGACCAATGTCAACATTTAAGTTATACAGTACATACAGTAACTTAAAGGCAGTCTTGAAACTCTCAATCAGAGTTATGTCATCCCAGTGATAGAACAGTTGTGGCCTTCAAAGCACCTTCAAAGATAGCCCTTGCACAGTTTGTATACAAAGTTCTCCAGTCATAAAATTCTTAGGACATCAATTTTGGAAGGCATCCTGTCCAGGTAGGAGCTGAGTCATGTGCTGATTTTAGCACATGGTTAAAAAAAAAAAGCACATGTCTAAGGAAACTGAGGTAGAGCTTGCAAATCTTCATTAGAAGTTCCTTGTTTAGAACACTGTATCTGTGCTACCATTTGACCAACTCAGGTTAAGTAATACCTTGCACATTAAGGAGCACTTAATTAGAGAGTTAAGATCTTGTAAAATATTGCTTTGAATCAGCTCAGCTATGATGTGCCATGTTTTGGGAAGTGGTACAATGACCAACATCATTAAATGAAATCTGGCACACAGATTCTCTGCAAAGTAATTTAGTTAAGAGAGAATTTAGGTGTGTTGCTGTCTAAAGGTTAATCATTGTATGGAAAACACAATGATACCATAAATTTTTAGAGGATTGCCTTGTTAATGCCAACTGAGTTTGGCCTGTATACATGGACTTCTTTCCCGTTATCGTTTTTCATTGCTTCTGATGGAGCATCAAGTACCACGTGGTACTCCAAAGCTCATGAACCTCCTCATCAAAGATGTTAGTCCTGAATACATGAAAAGGATGTGGGAAGGAAACCACATAATGTCTTCTTGTTGAAAAAAAAATCAGTCTGATTCCCGGAATTTAAATTAGGATCAAGTTTCTTTTGGCAACTTCAAAGAAGGAAGAGGTTAATTGACTAAGAGACAAAGACATATTTTAAACTAAAAGAAAACTTTCAGTGGAAAAATGATATGTTTTTAAATAAAGGAATACATGGTGAACATCTCTTGGCTGGTGTTAGAACTATAGTGTGGTCTCTTATCTTTGGGGCAAGAGATGTAATGTAGTTTTTTCTGGAAAATTACACCCTTATCTTTAATGCTCTGAATCAGTGTTTCCCAGCCTTGGCCACTTGAAGAGGTATGGACTTCAATTCCCAGAATTTCCCAGCCAGCTAATTCTCCATGCTGGCTGGGGAATTCTGAAAATCGAAATCTACACATTTTCAAGTGGTTAAGGCTGGGAAACACTGCTATAGGTGGTGAAGAGAATATAACATATTTCCTTAAATATACTTCAACTGCTTGGATTCAGACACGAGCAAGGGTACTTCTCCTCAGGTAAGATGCTATTCTTCTACTTCACTGTATCCCAATATATTCCCAAACATGAGGCATTCTGAAAAAAAAAAAAATGCACACTGAAATTTTGACTTTCTCTCCTTGTCCACCAGTGCTGTGGCAAATGGAATCCATTAAAGGCAGCTAAAAAGTTGTAACTACAACTTTTCTAAGGGCATGAGCCATGGTGGCATCGTGGTTAGAGTACAGTACTGCAGGCTACTTCTGCTGCCTGCCTGCTGCCTGCAGTTTGGCAGTTCAAATCTCACTAGGGTCAATGCTGACTTAGCCTTTCATCCTTCTGAGGTGGGTAAAATGAGGATCCAGATTGTTGGGGGGCAATAGGTTGACTCTGTGAACTGCTTAGAGAGGTCTGCTAAGACTGTGAAGCAATATATAAGTCTGAGTGCTATTGCTATTGTAATCTACAGTCAATTGAACTAGGTTTTGGAATGGCCTAATTTATTTTGAAATAAAGATGGTTGAATTAATAGTGATTTTAAAGATGATTAGAAATGTGACATAGTATAGGGGCAATACAATGCTGAGAAATAATTTAAAACAATAAAGAAAAATCCCAATTCATCCTTGCTGTTCCATGATTACTCCATTTGAAATACACTACAAATAAGGTCTTACGTGAATGTCAATGTTTGCAAAAATAGATTTAATCCAATTTAGGGTGCAGAAGTTTGCCAATGATCTGTGATCATTCTGTGTCTGGTTGCTGTCTCTTCATATCACTTGTCCTTGTTTTTTTTTTTAATGAACTTTTGGCATAACAAACCTATTAATGAAATATATTTGGGGCCAAAGAACTTAGAGCAAGACATTACAGGAGGTGCTCAGCTGAAGAATAGTCAGTGGAAGGACGTTGGTTTGACTTCAGCTTGAAAATAATTCAATTTATGGGTCCCTACACACCGTGAATACATCATCAGAATACATATTATTAAGTAGAGCTTGACACCTGATTGAAGCTGGTGAAAATGTAAACAATTATTAATGTTCAAAATCTATGTACCAGAAAGGAATGCAAAAAAACAAAAAACAGTCTTTTGCAGACTTAAGAAACATATTTTTATGAGTCTTTGAAAGTGTCATTTTCTATTGAGCCTTTGGAATATAAAATATCTAACTGCTATTGTTATTTTCAAGAAGTAGATAAATAGAACTTATTTAAATGTAGCAGAAGTTCAGGTTGTTGCAAACAACAAAATCAATTAGTTGAACTCCAGTCCAAAAATCCATATTTAAGAAGCAAATTTTATTCCCGTAATAATTGTCAAGACTGTAGAAGTTTGTATTCGGTGTAGACAGGGGATCGTTCTTGTCACTTGTTGGTAATTAAAGTAATTTGATTTAAATTCAGCCAAAGATTCACAAAAACAAAGTTAAATCTATTGATGGTTAAGAAAAAAAAGAAGCAAAGATTTTTCAGATTGCCTCAATATAAAAATTATGAATATATATTAACACATGTTTTGCATTGAATGGGATTAATTCAGTCTCCTGTCCATCTAACATACAAGTTTGAATGACTTTTGATTGGAACCAGCAGGTGGTTAGTTTTCAACATGAAATTTGGTTACTTTTGACCACAATTGAGCCCAGAATTTATGTTGCTGAGTAAGACATTTGTTAAGTGAGTTTTGTCCCATTTTACCGCTTTACTTGCCACGTTCATTAAGTGAATCCCTACAGTTGTTAATTTAGTAACATGGTTGTTAAGTGAATCTGGCTTTTCCATTAACTTTGCTTCTCAGGACGTTGCAAAAGAGGATACTGCAACTGCATAAATATGAACCAGTTGTCAAGCATCCAAATGTAAATAGCAATAGCACTTAGACTTATATACTGCTTCATAGTGCTTTTTCAGCCCTCTATAACCAGGTTACAGAGTCAGCCTATTGCCCTCAATAATCTGGATCCTCATTTTACCCACCTCGGAAGGATGGAAGGCTGAGTCAACCTTGAGCTGGTGAGATTTGAACTGCCAAATTGCAGGCAGCAGGCAGTTGGCAGAAGGAGCCTGCAGTATTGCACTCTAACCATTGCATCACTGTAGCTCTTATGAGGCTGAGCTGGCATTTCTAGAATTCTGCATGCCAACCACTAGTCTAAAATTTTTCTGCTACTGGGCATCGATATGGCTTGGAATGTATCTAGTCAGCAGTCGCCCCAAGCTTTGCGCCTTGGCAGCTCGATTGGGGAGGAGGGGAACTGAGCCATGTGAGTGATGGCCCAGCACAGGTGTGAGTGTGTGCAACTCAATTTGCACGAGCGGCAGGCCAGCGTGCATGCAGCTTGATACATACAAGCGGTGGGCCAATGCATGCGCACACACATGCAGCTCAACTCGTGTGAGCGGTGGGCTGGCACATGAGGCCCCCAACTGGACTTGCATGAGTTGAGCTGCACAGATTGGGCTGTGTGCACCAGCCTATCTGCCCTCTGCTCGCATGGCCTGGTTTCAAATAGGAGTGAGCCATGGCCTGAGGATTGGGGACTCCTGATCTAGGTCAACCTTGAACCTGGTGGCATTTGAACTGCCAAATTGCAGGCAGCCAGCAGCCGGCAGAGATAGCCTTCAGTACTGGATTCTAACCACTGCACCACAGAGGCTAAATCACATGATCATGGAGATGCTGCAATGTTCATCAGGGTGAAAAATGGTCATAAGTCCATCACTTGAAATGGTCACTAAATGAACTGTTATAAGTTGAGGATTATAATGGTTCCCCCCCCACCCCTGCACATCATAGCCCCAGACATTATCACATTTGAATTCAGTAAGGTTTAAATTATTTACGGTGAATAAATGTAAATGAAAAGTACCAACATTTTCTTCCTTAAAGTATACATGGCTGGCAACAAGTGTCACTTTGGAAATGAATTGAGGATAGGTGGTGCAACAAATGAATTGAGAACCAATTCATTCTACTAGGCATTTTGAAAGTATTATAAAGTAAGTGTGTTATAGAAATGTAATTATTTTTCATTATATCTATTTCTGCATCAAATGATAGATGAGGGAAATGCTGAAGATATTGATGACACAGGATTTCATTATCACATCACAAAGTGAGACAACAGGATTAGGCAATTTTAGGCTGCCTTAACAGAAGTATCACTTCCAAAGAAGTAATTATTCTGAGGGGGCCTTGGTGCTCTCTGAGCTTGGTTGTTTTCTTGCAGACATTTCATTACCCAAACTAGGTAACATCATCAATGTTACAAGGAATGGGGATTCACTCTCTGTTTATGTACAAATGGATTGTCCTATCAGGAGAACACTGATGCTGTTACCTAGTTGGGTAATGAAATGTCTGCAAGGAAACAAGCGAACTCAGCACCAAATACCCCTCATTTCAACCCCGAGCTACATATATTCTCCTTTATAAATAATTATTCCACTTTATTCAGCTCCTCACCCCACCTAAGGACATTTAGATTCTCCTAAATCAATGGAAAAATGAAACACAGAACCACACACAAAGTAGAATTTTATCCGTATCTCAGCACAGTCATGTGTACAAACGATATTTCAGTGGGTTACTGCTTAGAAAGAGCATCTTTGTCGTTAATGGATCACAAGCATTTCCTTGTTGTTGAAGTGAGAATCAAGCTTATAAAGCTTTACTCAACCACAAGATAGTCCATGTAAAGGAAAAGTTATGATAGAATTCTAGAAGTGAGGTAGTTCAGTAATTTTCTTGTGGATTATCTACCATGCTGTCTTTGAGGACAAAAGAGCCAATTGGGTCTAGCCCAGGGGTGTCAAACTTGATTTCACTGAGGACCACATCAGGGTTATGCTTGACCTTTGTGGGGGTTGTGGGGTATGTCCAGGTGGGCATAACCATGGTGAGCATGGCCAGCTTGTTGTCACTTGTGTCTGGGGCACCTCTGATGGCCCAGGCGCCCCACTGAGGCTCAGTTTTTGCTGGCAGAAGCACCACAGGGCCGGTCCTTTGCTCTTTCCAGGGCAGCCTGTGGGCCAGATCTAAGCACCCTGTGGGCCAGATCCAGCCCACGGGCCTTGAGTTTGGCACTCCTGGTCTAGTGGTTAAGACACCAGGCTAGAAAGTGGGACATTCCATCTTAGCCATGAAAGCAAGCTGATGGCTTTCAAATCCCATCTTAGCTGTGAAAGCCAGCTGATGACTGTCAGTCTCTCTCAGTTCAACTCATTTCACAAGGTTGTTGTGGAGAACAGAGGAAGAGTACGTTCGTTCTCCACCTTGAGTTATTTGTAAAAATAATAAAGGTTGGGGGTTCAAATAAATACAATAAGCATTTATGAGATTGCCTTTAAAACCCATGTCATAGCTGTCATCTTTCAGTGGTCTTCTTGTATGATAATGTGCCCCTGTTGAATAGTAAAAATTTGCCTATACTCCTTTAGAACTAATTGATAAGATAGCAGTGTTCCAATATCTGACATGATAGCAATGTTCCAATATCTCAGGGGTTGCCACAAGGAAGTCTCTAAAGCAGGGGTCGCCAACCTTTTGGACCTCGGGGACAACCAAGCTCATAATTTTAAATCCCAGGGACCACTAACTGATTCTGTGGGAGTGGCCTAATTTGTGGGTATGGCTTGGTGGTCATGTGACTGGCTGGGCATGGCTTGTATGTAAATATTATAAATATTTATATAAATATTGAATTTTTTTATATAAAAAAGCAACTTTTACCCAAAATCAGGCAAAGCAGGCAGGCAGATTGAGTTGCTCACAGAATCACAGATTCATTCAGAGATCTATCTATCTGCCATCAGCTAGCGGAGTCTGTCACATAAAGTTTGCTTGCCGTAAGTCTGCACTGAATAATAGAAGCTTCAGTCACAAGGGAGATTCAGCTGTGCTTAAAAGCAGAGCTGAAGATCTAAAGACTAACTAGAAAGCAAGAAATCCAACCATTTCCTGCTTCCTAGCTAATCTAAATCAAACAGCTGATGGTCGGAAAAATAGCAATTTAGCAGGCAAGTTTGCTGGGTAAGGAGTGAGTGGGCAGAGAGGGTTCCCATGGCACAGCCTTGTGTTTCTGTGTAGCCTGGATTAATTGCTTTGGGGGGGTGCTCTGGGGGTGAGATTTCTCTGAGGCCTACCAAAATTTTCTCGCGGCCCACCAGTTGGCGACCACTGCTGTCCGCATATGAGGACAGGACAAGAAGCAATGGATGGAAATAATCAAGGAGAGAAACAATCTAGAACTAATTTGCCTCTAGAAGTTGTGAATGCTCCAACACTGGAAGCTTTTTGTCTGAAATGGTATAGAGTTTCCTGTCTGATCAGGGGGTTGGATTAGAAGACCTCCAAGATCCCTTCTAACTTTGTTATTTTATATTCTGTATTCTAATTGTAGCAAAGTTTTATGCTTCCTTTGCAGTTCATTTCATTCCAGTGGTGCAGGCTTTGGCTTGAAACTCATCATATTGATATAAGTGGAGATGTTACAATTTGGTTGTCTTACCAAAAAGTGAAACAGGAGTTTTTTATGGAAGAACAGAAAAAGAAAAGAAATTTGATTGCCCCTGGTCTGTATTTTTAAACACTTGTTTGAAGATTGACATTTATTTCTACACCATTTTGTATTCTGCAATGTGTGGGCAACATGTGAATCCGGTGTAATTTATCATTATCAAATTATAAAACAGAGAACTTTCCATCTAAATTGTACAAGAAAGGAAGCAGGTTGATGGGGGAAAAATATTACCTCTACTTACAGAATATGTGTCCTCATACAATATGTCTCACCAATTCTTTTCACCCAGATGGCATTCTTGGGAAAAAGCAAACTAGACAAAGGATCAGGTGTAGTTCTTGTACAATTTGGATGGATGGTAGAAATATTAGAAAAGAACTCCTGCTAATAATTGAACCCCTAGTCTCTGTTACCATATTCTAACACTGTTAGAAGTCCCACCATTTCTGATCTGACCTGCAAATCAAGATATTTCTGATCTCTTTAGTAGCGTCCAGTTATCGTGCAAGTTGTATTTTCCCTGCATAATGTGGAATTCTAATTGTAGGAGTATTGCTGACTAAACCTTTCATTTCGGTTGCCTCTTGCTTTTCAATTGAGTTCAAGAAAAGTGCCTAGTTTTTGAACACAGCTGGTTTTGAAGAAGGCAGTAACTTCTGAGGATTCCCATTAGCTACTTCCCCTTCTCTGAGGGACCTTACTGATATTTCAGAAGCAAAAAATCTAGCAGCAGAAGCATTGTGCAACTCTAAAGTTGTACATCAAAATACAGGCTCGTCAGCGGTGATTTGAGCAGATCAAGACAATGGAGCCAATTCTTTTGTCCCCGAGCGATTCCACTTCACTCTTCTCCTGCCTTCTTTCTCTGTCTTTTGTTGGGCCTCAGACTAATGAGAGAGTTGGAGAATGACCCTTTGCTGTCTAAACACCCAGTCCATAAATGTTTTTCAATAGGGCCAGGAGAGGAGGGGGGAAATAAAATAAAAAAATAAAAGCCTGCAGGAGCAATGTGCAGGGAGATAATGTATAGCCACAGAAATATTTGTGTGCTGACAGCTATCCAACAGTGTTGTCACAGCAGGAAGACATCAGTTGAAGAAACAGATAGCGACCTCAGGAAAAAAAGGAAAGAAAAGATGGTTTGCCGTGTGGACAGGGCTTCACAAGATTATAAATCACTCCGGGGTCAGCCTGTTCCCACCATAAAGGGCCCATTTTATGATAATGTACTGAGAGATGGGAGCAAAGAGAACTCCAGTCTGTGCGCCAAAGAAGGGGAAAAAATAATATCCTTGATCACATTTTCTCTTGCCATTGAAGTGTAGATTACCAGGTTTAAGGCCATTTTAGGATCGGATTACCGCTTTATAGCTGGCTGTTATTCCCCTTGTTCATGAATCAGAAAGTACTTAAATTAAACTGAACATTGGGGACTAATCCCAACATGGATGAGTTTGGTGGCAGAAAATTAATCACTAGTTAGTGACAGATTGTTAGGCATCGATGTCTTTCAGTCCATGATGGAGCCTTAATCTTCCATTTGGTGAGCTGTGAAGAAACGCACAATGTTTATGGAAGGGAGACACAACATTGAAAGCCACACTTTATGTTCACCCTCCCGGACATGGAGTGAGAGGATTGGATTTAGCTAATATGATAGAAAGCTCACTTGCTCATGAAATTGAGTTAAAAAAAGAGAAAGGGAAAAAAAAATCAGCACTCAGAAATAATTCCTTAGAAAATGATTACTGTTCATTTTCATCGCCCTTTTCATGTCCTAATTGTGTGGATGCTTTTAATTTTTTTTCTTATTCCGTGTTTTATTCATGCAAACCATATTGAATTGTCAGATGTCAAGAGTATGCAAATGAAGCAAGTAAATTAATAATAATCTGGACACTGAGGGTACAGATGTTAAATCTTTTTTTTATTCTTTTCCATGCAGTTAAGCCTTTTTTTGGCTCCTTTTCAAACTCCATTAACTTTCCTTAACTCAGTTAAAAAAGACAACAAGAAACTCCAAGCAAAGTACCTAGACTTCAAAAGACAAGAAGGTCTTCTTCTCCAGCTTAGCTCCATTAGTTTTGAGCCACGTTAAAGTCCCACATACAGTGAACTTAAATGCTGTGTGTTCTTCCATTCTTAGTGTGGCATGATAAAGGGAGACTTTGAGGTTTGGAATTATCAGTGTCCTGAATAAAATGTTGTATTCATTCCCATTGTGGCTGTGAGTTACAGCATCAGAGCAAAAAGTTAAAAAATGAAATTCATGTGGACTCAGCAGGCATCAGAGTTGCTTTGAAGCATGTGGGGAACAAAATGTATGTTTTGTGTTTTATTATATGCCTTGGTTAAGTGTGGCACTGTGTTCTTGGTAACTCACAGCTCTGATAGATTTCAATAGTCTATGGATCTTAACAGTCTAGTCCAACTCAGAAGCAAGGTTGTTGGATTTCAGCTATATTTACTTGAAGAAAATTAAACATAGGAGGGTTAATAGTTTATTTGGAACCAATTTCAGCCACAGTGATATAGAAACAATCTAAAGTTAAGCCTGGGTAAACCTGGCTGAGGTTGGACAGAAGCATCTTGTGGGCCAAGAATAAAGATGTTTGTCCACCTTTAATGGTTCATATCTACCTGTGAAACAGGCTGGTTTAAATCAGGCCACACCTGCATGAATGAACATCTGCCTGAAAGTGGTTTGATCAAATGAAGAAACTTATGATAGAAAGCCAATTCAAGTCATGACATAACTCTCAATTGGCTTGAGCTTTGAACACTCTGCAAAACAAATATTTCCCTCAATACTGTCCAACTATTTACAAAGTCTGCACTACTATTACTATTAATCTTCTCATCACTCCTTATCAGCCATCTCCTCCCACTTGTGACTGCATGACTGTAACTTGTCACTTGTATCCTTATGATTTATATTGACTGTTTCCTAGTATGATTTGATTGCTTATTGTACCCCATGACAATTATTAAGTGTTGTACCTTATGATTCTTGGCTCTTGACTCTTGTATCTTTTCTTTTATGTACACTGAGAGTACATGCACCAAGACAAATTCCTTGTATGTCCAATCATACTTGGCCAATAAAGAATTTTCTTCTCTTCTCTTCTCTTCTCTTCTCTTCTCTTCTCTTCTCTTCTCTTCTCTTCTCTTCTCTTCTTCTGCTGGTTATGTTGATTAATGCAATGTTTTGGTGACTATAAGGGTCAGACAAAAAAGCTGAGAAGAAAAATATATGCTGTCTTTGGCAGCATTTAATCCATTGTCTATCTCTTGCAGATATTAAGAGCAGGGACATCTCTTGTGAAACTGACTGACACTGGGATATTGTACATTGCAGAAGTAAAACTCAATCCCTAGAATCTACTTGTTCACACCTGTGAAATGTCGAACATGAGTGAACTTGAGACTGGGTTAAGAATGAATAAATATAGTGCTGCAAAGGGTCACAGAAATACATTAATGTTGGCTTTGATCCTGACTTGCTTTCTGTAGAAGGAGCAGAGTTCAGGACCATAAACAATGGATTTTGCTTTATCTCTTCCACTGCAGCCTCTGAAAGTTAAGTGCTAGTGGGTGGGGAAGGCTCTTTGGAAAGATGTCAGCTGCTCTTGGAGGTGAGAAGATCTACAGACCGAGGAATAAATGAGCTGAAAGCATCTGCATATGTATTTAAGGACTTCTAAAATGATTGAGGTTATCTGTGGTTTCGATGAATTGTGTTTACAACTGCTAAAAGAAGCACATTTCATATTTGTTGATTTTTTAAAAAAAGTCTTCCCAAGGTAAAGCCTAAAAATCATTGGTAGAAGTTTCTTACTTCTGCCTTAAAATAGTTACCTTTCTGTGGTCCTTGGTTCAGATTTTCAGAGCGTTAAAATTTGTGAAATGAAAAGTCCTACAACGCGTAGCTATTACCCTGCTCATTTATAAGCCATGTTTAATTCCACAACTTTTATTGGTTTGCTTCTTCGGATGCTGGTAGAATCAACCTGCTTCCCTGAGATAAATCCTGTCAGACTTGATTCACCAAATTTTGGTTCTTAAGGAGCAGATGGGGTATTGTGAACAGGGGCACATGGGGAAAAAAAACAAAAACCTTCCGGCTTGCTTTAGGCATAAATTATACTACATTTCAGACTCGAAAAGGTAAACCAGTTAAATGGAAATCTTTGTTATACCAGCTTGTTTTTAATGACTTGATACCCTTGGAAGCTTATGTGCCTAGCTTTGTGTTTGCAGCCATTACATTCTACAGAACTTTGAATTCCCCCAACTGAGATTTTATTTTAAGAAGGGATACCAAGGATCACACCAACCATTTGCTACTGGCCACTGATGCTTCACAGTCCCCTTGTTGGATGACACACAACTTAAGTCATCCAGAATCTAGAGTTTTAACGTTTTCAGAATTGGATTCTGAGACATTGAAATAGATAATGTTGAAAAGGTCTTGAAGACTGTATTGACAGTTTAAACAGAATAATTTCAGCTAATGACCCCTCGGAGTAGTAATCTAACTTTGAGTACTTAACGTCAAAAAATTGCTGGTCTGAGAAAAAGGAATCTTAACTCATCCTTAAAATTAGACTTTGTATCAGGACTGGAGAGCAGTCAGTAGAAGTCTGCTTTTAAAAAACATGTGGGACAGAACTGGGACACTTAATTTTATTCCAGGTAAATTACAGAAAAGGGTGATGATAAGTGAGTTTTAGAGATAAAATTATCAAGGACAAAAAGAATCAACTTGATTTGAACAAGGTAAGTGCACTAAACTTGGAGATTTCTTAAGCTGATGGGTAGTAATGGTATGATAGGTATTGTTGAATGAAAGTCCAAAGAGTTTTACCTCTGTCTGTTACAAAAGTCCTCTGAGAAAATTCAACAGTGATTTGAGCAGATGTATTTTTAGTTCAGAATACAGCTGGAAGGGACCTTGGAGGTCTTCTTATCCAACCCCCTACTCAAGCAGGAGACCCTATACCATTTCAGAGAAGTGGCTGTCCAGTCTCTTCTTAAAAATCTTCAGTGATGAAGGCAAGCTGTTCCACTGGTTAATTGTTCTCACTGTTAGGACGTGTTTTCTTAATTCCAAATTGATTCTCTACTTGATTACTTTCCACCCATTGTTTCTTGTCCTGCTCTCTGGTGCTTTCGACAATAAGTTGATCCCCTCTCTTCTTTTTGTCAATCTCTCAAATACTGGAACAGTGCTATCATGCCTCCCCTAGTCCTTTTTCCCCCTCTAGATTAGCCACACCCAATTCATGCAACCTTTCTTTGTATGTTTTAATCTCCAGGCCTTTAATCATCTTAGTTGCTCTTCTCTGCACTTTTTCCAAAGTCTCAACATATTTTTTTGTAATGTCGTGAGCAAAACTGGATGCATTGTTCCAGGTGTGGCCTTACTTAAGGTTTTATAAAGCAGTTTATTTTAGTTGTTTGCACTGTATTTATTTGTTTGTTTATATTTTTCTGTTTCTAAACCATCTCTCTCTCTCAGAGAAGGGTTCTGGTTATCTCCAGGTATAGAAACTACAAACTCTTTACTAGCTTTTCAGCATTGGCTATTCTTTCAGTCATTTGCAGAGGAGTAAAATCATATTCTTTGCACTGATGTATTTGAATGATTGGTTACAACTCTATTACTTAACTGAGTTTTTAATCTTAGCACTTAAGATTAAGTGATGCTTAATCTCAAGAAATGGGACAGCAGGGAAGTTTTAGGAATAAATAAATAATATGGAAAGATAGCAATAAATGAATCATATTTGCAGTGACGTGCTATATGGAATTATCCAAGAACCATGCCTTTTAAAGTGTTTAAAGCTTTTTCCATGAAATTCTTCTCAAGATAGAAATTGAATCCAGTGGGAATTGAAGTCAAGCAAGGCCACATAGAAGATGGAATTTTAAGTCATTCAGAAATTATCTATTAGATTTTAGATGGTCAAGTTATTCTCTATAGTTGGCATTAAAAGCAATGGATATTAATATGACAATTGCAATCTATCAGAAATAATGGGGCATAGAATAACAATCAAATATTTATTACCTTGCATAAATATTTTTATATATATTCTTTTTCTGACACTCAAATTATTTTACCATAAATTCCTTATAAATTTCCTGCTTAATTAGTTGCAGGGTTTTTTTAAATACTATTCTGAATAGGGCGGGAAATATAAGGTTGCTTTTCTTGAGCAATGAATCGCCTGAGTTTAATTCTGTTGCGGGCTAGTCATTTTATTATTAGGAATAACTAGCTTGTTGTCAAATCTTACAGACCTCTAGATCATTAGGCAGTTTTCTAAATTTTTAAATAGAGAGCTCATGGTTTTTTTTTTTTAATTCGCCTCTAAAAAGTAGCATCTGAAAATGACAGGTTAATTTCAGATTCAAATTTGATTGAGCTTATGTCATTTTCATACTTAAGAGAACTAAAATAGAGCTGTCTTTAAAAACTGGGTGTTAGGCAAATGAATTCTAATGAAGTAGAAAGAAATCAACATTATTCTGAACACGTATTTCTTGAATTAGTAGTTTGTCTCTAATGTATCCAGGGCTTCTCTTGCCAGAGCTAATAGTACATAATTTTAAATTTCTAAAGTAAATTAAATGCAGTGTGGAATAAATACCAATATTTATTCTAAGAGTAAATTGGGATACATTCATCTAGTTGCATAGCACCGAAATTAACAGTTCTAAAACAATGATAAAAAGGCCATACTCTGATTGAATTTGCATTGTAAATGGCACCCGAAATATTCTCATCTTTAAAGACGTTGAACCATTCTTTTTATTAGATTTTAGAACCATCACAATCAAGATACTTTGGGCAGCACTCAAAGTTAATTAGAAGCTTATATAGACATAAAAGCCTAAAATAAAATAAAGCAGCACTGATAAAAATTAAAGAAAAAAATTAACATACATTTGGCCACAATAAATTAAGGTTAGGAAGGTTAGGGTTAGAGTTCACCACCCAGAAGAGCTGTTTTAATTTTCTACTCCTTGCAGTTGTAAGACTTTGAGATGTCTACCTGAAGGCATGGCTAGTCTAGTGAAGAGAAGGACCAGGTGAGACATAATAGCAGTGTTCCAATATTTGAGGGGCTGCCACAGAGACGAAGGGGTCAAGCTGTTTTCGAAGGCATCTTTGAAGGCCAGACAAGGAATAATGGATGGAAATAGAACAAGGAGAGATTCAACTTGGAAATAAGGAGAAACTTTCTGACAGTGAGAACAATCAACCCATGGAACAACTTGCTCCCAAGTTGTGGGAGCTTCATTGCTTAAGACTTTCAAGAAGAGATTGGACTCCCATCTTCCAGGAATGGTGTAAGGTCTCCTGTTTGGGCTGGGGGATTAGACTAGATGACCTACAAGGTCCCTTCC
This sequence comes from Hydrophis major, assembly GCA_033807585.1. Classification (NCBI taxonomy): domain Eukaryota; kingdom Metazoa; phylum Chordata; class Lepidosauria; order Squamata; family Elapidae; genus Hydrophis; species Hydrophis major. The sequence goes on along the minus strand of CM066332.1, from coordinate 15,446,461 downwards.
AACTCCGATTATCTATTATATCTGTTAAGGCTGTCCATGCTATGGTTGGTGGTACCTGTTGTAAAATTGGACAATCTGGTGATGGAAGTAAGGAATTGAATGGAAAGGGTAGATAAAAAACAATTCAACTCTTCCCGCTGCCTTTCTAGCTTAATGCAGAGAGTTCAGCTGTTACTTTACTTTGTGGGCAAATATTACTTGCTAGAACATGATCTTGAGATCTTTAAAACTACTGAAGAACTTTACTTTCTAACAACTGTGGAACTCTTGTAAATGCAGTTTTTATGAAAAAAGTCTTTTTTTGTGTTGTCAAGAAAGTGGACTTCCAGATGACTAATGTTTGAAGCTATAAAGTTCTTAAATTTTAGAAGACAAACAGCAGGGACTAAGACCTGATGAGCTGGTCTCTGGTTCAGTTGCCTCTTATTTATTTAATTCTTGGGCTTGTAAAGCTGTACAATTAAAATAACAACAACTCTTTGGATGGTGCATGTCATTAAAAGTAAATAAAAACAACAACTATTGGCACATGATTACAACATATCTTCACATTCCTCGAAGCATACCATGGTTCTCTTATTGAATGCTCTTTTGGTTGTTGGAAGGCAGGGAGCTATTTTGCTTTCCTTGGATTGATTTCTCATGATCATAGACATTAAAAGCCATAAGATGTCATTGTTACAACTTACAGCAAAGAGAGGAAAAGGCAGAGATATAGCTGGGAGCCACCTACCAAATGTTGTAAAATTATTGGGATGAATGAATGAATGGAACTCATCCAAAGACTGAAAGAATCAAGTCTCAAATTCAAGCCAAATGCTACACAAACAGGTGACTTCTCCCCTTGGAGAACCTCACAGGTGAAAGTGGATTGCAGTACTTCTTCCCCACCCCCCAAATCACGGCTGTGATTCTGATGGAATATACTTATGGCCAACTCAAAGATGTTTTTTCAGGAGAAAACTGGACTTTCTGTTTTTTTCTTTGAAGACATTTCACTTCTCACCCAAGAAGCTCCTTCAGCTCTGACTAGATGGTGGGGATTGGAAGGATTTATATTCCTTGCTATTCCTGAAGAATCTTCTTGGATGAGAAATGAAGTCTTCAAATAAAGAAAGTCCAGTTGAAAAAGCACCTTTGGGACAACTATGACCTGAATGATGGAGAATTTCCATAAACTGCTTGTGACCAAGTTCTAATCCGAAACTGGTCTCTTCCTCTTTATTTATTTAAATTTGGGCATCACTCAATTCTAAAATCACTTTGGGCAACTCGTAATATCAGGCAAACAAAAAGATAAAGAGTTCAAACAATATCAATGAACTGTGTGAGCCTACAAACCCAGCAATATCAATATTGTCCTTTTGGAGCACCACTATCAATACCTGTTGGGAACAGCGCAAATGATATTTTTGTGGAGCATTAACTTAAAAAGGAAAAAGTCATTTGAGACTTGAGGACTGAATAGAATCACCATCCTTAGAGTTACCTGTGGAAATCTTTCTAGGTTTGAAAAGCTAATTTTGCCCCTTGCACAGCCTCCACTTTAAGAAATGTTTGGACATTAGCATAAAGATTGTACGTGTTATACAAAGTGTAATTAATGAAGCTTTGATCCCCCAAATGTCAACTAGCTTGCTAAGTGTCATAACAAAGTGTCAAGCATCTGGTATACAGTTAATTTGTCGTCATTAACTGCATATTGTTGATGTGACAGTTTGTTAGCAAAGCAACCTTGACAGTTTGCCTTTTCATTATTGACTGACACCTTCAGGCTTCCCTCCCCATGGAGTTGACATTCTTTGTGGATCTTGTTTTAGGTTGCACTTTCACTTTTAGGTAACTAGTTAGCCTTATTTGGGTCCTAGCCTTCTCAACTTTCTCTGAAAATCCCCCTGAGATTAGATAAATGGGGAAATGAATGTATATATATGTATGTATGTATGTATGTATGTATGTATGTATGTATGTATATACTATACAGAAGCCTGATGATGGCAGATGAGATTCTGCTGAAACGTTGCTACAACTTTAAAAGCATCATTATTATGACGTGGGAAAATACCCGAACAAAGCTGAATGCCATATATATATATATATATATATATATATATATATATATATATATATATATATATATATTTTCTTAAGTTTTCGCGGGTACTTACATGTCTGGCATTCAGCTTTGTTCGGGTATTTTCCCACGTGGTGCTTTTAAAGTTGTAGCAACGTTTCAGCAGAATCTCATCTGCCATCATCAGGCTTCTGTATGGTGTTTGTGAGTCAGACTTTTACAGTGGTTTCAGATTTAAATTTGGGGCAGCCTATTGCTGTGTCAGAATGGTTTTTTCTTCCTCCTGATTGGTTGAGAGTCTTGGTCTGTGTTTATTGGTCTTGGAGTTTGCTGTGTTCTGCTACTAGTATCTTCTGTCTGTTTTTTTTTTTGGGGGGGGGCTCTTTTTGTATCTTGATTGGATGGCAACATTGTGTTACTTTATTGGAGGCCTTTAGTGCAGCTTGGCTTCGGGTAAATGGACGGCTATCATTCGTTAGGAAGCTGGGTTTCATCTGGGTGCCTGGTTGGGGTGTGTTTGAGCTGGAGGTATGGGGGGGGGATCTGTTTGTGCCCAGGTGTTTGCCTGGCTTGTGGTGTGGAGATTTTTTTGTTTGTGAGTGCAGGCTTCCAAATGATTGACAGCCTGGTGGAATCATCTCTTCTGTTCATGCTTTCTGGTCTTTTTTCAATCTCTATGGCTTCTCTGATGATTCTGTGGCTGGGATTTTCTATGGTGGCTAGGGTTTTGGTGCCATTGAAGTTGATGTTATGACCTGTGGCTTCCATGTGTTGGACAAGTGAGGAAGTGTGTTCCAGCTTTTTGACTGCATTTTTGTGTTCATCTAGGCGGGTGCTTATTCTTCTATTGGTCTGTCCAATGTATGTGGCCAGGCATGATGCACAGGGGACTTCATATATGCTTGGTTTTCCAGGTCAATTTTGTCTTATGTATATGTATATGTATATGTATATGTATATGTATATGTATATGTATATGTATATGTATATGTATATGTATATGTATATGTATATGTATATGTATATGTTTTCTTAAGTTTTTGCGGGTACTTACATGTCTGGCATTCAGCTTTGTTTGGGTATTTCCCACGTTATAATAGTTGTGCTTTTAAAGTTGTAGCAACGTTTCAGCAGAATCTCATCTGCCATCATCAGGCTTCTGTATTGTGTTCGTCTGTGAGTCAGGCTTGCACAGATGTTTCTGTTTTAAATTTGGGGCTAGCCTACTGCTGTGCCTGAATGTTTTGTTCTTTATCCTGATTGGTTGGGAGTCTTGGTCTGTGTTTATTGGTCTTGGAGTTTGCTGTGTTCTGCTTGATTGGTGTTTCTGATATCTTCTGTCTTTTTTTTTTTTTTTTGGCTCTTTTTGTATCTTGATTGGCTGGCAGCATTGTGTTACTTTATTGAAGGACTTTAGTGCAGCTTGGCTTCGGGTAAATGGACGGCTATCATTAGTTAGGAAGCTGGGTTTCATCTGGGTGCCTGGTTGGGGTGTGTTTGAGCTGGAGGTATTAGGGGGGATCTGTTTGTGCCCAGGTGTTTGCCTGGCTTGTGGTGTGGAGATTCTTTTGTTTGTGAGTGCAGGCTTCCAAATGATTGACAGCCTGGTGGAATCATCTCTTCTGTTCATGCTTTCTGGTCTTTTTTCAATCTCTATGGCTTCTCTGATGATTCTGTGGCTAGGGTTTTCTATAGTGGCTAAGGTTTTGGTGCCATTGAAGTTGATGCTATGACCTGTGGCTTCCATGTGTTGGACTAGTGAGGAAGTGTGTTCCAGCTTTTTGACTGCATTTTTGTGTTCATCCAGGCGGGTACTTATTCTTCGATTGGTCTGTCCAATGTATGTGGCCAGGCATGAGGCACAGGGGATTTCGTATATGCCTTGGTTTTCCAGGTCAATTTTATCTTTGGGGTTTCTGAGGATGGCTGCTATTTTTCTGTCTGTTTTGAAGGCAGTCTTGATGTGATGTCTGTGTAGTACCTTACTAATTTTGTCTGTAGTACCTCTTATGTAGGGCAGGACAACTGTTCCATAAGAGCATAAGAGGTACTACAGACAAAATAAGTAAGGTACTACACAGACAACACATCAAGAGCAATGCTCTTCTAATTTTGTTTGCATAAGTACTTGTAATTTTATGTAGGATGTTCTGATATATATTTTTTCCATTACGGTTTGCATTGATGGTTTGTTGCCCACCTTGTTGAGGAATGCACAACTGCTGTTACAGGAAAAAAAGGCACATCTTCAGGTCACTTCTTCAGGTCATTAAATAATAGCTTGCTATCATTAGAAATATTAGAAGAGGTTGAATGGGGTTCGCTAGGATGCAACTTATTAATAACTAACTCCCCAGCTGCTTTCTTGATCTGCTATTGTGATAATTTCACCAAGAAAACTGTCCTCAACTTAACACAGAAAAATTATCCATCCTAAAAGATTTTACATCCAGATAATGAATTCCCACAGTCCCTTAGGATCTTCATTCTTCATCTCTGTCTTTTAAAAACAAATAAAAAAAACCTTCAGCTTGGTTTTAAAAACAATTCAACAAATATGATAAGGAATTTTAAACTCAGTTTTGTATCTTATCTCCAATCACTACCTGTTTGTCAACAGCAGCAAAAGTGTGTGTATCTCTACTATAGAGTTTCCAGAAACAAGAATTTCCATTTATGTTCAACTGGGAGATTAGTGCTCAATATGTAATCCTTTTCTGTGTTATTTAGATGCTCATCTCCAGTATCCAGTTCCTGGACATAGAAGGACAGTTTGGAGATAAAATACAGAATAATTATTATTATTATTATTATTATTATTATTATTATTATTATTATTATTATTATTGCTGTTGTTGTTGTTGTTGTTGTTGTATTGTAATTCAGCTGTTAGTGGAGAAGTGTATTTATGGATATCCATGTATTTATGCCTCCCTCCAATATATAGCTATATCTATATATATATATCTATATCCATACTTATACCTATACCTCCCCCCCCCTCTCTCTCATGTTAGCTCTCATGATTACTTGCAAAATTAAATTCTGCTTTCATAATACCATGTTTCTCATATAATAAGGCTGGGTCTTATTTTTTTTTGAGCCCCGAAAAAATGGCTAGGCCGTCTTTTCGGGGGTGACTTAATTCCTCCCCCTTGCATCTTCGGGTGGGCGGCGGCGGCTTGGATGTTGACCTCAGCATTGGTGGGGCACTTCATATTGGGGTCAACGCAGGCAGCACCATATCCAGGTGTGCAACAAAGATACTTCCTAACGGCAAGTCCCCCCACCATTCCCCCACATTTCACATGTTTTAATACAAGCCTTAATTTGGGGGGGAGGGGCTTAATTTCATTTCATGCCTATAAAACATGCTCAGACTTCCTATTGGGGAAGGCCGTATTGTTGGAGAAACAGGGTACAACCTGTAAAATTTCTGAAGCTTCTTGGATGAAAAGTGAAAACATTTCAAGAAAGAAAGAAAACACTAAAGAAGCAAATCCAGTTGCCTTTTCGAAAAGCACGTTTGGGACAACTATGATGTGGATGATTGAGAATCTTCATAGACTTCTGGGTCAATGTCGTTCTGCTATTTTTTTCCAGCCTAAGATAGAGTTTTCATTTTCATGTTCAGTTTTCCACTCCATTTCCTAATTAGCTATAGAAGTTCATATCCATTCTTAGAAGTAACCACCTTTGCAAGTCATGTTTGAAGAAAGGATGATGTTATGCCAGCTCTTCTTTGTTTTGGAAAAGGAAGAATAATGTTCAGGTTGACAGATGGAAGTACTAGTTGTACTTTCAGAGTTACAATTCCCTCTTAGTCCTGGAAATTCATTGGGAGAGAGTCACACTTTCTCTCAACCTAACCTACTCCTAGGATTGTGTTGTGAGGAAAAAAGGGAGAGAGAGATCTTTGAACTTGATATTTCCAGAGAATTTGAAAAGCAGCTCTTTTTGAAACAAGACTTAGATGGAAGCATAGTTGATTAAAAGGGATCTCTGTTTTCATTGATGTTGATTTATTTACATTGATGATGATGAAAGATGCTTCTTTTTGATGAATAACCAATGCACATTTTCCATAGTCTTAGTGCAGCTGAGAAATTCTAATAAGAAGTAAATAAGCAAATGAATAAATAAAAGTATTTGTCACCTTGTACTCTTGGAGAAAACATGAGATATAAAATACTTAAGAAATATGCTTGATTCCCTCCTTTACTTGTTGATACTTTCACGAGTCCTTACAATACACGACCCCATTTTTATAGGTTGAAATCTGGTTTTCCCCTCCCTAACAAATGAAATTAATCCTTTCTCCAAGACAAATTAAAACATGTACAATTTATTTTTAATCCCTTCGTTCTATCATCATACTTACTTTTCTATAATAAAATCATAGTAGCTTTACTTTTTAATCAAATGTGGATTATCACAATGCCATTTACAAAGCCGAGAGACTGCCGGCATTAATATATTGTATAACTGTTGGTTCGTTTTCGATTTCTTCTTTGCACTAAATAATTCTGGGAGGCCTAAATGTGTTAAATGAAAATGTTAATAAATATATGTTTACTTTTGTCTCCAATAGACACATTTTTTTTTGTTCCCTGATTTTAAGATCCACAAAAGAAATGTACACTTTCATCTCATAAAATCTTATAAGAGTTTTCCGTTTATTACAAACAGTGCCGACAAATTATTACCCAAAGAATCTGATGATTCATTTTTCTAAAGCTGAGTAAAATGTAGAATTTTGGGCAATTTTAAAGGGAGAACGGATTGAGAATTGTTGAAATGTCTGCAGTATTAATTTTTATATCACCTTTTAATGGTTTGATTTAACTTGGCTTTAACTTAATCAAGAGATTAAGTTAATCTCTTAATCATCCACCAAGTTGTTAAAAAAAGTTAATCAGAAAACAAAAAATATTATCTATGCTCCCCAGATTCAGGAAAACTGAAGTTCCTGGCCTATCAGTGTTCTAAGACATGAGGTAGAATGAAAACATCTTGAGGGAACCAAGGATATTCATAAATGTAAATATCTTGCATTGTTGCATCAATTCTCCTAAAGAAAACACTTCATTGAGATCATTCTTTACTCTTTGCAAAGTTGTCATTTTGTTCAACTTTATTGAAAAAAGACTCAAAGAAAACATGGAGCAGTAAAAAAAATGGTGTTCTGATTTGCGTAAATGATTTCTACTAATGCTAAACTACCAGTCTAGATGCTAGTCTAGCAAAACCAATCCTGTAAGTCTTGAAGGACAAATAAATGAAGCTATTCAGAAATTCATGAATAACCTCAGATTCTGAAGTGCCAAAGAGGTCAACTAACTTGTCTTTCAAATTTATTTTGAAATGACTCTTAAGTCACTAACTAAAACTGGAGTTCTATTTGGTAGAAAACTCTTTAGTTTGAATGGAAGGGTGTTCAATTTGTTTGAAGATGGAGAGTTATGATGTGACACACCCTTGGCCTTAAGACTTAAATAGGGGTTCTTTAGGTTTTTTCTGTCAGTGTTTTCAATATTACTTACATTACCCACCCAAGTTATAAAGGATAATACTTTTCAATTTAGAACTCCATACAAGCTGTCTCCAATTTTGATGTGTTTTCAACTTGCTGCGTTTTATTTCTGGGTATGCTGTGCAAAACATGCTGGATGATAGCACTTTGTTTGGGGTAGTAATTAATCACAGTCTTTTCCTGAAAAATGATGCATTTGTAGTTTGGTGCAAATCCACAGTTAATGCTATTATGAGTTAAAATGCAGAAGAATCACCTTTCAAATTATAATTATATTTTTATTTATAATGCAAACTCAGGTTAAACCATCCCTCCAATTTGACTTAATTCTCATCTTCGTCAATAATGTTTGCTCTCCATTTTTTCTTTAGACAAGAGATTTGAGTGTCTAACAGTAAGAAATGGGGAAATTCCAACTCTTTTGTAAACCTTTTCAACAACCTGTGAAGAAGGTCAAAGCCTTCCTTCCGTTAAAACAGCAGATCAAACAGAATTCTTTAAAAAAAAAAAAGTAATAGATTTGATTTTGGCCTTGACAACTTTCAGATAAACTTATCGTATAAAGTTGTTACAAAAGTTACGGTAAAATTTATTGCACTATCCTTGGCCTTCCTTTGCATTCTCTTGTGACAATCGAGTATAATAAATCATTGTTTTCTTTTACATTACAATGGTACAATATACTATATACAGATTTATGGATGCCAGATGTTGAGTTCCGGACTGAAGTAAAAAGAAAATGGAGAATAAAATGAATTAGAATTGGAATTGGAATTGGACTTAGAATTAGAATTTTTTATTGGCCAAGTTTGATTGCACGCACAAGGCATTTGTCTCTGGTGCATAAGCTTTCAGTGTACATACTAACAACAAAGTAATATAATTATAAGATACCAATGGGAGATAAGGGTAGAAAAGATGAGAAGTATAATAGCAATGCAGCCCTGATACATGGGTAAATCAATGAATCAGGATGTAATCCATTCTAGGGCCAATGAATTGATTTCGCAGGAGTAATTTCTTTTCCGAAGGATATCACTCTTCACATTGGCTGAATTTGCATAAATGTAACCCATAGATGTATACAAGTAGCTATAGGTATGTTTGCCATAATATGTGTTCATCTGTTTGTGGTTACACTTCTGAGCGATTCCAGGTAGGAATGAGTTCCATTTAACAAAGATTGTAAGGTGATAATGCAAGTACTATTGTTTTTTTTAACTGGTTGGATTAAACCTCACAGCAACAATTGTAAGCATGCATCCCAATCCTTTCATTTCAGTATTTCTAAATGAATCATTTCACAAAGACAGAATACTGGGAACTCTGATATGATGGTATCTATCTTAGAAATCATTTCAGTGGATGCTTATCAACTTATCTTTTCTGCTGTTTTTGGCAATATAATGTAGCTATTGTCTTCATCAAGACTAACTGCTTAATCCTGCACATGTTAAATCCCATTGAATTCACTGGCAATTCCTTTCAGGTATCCAAAATTGCTGTGGAAAACAGTTTGCTAAGACACTTATACTTACTTCCCTTACAATAAAACTGAGATAGTAATGTTTCCATTGGGTCTATAACCAGGGGTGGGATTCAGTTTTTTTAACAACTGGTTCTATGGGCGTGGCTTAGTTGGTGGGCATGCCTTGGTGATCATGTGACTGGCTGGGCGTGGTCAACTCAATATCACTCACATCGAGGCATGGATCTCCTCGCCTGGCCTCTCATGATTGTGGGGATGCTGCAACAGTCATAAGTGTGAGAAATGGTCATTAATCACTTTTTTCAGTGCCATTGTAACTTTGAATGGTCACTCCATACAAGCAAAGTACCAGCGAAGGAGGGGGAAAAACTCCAGAGAAGTTCCTGAGACAGGAAGTCTAGTCCTGCCAAGAATGTAATAAGGGTTAACAGAGAGGCAGTTTCAGTAAGCAACACCAGAATGTTTCCTTCCTGCCTTTTTTACAGGATTAGGCCAGGAATTTCTTCTATCAACCGGTTCTCCAAACTGCTTAGAATGTTAACAACCGGTTCTAGAAAATAGGTGTGAACTAGTAGAATCCCAGCCCTGTCTATAACCCAAGCTAAATGCATTTTAAATTAAAAGGCAGCCCCTCCTGGTAAAGAAGTAAAATAATTCATCCAAGTGGTTGTCCTTGTTGCAGATTGGTCAAAATAACAAGGAAAACACAAGCAATTATTTCTCTGCACTGAAAAACAGTTTTATTCCTGCTTATTAAAAATGAATGTTTGAGCCATGCTGAATATTTGTTTTAAAACAGGCAAGGGGGAAGGATTAAAATACCTTAATCAGGCAGGAGGAAAAAAGAAAGAAAAGAAACAAAAAAGCTTTAGCCACTTGATTAGGGCAGATTTTCACCATCTGCTTTGACGTTCCTCAGGATCTACCTTTCTGGCTGAACACTAATTTGTGCACTTCCTAGAAATTGAAATCTCTCAGCAAGCAAATTAACAAGAGCAGGGATTCAGTCATAATAGCGTGTCTCCGCTTTTGTTTCGCTCTGGCAGATGGACAGGGGTGCACTGAAATTGAATTCAGCTTTAATTGCATTGTGCCATTTAAAATTTTATCTGCTCCAGAGATTCTGTTTACCACTTACAGGATTTCAAGCCTTCGATGTCACCGCTTCCCTCCTCATTTGAGCCCCAAGCCCCTATAGATCGGTGCGATGATGACTGGGTGATTATTCCCTCCTTTCACCTATGGGTGACTTGTTTTTAAACGACGAGAAGATCGAGTTGGGTTTTGCCTCCCTTTTGAGTTTGGCAGGGGCAGGCTGAAACGAAGAAATTTCCAGAGTCTCTAAAGATCTCCAGCAAGGGAGAACGTCAGGAAATGAAGCCCTCTGGAAGCATTGTTGGGCTTTTCCACGGAGGAACTGTACATCGTCAATCATTAAATCTGACCCCTTTAGCTGCCAGTGTCTGAATTTACCAGATAATGCTTGGAATGAGTGAATAATTTGCACAATAAAGATTTCTCCAAGATTCTGTTTGTCTTCAGGTTGCACAGAATGTCCTAGCCATTCTTTACTTAACCTGATACATTAAATATTACCAGATCTACTCATTAACTTTGTTATGGAAATTATCTCATTTAATTGATTTCTTTCTTTCTTTTTTAAAAAGCTTCCCCATGAAACCAAAGCTTAATTTCTCTAAATCAGAAGAGCTAATTCTTCTCTTCCCAATGGCATGAAAACTAATTTTGAATGAATGTTTGTTATCCTTCTGTGCCTGATCTGAAGGCTGTTTGAAATGTGACTTTTTCATGCCTTGGTTCATATGAATGTTAACTGTGGATTTGATTTACTTGGTGATATTAATCTGTTTTGTATTTCTGAGCAATCCAGAGAAGTAAAGCTTTGCTCATAACTATAGTTTATAATTACAAAGATGTTGAGACTTTGGAAAAAGTGCAAAGAAGAGAAACGAAGATGATTAAAGGCCTGCATAAAACATATGCAGAAAGGTTGCAGGAATCGGATATGGTTAGTCTAGAGAAAAGAAGGATTAGATGTGACATGATAGCAGTATTCCAATATTTGAGGGGCTGCCACAAAGAAGAAGGGATCAAAGCAACAGAGGGCAGGACAAGAAACAATGGATGGAAACTAATCGAAGAGTGAAGCAACCTGGAATTAAGGAGAAACTTCCTAACAGTGAGGACAATTAACCAGTGGAACAGCTCGTCTTCAGAAGTTGTGGGTACTCCTATCACTGGAGATGTTTAAGAAAAGATTGCACAGCCACTTGTCTGGAATTGCATGGGTATCTTTCTCAAGCAAGGGATTAGACTAGAAGAACTCCAAGATCGCTTCCAGTTCTATTCTGAATTGAATTGGGTTAATTTCAAACTTGATCAAACATTGCAAATCCTGATCTGTGCCTGCTTTATTTAATCTAGAAGTGGTTTATTTAGCCTCTTAAAACATTTTCATACTGTTGTCTACAAAATGCAGCAAAGCAATGCACAAGAAAGAACACCAAACCATGAGCATTTTCATCCTTCTAGAACCCATAAAAAGTTGCTTGCTAAGAAAAATGCAAATCAGTGACATCTCCGTTTAGATGCCTTTCCTTGAACATAGCTTGGAATAATGTCAGAAGGTAAATATTAACAATCAGAGAATATAACTATATTAATTTATTAAACTATACACCACCCAACTCTCGACAACTCTGAATGGCTCACAGCAATCGTACAAATTGCAATAAAAACATAGAAGATACAGATAAAAGTTGCAAGATCTCCTTTTACACACTGAAGATTCAAAAATGAAACCCAACTTGAATGGTACATATGTTTTGTAACAGATTCCTTGGAGGAGATTTTTTTTTTCACAGTAAGTTTGGTGTTCCTTTCTTTCCCTTTCATTTAAATCTCTGATATGTCTGGGTTTTATTTTGAAGCCATGACATATGGCTCCAAAGAATTAAATTGAGAGTGGATTGACAATCAAGTGTTGACCTTAAAATGACACATTTTAGAAAAATTCAGCCTCCGAAGACTCTCTTTGTTGGCCAGTTTTAGCCAGTTGTAGTTAATGGAGCTTTCAGACATGATGTTACTGGTCAAGAGAATCCATGGATGATTTTTTCCACATTCATAGCTCAGCTACCGTATCTCAGCCTGTTGCCTTCTAGCCATTTCAAACCTAGTGAAGTCATGACATTGCCCCATGTGGCAAATGGTGTAAGCTGTTGTAAAACTGTTTGTCTATGTGATTAAGACATTGCAGCACCCTCCAATTACTTTTTTAAATTTAATTACGCTAGGGGAAAAAAAAAGGAGAATAATATAACAGAAAGTCTTGTGGCAGGGAATATGTAAAATGTAAATTGAAGAGCCATGAAAATTTCATGCATTGACAGTCTGATTTGTTCTTATTTCCAACTTGTTATGAAGAGTGGCTTTCTTAAATGCAGTAAAACAAGACGTAGGGGCGTTTAGTAATTACTGTGTTCTGCATCAGAATAATTGCATACAATGAGCATTTCATAGCCACTGTGTGAAACCAGAATTCTTTGGGGCCCATATCAATTTTGTCTTTTAGACAGTGTAAATAAAGCTGAATCTTCAACTTTCAAATTAAAACTGATAACCTTGGGCAATCAAAGCTTTTATAAAAATAAAGAAGAAGGGGGAAGGAGTGCTAGCTTGCCTTGGAACAGGTTGTGTCTCTGAAATGCTTTTGGGACTAAAGAGATCAATTAAGTGTGTATAAACAAACAGTTGGAAAAAAAGCTACTAAAACAACAGAGGAGAAAGCTTTCTATTGGGCTCCAGGGGAGGAAAGTTTCATTAACTAGATCTGAAGTCCAATGGCCCTCTATAAACAGGCATTAATTAAAGAATGTAAAAAATAAAAGTTTCAGACCTTGCAATATGTTAATGATCATATGATTCAGGGTTTGGGAAGAGAGGTGCAACAGAGGTCATAAAATAAGCATGAAGCATTTAATATGAGCGCTTGGCAGGGATTTCTGCAAATTAGTTGGTTATTTGCTGGTCCAAAGCAAATTAAGGTGATTTTTGCTTCACTTGCTAATTTTTTATGTGCATGCTTGGCAAAATGTTTTTCACAAATGAATGAAGGTTATTGTTAATTGCATAATGAGAAATATTAACATATTTAAATAAGACAGGATAGGCTGTCAGGAGGTGCTAACTTTTTCACTTGATGGGCCTCTACGAATCTCCTGTACCATGACAAAAACCATAAAATACATTTTGTAAAAATCTGAATGTACTTGCCTTCAAATTGGTGCTTTAAAGCAATTTTGCTTAACTTCTAATAAATGAGCTTCCTGTTGAACTAAGTTTTTTTTTACGTGGCCATGTAAAAATGGCTTTAGAAAGAATGTCATTCTTTGAAATAATGGAAAATACTTGTAGCTCAGGTTTTAGATTTTTGGCAGTAATTTGCTCTCTGAGCATGTTTTAATTTAGTTTCTGAATGTTTTGTTACAGGACTAGGTCACATCATCAGCAATATTTTCTTGTCCTGTTCCTCTTTAGCTTATATATGTCTTGTGTGCCAGAGCAATCAACATGCATATTGATTTAGATCCAGCATATGAATATGTAAGAAACCAGACCATTCAAACGATTAATAAACAAGAGAACCAATCCGCTGCTCACAAATTAACTATAGCTCCAAGCAAACAACCAATCACACAACCAACTAACCACACTGGCACACAACACATAAGTAAGCTAAAGAGGAATAGGACAAGAAAATTCTGCTGATGGTGTGATGACCCAGGGCGTGGCACAAAGGCAACACAGTCTGAGAATAATAATGAGTTCCTTTATTTGCTCCAACTTTGCCCCCCAATGACCTGGTTACCTTCCGGTCTGGAGAAAAAAAAAAATTCTCCCACGAACCAGCAACAGCCTATGGCTGCAGATATTCCAATCCAAACGTTGTAAACAGAAAACTTTAAATGATAAATCCAACAAGGCAAAATAAGATAATAACTCTGGCAGAGCAAGATAAGGAGTTCCAGAAGTGAAGTAACACAGCAGTAAATCAAACCAATGGGGAAGATGCCAGGAACTGTGATAACAGCAGACAACACTGGGTAAACTCAGCAATTGTTTCTGACAACTGCCCCACCCATTTGCCATTCCTTTAAACTCCATCCCCAGGTGTGGCTTGTGAAGGGAATCAGGGCCCTTTCCTCCCTCATAAGCCATGCAACCCACATTGCTCTCTTCTCGCTTCTTCGCTGCATGCCCTAGGATGAAGAGGGGGTGGGCCTTGGTCTTCGTCTGAACCCACTCTCCCTTGTTCAACTTCTTCTCTGTTCTGTCCAGCCTGGCTTTGCCCTTCCTCAGTTTCCTCCACAGCCAATGGAGCGACTCCCCTGCTCCCTGTCAGCTGTTTGTCTTTCTCCTCGGATTCAGACTCCTATGGGAGCATGACAGATGATATTACCAAGTCTGGTAATGAAACGTTCAGGAACTAAATTGAAACAAGCTTGGAGAGCAAACCACTGCCAAGATCTTCTTTCTTTTCGCTTTCCTGAGTGGAATAACATTTAACTTGTTGCTTCGATTCAGGTTATTATGAATATATTCATATTCATGAATATGAATATGAATATATTCACGTAGATGATTGCAGGCACAGCAATATTTGAGCAAAAGAAGGTGATAGAACCTAATGGGTTGAGAAGAAGATGGTGATTCAAATTTGGCCATTCCATAAGAGGATGAATGGAAGACAAAATAGTTTTCATCTTCTGAGGAAGAGATTTCTTTTAATGATTATTTGGGCAGATTGAGCTAGCTTTCGAGCTCTGTGTCCTGTAGTTGTCATTTCTTCCCAGCTTCAGAGTTGACTTCCTACTCATTAAAAGAGTTGGAAGGGACCTTGGAGGTCTTCTAGCCCAACCCCCTGTTCAAACAGGACATCCTATACCATTCCAGACCAGTGGCTGTCCAGTCTCTTTTGGAAAGTTTCCAGAGATGGAGCAGCCACAACTTTTGAAGGCAAGCCTTTCCATTGGTTGATTGCTCTCACCATTAAGAAATTTGTCTTTAGTTTTAGGTTGCTTCTCTCCTTGGTTATTAGTTTCCATCCCTTGTTTTTTGTCTTGTCTTCTGGTGCTTTGGAAAAACAGTTTGACCCCACTGGTTTTCGTAGGAGCCCTATAAAGGAGGAGGAAGACAAACCTGATGCTCCCTGAGAAGGTCAGGGAAGAGCCATATTTGTAAGGCCTGGGGTACCTACCAAGACAGGTAGGCAGGAAAATAACACCATCTGCTAAGAAAATTTATAGGCTTCTGTATTTGCCACCATCTGTAGCACCCACGATCTTAGCCTAGTTAAAATTCAGCTAAAATACATTCACTCCTACAAATGGATTACATGACTTGCTTTTCTATTCTGCCTTTCCTCCTGTTGTCTTTCTTGCTGTTAAGGGGACTCATGCAAATCATGCTGAGCTCTCTACTCTTATTTTTCATGCTACTGTAAAAAGCGCTGTGATAAAACCCAGTCTTCAAGAATGGAAGCCTGCTCAAGCTCTTCTTTCTTTCTTTCTTTCTTTCTTTCTTTCTTTCTTTCTTTCTTTCTTTCTTTCTTTCTTTCTTTCTTTCTTTCTTTCTTTCTTTCTTTCTCCCTTTCTCCCTTTCTCCCTCCCTTCTTTCTTTCATTCTTTCTTTTGTTCTCTTCCTCCCTCCCTCCCTCCTTTCTTTCTTTTGTTCTTTCTTTCTTTCATTCTTTCTTTCTTTCTCCCTCCCTCCCTTCTTTCTTTCATTCATTCTTTCTTTTGTTCTCTTCCTTCCCCCTCCCTCCCTCCTTTCTTTCTTTCTTTCTTTCTTTCTTTCTTTCTTTCTTTCTTTCTTTCTTTCTTTCTTTCTTTAATTCTTTTTCTCCCTTTCTCCCTCCCTTCTTTCTTTCATTCTTTCTTTCTTTTTTTCTCTTCCTCCCCCCTCCCCCCTTTCTTTCTTTCTTTCTTTCTTTCTTTCTTTCTTTCTTTCTTTCTTTCTTTCTTTCTTTCTTTCTTTCTTTCTTTCTTTCTTTCTTTCTCCCTCCCTCCCTCCCTTCCTTTCTTTCTTTCTTTCTTTCTCCCTCCCTCCCTCCCTCCTTCCCTCTCCTTCCTTCCTTCTTTCTTTCTCCCTCCCTCCTTCCTCTTTTTCTTTCTTTCTTTCTTTCTTTCTTTCTTTCTTTCTTTCTTTCTTTCTTTCTTTTCTCTTTCTTTCTTTCTTTCTTTCTTTCTTTCCTTCCTTCCTTCCTTCCTTCCTTCCTTCCTTCCTTCCTTCCTTCCTTCCTTCCTTCCTTCCTTCCTTCTTCTGTTACCCCCAAGAACCTTGCACACCTGACTCAAAATCTGTTCCAAGGGCTTCTCTCAACCTTTGAAACTTTTTTTTTAATGCCTGGAAAGTCGGTCATCCTTGAGTCTCCAAAAGAGTGCAGTCTGTGGCTAGAAGGAGATAACAGGGTACTCACCTTTTGCAAACTACAGATGCCAGAGAAATAAATATTTTGGAAGAGTCTTTATTTAAAAGACCTAACACACACACACACACACACACACACACACACACACCAAATTGGGCAGATTGCTAGCTAGATTTTCTTTGGGAATGCAAGTTACCCAATTAAAAAGTTCTTCAGGGTTTTCTACTTAGTTTTTAAGCAGTTTTCTTCCTATGCTCACTTCCACAATTGCCGATACAGTTAATTCTCGACTTATGACATGATCAACCCTCCAATTTCTGTTTAATTTCTTTAAACAGTTCCTAAATGAACTGATGTAAGTTGAGGACTACCTGTATTGTCAGGGAATGTCTGTTGCAAACCCATCAATGTTTTGGGTATGTCTAGTTTAATGAAAAGAAGGATTAGGGGAGTGACATGGCAGGAAGGTTCCAAAATCTGAGGGACTGCCACAAAGAAGAGAGAGTCAACCTATTCTCCAAGGCAGTGATCACCAACCAGTGGGCCAGGGACCACTGGTGGTCCCTGAGAAAATTTCGGTGGTCCACAGAGAAATGTCACCCCCAAAGCACCCCCGAAAGCAATTAATCCAGGCTATGCAGGGACACAAGACTGCGCCACCCACATGGCTCGTGGGAACACAAGGCTTGCATTCCTTGCATTGCGAACAACATGAGGTAGTTTTGGGAGGAGGGAAAGGGTGGAGGGGGAAAAACTTGCTCCACTCACCCCACATGCCTCACCTGGACACCAGGCTGCTTCTTTCTGCTTCTTTCTTCTTCTGCCTTTAGCTGCATGCAAGGAAAGCAGCAAAAGTCTTTCTTTCTCTCCCCCAAACTCCACCAGAAATGAGTATTTGGGACCCTGCAAGGCCTCTTGCTCCAAGAGGTTGCACCAGCAAAGACTCATTTCTGGCAGAGCTTGGGGGAGAGAAAGGAAGACGTCTGCTGCTTCTGCTGCTTTCCTTGCATGAAGCCAAAAGTCAGTGTCTGTCTGTCTGTCTGTCTCTCTCTCTTTTCCTAGAGCTGGAGATCCCAAATAAAGAATGATTGATTGGTAGGAAAACAAGATGGGGAATTTTCCTGCAGACATTTTTTGGGAATTTTCCCAGGGTTTCTGGTCCATGGGATTTAAAATTATGAGTTTAGTGGTCCCTGAGGTCCAAAAGGTTGGCGACCCCTGCTCCAAAGCACCTCAGGGCAGGACAAGAAGCAATGGATGGAAACTAATCAAGGAGAGAAGTAACTTAGAACTAAGGAGAAATTTCCTGTTAATTAGGACAATTAATTAGTGGATCAACTTCTCTTCGAGAGGCCATGGATGTCCAACACTGGAATTTTTTAAGAAGAGATTAGATAACCATTTGTTTGAAGTAGTATACAGTTTCCTGCCTTAGCAGGGGGTTGGAGGCACCTTCCAACTCTGTTATTCTAATAGTCTCCTGCTTCAGCAAGGGGTTGGATTAGAAGACATTCAAGGTCCCTTCCAACTCTATTATTCCATGTTCTACTTTTGCCTGACCAACCATCCTTTAAGTAAGTTTATAAAAAATGATGCGGGAAAAATGATCAGTGGAAGAACTTGCCTCCAGAAGTTGTGAATGCTCCAATACTGGAAGTTTTTAAGAAGAGATTGGACAACCATTTGTCTCAAATCGTATAGAGTTTCCTGCCTGAGCAGAGAGTTGGACTTGAAGACCTACAAGGTACCTTCCAACTCTGTTATTCTGTTTTCATATTAGACTTTTGTTCCTAAGTCTGTGCCAAGATTGTTTGGTGATGGTTTTAAAAACATCAGTTCAAACCAGGAAGACGTGAGCCAGAGGTGGTTATTCAGCAGGTTCTGACCAGTTCTGGAGAACTGGTAGCAGAAATGTTGAGTAGTTTGGAGAACTGGCAAATACCTCCTCTGACTGGCCCCACCATCTCTTCTCTGCCTTCCGAGTCCCAGCTGATCATCTGGATCTTCTTTGGTTGCCCTGCACAGGAGAACGGAGCTGGAAAGCAGGTTGGTGGGGTGGGGAGGGAATGGGGATTTTGCAGTATCCTTCCCCTGCCACTCCCATCAAGCCACGCCCACAGAACCGGTAGTAAAATTGTTTGAATCCCACCTCTGATGTGGGCTGAGAAGATGGTGTTGACTTTGTCCTGTTACTGCAACTTTAGATGGACAAATTTCAGTTGAGAAATTTCATGACTCGGTAAAATGAGCAATGATGACATCTGTGGATGCAGGTCTGTTCATATCTTTGCCGAGCCTTTAGGGAAATAAATATCTCGGAACATTCGGTGAAGTGAAGCTCACTCAATAAATCAACCTGACACAGTAGCACTTCTGGCACCCGGGTTTTCTTCTCTGCTGTGTACCATCTACCTCTCTTGCGTTCCTGAGCTACCAAATGGTGTCTCCCCACAGGCCTCTAAATCAAATCGGTGCACATAAATATAGCGAGAATTTATTGGGAATTGGTTTTGTTTGGCAAAAACATTACTTATTAGATGAACTGAGATAATAATCCATTTTGACCCTTTAAGTACTGAACTGTTTCAGACATCGCTTTCAGGAAAGCTGCCTGCTTAATTTTTTGTAACACATTCTACAAAAAAAGGATTCACAATGACCCACAGTCAGTACAGGTCTGCCTTTCTACAACTCATCTTGCTTTCTACAACTTTGTGATATTTTTTTTATCACAAGTCCATGGCAGATACAAGTCTGCCTTTGTAGAATTCAACTTGCTTTCTTCTTCTTCTTCTTCTTCTTCTTCTTCTTCTTCTTCTTCTTCTTCTTCTTCTTCTTCTTCTTCTTCTTCTTCTTCTTCTTCTTCTTCTTCTTCTTCTTCTTCTTCTTCTTCTTCTTCTTCTTCTCCTCCTCCTCCTCCTCCTCCTCCTCCTCCTCCTCCTCCTCCTCCCTAGCATGCTCCCACAAACTGTCCATTAAGTTATAGTTTGTAGGCAGTCTTGGCCACCGTGGAAGGTGCTGCTCTCAGGACATGTCCATGCCAGTGCAGCCGGCCTTCTCTCACCTTCTCTACAATTGGTGCCAGGTCAAAATGTTGTTGAATAGTGTCATTTGTAATGTGGTCAAGAAGGGAGCTGCTCGATAACCATTTATATGGCATGGAGATAGCTTTTGGTTCCTGCCCAGTGTTCAATGCCATACAGTGCAACAGGGTGGATGGTTGTCTTGTAAATCTTAGATTTAAGACGGGTTGGAATTCGTCTGTCACATAACACACTGGTGAGTTCTCGCCAATGCATCCCGTCTACATTCACCCTTGCTCACATCTCACTGTTGATGTCACCATTGCTTTTGGAGATGGGATTCTGGATACTGAAAAATGTCCACTTTCTTTAGGTTTTCTCCATTTATTTGAAGAACTTACTTTCTACCTCTTTGTAATGTCTATTTTTTTTTAACCAGAGGTCCATGGCAGATACAGGCCTGCCTTTCTACAACTCAACTTACTTTCTCTTGGTAATATTGTCTGTAATTTTTTGTTTCTGTTTTTGTTTTGCAATAGACCTTGTGTAAGTAGATGGAAGAAAATTCACAGCATGTCTGTTTCCCACATAGAAAGTGTTGTGAATCAATAAATGCTTAATAAAAATCATTAAGAGCTTGAAGTAAAGTGCAAGGTTCAGGCCCTGCACTTCTGATTGGCCAATAATAGCGACATCAGATTGGTCTGTTCAGGAGGATCTGATTGGCTATTAACGAGCCTCTTCCATTGGTTAATGGAGCTAGTGCTCCCTGTGTTTTCATTGGTTAAATAAGTTAAGAGTTGTCTATATAAAGGGGCCCATCGTGGCCATCGGTAGAGCTGTTTAACATGTAAATAAAGAGTTTGAAGTTCACTTTTCACTGGCTCGTCTCCATCCTTGAACCAATGCTCAGAAAATAACACTGGCGACGAGGGTGGGATGTGGAGACATCAGAGCTTGCTGAACGACGAAGAACCATAACCGAGCATGTGGCTGAACGCGCCAATGACGGAACCATATCCGGCAGCATCATACTACCTGCTCCATTCGACCCGACACAAGAAGACTGGGACTCATATATGGATCGCTTCCAGATGTTTCTGGAAACCAACAATTTAAAGGATGCCACTACCGGAAAGAAACGAGCGGTATTCCTAACTCATTGCGGGCCAACCGTATTCAAGATGGCCAAGGCACTAGAAAAACCAGCAGAAGTAAAGTCTATGGACTGGGACGTCCTCGAACCACTGCTAAGGGCTCACTACGCACCGATCGTGCCAACGCTCGTGAGAAGGCATGAATTCTATCAGAGAAGTCAGCAGAAGGGCGAAAGCATTGCTGATTTCATCGCGGATCTCCGGAATCTGGGAGGCCTATGCGAGTTTACCGACTTAGAAGAAGCCCTAAGAGACTGAATCGTTCTGGGATTAGATGCACCAGGCACTCAGAGTAAATTAATGGCAAAGGGCGATATTACCCTTAAAGACACCATAGTTGAAGCTACTGTAGCAGAAGCAACCAGGAAGTCAGCTGCCCAAATGCGCCGCACACACGCCTCGGTTCGCCAATGAGCCAGCGACATTTCACCTCAGTCAGAGGGACAGCTAGAAATGGCCCACCACGAAGACCTCAACTCGTCGTCAGACAGCGACGAGGAAGAGGTCCATTGACTTCGGTCCGAATGGGACCAACGCCAGAAATCACAGTACCAATGCGCCGGGTGTGGAGCAAGCCATCCCCGGTCAGAATGCAAATTCCTCGACGCGCTCTGCCATGTGTGTGGGAAAAGAGGCCATATAGGACGGGTCTGTAGAAGCAAGCCAGGACCCAGCCAGCCCTCAAGGGGAGCTAACTATCGCCAACCGACGGGAAGTCGTCCCGTGAAGCGAGAACCCATGAACCACCAATGGAACAACCACTCCGACAGAAACAAAAACCTAAACCACCCAACGAAGCGAGAAGAGGCTCACGAAACGATCACCATCGGTCACGCCTCATCACTGGATGCCAAAAAGATCCGAGTGAAAGTGGCCATCGAAAACCAACCCTGCCTGATGGAAGTCAATTCAGGATCGTCCCTCTCGATGGTATCCTGGAAGATCCTCAAGCAGCTCATCCCCACTATCCATAGGCAAGACCTCCGGTTCCAAAGACTCATACTTAAGGACTATCAAGGAAATTGAATCCCAGTTGTTGGATCCAGCTGAGTACGGGTATCGTTTAAGAACCGTACAGCATTTTTACTCCTGACTGTAATCGACAAGGATCGGCCTAGTTTGTTAGGCCTCCAATGGTTTGCTCCACTTGGAATTGAAGTGGCCAGCATTCACCGAACTTACAGCAGCGATTGGGAAGAAGACCTCGTCCACGAATTCCAGGACGTCTTTGCGGAAAAATTAGGCGAGTACAAGGGGACCCCGATATCGTTTAACCTCAATCCCGAAATAGCTCCCATCCACTTTAAGCCTCGTCGAGTTCCCTTTGCCCTTAAACCAAAGATTGATGAGCAGCTTGATAAATTAATAGCCCAGGGAGTGCTAGAGCCAACCTATCACTCTCCCTGGGAAACCCCAATCATAACACCCATCAAGCTGGATGGATCAATAAGAATTTGTGGGGAATAATCGCGGGAGATAGGCCAACACCGTATATATTATCTCCCAGAATTACCCGCTGGTCAGAATTTTTGGCGGCATACAATTACAAATTACAATATCACCCAGGGAAGGCCATTCCCCACGCTGACGCATTGAGCCATTCACCTCTTCCAGAGACTATTGATGACCCCGCTCCAATGGTCACAATGCTGCAGATCGAGACACTTCAAACACCGCCATTAACGGCCCGGGATATCGCGATGGAAACAAAACGCGACCCCATTCTAGCATGACTCCTCAGTTGGGTCGAGCGGGGATGGCTGTTAGACCAAATATCTGATGACTACGCCCCATTCAAAAATCGGCAAATGGAACTATTTTCTCAAAAGGGATGCATTATCTGGGGTGATAGAGTTGTTGTCCCAGAGCGGTTGCGACCAGCAATACTAAGGACCTCGCATGATGGCCACCCTGGCATCGTGCGTATGAAAGCCCTCACACGAAGCTACGCGTGGTGGCCTGGTATTGACAAGCAGATAGAGACATGGGTAAAAGCCTGTCGCAAATGCCAAGAAGTAAGCAACGCCCCGCCGAAAGCAACCCCAGCCGAATTGGAAACGCCAAGGGGACCAATGTCCCGCATTCATCTGGACTTTGCGGGTCCTACTAAGGGACACACATTCTTACTAATGGTGGATGCCTACTCAAACTGGCTTGAAATCCATGAAATGAAGAATACAATGACCGAAGCAGTCATCAGAAAACTGGACAGACTCTTTGCGACACATGGATTACCAGACGTTCTGGTATCCGACAATGGGCATCAATTTACCGTGCTGTCCTTCGAACAGTACCTGGCAGACCGCAATATCCGACATGCGCTGACTTCACCGGCGCACCCTGTGGCCAACGGAAGGGCTGAGCGCATGGTACAATTTGTCAAGAAAACCTTGCATAAGATGGACTATGGTGACATAGAAGACAAGATTAACCGGATACTCCTTTTGCAGCATATCACTCCGCACAGTGTCACCAATAAAACTCCCGCCAAGTTATTAATGGGACGGAAGCTCCGCTCCCACCTTGACCGCCTACATCCAGCATATGAACCTGAAAAGCCACACAGTTCTAGGGGGAAATGTTGCAATTTCCAGGTAGGCAATTTGGTTTTCGCTAGGAACCTTTCGAGCGATCCGTTGTGGGTTGAGGCAACTATAGTACAAGTAACTGGCCCTAGATCGTACCGTGTAAAATGCCGCGACAATAGAATTTGGAAACGCCATATTGATCAGCTGCAATCAAGGTTACAGTCGGGGATCACCGAGCCCCCTGATTTCCAAACCGAGGAGGGAGGAGATAGCGAGGAAGCTGAATTCGAAGCGGCAGAAAGTTTAAGCGGTAGCAATGACAGTTCAGAGGCAGCACATGACGGAACTGGAATGGGGGTGGCCTCGCTTCAAGGAGATGCCGAAAGCAGTAGCAACGACGAAAATTCAAATGCAGAACGGGAGGCACCTTTTTGTCCAGATAACGTCCTATCCCAACAAGACTGTAGCCAAATACCGGGAGGACAATGAAAATCTAATAGACAATCGAAACAACTGGCCTACCTCAAAGACTACGTGACCACACCCCTTAAACGGAATCCGGGGGGGGAAGGGTTGTTGTGAATCAATAAATGCTTAATAAAAATCATTAAGAGCTTGAGGCCCTGCACTTCTGATTGGCCGATAATAGCGACATCAGATTGGTCCTTTCAGGAGGATCTGATTGGCTATTAACGAGCCTCTTCCATTGGTTAATGAAGCTAGCGCTCCCTGTGTTTTCATTGGTTAAATAAGTTAAGAGTTGCCTATATAAAGGGGCCCATCGTGGCCATCGGTAGAGCTGTTTAACATGTAAATAAAGAGTTTGAAGTTCACTGTTTCACTGGCTTGTCTCCATCCTTGAACCAATGCTTAGAACATAACAGAAAGGAGCGGGACAAAATTGCTTGGCTGTGATTTCAGACTTGAGGAAACCCTAAGGTTGGCACAGACGATCGTTTCATGACAAGAGAAACACCTTCTCTTGTGTTGAAAATAAGAGCGGAATTTGTTGGGCCTTCTAGAGAAGAATATAAAGTGGTCCAACGACCATTTCTATGCTAGTATTATCATCTTTGCCACAAGCAGAAAGTTCTTTCAGATGGATGGGTCCGGAACAGAGTTGGCTCCGATTGAGCTTTAACTAACCTGAGATAAGATGAAGGCTAACAGGAATCCTCCTAATAAGCTTAAGGAGAGAAAGAGTGATTCCCGAGAACCAGAAGTCACCCAGCTCTGTGACAACTTAATGCCTTCCATCGAATTTGGGGCTAATGAACCTCGGCCAGTGACCTTTCGCTAGTGATGGATCACATGTGACAAAGCAAAGCTATAGACAAAATTACTGCAATGTTAAAGCTCCTAACCAGGAACCTTATTTGTTTTTCTTCCAGTTTTTTTTTTTAAAGTCTGTTTCAAATCCTATTGGCCCCTTATCTCTGTTTATTCAGTTGTTTTTAATATCACGTCCTGAAAAGAATTTCAATAGTGGCTTCATCATGAAATCAGGCCTGCCTTTCACTATTTACATCTTCCAGATGGAGCGGTATATAAACACTCCCAGATATTTCTGGTAAGTAGTGAGGGGGGAAAGTACTTTATTTGTCCTTTTTCTGCATAAATAAGCGAGGGTGTCAGATTTTATAGACTAATAAATTGGTATGCGGGCAGTGACTTTGAGTCTCTCATGGCCTACAATGTCATAGACTCCAAAAGAAAAGAATTTTTTGCTCTTTCGTTTTTTTCAGATTCTACAAAGTCAAGCTGGGGCTTGACAAATAGCCCGAGAATTGGATTGCATTATTTGTCTGACCAGAAGCCTAATTTGGTTGCCGTTTGCCAGGAAGAAACATAATTTATATCTTTGCAGGCCTGCGAAGTCAGTCGCAAACTGTAGTGCAGAAGAAAAGGCTGAAGGGAAGAGTTAAAAATAATCAATGCCCTATTGATTGTTCAAAAACAAAACAAGAAAACAGCAATTCTTTTGATGGGCTAAGCAGCGTTCGTGTGGGGAGGCCTTTTTGTATAATTTCACTTCAATTATAATCAGGATTCACACACACACACACACACACACACACACATATGTGTATATATATATGCATATGTATGTATGTATGTTTTCTTAAGTTTTCATGGGTACTTACATGTATGGCATTCAGCTTTGTTCGTGTATTTTCCCACGTCATAGTAGTGGTGCTTTTAAAGTTGTAGCAACGTTTCAGCAGAATCTCATCTGCCATCATTCCGGTCTTTTCCCGTGTAAGATTGCCAAGATACTCTTAATCTTACATGAGAAAAGACCCGAACAGGCTTCTGTATTGTGTTCATCTGTGTGTATGTGTGTGTGTGTGTGTGTGTGTGTGTGTGTGTATATATATATATATATAGTCTGGCATTCAGCTTTGTTCGGATATATATATATATATATATATATATATATATATATATATATATATATATATATATATATATATAATATATATAAAATTTGTTTTCTGAGGTTCTCGCGGGTATTTGTATGTGGATCTTTGGTTATTCAGGTTTTCTCCTGCGTAAGATTGGAAATATCTAGGCAACGTTTCGATGAGTACCTAACATGAAGAATGACACCAGACCCATACCCCTGAGAGCCACACAAGATGCCACCACCACACTTCCACGTAGAAAGCAGACTCACACCCACACAGAAGATGAGACACGACCACAGACTAGAAGCCGCACTGCAGCTGCATCACTGCCCACTTCAAACCCCTCTGAGCCATACATGAAGTGAACTGACCCCCACCATGAAGATGCAGCACGACCACGAACTCGAAGCCAAACAGCAAGGTCACAGCTCCAAAGCTCAAATCCCCCAGCAACTAACCTGAGCACAACCAAGCCCCCACCTGAACAGAACACGCCTCCAGCCAATCAGAACACAGCCAAACCCCCAACCAATCAGAACACAGCCCAAACCCCCAACCAATGAGAAACCCCCCCCACCCAATCATAACACAGCCAAGCCCCCACCCAATCAAGTCACACCCCCACTAGCAGTTAAAAGGAAGAAGCAGCTGCAAGCTCACATCACTCTGAGAAGCACAGAGCTGAAGACCAAGCCTGAAGATGATGAATGAGACTTCATCAAAATGTAGTTGTGCTTTTAAAGTTGTAGCAATGTTTTGGCAGAATCTCATCTGCCATCATCAGGCTTCTGGTTGTGATGATGGCCAAGAAGCTTCTTCAGTTCTGATTGAATGGCAGGGAATGGAAGGATTTATGTCCAGGAAGTCCACATTCTAGACAGGGAGGTCTTCTGGTTTGAACGAGGGATCAAAGAAGCATTTACAGTAAGATTGAATAGCTTTCTCTCAACAGAGGGGGATGGATATTATATCACCTATCTACTGGACATGGTGGCTCAGTGGCTAAGACACTGACCTTGTCGATAAGAAAGTTTGGCAGTTCCGCGGTTTGAATCCCTAGCACCATGTAACAGAGTGAGCTCCCGTTACTTGTCCCAGCTTCTGCCATCCTAGCAGTTCAAAAGCATGTAAAGAATGCAACTAGAAAAATAGGGACCACTTTGATGGGAAGGTAACAGCGTTCTGTGCACCTTTGGCATTTAGTCATGCTGGCCACATGACTACAGAGACGTCTTCGGACAGTGGTGGCTCTTCGGTTTTGTAATGGAGATGAGCACCACCCCCTAGAGCTGGAAATGACTAGCACATATGTGTGAGGGGAACCTTTACCTTTATCTCCTGTTTATAACTCCAAGAAAACTCCAAACCCTTTGCACTATTCAGGTGACCCTGAGAACAGAGACAAACTTCCCAGTTAACTCAATGATTCTCAGAAAGAGTGAAAACAACCAGATGACTGTAAGGAATGTAAATGCTTCCATTCTCCACTATTTCACTGAGAACTGACTGAAGAAGCTTCTTGGATGAGAAACAAAACTTCTTCAAACAAAGCAAGAAAATCCACTTGTCTTTTGAAAGAAAGCACTTTTGGGTTTTGTTTTGCCTGCTTTCCTTCAAGATAGTGTAAGCTGTGCAAAATATGAGTTTATACTTTCTACCCATCTGTTCTTCGGAGAAGCAAAAAATTCAGAATTGGAGTAATGGATATATTAAATGTTTATTTATTTTTTAATATCTAGGAAAACAGATTATATGCAGTATTTCCATTCATGCAGAATTACACTTTTAATATGTTCAACCACCCTCTTATTTTCTACATCTTTGTAATGTTTTTTTTTTTTAATCCAATCAATCTGGATTAGACCTATGTATCATAATTGTATGGTTTTCTACTCGACAGAGAAATAGATGGGAAATATTTCTCCTGTACTAAACCAAAACTATAAAATGAAAACTAAAATTCAAATTGGACACGTTGATAGCAACACTTTTAAAAACTAGAAGATTCATAAGGAATGAAATCCCCCTGAGGAGTTAATGGATTCTGCTGTCATTTCCTGCAACCATGCCATGGAAGATGTCTACAAGGGAAAAATGAGGAGAACATTCATCCAGAAATCAGATTTATAGTGACCCGCCTCATCTGCTGAGGATTTCTGAGCCTAGATTAATTAATTAAACCCAGGAGATGTTCTTTGAATCCAAAACAAAGATATCATGTTCTTGACATTCAGTTAAAGCATTCTTAGAACATTGGGTTGCTTTTTGGTTGTTCACATGAAATGAAAATCAGAGAACCACCTCTCTTCTACCCTCTTGATACTGTTCCATCCTTGTTCCACATTCCACACATGTGTTGGTTTACAGGAGAAAAAAAACCCCACCATTTCTTTCCTTACTTAGCTTCGGTTTGGACCTACCTGTTATGAATGCCTGTGTTAACTCTGCTGTGGAATTATGGGTGGAGGCTGTGGGCCATCTGACTGCCAGAATATATCTGAGACTCATCAGGAAATTAGGGAAACAACAATAATTGGAGTATCCGTTTGGACTGGTATTCATTCTCTTCCTTTAATCTTGACAGAGTTAGAGGCCTAATTTAAGGGTTTGTTTTTACTCTGTGAGGTGAAGATGCTATATTTGAAAGTCTGTTCTTGGCTATATTTAAGTGGCACAAAAAAGACAGGATTATTCGCTGCAGTTTTTGCAGCTATTCAGAAGGGAATCTATGCAGCGATGCATCTTCAACCCTAGATCTGTTGAAAATCCCAAAAGTTTTCAAAAGGCAACTGGACTTTTTTTTCCTTGAAGACATTTCCCTTCTCATTCACGAAGCTTCTTCAGTTCAGAATGGATGACTGAGCATCTGCATAGAGATCTGTTGAAAATGCACCTCTTTTGCTGTTACTGAGTTCCAGGAAACCTGTTCACTTCTGCCATCATTCAGAGACCACAAAGCATTCTTCAAGGGACATCAATAAATCATATGTATTATTTATTTTCTTTGAGTCATAATTTGAAAGGAATGAAACCTACTCAAAATATCGAGCGTTGAATTGATTCCTGAAAGCATGTTTTGCTGAGTGAAGTTTGAAGCTCACCAAAATGAAGTATTTAAGGCCAAAATATTTAAAATCGATATTAAGAAAGCCTCCGAATGGTGTTTTTCTTGCTCCATTGCAACAAAGGACTCAATAACACAAATTAAAAAAGTAAGAGCATGAATGTGGATTTTGTATTACAATTACCAAGGGCAGTTTGTCATCCGAGATAGCTGATGTTTCGCTGATAATAGTTCGTACTGCAATGACTTTGATTTTTTGGGTGTGCACATTTTCTCTTGGACCTACACCCTGGGCTAATGGTCATTCTTTTGTTAATGCTTAAGTGCACCATTTCCATAAATTTCAACTCTACCCAGGGTTTTTCTGATAGTGAAGTCAGAAGTCACTAACATTCATCAAGGGAAGAGAAAGTACGTGAATGTTATTTGGAAATAACCTCCTGCCTGATGATTTTAGCAATAACAATATCACTTAAACTTATACAGGTAGTCCGTGACTTACAACAGTTCATTTAGCGACTGGTCAAAGTTACAACGGCATTGAAAGACATGACTTGTGACCATTTTTCACATGACCATTGCATCATCCTTGTGGTCCCGTGATCAAAATTCAAACACTTGGCAACTTGAAGATCTCCTGTTCAGGCAGGAGACCTTACACTACTTCAGACAAATGGTTATCCAGTCTCTTCTTAAAAGCTTCCAGTGTTGGAGCATTTACAACTTCCAGAGGCAAGATTGTTCCACCATTGAATTGTTCTCACTGTCAGGAAATTTCTTCTTAGTTCTATTTTGGGTCACTCCTTGATAAGTTGTCATCCATTGCTTCTTGTTCTGCCTTCAAGTGTTTTGGAGAATAGGTTGACCTCCTCTTCTCTGTGACATTATTTCTTTGTGTAATTAAAACAACAGCAGTCATCATCAAAAGTTGCTTTTGACTCTGAGGGCAGAGCCAAAGAAAGAAAGAAAGCTGAAGCTCAGGACAATGAAGGCAAAATGGTTTCTTTAATTAGTAACCTAGAAGTAGTTATTCATAAACCTTTGACAGAAATAGCCACCTCTTTCTGTATTGACTTGCGATTTCTATCAGTGAAAGTCAAAATCGGCACTATTAAAAGATGTTTGTCAGAATGACTGGCTTCATTTAAAAACCAGGAATGTCGCTTTTGCAACCGGATATAAATGATGGCTATTTTTGGAAAGAACTGAAGGGTTGGGAGACCATAATTGGAGGAAAACAAAATGGGATTTCATGGTGATCTAAGAAAGGAAACATTTTCCTTTGTAGTACGCACTCATATCACTAAGAGTATTTTCATATGTAGAATTATCTGTGGCCTTCGGTCACATTTCAATGTCACTGGGTTAAACAGAGAAACAATAGCTTGCTTCTTGAAATAACCCACATTTCATCTTTTTTGAAATGCCAGCTTTTCTCCCTCCTCCCTCTCTTATTTCGCATTCCTCCCTTCTTCGGTTTTTTTTCTCTTCTTGATGTTGTTCTTCGGTGAGCAAACTTGAAAGTACCTCCTAAATGCTAACATTTGACCAAAAGCAAGAGGAGTGGACCAGGCAGGGGAGATGGTTGTGGGAGGGAGGGTATTTTTTTTGCTTAGAAGGCAAAAAAGAGGAGGAAAAAAGGCTCTTGTGAGAAGAACTACATTTTGTTCTTTAATGCCAGTTAATTGCCTTTTGCTCTTTCATAGAGTGACTCGCCCCAAATTCCCTGTTCTTCCTGCTGATACTGTGTTACTGTACATCCTAGAAGACAAAATCCTCATTCCAAGTTAGGGACAGACCCTTTTTTTTAAAAAAAAAAAATGGACAACAGGGGGCTGAAAACCTTGTCAGTGCACCGTTAGTGGTAATGACAAGTTAAATACATTGGAGCATTGATTTCTCTGTAATTTTTAAAGCATGTTTCCTTAATTGTCCTCTGAAGTTTAGAAAACAAACTTTTACAGCTCCTTCTTTCAAAGATAATAAAACTGTGAGCAGTCTTCTTTAACAGTTTGGGATGGATTAATCGCCTAAGGTCTTCATGTTACTGTATACTCTCTGTAGTCTTGCCTGTAGAAGATTATTGTTAGGGCTGATACCTCACTTGCAGTGGCTGCATTGGAACCTCACAAATATCAATTATTAATGTATAAGAAGTTAGAGATTATGAAAAACCTAAATGTTTTCTTCACATCTCTTTAAATTCCCCTCCAGAATTTACCAGCTCAGTGTTAATGCCATACTAACACCTCCAGATGATCCTGTAGGAATATTAGTCACAGTTTCCAGGTTCCTTGGTCCAACTCTGGTCTCATGCATTACAGGATAAAATTACTGATGATGATTATAATGATAAATCAAACTTATATGATGGCTACTTTGAAGTCTACAACAGACCTCAGAGTGACTGATTTTAAGAGTACCATTGAATGAGAAATTGCTGAACTTACACACATCAAAAGGTTTCTCAGAAGGTTTCAATAAATGTGTGTGCTTGTAACACATTATATCTGTGAATTGATGAGGTAATGTGTTTCACATGTAATCTGCATAATTAACCTATCCACTCTTTCCTTCCCTTCCAGCTTACCCCTCACCTCTTCCTAATTAAATCCCACATCAGTCTGGCTGTTTCATTCTTCTGATGAAGTCAGCTACTTCTCACAAAAAAGTATGCCTTTTAATAAAATGTGTAAGTCTGAAAAGGTGCTACCAGACTCTTTCTGATGTTTGAATTGACTTTTGTAACTGATAGTAATTCCTTCTGAGATCTGTGTCCAGCCTACAGTGAAGGCTCAAATATTATTGAAATAAAACTCATCAATCCCATTTAGTCGCACACTATCATGAATACTCCTTACTTCACCCACAGAAGAAGGCTTCAACTACTACAATGTCGATAAAGATGACTGTTTTCATACTGCTTGGCTATTGATTGATCAGTTGTGTTATAGGCAAAAACCAAAGTAGGATTAGCAGACTGGTTAGTGGTGCAGAGTATTCGCCATCCATCCATCCATGCATCCATCAAATTTATATATATTACCACTGTGGGTGGCTATTATATCCAGATTGTTGGAGATATTCACCCAGACGTATGTATATAGATAAGCCATGTATTTCCATCACACATGCCTTGTCCACATGCATCATGAATTCAGCACTTATACTAATGGTTTCCTTTATGGTAGAAAACTGCTTTGGAACAAACTCATCAACTGTTCCAAGTATCAGTAGAAATAATACATTTTTAAAGGGGGACTTGCGTGGTTAGGATACTAGGTTGGAGGTTAGCAAGCTTGTGTTCAAGACCCAAGTGCTTTTGTGGGTTGGGGTGAGCTCTCATCCTTCATTCCAGTTCTTGCTGGGGTCATGAAAGGATCCCCCAACTGGGTGTCCCTCGGGCAACAAAGATGTTACCGACTCGTCCTTTCAACCCAGAAGTACCTCAGTGTTTCTGATATGAGTGTGATGTGATACATTTTTGTCACTTATAACAGGGGTCTCCAACTCCTGGTCCATGGACCAACAGTGGGCCATAGCATGTCAGAAACTGGGCCATGCAAACAAGCAAAGCTCCATCCACAGGATGCAGGCAGCACATGAAACCATGTCCCTTCTGGTCCATAGAAAAACACCTCTCCACGGAACTGGTGCCTGAAAGTTTGGGGGCCACTGACTTATAAGAATCATATTTTGCCTCTAAAACATTATCCCTTTTCTTTTTGTTGGGTGGAATCCAGATATTAACATATTTAGTACAGATTCAGATTCCTGGTCATATATATTGCCCTGGCTGATATCCCAACTAATAAATCAAGATTCTGTTCAAAAAGTTAATAATTGGAAAGAGACACAACACTCAGGTTAATTTATCGACAAATATTGCATTCTGCAATTTCCTGGAAGTTGACAATTTGCAATGAGCTTGTTGGATCTGGATAATTTGATTCTTGAAAGATCAATATGGCATTTATATAAGACTAGAAGGAATCTAGATTCAGCTTCTATTGTTATATTTGGTATTCACAGGTAACGGACACAACAAGGAGAGTTTAGGAAAATATTCTGCTCTTTTGTTTGCAAACATTAAATTCTTATTTGTTATATGGTTTCTCAATAAATAATGATTTGTATTTGGTACAATTAACATTTTTCATGCCTTCTTATTCAATCTGATTGTAATTTACTCCTCCAGGACAAATGCTTACTGATACTTGCTGATACTTACTGTCCTTTTATTTCTTTCTCTATATAATGTTTCTAGCATGTCACACATCCGTGCAACTCACGAGCAATTGTAGTATCTTACTGGAACAGAAAGTGACTTCTTTACTAAAGAGATGCTTTCTGAAAAGACCTTACATACATACCTGATGGAAATAATCTGGTGTTGTCTAGTCAATTTGATCACGATTGCAAAAGGAAAGCTTGATGGAAGTTATATTTCAAACTTTTGATGTTGCTAGTTCACTTATCTAATTTGGAATACAAATATGTGTAAATATATTTCAAGTCCATAAAAGCAGGGGTGGCATTCTACTGGTTTGGACTGGTTTTGGGCAAACCCCTTGCGAAGCGCATTATCACTGAACTTGTTGTTATACCAGTGAAATCTCACCCCTGCATAGAAGTTAAATCTTTTTGGATCTGAAGATCAATCTTCAAATTTTAAAAGCATGAGATTGGAGCTTGCAGAGGTGACCCGACCCGGGGAATATAATATATCATCAAACATTTACTTTACAGGTGAGATGGCTTCCTGAATCCCCTTTTTCCCAGAATTCTTGTTATCACTTTAGTTTGTGTTTTGGGTTTTTTTATGGAAAGGGAGGCACTGCTCCAGAAAATCATCGGCCATCATTTTGTTTTCTAAAGACCAGAGAATGTCAGAGTCATTTCAGGAGCTATCAATCATGTTTGCCAGAATTGTTTTCCTTTGCGGCAGGAGAGTTTCCCATTTGTTTGTCTTTGACAATTAAACTAACTTTTAAAAACTTCAATCTGTTGGTGGGGTTAGAAAATACCATGATGGCTGGTTCCTTGCAAACCCAGGACTAACAAGTTAATAATAGTAAACCAAAGCAGGACACTGATAAAAGTTAACTTCTTTTTAAAAATCTTGTTTAAAAGTCTTCGAGTATGCGTTTCTACTACTGAGATAATGAGACCATACTTAGATATTTTGTCATTATTAGTTACCCTGTTTCCAAATTAAAAAAAAAAAGAATCTATTTGTATTCTGTTGATCATGCAGAGATTCTCCCCCCCCCCCCACATAGTACCAGAAAGTGTAAAATGTAAAAATGGCTGAGATATTAAATTCAAAATAAGAGAAGTGTTGGACCCTCAGGCTACAAAAGTTTCTTTCCTTTGTTGTTTCCTATCTAGAGGTGTTAGCATTTGAAAAAAAAATCTTGGCTGATTGCATTGATGTTGCTTTTGCTGATTCAGTTCCTTCAGCTCTTTTGAAATATGGACATCCATGTATTAAGACCGGTGCTTATTAGAATTTTAATGTTATACCGAGCTCTAAGGTTTGGAATTAGGTTGTGTCTAATGAGGTGCTGTTTTATTTTATTTGTTTCCAATTTTCAAAGTTTTAAAGTGTCAACACCTTTGTTACAAGTAAGTTGACATCAAATGCAGTAGGGATTTGAATAGATCAAGTCAAATTCTTTTCTTATTGGTCAGTGACCCAGATGAAATATACTAAACAAAACCTATGGAGGAGAGCTGCAAAATAGAACCGACACAATAAAACAAGGAATGCCAGATTAAAACGATAAACAACCATGCATGTACTATTTTGCTACCAGCCATATAATGTTCATTTTAATAGAATAGAAATTTAAAATGAAGGTAGCTTGCTAAGTTTTGGAGAATGGGATTGTGACTTTCACTTCTTGTGCCCTGTGCATGTATTTTGAAGTATTTCTGCTCTCTCCCTTTAAACATTTCAAAAGTGGTATTGTTAAAGATACATTTGACAAGAGAAGGGATGGTTGAATGGAAAGAGAAGTCGGAACAGACTTTTGACTTTGCCTAGCATGTTCTAAAATCCATGTTTGTTTGGCTTTTTTCAGAGATCCTCTGTCATTTTTGGAAAAAAAAAGTCCCTCATTCCTGATCAAAGAAATTAAAACAAGAAGGAATTACTTTCTGTTCTCCTTTTCATCAAAGCTAGTTTAGATTTGCCGGAGGATGGTTTCAAAAGATATGTTTGGAAGGAAACCATATTTGGTTTGAGGGTTGAATCCAGATTCTCATCTGAGCTTGTGGGAGAGTGGGTGATGAGCTTGAGGGAGGTATTTCAGGTCGAATTGAAAGCTTCATCTTTTGGTTTGCTAAGTGCTCCGATGTTGGTAGGGATGTGGTGGTTTTGTATGGTTGAATTTGAGTAGCCCACTTTTACATGCATTGGAGTGGCATGCAAGCAATATAATAAATGCACTGATAATGTTACCTTGTTTGGTAATAAAACACCTGCACAAAAAGCTCCAAGCTCCACCAAGCTGCAAGAAAGCCACCAAGCTCAGAGACTACAAAGGACCCCACAATATAATCAGTATTGTAGAAAGATTGGGGCCTGGCTACAGAATTTTCTCGGGAATGGAGGAGGCAGAACAAGACTTGTGTTATTTAACAGTCCCCTGACCTGACATATTTTTTTTCTCCTGGTAGGAGGAAAGCCAAAATATTCTATGGTGGCAGAGATCAGAAAAAGTCTCGTATCCTCTTTTACAATTAACAAATTCGATTAAAAAGCATGCATTTTTGTGATGTTAAATGCTGGGCAAATCAGGAGATTCAGACAGTTCAAATGAGTGCAATGATTTATTTCAAGTTTAAGCTCTCTACAAGAATCTGAGCTACTAATGGTCAAAGCAAATTGGTGGTAGATAGGAATCAAAGGAATTCAAATTGGCCTGGACTTATATTTCTCCTGGACTGGTGATGTGTTTGACCCTTTCCTCGGACTCAGCTTGATCGTCTCCTATCTCTGAGTGGCAATATTAATAAATTTGTGAGTCAGAAAAAACGTTACTGGATTCCTCCTGATTTTGTGTTATATTCCTCCAACTTGATTCTTGTTTCCATATTTACTGCAGGTGGCCTAAAACAGTTAGCTGAATGAACAGTTTCAGTGGACTAGGGAATTTCTGACGTTTCCCGACAAAGGTTAATTGAATTGAAAGATGTTCAGGCAATTTCCTCTTTGCATCCTGGGTAGATAAGAATACTGATTATACCAAATGGGCATTCAACTGTAATTTAGAAAATGACAGCATTTTGGGGCAAAAAAAGAAAAAAGAAAGAAAAGAAAAGAAAAGAAAAGAAAAGAAAAGAAAAGAAAAGAAAAGAAAAGAAAAGAAAAGAAAAGAAAAGAAAGAATAGGTCAGCCTAAACTGCTTGAGATTAAAAACAAATTTTAAATTAGCGTTAGGCTCTTAAAGCAAAGCATTGGTTTGATTGAAAGTGTTATGTCTGGAGCATGGGTGCGAATAATGGAGACGAGCCGGAAGAAACAGTGAACTTCAAACTCTTTATTTACATGGTGTGACAGCTCAAACTCGATGGCTGCTATAGCCTTCCTTATATAGGCAACTTATTAATTATTCAACCAATAGCAATCCGGGAGCGCTAGCTTCGTTAACCAATAAGAATGGCCTGTTAATGGCCAATCAGATTCTCCTGAACGGACCAATCCGATCTTGCCATTAACAGCCAATCAGAAGTGCAGGCCAGAACCCTGCACTTGACTTCAAGCTCAAGATAACTTTATTTAACATTTATTCATTCACAACACCCTTTCCCCCCGGCTTCTGCTTACGGGGCGCGGTTACATAGTCCTTGAGGTAGGACGGTTGTTTTATTAGTCTTTTTAATTTTCGCTGTGCGCCTGGCATTTGGCTGCACTCTGGTTGAGGTAGAGCGTTGTTTGACGAAAGGGGTGCCTCCGGTTCAGAATTCGCGTTTCCGTTGTCACCACTATCTTCGGCAACTCCCTGAGGTGAACTCACTCCCATCCCTGGTTCCTGTTCCCGCGTTTCTGTTCCGCTATTGTTCCCTTTGAAAAATTTTTCCTCTAGTTGAAATTCATCTTCCTCTGTATCTCCCCCCCCCTCAGTTTGGTTATAAGGGAGTTCGGAATTGCCTGACTGCAGCCTCGATCGTAGTTGATCGATATGGCACTTCCAAAGTCTATCGTCAGGGCACTGTACAAGGTATGATCTTGGGCCGGTTACACAGATTACCGTCGTTTCTACCCACAGCGGTTCGCCCGATAAGTTTTTAGCGAATACTAAATCGCCTAC
The DNA here is from genome assembly GCA_033807585.1 of Hydrophis major. Classification (NCBI taxonomy): domain Eukaryota; kingdom Metazoa; phylum Chordata; class Lepidosauria; order Squamata; family Elapidae; genus Hydrophis; species Hydrophis major. Next base: position 15,409,414 of record CM066332.1, on the reverse strand, counting down.
CTGGAAGGTACGGCATCGGCCGCTGGATCCGAGTGGTTTTTCCGGTTCGTAGGCTGGGTGTAACCGGTCGAGGTGAGAGCGGAGCTTCTGTCCCATTAGCAGCTTGGCGGGAGTTTTGTTGGTGACACTGTGAGGTGTGATGTGCTGTAGAAAAAGGATTCAGTTGATTTTCTCGTCGATGTTGTTGTAGTCTATTTTTTGTAGCATTTTCTTGACAAATTGTACCATGCGCTCAGCCCTACCGTTGGCCGCAGGGTGCGCAGGCAAAGTGAGCGCATGTCAGATACCGTGGTCAGCCAGGTACTGCTCAAAGGACAGCGCGGTAAATTGGGGCCCGTTGTTGGATACCAGAACGTCTGGAAATCCGTGGGTTGCAAACAGTCTTTCCAGTCTTTTGATGACCGCTTCAGTGGTCGTGTTCCTCATTCGGTGGATTTCGAGCCAATTCGAGTAGGCGTCTACGGTTAACAAGAAGGTGTGGCCTTTGGTTGGCCCAGCAAAATCTAGATGGATATGGGACCAGGGTCCCCGCGGTGTTTCCCATTCGGTTGGGATTGCCTTTGGTGGAGCATTGCTTACTTCTTGGCATCTCTGGCAAGTTTTGACCCATGATTTGTCTGTCGATGCCTGGCCACCACGTGTAGCTTCGTGCGAGGGCCTTCATGCGCACGATGCCAGGGTGGCCATCGTGCAAGGTTCTTAGTAGTGCCTGTTGGAGTCATTCTGGGATAACGACTTTATCGCCCCAGATGATACAGCCCTTTTGGGAAAACAACTCTGTTTGACGACTTTTGAATAGTGCGAAGTCGTCTGGTACCTGGTCCAATGGCCATTCGCATTCTATCCACGTGAGGACTCGTGCTAAGATGGGGTCGTGTTTTGTTTCTCTCGCGATATCACGGGCAGTTAATGGCGGCATATGAAGTGTCTCAATCTGCAACATTGTCATCGTTGGCGCGGGATCGTTGATGGTCTCTGGAAGCGGTGCACGGCTCAAAACGTCGGCGTGGGGAATAGCTTTACCGGGGCGGTATTGTAGCTGATAATTATAGGCAGCCAAGAATTCTGACCAGCAGGTCATCCTGGGAGATAGTATATAGGGGGTTGGCTTATCCCCAGCGATTATCCCCAGCAAAGGTTTGTGGTCAGTCACTATAGTAAAAGCCTGGCCGTACACGTACTCATGGAATCTTTTAACAGCCGATACAATTGCTAGGGCTTCTTTATCGATCTGGCTATAATTTCTCTCGGTCTTCAAGAGTGTTTTTGAAAAATAAGCAACAGGGGCTTCGCTACCGTTAGGCAATACATGGCTCAAAATGGCGCCCACTCCGAAAGGCAATGCATCACATGTGATATTTAACGGTAAGGTTTCATTGTACTGCATTAGTACCGCATCAGAAGTCAGTAGCTTTTTTACATTACGGAATGCCTGCTCTTCTCTATGACCCCATACCCAATTTGCTTTTTTGTCCAGTAGGCGATGTAAAGGTTCAGCAACAGTCGCCTTGTGCGGCAAGAATACGTTATAGAAATTGATGAGGCCTAGAAACGCCTGGAGGTTGGTCTTATTCCTGGGTCTGGGAGCGTTTTTTATTGCTCTCAATTTGCTATCGGTAGGGTGAATACCCTGACTGTCAATTAAGTACCCTAAGAATTTAACACGATCTGTACACAGCTTGCACTTATTTTTCTTCACCTTAAGGCCTGCTTCTTGGAATTTTTGGAGAACCAGTCTTAAATGATCCCGTAAAATTTTTGGAGTGGGGGCAGCAATTAGCACATCATCAAAGTAGGGGACAACGCCTTTGATCCCTTGCAAGAGTCTCTCCATTAGGCTCTGAAAGATCCCAGGGGCTACACTGACTCCGAATTGGAGACGCATACATTTAAAGGCACCTCGGTGCATCACGATTGCCTGTTCCTGTGCCGTTTTTTCATCAACCGGCAGTTGCTGATAAGCCTGAGCTAAGTCTAGTTTAGCGAAGACTTTTCCGCCCTCCCAGGGAATGGAGCAGGTGTTGTACCACCAGCACCGGATATGGATTTTATTGCAAGGCGTGGTTTAGGGTAGCTTGGTAGTCCCCACAAATTCTAATTGAGCCGTCCAGCTTAATTGGTGTCACGATCGGGGTTACCCAGGGAAAGTGATCGGTTGGCTTTAACACTCCCTGGGCTATCAACTTATCAAGGTGTTCGTCGATTTTCAGCTTTAGTGCGAACGGAACTCGACGAGGCTTAAGGCGGATGGGAACTATTTTTGGATTAAGGTTAAAGGATATCGGGGTCCCCTTGTACTCGCCTAGCTTTTCCGCGAAGTCGTCCTTGAATTCAAGGACGAGGTCCTCCTCCCAGTCACTGCCGCCAATTCGGTTAATGCCTGCCACTTCAATGCCGAGTGGTGCGAACCATTGCAGGCCTAACAGGCTAGGCGGGTCCTTGTCGATCACCGTCAGGGGTAAGTACGCTATGCGGTTCTTGAACGAAACCCGGACTCGACTGGATCCTACGACTGGAATCCGGTTCCCCTGGTAATCTTTTAGCACAAGCCTTTGGAATTGAAGGTCTTGGCGCCGGATAGTAGGGATAAGTTGCTTGAGGGTCTTCCAGGAGACCATTGAAAGAGACGATTCCGAGTCGACTTCCATTTGGCAAGGCTGATTTTCGATGTCCACTTTAACTCGAATTTTCTTGGCATCCAATGAAGAGGCGTGGCTGATAGTGATTGTTTGGTAAGTCTCTTCTCGCCTCATTAGGCGATTCACGGGTCGGTTTCTGTAGGAGTGGTTTGCTGGTTCTCGCCTTACAGGACGGTTTCCTGTTGATTGGCGAAAATTGGCCCCTTCGAGGTCTGGCTGGGTCCTAGGAGACTTCTGCAGACCCGTCCGATATGGCCTCGTTTCCCGCACTCGTGGCAGAGCGCGTTGCGGAATTTGCAATCGGAGCGGTAATGGTTGGCCCCGCAGCCAGCGCATGGTTGCTGGGACTTCAGATAATGGTCCCAATTGGACCGCAGTCGATGGACCTCTTCTTCGTCGCTGTCTGACGACGAAGAGAGGTCCTCATGGTGGGCCATCGAAAGCTGTCCTTCAGACTTAGGTGAAAGTTCACTGGCTGGTTGGTGTGTCGGAGAGCGATTTCGGCGTAGTTGGGCAGTCGACTTCTTGGTCGCTTCTGCTGCTGTAGCCTCAGCGATGGCATCGGCAAGGCTAATGTCGCCCTTAGCCATTATTTTGCTCTGCACGTTTAGAGCATCTAATCCTAGAACTACTCAGTCTCTCAAAGCCTCTTCTAGGTTGGCGAAATCGCAGAGGCCTCCCAAGTTTCGGAGGTCCGCAACGAAATCGGCAACACTTTCTCCTTTCCACTGGTTTCTTTGGTAGAACTCGTGCCGTCTTACGAGCGTTGGAACAGTCGGTGCATAGTGGACCCTTAGTAGCGGTTCGTGGACATTCCAGTCCATGGCCTTCACTTCATCCGGTTTTGCTAGCGCCTTGGCCATCTTGAATATGGTTGGCCCGCAATGCATCAGGAATACCTCCCGTTTCTTCCTGGTTGTGGCATCCTTCAGATTATTCGTTTCTAAGAACATTTGGAAACGGTCCATGTGGGACTCCCAGTCCTCTTGTGCTGGGTCGAACGGAGCAGGTGGTACTACGCCGCCGGACATGGTTCCACCGTTGTGCGTTTCAGCCACGTGCTCGGTTGTCTTCTTCATTGTTTAGTCAGTTCTGACGTCTCCACATCCCACCTTCATCGCCAGTGTTATGTCTGGGGCATGGGTGTGAATAATGGAGACGAGCCAGTAGAAACAGTGAACTTCAAACTCTTTATTTACATGGTGTGACAGCTCAAACTCGATGGCTGCTATAGCCTTCCCTATATAGGCAACTTATTAATTATTCAACCAATAGCAATCTGGGAGCACTAGCTCCGTTAGCCAATAAGAATGGCCTGTTAATGGACAATCAGATTCTCCTGAACGGACCAATCCGATCTTGCCATTAACAGCCAATCAGAAGTGCAGGGCCAGAACCCTGCACTTGACTTCAAGCTCAAGATAACTTTATTTAACATTTATTCATTCACAACAGAAAGTAATCTGTGCCAGAGACTGTGAGGAATAGATTGAAGAAATGTAATTGATTGCAAAAAGCTGGAGTGGCCAGCATTTATTTCTTCTGGTGCTTAGAACTTCTTGTCATGGTGCAGTGAAAAATGATTCGGGAATTAACTTGAGCTTGTTCAAATATGGAGATCCGAATTCCGTTCAGCTCTTTATTTCATGCTTACTTGTATTACGTCAATTGAGATCAGTGGTGGGATTCAGCCGGTATGTATCGGTTTGGGCGATACTGTACTGGTATTTGTACTGGTATTTCCAGTGATCAGTTGGCCCCACCCACCTGCCCCTGCCCTAGTCTATCCTTTATTTCCTTCTTTTAAAGCCCAGCTGATTAGTGTGGCACAGTGGATTGCCACGCCTCAGTTGTTTCACTCACCAGGGCTGCAGCAGAAGGTAAGTTTTAGCTGAAAATGGCTGTTTTTAAATGTTGTGCATGCTCACTGAACTGGTTGTTACATCAGTTGAATTCCACCACTGTTTGAGAACCTGTTGGGAACTGAGGACAACAGCAACAGAGTTCAGTGCCACCAAAGATTAGGGTAGAAACATGGAAGAGACTATGGATGTCATCAAGAGTACCAAAAGATAGTTTTCATATAGTTATGGAAAGGAGCGAATATCCCTTCAGAGGATCTAGTCATACAAAAAATACTGGAATGCGCTGAAATGGGTATGCTCACATTGGAAATGCAAGACAAAGAGGATTCTGATTACTACACAATATGGGATAAATGGTGTGAGTGGTTAAAAAATAGATATAAAGGAGGAAGAAGAGATTGTTATAAATAAAACAGGAAACCTTAAGAGATTATCAATGTAGATGTGTATATTATAAGGTATATAAGATATATGTATTTGTCGATGCCAAAACGCTGTAATGAATATAAACAAAATTTGTATTTTTTGAAAACTGCAATAAAAACAATTTTTAAAAAAAGTACCAAAAAAGTACCACCCAACTCAATCAATCAACCAATCAATGGCAAATTTTTGATAGATGGGTTCCATTATTTTCTTTCAATGTAGTTTTTAATTGCAGAGACTTTTAACAAGATAAAACAACATAAAGAGTATAAATAAAGAAAATAAGGAAGAACAGTGAACATTTGAGAAAGGAAATAGAAAAAGAAAAAAAAAGATTACGAAGAAACATTTTCTTTTTTGACAACTGTTATATAATAGCAATAGCATTTAGATTTATATACTGCTTTACAGGACTTTATAGCCCTCTCTAAGCGGTTTACAGAGTCAGCCTAATGCCCCCAACAATTTGGGTCCTCATTTTACCCACCTCGAAAGGATGGAAGGCTGAGTCAACCTTGAGCCTGGTGTGATTTGAACTGCCAAATTGCAGTCAACTGGCAGTCAGCAGAAGTAGCCTGCAGTACTACATTCTAAACACTGTGCCACTGTGGCTCATTTTTACATGCATTGGAACGGCATGCAGATAATATAATGAAGGCACTGAAAATGTTAGCTAGTCTGGTCATGAAACGTCTGCAAGAAAACCACCAAGCTCTACCAAGCTTCAATAAAACCACCAGGTGATATAATCATTTCCTTCTTTCTATAGGCTACCCTTTTCTAATCTTCAAATGCATAAATCACAAGTTCATTGTTCTCTTCCTCCCCCACCAAAAGTCCATAAGGGGTTTCGTCACTAATGAATGTAGTTGTTTATCTTTCTCTAATCAAACAAGTTAATTTCGCTGCCTCTGCTAGTTCTGTCACCTTCACTAACCATTGCCCCCAATTTTCTACAATGCTTCTGGGAATTTCAGAATCTTTGCCATTTTTTGTGCATATAATAGTTGCACAGCAGTAATCGTGTGTAAGAATAATCTTCTGCAACTCTTTTCTAATTGTCTGTCTGTTAATCCCAGCCCCACCCCCACCCCCCCAAAAAATAAAAAAAATATTCCTGTTTCAGTGGAATTCTGATCCTCAAATTTCTGGCTTTTTTTATAACTCCATCAAGCATGATAAAATGATCCTTCCCACATTCCTAACATAACTTTGGTGTCCCTTTATACATTCTGGGCAAGTTTTCTGGAGTCATGTATCACGGTACTTCATTCTATAAATATATATATATATATATATATATATTAAGTTATAACACAATGTAAATTTCAACCCTTTTAACCACATTGTCAGCTTTGGAAGCCATACTGAGATTTGATGCTTCCATGCTGCCACAGACTTGAGAAAGGGGTGGGTTCAATTGAGTAGCTAAGTAGACAAAATACATTTTTTCCCACTCTTCCATCAATATAATATGTCCACAATTTATCATGTAGTTTTTCACTTGTTGTTCTTCCATTTCAAATTTCGGTCAAAGTTTATACATTTCAACAATTACATGTTCATCATTTGTTCACCTTCAAATTCTGTCTTCTGTTTTTTAATTTTGAATGTCTTATTATCCACTTTACGTGTTCTCTTAACTGTGCATGCAAAACCCATTGTTTTTTTGATATCATCTTATATTCTCCATGTTCCTGTTCTAACAACAATAAATTAAACACTCTCAATTGCTTTCCCCCCCCCAACTTTATTTTAGAACGTGATGCAAGAGAGGTGTGGTGGCTTAGTGGTGAAGACACTAATCACCCACTCAGAAGGTTGAGAGGTCAATACTAGGTAATGGCAGATGTTTCTCTTCTAGGGAACAAACAGAAAATATCTGCTGTGAACTCCACATAGGTGTCAGGAAGGGCATCTGGCCAGTAAACACTCATCTCTATCCAATTGCCCTGATTCTATCCCAAATTAAGGATTTACAATCATAAAAAGGGATTTTTATTTTATTTTATAACACAGTGTTTTCTTTACCCACTTCTATAGCTTATCAGGATAATTTTGAGTTTTATCTATTACTCTAAGGAATTACAGTAGCTTTTCCACTCAATTTTGGGACCTCTGCAGGCAGCCTTCTTACTTTTTCCTATAGATTATTAATAAAAATACTGAAGGACAGAGGCCTCAGGACTAAACTTTGTGGTACATTACTTAATACTTTAACAAGTTTAATAAATATTTGACGAAAAGAAGTTCTTGAATAGTTTTTTTGGACCCAATCTTGCACCCATTAATTCCATCTGTTCCATATTTAATGAGTTTGCTAATCAAAACACCATAGAGTGTTTTCTCAAATGCTTTGTGAAAATCAAGATAGGTTACATAGACAGCATTATCATTAGTTCTTCTGTCAAAAAATGTTAGAATGGAATAGCAAAGCTTGTTAGTTTGGACTAATCTCCACATGTTTTCAAGGTTTTTGGATCAATCTCTGTAGCATCTATCCCAGGATTTACCAGTTGCCAACTTCAGACAGATAGGTAAGATGATCCCTGGTTGTCTTGTTCTACCTTTTTGAAGATAGGGACAACTTTGCACTTCTTCAGTCATCCTTCATTTCTCCAGGATTTGTAAAAAGTTCTGTCAGACAAGTCCATCAAAAAGTTCTTTCATGATCCTTGGATATTTGAATTTATTCAGACTAAATATATACTCATTGACTATTTTGCTGCCAACTTGCATCCTCAATTGCCCCCGGTAGAACATATGTTCTCTTTTCAGAGAAGATTAAGCCAAAATACAAGTTGCTTAGTTCTGCCTTTCCTTTGTTGCCTGTTATAGCACCAGGTGGGCTTCATTAAGAAAGTTGTATACAGATTCTTTTCTTTTGATTTTGAATCTCTCTGACAAAGCACCTTTTGTTCTTATCATCTATAGCCAACTTAGTTTCATTATGAACTTTATTTTCCCTCATAATGACCGATCCAGCAAAAGGGATAGACAGCCCAGTTCATACCAATTACTTTCTTGCTAACACCTTTTAATTTGCTAACTGGTTGGGGTAGCTGATGCAGTCCAACAGTACAGGTAATCCTCAACTTATGACTGAGCCCATAATGTATGTTGCTAAGTGAGAAGTTTCTTAAGTGAGTTTTGCCCCATGTTACAACTTTGCTTGCCACGTTCGTTAAGTGAATCACTGCAGCTGTTAAATTAATAACACCATTGTTAAGTGAAATTTGGCTTCCCCATTGATTCCACACAATAGCAATAGCACTTAGACTTATATACCACTTTACAGTGCTTTAGTTTAGTTTAGTTTATTGTCATTGCACCTCGTACAATGAAATCAAACACCATCCTCAGTGCACATCATGACCATGAAAATAAACACAAACACACATCCTTCACCTTCACACATTGAACCAACCCCCCCACCCGCCCTCCAACACCTCACTAATGCTGCACTATACAGCAGAATTCAAAAGAGCTACTGCCCTGGGATAGAAGCTGTTTTTCAGCCTATTTGTCCTTGTTTTTGTTATCCTGTTCCATCTGCCAGATGGTAATAATTAAAAAAAAAAAAGGTTTCCCAGGATGAGATAGATGTTTGAGAACATTTTGAACTTTCTTAAGGCAACAGGAGCTATAAAGCTCTTCCAAAGAGGAGAGAGGGCAACCAATGATCTTCTGGGCAATGATGTTAACCCTTTGGAGTGCTGTCCTATTTGCCCCAGTGTAATTGGCAAACCATACACAGGTACAGTAAGTTAAGATACTCTCTATGGTACAGCAGTAGAAGGTCACCAGCAGTTTTTCATTCAGTTGTTGTTTTCTGAGAAATCTCAGGTAGTATAATCTCTGCTGGGCCCTTTTGACCAGTGCTTCAATGTGAGCACTCTATATTGTAAACAAATTTACAGCCCTCTCTAAGCAGTTTACAGAGTCCGGCCTGTGATGACACAGGCATGGTACAAAAGCAACAAAGTCACAAAAGTAGGTAAAGTCCCTTTAATACCTCCAACTTGGCCCCCAATGTCCAGTTGGCTGGAGAAAAAACTCTCCTGAGAACGGTTTTTAAAGGGAAGAAATTCAGTCCGAATCCATTGCCAAAAAGGCATTAAGAGTTGTAAATCTAATCTTATGAAGTTTCTCCTCTGGACATATTGAATTGCTAACTAGGGCATACAAAACCTTTGCTAGACCAATACTCAAATACAACTCATCTGTCTGGAAACTGCACTGTATATCGGACATTAATACAATTGAGTGGGTCTAGAAGTATTTTACAAGAAGAGTACTACACTCCTCTGCTCGCAACAGAATACCATATATCACCAGACTTGAAATTTTGGGCTTGGACAACCTTGAACTACACTACCTAAGGTTGGACTTAAGCGTAGTACACAAAATTATCAGCTACAATGTCCTACCAGTCAATGACTTCTTCAGCTTCAACCGCAACAATATAAGACCACACAACAGATACAAATTCAATGTAAACTGCTCCAAACTTGATTGCAGAAAGTACGACTTCAGCAACAGTGTGATCAATGCCTGGAATGCACTACCTGACTCTGTTGTTACATCCTCTAATCCCCCACTCCTTTAACCTCAAACTAACCACTATTGACCTCACCCCATTCCTAAAAGACCTGTAAGGGGCATGCATAAGTGCATCATCGTGCCTCCTGTCCCTGTCCTATTGTCCTCATTTAATCATACCTATTTTCTGTATTCTTCCTCATGTTTATATTTATACCTATTATTTTATAAGCGATTGACAAATCAAATAAATAAATCAAAATAAATAACATGATTTTGGAAAATTCAAACAAATGGTTGTCCAATCCTTTTCTCTTCTCTTCTCTTCTCTTCTCTTCTCTTCTCTTCTCTTCTCTTCTCTTCTCTTCTCTTCTCTTCTCTTCTCTTCTCTCAGGAAAACTATTAAAGTCAAATTACATTATTATTTTAAAGAAAGAAGTTACCTTTGATGTTTTGCTATGCTCACTTCTACCTAACAAGACCAAAACTTATTTCAAGAATTGTGCTGGTTTGAAAAGAATACATTTTCTGTAACCTTTTAATGCAATTCCAACTCTTCTTTCTTTGAGGGTGGGTCATTTACATGCTGCAGTACTCAGAAAGCAGAAAAAATGTGTTTTGAGTTATTTGTGAAAAGAGATTGGGCATTTGCATAAAGCAATATGTATTAACATTCAGGTGCCACAATTCTGGAAATCTGTCAGAAAAAAGCAGAACTGAATGTCTGTGAGAGCTAAGTTAAGAGGGCATCAACTTGGCTTGAGACTTCAGAGAAAGATTGCTGAATCTATTTATAGTCATAACTATTTAGAAGGAAAAGTACATGTTATTTGTGTAGCATTTTCATTGGTTTCCCCCAAAGATATATACTAGATGATAATAAAGTAATAAAAGATTGTTTTCACAGCTGTTTGTCTTTGATTACAGAGTTCTTTGAAGTATGGCAGCAAGACAGACTTTGAACCTGGAGAGAGATCAAATAATGAATTGTTCTGCTTTGTGGAGCTTAAGAAGGGGTTTTATTGTTAAAACATACAGTGAAACATATTTTTTTTTCTAAGAGTTAAATAATGGTTGAAAGTACTATGAGATCATTACAGATGGACTAGATTAAAAGGCTGGAGGCCAAACTTTACCAACATCTGAAAAAAAAAAAAAGAATATAAAGTTTTGAGTTGCTAAATATTTTTGTTTACTCTTGATTCAAGGAGCTGGTACTTTACATGTTTTGCAAGAATTTTTATTTTATTCTAATTCCCTTGAAGTTTTTAAAGGGCCTCTAATTCCATTGTAGTTGTAAATGTTAAAGCAGAAGTAGACACTCTGTTGTCATCCAAATGTTTTGAAGGCAACCCTCAACAACCAGGTTCAAAGTGGTGAGGAATGTCCTGCATTGTAAAAATCCATGTTTTCATCAAAGCAGGAAAACAAATACAGTATTTCATTTCCTCCTCTCTCGGGTACCATTGTTTCAGCGTGGTCAAGATTCTACAAAGCCAAGGAATTAATCTCAAGGTGATTAAATTAGTGGTATGCAACCACAGAGAAGTTTTTCTTGAGGTTCCCGTTTTGTTAATTCCCCTCCAGTATAGTCATTCATAATCTTAATACAGAAAATATGCAGAGCATATTTTGTTTTGTGTTGGTTCTTTGGGGAGGGTTGTAGTTAGATTTTTGTAACTTTAATAATACAGAGTAAAGCATTATATTTGCTAGGCCAAAATGAAAAGTAGTTTACGGGCTGTTGTTCTGATGCCTAGTACTAAGTAGCTTTTCAAATTTGTATTTCATGATAGCTTCTTTAGTGTTCTTTTAGGCTGAAAAGGAAGATTTTTTTTTTTAAAGGGAATACTTTCAAGTTTATGACTATACAGTTTAAGGAGATGCAGAAACCTCACCCTGCTTGTATGTGTTGGCATCCCTACCTCCCTTATTCTAGACATAATAGGTACGCTATAACTATTGTATTATTTAAAACAAACTTTTTCAGATAAACGTTTCAAGCAATGGTTTCGAGAGCAGCGTTCGGAAAGACAAAGGAATATTGTAATTTTGGAGGGATTTTTTTTTTATGATGAAGGTGTGTTTCAAGAGATGTCACTTTGATATTTTTACATTATGTCCTACATTTGTCAGCTAAAACCAGGATATTGCCTCAATGAGAAAAAAGCATGTTCTGCAGTTGTCAAAAGGCAGTAAGTAATGATTAAAATAGCAGTGTGAAATGCTAGGAGATTAAAGTGATGCTAATGATAAGTGAGAGAAGAAAAGGGCAAGCTATATTTTAATCCTCGAGAGAATGGTTAATGACTTCTATTGCCTGAGATTAAACTAAACCTGTCTCATCAGCTTTTTCTGCCTGGTGGAAAAAAAAAAGCTCTCTGCACTTTAATTTATTAAAGTCTTTTAAGGAAGCACATTGATCCACAGAGGTTAAACTTTAAAAAACTGTGCAAAACAGACACACAAAAATGCTTGAACAAAAAAATAAAAAATAAAAAATAAATGTTTCTTTGTGGCTTTTCACCAGAAGCAGAGATTTTGTAAAGACTTCATTCTCCATGGCTTGGAGCATTTAATTAAGGGACATTAATTACTTAAAGAGTCTGGCTCTCTTTAAAGAGGACTTGAGTATTACATTTTTTTCCCCTTTTCCTGTCGAGTAACTAGCAAGTGCGCCAATGTGAAGAAAAAAATCAGGAGACAATCATGTCAAGATTTTGTTGCTATTGGCTGTTGGTTCTCTTCCACATTTGTTGTCTTACAAATCTGTCGTTCTTTTCAAAGGCATAATGAATTCAATACGCTTTAATCAATTACAAATTTAGCAGATCCAACTCTTCTGTGTTGTCTTTTTTTAAGGGTATATGTGTGTATGCATGCTTGCATTTGTGTGTGTATTATCATACACTTTCCATTAAAAGTAATCCCAAAACAGGATATACTTGTTTGAAGGCACTGCACATAACCTAGGTTCTAAGCTGCAGAAATGAATTGTAGTAGGTGTGGATCTGTGGATGGAGGCCCCATTGAGAATGTAGGGAAAGTTTCCATCAGCTGAATATCAATGGAGATTCTCGCTCATCCACGTCATGGTTGTTCCCAAAACTGTTTTTTCAAGAGGCAGCTGGACTTTGTTTTTCCTTGAAGACATTTCGCTTCTCCTCCAAGAAGCATCTTCAGTTCTGACTGAATGGTGGAAGAATCCTTCCATCTTTCAATCCTCTACCGTCCACTCAGAACCGAAGAAGCTTCTTGGGTGAGAAGCGAAACCTCTTCAAGGCAAAACAAAACAAGTCTATTTCAGGATTTCCACTGTCTGGTTTCTGGTCAGGATGTGGATCCCCCAATTCTTCACAGAACTGTAGATAAGTCCTCAACTTACAACAATTCCTTGAGTGACCATTCAAAGTTACAACAGTACTGAAAAAAGTGACTTGTGACCATTTTTTTACACTTACCGACTGTTGCAGCATCCTCATGATCATGTGATAAAAATTGAGACGCTTGGCCACTGGCATGTACTTATGACAGTTGCAGTCTTCTGTGATAATCTTTTAGTGACCTTCGGATGAGCAAAGTCAATGGAGGAGCCCAATTCACTTAACAATTGTATTACTAACTGAACAGCTGCAGTGATTCACTTAACAACCATGGCAAAAAAAGGTCATAAAATGGGGCAAAACTCAACCTACCAAGTGTCTTGCTTCGCAATGGAGATTTGGGGGCTGAATTCTGGTTGTAAATCGAGGATTACCTGCAGTGATAGAAGAAGGGATGACATTTATGTTGCTCATCCTAACGTGTTTTTATTCCTCCCTGAGGTAAAAACAACATCCGACAAGAAGGCAGAAAGAATCCATAGATTTGGGAAGTGGCATCGTCATCTTAAATTGTTCAGAGGTTTTGCACCTTGGAGCTGCAACCAACTGCAAACCAATTCTCCCTTTTCCTTTATATTTTTTTCCCTAATTTCATGGGCCTTTAGGAAAATTCTTTTTGAAGCTTCTCTACCCTTCGTTTGCAAGTCTAAATAACACCTTTGCCATATCTGGTTCTTGCAGTTGTTGTTTTAATCCAGGTTATTCTGTTTAAAGTTGTGTTTTTTTTTTAAAGAATAATTTGTGTGAGTTTAAACTTGATTCATTCTTTGATGTTAATGAAACACCAATTTATTGGAAGGCCCTGAAGCCCTAATGAGCAGTTTCTTTAAAAAGCACATTTAATCAAGGTTTATTTTTAACTTGTTTAAACAGATCTAATAGTTTGTGCTGATTTCATTTCACTATAATAATTACTAGCAATCCTATTAGTCAGTTGGGGAACAGAGAAGTTTACACAAATTTTCTTCTAATGAGCAAAGTGGAAGAACAAAGTCGCTCACACAAAAAGGGGTAAACTTAAGTGGAGTTTCAAAGCCCCAGGGCTTTGGCTGTTAAGGGATTATTGTTATTATTATTTTTATTACTATTATCGGGATGCCGGCACAAATGTATACAGTCTTTGTGCCATTTTGCTCTTTGCTGGAGGTGAATAAATCGTAATACTTTTCATAAAACAAAACTAATCCAGGTTAAATGTGTTGGTTAAAAAAAAAAGTATAAGTAGTTCTCAACTTATGATCATTCATTTAAGGCCTGAAGTTAGGACAGTGCTGAAAAAAAAAAAAAGACTTATGACCGGTCCTCCCACTTATGACCATTATAGCATCCCCATGGTTATGTGATCCAAATTCAAATATTTGGCAACTGGCATGTATTTATGACAATTGCAGCAGCTTGATTGTAATTTGCAGCCTTGCCATTTGCTTCTGCCAAGCAAAGTCAAAAGGGTTGGGGATTTGATTCACTTAATGACCCTGGCAAAAAAAAAAAGGCCAGAATATTGGGTGTATCTCTCTTAATGACTGCATCACTTAGCAATGGATATTCTGGTCCCTATTGTCATAATTCAAGGACTGCCTCTATCTCTTAGGTCCAAATCAGATTCTTGCTATGATTTTTGAAACATTTCTACTAAACCCTTGTGGTTCAATATGTATTGACATACAGGGAATAGATTATACTATATTATTGTATATAATTATTTATTTGTGTTAATTCAGGATTAGAAATTCAAAGAGCTTACCATGTCTTAAAAGTAACCAATTTGAGAGAAAGGAATATAGAATGAAAAGAACAGGGAAGAAAGAAAATATGGTTAAATGGGAGACAGGTCCCATCTGAAGATTTGCAGTCAAATCAGGTAGAAGAGATTATGGCATGGGCTGATAAAGGATTTTTCTCAGTTCGGTACAATGCCTAGTCACAGCTTCCAGATCTTTAGCTGTCACTGGCCTTCATATGAATCAAGCTAGTCTAGTGAAGAGAAGGACCAGGGGAGACAGGATAGCAGTCTTCCAATATTTGAGGGGCTGCTACAGAGAGGAGGAAGGGGTCAAGCTATTTCCTAAAGCACCTATAGGCCAGACAAGGAATAATGGATGGAAACTGAACAAGGAGAGATTCAACCTGGAAATAAGGAGAAACTTTCTGACAGTGAGAACAATCAACCAGTGGAACAGCTTGCCTTTGGAAGTTGTGGAAGAGCCATCAGTTGAGACTTTCAAGAAGAGATTGGACTATTCTATACTATTCTATTCTATTCTTCCAAGATCCTGGAAAGTCATCATGTAGTATAGGTGCAGATCCAAGCAATGTGAATTTTTTTGCAAGAATGTTTTGCAGAAATACTTCCAATCTCTTTGCAATCTTAGGTTTCCACCCAGGGTGAGATTTTGTGGCTTTCTGTGATAATTAACAGGAGTTTTCTATTTTTTTAAAAGAGACTTTCAAGTGCTTTAGTCGGTATTACAATGGCTTATGAGACGTAGGCTTCAGGGCCCCCGAATGGCTAAATCTGCTGTCTTCCCAGCTCTCTTGAAAACCAGTTTGCCACTTACCCGTGAGATTTGAGTAGGAAGTTTGCAAAGGTATTGAGACGAAAGAAGAAGAATGCACCCAATTCCACCACAGATACAGCAGAATCCCCAATGGAAGAGAAAATAGCAAATGGAAAGAATTTGCAAGGCAGCTGGATGCCATGCATCAAAATCATATTAGTTTTGATTTCAAACAGAGGAGATCTATGTGGGCCAAGGGCAAAATGTCTCAATGCCTCAACATCGGTCTCATTCCATGTAGCTCCCCTCTCTGTCCTCATTGATTTGACACCATACAACCAATTTCCAGTATAGACTGCTGAACAAGAGCATGGATATGACAGTGTGCATGTTTCTGTGTAAGCATCTTCCCTTTATCAGTACAGTACTGGTAGCCCTCAACTTGCAACAGTTTATTTAGCAACTGTTGGAAGTTACAACAGCATGGGAAAAAATGATTTATGACCAGTGGTGAAATGCTACCAGTTTGGCTTGCTTCAGCTGAACCAGTAGCAATTGCTACTGGTTCAGCTGAACTGGTATGTTGCAGTTCACCGGCAGCCTGCAGAGACGGCAGCTGAGTTGGTCAAGGGGAAGGAACATGGGCCAGTCTGGGAGTTTGGGGAGGACTCAGAAGAGGGTCCTGTATCCAATCCAGGGCTATCTGGGAGTTATGTGCTGACTCCAGAGCCTCCAGAATCTGACAGCAGTGAGGCAGAGGAACTAGGGGAGCCTATTCCCAGTGTGCACATGTACAGAGCTGCCAGAAGGCAAGAACCATTACAACTTGGGAGTAAGGCTTGGATGTAATTGGCCCTCCCATAAGACATAAAGGAGAAGCAAAGGGACCGAAACCTTTGCAGGAAGCAATTTCGTTCACTCTGTTCAGATTAAAACCTTGAAGCTCTGTATGGATTTTGTAATTCAGTTGGTTTTTTATAGTTCATTCGGCACTTTAGTTATTGGCAGCAATTCAAAGGAGAGAAAGGTGGGTGCTTATCTCGAGAGACTGTTTGGGACTCATTACGGGCTGGGAATGCACATAATTCCCAGCATTGAAATAAAAAGAGAGTTGTTTGGACTAAGCGTGTGATTAATTATGATCTCAGGAAGCCTTGGTCAGAACACAGTAGTAAAAAAATAGCTCTGTAGATCAGCTGAGAGGAGAAAAAAGAGAAAAGTGCAGGATTGGCCCTGCCACCTTCCCCTGCGCTTTTCTGTTCTTTAACCTCTCAGATGATTGATGCGTCGGAGCCTCAGCTGGTGTTTGGGAAGCTGTGCGCATGCATGTTAGGTGCACATGCACATGTGAAATGAGCAATCACCAAACCGGTAGAATCCCACCACAGCTTATGACCATTTTTCACACTTACAACCATTGCAGCCTCTCTATGCTTACGTGATCAAAATTCAGATGCTTTGAAAGTGGTTCATATTTATGATGTTTTCAGTTCCTGTTCCCAGGGTCACAGGGTCAACATTTGTGACCTTCTGACAAGCCAAGTCAACAGGGGAGGAGGAGCCAGATTCACTTAACTACCGCATTCCTAACTTAACCACTGCAGCATTTTGCTCAACAATGTTGGCATGAAAGGATGAAAAATGGGCCCAAGTTCACAAATGTCTCACTTAGCAACAGAAAGTTCTGGCTCAACTGAAGTTGTAAGTTGAGGACTACCTAGGCACTTGCGTGGATGCTTTTACATGTATCTATGGCATCGTATGGCTTTTGCCTTTGAAAAGATATGTCTTCATGCAATACACCTGGCTTTGTAAATCTAAGTTTGAAAACTATGCTTGTTAGGATCTGAACATGGTTACCTAGCCGTGTTTTGAAAATTACCTCTTGCCAAGGAAAACATCAAAGTAAGTTGGAACTCATCTGTTCGCTGACAAACATTTGCTCTAATGAATAATGTCATCTGGTTAAAGTCTCTTTCTGTCATAGCGGAACAAATTCATATTATTTGTATTTAATGCTGATCTGCTCCGCTCTCTGAATACCAAAATGCTCTGTATTTACTTATGTGAAGCAACCTGTGGTCCTTTTATGCACCAGGTCGTCACAGAAACTAATTAACTTTCATTTCTGTGTCAGAGTAAAGTACTGCAATACAGATGTAAATTGTAATGTGATAATTATTTGGATGGAAGAGAGGGAGCATCAAAATCTTAAAATCCTGTGGAAATGGAAAAAAAAATGCAAAATAGTATGCCGTATGATGTGACTTCTGAGCTAATAAAATGGTAATAAGGTAACAGTGACAACAAGAAAAATATTGTAAATATGTACATAAATAAGACATTTGACTGTTAGGATTATTTGTACCAAAGAAGCAAATATGTTTATACATATTTGAAAAAATTGAAACTTTTTTGAAGTATCAAGCTGGTGTATTGGTTTAAATTAAAGTAGCTTTACTCTAGATATGTTATGGATTACTAAATAGAATTGAGATATGGTGAATGGCATATTGGCTATGATCCAAATAAAAGAGGGTAGGTTTCTTTCTTTCTTTCTTTCTTTCTTTCTTTCTTTCTTTCTTTCTTTCTTTCTTTCTTTCTTTCTTTCTTTCTTTCTTTCTTTCCTTCCTTCCTTCCTTCCTTCCTTCCTTCCTTCCTTCCTTCCTTCCTTCCTTCCTTCCTTCCTTCCTTTCTTCTCTTTGTAAAACCACTCATTTCCTTGGAAAAAAAATCTTCTGGCAACATTTCAGAACAAATTTTTGAAAAAAAAAATGTTGTAATTGTTACTACCGGTATATGCTAATTGTCATTTTACTGTTACCTAAATCAGGAAGGTTGACTAAACCTCATTTTTGGAGGGAGGGCTAGGGTTAGGGTTATCAATGATAAGTGAAGTGTGGAAATGAAGGGACAGGGGAAAAGTAAAAAAAAGGGACGTTCTTAGATTACACAATGCATTCTTTATGCTATCCTTTCTTTTAATTCTGGGTTCCTATTTTTCCTCCTGTGGTCTCAACCTTTTAAAACTACGTTGTATGTCATGTAAAGATGGTAGTATAGGAGGTGAATCAAGAGGATGCTCATGAAGTAAGCAGGCCAGGGAATACATAGTCAACATAAATTAGAAAGTTCCAAGAAGTAAGCATAGGTTGTGTGTATGTATATAAGTCATGAATTCTTTATGGAAATGCCGATTCTTGTTCTGTGGTTTCAGTTGGCTTGACCTCAGGTGGCTTCATGAACATAACCGTACAAGTTTCTTAGTGTTGGTCTAGGAGTTGTCTTCTAGGGCGACTTTGAACTTCCCAGTTTGGCTTACATACCTGATATTCCCTGGAGGTCTCTAAATACTAACCAAAGTGACTCATTGGAGTTTATGAGTTTAGATAAGGTGAATGGATAATAACCAATGAAATAGCTACTCTTTGTCTTTGTTTTGGTTTCTTCCTTAAATACCTTTCACACATTTGAAAACATAGGTTTTTAAGCTAGCTTTCTTCCACATCCAGAGAATATTCTCTAACCCTCGCTTGTTTTGGTCAATTGTACCCACTTCTTTGTGCCTCTCTATTTCTTCTAAAGGAGAAGACGCTCAGTGTCCAGCCTTAATCAAGCTGCCTGCTACTTCCTCCTAACAACTTGTGACTCCAGGAGTTCAGAGAATTGTTCAAAGGTAGAAGAAAACCCTGCTTTGATAAAGGAGAGAATTAGCTAGCTTCTGAGCAGGTTCGGGTAAAGCAGAAGCCAGAGATCAGAGGACCAGATAGAGAGGAAAAAAAAGAGTGTTCAGAGCTTTGAAACACATTGTTGTGGGTCTGTTGGGACATGTCTGTTTTTCTGCAACTGTTTGATCAGTAATGTACCTTTTGAGACAGCAAGCAGAATCACCTATCCAGACTAAGCTGCAAAAGTCATAAAATATCAAGAGTCTCACATATTTATCTTAATGCTCTCCCAAGACAGAATCACAGGTTTGAGATGTTCAAGGAAGGATCTCTTTTATCGCTGTCCCCTGTGTAAAGTTGTCCCAGTTAAGCTAAATGGATGTATCTCTTGTTTCAGAGATGCATTAAGTAGTCTTAAAGGAAAAGTGGTTGTACTAGCAATCTAATAGACTTTTAAGAGCAACTTAAAAAATAAAGTCTGAATGAAAACTCCAGGAAGAAAAAAAAAGAAGGAAAAAACACACACCACACCACATCCATTTACTTATGTGATCAAGAGGCACATTTTTTGGGAGGAATAAAATCTTTTGAGCTTATCACATCTATCACATTTTTCCTCCAGTTCCCTGGAAAACAATAACTTTTTTGACCTAAAACTCTATGATGGGGAAAATTTCAGACAATCAAAAGAATGGTGAGAATTGGATGGACCCATTGAATTCAATCGTGTGCTTATTTTAGAGATCCACACTCAAGCCACTGTCTGAACTCCAGCCTTCATTGTGATGGAAATGATAATACTCCATTGTTTAAGGAAGAATAGTTAGAATTTCTTCATCACAAATCAAAGCAACACTGGTAATTTTCCCCATTGTGCTTTGTCATTTTGTTATGGATCCATTGGAAGAAATGTTTGGCTATAATCCAGGGAGATGAAGGGAAACTTGTGGATTTTCTAATCAGATAAGTTTGTAGATCAGCCTGGTGGCTCAGTGGCTAAGATGGTGAGTTTGTTGATCAGAAAGGTTGGCAGTTCGGCGGTTTGAATCCTTAACACCACATAATGGAGTGAGCTCCCATTCCTTGTCCCAGCTTCTGCCAACCTAGCAGTTTGAAAGAATGTAAAAACGCAAGTAGAAAAATAGGGACCCCTTTGGTGGGAAGGGAACAGCGTTTCATGTGCCTTCAGCATTTAGTCATGCCAGTCACATGACCACGGAGACATCTTTGGACAATGCTGGCTTTTTGGCTTTGTAATGGAGAGGAGCACTGCCCTCTAGAATCAGGAACAACTAACACATATGGGTGAGGGGAACCTTTACCTTTTCTTTTAATTTATATATGGATGAAACAGGCAGGGGTGTCCAAAAACGTGGTCAAAAACATACCAGGAGGTACACATAAAAGAGGAAATTTTGAGGGAAGAACTGTTATAAATAATGACTTGTCCACCAAGTGTTCCAAACGGCCATGCCTATTTGGAAAGACAATGCAATAAAATGTGGCTAGTAAAGTCAGTAGCCCCCATTTCACAGATACGCACAATGTGACCTAGATCAGGGGTTCCCAATCCCCAGGCCATAGCCCACTCCTATTTGGAACCAGGCAATGTGAGCAGCAGGCTGATGGGATTGTGCACACCTGGGCAGCTCAATGCATGCAAGTCCAGCTGGGGGCATCATGTGCCAGCCCACCACTCGCACGAGTTGAGCTGCATATGTGTGCGCACGTGCTGACCTGCCGCTTGTGTGAGTCAAGCTGCATACAAGCTGGCCCTCTGCTCATGCAAACTGAGTTGCATACACTCGCACCTGTGCTGGGTCGCCACTCACGTGGCTCAGTTCCCCTCCTCCCCAGTCAAGCTGCCAAGGCGCAAAGCATGGGGGACTGCTGACTAGATACATTCCAAGCCATATCGGTGCCCAGTAGCAGTAAAATTTTAGACTAGTGGTTGGCATGCAGAATTCTAGCAATACCAGCTCATCCTCATAAGAGCCATGGTGGCGCGGTGGTTAGAGTGCAGCACTGCAGGCTCCTTCTGCCAGCTGCCTGCAATTTGACAGTTCGATTCTCACCAAGCTCAAGATTGACTCAGCCTTCCATACTTCTAAGGTGGCTAAAATGAGGATCCAGATTGTTGGGGGCAATAGGCTGACTCTGTAAACTGCTAGAGGCACTTAGAAAAGCACTGTGAAGCAGTATATACGTCTAAGTGCTATTGCTATTCCTATCCTGTATAGTTAATGAAAGCTTTCATAGGCTCATCTTTTTTACTGGAGTGAACAATCTTTTTTGCAGTTGGGAGCCACATTTTTTTTTTCTTTTTATGGTGGTCAAGAGCTGGGAGAGGGACTGCATGGTACTGCTGGATGAGAATTTAGAACCTTGGAGTCTGCACAGAGAAATGAGTAGCTTATTCCAAGATCTTTGCAACATTTTTTTAGATGGAGCTACAAAGATAATCCAAGGTGGAATAAAATCTTTTGGTATATTGGATTTTATGGAATCACAGGGAAGAAAGAACAAGCAGAAATGTCAAGGTTTTCAGTTATTTCACTGAAAGTTGAATATTCAGATGTTCGAAGAAGTCATCATTGGCATCATGGGCATCTTCCCCACTTCCAACTGATATGGTCTTGTTGGAGATAACTGCCAAGGAATAAATCTGAAATACTTCAGAAGTATTGAGTAGATATACTCAACATAATCAACTAGGTAACACACTTCAGCATTTCAAGGTGGAAAATTTGTTTTTTTTTTCCATTTGGTTTCCATATGATCACCCAGATAGTTTAGTAGGCCTTGGAGAAGACTCCATCATCACCTTGATTGTTGGAGAGTTTGTCCCTTCCCCGTCATTATTAGTTCTAGTAATTTGTTAACAGCTGGCAAGACCAACCTTGGCCAATCCTGAAATACTCTTGTTGAAGGTTTGAGGGAACACCAATAGGGTCTTTCAAGGCAGTGGCCAACCATTTCATCTTTGCTTCTAAGAAGCCTAAATGCATGTCCATGTTCTCACTTGGGGTAAAGTTTACTTTACCTTACTTTATTGTCATTGCAATGAAATTAAATGCCATCTTCACTGTGCATTATACATAAAAAAATAAAACAAAAACACAACATCCTTCACATTCTATACAATTGTATCGCAAACCCCAGATATTGCATTAATATTGCACTATATAGTAGAATTCAGTAGAGTTATTGCTCTGGGGTAGAAGCTGTTTTTCAGCCTATTTGCTTTTGTTTTTATTGTCCTGTACAGTCTTCTGGATGGTAATTGTTAAAAAAAAGGGGCTTTCCAGGATGAGATGGGTCTTTAAGGCAGCGGGAGTTATAAAGCTCTTCCAGAGAGACAAGAGGGCAACCAATGATCCTCTGGGCAATGATGTTAACCCTCTGGAGCCCTGTCTTATCTGCCATTGTGCAATTGGCAAACCAATCCCAAGTGCAGTAAGTTAAAATATTCTCAGGTAATATAATCTCTGCTGGGCCATTTTGACCAGCACTGCAATGTGAGTGCCCCAGGTCAGTCCTCTTTTATGATAACACCCAGAAACTTAAAACTAGCCACTTGCTTCACTTGGTCTCCATTGATAACCAAGGGCTGGATGTCTGATCTATTCCTTCTAAAGTCCAGTATAAGTTCCTTGGTCTTACTGGTGTTAAGGACCAAGTTATGATCTCCATAAGTTGAAGTCACAGGAGAGTTTCCTTCCATTTTTGAAATTTAGAATCAAGGCATCTGATTATCTGGGGCCAGGGGTGGGATTCAAAATTTTCAACAACCGGTTCTGTGGGCATGGCTTAGGTGGTGGGCATGGCTTGGTGGTCATGTGATTGGGTGGATGTGGCTTGGTGGTCATGTTATTGGCTGGGTGTGGCCAAATCAATATCACTGACATCGAGGCACGCATCTCCTTGCCTGGCCTCTCAAGACTGTGGGGATGCTGCAACAGTCGTGAATGTGAAAAAATGGTCATAAGTCACTTTTTTCAGTACCACTGTAACTTTGAATGGTCACTCCACACAAGCAAAGTACCAGCAAGGGAGGGAAAAAAAACTCCAGAGAAGTTCCAGAGACAAGATGTCTAGTCCTGCCAAGAACGTAATAAGAGTTAATGGAGAAGCAGTTTCCATAAGCAACACCAGAATGTTTCCTTCCTGCCTTCCTTACAGGATTAGGCCAGTATTTTCTTCTAACAACCGGTTCTCTGAACTTCTTAGAATGTTAACAACCGGTTCTAGCGAATAGGTGCGAACTGGTAGAATCCCATCCCTGTCTGGGGCTTGTTTTGAATGAAATGCTCCACTCGAGTGAATTCTAGAATCAATAGACTCTGTTCCAAAGGATAAAGAGAGGTTTTGCATTCATCAGAGATGGTATGCTGCCAAAGGATTATTATTTTTTCTTTGTAAAAGATGCACCACAAAGGTTAAAAATTAATTGAGTAAGGCAGATTTTATGGTGTGCAAGCTTGTCAGAGGGGGAATAAAGAAAATTAAGACAGTGTCCTTGGCAGCACAACCTGAGCTCAACCTCTTAAATGCGTGTATCACATCTGTGACTGTTTATCAGAATCAAGTAGATCAAATATGAATTAAAATTAGCATAGCTGCTTCAAGACAGCCTGATCATTTAAAAAAATAAAATAAAATAAAATGCCTTAAAGCCAAAGGGAGTGTATTGAAAATGTCGCATCACTTTTTTTAAAAAAAACAACAACAACAGATTCTACTTTTTCTTTCCTTGCTGAAGTGGGATATCCCCCCCTCCCGATTTATAGTATTGGTGACTGTGAGATTCCACATTCTCCCTGAACAAATTTTATAGTACAGGTAGTAGACAAAGTGTTAAAGAGCTAGGAAAATATTATTTCATCAATCCTGTTCCATTAGAATTCACTTGGGTGGCTGAGAAAATGGTTTATGGATTAGAGAAAGAAGAACAAGCTAAAACATTTCATACCTTCATTTCTGATAAATTCCCCAACCTTATTCTTTGCATTTGAGCCATAAATAACAACCATGCTTTTTGCAAAAAAAGAGAGCTCTTTGCCCCCCCCCCCTCCCACCATATACCAGGTCTTTTGTCTTGGAGATGAATGCTACAATAAATTTGGAGTCTTGGGGGCATTGTGTGAACTATAATACCGTGGTTACAACTATTGCTTTTATTATGATGAGGATAAAAAACAACCTTGAAGCTTGAACTTACTCATAGAAATGGCTTTACTGTTCAACCTCCGGTGTGGGTCAAGTACATGTTGCCATTTAATCACTACACATATAATTTCCTTATCTGAGTTTTGACAAGTCCCAAAAATGGAGTAGTTTCCTGTTTAGGAACAGGAATTAAAAGAAAAATTTCTAGTAAAATTAAGACATTTCCTGTTAGATCTGCATGTTCATGAGCAACTTGGCAATAGAGAAGCCAGGTCAAATGCCTGTAGATGTTAAGGTTGCTTAATTGGATATTTGGAAATACAAGAATTAATGTAGAAATTCCTTCTAGATGCTTCTTGGGCTAAACTGCTTAAATGTTCCTTATTTTCTTTCAGATCTGGTGAATTGTATAGTGAGCTGAAGTAATGCTAGCTCTTCAAGGGACATTCTATAAAATGGCATTTTATTTCTTCAATAACAATTTATTTTGTTAGTATTGAACAGCTTTTTACAGAGGCACGATTGAGAGCATTTCAACAAACCACATCCCTGTTTGGTTTGGTGATGGCAATGCCTCAGATAGAAAGTCCATACAGAGAGTAGTGAGGGCAGTCAAGGAGATTATAAGAAGCTCACTTCCCTTTATTCAGGATACTGCTTATAAGCGCTATGTGCTTAGCGTTCAAAGCATGGTTAGAGATCCCACACCCACCGACTTCATGGTCTGTTTCTGTTCCTTCCCTCTGGGAGGAGGTTTCAAAATATTTCTAGCAGGACTACCAGATTCTGTAATAGCTTTGTTCCTTACGGCATTCCTCTGTCTGGTTAAACTCGCGAGATTCGTTTTTCTCGCCATGTACTTGTATACATCCAAAATAGACTGTGTTGTTTCTCTGTCATATAATAAATGTGGGTATTCACATAATTTTGTATTTATTATTTATTTATTATTTATTTATCTTGTTGAGTTTATATAGTGTAACAATGGAAGCGATGAACCTTTAAGAGTTGTATGCAACAAAATTTCATTTTTAATTTTTTAAAAATTTCATTTTTAATTTTTTAATGCCAATTAGTGAGCATTCAAATTGACAATAAAACTATTCTATTCGATTTGTTTTGTTTCGATTCGATTCCTATTCCTATTCCTATTTCTATTTCTATTCCTATTCCATTCCTATTCTATTCCATTCTATTCCATTCTATTCTATTCTATTCTATTCTATTCTATTCTATTCTATTCTATTCCTACTCTACTCTTTACAGATTGGACTCCATGGCTACAATTGCAGCCATTTTCACTGGGCATCAATAAATATTTTAGCTTTTCATTACCCCCATAGGGAGAATTATTGAGGTCAAATTTTAATTTTATTTGCTGCAGTAAAGGAAATCCACATAAATGGTAGCTATCACAAGTCTAGACCTCACTGATACTTGCCCTATATAAAAGGGGGGAAAAACACTGCAATTTTAGCATCAAAATCTAGATGAATATGTACATTTTACTCAAACCCAAAGGAAAAAGTAGTCTTTCTTACTATAGATTAATGACATTTTTTTTTAAAAAAAACCCTCTTAATTAACCTTTCATATTGACTTGACTCCTAAAAAAACTTTTTGTGTGGTTTATTGTGTCATATTACAGAAGCTCTGCAGTCTTTTTTTTGTTTCGAAAAAATCTTGCAAGTGTACAGGTAGTCCTTAACTTACAATAGTTTGTTTAGTGATAGTTCAAAGTTACAACGGCACTGGAAAAAAGGGGACTTATGACCATTTTTTCACACTTATGACCTTTGTGTGAAAAAATGATCATAAGTCCCCTTTTCCAATTGACTTATGACTTTTGAAGCATTCCCATGAACACGTGATCAAAATTCAGATGATTGACAAATGCTGGTTCCTACTTATGACCGTTGCTCTGTCCCAAGGTCATGTGATCCCCCTTTTGGACCTTCGGATCAGCGAAGTCAATGGGGAAGCCAGGTTCACTTAACAACCAGGTTACTAACTTGTCAACTGCAGTGATTCACTTAACAACAGAAGGGTCATAAAATGGGGCAAAACTCACTTAACCAATGTTTCACTTAACCACAGAAATTTTTGGCTCAATTGTGGTCATAAGTCGAGCACTATCTGTTCATTAGGAACTAATGCTTCCCTGAAAATGTTTCAGATTCTTTCTTTCCTTCCTTCCTTTCTTTCTCTTTTCCTTCCTTCCTTCCCTCCCTTCCTCTTTTCCTTCCTCCCTGCCTCCTTCTTTCTTCCTGCTTCCCTCTTTTTCGTCCTCCCTACCTTCCTCTTTTCCTTCCTTCCTTCCTTCCTTCCTCTTTTCCTTCTTCCCTCCCTCCCTTTTTTCCTTCTTTCCCTCCCTCCTCCCTCTTATCCTTCCTTCCCTCTTTCCCTTCCTTTCTTCCTCCCTCCCTCCCTCTCTTCCTCCCTCCCTGCTTTGGGTGATTACAAATGGCTGTTTTAGTAGTCATTTATGTTTGCTGAATGGCAAAATTCTTCTTAGCGATGCTAGCAGCCACATAAAGTCAAGTCAGATAATAAAACAGGAAAAGGCAGCTGCAAGTTCTTTTGTCAAAAATTCAGCACATGAGTTCGGACTTGGAAACCAAGAATGGGAAGCTGAAGGAAGACATAAAATGGAACAAAGCTACCAAAAGGCCAGAACAGTATATAAATAAAGAAAATACAAGTGGGTTTCCCCCCCCCCCAGATGTTGATTTGTTATATTGTTCCTTGCATGAAACTATACTTGCTATTTTTATCGGATCCCTAGGCTAAATAAATACCTCCTTTCATACTGTAATAGTAAATATTATGTCATCTGAGCCCGAGCTATGCCATGTTGGGTTCCTAATATATTATGGCAGTTAGCTTTCCATCTTAACAGAATAATAGAGTTGGCAGGGATCTTGGAGGAGGTCTATGTCTGGACAAGTAGCTGTCCGGTGTCTTCTTAAAAGCCTTCAGAGATGGAGCATTCATAACTTCTGAAGGCAAGCTGTTCCACTAGTTAATTGTTCTTACTATCAGGAAATTTCTCCCTCGTTCCAGGTTGCTTCTCTCCTTGATCAGTTTCCATCCATGGCTTCTTGCTTTGCCTTCCAGTGGACTTCAACTCCCAGAATTCCTGAGCTGACATGACTGGAGGAGGAATTCTGGAAGTTGAAGTCAACAAGTCTTAAAGCTGTCAAGTTTGAAGAGTCCTGCTCTGACACATAAGTCCCCTTTTTTCAGTGCCGTTGTAACTTTGAGTGGTCACTGAATGCACTGTTGTAAGTCAAGGACTATAAAAGTCAGACAGTGGCTCGAAGAGTAGAAGTTCTGTGTGAAAAAGGATTTAGAGGCGGATTGCACTTTTAAGCAAATGGTTGAATCATGTCAAAGGGTGATATGGAACAGAGTGAAAAAAATATATGTGACAGAGTCCCAGGGAAATGTTTGGAGTTATGCTAATAGGACATAGGAAATAGAATAATAGAGTTGGAAGGGACCTCAGAGGTCTTCTAGTCCAACCCCCTGCTTGAGCAGGAGACCCTATACCATTTCAGATAAGTGGCTGTCAGTCTCCTCTTAAAACCCCCAATGATGAAGCATCCTCAATTTCTGTAGGCAAGTCGTTCCACTGGTTAATAGTTCTTATTGTTAGGAAAATGTCTCCTTAGTTCTAGTTGCTTCTCTCCTTGATTAGTTTTCATCCATTGTTTTGCCTTCTAGTGCTTTAGAAAGTAGTTTGACCCCCGTGCATACAAAAACATGTTTTCAGCATACCCAAATAATAATAATAATAATGAAGCAGCAAAAGAGGAAATGCAAATAAGGCAGTAAGTTAAATAACCAAATCAGCAAGCCAAAATAAGGATGAAAGAAAGGCATGTCTTTAGAAAGTACAGGATAACTGCAAAGAAATTGCAAAATGTTGGTAAGGAGGCTAAGAAACAGTTAAGGTTAAACAAGAAGCTCTTAATGATGGGAATGCATATTCTCCGAGATATCTTAATATTTTTCTGTACAGAACATAAAGTAGATGTTATTCTGTCTGTGAGTTTCTGGAGGTATCTCGGCAGTCTTAAAGCTGAAGCAACCGCTGATTTGATCTGTTAAATGATGCCTAATCTTTCAGCTGGGAATTATCTGGAAAGACAGCAGGCTGAAAAAAACAAAACAAAACGGATTTCACAAATATTGTAAAAGCTGAGCCAATGTGAACTTTCCGATTAAGTGTTACAAGTGTGCCACATCTGCATGTGATCATGGAAACCAACTGCCAAATTCAAACTGGTTTGTTAGGAATGGTGAAAGACAAACAGATTAAACTTTGTAGAATTCTGCCTTTCTATCCTTCCAAATTACTTCAATTCTTTTTTGTCTCTCTCCAAGGTATGGTGTCTCCCCCACTTTCTCGTACTTTAATCAAGTGTTTTCTTGGCTCTCTCTATGGAGAAATTGATATGTAATGACTAGATAAAATATTTATTTTATTTATTTTACACAGTTCATAGGCTGCTCCAATCAGAACTGTTTCTGAACAGCAACCAGGTCTCTTCCATTAGTTGGGAGAAAGAAAAGACCACACAACAGCCATCAGTAAAATCCTATTTATATACTGCAGAATAAAGCTGGATCCACAAATTGCCATTCACAACTTCCAGTTGCTCCAGAGGAAAATAAACCTCTGGCCTGTATCAATAGACATCTTTCACCCCCCCCTCCTCAAAAGAGAAGGGGGGTGATTTGAATGTATAAGGAGATTCTGCTTTCAATTCTCACAATCCGGAAAGTTTATTTCTCTTGACAATGGGGCCAGAAGTCCAGATAATATATTCTCTCTTTCCTTTAGAGTCGTTCTCTTATTTTATGGGGTGGGATGAGGGGAATGGCTTTTCAAAAAAAAAAAAAGCTAATGTTGCTTCCAAGATGTAGAGTGCCATTTATTTCTTCATGTGAGCTTTTAAACTCTGAAAAACAATCAAAATTAATCTTACATGCTTTCACAACATTCGATCATAACTCCAAGAATGTTAAGTTGTGCTTTAACACTTCCTCCTCCATTAAAAGCAAAACAAACAGGCAAAAAAAAAATCACCTCAGTATTTTAGTAACAACCTGAATAGTGTGTCATATTCCACTCTCTTTATATAGACTGAAATAAATCTTTCTCTTCCATCAGTAAATATTTCTGTTCAACCATATTCTCTTAGAAATGTATACGGGCGACTCTTTCTTATTCTGAGACATTGTGCGAGAAATAGTGGTTATCATTGGCCTGTTCTGCTTTTCCCATCCCATCATAAAATATGGAATGGGACACTTCCTCAGGGAACACCCCTCCATGACCTCACCGAGAACAACTCTGCTTAGCTTTTGGAGATCAGCCAAGGTTGGTGGCTGCTAATAGCTCTGATTCTTGGTATTACAATCTGTGTGATTTCTGATCTGACATAAAACTGAAACAAAAAAATAAATAAAAATTGGAGGAAATAAGGAACTTTTTGAATGTCTTTTTAAAGCATCTGTAAACATTTATCTTTGGAAAGAATATTTCTTGGTTGGTTTCTCC
The DNA here is from genome assembly GCA_033807585.1 of Hydrophis major. Taxonomy (NCBI): domain Eukaryota; kingdom Metazoa; phylum Chordata; class Lepidosauria; order Squamata; family Elapidae; genus Hydrophis; species Hydrophis major. The sequence goes on along the minus strand of CM066332.1, from coordinate 15,379,655 downwards.
TTGGTTTATGATTGCAAATTGAGTTACTTTGACATACTGGAATAACAGAGTTGAAAGGGACCTTTAAAGGTCTTCTAGTCCAACCCGCTGATCAGGCAGGAGACTCTATAACATTTCAGACAGGGATGAAACACCCACATCTTTTGAAGGAAAGCTGTTCCACTGGTTGATTGTTCTCACTATCAGGAAATTTCTCCTTACTTTTAGGTTGCTTCTCTTCTTGATTAGTTCCCATCCATTGCTTCTTGTCTTGCTTTCTGGTACTTTGCAGAATAATTTGAGCCCCTCTTCTTTGTGGCAGCCCTTCAAATATTGGAGCACTGATATCACGTCATCCTTAGTCCTTCTTTTAAATTCTGAGCAATTCTGAGGAAATAATTTAACAAAAGTTTTTCAAATCTATCACGTAATAGAATGAAATATAGAAATGGGTTACTATTAGGATTATTAACATCTCTATTGTGTCTTGCTTCCTTCTCTTCCACCTCTTTTGTTCCTCTTGAACCAAGAGGCGGCCATATTTGATGCAGTTCATTTTCTCTCCAGGAGAGTTAGGTGGGTTAGTTTTTACAAGTAGTTTCAGAGTTAAGTTCTCTCTGACCTTAATTGTCTCCTTCTCCCTCACCTACCCTGTGGCTCTGAGACAAGAGAGGGGATCTTCCAATTTTCTTTTGGAGTACAGTTAGCCCTCGACTCATAGCAGTACACTTACTGACTGTTTGAAGTTACAACTTAGGATCATTTTTCACACTTCATATAGGCAGCATCTCCATCAGGGGTGGGATTCTATATGGTTTGGCCTGGTTCGGGCAAACTGGTAGCTCCAAAGATCAGCTAGGAGCAAACCAGTTCACTTCGAAGATCAAGGTATTTCCTTCCCCCCCCTCCCGCCCCACCAATCAGCTGTTTTACAAAGATCGTGTGATCTAGATTAGCTAGAAAGCAGGAAATCGTCAGATTTCTTGCTTTCTAGCTTATCTAAATTGTATGGCACAGCTGATTCCCCCACCCCGCTTCCCTGAGACCCAGTAGCAAAAACAAAACAAAAAAAACCATGCCCACCCAGTCACATGACTAGCTGGCCACACCCACCTAGCCACACCCACCTAGCCATGCCCACTGAACTAGTAGTAGTTACAAAATTTGCATCCCACCTCTGATCTCCATGGCAACATGACCAAATGCATACGCTTGGCAATTGATATTAATATTGGCAATAGTGAAATTTATGATGGTTGCCAAGTCTCAGGGTTATGCGATCCCATTTTGCGATTTCTGACAAGTCAAAAATCAATGGGGAAACCAGATTCCCTTCACAACCATGTCACTAACTTAACATTCGCAGCGATTTGCTTAACAACCATCACAGAACAGGTTATCAAATGGGGCAAAAACTCACTCATAAATCGTCTCGCTGAGCAACAGAAATTTGGGGCTCGAAATTATTTATTGATTTAGGAAATTTATAGCGCCGCCTATTTGAACATGGTGACTCAAGGCAGCTTACAGGAATATAAAAACATCACACACACACACACACAAATAAATAAAACTAATAAAAGAAAATAATTAGATAATGTTGCACTTGGAAGTTGTGGGAGCGTCATCATTTGAGACTTTCAAGAAGAGATTGGACTGCCATTTGTCAGAAATGGTGTAAGGGTCCCATGCTTGGGTGGGGGGTTGTACTAGATAACCTATAACCCCCTTCTAAATCTGATTATCTGTTATCTGTTTCTTTTCCTTGTGCCATATCCTGTCATCGGATGTTGGCGATCATGTTTTCGATCCTATTTTTATCAACAGCCATGTGAAAAAATGCTGATGAGTTTTGTCCCAATCAGTCCCTTAGATTTTTGAAGCCATGATGTTTTTCTTCTTCTTCCTGGACCTAGTTTGCCTTCAATCTTTCTTTGGAAGATTATGTGAAGTAGGTCGTATTTTTCCAGGTGTCATATCACGTGTCCAAAATATCAAATAATAAATTGATAAAATAATATAATAACACCACCCACCCTGGCGACCACACATCACACGAGCCATTTAATGGGCTCCATCCATCCTGCTCTGAGTTGCCCAGACCTTCCAGCAGAACCAGGTCATAATGGTCATACTTTAAGGACTATCTTCATTGCTTTTTAGTGACGAGAGAAAAGATTCTCAATTGGTGATGATAACATTATTATTTTGTGCCTCCCTAGAATGTGGCCACTTTTTTTTTTTTTTTTTAAAGATCCGGCTTCATTAGATTGGGTGACTGTTTATTTGAAATTGTAATGAAATATTTACTTTATAGAGCTATAAGGATTAGCTGAGATAATTGAGTGAGGCTGATCTGGAGCCTTCAGAGTAATGGATTTCTCTTCTCCCTTCTCCTCTCCTCTCCCCTTGTTTGAATACAGAGCTCAGCTAGAATGAATGAGGGAGTGTGTTTCTAGTGACCATTTCTTTCTTTCTTTCTTTCTTTCTTTCTTTCTTTCTTTCTTTCTTTCTTTCTTTCTTTCTTTCTTTCTTTCTTTCTTTCTTTCTTTCTTTCTTTCTTTCTTTCTTTCTTTCTTTCTTTCTTTCTTTCTTTCTTTATGTTGCTTTTCCTCTCTCTCTCCTGAGATAAGTAAGGCCTAATGCTGAACAAATACAGGAAATAGAAGCTACTGAGAATCATTGGCTTCTCCTTTTCCCATGGTAGCATGATAGACACCCGGTCAAAGACGGAATAAACCCCCCTCCTTTTCTCTCTCTCCCCGCGGAGCAACAATTTTGTCACCGCAAGCAAATCCAATTGAAGGCTCCCTTCGCCCCGATGAAGAGAAAACTTCAGTTGTCAGAATCAGCAAACAGAATGAAAAGAATCGAGAGAGGAGAAAATTGGCACCTGGGGCCGCCGTGGCTTCTTCATGATAGGCTGATGCATTGTGTTGGGTAGACATTCAACCATTTGGAGATATAATGGGAGAAATTAATGCAAATGAGTGAATGGAGGGAAATGTATTTTAATGCAGATTGCAGGGAACTCTCAGCCCATTGCTTGATAACAAGTCTCTATTAGACTGTTGTAAGGATTCATTCCTCCCCCCCTCCCATTTCTTCTCACTAGTGGCTCATAAGGGGCCTTTTGTTCTCTAAGTAAACTCTTTTTAAACTATTGACATTGCTCATTTATGTGGGTTTTCGGATCCCTTCACCCCACCCCTCACCCGTCCTCCTTGCTAAGCAAGTAGGCCTTGGGAGATCTGGGAACTGTTAATTGCAACAGGACCAGGAAGCTGGTTGAAACAAGAGATGCAATCATTAAGTGTGCAATGTTGCAGTTTGTCCCCGACTCATTATAACACACAGACGAGGTAATAAAAACGCATGTTTCACAAACAAATCTTGTAACAAGTATCCTTCAAGAGTCTGTAGTTTTGTGATCTCTTCCCATTTAGTCTTTGGTCACCATCGCAAATCAACTTCACCCTTCAGAATTGCACAGAACGTCTGAGGAGAAGTAAGTGTTTTATATCCTGGATTCGTTACTTTGCTCAGTCACATCGGTTAAGAAAAGAAAGCTTGTGTTATTTTTTTTTCCTTCTGGTATTCCATAGACATCTGTTGTCACCAAACAAACAGGACAAAAGGACATGCACTGTGGACCTCTGGCTGGCTCATGTTTATGTGCATTTGAAGAACTGAAATCTTTCTTCTTCTTCTTCTTCTTCTTCTTCTTCTTCTTCTTCTTCTTCTTCTTCTTCTTCTTCTTCTTCTTCTTCTTCTTCTCCTCCTCCTCCTCCTCCTCCTCCTCCTCCCCTCCTCCCCCTCCCCCTCCTCCTCCCCCTCCCCCTCCTCCTCCTCCTCCTCCTCCTCCTCCTCCTCCTCCTCTTCTTCTTCTTCTTCTTCTTCTTCTTCTTCTTCTTCTTCTTCTTCTCCTCCTCCTCCTCCTCCTCCTCCTCCTCCTCCTCCTCCTCCCCTCCTCCCCCTCCTCCTCCCCCTCCTCCTCCTCCTCCTCCTCCTCCTCCTCTTCTTCTTCTTCTTCTTCTTCTTCTTCTTCTTCTTCTTCTTCTCCTCCTCCTCCTCCTCCTCCTCCTCCTCCTCCTCCTCCTCCTCCTCCTCCTCCTCCTCCTCCTCCTCCTCCTCCTCCTCCTCCTCCTCCTCTTCTTCTTCTTCTTCTTCTTCTTCTTCTTCTTCTTCTTCTTCTTCTTCTTCTTCTTCTTCTTCTTCTTCTTCTCCTCCTCCTCCTCCTCCTCCTCCTCCTCCTCCTCCTCCTCCTCCTCCTCCTCCTCCTTTTTTATTAAATGTATATGCTGCCCACCTTCCTGATAAGGAGACTCTAGGCAGTTTACAGATCATAAAAAGATAAATAGCAAAGCCATGAAAACATTTAATACTATATAAATTAACATTTTAATACAGATGCAAAACAGCAACAACAACCCAAACCAAGAGATGGACAGCAGGGTCTTCTTACTCCATCAATCAACCTTAAAATATTTCAAGATGAGTCTTCCCTATCAATAAATGTTAAGTGGATGTTTGGTTTCTTTTTTTCCTGAAAATGAAAACACTTTTGATTTCAGGTGATATGGAAGAAGAACAGGGAACAGAGCCAAATTGTCCACCCCTCATATCTTCGGTTTTTGGATTGCTTAATTCTTCAACCCAAGAGTAAAACTGATAGAAAGAAGAGACACACAACAGATTTGGTATTGTCCAGAAGTTCCAGGCCATTGATTAATGTGTAAGATAATGGACTTGGGAAATGAACAAACACTCCCTAACTCCCTTCTTTGCTCTTGATGACAAGGGCAGAACAAGGTGAAAACTGAAGCAAAAACAAAAAAAAAAATCAAAAACCAGAAAAAGAGAAAAGATATTTCAAGCAGGGAGGACTAACTGCTTTTAGTTTTAACAGCACCTCACAATAAATTCACCTTTTGGAAATAGAGTCATTTTAAAAGTTCTTTTTCTTTTTTTGACATTGGCCTGTTCCCTTTTTATCTTAAAACCAGGAATAAGGACTTAGCTTGGATTAAAAAGTGAGCTTTCATTGGCCTCTTTGCTTATTTACATTTTATGCCCTGTTTCTGCCCTTTTGCTCAGTGAGAAATGCCATCAAGCAAATAATTTATGGGGAAAAGTATGAATAATTTCTTCGTTAATCAGAATGTAAGCCACTTTGAATATTGTGGATATAAAAGTAGACTATAAATTTTAGTAACAAACAACTGGTTTCCAATTAAATTTTTTTTGAATTAAAATATCTTGAGATGGGAGCTTGTTTAACATAAAGAAGGAAAGGGAAGTAATGTAGGCCTTAATAAATAAGGATTAACTTTTTTTTAAAAAAAAAAGGATATTTTTTTTTACTTATTTTGTATTGTAATTAAAAATGCTTGGAGGTGTATATTGCATCTCTGTTGATGAATGTCAGATCTGATCAGTCTGCTCAAACAATAATTTTTAAAAATCTGGAAATGATGATCTTGCAAAAACAAAACTTTAACAGTCCAATCTTTTCTTTTCAGAATTGCCATCCTACTAAATCACACCATACAATATATTTCTTTACACAAATATTTCCAGAATAAAATACTACTTGTGTTCTCTCAAAACACCTTTGCACAGGAAGAATATTAAATGAAGAAAACATTTAAAACAAACTTTATTTCTAATTAAAAATTAAAAATACTTTAAAAGACTTCTTTGTTACAGAAGCATATGCTCTTGCACAACATTTGTGTACATTGTGTTCACATTGATATGACTGGTATATTATAGTCCTATATAGCATGCTACTTATTGTTGTAAACTACCCACAGTCACTTAGCTGAAATTAAGTAGAAACATAATAATAAATAAAATAAATACTCATGTCTCCAAACCAGAAGTTAAAATATAGGGATTTTTTGAAAAGGTGTAAAAACTCTGTTTTACCTTGGAAATGCAGACTACATATTAACTGAACACATACATCTACACCTTTCTTCATTCTGCATTTTTCTAACATAGGAAATCCTTCTTCAGAGTATGGCTTAAACTCTCAGTTTGTATCATTTTTGGTCTCAAAGATCTAAACTATACAGGTTTGGAAGAATGTTTTCTTTTTGAGTCTTGCTGAGAGATTAATTAATAACAGGGAGCCTTGCTTGTATTTCCAACTTATTCAGACAGAATCAGGAAAGTTATATTGTGTTTTCCACCTCAACTGCCGAGCAACTGTCAATTCTCTGTGGTGTTTAGGTGTTCAGAAGGGCTGTATCTCTGCTCCTTAAATCATGACCCCTCAGCATGATTGGAAACCAATTCAGGATTTACGCATCACCGCTCTGAGTAATGATTTGTCTACATTCATTATGCTTATGCCCTGCAAAAGTATCAGAAGAACTTTTTTTCCAACTTAGTGGCCTCTGTAACTACAGTTCCCACAATTCTCAGTCAGCTGCCTAGCACATGTGGGTAATATCAATTGGAGAAAAGATGGATAAAACAAGAGATATAAAATATTGTCTTCTCAAAGAAGATTGGGAAACATGTCCTTTGATTCATGGTGATGTTATCCATTCAGTTGTGTCCAACCCTTGTTGATTCTATGGGCCAGGTACATCTTCTGATCTTGCACTGCTTCTTTGAGTTGTTCTATGCTCTGGCTGGTTGTCCATTTTGATGGTATCCAGTAAACATGTTCTTCGATATCCTGGTTTCCTTCTACCACTAACTCTTCCAAACATAATTGCTTTCTCCAGTGACTTCTTTCACATGAGATGGCCAAACTAAGTGAGATGCAGTTTTGTGATTTTTGCCTTCCAATGACATGACTGTTGTTATGTGCTCCATTACTTGCTTATTAGTCACCTTGGCTTTCTAAGAAATATGCAGGAACTTCTCTAACACCACAGCTTAAACAAGTCAATTTTCTTTCTCTTTTGTGTTTTTAACATCCAAGGTTCACAACCATAGATAGCTACAAGGAACTCAGTATAGTGGACTAACCTACCTTTGGTTGTCAGGCTGATGTCCTTGCTTTTCCATATTCATCTTGCATTCAGCAAGGTGGCAACTCATAGGGGAGTGGTCTCCTTTCAGATGGATACTGTGTTCACATTGTAGACCTTCAATTCCAGGTCAGAAGCTTTACTATCCAAAGTATAGGTTGGTGTAAATCCAATTGTGCATTTAATAGAGAACAAAACTTAATCCTTATCTCATATAGTAATACACTTCCATCCAAGTGTCTGCCATTAATAAACCAGCAGTCAACATTTTCCTTTTATGACCTCAAATCTCCCAAAGAGAATTCATGTTTAAGTAATCTTCTAAATAAAGTAAGCAACCAATGCTAAATTTAGTCTTCTTGGATCAGAACTATTCTCATTGAGATAATTTACGTTGGCCACAGCCAAATTTGTAAGCCTTCCCCCCGCCCACCCCCAGTTTTCTTGAAGACACAATTAAATTTGGATCCAACCCAGTTTGTTCCTTCGTAGGCCAATTTGTGCTATGGCCTATGATATTAATTCTGCTTCAATATTTATCCTCGGTTTAATTGCTTAAGTTGGCCCTTGCGAAGGAAACCAGGGTATTCAGTAAATCCCTCTGAATGAATGAATGCAAATCCATCTTTTGCTCTTCCTTTAACTGCACAGTTTCAAATGCTGAGTTGTCCCAGAATCATTACATTTGTGACATTCTCTGACAGAGTAATATATCTGGCATTCAGCTTTGTTCGGGTATTTTCCCACGTCATAATAGTGGTGCTTTTAAAGTTGTAGCAACGTTTCAGCAGAATCTCATCTGCCATCATCAGGCTTCTGTATAGTGTTTGTCTGTGAGTCAGACTTTTACAGTGGTTTCAGATTTAAATTTGGGGCAGCCTTTTGCTGTGTCAGAATGGTTTTTTCTTCCTCCTGATTGGTTGAGAGTCTTGGTCTGTGTTTATTGCTCTTGGAGTTTGCTTTGTTCTGCTACTATCTTCTGTCTGTTTTTTTTTTTTGGGGGGGGCTCTTTTTGTATCTTGATTGGCTGGCAACATTGTGTTACTTTATTGGAGGCCTTTAGTGCAGCTTGGCTTCGGGTAAATGGACGGCTATCATTAGTTAGGAAGCTGGGTTTCATCTGGGTGCCTGGTTGGGGTGTGTTTGAGCTGGAGGTATCAGGGGGGATCTGTTTGTGCCCAGGTGTTTGCCTGGCTTGTGGTGTGGAGATTTTTTTGTTTGTGAGTTCAGGCTTCCAAATGATTGACAGCCTGGTGGAATCATCTCTTCTGTTCATGCTTTCTGGTCTTTTTTCAATCTCTATACTCAAACTATGGTTAAGATATATCGATGACACATTCGTGATTTGGCCCCATGGACAAGAAAACCGAAACAATTTCCTAACACACCTAAACAGCGCACACCCCAAAATCAAGTTCACCATGGAAACAGAAACAAACAAACAACTACAATTCCTAGATGTACTAATCTACAAAAAAAACAGATGGCACACTAGGACACACCATATACCAGAAGAAAACACACACCAACCGCTACTTCAACGCCCAAACCCACCACCACCCAGCACAGATAAACTCCGTGGCTAAAACACTGATTACTAGAACCAAACTCCTGGCAGACAAGACACACATTAAGACTGAACTATGCACCCTGACTAAAATATTGACATCCAACGGCTTCCACAAAAGCAAAATCACCAACTTGATCCACAAAAACACACTGAGACATAATAGAGACTCAGAAGATGAACAGACCCATGGAACAGCTGTCCTGCCCTACATAAGAGGCACTACAGACAAAATTAGTAAGATTCTATACAGACACCACATCAAGACTGCCTTCAAAACAGACAGAAAAATAGCAGCCATCCTCAGGAACCCCAAAGACAAAATTGACCTGGAAAACCAAGGCATATATGAAATCCCCTGTGCATCATGCCCAGCCACATACATTGGACAGACCAATAGAAGAATAAGCACCCGCCTGGATGAACACAAAAATGCAGTCAAAAAGCTGGAACACACTTCCTCACTCGTCCAACACATGGAAGCCATAGGTCATAACATCAACTTCAATGGCACCAAAACCCTAGCCACCATAGAAAATCCCAGCCACAGAATCATCAGAGAAGCCATAGAGATTGAAAAAAGACCAGAAAGCATGAACAGAAGAGATGATTCCACCAGGCTGTCAATCATTTGGAAGCCTGCACTCACAAACAAAAAATCTCCATACCACAAGCCAAGCAAACACCTGGGCACAAACAGATCCTCCCTAATACCTCCAGCTCAAACACACCCCAACCAGGCACCCAGATGAAACCCAGCTTCCTAACTAATGATAGCCGTCCATTTACCCGAAGCCAAGCTACACTAAAGGCCTCCAATAAAGTAGCACAATGTTGCCAGCCAATCAAGATACAAAAAGAGCCCCCCCCCCCAAAAAAAACAAAAACCAGACAGAAGATATTAGTAGCAGAACACAGCAAACTCCAAGACCAATAAACACAGACCAAGACTCTCAACCAATCAGGAGGAAGAAAAAACCATTCTGACACAGCAATAGGCTGCCCCAAATTTAAATCTGAAACCACTGTAAAAGTCTGACTCACAGACAAACACTATACAGAAGCCTGATGATGGCAGATGAGATTCTGCTGAAACGTTGCTACAACTTTAAAAGCACAACTATTATGACGTGGGAAAATACCGGAACAAAGCTGAATGCCAGACATGTAAGTAGAAAGACTGGAGAGAGGGGCAGCTTTAAATTATGACACATACAAGCCAAGATTAGAGCAAAGATTAGGCTTCTCTTTGCTTTGCATGCGATGGTGTGGTCTTTTAGAGGCACCTATGAATTATTGCTTTGGTTTGGCATGAGCTCAGTAAGAAGAAATGTACCTCATCTGTAAAACACTGTGTAGACTAATATCAGCTCCTTTTTTCTTATATTGTACTGAGATATTGATCGGGTAAAATGGTACCATATTGGAGCTGTCTGTTGTGGAATTCATCATACTGTCACCTCCCTTGTGCCTTGGAGTTATTGAAAAGTGCAATTGAGGGAGTTGTGTCATTTTGTTTTGCAATCTATTCATAAGGAAGTTGGCTAAAACATTATATATTAGGCTCCGGCTTCTGTGTATGTGTGTGTGTGTGTTTTGGGGGGGAAATCTGAGTGATCAGTGAAACATTTTGTGGCCTTTAATAAGCCTGGCTTAACTGGCTGCAGTCTTGCATCTTTTGTATAGCATTGTTCTGTTGTCAAGGCTTACACCTGCTGCCTTTACTGTGATGATGCATGGGGGAGGGGATTTGTTTCTCCTCGGGGAGTCATAAATCTGAAAGCTGTGACTTCCTGCCCTCTTGCCTTTATCTCATGGCTGGGTGGGGGCTGGGGAAGGTAGATGATAAACTTTTACATGGAGAAAGCTTTTAGCTTCTTCTCATACCAAAGGATCACTTAATGTTGAAATAGCTTTCAAACATGAAGAGAGATACTGTCAATCTGTCCTCGGCAGATTAAATCGTCTGAATGATTTTATTTTATTTTTTTCACTTTGTGGCAGGCAGGCCCAGAAACCTGGCAATGAATTAAAAGGGCATAATAATTTGACGTGATGAAAGGAAGCTTGTAGATGCCACCCAGAACAAAGATTTTAAGGCATTGAATGACCACTTTTTGCTCAGAGTCAAATATAACATCTCAATTATAAGGATGGAAGCATTAAATTAAACTTTAATGTTAAGTTTAGGAGATCGCTAGCTGTGGAAACAAACATCACCACCCAAACATCACCACCCAAACATCACCACTCAAACATCACCACCCAAGCTTCATTCTCAAAGTGGGGAGAACCTTTGGAGATGTTAAGTCATCATGAAGACTGTGGTAGCTTCTGGACTGGCAGCCCAGTCCAGTGTTTAGTCAGTGTTTAGAGACAGAAGAACTTGGAGTAGTAGAACCATGCAGTTCTTGGGAAATATTTGCTAATGATCCTTTCTCCAGGTACTGGAGAAAGAATCATTAGCAAATATTTCCTAGGTAAGGCGTAGTTCTACTACTTCTCAGTAGTACCTGGAGAAAATGCCTGGAAAAAGAGGTGGCTGCTTTCAAGCACTCCAGACAGGTGAGACATCTGCACTTCACCATGCCCTCAAGTTTCTATTAAATTGAAACCAAACCAAAGACAGAAGACAAAACCTAATCTTACTCTTACTTCTTTTTTACTTATATGTGTATTTATTCAGAAATGAACCTCATTGTTTTCAATGGATTTCAATGGCCCAAATAAGACAACTTTGAAATAAGAGTTAGAACAATTCTTTGCATCCTAAAGATTTCAGGGCTCACTTGATGTCCTCCAAATCAGAGAAGAAAGATGAAATTCCTGCAAAGTTTGTGGCTAGTTAATAGACCGAGAAGTTGCTGCACATTATAGCTTTAAAGGCCAGATTTTTTTTTTTTTAGACATAGTCATTTCCTGATTATAGTGACGTCTTTTCTTCAAAGAGAAATTCATCCAATTCTGCTCAAAATAAAGTGGCGCAAATTTTAAAAAGTTTTAATTCTTACAAGAAGAGGCTTTGGTGTCAAAATCTTTCAGGAAAATGTGCAAATGTGTAGTTTATCACAAAAGAGGTTGTAAGCTTTTGGCAGTCTCTTGACTGCTTGTGAGATTTGGGTGTCTATTGTATAATTCCTTGGCTGGAGTAGTCATGGAACATGAAAGATTGGCAGGCCTCAGCTGACTTTGGAGAAAAAAAGAAAATAGTTATTTTTTTAAGATGTTGCTAGAAGTCCCTTGATCAAAAAAGTTGCCCTGAGTTTACATGGATGGAACTGTCTTCCTGTCTACCTTGGTCTGTATGACTCATTGCAACAGCAGCCTTTACAAATGGGAACAAAATTTATTCTGCCTTAAGACTTTAAGGTTCTGCCCTAAGAATTTGGCTGCTACTATTACTTCTAAGAGCACATTATCTTTCTTTCTCTATATTTCTTGGAGGCTGCTGTGCATTAATTCCTAAAATGAAAAGCAATGGAGCAAACTTTCTGTGGAACATATTCAGCCTTGTATGACGTGCTAAGGAACTGTGCTTAAAGAGCAGATGGAGTCACTGACCAATTGCAAAATTTAGCACCATAGCAAAAGTTTGCGCCTGGTCGAACCAACACAGGGAAAGCTCTCAATGTGAATTTAATTCAGCAGTTGGGGGAAGCAAGGGCTACAAATTGCTTTGAATGATAACAAACACAATTTCAAGTAGCAGAAGCAAAACAAACACACTTAATGTTTTCAGTCTGAAATGCTGCAGATATAATGTTGACATTTGCTGAAAATAATGTAATGTTATCCTAATTAACCCAGGGCTGAAATCCACACAGGACCTTTTACCGCAGATCTTTGGAATGACCCAAAGGTGTTTTCTCAAGAAATGAATATGAAACTGGACTTCCTTGAAGATGTTCATTTCTTATCCAACAAGCTTCTTCAATTTGGAAGAAATCTGAAGAGAACTGAAGAAACTTCTTGGATGAGAAGAGAAATGTCTTCAGGGGAAAAAGAAAGAAAGTCCAGTTGCCTCTTGAAAAAGAGAACTCTTCAGTTCTCTTCAGTTCTCTTCCAAATGGTCATGGGACAATCATAACCTGGATGACTAAGATTCTCTATAGACATCTTTGGAATTAAATTATATGACTTAATTTGGTCACTAAGCTGGATTTTTATTAGCAAATGTAAAGTGAGCTTATTTAGATTTTAAAACATTACAGTCTTGTAATTAATTCTTTCTTCACTTCGTCTTTCTTCATCAGTGGACAGTTTAGTAATTGTTATCCTTGGCCAATTTGACATACATACATTATGAAACTATTTGTTTATCTCATCTAGTGATACAAGTGGGAAACACATCAAGTGTTTCTAGTTTGCATATTCATTTAAAGATTTATTTATTTCATTTGCATGCTACTAACTCCAATTTAGGGGAGGTACATGAAAAAAACAAAATGTGAAAAAGTTATCATATTTATGTAGTTACTTACCAAGCACATTTAAATTATATTAAAGTAACCAAAATATCTTTAACAATCCCCAAGGCATGTCACAACTTTTGAGCACCTCTAATGTTTGGACATTGAAAGTTGAAAAAATTGACATGTCCTACTATGGCATGCTAGAAAAATCATCCGTGGTGAAGGATAAATGATAAAATGCTCATGCTGTAACCAAAAATAAAAAAAAAGATATATTATAAATTGTAAAAGCTAAAAAAAAAAAAAAAGAACCACAGCAAGAAAACAGAACAAAACCCCCCTGTCAGTCTACATCCACAAAATCAATAACATTCCATAAATAATCTCATGCAATTGCTAAATTAATCAACTTTATAGATCCACACCAATCAATTTCTTAATTACATACAATATGACATTCCATCAAAGGGCCTGCAGAAAACTTCAGTCTGTTAAATGATATGGCTGAGGGTTGGGGACATAAGGAGCACAGAAGGCAGCTCTTCTTGGGGAAAGCTGCCAAAACAGCCAACACAGTCCTAGGCTGCATTAACAAAGGGATAGAATCAAGACCATGTGAAGTGTTAATACCACTTTATAAGGCCTTGGTAAGGCCACACTATTCTTCAAAGCACCTGAAGGCAGGACAAGAAGCAATGGGTGGACATTAATCAAACAGAGAAGCAACTTAGAACTAAGGAGAAATGTCCTGACAGTGAAACAATTAATCAGTGGTGGAACAACTTGCCTGCAGAGGTTGTGAATCCTCCATCAGTGGAAGTTTTTAAGAAGAGATTGGACAACCATTTGTCTGAAATGGTGTAGGTTTCCTGCCTTAGCAGAGTGTTGGACTAGAAGACCTCCAAGGTGCCTTCCGACTCTGTTATTTCTGTTATTTTCACCATTTTAAGATAGTAAGGCAGGAACCAGCAATTCCAGGCAAAAGAGAGCTACACGTCAACATAAATCAGGTGCTTTCCTAATAGATGAAAAAAAAAAAAAAAGATATCTGCAATAAACAGAGGAAGGATAGACCTTTACAAGTAGTCCTCAACTTACAGCTTACAATTCATTTAGTGACCGTTCAAAGTTACAACATCACTGAAGAAAAGTGACTGCTGACCATTTTTCACATGTACGACCATGTTAGCATCCCCATGATCATGTGATAAAAATTCACATGCTTGGCAACTGGTTATTTTCTAAGGTGCCTGTAAGCCAGACAAGGAATAATGGATAGAAACTATACAAGGAGAGATTCAACCTGGAAATAAGGAGAAACTTTCTGACAGTGAGAACAATCAATCAATAGAACAGAAGTTGCCCTCGGAAGTTGTGGGAGCGCCATCACTTGAGACTTTCAAGAAAAGACTGGACTGCCATTTGTCAGAAATGGTGTAGGATCTCTCTCTTGGGTGGGGGGTTGGACTAGATGACCTACAAGGTCCCTTCCAACTCTGATTATCTGTTATCTGGTTCATGTTTATGACAGTTGCAGTGTCTGGGGGGGTGTGTTTATGTGACTTTTTGACAAGTCAATGGGGAAGCCAGATTCACTTAAGAACTATGTTACTGATGGAACAATTGCAGTGATTCACTGCAGTGATGGCAAGAAAGGGCATAATGGGGCAAAATTCACTTAACAACTTACTTAGCAACAGTCTTACGAAGCAACATAAATTTTGGGCTCAATTGTGGCCATTAGTTGAAGACTACCTGCATTACGAAAGTTTTGACTTCTGTGGATTTCAGCTTTCTCTATTGTAAATAGCTTCATTCTTATCTTCCCTAATGAGACTTTTTTCATTCATTCATTCATTCATTCATTCATTCATCCATTCATGTTGTGTAACTTGCCACCTCACAATAGCAATTCAGGGGGACTTGAAACTTAAAAGAAGCACAACTTCAAAACATAAACAGCAGCTGAGGAATCAGAGCAATCCAAACATATAATAACCACACGAAGGGCCCTAACATTCTAGCATTCGTATCCTATATCTTGCTGAATGGTGTCTGCAAACTTTTTGCTGAGTCAACCAACTTCTCCATGAAATCTACAGTTGCAGTTTTTGCAAAGCCCAACTGAAAAACCATTGCATTGACATTGCTTAGGTGTCCCTTGAGACCATCAAAAGAACAGCCAAGTATCTTGTTGACTTAAAACAGTGGAAGAACAAGCCTAGATTTTAAATCCTGGAGCTTACATTTAAATGAAAGAAGATAGGGGAAGAATGGTTAGACCAGGGCTGTCAAACTCACAGCCTACGGGCTAGATGTGTCACACTTTAGTTATGCCCATGCCCAGTTTAGTGAAGGAGAAGAAAGTCACGATACATCACATGATGCCGCTGTGATGATGTGAGTTTGGCTTAGACCATGGTAACAAAGAAGGCAGACAATCTGTTTCAACTTTCAAAAATAACCAGCTTCAACAGGACATAAGCTGTCCTGAGAAGCTTTACTTAAAGTTGCTGTGAGATGTTCTGTCTATCTTGTAAAAAGCAAAGGTTCCCCTCACACATATGTGCTAGTTGTTTCTGGTTCTAGGGGGGTGGTGCTCATCTCCATTACAAAGCCGAAGAGCCAGCGCTGTCCAAAGACATCTCCATGGTCATGTGGCCAGCATGACTAAATGCCGAACGCACACCTTCCCACCAAAGTGGTCCCTATTTTTCTATTTGTGTTTTTTACATGCTTTCATGCTGCTTGGTTGGCAGAAGCTGGGACAAGGAACGGGAACTCACTCCATTACATGGGGCTAGGGATTCGAACCTGTGAACTGCTGACCTTTCTGATCAACAAACTGAGCATCTTAGTCACTGAGTATATCTTGAGACCTATGTAAAAGCTATGTGTTTTTCAGTGGAGATACCTGTATCAATAGAAGTGACTATTTGTAGGGTTGAGTTCTTGATGCTCCATGAGCTTGGTTGCTTTTGTAGTTGTTGTTTTGCAGAAGTTTCATTATTCAACTAGACACTGAAACATCATAATCAATGCTAGGCTTGTTTGTTTTCTTGCAAATGTTTTACATGTTTTGCTAACACTGATGGCATTACTTAGTTTGGTAATGAAACATCTGCAAGAAAACACCGAAGGTCAGAGAACCCAAGGACCCCACAGAAATCTGTATGCAAATAGTTTCCTTCTTGCCAAGTTGTGGCTTCAAGACTTCTCTAGAGCAGGCCTATACCTGAAAAAAATGTTTGGAGAAGTAAGATTTATAGTTGAGAATGGAGCACAACCCCAGATGCATAACCCATTTGCATCATTTCCCAGGAATATCCAGATGTTCTTCACAGCTTCAGCACCATTTCAGGGAAAGCCAGACAAGAGTAGCAAATAGACCCTCTCACATTCCATTTTTCTCTCCATCTTCTAAAATGACGCTCCTGAACTTTGCTAAAATGACCTTTGTATTAATGCATCGTATATGAAGATGTTCTCAGAGACAGTTCAGTGGTTGTAAAACCTAGGGTTGTGTAGCACTTGAAGCCCTGAGAAGTGTTTCATCCTTCTTCCAAATAGAATAATGGAATATCAGAAGTTGGAAAGTCTTCTAGTCCAACCCTCTACTCAAGCAGGAGACCTTATACTATTTCAGACAATGGCTGTCCAATCTCTTCTTTAAAAACCTTCATTGATGGAGCATTCACAGCTTCTGGAGACAAGCCATTCTCACTGTCAGGAAATTTTTCCTTAATTCTGGGTTGCTTCTCTCCTTACAAAAGATCTTCGAGGAGAAGCTAAGTTTTAGGAACAATTTCATCATCCTGATTTTGATCTGAAAATGTGTGTGGTAGATAATTGCTCACAGTGTTTATCCAACAAAGAGTTTCTTATCTCTGTGTCTTAACAATTCATCAAACCAAATTAGAAAGGGCTGTTCTGGTCTCTGTTTGATTAACATTTGTGCAGAAGATGTCATTCATAGAGTATGGAATTCTATTTTTCCACAGCTTCTGCAATATATAAGAATAAATGACTTCCAAGCCAGAAAAAAAAAAAAAACAAAATCAGTTTTAGACTTGATTTTGAAAGCTACTAAGTCTGCTGGCTGTAATGGGGATTTTTGTTTCTTTTTTCCCTCTCTTTTCTTTTTTAATTCAGTAATGTAGCTATGCTAAATGTATAGCTTTGAACATGGTTTTATGTTGACTGAGGCTGATGGTGCAGTTTTGGGGTTATACTCAACATGCTTCTTAAGCCTGAATTAAGGTCTTCACATCAGTCTGTCTTAGAGTATTTCCTGTAGATGCATTTTCATTGTTAAATTTGAAATCGGGAAATGTTACCTTTAATATTACAATTTTCTTCAGCTGTACTTTAGAAGGAAAACATAAATAATCAGTGGAACGACTTGTCTCCGGAAATTGTGGGTACTTCAACATTGGAAGTTTTAAATAGAGATTAGACAACTGCCAACTCTTGTTATTTCCCTTCCATCTCTTGTTATTTTGTTATTCTATTCTGAATGGGAACCCTTTGGTAAAAAAAATAGTGGTTTGGGATCATCTTCCTTTATTTAATCCACCTATCCTCACTAAGATTCCCCTCTTATCCAGAGATGCTACAACTGGCTGTGGAAATGAAATCAGTTCCATGTCCTGTATAGAGTATTTAAATCAACAAGACCCTCATTGATGAGAAAGGGCAGAAGAGAATTGCTTTCTGCAAAGCTTTGATTATGCTGTTGCTATTCACTTGAAAGAACAGAAATAAACCTTATTAGCCTTTGTAAACATTTGCAAGTAGATCTGTGTGCTGGATATATCGATATATCTTTTTTTAAAAAAAATAGCAGCACATACCCCAGTTTCCTCCTGCATCGGGGTCTTGGCTTAGCTGTGTGGCTAAGTTAGAGTACAGCATGATGTTATTATAGTAAACAGCTCTTAAGCACAGCTGGCAAGATTGATCAGGCGACATTAAGGTGAACTTCAGCAAATGACCAAAGCAGGCCAAGGTCTGAATATGGAAACGGTTCTCGCAGGGACTCTTTGGGGAGTAGGCACCATTAGTTTTGACTTTGAACAGGCAAAAGGAACTGATATGCAGCCTTCCTTCCATCTCTTCCTGTAACATCAGCTCCTGTTTATTCTGTAAATATCTGCTCACTCTTTTTCATAGCCCTTGGCTCAGTTAGGTACAGTCCAAACTTCACTGAAATTTTGGTTCTCATCCTTATCAGGTAGGAGAGGGGAAAAAAACACCTAACTGATAAAAGAGAACAGTGTGTATTTCATGCTGGAACATCACTGAAGGTTCTGGTTTTTCACTGATTGATATCTTATTGCTATGGTGTACTTTAGAAGATGTTGATGGAGCCCATGGCCTGACTTCTCTAGAGAATCAAATGCTAGACATTGCCACACTAGGCATGGGTTGAGTATGGACCATCCATTTCTAGATCTGGCTTGTTCTGCCAGAAGCCTAATCTCCTGGGACATTCTATCCATGGTGCTTCTGTCCATTCTATGCTTTAGATGTTTGGCATAATAGCAACAGCAGTAGCACTTACACTTATATACTGCTCCACAGTGCTTTACAGCGCCCTCTAAATGGATTACAGAGTCAGCCTCTTGCCCCCAACAATCTGGGTCCTCATTTTACCCACTTCAGAAGGATGGAAGGCTGAGTCAGCCTTGAACCTGATGAGATTCGATCTGCCAAATTGCAGACAGCTGAATTAGCCTGTTTTACTGCACTCTAACCACTGCACCACCATGGGTCTCCTTAATGATCCTTGGGTGTTGATAAATGGCCAAGTGAGCTTTGATGCCCTACTTGAAAACTGACTGGACGTGGCTTGGAGCTGGCTTCAATAAATGAAGCATGGCTTCTATAAATAAATAAGATTGCCAGAATTGAAGGCTGCCCACAGAGTTTGACTGCATACCTTCAGTTGGGATTTGTGTTCCCATGGTTATGGTCCTACTCCTTAGTAGGAGGTTAAATGTTTCAGAAAATCATTGTTGTCCAGCTACTAAGTCATGTCAGACTCTTTGTGATCCCATGGACCATAGCACAACAGATCCACCTGTCCCCCACTGTCTCCTGGAGTTTACTCAAACTCATGTCCATTGTGTTGGTGACATTACTAATCATTTCATCCTCTGCTGTCCCCTTCTCCTTTTGGCTTCCATCTTTCTCAACCTTGGTCTATTCCAAGGAGCTCACTCTTCTCATTTGATGGACAAAGTATTTGAGTTTCAGCTTCAGGATCTGTCCTTCCAAAGAACAGTCAGAGTTGATTTTGTTTAGGATTGATTGATTTGATCTCTTTGGAATCCAAGGACTCTCAAGAGTCTTCTCTAGCACCACAATTCAAAAGCATCAGTTCTTTGGCACTCAGCCTTACTTATGGTCCACCTCTCACAATCTTACCTTCCTATTGAAAACAAAAACCACCATAGCTTTGACTAGATGGAACTTTGTCGACAAGGTGATATCTTTACCAACCAGTTTTGTCCTGAGACAAAACTGCTCAGATTTCAGTTGAATTAATAGAAACTCAAAATCCTCCTCAGAAATCTCTTTGGGTTGGGATGTGTCATTAAACTCCAGAGTTCAGGGGAAAAAAATACCTTTTTTTTGTTTCCAGAGTCACTTTATGCCAACTTTTCACGTGAAATTTTGCCTTTTCTTTTTCAGGAGAGACATTGTTCTTTTGCTTGAACATATCATAATTCCATGAGTGATATCCTGTGTTCTGCTGGTATATCCCACGGCAGTGGTGGGATTCAAATAATTTAACCGGTTCACCCAGGGTCAGGTTGACTGTCATGGGAGGCATGACAGCCAACTTGACACTGGGTGAACCCAGTTGTTAAATTACTGCCCCACCGCTATCAAAGTGGAGCCTGGGCATTGTGGTGCACTGCAATGGATCAATGGGCAATGAAGCATCTGGAATGAGAGGAGACGGAGGGTCAGGGATAAGACAGAGGGAAAGTGGCATTTTCCTTCTCTTGTGCTGGGTGCTCTGTTGCCTGTTTCTCAACTGCAGTGCAGCACCCAGGATCCACTTTGATAGCCGGGAGCAGGATGTGTGTGGTAATTTAACAACCGCCTCACCTTAACCAATGCAAACCAGATGAATCCTACCCCATCCCATGGACTTAATTTAGCCTTTGCATTTTGGCATTCACAAACAAATTAATTCTCAGTGCAGATCTGATACATATCCATTATTAATTTGTCTCTGGTATGAGTCTTTGGTAAGTAGAGATCATCTCACTTTTCCCATTTCAAATTGTGCAGCTTTAGGAGGATATAAATATTGCTTTAAAACTCTCTCAGGCTCTCTAGACCAGGTATGTCCAGCCTTGGTAGCTCTAAGACCTGTGGACTTCAACTCCCAGAATCTCCAGCCAGTCAAGCTGTCTGAGGAATTCTGGGAGTTGAAGCCCAGAAGTCTTAATGTTCCAAGGCTGCACAATCCTGCTTTAGTCTAGATCTCCCTGAGATAATATTTCCAGCTAAATCTGCAACAAATGGGAGATCGTCATTGGACAGCAATTCATTGATATATCCAATTTGTAGAAAAGTCCTAACAGTTATTTTTGAATATTACAGTCACAAGATAGATAATCATGGACAGATAGAGACTGGAAAAATATAAGATAAAAGTATAAATTGCAAATACTTTCTATTTGTTTTCTTACTTATTTGATCATATAGGTTTTAGAGGTTTTGACCACTAAATATAACACTAAATAATAACATTTGGCCAACTTGTTTAAATGATTTTTTTTTTTTAATGCAAAACCTATTTTAGGATGAAACAATATCTTTCCAAAATAAGGCAACCTGTTGGCTAGTTCCCCCAAACTATTTTTTTTAAAAAAACCTTATGTCAAATATAAATTTAAAATATTTAGTATTCCAGGTACTGTATACAAATTCTTGTACATTGCACTGTTTTACTGCACTAGAGTTTATTTTTCAGTCCAGATTCATTGAATAGCCTCTGCTCACTTTTAAAATAAATAAATCAGCCGTTTATGTATCCTGAAAACTGAGCTGCCCCTTTTGGTCAGAGAGAACTTATATTTGCTGTAATTGGAACAGAGCCCTGATTTATTTGAAATGTAAAACATGGAGGGAATGCTTTTATGTACGAGTTGACTTTTCATTCAAGAACTCCTATAACGTATCCCATGCCTATGTTGCTTATTTTGGCAAGACCAAGAATTGGCAGTTGATGTTGGAAATGTTTAACGGTTGAGGTTGCTATCTATGCAGAGATAATTTTATTTCTTATTGGAATACTGGTGAACTGAATCATTGTCACTGGGTTGACCCAGGAATGGATTCATATTAAGATCAATTGATTACTGGTTCATTTTCATTGTCAAATGTAGACCAACAGAATAAAATGCTGAAAGTTATTTAAAAGAAAATGAAAAAACCCTTATGGGTATGTTAAGGATATACTACTAGAATTCTATTTAATTGGCCTTTCAACTTAGTTTAGCATCTGGGTACCTTCTTATCTTTTCCCATAGAAAAAAATCCAGTTTTGGTCAGTGATATGTGAAATTTCTAGCTTCATTTCTTCATGACTGCATAAGAACTCCTGGCTGCAGATGTTTAAATCCTGAATTAAAAATGCAAAAGGACATTTGTGTGTGTGTGTGTGTGTGTATGTATGTATGCATGTAAACACACCCCCACACACCCACATTATATATATAAATATAGTTGTGCTTTTAAAGTTGTAGCAATTTGTTGGCAGAATCTCATCTGCCATCATCAGGCTTCTGTAAAAAAACCCTTTATAAATATAATGTCAAATAACAAAATAATAGCAAAATAAATATATTCCTTACTGTCTAGCATTCTAAATATTCTATTATCGTATTTTATCATCTAGCCATTGATAAAAAAGATCCCAAATTTCATAAAATTGTTTATCTTCTTGCTCTCTAATTTCAAATGTCAATCTACTCATCTCAGCACATTCCAATATTTTCTTAATAATTTCTTCCTGTAATGGTATTTTCTCATTCTTCCAATTTTTAGCAAATACAATCCTAGCCGCTGTTAATACATTTACAATCAGGTACTTCAAATCTTTACTATATATATCAGGTAAAATTCCCAATAAGAAGATCTCTGGTTTCAAGTCTATGTGTTTCTTTGTCATTTTTTCCAACCACATGCGAATTATAGTCCAATATTTTCTAGCATCCTCACAAGTCCACCACATATGGTAATATGAGCCGGGTGTTTTGAAGGCAGTCTTGAAGTCCCCTGTGCATCATGCCTGGCCATGGCATGATGGCATGGGGAAAAAACTGTTCTTGTGTCTAGTTGTTCTGGTGTGCAGTGCTCTATAGTGTCGTTTTGAGGGTAGGAGTTGAAACAGTTCATGTCCAGGATGTGAGGGGTCTGTAAATATTTTCACAGCCCTCTTTTTGACTCATGCAATATACAGGTCCTCAATGGATGGCAGAGTGGTATTAATTGCTTTTTCTGCAGTTTTTTCATCAGGGGTAGAAATGTCAAACCAAGGATACTACAAGTGCCTATTTATTAATATTGCCATATGCTAACGTGGAAAAAATAACCAGCAATATCAATTAAATATTGAGATTAGAACTGTTCAGACATTATTCAGATGTTGACCATTTCTTATGTAATTTGTATCATGGCTTCTGTCAGGAGGCTGAGAAATAACTTGTCTCCTATCATTGGAAACCTCCCAACTCAACCAATGTGTTATGGAGAGTAGATAACTTCAAGGAGAGAGTATTTGTAAAAGAAGGACCCAGTTAAAACCATCTGCAGATAAGATTATGCAGATGGGCGAGTGGGGTTTTAGGAGAGGAAGAAATTCACAGGGAAATACATATATCCAGATGTGTTGAAGACTGCTTCTAATTTGTTACCTGTTTGAGGAATCATGACAAAGTAGAGACAATGTTTGCTTTTATCCATATCATATACTCCTAATGGGTTGAGATGAGAATAACACATTTTACATTTTTTTCTATATCTTGGAGATGAAGAACAAAAGCCAGATTTTTTTAATGATTTAAAAAACAAATTATCCCAAGACAGAGGCATGTGAATAATCCTTTTCTTCCCCAAAGATTGAGAATTAAGTCTTTTTGCAGAGTAGATGGGAGATTCAAACTGCCAGCCATAGATTAAGATGAAATATCTTGTAAAAACGACATTTACTATTTGAGATTCTTATTTGTCTTTTTTACCATACCAAAAGACAACAGCTCAAACAACCTTGGCAGCCATTGATTATTAATTTCATGATTTCCTGTTTATGCAATCATTTGATTTCATTTTACCATACCTGACCAACTTTCCCTGAATTTTTATACAAATCAGTTACCTAAATCAGAAACTGGTTTTTGGAAAAGCATATGAATTTAATCCTTGTGTATGAATAGAATCAGTGGAAGTGAAACAAACAATTAATGGTTTTCAACCTGAGAAATGATCTACATAACATTGTTATTAATTCTAATGCAGTATTTCAGCAACTATCTCTTTTAGCCAGATTGGCTAATAATATCTGTGGAAGGAAATCTGTATTCCAGTAAATTATTTCAGAAGAAATTTCCTTCTGCTATTTGTACTCGACCAGAATGCTCATGAATTCCTGACAAATAAATAGGAATAAAGGAAGTTAAACAAATTAGCATCTGCATCATGGCTTTTCCCTTTATAATAAATTTTGTATTTGTATTGTTCTTTTATATGCTTCTAGAAATGTCACCTGGGTTATCATGGAGCAGATAAAAACAATTAAACAAAGCATGAAAGAATCTTAAAACCAATGTAAAGTTAAAATTTGCAATTTAAACAACTAAATTAAACTACTGACAGAAAGACCATGCTTCTGTCTGTATTGGCTAATCTATGACCACAATAAACATTTGGTTTGATTTGATCTGTCTGAGATTCACTGCAGGAAACAGCCTTATATTTTGGATTTGGTTCACAGGACCTTGTTTCTGGGATGGATACTCTTGGTCCACGTGGACAACAGGGGGGAAAAAGCTGCTGGAGCAGTTTGAATTGAGAGGAAGTGGTGGCCATTATGAGTTTGTTTAGTGTGTTCAAAAAAAGAGAGAGGAGAGAAAGAGAGAGAGAGAAAAGGAAAAAGAAAACAACTCCCTTTTCTTTGGATCATAGCCAATATGCCATTCCCCATATCTCAAATTTATTTTGTAGCCCATAACATATCTAGATTAAAGCTACTTTATAAACTCTGTGAAGGCCTGGAGGAACATTATCCATGGAGTCACGATGGGTCAGACACGACTTCACAACTAACAACGACAGCAACATAAACTCAGTCAACCATAAAACAATAGCCACTGTGGGCATAGTCCTATGAGAAAATGCCCATGGGTTATGCTACTTCTTGTCAGTGTATCTAGTCCTTCAGGACTTACACTATTAACCCACAGGTGGCTCGCCAGTCTTGAGGGTGTGTATGTGTTCTTTTGTGTGTGTGTGTGTGTGTGTATGTGTGATTTGGCAGATGAAGAAGATGAAAAACAGGCTCTGGTTTGTTCGTGGAGTAAATCAGCAGGGTTTAGAGTGATTTGGGGTGAGGGTGGAGTAGTCTTTCTTTCACTGGGTTATTCCAGAACACTTTTTGTGTCTGATGTGTTGGAAAGGGTGGGTCTAATATTTAAATGAATTAGACTTGTTGGTCTTGTGTCTGTCTACTCATTGAAAGTTTTTCTCTCTGTGATTTTTCTGATTGAGCAGGGAGGTTCTGTGGACCACAGATTACATATGGATCAGTGGTGGGATTCAATTTTTTTTACTACCAGTTCTGTGGGCATAGCTTGGTGAGTGTGGCAGGGGAAGGATACTGTAAAATCTTCAGTCAGAGGTGCTATTTGCCGGTTCTCTGAGCTACTCACAATTTCCACCACTGGTTCTCCAGAACTGGTCAGAACCTGCTGAATACCACCTCTGATGTGGACATGGGTCCAGAATGTATGTTTTGTGAAGTCCTGAAGTGCCTCCCTGAACTAAAACTGACCAGTTTACCAAAGCAACTGGGTCATCCTTTTTTAGGACTAATAAAAGTACCAGACCTCTCTCTAGCAAAACTTTGCTTGATGGAACATGGAAAACTAGTTGCTTCCATGTGTGTCTAAGGAATAATGGATGGAAACTGAAAGAGAGATTTAACCTAGAAATAAGGAGAAACTTTCTGACTGTGAGAACAATCAACCAGTGGAACAGAAGTTGCCCTCGGAAGTTGTGGGAGCTTCATCACTTGAGACTTTCAAGAATAGATTTGTCAGAAATGGTGTAGGGTGTCCTGCTTGGGCAGGGGGGTGGACTAGATGACCTACAAAGTACTTTCCAACTCTGAATATCTATTATCTGTTATCTGTGACTAGGCAGCATGGTTAAAATTCTTGGTCTTTTATTAACATTTGGAATTATGTATCTAACCATGATACAGAGTTCAAGGCCCTATTCTGGCTTAAAAGTCAGACTATTCCTGATGCAGGAAACCAGAGATCTACAAGTAAGTCTAAAACTTTTCCTTTCCTTTCCTTTCCTTTCCTTTCCTTTCCTTTCCTTTCCTTTCCTTTCCTTTCCTTTCCTTTCCTTTCCTTTCCTTTCCTTTCCTTTCCTTTCCTCTCCTCTCCTCTCCTCTCCTCTCCTCTCCTCTCCTCTTCCTCTTCCTCTTTTCCCTTCCCCTTGAGAGCAAGAATGCTATAGAATCAGCTTAATTCTTTCATTGATTTCTACAATTCTTTTCCTTCTAGTCTTAGAATTTGCACCCTCTTTACTTACAGAAGAACTTGTCTTCCCTATTTCTGAAAATTGTTTGAAGATGAGCAAAACCCACAAAACTGACAACGATGATATACCATCGTTGTGTCCAAGTTACATTTTAAAGATCAATCCAGGAGGCCAGCAAGTATAAGATGGAAAGTTAGAAGATGCTGTTTAATTAGCATTTGGGGGGGGGGAACTTGATCAAAGTGCTTTCCCATCCTTGAGATTTAGCAACTTGGGTGAGAACACAACAGGTTTTTTTTTTCCCTGCTAGCGCACATTTGCTAAAATCATTTGTATGAGTTTGCACACAAGCCCTTAATAAATTAAAATTAAATTAATGGCAAGAAGGCATCACTACAAAGACTGAGCCCTGTAATGAAATGGATTCAGGGCAGGCCACAGCCCTTCTCTTTGTACAACACCATATTAATTCCATATACATGTGTGTATGACTCACAAAAACAAACACAAAAATGGTGCCCTTGAAGCTCCCCTTTTAACTTTTTGAACATCTTTGGATGCCCCTAGCACAAACACTATGTAATGTCTTTTTAGAGTAAAAAAATTAGAGTTGGTCCCTACTCAGAAGACAAGAACAAAAAAAATATTTTTGTTTTAAGAACGGAGCACAAGGAGCTGAACAACTGGACACTGTTTTGAGTGGCATTTACATTCATTGGCGACCTGAAGGCACACACATGATTTTTCTGATTAGTGTCAAAGCAAAGAAGAGTAACAACTCTTCTAGCTACTTTAATCTCCAAGTTCATGTATTGACCTAGTCGGGCATTTTGCGGTCATTTAACAATAACAAGATTGAACAGGTGGTTTGGGTTGAAGAAATAAAAAAAAAAAGTGATATTATTGTAGGCAGGAAAATAAATTCTGGTTACATGTTAGTTCAAGAGATTTGGACAAACCTGCTGGGAAACCTGAGACCAGCAACAAAAGACAGAGAGCAACATCCTATCCATGTCTATAGAGAAATAAATTTTACTCAGCTCCTAAGAATGTGTAGGATTGAAGCTATGGATATCCATCACTTCAAGCCAAATTATTAAAGTCTCTTCTATTGACATTAGTTGACATCTGGGCACTAAATGGACTTGTAACTCATTGCCTGGTTGTATTTGCTTTAATTTGGAAGCCTGCTTTATAAACCACGCGTGGTGATGACTTCATTTTCTGATTAAAGTTAGTCACCTCTTTATTGTTCCAGGGTTACTTAAATATACTCATTTGGGATTTTAGCAATTATGTTTAGATTGAAAGTTTCTGCACGGGGCAGAAAGCCTTGTTTGTTGTGTAATAGTCTACTCACATGTTCCAAAAGTATCTGGATGCCAGAGGAACCATAAGCTTTGCAAATCTGTGGAGCAGAAAGGAATAATCATCTCTTAGAAAGCTAATACTGTGACACACATTTTAATCATATGGTTCATTTTGTAGCATGAAGGTCAAATTTATTTGGGGGAAAAAAAATCACCATTAATAAGCATCTTGAAAGATACTTATGCAATAGTTACAGGATCCCACATTCTCATCCTATTAACAGATTGCTCAAATATCTTTGGAAATTCTCAGTCATCCAAGTCATGGTTGTCCCAAAGGTGCTTTTTCAAGAGGCAACTGGATTTTCTTTCTCTAGTTCCAATAGTTTTGCATGCCTTACAATCTTTTAGTTGCATAATTTTCCCCTGCAAAGATTCTCCCTTCCTGCTCTTAGAGTGATATTTTAATGGCATCACAGACAATATTTTCCCCTTACTTTCAACAATTTCATGAGTGATTTGCAACATAGCAGAACTTTCTGAATCTCACTGAGAATTTGAAGAGCAGCTGTTAACTGTAAATTACTATGTTAAATTATCCAGTGTCAGATAATTTAACATAGTAATCTAAGAAGAGCTCTGTAAAGCTAGTGGAATAAAGCTCTTGGCTTTCACAACTAAGTTTTCTTTCTTTCTTTCTTTCTTTCTTTCTTTCTTTCTTTCTTTCTTTCTTTCTTTCTTTCTTTCTTTCTTTCTTTCTTTTTTTCTTTCTTCCTTCCTTCCTTCCTTCCTTCCTTCCTTCCTTCCTTCCTTCCTTCCTTTCTTCCTTCCTTCCTTCCTTCCTTCCTTCCTTCCTTCCTTCCTTCCTTTCTAACAAAACCATATTAAACTCTGCTCCTGGTTGACATAACTTTTATGAGCCTTATAATAAATGTGTCTTTCATGAAAGAAGGAAGTATTTTTATTATTTGAAAATCATTTCAATCCGTTATGTTTGCTTTTATGTCTAGAATTATCATTCCATATTTTGCAGCCTTTTGCTCTTTTCCTTCGTCTTGCAAATTAAAATTAGCCATAAGCAAATAATCAGGAATTTGTTAATAATGTGTAGTATAAGTGAATGAGAAATAGATACAATACACACATGCATACGCACAGAGTCCTTCCAACTTTCTTTTTCGGTCATAAAATAAACAATCATGTCCTATCATTAGCAAACAAATAATAATCAGCGAGACACTGAACGCTATTAAAAGGCAGGGAGATTCTACGACGAAGACAGGAGAAATAATAGGAAAATGCAAAAGGTCTGTTGTTTGCATCTCGTAAGGAATGGCTAGAAAATGAGATTAATCAAGGAGCAGACATTTGGAAGAAAGTTTGTGGAAATGCCTGACAGTCGTGCTCTTTTGCCTCATTTCAAATGTTGGCAGGGTAGCAGGCAGCTCCCAGGGAAATGTGCTCCTTTCATACTTGAGTAATTGATGAATTGTATGCAATATGCAAATGAGAATCCATAAATCTTATGAATGACAGCTTAATTTATGTGAGCCTTAATGAATGCAGGATTAGATTTTAATTAAATATCCTCAAAGGCACCCTGAGTCGTCAGGGTTTTTAGACCTTTTTTATTATTATTTGAAGACTTTCTACTCCACCTCCCATTGCTTTGCAGTTACTTATTATGAAAATGGAAAAATCGGGCAAAAGAACTTAGAAGAGTTTCTCTTTTGAGAAGAAAACATTGCACAATTTGTGTATGTGTGTGTGTGCACAAAACTCTCCTTTGGTTAATAATAAACATTTAACCATAATATATACGGATCTTTTTAAACTTCCTACACATTTTGATTAGCTTTAATTGCTGTTGGCATCTTGTATCAGTGAGCTATTTTTAATTAAATGAAAAGTTAATAAAATGCTCAAGAAATATTCCCCGTGCCACAGAGTTCCTCACCAGCCAACTGGGCTATTCATTCCAGCATTTTGACTGTTAAATTGCATTTCTCTGTATAAAGGTTGTGCCTATTTTATTCCACCTTGACAAATTGTGGTCTAAAGTTAAGTTTAAGTGCCAAAAACCCAGTAATAATTTTTCTTGGTTTTGTTTCAAAAAGTTAAGAACCCCCCATTACCCCTTCCAAGAAATCTTATATAGTTGAGAATAAACTGTAATAAAATAGGTTAAAAACAAAACCAGCAGCTTAATACTCACTCTTGCAAAGTAGCACCCCAAAACACAAACACATTTGTTGTTGTTGTTATTGTTGTTGTTGTTATTGTTGTTGTTGTTGTTATTGTTGTTGTTATTGTTGTTGTTATTATTATTATTGTTGTTGTTGTTGTTGTTGTTGTTATTATTATTATTATTATTATTATTATTATTATTATTATTATTATTATTATTATTATTATTAAATCTCTCTTTGGTCATTGAGTCAAATCTTCATTTCCTGAGGTATTTGGGCTATTCATTCCAGCATTTTGACTGTTAAATTGCATTTCTCTGTATAAAGGGTGTGCCTATTTTATTCTACCTTGCCAAATTGTGGTCTAAAGTTAAGTTTAAGTGCCAAAAACCCAGTAATAATTTTTCATGGTTTACACAACTGTAAACCAACTGCATGCAGCCATCTCAGATTCAAACCATTTAAATGTAAATATACGTTCACAAGAAGTAGGAACCTCTCTCCCCCTGTTTGGGTAAGAAACACTGTCCCAGATGAACAAACATTTTCATAGAAACCGTTTCCTGTATTTCTCCATCCAATCTGGAATGTAATTTCGGTAATTGATCTGGTCGACCAATACCCATATTGATTAATTGGCTAATCTGATTAGTTAAAATGTATTTCTAAAGCACAAAAAAATATCCCCCTTTTAGCCAGAGTTCTTAAATTGCATGGATTTTAGAGGGAGAAATTAAATAGACAGCTAACTTTATCATGCAAATCGGCAAGGTTTAAAACTTCTGGCTGCATCGGAACTTCTGGGACTTTTAAGCTATTATTATCCTGCGTCTCCTGAAGCAGAAGCTGAATGAGGCTGTTTTTCCTGAACAAATTGTCATCCAACAGAGCCTGATATAATTCTTGGGCTTTGAGCATGCATCCAACTAGGTTTTCACCTTGCAGATCTTTTCATTATCAGTCTCACTAAACAATATTAGTATGTATGTATGTATGTATGTGTGTGTGTATGTATGTATGTATGCATTTATTTATTTATTTATTTATTTATTTATTTATTTATTTATTTATTTATTTATTTATTTAGTCAAATGTACACAGTGGCCCATCCCACCAAAAGCAATTCTGGATGGCACCCAAAAGTCAGATAAAGCAACAGATATAAGAATGGATATATAAAATATAAAAATCCCTATTAATACATTTAATAAAAAAAATGAAAGATACAAACTGAAAACTAAAGGATCTTGAAGAGTGAAGCTATTTAAGCAAATTTCTGGTTGATTGGAAGCACCAGAACTGATAACATAACTAGGTCTCGGGGGCCTTTATCAAAAGGGACAGGTAATATACATAATTTTACAGAGAAAGTGGGAGAGGATAAGGTGGCCATCACAGCAGATAAATCATAAGTCCTGGTAACCTACAAAATGCAAGTTCCCTAATTCATTGTACCCATAGCATCACATTCTCTAATGATGAAGGCATTAAAAAACATGAAAAGTGGTGTCTCAAATAGCCCCAATCTCATTCCATGAAGGGCTTTAAAGGTTAAAAACAACACCTTAAATTGGACCTGAAAGCTAATTGGCAACCAATACAGTTCACAGAGCTCAAGACTTGTTTCTGAAAAGTCCTTAGATATGAATGTGAGTTTTGTGGCTACAAATCAACCTTGAAGAACAGCAGAACAGGGTTGGAAAGGACCTTGGAAATCATCTAGTCCAGCTCTCTGTTCAAGCAGGATAGCCTATACCCATGATGGCAAACCTATGGCCCTCTCTCTGGGCACATGAGCCATTGCCCCAGCTCAGCTCTGCTTGGGAGAGTGGGGCACAAACATGGGGTCACAGATGCATGTGTGGTGTGCGGTGCATATGTGGGGGCTTGTGCACACATGCAAGGGGTGAGGCACATGTTCAGGGGTCATGCATGTATGTGCAAAGCGTGTGCGGGTGCACATATGCATGGAGGTGGATGCATGCATTGGGCACTCCCACGCATTGTCCTTTGAGGATGTGCACATGCACGCTTTGGATACTTGATGCCAAAAAGGTTAGCCATCAATGCCCTACACCATTCCAGGCAAGTGGACGTCCAGTCCCTTCTTAAAAGGCTCCAGTGATGGAGCACCCACAACTTCTGAAGGCAAAAACTGTTCCGCTGGTTAGTTGTTCTCACTGTCAGGAAGTTTCTCCTTAGTTTTGGGTTGAAATAAAGTATTAATTTGGTAGAATGAGCAAGGAGAGACATAAGACATAAGAGTTTATTTGTCATTACACTCGCAAGCGGGTACAACGAAATGAGGTGCTCTTCCACAAGTAAGACTGGACAAACACCACTAAAAGAAAAAATAAAAAAATAAATTAAAACTAAACACAACCGACCATACAATAATCTCTATGCAATTTAAAAATGTAAAACCCCATTATTCTTAGCCATTCACTTCCACATAAATCTTATGACCCTGCATTCAAACTCAAAACTGCACTTGGATAAAAACTTTTCTTAAATCTGGTCCTCCTTGTTCTTAATACCCTAAATCTCCTTCTCGATGGTGATAGTTCAAAGAGCTGAGAGAAATTGGAAATAGTCTGAGGATTCTTTTGAGCAACGTGTATGCCCCACTGTTGAATTAGTTGGATGTAAATATTTTGCCTTTGGGCATGCCATGTTCCCTTTCACAACATTTCTTATATGAGTTGGTTGGACTTTATCAGTCAGGCTGATTGAAATGTATATAATGTTATTTTTCTGACGATACTTGTTATATTGGAAATTTTCAGAAGAGCTACCTCAGCTATTGTGTCGTTATTTGCAAATGTACTGTAGATTTTTGTGACAATTTCTGCCCCTTAACCAAGCACTGTTAATCTGGGCAGTCATTTCCCCCTCCTGGTTTTTAGAGTTATTTTGTGATTATTCATGACCATCAACTTCAGCACAGCATATTTATTTTGGAAAAAGAGTCTCCCAAGAGAAATATATAAAAATGCATTAGAGCTGATTGGCTACAAAGCTTTTTTTTTTTTTTTTTGTTAAGTGGGAATTTATTATTGGTTTGTGATTTTTTTTTTATTTTTAGAATTCATTTCTTGAAAACATGTTCAAGGTTATAACACAGTCTTTTTATACTGAATTAATCTTACAGTTTATTAATTATTTTTGTTGGAGGTATCAAATGATTTCATGTTAGCAGGGCAATTTGTATATGCAGTTTTGTACTTAAACAAGCCCTTTGTTTAACTGCTGTAGACTGCAACAAATTCATGCCAATTAGGGAAGAATAGCAACATGCAAATTTAAAGTGAGATGCGAACATATTTCAGAGTTCTTAATTATCCTGAGCGTATTTTGAAAGAATCCCATTTATATCCAAATATGTTTTATTTTTTCTCTAGGAATGTTGGACATGGTATATAACGCTGAATGAATGCATATATAAACACGATGAATGTGTTAAAATAAATATAATTAAAAATTGATCTTGTCGCTTAGCAGTGATTTAGCATGTGGTGCACTGAAGAACTCGTGCTCTGGTGCTTTTGATAATATAGAAAAGTTACATTTTGGAACGATGAGATTTAGTGAGCATGTCTCTTTTGTACTAATTGCACAACATTAATATTAGAAATATCAAGAACAGCAGCTAAGTTTGCGATGCTCACTGAAATTCTTCCCCAAGAAACCCCAAATGTCATGCTGTTATACATTATGCATGAAAATAAACAATCTGCTTTATTTTAGTTGTTTGTTTTACTGAATTATTCTGGTTTGGCTAGACCCTGTGCTGATTACTGAAACATGAAATTTTCAAGATGCTCTTTCTTTTCTTCCTTCTCCTTTTGCCATAAAGATGATAATGATCATATATGGTGGTTGAGAATGAGGTAGCTGGATGGAGTCACTGAAGCAGCCGGCGTGAGCTTAAATGGACTCTGGGGGATGGTAGAGAACAGGAAGGCTTGGAGGAACATTGTCCATGGGGTCACGATGGGTTGGACACGACTTCACGACTAGCAACAAATATATACACCATGCATCCAGAAAGTATTCAGATCCCCTTCAATATTGTCAATTTTGTTATATGGCAGCCTGGTTCTATAGCTGTTGAAATTCATTTTTTTCTCATTAATTTACACTCAATACCACATAATGACAAAGTGAAAACAGAAGTTTAGAAATGCCTGTAAATTTATGAAAAAAGATTGTGGCCTTCATAATTCTCGAATGGAAGAAGTTTGGCACAACCAGGACTCTTCCAAAAACTGGTCGCCTGGTCAAACTGAGCAATCGGGGGAGAAGGGTCTTGTAAAAATGATGATCAACTAATGGTCCAGGCTAACTCTGTCCACAGCTTGGAGTTTGATCCTGACCATCTCAAGGTTGACTCAGCCTTCCATACTGCCAAGGTTGGTAAAATGAGGGCCCAAATTGTTGGGAACAAGATGCTGACATTGTAAATCCATCAGAGCACTATGGAGCATTATATAAGTCTAAGTGCTATTGTTTTTGTTATTATGGTAGCAAAGAATTAAGAGATACACAGAAGGACATAGGCCTGAGGTATTTGAAAGAGAAACATGTTTATAAGTTTTCTTCCATGTTAGCGTTTCAAAGGCTTGGGAAATGTATTCACATCAACAATACTAAGAATTTAGCATCTACAGTAGAGACCTTGTAAGTGATGTTTGAAAACAATCCGATACCACTAGTCTACCTAGCTCTTCCTCTTAATATTATTTTTTAAAGAAAATATAATCTTAATAGAGTAAGAGATTTTGAACTAGAGACAGTTGGAAAAGTACAGAATAGTTTTCATAAGTGGTTCCCCCCCCCCATATTATCTCATTCCAGTCTATGATAGGTCACAATTATCTAGGTGTAAGAACATTCTGACAGGTGTAAAAGTAACTGATTGATATCAACCCTGTATAAATTGAACCTTTTGATAAAACCATGGGAGTTAAGCTGATAAGTAAAGTACAGAGAACATAAGTGTCTGCTATTATGTATCATTTTATTCTCTTTATGTTGATCTTGATCTTTTAAATGGATAGTAAAATGTAGACAAAAGATGTGGGAAAGTAGGCATTTGACTGCTAACAGTGCATTATTTTTGTATCATGACAATTTAGTGAGGGGAAAAAAAACCCTCACATTCTATTAAACTAGACTCAGTATCCCATGGAAAATGCAATTTAATCAGGCCGTAGGCCCTGGGACATAAGATTATTTTTTCTTAAAGGAGATTTATCAAAGAGTTGTGAGCATTTAATAGTGAGTATTAATTTTCTTTTCTTTTGTTTAGCAGACTTAGTTTAATAAAGTCATAAAAAGAATAAGAATGAGAAAAAGAAAAAGAAATTAAAGTCATAATGAGGGAAAGGAAGTATAGCCAAATCTAGTTTAACCAAATCCTGTCGACTCTAATCCTACATCGAATTCTGTTCCTGTAGATCATGGCTGTTACCACCACATCCATTCACAGATACATGTATTACTTTTTGTTTTTGAAGCTCCTCAAGAACAAACCTTCCTACATCCTACTTTCCCCTTTTTGCAGAGGGTCAGTAAGAGTATTTATTATGCTCTTAAGATGATGCAGTAGTTAGAATGCAGTATTGCAGACTAATTTTGCCAACCGCCAGCAGTTTGAATCTCACCAGTTTAAGGTTGACTCAGCCTTCCATTCCTTCCGAGGTCATAGAATGAGGACTCAGATTGTTGAGGACAATATGCTGGCTCTGTAAACTGTTTAGAGAATGGGTGTTAAACTCACAGCGTCATGTTGTGGTTATGTGATGTTTCATGATGTTTTTCATCCTTCATGGAGCTGAGGTGATTGTGGCCTATGTGTGATGCATCTGGTTCATGGGCCGCCAGTTTGACACCTCTGGTTTAGAGAGTGCTGTGAAGCAGTATATAAGTCCAAGTGCTGTTGCTAGTGCTAATGCTATTGATTAAGCAGAATGCTAGTTACCCAGTTATATGAAGCATGTTTTAACTGTTATGAACTAATAAAACGCTTAAATAAAGTTTTATCAAACCTTTAGGAATAGCAGGGTTCTAATCCTGCACTTCTGATTGGCCGATAATAGCGATATCGGATTGGTCCGTTCAGGAGAATCTGATTGGCTGTTAACGAGCCACTCTCATTGGTTAAAGGGGTTAACGCTCCACGTTTCTCATTGGTTACTAGATCAGCAGCTTGCCTATAAAAAGGCTGCTGCTGCCCTAGGTTTTTGCTCTGTTCAGAATGATTAATAAAGAGTTGAAGTTCACTGTTCACTGTCTCGTCTCTGTTCCTTGCGCCCATGCGCAGAACTTAACACTGGCAACGAGGGTGGGATGCGGAGACGTCAGAGCTGACTGAACACTACAGAACACCAAACAGAGCATGTGGCTGAAGGCGCATCAACAGCGGAAACCATGTCCGGCGGCACCATACCACCCACTCCATTCGACCCAGCACAAGAAGACTGGGATTCATATATGGACTGGTTCCAGTTGTTTCTGGAGACCAACAACTTGAAGGATGCCACTACTGGAAAAAAGCGAGTGGTATTCCTGACTCACTGTGCACCTGCCATTTTTAAGATGGTTAAGGCACTGGCGAAACCGGCTGAGGTGAAATCCATGGACTGGGACATCCTCGAGCCCCTCCTACGGGCCCACAATGCACCTACCGTACCACCGCTTGTCCGAAGACATGAATTTTACCAGAAAGACCAGCGGAAAGGAGAAAGCGTTGCAGATTTCATCGCGGATCTCCAGAACCTGGGAGGCCTCTGCGGGTTCGCTGACCTCGAAGAAGCTCTAAGAGACCGAATAGTTCTGGGTTTAGATGCACCTCACGTGCAAAGTAAACTGATGGTGAAAGGTGACATCAGCCTTGCAGATCCCATTGCTGACGCTACTGCAGCAGA
This sequence comes from Hydrophis major, assembly GCA_033807585.1. Lineage (NCBI taxonomy): Eukaryota > Metazoa > Chordata > Lepidosauria > Squamata > Elapidae > Hydrophis > Hydrophis major. The sequence continues at coordinate 15,343,491 of CM066332.1, read as the reverse complement.
AGCAACCAGGAAGTCAGCTGCCCAAATGCGCTGCACCAACGCCCCACTCCGCAAACTCGCCGGTGAAACCTCACCTCGCCTAGAGGGACATACAATGGCAACCCACCACGAGGACCTTGAATCGTCATCAGAAAGTGATGAGGAAGAGGTCAACCGGCTCCAGTCTGAACAAGACCAATGCCACCAGTGTAATCAGAGACTGTAGCATCAATGCGCAGGTTGTGGGACAAACCACCCACGATCAGACTGCAAATTCCTCGACACGCTCTGCCATGTTTGTGGGAAGAGAGGCCACATCGGAAAGGTCTGTAGAAGCAAGCAAGGATCCAGCCCATTTCAGAGGGGAACCAACTACCACCAAACCACAGGAAATCATCCTGTGAGTCGGGAACATTTGAACCACCAATGGAACAACCACTCCTACAGAAATAAACCACTAGCCAATTCAACGAAATGAGAAGAGGCACACCAAACCATTACAATTGGTCACGCCACATCATCAGATGCAAAGAAGATCCGAGTGAAGGTTGCCATCGAAAACCAGCCCTGTGTGATGGAAGTCGATTCAGGATCATCCCTCTCGATGGTTTCCTGGAAGACCCTTAAACAATTAATCCCTGCCGTCCGGCGGCAAGACCTCAGAACCCAAAGAATCATACTCAAGGATTATCAGGGGAACTGAATTCTGGTCGTTGGATCCAGCCTAGTCCAGGTCTCATTCAAAAATCGTACTGCATTTTTACCATTGACCATCGTTGACCATGATTGACCTAGCTTGTTAGGCCTTCAATGGTTCGCTCCACTTGGGATCGAGGTAGCCGGCATTCACCAAACCAGAAGCGACGACTGGGAGGAGGCCCTCATGCAGGAATTCCAGGACGTCTTTGCAGACAAATTAGGCGAGTACAAGGGGACCCCAATATCATTTAACCTTAACTCTGAAGTAGCCCCCATCTGCCTTAAGCCTCGTCGAGTACCTTTTGCCCTTAAACCAAAGATTGATGAGCAACTTGATAAATTAATAGCCCACGGTGTTTTAGAACCAACAGACCACACTCCTTGGGAAACCCCAATCGTAACACCCATCAAACCGGATGGATCATTAAGGATTTGTGGGGACTACCGTGCCACCCTGAATCACACCCTTCAACAGAACGCTTACCCGGTGCCAGTGGTACAACACCTCCTCCATTCCCTGGGGGGCGGAAAAGTCTTCGCTAAATTGGATTTAGCACAGGCATACCAACAACTGCCTGAAGATAAAAAAACAGCAGAGGCACAAACGATCGTTATGCACCAAGGCACCTTTAAGTACAACCAACTCCAATTCGGAGTGAGCATAGCCCCAGGGATTTTTCAGAGTTTGATGGAGAGACTCTTACAGGGGATAAAAGGGGTCGTACCATACTTTGATGACATTTTAATTGCTGCCCCGAATAGAGAAATACTAAAGGAACGTCTTAAACTGGTTCTCCAGAAATTTAAAGACTCCAGCCTTAAGGTTAAAAAAAATAAATGTCAACTGTGTACAGATTAAGTAGAGTTCCTGGGGTACCTAATCGATAAACAAGGCATTCACCCCACCAATAGCAAACTAAAAGCAATCAAGAACACCCCAAGACCCGGAAATAAGACTGATCTCCAAGCTTTCCTGGGCCTCATTAATTTTTACAACATCTTCCTGCCCCACAAAGCGACCGTATATAGAGCCCCTACATAGGCCTCTCGACAAAAAAGCAACCTGTATCTGGGGGCATCGAGAGGAGCACGCGTTCTGACAAGTGAAAAACCTATTAACCTCAGATGCTGTTCTAATGCAGTATAACGAGACTTTGCCTTTAACAGTTACATGTGATGCATCATCATTTGGAGTAGGAGCCATTTTGAGCCATGTGTTACCAAACAGTAGTGAAGCCCTTACTGCCTATTTTTCAAGGACCCTATCAAAGGCAGAACGTAACTATAGTCAAACCAATAAAGAGGCTCTTGCTGTTGTATCTGCTGTGAAACGGTTTCATGAATATATATATGGATGAGTTTTTACTATTGTTACCGACACAAATCTTTGCTGGGGATTATAGCGGGAGACAAGCCAACCCCCTATATATTATCACCTAGAATGACTCGCTGGTCGGAGTTTTTGGCTGCGTATAGTTATAGGCTGCAATACCGCCCGGGGAAAGCCATTCCCCATGCTGACGCGCTGAGCCGTGCACCACTTCCGGAAACCGTCAATGACCCAGCTCCAACCCTTACAACACTCCAGATTGAAATGCTACATTCACCGCTGCTAACAGCTAGAGATATCGCGATTGAAACAAACGCGATCCAATCTTAATGCGAGTTCTTAGCTGGGTTGAACGGGGATGGCCAGTAGATCAAACCCCTGATGACTTCACCCCCTTCAAGAACCGGCAAACATAACTTTTTTTCGCAAAAAGGCTGCATCCTATGGGGGGATAGAGTCTTCGTTCCAGAGCGGTTACAATGAGCAGTATTAAAGACACTGCATGAGGGTCACCCCAGCATTGTGCATATGAAAGCGCTTGCACGAAGCTACGCGTGGTGGCCAGGCATCGACAAACAGATCGAAGCCTGGGTAAAGACTTGTTTAAAGTGCCAGGAAGTTAGCAATGCTCCACCTAAAGCAACTCCAACAGAATGGGAAACAACCCGGGGACCGTGGTCCCGCATCCACATTGACTTTGCGGGACCTACTAAGGGACATATGTTCCTCCTAACAGTGGATGCCTATTCAAACTGGCTCGAGATCCACGAAATGAAGAGTACTACAACCGAGTCCGTCATCCGGAAGTTGAACAGGCTATTCGCGACGCATGGACTGCCAGACGTTCTGGTATCTGACAACGGACCCCAGTTTACCGCTCTACCCTTTGAACAATACTTAGCGGACCGGGGTATTCGCCATGCGCTAACTTCATCACCACACCCTGTGGCTAACGGAAGAGCCGAGAGCATGGTACAATTTGTTAAAAAAACCCTCTACAAAATGGACTATGGGGACATTGAAGATAAAATAAGCAGAATACTCCTTCTTCAACACATCACTCTGCACAGCGTCACCAACAAGACTCCAGCTGAACTATTAATGGGACGCAAACTCCGTTCCCACCTTGACCGGCTTCACCCATCTTACGAGCCAGAGAAACCCTGTGGATCTAGCGGAAAATGCCGCAAGTTCAAGATAGATGACTTAGTTTTTGCTAGAAACCTTTCTGGCGAACTGTTGTGGATCGAGGCAACTGTAATTCAAGCCACTGGACCCAGGTCGTACTGGGTGAAAACCTGTGATGGGAAAATATGGAAACGCCATATAGATCAGCTTCGCTCAAGGCTACAACCTAGTTTCCGCGACTCCGGTAACTCCCAAACTGAGGGGGGAGGGGATGTCGAAGAAACCAAATTCGAGATGACGGAAAGCAGGAGCGAAAGAAGTCAGCAATCGGGAGTAACGAATGAAGAAGAATCAGGGAGGGGCATGTCCTCGTCACAGAGGAACACCTCAACAGAGGCAAGCCTGCAAAGACCAGAGGACAACAATGAGAACATTAGCAGCACCGAGTCATCCAATGAGGAACCACTGGCACCCAACTTGCCCAAAAATGTTCCACCGAAACCAGGTTACAGACAGGAACCGGTGGGACAGTGTAAATCCAATTGACAGTCAAAACAACCTTCATACCTCAGAGATTACGTTACCGCACCCCCTAAACGGAACCCGGGGGGAAGGGGTGTTATGAACTAATAAAACGCTGAAATAAAGTTTTATCAAACCTTTAGGAATAGCAGGGTTCTAATCCTGCACTTCTGATTGGCCGATAATAGCGATATCGGATTGGTCCGTTCAGGAGAACCTGATTGGCTGTTAACGAGCCACTCTCATTGGTTAAAGGGGTTAACGCTCCACGTTTCTCATTGGTTACTAGATCAGCAGCTTGCCTATAAAAAGGCTGCTGCTGCCCTAGGTTTTTGCTCTGTTCAGAATGATTAATAAAGAGTTGAAGTTCACTGTTCACTGTCTTGTCTCCGTTCCTTGCGCCCATGCGCAGAACTTAACATTAACAATTCTCTGGTTTGTGTAAATCTACATCTGAAGTCTTACCTTTCTCCTCCTTGCCACAACATTTACGGCTTCCTTTAAAAAAAAACACACACACAATATTTTCTGTGACATGTTTAGATCCATTCCTCTTTCCATTATCTCACTCTCTTTTCCGAACTGATCTCTAAAACCTTCCCTTCCGGTATTCCCTTAATTTAGTTTCATCTGGAAAGAGTTCAGTCTTTTTTTAAAATTTTTAGTTACATTCAGTGGCACTTCTTGCTTTTTCGTTTCGCCCCTTCACAGAGGAGCAGGGCTACCACACCATCTATCTCCTGTCTTCAACCCAGGAGTCCCAAAAGCGTTTCACACTGATTTGCACTCTGGTTCAGCTAACCCTGAGGGTACAGATGACACCTCCAAGTGGCCTCAATGATTCAAAGACTTTCAGAATGCTAATGACCAGATGGCTGCAAAGAATACAGTATAAATCCCTCCATTCCCCATTATTCAGAACTGAAGAAGCTTCTCAGATGAGAAGTGAAATGTTTTCAAGGAAAACCCAAGAAAATCCAGTTGCCTTCTAAAAAGCACCTTTGGGACAATTATGAAGTGGATGATTGAGAATCTTCAGAGACAGAAATATTCAGGTTATCTGGAACATAGAAATGTAAATCCACCTTACCACTCTTTCCATAATGCTGTCAGTGAAGCAGATAAATGCAAAGTGATTTTCAGGTAATCTTGATAGCAGATGAAGAACATTTTATGTTAATTCTCCATACATCTCAATGAGCTTCGCTTGTTTGTTTTCTTCCCATTTCTAATATACCAATTTCACTTACATCTGATTTTTTTTTAAAAGAATATGTTTATTTGCATATAACATACAGAAGAGAACATTCATAAAATATTCTGGACAATAAGCAACAAAGCTTGATATTTTAAAATAGATAATGGGCTGCATATCCCAGCATAATTTAAACAAACACTTATTATCATCCTTGTTATTATTTGCAGTATCTTATAGATTTAATTTTGAAACGAGTATCATAATATATACTGTATATTATGGCTTGAGCAATAGCTAAGAATTCTTGTTTTCCTTTCTGGTCACCACCTCAGCAAACTGATCAATGAGGCATGAACTGCTGTCTGCAGTGAAAGAAATGAAAAATAAACTAGAGATAATCCTTCAGTTAAAAGGTTATTCTCTGCGATAAAAGCTGTTTTGTTAATTTATTTACTTACTGGTATAGTGAGATAAAGTGAGGGAACAATTAGGGAATTCAAGTTGAAGGGATTTAAAAGGGCAATGACAACTTAATTTTTTAAGGTTGCTTTACATCAACCAGGAATATATTTCTAAAATTAAAAAAAATATATCTGAAAGGAGGGTTAATTCAAGGCTTTGGTTATTTTTCTTATCAAATACAAATGCTTGTCCTGAAAAATCTTGCTTTTCTTCTGCCTAAAGAGTAATTCAAAGGTGTCTTTTGTTTAATGTGTGGTTTTGCTGTTCAGTCTATTGTGCTATAAAACTCGCTTTACACATTCAAGTTTTTGACTACAAAAAGAAATGGCTTAAGAACTTTTTAACAGCTTAAAAGAAGGCAGAGCCTTATCCATATTTAGATTGATACCTGAAAGGGAATTTTCTTTGCAAAGTCAGATAAATTCAGATAAATTAAATGATAACAGACTTAAAGCAGATCTCATAATTAATTCCTCTGTTTTCCTTCGTGACATATGCTTAGAAATATATTTCTCGTTCCTTCTTGATTTTTTTTAAACAGCAAATATGTTACCCTATCTTTTCTCCAGATAGTGTGAAGAGAAAAAGCTGTTCTGTGTAACTTTCCCAACAAGAATTGTGTGACTCTCTTCCAGAGAGAGATGTGTGAGGTATATCCACACATCTGGAATATATTCATCTCACTCTTTGAACATTGAATAATGCTCCCCAACTCGTACTTCTATCACGGACCACCCTCAAGCTTGCTGTCTGTATGCTTCTGTGCAGTATCTTAAAATATCCTTAACTCGTTAAAACATAACTCTTTCAAAGGAGAATCAACTTTGTCAAATGTTAGTGGGGTTGTGCCACAGTTTAACCACACAGTGTGTACTCAGAGACACCAATGAAAGTAGAGGGTTCATTTGCGCGTTTGTGTAGGGATCGGGAATGGCACACATCCAGAAACACAACTTCGCAATGTGTTTCCCTGAAGTGTCTCTGAGATGAAGAGAAGTTTCTGCCTTAGCTGCAAAGTAAGATAAATCCCAGCGTTCACAAACAAAAGCTGCTTAGTGATACAGAAAAACCTCTCAGTTGGTTAATCTGCTCCAAAGAAGAATCAACAATGGTGAAGTTGTTCAGAATCGGCATACTTTTTTGGAGGGGTTCACTGTTCTTTGTCTTCTCTCTATTTCTTTAGCACTTGACTTTTTCCAATATTTGCTTAGATGGAGCTTCCCCTGGTCTGTTTCCTCCACCCCACCATCTTCCTCCATCTCCTGCCATCTATTGCCCAGTGGACTGGCAAAGTGAGGACCTCAGGGAGCTGCTTTTAATGATGGATTCCCAGTTTCTGTTAGCAGCGTTGGCCTGTTAAAGATATTCATGAATGTGGAAGGAACTCTGAACTACTTTTCATTCAGACATGACCCAAAATGAACAGGTGCTCTTTTCAAGTTTCTAGAGGTACATTCTGGTGCCCACCTTTTGATCCTCAGTCCAGAGGTGGTCTTCAGCAGGTTCTGACCAGTTCTGGAGAACCGGTAGTAGAAATTTTGAGTAGTTCGGAGAACCAGCAAATACCACCTCTGACTGGGGATTTTACAGTAACCTTCCCCTGCCACACCCACCAAGCCACACCCACAGAACTGGTAGTAAAACAAAATGAATCCCACCACTGTCTCAGTCTTGCCACATCCTGTACTCAAGGGGATGCTGATGTCACTTTTCCAAGGCTACGTCCAAGATGGAGTCATCCTCTAGACCAGTGGTGATAACCTTTTTGGGTTCCTGTGCCAACAAATATGTGTGTCTTACATGCTCGTGCTTGTGTGCCAGCACCCAGAAGGCAATGCATGGCCCCCACGCCCTCTACAAATTCACGCTTAATCCCCCCCATCCCCCCCCACCCCCTGCTGCCCCCTGACCTCCACTGCGCCTCACAGCTGATTTTCGGCCAGTTTGAGGTCTTTTCAGCCTCCCAAATGCTTGAGGAAGGTTTCTGCAGGCTTTGCAGGCTGAAAACTAGCCCCGTTTCGTCACTTCTGGTATTGTTGGAAAATGATGGAAATGATGAAATGGGTCTAGTTTTTGGCCTGCAAAGTCTGCAGAAGCCTTCCTCAAGACTTTGGGAGGCCAAAAAAGGCCTCAAACCCTCCGAAAATCATCTGTGAGGTGCGCACATACACAGTGAGGTAAGTTTGCCTGAAGCTTGCATGCTGGCGCAAATGGCTCTGCATGCTACCTGTAGCACGTATGCCATAGGTTCACCATCACGGCTTTAGACCATGTGTTGCTTAGCACAACCCAGTTCCTGTCATTGTCTGGACTTAGGTATAGATTGTCCAGGGCTATCTCCCTCAACAAATGACAGAAGTCCTTCTTCTTTGTCTTTAGTAGACTGCACAATGGATTGATCATCAACCCTTAATGAAAAGAAAGTCTCTCCTTTAACAAAGATCTCCCTGAAAGCAATTAGGCCAATTTGGACAGATGCAGCATTTACTACCTCCAATTTCTCTTCCTTCTCTCAGGCAGAGTAACAACAGCAAAACCAAAAGTAGGAACATTCCACAATTTTCTGCAGTGGTGGGATATCAGAGTTTTTTGAGCCATTGTCCAAAAAGTCAGTTGAAAGAATGTTAGACTTCTAAGCCATATTGCCAAAGGACCATTTAACACACTAATTGCAATTTATGAAGCACACACAATTGTAAATAATGTCTCCAGAAGCTCAGTGGAGGTGATAGCTGCTCAGAGTCACCTTGAACCATGAGATAGATGATAAATAAATTTGATAAATAAACTTCAGGATTTTGCTTTGATTCATCTTATCATCAGCTACTTTGTAAGGCAGATGAAGCGAACAAATTCCAAGAATGAATCTTATGCTCTTCATGACCACAATATGCCATTTTGTTCTATTCATCCATTTAATTTGGGTTATTGTTTAACAGGTATCATGAAAACATTAATTTGGTATGCAGATCTGAGCAAAATTATGAATTCTCTCTTTGTTTTTCTTTAGATCCCGTTGTTATGATACTTTCATCTACCTTATGGTTAGGGCTAACTTGACATCTAAGTTTCTCTGATAGGTTACATTGTGTTTAGGGAAGCATAATGGAATCTCAGCTGACAAACATTGTTTTTGTTGACTTACTCATTTATATTATGGTCCTACTCTTTTCAAATCTATTTTAAGGGGCTAATTTGTAATCAATTTCCTCTTCTATGTTTCAGCTGACTTTAATGGTGAAAAATGATATTCACAAAACCACACCATCACTTCTGGTCCTGTTTTTTTTTTCCTTCCTAGGTCGTGGGGACAACCAACCCAACCCAACCCAACCCAACCCAATGCAACCTCCCAGCATCAACGTACATGGACTCTGGTGTGACTGGGTCATTCAAAACCAAACCAAATTGTATCCATCCCTTACCCAGAGAGAGTACCAGATGTATTGTGATGGGTTATGCAGGATTAATTCCACTTTTACTTTCTAGCTTACTCTCTCTTGTGTTGAAAGGGTTCCATTTTTTTTGTTTGCTGGTTTTATTTGGTTGATTTGCACAGCTGTTTGTCAAACTACTGCCTGATAACTGTGATGATTAAATGTGGGCTGGATGGCATAACATTTAAATGAATGCTTAGGTGGCTCAAAATGTTGTATTCCAAAAGATCTTCTCAAAAGTTCTTCATCAACTGAAGGGAGGTAATGGAAAGGGGTTGCTACTGCCCTGGGCACTCTATTCTCCAATGTCTTATTAAATCATTTTAAATCATTTAATTGTGTACCCTTGCAAACAACTCTAGGTGATGTACACAAAAGATATGGATGATGATGTGAAGGGAACTCTTAGGAAATTTAGTGGGACAGTTAATTCTGTAGGAAAGAGGAGCAATATTTGTAATAACAGATTAGAGCAAAGGGTTGAGAATAATTAAGTAAAATTTAACAAAGAAAGAGATATTACTTCATGCTGGAAACATAAAGCAATCAGGACGATATTATTCAAGAAAATATATTGGAACTGGATTGGCTATAAATTGGTCAGGAAGTCGGCAAATGTGATATTGCTGCAAATGAGACAAATGTCATTTTATTTATATCTATCTACCTACCTACCTACCTACCTACCTATCCATCTATCTATCTACCTCAACTTTATTGTTTGCATGAACACCTTCCTCCTCCTATTTTTCCCACAACAATAACCCTGTGTGTTGAGTTGGGCTGAGAGAGAGCCACAGGCCCAAAGTCACTCAGCTGGTTTTCATGGCTAAGGCAAGACTTGAACTCATGGTCTCCCAGCTTGATTTCACCCAACATAGTCTAGTTACTAAATTAAAGAAATGCATAAATTTTTCATGGTGCAAAATCCAGTTGAAATATTGAGCTCCATTTCTGGGCACCATACATTTGAGAAAGTTCAGATAAACTGATAAACAGACTGGGGAAAGAAAAAAGTAAATAAGATTAGGGAACTGGAAGTGTTTAAAGAACAGAGACCAAGGGAATTTTCATTTGGGGGCTTAAAAATTCAGCAATAAGGGAGTGGTGGTTTTAAAATAACACTTAAATGCTAGCTAGCTAGCTAGGTAAATGAATGGATGGATGGGTGGGTAGGTAGGTAGGTAGATAAGTGGGTGGATAGTAGATCGGTAGGTAGGTAAGTCAGTAGGTAGGTAGATGATAGGTAGATAGATACAGGAGATAGATGATAGATGATAGATAGATGTTAAGTAGATGATAGATAGATAGATTTAAAGATGATAGATGGATGGATAGATGACAGATACATAGATTGATTGAAAGATGATGATAGATGATAGGTAGATGAGAGATAGGTGGATAGATAGATAGATAGATGATAGATAGATTTAAAGATGATAGATAGATAGATAGATAGATAGATAGATGATAATAATAATAATAATAATAATAATAATAATAATAATAATAATAATAATAATAACGACGATGATGATGATGATAGATATGAATGGATGGATGGCTAGATAGATAGATAGATAGATAGATAGATAGATAGATAGATAGATAGATAGATAGATAGATAGATAGATAGAAATTTTCAAGTAGTCCTTAAGATGAATAAGCAACTGTTGGAAGATCAATGTAGGGGTCAATATTGACTTTTTAAACATGACCACCCTAGCCTTTTCCTTTCAAGTATTCAGAAGAAAGTCTGGATAATTCAATTACGTGCCTTGTCTTGGAAGCTTAGGGAGGCTAGACAGGCTGGAGCCACTGGGTTATTCATGATTCATCCAATAGTCTTTGGGATTTTGGGGTGGGGAGGAAACCTGACTTGCAATTATATGTTTGTTGCAGCGTTCCAATTTGCAGAACACACTCATTCGTATTGTCCAAGAAGGCTTCTTGGTCATGTCCTTCTTTCAAACAATAGGAGTTGGATGGCCCACAGGCTTTTCCTTTGCACCCATTTTATAAGATCCTGAAATTTGTGCTGCAACCGCCGTATGCACAATTGTACTAATTTGATTGCTTTAGCAGCAGAAAGTTGATGCTATCACTGTTCCCTTCCTAGCAGAGGGTCAATGTGGACCAAAGTCATTAAAGGAGAGAAGTTCAGGGAAAGTTCATTTCTATTATTTAAACATGGTTATAAGAAGAAGGAAAAAAGCGAGGGGGGAAATATTCCCTTCACTAAAAACATGTTGCTATTTTGGACCATAAGGTAATCTGGTCTTTTCTTTTTTCTTTTTCTTTTTAGCCACGCTCTTAAACTGAACAGAGAAATATAAACTTTATAATTATCTTTAGTGTAAACAAAAGGATATTTTCTGAGCACGGTTAAAAGCACAGATGTTCCCTGTTGACTGCTGATGTCATTACACAAACTGTTTATATTTGTTTAATTTGATCGGCTAAACTGTTAGCATTTAAATTATGACTAGGTGAACGAGGGAAAAAGTTTTCATAATAATGGAGACTTTATTTAGAGAGGCTTATTTTACCAAATGAGAACAAATCTGTTCAGTGAAACGCATTTCTTTTTCTTTTCATTTAACGTATTCCAGAGGAGCTACAAATCCACACTAGTTTTTACCAAAGTAAAACTTTATAAAAACTATATATCTTAAATTGATGGTCTCAGATTTCAGCTAGTTAATAACTCTTGCCTGTCACCTAAAGATTAAAGTGGAATCCATATGGTTGGTTGCAAACTCTAAATGCACACCATCACCCATACTGTGCTACAAAGGGCAGTAGTTGTAAACCAGGCAGAGTTTCCTACTTTAAAAAAAAATCTGTGGTAGGAAGTTGGGAATAAGAGAAGCAACAGCAGCAGCAACAATTACAACAAAAACAACAAACCCTTGATCTTCTTTTGCTAGTTAGTTACACAATTAGAAGATTGCTTTATTTTTAGTTTACTTTATTGTCATTGCGCCTCATACAATGAAATTAAACACTATCTTCAGTGTACATTATGACTATGAAAATGAACACAAAAACACATCCTTCACATTCTATATATTGAATTGAAAATCCCTGATATTGCATTAATATTGCGCTTATAGTAGAATTCAATAGAGTTACTGCCCTGGGATAGAAGCTGTTTTTCAGCCTATTTGTCCTTGTTTTTATTATCCTGTACCATCTGCCAGATGGTAATAATTTTAAAAAATAAGGGTGCCCAGGATGAGATGCATCTTTGAGAATGTTTTGAACTTTCTTAAGGCAGCAGAAGCTATAAAGCTCTTCCAAAGAGGAGAGAGGGCAACCCATGATCTTCTGGGCAATGGTGTTAACCCTCTGGAATGCTGTCCTATCTGCCACTGTGCAATTGGTAAACCATACAGAGGTGCAGTAAGTTAAGATACTCTCTATGGTACAACAGTAGAAGGTCACCAGCAGTTTTTCATTCAGTTGTTGTTTTCTGAGAAGTCTCAGGTAGGTTCTTATTTTGTTTTTGTTTTTCTTATTGAAATCCTCTCAGAGCAGAAAGTCCAGGACAATTTGTGATGGGCATGGCTTCAGAGGCCCATCATTTAACAATTATGCTCTCATATTTTTGGATTTAGAGAATAACAAAGGAAAGGTTTTGAAACCATTCTATTCCCAAACAATGAACAATTTCATGATTAAGAGCTTGTTTGGAAGAGGTAATGAACATTTGCTGTTAATGTTAAACAGGTCACATTCTCTGTATCAATAGAACAACAGGTGGAAAACTGTTGTTTGTGCTGAAGAGGCACTGTCCAGTCATTCTGGCTAACTTATTTTGGAACAGGTGGACTTCTGTTTCCATTTTATCAAGAGGCACACTGGGAATATAATCAAATGGTTGGTTGATATCTCAGGCTGTGAATTTTTCACACAATATGACTGAAACCACTGTTAGTTAAAGCCTTACCTTTGGAAGATGTGATTGACCATAGCTTTGCTTTTTTAAAATTTAGGATTCAGGTTGTCCAGTTGGAATTTCCCCAGAAGGTTGGATTTCATTTTGGCTACCAAAGCTGGATTTCATAAATCCAGACAACCCCTAGATGTAACCAGAGACTACTGTCACATTCTGCCTCCAGTGGTTTTTGAGATTTCTGCTCCAAACTTATGCATACATCGAAGCTGCAAAAAAAAAAAAAAAAAGATGGAAACCTATTTGTTCTTGAGAAAGGTTCCTATTTTTAATGGGTAATTAGAAACATGCCTTAGTAGGCTCAGCTTAAGTTAGCAAATTCAGAAACAAGGTATTTTTCAGTAGCAGCAGGATATGTTTAATGTGCTCATTGGGGAGATGACCAGCAACGTATCTCTCTCATAATTTAAACTGACCAGCAGAAAGACAAAAATGCTTTTTTAAAAAAGGTCCTGGTCACATGTTTAATAAAAGGTCTTCTAAAAGACTAGCATGGAAGTTTAAATCCAGTTCATCCCAGCTTGGGTGAACTGGTGGCTAATTTTATGGTCAGTTCGTTGAACTGGCAAATTCCACCCTGGCTGTCTATGCCCACCCTTCTCCTCTCCTCCAAGGAGTCCCCATGTGGCCCATTTTGGATGCCAGTTAAGTGCAGGGCCTTCACGGAAGTTCAGGGAGGGCAAAAATGAGCCTCTTGGAGGCTCAGGGAGGTCTCCAGAGCCCCAGGAGGCTGTTTTCGCTCTCCTGGAAGCTCGAGGAAAGCCTCCAGAGGCCAGGGAGAGCAAAAACGGCCCTCCTGCTGTGGTGCATGAGGCCAATTAGGCCACCCCTACTTATGGCCTCGGCCACCCAGCAGCCAGGCAGAGAACTGGTTGCTAATATTTTTTTTTGAAGCCCATTCCTGCTTTATAGCCCAAGGCAAAATGGCCTGTGTTGTCACCATGCTGTGAGACAGTCTTGGTAGATGGCTTGTACATTACAACCTGTGATTTGAGAAGATGGAAAAAGCTATTTTAAAAGTAGAACACTTGAGGGTAAACTTTGGCTGCCTCCACAGTAGGTCAAAACTGAGTCAAAGATTGTGTCATGGGGATATGTCCTCTAAATGATCAGTTTTATGAAAAGAAGAACTAGGGGCATGACAGCAGCCTTCACAAAAAAAAATCTATTCTCCAAAGCACCAGAAGGCAGGACAAGAGGCAATGGATGGAAAAGTATTAAGGAGAGAACTAAGGAGAAATTTCCTGAAGTTAGAACAATTAATCAGTGAAATAACTTGCCTCCAGAAGTTATGGATACTCCAACACTGGATGTTTTTAAGAAGAGGTTGTCTGAAATGGTGTAGGGTCCCCTATACCATTTCAGAGGGTTGAGCAGAGGGTTGGAGTAGAAAACCTTCAAGGTCACTTCCAACTCTATCATTTTGTTATCAGGGTATCTCCAAGTCTTGGTTAGCAAGTTGTCCAGAAAAACCCTTCCTGCATTTTTTATTTTGGTTTTGTAAAGCAACAGGAAAAAGGGCATGTGAATGGTAAATTAGGCTTTTTTAACATGATGTTTAAGGCTTTGTGAAAAAAAGGTTTGGAATATGTAAACTAAATTAATTTAAATCACAGACAGGGAGTACATACAAGACTTCTTTGATAGAGTTGCTTGGGCATCATGCCATGGCTGTCAACCAATCGCAATATTATTATCACATGAAATAATTGAAGATGTAAATCAGTACAAAGTGCGTGTATGTTTTATTCATTTATAAAATATTTTCACGTTGCTTATCATGAAAAAAAGTCATATTGGGCATGCATGTATGTGAAACACAATTTAGATGTTTAGATGTTAAATCAACATGGCTAATTTATACTGTAAAAAATATTAAAAAACAATATAATGATAGCTTAAAAACAAAATAACCATCACAATAACCATAATTAAAAGCTATTAAAAAGTAACATATGAAATAAAATTTAAAATCGACAAAAATAACTAAAGGAAGTTGATTCTTAGTAAATAAGCACTATTTGGTCTTGATGTTGTGGATATAATAAAAATAAGAAATTTATAGGAAAAGAGCACAAAAAATCTATATAAGATCAAATGTGTTTTATAAACTTTTGAAAAAGTGAGAAAAACTAGGTCTGGAAACATCAATAGTTAAAGTATGATCAAGATTATTATTAGTTGTAAAAACCGATGCATGTCTGATGCAGTGGCTAAAAAAGGTGATAAAATTAGGTTTATTTCAGGGTCAAAGGATTTGTAGCTTGAGAAGTCTGACAGCTCTAACTTATGTGTTCTGCATTGAAAGCCCGTCCAAGGAGCAATATCCAGAGAGCTTCATAAAACAATAACCCAGATGTATTTATTTATTCAAGGCATAATTTGGTAAATTTAAAATATTTTTTTTATTATTTGCTCAACTAATGCAAAAATAGGTTTTAAACTTGGCAAGGTTCAAGCTAAATAACTATTAAGCATTCCAAGTTACTCATTAAACACAACTGACTTTTGTTTAGCAATATTATATGGAAACTATTTGAAGGGCTTAGATATATCCATGACATGTTTTGTTTAAAATAGAATATCCTATTTATAAACTGAATTATCAAAAACTATGATACTTGTGTCTCTCTTGACATAAATAACTAGTTATCTTCTCAGTTGTAGTCTGAGAAAGTATTCTGGCTACAGATATTTTTTCTTATGTTAGGAACAGAAAGAACTAAAATGTGCATAGCAAGCTTGCTTCTCTCTCTCTCTCTCTCTCTCTCTCTCTCTCTCTCTCTAGCAAAAATGTACTAGATTTTTTAAAAAAGAAAATATGTACTGTACTAGATTTCTCTGAATATGGCACCACATGGTAGGACTCATATACAGTTCCAGAACAATGTCAAAATCTTTTTTGTCCTTTGGGGTTACTATAAAAATCTTAGACATTTATAAATATATTAGAAGGAAAATGGAGACTGGAAACTAGGGAGGAGCAGGAAAAATAAGGAAGGCTCAGATAAAAGGAACAAGAATGAACCTTCTGGAGAAGGTGAGAAGAATAGCCACTTCCTATTCAGAACACCTCCCCTTCTACAACAGCCAGAGGTGTGTGATGGGTGAGTGGATGAAGCACTTACAATTGCATCCTAGGTTGGTGATTTCTGCCTGATATTGGATGCAATTTAGCTCTTGGATTTCACTCACTCGAAACCTTGTATTTATTGGAAGTGTTCTACTTCCTTCTTTCCAGCTTCAACCGCAGAAAAAAATAATAATGTGACTACTCAGAGTAGAATATGTTCATTAATGTGTGTGTGTGTGTGTGTGTGTACATAAAATACTATATAACATTGTGAATAATATGGAATATTCTCAAGGATTTATTGACTGTAGATTAAAATACAATAGAATTATTTCATTCTCACATATTTTTACCTCTTAAACTTTGGAAAAGAAATTATTTTCCTTTGTGAGAAGAGGAAGAAAAAAAAATCCAGATTCATCCAAACAAAAATCTTCTGGCTTTATATTAATAATGACCTCAATTCTGGTCATTAACTTGGAACTAATGACAAGTTAAGGTTAATGGCCCAAGGTCTTGAGTTATTAAACTGCAAAGAAATGCCCTGTTCTTTGATCATTATTCCTTTATTAAAGATGGGTGGCAGTTTTTTGTTTTTTTTTAAAGTGGTTGTCTCAAAACACAAAGATGATCTAATGCTGACAGTGAATGCAAGTATAGTATATTTTAGCATCTAAAATGGATTCTCGAAGAAAATAACTCAAATGCTTCTAATAAAAGGTAAAGGTTCCCCTCGCACATATGTGCTAGTCGTTTCCGGCTCTAGTACAAATATATTAATGTCCTACATAGCTACACTATTTGAAATTCACCTCCAGAGGATGCAACAAAAAGAATGGATACAATTTAAGCTGAAAATACTATTGAGAACTTCTAAATTATTCTGTGCCTCTCTCATTAATATAGAGTTCATCATGTGAGGGATGCAAAAATCAGAGCTGGCACTAGATTGTTTACCTTCCCAAATTGATAGTCCTATTCTCAAGATTGCCTCTCTCTCTCTCCCCCCCCCCCTCTCTCTCTCACACACACAGACTCTCCCTCTCTTTCTCTCCAGACCCATCTAACTATTGATTGATTTATTCATCCATCCATCCATCCATCCTGTCTATTATGATGCAGCCATTAAAAACAGTCCAGAAAAATATTCATAAATATTCCATTTAGTCCTACTATTCTTGAACATGGAAACAATGATTCTCACATCCCCTTGATATGTGAGATGCTTTCATGAGTTTTTTTCATGAAACCATCCATGGCAGTAAACAATACTCAACAACTCCTCTTAGAAATCACATGTTCCAGGAGGCCATATCTTGTACCTTGCATGTACCCTTCATTCATTCCACAAATAAAGGAGGAGGTATAGAAGAATCACCTTCAGAAGACCTCTTTCTCCCAATTGCTGTGCTGGTGCAGTTGTTCTGAAGGCTGACACAACACATTCCAAAGCCTTTGACATATCCTTGGGGAACAGATACACAGATTAACAGAGTTGGAAGGGATCTTGTAGATCATCTACTCCAACCCCCCACCACACCCAAGCAGGAGACCCTACACCATTTCTGACAAATGGCAATCCAATCTCTTCTTGAAAGTCTCAAGTGATGATGCTCCCACAACTTCCGAGGGCAACTTCTGTTCCGTTGGTTGATTGTTCTCACTGTCTAGAAAGTTTCTCCTTATTTCCTTATTTGAATCTCTCCTTGATCAGTTTCCATCCATTATTCCTTGTCTGGCCTTCATGTGCCTTAGAAAATAGCTTGACCCCTTCCTCTTTGTGGCAGCCCCTCAAATATTGGAACACTGCTATCCTGTCTCCCCTGATCCTTCTCTTCACTAGACTAGCCATGCCCAGTTCCTGTAACTGTTCGCCCGATGTTTTAGTCTCCAGTCCTCTAATCATCTTGGTTGTTGTTCTCTGCACTGTTTCTAGAGTTATACACTTTTTAGAGTATTAAAAAAAAAACATCTTTTTTATAGCATGGTGACCAAGAGATGTAAAGTCCTAGCACTGAGATTTCTCAAGAATGGTTTATAAACAATAAACCCTCTTCTGACTAATGTACCATATTTAAATCAAGATTTTTCACTGCATAGAATAAGGGTTAAATGATAACTTGACTTATCTTTTACATGACAAAAAAATAAAGAAATTGCAAGACCTTTTCACATATTAGATATGTATTGTCATTTATCATCTAGATATCGCAGTAGTACTGCAAGGTAATAAAACATATCATCGAAAAATGTGCTATAGGTCTGAATCACTCTCTCATTCCACCTCCCAGCTAACTCTAGTATTAAATCAAACAAGCAGAACATTTCCTTGGGCAGGCATTGCCTTTTAATTTCCTGAAGAACCTTAAAATATCATTCATTACAAGTACTACACATATTTGGTTTTTAAAAGTCTCATAAATCAATAGCAGGCTGACTGTAATAATTATTACAAGTTAGTGCATAATTTTCGTGCTGAAGGCTCCATGTAGAACTTTAGCATATGCAAACGAGGCAATTCAAACTGTGTATAGATATTAATATGAAGGAGCAGGTAACGAGGTGCTGGCTATGAATTATGCATCAAGCACGGCTGATCTTCAATGAAGAAAATGAATTCAGCATGTAATCTAATTAGTGATGGAAGTCTATTACATCTAACTGCAAAAGCAACCGTCCTTGAAACAAATTTATTTACAGTCCATGTTACCAATTGAAACAACTTTGAAATGATGTGTAAGACAACAGCTTAATTGTAAACTTTTTTTTTTTCCTTTTCTTCCACAGCTCCAGACCTGGGCGGCCCCCAAAACGGACACAGAGTGTGACCTCGCCAGAAAATTCTCACATCATGCCGCATTCCGTTCCTGGTCTTCTCTCACCGGGAATTATCCCACCGACAGGTAGGAGCATTGTAATGTGAAATAGAAAGTCTTCAACCCATGTGGCCTTCGGTGCATCAGAAAAAAACCTACTGATACTGAAACAATGGTGGCATGGACAAAAGATTTCGGTTATAATATTGAATTGGCTAAATGGCAAAAACTTTGGACCACAAATAAGAAAATAACATTGGCTACGGCTTATAATCTTTATAAGCTGTTTCACAGGTGGCATCTTCCGCCAGCAAGGCTTTCTAAAATGTTTAAAAATATATCTCCAAATTGTTGGAAGTGCAAAGATGTATCAGGCACATTTTTTTTCCACATGTGGTGGACTTTCAATGTTGCAAAAACATATTGGAGACTGATTCAAACATGGATAGAACAAATGGTGGGAGAGTGTATTCCATTTAAACTGGAATTTTTTCTCCTAGGAATAATATCAGAAAAATTATAAGAAGGAAATAATGTATCTAATCGTACATGCATTGACGGCAGCTAAAATAATATATGCACAATACTGAAAAAAATGAAATCATACCCCCAGAAATAGAAATAATGAGAAAAATTACGGCATGAATCAGATAGGTTAACTTTAGAAATAAAAGACAAAGGAGAATCTAAATATTATAAAACATGGAATACATTTTATCAATGGTTATGTAACAGAAGACAAAGTCAAAATATTAATAGTTATGATCAGATTAGGTGGTAATTAATGTATCAAATCAGGAGATTATAAATGTTGAAGTAAAATGTATATATGTATAATAAAGCTAACTTGGATGCATTGTGTTGTATTCTCATAATTAAAATTAAAAAAAAAAGAGAGAGAGAAAGCAACCTACTGAAAACTAGATCTCCAGGTTGAGGGATGCAATTTTTCTACCATTTTGTATTCTTGTGCTGTGGCTTCCTCAAAATGAGGATGTCTTTTGGCTTGTTGGTATGACATGTTAGGTTGCATACTTGACCAGGAAAGCTGGTTTTACAATCAGCTGAAGAGGACTTCTTATTTTCAGCTACCAATGAGGAATTGTCCATCCTACATGATTGAACAGAAGGGGGGAAAAATAGCCATAGTACTTACTAAGGATACTAGAAAAGTTAATGGAGTTTGACTTAGGACAACACAGGTCCATTGAAGAGAAGCAGAAACTTCTCAGAATAAAACATTTACAAGATGGTTATGAAGATCAATTATGCAAGCTGCTAGTATTGCCAGCCAGGAAATAAGGCAAATGAAATCTGGAAAAGAAAGAAAAAGAAATAAAGAAGACAACTGGAAAGAAAGGCTAAAATGAGCAAATTCATTAGAAGTAGTCCTTGATTTACAACTGATCTCTTACCCATTGAAGTTACAACCAACCCAAAATTACAACCCTGGTTTGAATTTCCGATGGATGGTGCCCATCTGTAGTCACTAACTTTGGGTGCTAACTTTGATTGGCAGCATGACTGCATTTATGAATGTTGCAGCATCCCACACTAAACATGACCACACTTACGATGTGCTGAAAGTGCTGAAAACCTACAGTTTCAGTTTTGGCAATATTGCATCCATAGCAAGCCATTGGCTTGCTTAATAATCAAGGAATTTGCTTAACAACTGGGCATTCACTGGCGTTCAATTGCTGCATAAAAAGGTCATAAAATTAGATCAGTCACATGACAAGCATATAAAGAATGGTTGCTGGAACTGGGTATGTCTAGTCTGATGAAAAAAAAGGACTAGAGGTGACATGATAGCAGTGTTTCAATATCTCAGGGGCTGCCACTAAGAAGAGGGAGTCAAGCTCTTCTCCAAAGCACCTGATGGCAGGTGGAACCACTTGCCTCCAGAAATTGTAAATGCTCCAACACTGGAAGTTTTTAAGAAGAGATTGGACAAACTTTTGTCTGAAATGGTACAGGGTTTCTTGCCTAAGCACGGGGCTGGACTAGAAGACCTCCAAGGTCCCTTCCAACTCTGTTATTCTATTTTACAACTGTTTTAACATATGGTCACAATGGGCAGGTTGAGTCATATGTTGAATCATATGTTGAGAACTACCTATATGTTCAGAATGGGAATATGGTTTGTAGACACCAAAAGCTACAGAATTCAAGGGATTTAAGGATCCATTTGAAGACATGATAGAAATATGGCAACTGAAAATTCGGTGATGCAATTCCATGGTTCATGAATGTTAAGATTCAGGGGATATTTGAAAATACACTTTCCACAGCTCTCTTGTTTCTCTCTGCTTACTCACCTTATTTTTTTCTCTTTCCTTTACTTCACCTACCCTTCATTTCATTCTCTCTCTATGTGTATATATTTAAATCCCCTGATCTGCAGTTTGATGATTGCTTGAAAATTATCTCATTTTTATAAAAAAAAGAAAAGTACAAGTATTCTTTTATTTTGAATACTGTTGGTTTTGTAAGAGTAGGATGTCTTTATTTGGAAAAAATAATAATGAAAATTGAAATGATGAAAATTGTATATGATTCTCTGTAAACATAAATGAATGCATTAGAGAAGGGGACATGGTCAGAGAGATAAGGAATCATTTCCAAAAAATACCTATATTGTATTATGCCAGATTTCTAGAGTCCTCTTCTACTCTCCATCTCAAGGTCAAACAATTATAACTACAAGCCATAAAAAGCCCATTTAACAGTCACACAAACATCATAATTAGTTGTTTTTGTAGGAAATGAAGTAAGATGATTTCTTTCCCCTGAAATCTTATTTCAGCTATCACATTCATTAAGAAAGCTTAACAAGTGATCTAGTGACCACATTCCAAGTGAAACAAGGTGGCTATCCAGAGATCAGCTTGGAAGACTCAAGAGATGTTGGTGGGTTTTCTTGACCTTGTGTTATCGACTGGATCTGCCTTCCTTTGGATTTTCACATCTTTTAACGCTTAACCAGAATATTTTACAGGGGTGGGAAATGATCTTAAGGCTAACTCGGCCTTTTAAGAGTCTGTATAATTCTGCAATTTCTCACTTTACTTTTCTTTTAACACTTTGCATTTCTGGTGAAAGAATTCCCCTTCCTTTAATGGGGATGTAGGAATTACACAGATCTGTTTCCCCAGTGGTGTGAAACTCCAGGGCTGCTTTTATTATGGCCATTCTTTGGCAAGGAGCGATTACTAGAGGCTTATAGCTCTTTGTAAAAATAGGCTTTCTACAGAAATAGACAAGCTGAAGGCAGCTGAAGGCAGAGGATACATAAGATTCATAAGTCCATGCATTAAATTCCCAGGGAAAGCCCCCACCTCAAGGAAGGACTTCTGGCAGTATCTCTTTAGCCTGTTTCTTTCTTTCTTTCTTTTCTTTTTTTTGCTCATCTGCTTTCCAGAAATATTTCTGGGTTTTGTTGATATGCAGCTGAAGACAAGCAGTTAAAGAGAAACTTTTGTTTATTATTTTTCACTATTCATATTTAAAGACCACCCATCTCCTTCAAAGAGTAATTGCAGGGATGGGCTTCAAAAATTTTAGCCACGGGTTCTCTGCCCAGTTGCTGGGTGGGTATGGCTATGGTGGACGTGGCCTAGTCGGCCTGCTGCACCACAGTGGTGGGAGTGTTTTTGCCCTCCTGGGCTCCGGAGGCTTTCCTTGAGCCTCCAGGAGGGCTAAAATGGCCTCCCCGGGCTCTGGAGCAGAGGTGGATATCCAGCAGGTTCTGACCAGTTCTGGAGAACTGGTAGTGGAAATTTTGAGTAGTTTGGAGAACCAGTGAATACCACCTCTGACTGGAGATTTTACAGTATCCTTCCCCTGCCACGCCCACAAGCTACACCCACAGAATCAGTAGTAAAAAAAAAAATTGAATCCCACCACTATATCCAGAGGCCCTCCGGAGGCCAGAAACAGGCCTGTTTCTGGCCTTCCAGAGCCTCTGGGAGGCCCATTTTTCACCCTGACCGAATCTCTGCGTGGGCCCTGTACTTATCTAGGAACCAAAACGGGCTGTTTGGGGACTCCTGGGAGGGGTGGGGTTGGATGGGTGGAGCCAGCCAGGGGTGAGATTTGCCAGTTCACTGAACCGGCCATAAAATTAGCTAGCACTTAACTAGCAATTCGTCCAAACCAGAGTGACCCAGTAAGCAGCTCACCCCTGAGTGATTTTGGGCGGTCTACTGATGCAAAACTTCTCAATTTCCGCAAAATAGTTGAAAAGCAGGGACCTGTTAACTAATGAGTAAAGTTGCAAAATCTATAGACAGATAATAAATCACCTTGAATATGACTGCACATTTTCTGGAAACTTGGAAAGAGAAATGGAACTGGTGTACATGAGTGGTGTCAGTCTAGGGGAAGAACTCCTGAGTTTAAAGGTTCCTGATGAGTGCCATGCTGATCCTGCATGTACTCAAAACAGTGCTCTCCAGCACTGATGATGTTCCCTAGTCAGGTTATGAAATGTCTATAAGCAAACAACCAAGCGCAGAGAGCAGGTTTCTACAGCTGGGCTTCCTACTCAATGCTATGTATCTTTTAGTGGACTGCAGTGGCTGGACCACTGAGCCAATTTTTTTAATTGGTTTGTTTATAAAGTATTGCTATGCTGCTGTATTTCCAATAGCCTGAGTGGCACAGAAATGGATGGAAACTTACGGAGTTGTGGACAGCAGAAGATTAAACCATACTTTTCTGGAGTGGGTTACAGCCTCCAAGAATGATATATTCAGGAATGAAATTTCCCAATTTGCGGTTAAGTTATTTCTTTGTGAAGAAATTGCCTTTAAACAAGTCAAAAAGAGGTCTGTAAAATATCTACAGACCCCTCACATCCTGGACATAAATGGTTTCAACTTCTACCCTCAAAATGACATTACAGAGCCCTGCACACCAGAACAACTAGACACAAGGACACTTTTTCCCTGAATGCCATCACTCTGCTAAACAAATAACTCCCACAACACTGTCACACTATTTACTAAGACTGTATCACTAGTCTGCTTCTCATCCTTCCTATTACCTATCTACTTTCACTTATCATTATAACCTTGTTGCTTGTATCTTTATGATTTAAATTGTTTTATTTAGTTTCCAAGTATGACTTGATTTCTTATTTAGTATGTTATGACTATCACTAAGTGTTTTTGTCGTGTCCTCGAAAATGATGCCAGGAGTCGGTGACTTCAAATCATGCTCTTTTATTAAAGTAGGAACCGAACTGGCGCTATGCAAAAGGTTCGCAGCTTTTATTCCTTTAGCCGCGGCGGCCGCGGCCAACAACACCGCTTTGAATCTCCCGCGATTCGAATAGACCAATCGCGGGAGATTCTTAGCGAGCCAATCGGCGCGGCTTGCCTGACCAATCAGAGTGCCCCGCGCTTTGGCCAATCAAAGCGCGGGGATCTCAAGAATGCTAATGAGGGGACAGAACACCCCACCCCTCTTGGTTTAGTCCTTATGTCGCGTAGTCACGTAGATAGGCGGGGCTCCGTCTGAGCCTACTGGACCTGCGCAGCTCAGTCGTAGGTTGGATCCCGGCCGGTTCGGTCGGGATCTCTGTTTCTCCTGATGCCGTCATGGGAACTGGCTGGTCGGTCAGGCCGGGCCGCTCTCCGTAGCTCCCTCCTGGGCCTTCCGGATTGGTTGAGCTGCGGGTTTCGCCGCTCCCGCTCGGTCTCCCCGGGTCGGTCGAGCTGGCCTGGCTGTCTCTTCCTGGCGAGGGGTCGTGCTGGCTGCTTTCCGGTAAGTATGGCTGGTTTATTGTTCTTTGGTTTTGGTCCCCTGGGTATTCCCTCCCCCCTTGGTTTGTGTTGTGGGGGTTGGTTTCGCCTGTTTGTGCGTCGGTGATCTCTTGGTTTGTCGTCCTCAACCTTAATTGGTCAATGTGGCATTTCCATGCTCGTCCGTCTGCTGTTTGTAGCCGGTACGAGTGTGGCCCTGTTATTTGTGTGATGATGGCCGGTATCCATAACGGGTCTCCCATCAGGTTTCTTGAGTATACGGGGTCGCCTGGTGCGAAAGTTCGGCGTTTGCTGTTTGAGTCTGGGGGCTTCTACGTGGGGTGTAACCTGTCGAGTGGGGACCTTAATTTCCTCCCCATTAATAGTTCGGCTGGGCTCTTATTCGTTGTGGTATTTGGGGTTATGTGTTGGGTGAAGAGTAGTTTGTTTATTTTCTCCTGGATCTCCCCGTGGTCTATTTTCCGGATGGTTTCCTTAGTGAATCACACCATCCGTTCCGCCCTACCGTTTGCCGCCGGGTGCGCCGGTTCTGTCAGCGCGTGGCGGATACCCCTTTCCGCTAGGAATTTTTTGAATTCCAGCGAGGTGAATTGGGGCCCGTTGTCGGAAACGACGACGTCTGGGAGGCCGTGCGTTGCAAAGAGTTTGTAGAGTTCCTTGGTCACGGCCTCCGTGGTTGTTGTTTTCATGTTGCTTACCTCCAGCCAGTTGGAGTAAGCGTCTACTGTTATGAGGAAGGTGTGTCCTTTTGTGGGCCCGGCGAAGTCTATGTGGATCCTCGACCAAGGTCCCCTTGGGGTTTCCTACTCTAGGACGGGTGCTGTGGGTGGGCTTGGCCTAGTTTCCTGGCATCGTTGGCACCTTGCTATCCAGGTCTCAATTTGTTTGTCCATCCCTGGCCACCAAGCGTAACTTCTGGCCAGGGCTTTAGTCCTAACGATGCCAGGGTGCCCCTCGTGTAGTAGTTCCAGAACCTTCCCTTGTAGTTTTTTTGGAATGACCACCCTATCCCCCCATAGTATGCACCCTTTTAATAACGAGAGTTCCGTTTGCCGGTTTCGGAATGTTTTGACGGACTCGTCGTTGTCCCTTTCCGGCCACCCTTTCTCTACCCAATGCAACACCCGTGCCAGACGTTTGTCTTTATTTGTCTCTCGGGCAATGTGTGACGCGGTTATGGGCAGGTTGGGTAGAGTCTCTATGCTGAGGGTGGTCGTCGTGGGTGCTGGGTCGGTGTCAGGTTCCGGTAGCGGCGAGCGGCTTAAGGCGTCTGCATGGGAGATCGTCTTACCCGGTCTGTGTATAAGTCTGTAGTTGTAGGCCGCCAGGAACTCGGACCACCTTGTCATTCGGGGAGACAGAATGTTCAGGGTGGCCCGGTTTCCTGCAAGGATTCCCAGCAGCGGCTTGTGGTCGGTTATGATGGTGAATGTCTGGCCATAGAGGTACTCGTGGAATCTTTTTACGGCGGCAACTATAGCCAGAGCCTCTTTGTCCAGCTGGCTATAGTTCTGCTCCGGTTTGGTGAGGGTCCTTGAAAAGAACGCGATGGGCGCTTCTTTTCTGCCGGGGAGGGTATGGCTGAGGACAGCGCCAACGCTAAAGGGTGATGCGTCGCATGTGTTGGCCAGAGGTAGGGTCTCGTTATACTGTATAAGGATGGCATCCGAAGTGAGGAGGTCCTTTGTTCTTTGGAAGGCGGCTTGCTCACGTTTCCCCCAAGTTCAAGTCGCCGCCTTGTCCAGGAGCCTATGCAAGGGCTCCGCCGCTGTCGCCTTTTGGGGCAGGAAAACATTGTAAAAGTTAAGTAGCCCCAGGAATGCCTGTAGTTCCGTCTTCGACTTGGGTGTGGGGGCTTCTTTGATGGCCTTGATTTTTTGGTTTGTGGGGTGAATGCCGTGATGGTCTAGGAGGTATCCTAGGAATTCAACCCGTTCCGTGTATAATTGGCATTTCTCCCTCTTTACTTTGAGCCCGGTCTCTTTGAATTTGGTCAGGACCTCCCTTAGGCGACCCTCTAGTTCGGCTTGGTTGGTTGCCAACACTAGGACGTCGTTGAAGTAAGGTACCACCCCCTTGATGCCTTGCAGTAGTCTTTCCATTCGGCTTTGGAATATTCCCGGTGCCACGCTGACTCCGAATTGGAGTCGGTTGCATTTAAATGCTCCCCTGTGGGTGACTATGGTTTGCGCTTCTGCCATTTGCTCGTCGACTGGCAACTGTTGGTATGCCTGGGCGAGATCGAGCTTGGCGAAAACCTTGCCCCCTCCCAGTGAGTGCAGTAGGTGTTGCACTACTGGGACGGGGTAGGCGCTTTGTTGCAATGCGCCATTTAGGGTGGCCTTATAGTCCCCACAGATCCTCACTGACCCATCGGGCTTGATCGGGGTGACTATGGGGGTCTCCCATCGGGCGTGGTCTATTGGCTGTAGGACCCCTTGCTTGACGAGCTTGTCAATTTGCTCGTCTATCTTGGGTTTAAGTGCGAATGGCACCCGCCTTGGTTTCAGGCGTTTTGGGGGGACGTTTGGGTCTAGGTTGAATGATATAAGGGGCCCCCGGTACTTGCCTAGGTTTCCATCGAAGACCTCTTAGAACTCCTGGGCCAGTTGTTGCTCCCAGATGTCGTCAGTGACGTGGTCGACTCCCGTGACTGCGATGCCGAGCGGGGTGAACCATTGCAGTCCCAGTAGGCTTGGGCGGTCGCGGTCGACGATTGTCAGGGGAAGCCTTTCGGTGCGCCCTTTATATGTTATGTTGAAGTGTCCGGTTCTGACTACCGGGATGCGGTTTCCCTGGTAGTCCTTTACAATGAGTCTCTGGCTGTCTAGGTTCCTCCTTTGGATGGTAGGCACCAAGCGCTTTATTTCATGCCATGCTATCATGGAGAGGTAGGACCCGGAGTCCACCTCCATTTTGCATGGCTCGCCCTCGATGCCTACCTCCACGTGGACCTTCCGGGCATCATTGGTTGTGGCGTGGCCGATGGTGACCGTCTGATGGGTCTCCTCTCTTCGCCGGTTATCGCCGCCTCGTAGGGATCGTCCGTTCCGGTCCCATCTGTTGTCCGAGGGGCGATCTCTGGTCCGGAGTGGTGTGCTCTCTCTCCTCCATTCGCTCTGGTCCCATCGGGGCGGGCTGTGGTTCTTTTTAAGGCGGCAGACGCGGGCGATGTGACCCTTCCTGTCACAATGCCGGCAGATCGACTCAAAAAACCAGCATTCAGACCTGGGGTGGTCGCCTCCGCAACCGGCACAGTTGGTCCTCGACTTACGACCCCGCCGGTTCCGTGGGTCGCGGCCTGTCTGGAGGCGATGAATTTCCTCCTCATCATCAGAAGTGCCCGATGCCGAGTGGAAATCGCCCTGGTGGGTGGTCGTCTCGGGTTGGGCCTCGGCCGACCTTGCAGGGTTGTTGTTCCCGCTGCGGTCCCCAGCGTTTGGTCGGCGCATGCGGTCAGCGGATGTTCGGGTTGCTTCGGTGGCTGCGGCTGCGGTGAGGGTGTCTGCTAGGCTGATGTTGCCCTTGGCCATCAGCCGGCTCTGTAGAACGGGGTCCCACAAGCCGAGCACGATTCTGTCTCGCAGGGCATCGTTCAGGTTGTCGAATTCGCACAGCCCCCCTAGGCGCCGTAGTTCAGCGACAAAGTCGCTGAAACTCTCACCCAACCGCTGGTCCCGACGGTAGAATTCGTTGCGTCGGATCAGGATGTGTACCTCTGGAGCGTAGTGCCGCCGAAGTATTGGTTCGAGGACGTCCCAGTCCATCGCGGTCGCATCGGCGGGTTTGGCAAGTGCCTTGACCATCTTGAATACCTCGGTCCCGCAGTGGGTCAGGAAGACGGCGCGCTTCATGGGGCCGGTGGCGTCCTTCAGATCGCTGCACTCGAGGAACATGCGGAATCGGTCAGAGTACGATTCCCAGTCCTCAGTGGCGGGGTTGAAGGGTGCGGGGAGTGCGATTTTCGCCATCGTGGAGATGCGTCTGGCTTCCGTCGGACACGTGGTTCGGTTCAGGGTCTGGTTCCCACCCTTGTCGCCAGTGTCGTGTCCTCGAAAATGATGCCAGGAGTCGGTGACTTCAAATCATGCTCTTTTATTAAAGTAGGAACCGAACTGGCGCTATGCAAAAGGTTTGCGGCTTTTATTCCTTTAGCCACGGTGGCCGCGGCCAACGGCACCGCTTTGAATCTCCCGCGATTCGAATAGACCAATCGCGGGAGATTCTTAGCGAGCCAATCGGCGCGGCTCGCCTGACCAATCAGAGTGCCCCGCGCTTTGGCCAATCAAAGCGCGGGGATCTCAAGAATGCTAATGAGGGGACAGAACAGTTTTATCTTATTATACTTGATGAATGTATTTTTATGTACACTGAGAGTTTATGCACCGAAGACAAACTCCTTGTGTGTCCAATCACACTTGGTCAATTAAGAATTCTATTCTATTCTATCTAAAAATCAGGAGTTCACTTGGGATAAAATTTCATCTCCATCTATAAAACCCTTCTAGTGATTGATTATTTCATCTGTACTTATTGTGAATCATGGCATTTCCTAGAAGTTGAATGGAAAGTCCAACCTCTCTGCTTGCTTTTTTTAAAAAAATAAACAAAATCCCTAGACAATATGGCCAATCCTTTCTACTATCTCTAACTCTACTGTGGGCTTAATATTTTATTGCCCACATTCTGGAGAACTCAATAATTTCTTAGTGAAATATATATATATATATACTGCCATGTACCACTCACTCATCATGAAATCTCCAGAATCGTAAAGCCTTCAAACTTGAAATTTGGCATGTAGGTGCTTGCTAAGAAAGGATTTTTCGAAATGACCATCAGATCATTAGTATTTCTTATGCAGTAATTAACACGCTCTGATGCTAAGGAGTTCTACTTCCCCTCCCCACTGCCAGTTCCTCACATTCCGTTACCTCAGTTCAAACTGGCTGACATTCCACTCCTTCACTCAGGAGTGGTCTGGGGCTCCTTACAGTACTAAACATCGGTACCTCACCAAAATGTCTGCACCTTCAACCTATGGAACTGCTTCCAGACTCAAGGCGGTGGGAGTGATATTCCCTTATGTGTTTCAATCACCAACCACCACTGAGCCAATGGATTGTGAACCAAATTTCTCCTGCATAGACTGATCACAAAGTTTTATCACAAAGCTCGGGTATCCAACTAGTAATAGAAATAGAATATAAAGAGAGGAGAGGTTTCTGGCTTCTTTTCCCCAGCAAGTGCCAGACAGGGCTGAAGAAGTTTTGAACTGGGGAAGTTAGGAGAGGTTTCTTTGGGGTGCAAAGTCCTTTCTGTATACCTGCCCGTTCAATTGAGACCAATGGAGGGTTTTCAAATGATTTCTAGCAATGGTGATTTTATGCAAAATCCTAGACAAGAGCTAATGTTGTGAATTGTGCCCTGTGTTGCAGGGTAATAGTTCAGTGATTGTCATTGTGTGTGTGAGTGGTGCCCTCCAGAAATAAATTAATTCAACAATTAAAGGCTGCTGTGATTGCATATTATCCATGCATAGGACAGGCATCCTGCCATGTCTCTGACGGATACCTGGTGAGAGTTGCCTTCAAGAGGGAGACTGACTCCTAAGGCACTTCTGAGATCTTTTCCTCCTCATGAACCCTCTGCCAACCATTTTGAAGATAAGTTGATGTGTTGCCATATCATTTGAGGGAAGGATGGGTCTGAATTGGCTGATGCTTGGCAGAGAGCAAAAGGAACAGCTGTGGCTCTCAGGTCCCCACGGAGAAGGGATTGCAGAGCCCAATGTAATTTCTCCATCTACAATGGGCAGTAATCTAATTGGTGATATGAAGTGTCCCATTTTCTCTGCACCGGAGCTGCTCCTCTCCATCCTGTCTTTCATTCTTCCAAGCTTGCTTCTGTTTCCAATCTCCTCCTCAATGTCAGAGAGGGTGGGGTTCACCTTGATTTTTAGTATTGCATTGAAGACTTTGTTGGTTTGTTTGTCAAACATGTGCAAGATAACAAGTATAAGTATGAACATAAACAACAGCAAAGGAAGTAAATACAGATAAATGGGGACAGTAAGACAGGGACGGTAGGCATGCTGGTACACTTATGCAGGCCCCCTTTAAGGACCTTTTAAGAATGAGGTGAGGTCCACGGTAGACAGTTTGAGGTTGAGGCTGTTAGGGGTTGAGGCTGTAACCAAGGAGTCGGGTAGGGCGTTCCAGGCATTGACCACTCTATTGCTGAAGTCATATTTTCTGCAATCGAGTTTGGAGTGGTTTATCTTGAGTTTTTATTGGTCAATTTTGCCGTTTCAGCCAACTCCATCAACTTCTGCAACCAATCATCCACAGTAGGAATTGAAGTGTCCTTCCATTTTTGTGCATACAATAGTCTTGCTGCTGTCAACAAATGTAGTAACAAAGTTCTGATTTCTTTTTTTCCAGGTCTTTTTCTATTAGGTCCAAAATGAAAAGTTATGGTTTCATTTTTATCTCCATCTTCAAAATTTTCTGTATTAACAAAGGTTTTCTTATGTAAAAGTCATAGTTTTCTGAAATATTTACGACAGTTTTCACAACTTTAGTAATAGTACTTTCAGGTAAAGTTTGGGATAATTTTGGTTTCCCACTTGACAAGAGTGGGAAGCCATGAATTATGCAGTCTGGAGGACTTTTCAAAATTCTGATCTTGATATAGAAAGGAAAGAAGAAACAAAATGTGGACTTCAAGATTAGGAGCTCTGGATTTCAATTGTTACAGAAATAAATAATGCCATCAGTCAGAAAATCAGAATAAACTGCCAGTTGTCCTTGTTGGGAATGTTCCCTGAGGACTTTGAGAAAGCAAAAGGTAAAAAGTTGGTTGTAATAAAAATGGAAGCTGGAAGTTGGAATCCAACCGATTGATCACTTATTCAAATGGGACAAAGTGAATTATAGTCTCTTCTGCACTCGGAGACCCCTCTCCCTCAAAATACCACTTTTTGTGACAAACACCTGTCTCCTTTTTACTATCAGAATCACAAAAATATTTGTAATGCGTTCTAAAATCAATAGATGATAATTTAGATTAGAAACATTTCTTATAATAAATGACATGTTAAAATTAGCAGAGTCCTTAATGTATCAACATTTCTGGGTTGTAAGCAATGAAATCCATTTTTTGTTTTTCTGTTTCTAATGAATAAAGAGAAATACAGTTTATTCTTAAAAGAAATGAGACAGTTCATTAACACAGTTGCCCTTAAGTACTATATCTACTATTGTTGATCCCAAAAGATTCCACCCTCATTCTTAGGGACAATGAAGCGGATCAAAAGATGACTGGAGCACCAAGAGTAGAAATCTCAGCCATAAAATAAATGGGTTTGTATTAGAACTCATGATGGTGATACCGTGTAGCAATATACTACAAAATTATCTTTGGTAGCTTGGTGACTTTCAAAAGCTATCTTGGACCTCACAAATACTGTAGAAGTTATAATGCTTTGGTAGTGCTATGCTGGTTAGACAGTATATAGTTAGTTTAGGAATGAGAGCTGCCCTCTTAAGGGAATGCTTGTAACAGATATAACAGCTAATCAATGGAAGGGACCTTATAGGTCATCTCGTCCACCGCCCCTGACCAAGCAGGAAACCCTGCACCATTTCTGACAAATGGCAGTCCAGTCTATTCTTGAAAGTCTCAAGACATGGTGCTCCCACAACTTCTGAAGGCAAGGTGTTCCATTGGTTGATTCCTCTCACTGTCAGAAAGTTTTTCTTATTTCCAGGTTAAATCTCTCCTTGTTCAGTTTCCATCCATTTTTCCTTGTCTGCCTTATAGGTGCTTTAGAAAATAGCTTGACCCCCTCCTTTTTGTGGCATCCCCTCAAATATTGGAAGACTGCTATCATGCCTCCCCTGCTCCTTCTCTTTATTATACTAGCCAAGCCCAGTTCCTGTAACTGGTTTTCATATGTTTTTTGTCTCCAATCCCCTAATCATCCTGGTTGCTCTTCTCTGTACTTTTTGTAGAGTCTCAACATCTTTTTTATAATGTGATGACTAAAACTGGATGCAGTACTCTAGGTGAGGTCTTATTAAGGCTTTATAGAGTCGTATTAGTACCTCACTTGATCTCAATTGTATCCTTCTCTTAATGCAATTTAAGATTGCATTCACTTTTTTGGCTGCTGCTGCACACTGCTGGCTCATATTTAGCTGGTTGTCCACTAAGACTCCAAGATCCCTCTCACAGTTCCTGCTATTGTGCCTGGTTTTACTCACTCTATATGTGTACTTTTGGTATTTCTTGCCTAAACGTAGGACTTTACTTCATGAGAAATGTAGTTAGTACCTCATGGGAGATTTAGTTCATGTCACATGGTCATATCCATAATCCTGATTGGTCACAGTGCACTTGAGAAGGATCAGAAGTGTAACTTATGATGTCCCCATTGTCCCATCCATTGATTTTGTGAGATCATTTTCAGTTTCTAAGGCCTGAGGATGTGTAAAAGAAGTGAGTGCGCCCAATGTTGTGGTGTCTCTACTGTATCCTTCTTGGTGTCTGCCCTGAAGCCATTTAGGGGGCAACTTCAGGGCTGCCACAGCAAGGCCTTTGGAGCTGTGGGAATGTGAGGGGGTGGTAGAGATAGCTGGGGGGATGTGTAGCCAAAATAACATTCCTTTCCATGGGAGCCAAGGACGCTCTACCAAGTGTGGGAGGGACATGGACAAAAGCCAATGGAGTTGGGACTGCGACCTGATTGGGCCATGTGATAGACATGTGACCTGGGGGCAAGAACTTGGGGTTTTGATTTGGGTGGGGAAAACCTGGGGTCCTTCAGAGTCAGGTTTTCACCAGCTGTGGCAATATGACACTCCTAATAAATTCACACTTTGAGGAAACTCTAGGCCTCAGGGTTTTGATTGCTTTGGGTCTGTTACTTGGAACCGTGATACTTGGCACAGAATATTCCCTGGGCAGATCTGAATAGGGTCTATCTATCTTTTCAGAAAAAGACTGAATTAGGGACTTTTTATATTTATTTACATCTATCCGTTCTTTGTGTTTGTGTATGTGCATGTGTGCATGTGTGAGGGCATACACATGTACCTCCAAGTTTTTGTTGTCACTTTGCAAATACTTAACTTGGTCCAGGCAGTTTTCTTGGCAAGATTTTAGAAATGGTTTCCCATTGACTTCTTCTAAGGGCTTAGAAAGAATGACTGGCTCAAGGTCACCCAGCTAGCTTTGGGCCAAAGGCAAGCATAGAACTCATTGGCCCTTAGTCCATTCCCTTAGCAATTCCAGTAAACTGCCTCTTGAGTAGGACCGCTTGGTGAAAAATGATCCTTTTCCTGAAGTGTTGTGTGTGGCAGGACCGTTCAGGTGATTCCAAAACTCATGAGAAAAGGAAGGAGAAATACTTTCTTCCATTACCAACTTTATCGTGTTTTATTTTGTTGTTAGTTTGTACATCTGATTTCTGCTGTACCACCTCTTGTCAGTGTTACGATTTAATTGAATTTATTTACTTATTGACATCACATCCATGTTCTGTTCCCGAGGGTATTTTCTCATTTCATCTCTGTTGCTCAATGTTAACATTTTGTACCCTTCTTTGCAATTTCTTCCTTTTGTTCCTATGGTAACTTAATGTGTTTCCTTTTAACCGAGCTTACATTATAATCATTAGGATTTTTATTTGTGATGCTTTTTTTTTTTTTGATTGTGTCTTTTGCTGTCTTGTATCTGTGATTGTAAAATGCTTTATAATTCTGTTCCAAGGACATCCACACACATCTGGAATTTGTTTTTGTTTCAGGTAAGGTTTGGAAATATTTCACTTGCTTTTTTAAAAAAAGTGTGTATTGATAATGTGGAAGCGAAAATGTCTGCTGGTTGGGAATCAAGTAAACCTTTGATTGGAAACATAAATTTACCCACTTGAAATGTTTCTAGTGTCTCTAGCATGGATCAATCCATCTTTTTCTCAAAGGGTAAAGAATGTATTTTACGGCTTCTGTTTTCTCTCTTTTTATATTCTGGCTGATCCTTAGGAATCAAAATCTCTCTTCTGTGCCACTGAACCTAGACTTGTGAATTTGGCCTCTTTGGAATTAAAAACTATTTCAAGTGATATGAGATCTACTTGAAGTACATCAATCTCTATCTCTATCTCTATCTCTATCTCTATCTCTATCTCTATCTCTATCTTTTCTTTCTTTCTTTCTTTCTTTCTTTCTTTCTTTCTTTCTTTCTTTCTTTCTTCCTTCCTTCCTTCCTTCCTTCCTTCCTTCCTTCCTTCCTTCCTTCCTTCCTTCCTTCCTTCCTTCCTTCCTTCCTTCCTTCCTTCCTTCCTTCTTTTGCTTCACAATTTTTTTTTTTGTTCTATTTCCGTTGATGTTTGATCACCATTTCGTGGTGAGGATGTTGGGTTTGTTGCTGTTTGGTTCTATTCTAGGATTAGATGATTTGCAGGGGTGGGCTGCTATGGATTCACCTGGATTCGGGAGAACCCGTAGCTAATATTATGGCTAGTTTAAAGAACCATCAAATCCCACCCCTGGCTGGTCCCTCCCACCCCTCCCCTCCTAGGAGTCTCCACGCAACCCGTTTTGGATATGAGTTAAGTGCAGAGCCCACAGGGAGGCTTGGAGAAGGCGAAAAGTGGGCCTCTCAAAAATTCTGGAAGACTGGAAATGGGCCTCCATAACCCCAGGGAAGGCCATTTTCACCCTCCCAGAGGCTTGAAAGCCTCCGGAGCCCGAGGAGGATGAACCCCCGCCCCCCGCTACTGTGGTGCAGGAGGCTGACCATGGCCATGCCAGCAACTGGGCAGAGAACCTGTTGCTGAAATTTCTGAAGCTCACCCCTGCTTGTTTGGTTTTACTGAGAAAGCAAAAAGCAAGTAGCCAAATGGCGCAAATATGAGCATTCATGTTGAGAATTAAAAAACAAAAAGGACATTTTTTTTTTTTTGTTTATATGAGAATTTTAGCTGTTATGGTCACTACCTCACAGATCCTCGCAGATGCTCAGATTTTAATATCACTTTCAAAATCATTTGTTCTTCTCTTATCCTATGTGTGTGTAGACATGTAGGTCCCCAAAGATTTAACCCTCACTATAAAAATGCAAGACAGTAAATCAGGTGTTATCTGGAGTATTCCCTAATGGCTTTAATTCCCTTGTCTCCAATTGCAGAAATATTATTACTTTTTTACTCCTGCCTGTCTGCCTGCTATTAACAATTGGAATAGTAGAATTGGAAGGGACATTGGAGGTCTTCTAGTCCAACCCCCTACTTAGGAAGGAAACCTATACAATTTCAGACAAATGATTATCCAATCTCTTCTTTAAAACTTCCAGTGTTGGAGCATTTACAATTTCTGGAGACAAGTTGTTCCACTGATTATTTTTTCTGTCAGGAAATTTCTCCTTAGTTCTAAGTTGCTTCTTTCCTTGATTAGTTTTTACCCATTGCTTCTTGTCTTGCCCTCAGGTGCTTTGGAGAATAGCTTGACTCCCTCTTCTTTGGGGCCACTCCTGGGATATCAGAAACTGCTATCATGCCACTCCTAGTCCTCCCTTTTCATTAAAATCATCTATTTTTGAAGTCCAAAGTTTGTATTAAATTGTCAAGGTTTTCATGGGTAGTCTTTTATCCTTTAAAAGAACTTTTAGAAAAGTAAGAAATCCATTATAAAGTTCTAGGATGATACATGGAATGGAGTTCTACTAAAACATTCCTCTATCAGGTTAGCTCGACTATTTTGATCAATAAAACAGAAATTGTTGGGGTTATTATTGTTTTTGTAAAGCCAATCAGTTTTTCATGTATTCTGCATTGATTAATATCAGTTATTTATTGACTTTATTTATATGTCCACCCATCTTGGAAAAAGCAACTTTCGTTTGTTTAGAGTTGGGTGTAAATAACATACAACACAAAACCTTGAAGCTTTCTGAGTGACTTGCTGAGTGTTAGCTCTCAGCTCAATTTATTTTGCTGAATTTTCTCTACCTTGAAGTATTGTATTGAAAAAATACAGAATGCAATAGCTTAATAATAAATGTAACATTTCTTTTAAAACCCCTAAATCTCATACCGTGTTATGGCTTTCTCATTCTCTAAAGGCTGCATAGAAGCAGCATAGAAGTCAGTTGACTGGGTAAAGGCAGATTTACTTCTGAGTAACCATGCATTGTAAATTATTTAAGCGAACAATATCAAGTGGACTTTAAGTGGAGAGACTGAAATATAGTTGCTACTCACAGCTGGAAAATTAGAAATCTCAATAATTAATAAACACTCAAAGCTAAAATATTGGTTGATCGGCATTTCATTCAGCCATTATAGCCGATGCTATATATTTAAATCTGTCTTAGACAAATACATCCCCAATAAAAATGTAAATACATTTTATATAGATATGGATTATGAAATATGAGATAGATAGATAGATAGATAGATAGATAGATAGATGGATGGATGGATGGATGGATGGATAGATAGATAGATAGATAGATAGATAGATAGATAGATAGATAGATAGATAGATAGATAGATAGATAGATAGATAGAATGTTCTATAACTTCTACATAACTCACATAAAGTATGCTTTTCTCAAATGCATCAAATTATGTGACAAGAGACTGTAACATATTAATCTTAAATTTATGCAGTGTTTTGGTGTCTAATTAACAAACATTTTCCAGTACCATTAGATTCAGAAGCAGGCAGTCAACACTTATGCCTTTGGAAAGGTAGTTTCTGACTTTACCTGTTCTGTATTTTGAGACTTTAATGCACATTGGCCTAATGCGTTTCATAAAAAAAAAAAAATCAAATTGGTTCCATGGTACATAAATGTTTTATGCAATATTCCATAGAGAACATTAAATAAAAATCATAAAGGGTTGACCAGGCAATTTCACCCATATCTTATGTCAAACAAGGAATTGGCAGAAATTCTTTCAGCTCTTGTCTCTTGCTGTGACCCTGCTTAACATTAAGCAGGTAATTTGACGAAACGTAAATCAGCATTGAATGCCCTGCGTGAGGCAGCCAAGTGATTTGAGGAAATTATCAAAATGGCAATACTCACTCGACGCTAGGGGCAAATGTAAGCTGACAGTATTTATACATCAAAACTGCACTCGGTGTAAGATTGATTTTTGTTTCGTTTTGTTTATTTTTCATTCCCTGTAGCAAGCTCGGTTTGTCCTGCAAAATATTCCCTGCGTCATTAAGCTCCCAAGGAATGCATTTTAGCAGAGAGATTTTGCTCGAGCTTGCAAAGATGGCAATCCATCTGAAAAAAAATATTGTGGTTTTTTTTAAATCTCTCTTTTCTTTTAAGGTACAGAACCCTCTGTCTATACAGCTACCCTCGACTAGCTGTACAACCACTCTACAGCTTTAATGATTCTATTCCACCATTTCTTTGGTATTAGTGTAACTACAACCATTAATTTAGTGACCATCCAATGGCACTGAAAGG
The DNA here is from genome assembly GCA_033807585.1 of Hydrophis major. Classification (NCBI taxonomy): domain Eukaryota; kingdom Metazoa; phylum Chordata; class Lepidosauria; order Squamata; family Elapidae; genus Hydrophis; species Hydrophis major. Next base: position 15,305,624 of record CM066332.1, on the reverse strand, counting down.
ATGGACTAATTGTGACCATTTTTCGCACTTATAACCATCATGACATCACCATGATCATGTGATCAAAATTCAGATGCTTGGCAACCGGTTCGTATTTATGATGGTTGGAGTGTGTTCTGACTCAAGCCCTTTTCCAAGAAAACAAATACAAACCAAAGGGAACAGAAACCTTTGAATGATTCTTACGAATCCCCAGTTAAAAGGCTGCTGCAAACTAATTAACTTTGATAAGCACAAGCCTCACCAAAATTGTGCGAGGCTGCCAAGAATCACAGATAAGAAATATTTCACAACACAAGAGTCTTCAAATACCATCTTAAGATACTGTAATGTCCACGAGGCTGAGTTTCAAAACGTCTTTGCTTCCTGCAAAGAACATCTGATTCACAGCTGGCTTTTATCTTCTTGAAGGAGGGGACTTGCAGCCTTACTCTTGAGTTGTCCGTGCTGTTGCAGCTGCTCTTTTCTGTGAGCAATCCTGCACACAAGTGCACTTGGCACAGGCTCCTCAGGAACCTCCTCATCGCTGCTGCCAGCCCCCACAATCACTGAAGGCAGCAGTCCACTCCCTAATGGTCCTGGCCCCTTATCTGAGTCCTTGCTCTCCTCAGCCATCTTCACCTGCTGCCGGCTAACCACAACACTATGTCCTTGATTTTATATGATCCCCTCTTGTGACCTTCAGACAAGCAAAGTCAATGGAGAAGACAGAGTCCCTTAACCACGGTGTTAATGGGTCTATGACAATTCACCATTGCCAACTCACCATGGCTAACTTGATGCTGTTCTAACCCAGCTCCCGAAATATGACAAACCCTCTGTATTTAAATCAATGATTCTTTTATTAGGAGCTCCAGCAGCCCCAGCAAAATGTTTCTCTCTCACCACAGGCTAACAAGTCTGTTCAGCAGGGAGATGACTAGTTGTCTGCCACATCTATTCATCTCCGCCCCCTGCCTTTTATCCCCAGAGCTGGGGCTTCGCTAGCAGCAGTGGCTCTTCCATCCCAAGGACCAGCCCATAGATTTCCACTGCTCTCCTCTCCTCTGCCTTCTGTGCATTCGCGTATCAGGCACTGGATCCAGCTGTTCCTCCTCTTCCTCATCAGCCACCTCCAGACCTGGGGACTGTTGACTCTCCATCTGAGGGCTGATGGTCGATCCAGGCTCTGCCTCTGTCTCCCTCTCTCTTCCAGATCCATTTCCTCTTCCTCCTCAGAGCTCTCAGGGTGCCTTGATGCTGATCCTGACTACCACATTTCTTCCTCATTTGATTTGGCTGCTAGAGGGGCCGGCGGCTGACAGGGCACAACAGCTGCAAGACAATCACGATGGCCATCTCACCATGGGACAACTCACTGCAGGACAAGAGTTACACTAATATCAAATAAATGGTGGAATAGAATCATTAAAAAAAGGTTGCAAAAGGAGGGGACAGAATGAAATGTGAATGGCAAAAATTAAAATAATTTTTATTTATTTAAAATAATTAAATAGAATTGTTAAATTGTCTCCCAGTGATTTGTCTCATGGTGCATTGGCCATGGTAAGTTGTCCGCAGTAAGTTGGCTGTGTCAAGTTGTCCCATTCCCAGCTTGTTAACTGCAGTGATTCACTTAACAAGAAAGGATGGAAAATGGGGCAAAACTCACTTACGCAATGCATTGCTTAGCACCATAATTTTTTTGGCTCAATTGTAGTTGCAGGTCAAAGGCTACCTATGTAGAACATTTTTGTTGTTATCAGAAGTAAGGCCACCAAGGAAGAATGAAATTAAATTTGAAATAGATGTAGCATGCAAGACTTTTTTTTTTTTTTTTTTGAGTATTTGAGTTAAAGTAACACCAGCTCAGTTAGAGGTCAGAAATGAACTTTTAGGTAAAATGTAGCATGTCTTCCTTTCACCGTTGTTTTTTATGCAGCTTCAAAACATGTCAAAATAAGCCCATGCAAAGTAATTTGAAAGAAATGTCAGTTTTTGTTCCTTATGTAAATGGAATGGAGTGTTTTATAGCAGGTTTAAGGTTTTTATAACTCCGAAGTTGTTAACAGCCAGCTGGTTTGTATCTGTTTTTTATGGTTATTCCTGTCATAGGCAGCCTCCACAATTTTTAATTATATTTTCAGTATGTCTTTTCCCTCCTCTTGAATCTCACAGCCACCCTTTTATTTAGATTTTTTCCCTCCTGGGAAAAGCAATTCAGTCTTCAGCAATATGATTGCACACTTACTTGTGACTTGGATCTCAAAAATTAGGGGTTGATATTACAATAGAGAAACTGAGATCTGGGCTCTTCACTGAATAAACTTGGGATGCAGTATATTTAGTACCAATATATAATCGTCACCCTCTTGCTGAAAAAAAAAAAAAATAACCAATTTTCAAATGTTATTGATTATTGTCATGGAAATTAAGTTTTGCTACTCAGTTCAGGCTGTTAGTTCTGTCCAAGTTCTGTTTCGGGGAAATTTGATTACATGGCAATTTTTCATTTATCTCCAGCACATTATTTATAATGCAATTAATATCATAAGGTTCTAGAATAATCAGGAAGTTGTTGCTGTGTGACAAAGTGGCAAGATTTACAATATTCAGGTAATTTGATGAAACATAATCCTAATCCACCTGTAAATAAAAACATGGAAAATGCAGGTTTTGCTTTGTTATTAACTAAACTGTATTAACTAGTTTGGCTTGCATACAAAGGATGTGTTTTATTAATTTATAAAATATTTTATTACCCAGATTTTTTTTTTACTCGTGTCAGAAGCACTGAGGTGCTTCTGGGTTGAAAGCATTAGCTGATAACATCTCCATTGCTCTGGAGACACCCGGTTGGGGGCTCCATTCATGTCTCCAGCAGGAGCTGGAGGAAAGGACAAGAGCTCAACCTCACCCGAGGCAACTCTCGGATCTCGAACGTGGACTTGCTAGCCTGCCCAGCATTTATTGAGTCACCATGTTCCTAACCCAGAAATGGACCCTTTGAAATGACACTTTGGCAACCAAACTAATACTTCTATAAGCAGGGGTGGGATTCAAATTTCTTAACAACCGGTTCTGTGGGTGTGGCCCAATTTGTGGGTGTGGCTTGGTGGTCACGTGACTGACTGGGTGTGGCTTGTATGTAAATACTGTAAATATTTATCTACTGTAAATATTATTTTTTTTTATTAAAAAAAGAGCAACTTTTACCCAAAATCAGGCAAAGCAGGCAGGCATATTGAGTTGCTCCCAGAATTGCAGATATATTCAGAGATCTATCTTTCTGCAATCTGCTACCATGAGTCTGCACTGAAAAATAGAAGCTAGGAAGGTTTAGCTCTGCTTTTAGATTAGCTAGAAAGCAAGAAATCCAACAATTTCCTGCTTTCTAGCTAACCTAAATCTCCCAGCACAGCTGATAATCAGAACAGCTGATGATTGGGGGGGGGGAAGGAAAAATAGCAACTTAGCAGGCAAGTTGGATGGCATGCATGCCATGTAAGGCGTGACTGGGCAGGGAGGGGATGGGCAGGACCAGCCAATGGTGCAATTTGCTGGTTCTCCAAACTGAGCAGAATCGTATCAACTGGTTTTACAGAACCAGTGTGACCAGATTGAATGCCACCTCTGTCTATAAGTATCCTATGAATTCGTTAATGGAAGATCTTCAAGTAATATGAGGCCTCTTCATTCCAATTTTTGTAAATGTATAGGACCAAAAATGCTCTTTCAGGAAACAACATTCTGTGTGCTTTTCTGAAAGCTCGGTAAAAATGGAAATTGCTTAGGATCTTAGTAAATGAGTTCTATTGATTAGTTCCAACAGATCCTGTAAAGAAAGGATACATGGCAACCATAGCCACAATTGAACACGATGAAATACCTATGGAGTTTAAGCATACTTAGTCAATGATCTCCTCTCATGTCCTTTGAAAATGACATTTCCACAGAGCACAAAACAGACAATATTTGTTTCAGCCATACCGTCAAAGCATTGATTTGTGTAACACAATTTCATTCCTTGAACGGCCTAAAATCAATATAGGATTATTTTCAACCTTAATATCTACAGACATTATGGTTCCAAAAACTACTTGCAGTATGATGTACTGTAATATATGTTGTTTGCTGATAAAGGTTAAGAAGTCTTTGTTTCTACTTATTTATGTTTATGTTTGACAGAATTAGGCTAAAGACTTAAAACAGTTCTGTGTTTGTTTTGCTTAAGCCCCAGGATAACAATAATCAATCTATTGACTTGGAGGGAATTGCAGAGAAATGTGCTTAGACTACTTCTGAAAAAATCCTGAGATTTGAAAACTTGAGGGTCAATTGTCCCAAAGATTCTTTTTTCAAGAGGCAACTGGATTTTCTTGTTTCACTTCTCAGCCAAGAAGCTTCTTCAGCTCTGACTGCATGGTGGGGAATGGAAGGATTGATATTCCAGGTGGACAGCTGGCCATTTGCATTCTTGGATACATTTGAACAAAAAAGTCCAGTTGCCTCTTGAAAAAGCACCTTTGGGACAGCCATGACTTGTGGATGACTGAGAATCTTCATAGACCTGAGGTCAACTGATTTGTTTTACTTTAAAAGAAATAGTCTGTTAAATGTTTGTTTGTTACTGGAGATGAGAAACAGTTGATAAACACATTGCTATCACATACATCCGTATTAAGTTTTCAGGCTCTATGGGTTTATATTTCCTTCTGAAAGCTCTCCTGTCCAAAAGTTTCCCCAAATTTGTATTTTATTATGACAAATGTTAGAGAAAGCAGGAACTATAGTTGTATACATTGGGGACAATATTTATGGAGTTTAAGCACTCTTAGTCATTGGTTTCCTCTGGTGTCCTTCGAAGATGTCCTTTGAACTATACCTTATCCCAAAGAGGAGGTATGTAATATATTTTTTCCTTCTTCAATCAACTTTCCTTGATGAAAGAAGATACAATCATGGGTCAGACCTTGGACAGAACTTTGAGAACTTCACGGAGAATAGTTCAAAATAGAGTAGTAGCTATATTATGTATCTTATCAATGAGATCATCCAATGTTTATCTATTCGAGGTGAGAAAATAGAGAAGTAGGGATTTGTCAAAAGGTGAAGAACGTTAGAAATGATTCCATACCTATGAATCCAGAATAAGGAGAAGCAGGAAAGGCATGTTATGGACCATGTCAACTAAAGAATTTTGACTGCGGGTTCTAGGATTTCATAGAATAACAGAGTTGGAAGGGACCTTGGAAGTCATCTAGTCCAACCCCCGCTCGAGCAGGAGAGAACCTTCTCTGCCATTGCCTTCCCTACATCTTGCCTCCTGAGGTGAGTCTGGCTCTCACTTTTTAGCCTTCCAGAAGACCATTAAGACTAGCAAAGCAATCCAGTAGTGATACGCACGCAACCCTGAGAGGCTGAATGGTCATTGGTAGTTTGAGAGGCTCTCTCTGTCTCTCTCTTTATAATTTGGTCTATTTCTGGAAGGGTTTCTTTGTCCTTTTACTTGTACTCAGTCACTTAGATTAGATAGGTGGTATATGAATTTGGTCTATCAATCAATAATGGAGCCAGTGCTTTTCCTATGGCAATCTATGAAGGCAAAAGTTGAAAAAACAGGAGAGCTACTCTCTTTTGAACATTGATATGGGAGAACACCCTTGAGAAAGAAGCCAAGAAAACAAACAGATAGCTCACGGAATAAATACATCCTTGTGGCACGAATATCTAGCTCAAAATATCATGCCTTATGCAAAGATTTAGCTTTCTATACAGCTGAGAAAGTTGGAAAGAAACAGAAGAAGGGAACAACACCCAAGTGGATGGATTCCTTTTAAAGAGACAATTGCTAAATTATCAGAAGTTCTAACTCAGGAACCAATCTTTTTTTTAGTAGCTAAGAGTAAACTTTGAGTTTATGGCATATATCAGAAAAGCAGAAATGTCAAAATTAGATGAAAGATAGGGATTTATCAATATTCCACTTTATCAACTGTATACAAACAGTTGTTTTATAGCTTCCTAGTCTGACATTTGTTCCAACATACTCTTCTCTCTCCAATGGACACTTTAATTCAGTGTGTTTATCATGTTTCAGCTTCTTGCTCCCAATTATGAGTTGTTAATAGTGCAGGGAACAAATTGCATAATTAATGCACAGCAGGGAAAAAAGGCAGTGGAAAAACAAAACATATTGTTTAATCATACACAGATAAGTTTGGGCTGTTCTTTAATTACTTCTTCTTTAGTTACACAGTAAGTTTGATGAGAAAATAAGGAAAGCTTTGTAACAGGTGAAATTCTTACATCATCCAAGATTCTGTCAAAATTCCAGAAACCAGGGAGCCAACTGGAAGTGGCATAGCCAAATGTTTGGTTTAGAGACAAGCTGCCAAAATAATTGTTTGCTTTTTAAGTCAAGAAGGGAAATGTTCTTGGAAATGGTGAAGGTACTGAATTAAGACAGAGATTTCCAGGTTGAAATCTACTTCCTCTTTAGTAAAATCTACTTCCACTGTGTGTCTACTTACTGCCAAAGCTTATTACCACTATTCTGTTCATTTATTAAGAATTGTGTTGTCTACATTCAGTGAGAAATGTTGTCTATGTAGGTCTAGACCCATAGATCAGCAGAAAAGAAGGTGCATACAGTGTTTTTCATCAATTTGGAAGTAGTGCTTCAGAAGAAGGAACCGCAGGAACACAGTATTATTCTGTGACTCATTAAAGCAGCTGTGTCTCTTTGCAAGATTGCACAGCTGCAGAAATTCATCCCACTTTCTGGGAGAGGATTTGGAGGCAGCAAAGAAGTGCTAGAGGAGGACAGGTGAGCTGGGAAAATAACTTTTTTTTTTTTTTTTTTAAAGATCATGAACATTTTCACCTTCTGGCAAACTGCATTTCTGCAGTTATTTGAATTTGTTTTGTGCATTGTTTTAAGATCACCTCACAATCAGGACACTGTGGGTTTGATTCTTAGTAGAGGCAGATATTTCTCTCTCTGGGCACAATGAAAAATTGTGAACAAAGCTCTGCATTGGTGACAGGAAGGGCATCCAGCCAGTAAATACTCAACTCCATTCAGTTGCCCAAACTCCACCCCGCAAGAGATTATGGGGTCATTAAAAGAAGAAGATGATTGTTTTAAGATGAGAGACATCAAGGATTGAAACTACCGGGCTGAATGAGAAAGAGAGGCATTCTCTCCTCATTCTATGGCAGAGGAAGGACAGTGCTCTGAGAAGGGGGAAGCTTTGCTTTATAATAACAAGGGCATCATGATTTCATGGATGCTCTAAATGCAAATAGCAATGCTCTATGGTTGAGTGGACTTCAATTTCCTCTGGAGTAGCTTCAGAGTGTCTTGACGCTGCAACCTTCTGCCACGGAGAAGGAAAGGGGGAAGCAGTTTTCTCCAACTTGGACTCCTTCCAGATGTGAGGATTTCAATTTCTAGAATCTTTTAGCAAAATCGAGCTAGTGACTGGATAATTCCAGTGGTGGCAGATTAGGAAAGCTGAGATAGAATTGCATGTAAGGACCCATATTCATTTTAAGTCATATAATAGAAATACCATTTCTTTTTTCTTTTGTAGCACTGTCACTGTGCAGACAGAGTGCCCATGCAGTACTAAAATGTATAAAAGAGGCACCTGAAATGCCTCCATAAATTAAAACACAACTGTAAATTTCACACTATGTATTGGGTAAATTTATTCACTCAAGAATTTAAAATGCAGCCATAAAATTCACGTTAGCTCCTGAAAAAAACTTAGGGCGGTTGTTCTCAACCTGTGGTGTGCAGAGCCACAATGCTATCACAGGGGGTGTCCACGGAGATTCTCAGTCATCCAGGACATGGTGGTCCCAAAGGTGCTTTTTCAAGAGACAACTGGACTGTTTGGTTTTTCTTTGAAGACATTTCACTTCTCATCCAAGAAGTTTCTTCAGCTCTGACTGGATGATGTGGAGTGGAAGGATTTATACTCCTTGTAGACAGATGGTCATTTATATTCTTTCAGAGAGTCATTGAAGCCACTTGGAGGCTCACCTGCATCACCTAAGCAGTACAAATGGGTGTGGAGTGGCTTCAATGACTCTAAAAGGATATAAACGATCAGTTTGTCTGCAAGGAGTATAAATCCTTCCATTCACCATCATCCAGTCACAGCTGAAGAAGCTTCTTGGATGAGAAGCGAAATGTCTTCAAAGAAAAAAACATAAAGTCCAGTTGCCTCTTGAAAAAGCACCTTTAGGACATCAAGAAACATTATGATTTAAATCTTGTGTGTGTGTATGCTAGCCATGGTCCATGCCCACAAAAGATATTTAAAGTAGTGAAGAAAAGATTGAGAACCACTAGCCTAAAAGGAAAGACTTCAGAATTTTCTGGACTTCCTGAAAAGAGGACCATGTCTTCCTGCTATGAGAGCTACCACAGTGAAGACTTGCTTCCTAGTCTGTGTTGTCCTCACTTCTTGCCAAGGTGGGACCATGAACAAACTCTCTCTAGAGTTCTACAAAAGGAGAACAAAGCCATATTAGTTGAGGGAGTTCTTTATGTATCTCTGTGCTGTGCCCACAAAGGGGTTGAAATGAAATAACCTCTACTGTGAACCACAAACAGCCTGGTGATAAATGGATTTTATCCCAAGCACAAGCTGGGTTTTCTCTGCTGACCTTCTGGCCATTCTGTGGTATACTACTTTCTGAGGCAACCCAACATAAACCTATTGCAGTAGGTATGTGGCAAAAAAGGGCAAGGATCACCACTGTTAAATAATCACAAAAGGCAAAAAAAAAAAATTACTTTTGTTTATTGATGAAGCATTGGTAATTTATTTCAAGAGGCATCCAACTGAATTAAATGTGGATAAGTTTCAAAAGAATACACATTTTTGGACAGATTTTGGAGAGATATCTGGTGCTTCCTGTCTCTTTCCAAGACAAAAAAAATGTCTGTGAAGAATTTCCTCTTAAATCTTCTTTCCATGTCAGATGATCAGTGTTGTACAATTTAAAATAGATCAGGACACAAAATTCCATATTTACAGCAGGCTGATTTTCCCCTTCTGCAAAGATTTATTTCTTGAACCTCTTTGTCTCTTTTAAAGTATGTGTTTTTTCTTAATATAAAGAATGCTTTGTCTTCTAAGGTTTGTGGGGGATGGAATTTGAATTTTTTAAAAAAGAAATCTGCTTTAAAAGTCACACGTGGTTGCAATTTAAGAATTTTTTTTTAACCTCCTTGTCCGTAACAGTTGAAAGAAACATTCAGTGAAAGTTTATTAACTAAACTAGACTGATGCCTGAGGCTATAAAGATTCATTTATTATCAATTTCTTGACTGTTTTTCTTCTTCTGTTTTTGGGTTAAACTCCCAGTGTAAGATAATACCTCACAAAATTAAACCTCTGACCTTCTCTAGAGTTGAGTCGCCTTTGATTAGATAAAGTAACAATTTATAGCCCACCTTGTGGATCTGGTGAAATGAATAATGCAGCAGCTTGAAAAATGACGAAGAACCTATTGCTTGAGAAGACAGGACTGCTTAGATTAGAGAGAGGACAGTGTTAATTGAATTGTTTTGATTTGGTATGCACATCTGTAAGACCTCAGAAAATGCATTCCTTGTTTGTTCTATATCACATTGCTGCACTTCCCTTTCATTTCATCTTGGATAGCGTCTCGTGACTGCATGTGACAATGTTACCCAAAGGAAATTCTGATTTTAGTGAAATTTACTTTTATTTATGCAAAGCCTGGCATGAATAACATCTGGAAGAGTCAAAGTAAAATGCAGATAAGCTAACTCAGTAATTTTTCCAATAGCTACTGATGGTTGAGAAACTTAGATTCTGCAAAAGGCAGGTAGGAGAAGGGTGGGCATCTTTGAACTATGGGAATGGAGGTGACTATTACGCTTCCTATGCAGAGGTGGTATTCAGCCGGTTCTGACCAGTTCTGGAAAACCAGTAGCAGAAATTTTGAGTAGTTTGGAGAACCAGCAAATCCCACCTCTGACTGGAGATTTTACAGTACCCTTCCCCTGCCACGCCCACCAAGCCACACCCACAGAACCAGTAGTAATTTTTTTTTAATACCCCCACTGGGTTGAGTTCTCATTTAAACTAGAGTGTGTGTCTCTTTGTGTGTGTTTGTTTGGTTGTCAGTGAGTGTCTGGCTGAAGTTGTGACTTGACCTGAGGTGGAAGGCTTGAAAGATTCTTGAATTGAATTATAATCCAAGTTCACTTCTGCTCTTACAAGACTCCTTAAAAAGACTTTTCTGCACGAGTCATTGGAAGGGAAGGCTCCTTCAGAACTACAATTATTGAGCAAGATTTTACTTTTGGATGTTTTTCTTGATGAATAGAATTATGGGACAAGATTAATTGCACACCATAAGAGCTTTACATGAAGAGCTGTGTGTGATAACATTAAACTTCTAAGTCTGTCACATGGGGGAAAGCTGTTAGGTTTAATGAATAAATGTAATGCCTAAAATGCCTCAGCTATTTTTTTTTAATTCTGTTGCTAGCGATCTTTATTGAAGAAAAAAAAAAAAAAACACACACACACACACACACACACACACACAATATTTTATATTTTATCTGTCGGTTGGGGTAGTAGCAATTTTGTATTCCTTTGCCTTGCTAATCTTCTGGTTCCACAGAAGTAAACAATAGATTTCATAAATTAAAAATTATGTGCTCCAGAACATGCATCTAAAAATTAAAAAACAAAACAAAACACAAGGCTGCAAACATTTATGACTGAGACAAACTAGATTGTTCAAACATTGCCATGATGCATCCTGGATAGCAATATGGCAGCAATATCAGTTAGAATGCAAACAAGGTTTTTAAATGATGCGGCTCTTCCATTTCAGCTGGAGAATCTACTCTATACCATCTGCCTATCAGATGGTTAGGAAGCAGGGTTGCGTATTAATGCCACATGCTGTTTTCTCCTTCTAATGGTTAGATTCATATTGCTAATGGCATCGTCGATGAAATTTGTGTGACGCTGGAGTGATGAGATATTTATAAAGTGGCTTGTCTCACTGAATAATCAGCAGGAAAAATGCTAGACGTAAACAGATTATCAATTTCGGGATATTAATGATAACTGCAATAGGCTTTTTTCACCGTTATTTACATCACCTCCCACACCAATACCTCTCAAACTAATTTTTTTTTTTAAAAGGGGAGAGGGATTTCAAATTCCCTTTGCAAATAACTTTTTTTTTTTTTTTTTGGCAAATTCTGAATACGATATAGTAAGCCCCATGATGAAATTCATTCGTTTATTTAATTTGTCTCCTTGATTATTATTTGTTTTTTACAAATACTTCAGAGTGGTGAACATATTCAACACACTTTTCCTCCTATTTTCCCCACAACAACAACAACTTGAGGTAAATAGTGAGATCTAGACCTAGGGGCAAATGAGTGGTGTGGTGGCTATTAGGAAAGTTCCCACTAGGAAGGTTGAGAGATCAATCCTAGGTAGTGGCAGATGTTTTTCTATTAGGGCACAAAGAGAAAATATCTGCTGTGAATTCTGCATAGGAAGGGCAGCCAAGCAGTAAACACTTAGCTCCAATCAGTTGCCCCAATTTTACCCATAAAAAGGGAGACATAGGGGCAAATAGCTGGGATAATGAGACTGTCTTCCCCCTTCCTTTCCTGAAAAAAAAATCACATAAATATTTCATCTCATGCACTTCTTGATGGACTGTTCTACACTAACGCTATATAGTATCTCCAGCTTCTGCATTTTGCAAATTATTGTTTTCAGTTATGATATTATCATAGCTTCTATTATCCTGATCCTTTTTCAGAGGTAGGTTGAGTGCGAGCTGGGGACTCTGGGCATTGTAGTTCTTTTTAATTTTTTCTGAATTTTGGAGGGGGCCTTCTGAGGGTTTTGCTTATTTTATAAAATTATGTTAAAGTTTACATTGCATGTGAATTCTAATGTATTTCAGTCTTCCTGATTTCTAGCAGCTGGAGAAAAAGAGCAATCTGCTTTTAGATGGTATGTCACAGATCTTAATATTGGAATAAGAAAAATGGGAAAAGAACAGACAGAGCCTAAACAAATGGACTATCTTATACATGACATAGTTTACAACAAACAAACAAATCCTTTTCTTTCATTTCCTGGTTTAGTCTAGGAGATATATCTTCTTTTGAACGTGAAATTCAGAACAGTGTCTACTATTTGTTAAGTAAAACCACAAGGGCCCACATCTAGGTTTATTTCAGTAAAATTAGAGATAACTAATCTATTTTATCCTAAGTAAAAATGACCATCTGCAGTCTCCATGATTTCAACTGGTAGATTCTAAGCAGGATTGGAGCTGATTGACTAAAAATCACAGGAGGCCATTTTACATGCCTTATTTGGCCATGAAATCTTTGAGAAGTTTGCTGTCACTTCCACAGGATGATTTTTCCTCTGTCCTTTTCTGCCTTAAGAACTTGATCACAATTTCCCAGAAAGAGGGTGATGTCAAAGGGAGAGCGGATAGAAGTTGTGATTTCATGGTTGTTATTCCCCTTTCGTTGTAGGTCTGACAGCTGCGGCTGCTGCTGCGGCCGCGGCCACCAATGCTGCCATCGCGGAAGCAATGAAGGTGAAAAAAATTAAATTAGAAGCAATGTCAAATTACCATCCCAATAATAACCAGCACGCAGCAGAGTCTGAAAACGGGGACCTAAATTCTGCTGTGGGTAAGTTTTTGATCTAAAAGACACAATTAATTTTGTTTCTACCTGGAAACTGCTTATGGACTTTGTTCCTGAGATGGAAAAAAAAAAAAGGAATCTTTGATATTGAGTTTTAACGATTAGATAGGTTCATTGTAAAAAAGCAAAAGTTGAGATTTTATGCTATTACCTTCTTCTACTGCACCAATGCTTTTCTTTTCCTGTCCTCCCTTACCCTATATTTTTCTCTCTTCTCCTTTTCCTCCCTTGTTTATTTTTTTCTTTTTTACTTCTTTATTTGATATTTTGATCAAATAATACAAATTTTGAAACCAGAAGTTTCTGATTGGAAAGAGAATTGTTGCAAAAAATCCTTGCTTTTAAAAAAGCAGGAGAAATTACAGCTTAATTTCTTCTTGTTGTTTTCCTTTCAGCCTGTTTTTTTTTAAAACACTGTTATTTTTCCAAGTTATTTTATTTTCATATTAACACACTCTAAATATATTATCTGAAAATGCACTGTTCAGTAAAGCTGTCAGGACATCCATCCATCCTATGGAAATAATCAACAGTTTACTTATTTCCAGGGTAACATTTTAAAAAATGTTGGATTCATTGTTCCTGTTAACAAATTGAGTTAAACCGGACCAGCTAAAATATAGAATTCAGATTTTGTTTTTAGAAGACAAAATTCTGCCTATTTAAATCCTAGGTCAGTTGAACAAGTCCTGCCTACCTAAATGCTCCAGGTTGACTGAACAAAATTCAATTAGTGGCTATTTTGATCATATAGGCACCTAAAATTATGTTGTTGTTTTTTTCCCTCTCCGTGTTTCATATTTGGAACTTTTGACAACATTTTCAGTCTCCAAAGTTGAGGGATTCACAAGATGTGACTTCTCCATGCAGTTAATTTTTCTTTTCTTAAATATTCCTTTAATGACCACTGACTTTATTTCTTTCTAATGGCTGCTTTCTGCTCTCTGAGGTAAATTAGTGAGTGAACTGAAAGCCAAATTTGAATCCTCTTAACTACTGTTCAAGGCAGAAGTTGCATAGACTTAAACCAGACATGACAATCTAATATATACTTTTTCTATTCTGCAAATTTTTGAGGTTATTCTTAAGGGTGACAGCTTGACAACTTTTTTGTTCTGGATCTCCCTGTACATATTTATTATTTAACTCCTACCCAGGAACAAAAGGAGCACATATGCCCATGTCAGCAGATTTCAAGCATTTTTTTCCCTCTTTACTGTTAATATTTCAGCCATAGAAAATGCTACAGGTCGACTGAACAAAATTGCCATAACATACCTAGCCTTGGGGATGGGTGAAGGAACAAGGACAACTAACAACAATCCCCCAAAAATATTTAAACATGAGGGAAAAGGTGAGAAAGGAAATCTAAGATGTTTAGTTCAACTTTCTTTAATCAATGGAGAAGTGAAAAGCAGTGAATTGTTTTTTTTTCTAATCTGCAAAATAAAAACAGTTATTTAAAACACATATTGTGGAGAACTGTTAGAGAGTATTTGGATTCTAATAGAGACCAAAATCATATTATTAAGTACAGTAATTTTCTTTCTCAATAAGTATTTTATGTTTTGTGGGATGTGGAGAGATGCTGGGGGAATATGCATAGGATGAATGTGGGTCTTGCTGTATAGGTGTAGGATTGAAAAGAGGTGCTATGTCCCTCTATGAGAAGAGAAGAGCCACAAAGATGGTTAGGGGGCTGGAGGCTAAAAGAATGGAGAATGAGGAATGGAATATGTCTAGTCTAATGAAAAGAAGGACTAGGAGTGACATGATAGCAGTGTTCAGTATTTGAGGGGCTGCCACAAAAAAGAGGGGTTGAACCTTTTTTCCAAAGCACCTGAAGGCAGAACAAGAAACAATGGATGGAAAGTAATCAAGGCTAGAACTAACCTAGAACTAAGGAGTTATCTCGTGACAGTTAGAACAATTAATCAGTGGAACAACTTGCCTGCAGAAATTATAGGTATTCTATCACTGGAGGTTTTTAAGAAGAGATTGGACAGCCATTTGTCCAGAATATTATAGAGTCTCCTGCTTGTCCAGGGGGTTGGACTAGAAGACCTCTAAGGTCCTTACAGCTCTGTATTTTGTAATGTGGAAACCGGCATGAAATATCTTCCATCTGCTTTGTAAGCAAATCCTGGCTATCTAGTAGGTATGAAAAAGGAGAATTGTTTGCTTCTCTAGGAGAAAAAAAAAACATAGAGTAGCCACAGTCACGTATGTGCACTGTACACTTATGTACAATATTATGTACACTGAGAGCATACGCACAGAAGACAAATTCTTTGTGTGAAAAGAGGTGCAATCACACTTGGCCGATAAAGAATTATATTATAATCTATTAGTAGTTTAGAGGAGAATGCCTCTTTAGGCATTGATATGTCTTACAATAGCATGTCTTTGTCAAAAGTTGTGCAGCCTGGCAGTAATTCCTATGTTGAGTTTCACATAACTGGCTCTCTGATAAGTATTCTAAACCGGGTGTGACCTTCTAATCTTGTTACCAAGCTATAGCCAAAAAAAAAAAAAAAAGGCCTGAAATCTCACAAAGTCTTTTTTTGAGCAAGATCACCAACATGAAGGATGCCAAACATCACACAAGGTGCCAGAAAAGTCTCGTCAGTTTTTAGATTTATTAAATGGGATCCCATGGGATGATACTTCCTTGCCCAAGGTTTCTCCATCCTGCTTGGTTCCAGTGATTTTCTAGAAGGAAGGCAAAGCTCTGGTGTTTACTCCTGGTCAAATTGAGTTGTTGGACAGAGAACCTACTGAGAGGCTTAAAATGATAACACTGAATGAGCATAGATTGATATGTTTTTTGGTGGTGGGTGGGCATACCTCTATTCAAAATTTAGTTGAATTCATTGAGATTTACTTCAAGGACAGATATAAAACTTCTATCCCTGCTTGGAGATGTTCTTAGAAAGGCTATTTCTGTAAATGTTAACTTTCCAAGGAAGGAAACTTCCATTCTAGCTTTTCAGTTCATCAGAAGGCATCACTTAGTTGACCTTGGCTGGCCCTCAGGAAGTAAAGCAGGGTTGGCTCTGGTTTGTATTTGAGTGGGAGACTCATTTTAACCCCATAGACCTGAGTGGGAGGTTGTAAAAAGCACCTTAAGCCTTAGTAGCACAGTGGATAGAATGCAGAACTGCAGGCTACTTCTGATGTCTGCTGGCTGCCTGCAATCTGGTAGTTCAAATCTCACCAGGCTCAAGTTGACTCAACCTTCTAACCTTCTGAGGTGGATAAAATGAGGACCCAAATTGTTGGGGGCAATATGTTGACTCTGTAAAACCACTTAGAGAGGGCTGTAAAGCACGGTGAAGTGGCATATTCTGTAAATCTAAGTGCTATTGCTATTAATTAAAAATAAGCAATGAAACTCTTTTGTACTTTGGCCAAGAAAACAGTGTAACGGTCACCAGGAGTAGAGCACAACTTGAAGTTCATATTGCATATCTTCATGCTGTATGTCTATGGAGATTATCGGCCATCTAGGTAATGATAGCAGTGTTCCAATATTTGAGGGGCTGCCACAGAGATTTTCCAAGGCACCTGAGGGCCAGACAAGGAATGATGGATGAAAACTGAACAAGGAGAGATTCAACCTGGAAATAACAACAGTGAGAACAATCAACCAAGTTGCCTTCAGAAGTTGTGGAGGCTTTCAAGAAGAGACAGAACTACCATCTGTCAAAAATGGTGTACGGTCTCCTGCTTGAGTGGGTGGGGTTGGACTAGATGACCTACAAGGTTCCTTCCAACTCTGTTAATCTGTATCTAATCTGTATCGATATCATGGTTGTCCCAAAGCTGCTTTTTCAAGAGGCAGCTGGACTTTATGATGCCAGAAAGTACAGTTGCCTCTTGAAAAAGCACTTTTGAGTCTTCGTGCTTTAAACTTCTCAAAGTCCATTCACTCTACCTACTTAAACTACATCATAGTTTCTATTAGAGTGTCTTGCATTATTTTATATTCTTTTACAACTTGTATAATGAGGGCATTCCTACAAGCATGATATGGTTATATGGCTGTCCCATTCCTCCAGTAGCCCTGAGAATAAATTATAATAATAGTCCTCAACTCAACTTTGAGTTACTCTTGTCATTGTAAGCATCAATCAGTAAATGGGTCTTTTGCCAGAATGAGGATGTTCAACTGCTTTAAGGAGCTTCCACAGATGCTGTGTGAATTCTTTTCTGTCTCATTAAACCATTTTTTTTTTTTTTTTGGCTTTAGAATCTGAAGTCTTGCCAACTGTATTATGCAAATAGTAATGGGAACCTACATTTTGGTTCAGTGTTGGAAAACACCCAGGGGTGGATTTCTTCCAGTTCGCACCGATTCGCTAGAACCAGTTGTTAACATTCGAAGCAGTTCAGAGAACCAGTTGTTAGAAGAAATCACTGGCCTAATCCTGTAAGGAAGGCAGGAAGGAAACATTCTGGTGTTGCTGACAGAAACTGCCTCTCTGTTAACCCTTATTACATTCTTGGCAGGACTAGACTTCCTGTCTCAGGAACTTCTCTGGAGGTTTTTTTCCCCTCCTTTGCTGGTACTTTGCTTGTGTGGAGTGACCATTCAAAGTTACAATGGCACTGGAAAAAGTGACTTATGACCTTTTTTCACACTTAAGATTGTTGCGGCATCCCCACAGTCATTAGAGGCCAGGGGAGGAGATGCGTGCCTTGATGTGAGTGATATCGAGTTGGCCACACCCAGCCAATAACATGACCACCAAGCCACGTCCACCCCGTTACATGACTACCAAGCCACGCCCACCAACTAAGCCACACCCACAGAACCAGTTGTTAAAAAATTTGAATCCCACCCCTGGAAACATCTTCTTATAGTAAGTTCAGCTCAACAGTGGAACATGTTCAAATGGAAATAGAAATCCAGCTGTTGTTGAAGTCCGGTTTTCCTTATGAAAGACTACATGAAGGGTAGAACTGGAATGGTGGAAGAATTGTGGGTCTAGAGCCATCTCAAAGCTTGATACCTTTGAACTTTGCAGAAAGTCCACCAGTTGTGCAGACCGAAGCTTCCATTGCTAAGCGTATGGCTGTTAAATGAGTTGCACCCAATTTTATTACTGTTTCTTTGCTGCAGGTCTTAAGTGAACCACACTTAACCACAAATCCAGCTTCCCCCATTGACTTTGCTTATCAGAAGCTGGCTGGCAATGCTCACAATGGCAGTCATGAGAGCCAGGGATGCTGCAACCCTTGTAAAAGCACATGCCAATTACCAGGTGCCCAAATTTTGTCCACCCGCAACAGTCTTAAATATGAAGACCAGTCCTACATCAATTTCTTTCAACACCATCATAATTTTGAATTCAAGGACTACCGGAATGCTTCTGACATCTTTCTTCATCTATAAACATCCTGGAGGGAAGTTTGCCCCCTCCTAAAGGTCTGAACAGAAAACTGGTATTGGAAATTTTTTTTAAAAAAAGAAATTAAAACACTATTGTTGAATCAGGAATGGAAACAAAAATAGCATCAATGTTTCTTTCCTCTGCATGATTCTGAAAATCCTTTAAAGCAGGGGTCACCAACCTTTTGGACCTCAAGGACCATCAAATTCGTCATTTTGAATCCTGTGGAGTAGAGAACCTGGGAAAATCCCCCAAAAAACATCTGCAGGAAAATCCCCCACCCCATTTTCCTACCGATTGATCATTCTTTATTTAGGATTGCAGGATACTGTCTCCAGCTCCATTCTCAGGGGGAGAGAGAGAGAGACTTTTAGCTGCATGCAAGGAAAGTAGCAGAAGGCGCAGAAGTCTTTCTTTCTCTCCCCCAAATTCCATCAGAAATGAGTCTTTGTGAGACTTGTCGTGCCGACACAGCCTCTTGGAGAAGGAGGCCTCACAGGGTCCCATTTCTGGTGGAGTTTGGGGGGGAGATAAAGAAAGACTTTTGCTACTTTCCTTGCATGCAGCCAAAAAGAAAGAAAGGAGAAAAAAGTGGAAAGAAGCAGCCCAGTGGCCAGGAAAGGCATGTGGGGTGCGTGGGGCAAGTTCCCCCCTCCGCCCTTTCCCGCCTCCCCTCACTACCTCGTGTTGTAAGCAATGCAAGCAATGCAAGCCTTGTGTTCCCGCGGGCCATGTGAGTGGCACAGCCTTGTGTTCCCATGCAGCCTAGATTAATTGCTTTGGGGAGGGGGTGACATTTCTCTGCAGACCACCCAAATTTTCTTGTGGACCACCAGTGGTCCCCGGCCCACCAGTTGCCAACCACTGCTTTAAGGACCATGAAACCTGTTAGAAATAAAATTCCTCCAGTCTTTGATGAAAGTTGGATGAAATTTAGGAATTGGGGATAGAGACATCTCCAGATATTTACGGCTGCTTCAAATTAATCATTCAAGATTCCTAATTGTCAACTTCTCTCTTGGGCTTCTTCGCCCATTCACTTGCTCCGTGCTGTGTGATTTTCAACATTTTTGACAAACTTTTGAGGTTAGCAGAGCAGTGAGAAAATCACCAGTGACCTTCTGTATGGCTGAAGGTGGATTTAAACCTCTGTCCCTTTGGGAGCCTTTTAACTACTTCAGTATTCTGGCTCTCTATAGCAATGCATTGAATTTGTTATCTCTTAATAAAGGTGCTCTAAAAATAATAAAAACCTTGGTCTAAATGGCGTAATTGCCAATAATAACCGATCTTTCATATGCATTTCTCTAATGCATGGAAGCTCTGAAGGCACAGCACAGCAAAATATATGACTATAATACTTGCTCTCTCCTTTCCACAATTCATTGGATTCTTTTTAGTTTAATATTTATTTGCTAAGATGAGATGCTCGCCTATATGATGATAAACAGTCTGGTCCTGGCATCTGAAGGTGACCTGTCATTTCATATGGACAAATCTCCTGCTTACTGAAATGTACAAAATAAATCATTAAAGCAGGCAGGTGCTCATTCCCACTTTTAAATCACCATAGATTTATGATTTGAATTAATGCTTCATTTGGTCATAGAAATAGATGCAGAGACAGATGATATGCAGCAGAGTAGCTTCCATACTGTAGCCTTCTTCATATTGATTACTCAGATGTCTCTGCAATATCTTGTTTATATCAGGCACGGCCCTGTGACAGCTTGGCTGATACCAGCAGCCCTGCAGATAAGAAGGAAAAATATCTAGGATTCTTTTTAGTGGCAACTTCTCCCCACAGCACCGAGTAGAGATAAATTATTTTAGTTCAATGGTTTAAAGTCAAACCTAGCCAAGGCAGCATTGGAAACTCTCACATCCATACGATTCAATTCAAGTTAATTCAGTTTGTTACAGTCATAGAACAGAGACCAGAACAAATAAAAAAATATACAAAAAAGTGAATATCCAATTAAATATTCTAGAATAAAATAACCAAACAGAACAGAACTGAACACATAACAGATAAATGATTCAATTCAGCTCGATTCAGTTGGTTACAGTCATAGAACAGAGACCAGAACAAATAAAAACCACACAAAAAGTAAATATCCAATTAAAAATTCTAGAATAAAATAACACATAGCTGATAAATTATTCAATTCAATTCAGTTCAGTTGATTACAGTCACAGAACAGAGACCAGAACAAATATAAAACCACACACAGAAGTGAATATCCAATTAAAATTAAAATATCCATTAAAAAATATAGAATAACTTGTTAGGGATATTTAAAAAGAAATATGGAAAAAAACATAAAATACAGTATATTGTATTACATATTTTAAGGACTGCCAGAATAGCTTACGCTCAATGCTGGAAGCACAACTGTATTCCTCCAGATGAATTGATCATTCAAAAAATTATGATATGTGCTGAAATGGACAAACTGACCTTAATGTTACAAGAGAAAGATGATTCTGAATATTAAAAAATCTGAGGAAAATGGTATAATTGGATTGAATTAAGACAGAAGGAAAATGAAGGAATTTTAAGATAAGCAATTTATAGATTAAATGTATATATTTGCACAAATTATATATATTTGTAAATATGCACAAAATATAGAATTGTATGAGATTGATGTCACAGAACTGTTAATGTAATTATTATTTTTTGTTTTTAAAAGACATAGAAGACTAAAAGTTTATTTAAAAAATTCTAGAATAAAATAATACATAGCAGATAAATGATTCAAGTCAAGTCAATTCAGTTGATTACAGTCATGGAACAGAGACCAGAACAAATAAAAAACCACACAAAAAAGTGAATATCCCATTAAAAATTCTAGAATAAAATAACACATAACAGGTAAATGATTCCATTCAAGTCAATTCAGTTGATTACAGTCATGGACCAGAGACCAGAACAAAATAAAAACACCCAATCAATACCCAGTTGAAAAATTCTAGAATAAAATAACACATAAACAGATGCAGTCTAGGATAAAATCCGGCTTGTCAATTACACCTGGTCTAACTATACTAAAATTACAATCCAGAAACTGTGAGGCCCATAGTTAGTTGAATACTAAAAGGCAAAGGAATAAGCACCACGAAGGGTTTGCCATTTTGTATAAAATGGAGATGGTGGATTAGACACGTATTTCCGATGAATTCCCAGTGCTGCTGTGCAGAATCTGGTGACCTGCGCTGTAGTTATGGACTGTTCGTCCATGCATATGGGACAACTCATTGATGTAATAACTCTTACATGCATAAGATTGCATGTAATTATTGATACAGGTAGCTCTTCACTTACAACAGTTCATTTAGTGGCTATTCAAAGTTACAAGACCACTGAGAACTTATGACCATGTTTCACAGTTTCAACCTTTGTAGCATCCCCATGATCAGGTGATCAGAATTCAGGTGCTCGGCAATGGGTTCATACTTATGACCATTCCTGTGTCCCAAGGACATGCAATTTGCAACCTTTTGACAAGCAAAGTCAATGGGGGAAGCCGGATTCAGTCAACAACCAGGTGATTGACTTATCCACTGCAATGATTCACTGAACAAATGTGGCAGGAAAGGTCATAGAATGGAACAAAGCTCATTGAATGAACGTCACACTTAACAACACAAATTCACGGGCTCAATTGTGTAAGTCAAGGACTACCTGTATAATCAAATCTTTAAATGCAGAAGAGACATCAAACTTTAAAGACTTTTAAACAAAGACCTCCCTTTTAAATTTCCAATAAAGGACTTGGTATCTGCAATTAACTGTTCAATGTAAAAACATGACTGCGATAACATCTTTTAACATAATCTCCCTTTAACAACCGCATAATCCCTTGCGGGGTGGAGTCTGGGCAACTGAATGGAGCTAGCAGGGTGTTTACTGGCCGGATGCCCTTCCTGTCACCAATGCGGAGTTTTGTTCAGCAGATATATTCTCAGTGTGCCCACAAGGAGAAATATCTCCTCTACCTAGGATCGAACCCCAGCCTCCTGACTGCGAGGAAAGAACTCCACTGCTAGGCCACTACACCACTCAGGATTGTGATAACCCTGTGTCTAAATTTAAAATAAGATGAAGGCCAAGTGTGGTTATTGTATTTTGCAAGACCCACTAACTCCACGGGCATGTGCACACAACCACCTGTTTTCAATAGTCTGTGCCAACCACGTTTAGTTGATCCACGGACCTATGTAGGCAGGGCTAAGAAAATCTCCAGAACCTCCATCTTGAACCTGCTAGTGGAGGTGGCTTCCTCAGAGCTGTCAATGCCCTAAGAACTTGAAATTGCTGTCAAAATGGATAATTTTATGCAGTCTCTACATCTGGATCAATATAAAAGGAAGGAAATGGGATTCCTTGAGAAAAAAAAAAAAAAGAATGCATCAGTTGCATGGATTCCTCTTCCAGGAAGTTTCAGAGAGTTTCAGAATTCTGTTTATCCTCATTTGTTGACACTGATGTTCCACCCTCAGGGAGAAGATATTATGCTACTCACAGAAATTCTCTGAAAGAAAGAAAGAAAGAAAGAAAGAAAGAAAGAAAGAAAGGAAGGAAGGAAGGAAGGAAGGAAGGAAGGAAGGAAGGAAGGAAGGAAGGAAGGAAGGAAGGAAGAAAGAAAGAAAGAAAGAAAGAAAGAAAGAAAGAAAGAAAGAAAGAAAGAAAGAAAGAAAGAAAGGGAGGGAGGAAAAAAGAAAGAGGAAGGGAGGGAAGGAGGGAAAGAGGGAGGGAGGGAGGGAGGGAGGAAGGAAGGAAGGAAGGAAGGAAGAAAGAAAGGAAGAAAGGAAGGGAGGGAGGAAAAAAGAAAGAGGAAGGGAGGGAAGGAAGGAGGGAGGGAGGCAGGGAGGGAGGGAGGGAGGGAGGAAGGAAGGAAGGAAGGAAGGAAGGAAGGAAGGAAGGAAGAAGAAAGAAAGAAAGAAAGAAAGAAAGAAAGAAAGAAAGAAAGAAAGAAAGAAAGGGAGGGAGGAAAAAAGAAAGAGGAAGGGAGGGAAGGAGGGAAAGAGGGAGGGAGGGAGGGAGGAAGGAAGGAAGAAAGAAAGGAAGAAAGGAAGAAAGGAAGGGAGGGAGGGAAAAAGAAAGAGGAAGGGAGGGAAGGAAGGAGGGAGGGAGGCAGGGAGGGAGGGAGGCAGGGAGGGAGGGAGGAAGGAAGGAAGGAAGGAAGGAAGGAAGGAAGGAAGGAAGGAAGGAAGGAAGGAAGGAAGAAAGAAAGAAAGGGAGGGAGGAAAAAAGAAAGGAAGGGAGGGAAGGAGGGAAAGAGGGAGGAAGGAAGGAAGGAAGAAAGAAAGAAAGAAAGGAAGAAAGAAAGAAAGAAAGGAAGAAAGGAAGAAAGGAAGGGAGGGAGGAAAAAAGAAAGAGGAAGGGAGGGAAGGAAGGAGGGAGGGAGGCAGGGAGGGAGGGAGGGAGGCAGGGAGGGAGGGAGGGAGGGAGGAAGGAAGGAAGGAAGGAAGGAAGGAAGGAAGGAAGGAAGGAAGGAAGGAAGGAAGGAAGGAAGGAAGGAAGGAAGGAGCAGTGCATCAAAGAACAGGTCAGGACTGTTATGTATGTAAATAGTTAAAATAAAAGCGAGCTTGGGGTAAAGTGCAGGGTTCTGGCCCTGCACTTCTGATTGGTTGTTAAGCGGCTCGATCGGATTGGTTGGGCTCAGAGAATCCGATTGGCCCTTAACGAAGGACTCTTATTGGTTTTGGAGCTAGCGTCTTACAGCTCCCTATTGGTTATTTCGCATTAAGGTTGCCTATATAAGGCAGAGTTGTTGTTATTAAAGTCTTAAGTCACAATGTAATAAAGAGCTGAAAGTTCACCAACTAAGACTGTCTCCATTCATTTAACCCATGCCTGAAACTATATCACTGGCGACGAGCGTGGGATTTGGAGACATCTGATCTTAAGGAACTTGGAAGAAAAACAGAACATGTGTTAAGACGACACCACCAACAGAAACCATGTCCAGCGGCATCGTACCACCCGCTCTGTTCGATCCGAACCAAGAAGATTGGGAATCCTACATGGATCGCTTCCAAATGTTCCTCGAAACAAACAACCTGAAGGATGCCACACCAGGCAAGAAGCGGGCACTGTTCCTGACGTACTGCGGCCCGGCTGTCTTTAAAATGGCGAAAGCACTCGCGAAACCTCGAGAAGTGAAAGCAATAAGCTGGGACGACCTCGAACCTCTCCTGAGAGACCATTACGCGCCAACCGTACCTACACTCGTGAGACGCCACGAGTTCTATCAAAGAAGCCAGCGAAAAGGAGAGAGTGTGGCTGACTTCGTGGCAGACCTCCGACACTTAGGAGGCCTCTGCGGGTTCACAGACTTAGATGAAGCACTGAGAGACCAGTTAATTCTGGGATTAGATGCGCTAGGCGTGCAAAGCAAGCTGATGGCGAAAGGCGACATCGACCTTGCTGATGCCATCGCCGAAGCCACTGCTGCTGAGGCGACCAAAAAGTCTGCGGTGCAACTACGGCAAAGCCGAAACCCAATGACCCCACCGACAGGCGACCTTTTATCCACGTCAGAAGAGCAGCTCGTTACGATGCTCCACGAGGACCTGTCTTCGTCGTCAGACAGCGATGAAGAAGGGGTCCATCGAATGCGGTCTGACCGGGATCCTCGCCCTAAGCTCTTACGCCCTTGCACTGGCTGTGGAGCAAACTATGCCAGGGCCAAATGCAAATTCCACGACACACTCTGCCATGAGTGCGGAAAACGAGGCCACATCAGTCGAGTCTGTCGCAGTTTACCGGGACCAAGTCAGGCCTCAAAGGGAACCAACTTTCGCCAATCGGCAGGAAACCGTCCTGTAAGGCGAGATCCAGCAAACCACTCCTACAGATATCGAGCGTTGCAGAAAGAAGAGGCTCACCATACTATCACTATAGGTCACGCCTCAGCCATGGACACTAAGAAGATTCGAGTTACAGTAGCCATAGAGAACCAACCTTGCCACATGGAGGTCGATTCGGGATCGTCTCTCTCGATGGTGTCGTGGAAGACATTAAAGCAGCTCATTCCTACCATCCAACGCCAAGACCTTCGAATGCAACGTCTCATCCTTAAAGACTACCAAGGGAATCGGATCCCTGTGGTTGGGTCTTGTCGAGTCCGCGTCTCGTTTAAAAAGCATACGGCATACTTACCTCTAACGATCATCGATAGGGACAGGCCTAGTTTGTTGGGCCTCCAATGGTTTGTGCCACTCGGCATCGAAGTAGCCGGCGTGAACCGAGTCGGTGATTGCGAGTGGGAGGAGGACCTTATTTCTGAATTCAGCGATGTCTTCGCAGATCCTCTGGGCGAGTATAGGGGAACCCAATTTCGTTTAGCCTCGACCCTAAGGTCGCCCCGATCCATCTAAAGCCCCGTCGAGTTCCGTTTGCCCTTAAGGCCAAGATAGATGAACAACTTGACAAACTAATTAAACAAGGGGTACTAAAACCCATTGATCATTCTCCATGGGAAACTCCTATTGTAACCCCCATTAAGCCAAATGGATCAATCCGAATCTGTGGGGACTACCGGGCCACTCTAAACCAGGTCCTCCAACAGAATGCGTATCCAGTGCCGGTGGTGCAGCACCTCCTTCATTCTCTGGGAGGTGGAAAGGTTTTCGCTAAGCTAGATTTAGCTCAAACCTATCAACAATTGCCCGTGGACGATAAAACAGCCCTAGCTCAAACGATAGTAACGCACAGAGGTGCTTTTAAATGTACCCGATTGCAGTTCGGGGTGAGTGTGGCCCCGGGAATATTCCAAAGTTTAATGGAACGATTATTGCAGGGAATCAAGGGCGTGGTTCCGTATTTTGATGACGTGTTAATTGCAGCTCCTAGTAAAAAAATCTACAGAATCGTTTAAAATGTGTTTTTAAGAAATTCCAAGAAGTGGGATTGAAAGTAAAAAAGGATAAATGTCATCTGTATACAGACAGTGTTGAATTTCTAGGTTATCGCATTGATAGTCAGGGTATTCACCCAACTGAGAGTAAATTAAGGGCAATTAGGAATGCTCCCAGACCTCGTAACAAAACTGATCTTCAAGCATTTTTAGGCCTTATCAATTTCTACAATGTGTTTTTACCGCATAAGGCGACTGTGGCTGAACCATTACACTGGTTATTAGATAAGAAAGCATTATGGGTTTGGGGTTACCAAGAGAAAAAAGCGTTTCAAAATGTAAAAGATTTACTTACATCTGATTCTGTACTTATGCAATATAATGAAACATTACCATTGATTATAACTTGTGATGCCTCACCGTTTGGGGTGGGCGCCATTCTGAGCCATGTGCTGCCTAATGGAAACGAGGCCCCCGTTGCATACTTTTCGAAGACTCTTTCCCATGCAGAACGTAACTATGGACAAATAGATAAGGAAGCTCTTGCAATTGTGTCAGCCGTAAAAAAATTCCATGAGTATGTATATGGAAGGATATTTACCATTGTAACTGACCACAAACCTTTACTGGGGATAATCGCTGGGGACAAACCAACCCCCTATATATTGTCCCCAAGAATGACTTGATGGTCAGAGTTCCTAGCTGCTTATAATTATCAATTGTTACATCGCCCGGGGAAA
This sequence comes from Hydrophis major, assembly GCA_033807585.1. NCBI lineage: Eukaryota > Metazoa > Chordata > Lepidosauria > Squamata > Elapidae > Hydrophis > Hydrophis major. Next base: position 15,278,878 of record CM066332.1, on the reverse strand, counting down.
GCCATTCCCCATGCCGACGCACTCAGCAGAGCACCGTTACCAGAGACTCTCGACGATCCGGCACCAACAGTATCAGCGTTACAAATCGAGACGCTCAACTTGCCCCCTATGACCGCTCGAGATATCGCGAGAGAGACCAGACGAGACCACACCCTAGCTCGAGTCCTAGGCTGGGTAGAATGTGGATGGCCATTGGACCAGGTCCCAGATGACTTCGCGCCATTTAAAACAAGGCAGACTGAACTTTTTTAGCAAAAAGGCTTTGTCATCTGGGGCGATAGAGTCGTCGTTCCAGAACGACTCCAAAAGACGCTGTTACAAATTTTGCACGAAGGACATCCCAGGATCGTGTGGATGAAAGCACTCGCACGGAGCTACGCTTGGTGGGCAGGCATGGACCGACACATCGAGCAATGTGTCAAGGCCTGCACTAAGTGCCAACAAACCAGCAACGCACCGCCAAAAGCTGCACCGACCGAATGGGAGACGCCACGCGGACCCTGGTCCAGAATCCACCTGGATTTTGCAGGGCCGATTAAAGGACATACATTGCTGTTGACTGTCGATGCATACTCTAATTGGTTAGAAATTCATCGAATGACCAATACAACCTCCGAAGCAGTCATTAAAGTCCTTAATAGACTCTTTGCAACTCATGGATTGCCGGACGTCTTGGTGTCCGATAACGGACCACAGTTTACAGCGCTAATGTTTGAACAGTACCTTGCTGATAATGGCATCCGCCATGCTCACCTCGCCGGTGCATCCTGCTACCAACGGCCGAGCGGAACGCATGGTCCAATTTGTAAAAAAGACTTTGCAAAAAGTGGACTATGATAATATTGACGAAAAAATAAACCGCATTCTACTTCTACAACACATCACTCCGCACAGCGTAACCGGCAGAACTCCCGCAGAACTTCTCATGGGGCGAAAACTCCGTTCCCGCCTCGACCGACTGCACCCTGCTTACGAGCCAGAAAAGCCTGCAGGATCCAGCGGATGCTACCACACCTTCAAGGTAGGCAATCCCGTTTATGCAAGAAATTTATCGGGCGACCCGGTTTGGATTGAAGCAACGATAATACGCGAGACTGGGCCCAAATCCTATATTGTAAGATGTGTTGATGAAAGACTGTGGAAACGACATATTGACCAATTACGGTCACGACTCATATCGGCCAGCCAACAACTCCCCTACGACCAAACTGAGGGGGGGGGGAAGGAATGGAAGAAGATGACATTCCAGGGAACCTGTTCCAAGAGAGCGATGAATCTAGTGAAACTCAGGAAATGGAGCAGGAGGAAGAATCGTACGCTCCAAGGGAAATCACACCAGAACGAGAAGCTGAGCCACTGCCAAACAACAGCCTACCTCAACAGGACTGCACACAGCCAGTCCAAAGAAAATCTGATAGACCCAAAAGACAACCGTCCTATTTGAAGGACTATATAGTCACACCATAATTGACGAGCCAGGGGGAAGGGGTGTTATGTATGTAAATAGTTAAAATAAAAGCGAGCTTGGGGTAAAGTGCAGGGTTCTGGCCCTGCACTGTTTCCATAATATACTTTCTAAAAATTAAAAGTAAGTTGAACTTGATATTGCTTTCTTATGAATACTTCTGAGATGATTTTTTTCTCCCGGTATGATTATTTTCATTAAGGAAAAGTCTCTCTTGTCATTGTTTTTTTTTTTTTTTTTAATGATTCATTATTATTTGACAGGCAGACTTTTGGGGAAATCACAAAGTGTTGTCCCAAATAAAACATGATTAAAGCATCAGAAAGAAGGATTGAATTCCATCACCACCTCCCAAAGTTCTATAATATATCTAAACCAGCACAAGAAATTATGGTAAGACAACCACAGTCGGCGTGGACTATACCAAACAGAAATTTTGTAAGACCAGCCAGTTCCATAATTTAGAACCACAGATGAAAAAATCCTGACCTAATCGATCTTACCAGCAAATGCATGAGCAGGACATGAAGCTGATATTTACAAGGAACAAGATCCCACGGATCAAGATAGCAAGAGTGCTTTCATTTTGACATGCAGATATCAGAGGAGGCATTCTATTTGATACTAATTGAGCCCTGATCTTCCATTAACTAATTAGAATCCAATCTTTTAAGGCATGTTCAGGGAAGCCCTAAATTTTACACATTACAACAGACAAGTTTAAATATTACATAAGAACCTCTTCAGAAATATTACATAGGAACCTCTTCGGAAAGGCAGGTTTAAAGTAGACAATCTCTGACATTGGAATCACATCAGTGGTGGGATTCAATTTTTTTTTATTACCAGTTCTGTGGGTGTGGCTTGGTGGGTGTGGCCGGGGAAGGATACTGCAAAATCCCCCTTCCCTCCCCACCCCATTATCCTGCTTTCCAGCTCTGTTCTCCTGTGCAGGGCAACCAAAGAAGACCCAGTCGATCAGCTGGGGCTCAGGAGGCAGAGAATAGATGGGGGCGAGGCCAGTCAGAGGTGGGATTTGCCGGTTCTCCGAACTACTCAAAATTTCTGCTACCAGTTCTCCAGAACTGGTCAGAACCTGAATACCACCTCTGAATCACATGTAGATTTGAAATAGTTTCAGTAGATTCTAACAAAATCATCTTGAGCCTTTCCTCTCCCTTTTGTTCCCCCAAGAAATATATTTCTGTCTGCTGGCATCCTTCTTAAATTTCATCTTTCCAGAAAAGTACAATTGTCAGTTTGATATACAGTATGTGGCCATTAAGTGATGTTGTAGAACACATGATGTTGGGAATGTCTTTTCCTTTGAATCCAGTTTTTACTCATGGACTAACTGAATCTAGAATCTAGACTGGGTCAGATCCAAATAATCAGTTTTCTCCCAGACTACCTTAACTAGAATCCCTGCCATCTTTTCCAACAGCCATGCCACAGAGGGAAGGCTGAAAGCTGAATTACTTTCCAAATTCTTTTTCAGGAATACCACATTTCTGGAAGGAAACATCGATGGTTTCAATCCGAAACATCCCTAACATTTTGTAATTCCCAAATGAACTCTGTTTAACTTGTTCACTTCCTCAAGGTAAACAAGCAGAAAACTCTCAGATGTAACATGATCAGATAGTAGTGAGTCTCAGCTACATGTATTCTGTATCCCTTAAAGCAATAACATTCGTGCAAACAAAGAAGATTTTTTCCAAGGCAAAACTGTAGCAATGGGCAACATTTGTGTACATAGAGTAGAGTAGAGTAGAGTAGAGTAGAGTAGAGTAGAGTAGAATAGAATAGAATAGAATAGAATAGAATAGAATAGAATAGAATAGGTGTGATTGGATACACAAGGAATTTGTCTTGGTGTAAATACTCTCAGTATATATAAAGAAAAGACACATTCATCAAGAGTCAAGAATCATAAGGTACAACACTTAATGATAATCATAGGCTACAATCAGCAATCAAATCATACTAGGAAACAGTCAATATAAATCGTAAGGATGCAAGCAACAAAGTTACAGTCATACAGTCACAAGTGGGAGGGGATGAGTGATAAGGAGTGATGAGAAGATTAACAGTAATAGTAGTGCATAGTCAATGATCTCATGATGTCCTAAAAGGAAGTAGGAACGGATTTAAAAAAAAATGTTTTAGGAAAAGACATTGTCTCTCTGATTGCCTATCTAAAGACCTAATAGAGCTTATTATTTCTTTCTTTCTTTCTTTCTTTCTTTCTTTCTTTCTTTCTTTCTTTCTTTCTTTCTTTCTTTCTTTCTTTCTTTCTTTCTTTTTTTCCTTTTCTGCTGGAACCAGCATAAAATCACAATGCTGATGGTCAGTGATTTGTTACTAAATTTCCATGCCCTGGGGAACTGTTTGAGACACAAAAGGGTTTTGTGAACTAGATGCAGACTGATCCTTGATCGTTTCCCTGTGGAGAATGCCCTATTTCCAGCATTCTGGGGCCTGTCTTTCTACTGGTGACAGAGATATAGGCTTTCTCTTCTGTCATCAGCGCCACCAAGTAAACGTGCAGATGGATTCTTACCTTTTTTTTAACTGCTCCCAGCAAGTCATCTGCCATCTGTGCTTCAGCATTAACCCCTCCTTCCTTGTCCTTCATTGCCCAAAAAACCATGGGACCTTGGAAGCTCTACAGTTTTTTTCAGAGGGATAGTGTAGATTTTAACTGATAAACAGAGTTGGAAGGTACCTTGTAGGTCATCTAGTCCACCCCCCCAAGCCATTTCTGATAAATGGCAGTCCAATCTCTTGAAGGCCTCCAGTGATGAAGCTCCCACAACTTCCGAAGGCAACTTCTGTTCCATTGGTTGATTGTTCTTTTCTTATTTCTAGGTTGAATCTCTCCTTGATCAATTTCCATCCATTATTCCTTGTCTGGCCTTTGTGTGCTTTGGAAAATAGGCTGACCCCTTCCTCTCTGCCGCAGCCCCTCAAATATTGGAAGACTGCTATCCTGTCTTTCCCGGTCCTTCTCTTCACTAGACTAGCCATGCCCAGTTCCTTTAACCGGTCTTCATATGTTTTAGCCTCCAGTCCCCTAATCACCCTTGGTTGCTTTTCTCTCCAGTCTTTCTAGAGTCTCAACATCTTTTTTTATAGTGTGATGACCAAAACTGGATGCAGTACTCTAGATGTGGTCTTACTAAGGCTTTGTAGAGTGGTATTGGTATTTCACTTGATCTTGATTGCATCCCTCTATTAATGCAACTTAGGATTGCATTGGCTTTTTTGGCTGCTGCCGCACAATGCTGGCTCATATTTAACTGGTTGTCCACTAAGACTAGATGACCTGCTTCTTTCATCACCCTTGAAGGATACTATGGTTCTGGTAGAACTCTGAGTGAGGACTACAGGAAAATCATGAGAGAGGGAGGGGGGAGGAGAGAGGGAGGGAGGGAGAGAGAGAAAGAGAGAGAGAGAGAGAGATGGAGTGTTCTCCAGATATATCTACTTTCTGGTGTGGAAGGTTGTCTGTGGAGATTCTCAGGCATCTAGATCATGGTTGTCCCAAAGCTGCTTTTTCAAAAGGCAAGTAAACTTCGTTTTTGCTTTATGATGTTTCGCTTCTCATCCAAGAACTGAACTGAATGAAGAAGCTTCTTAGAAGCCATGAACTGAAGAAGCTTCTTGGATGAGAAGTGAAACATCTTCAAGGAAAAACAAAGCCCAACTTCCTTTTGAAAAAGCACCTTGGATACATTTTCCATTTTTTTTTAGGGCTAACATGAACATATATTGATCTATCTTGATTTCTCTAGCCACAGATCACCTTTGACAGAATACCAAGCCAGTTTCAAGTTGCTTCTTGAAATGGACTGTTAAAGAGAGGGAGATGACCTTTGATGGAGATAGACAAGACCCACTATCAAAGTAACAACAAAGCGAAACAAAAAACAAACAAAAAACCCTACCTTAATTTTTGATCTGGTCTACCTGGTGAGATTGATAGACTATTTGTCAGCCTTGGAAGCCACTTTTTACTTGGAAGCTTCGAGGCTGCCACATTCAGTGCCTGGGAATGTGGGAGGGGGGATTTCATAGTGAGGGTAGAAGATTAGATACAACAAAAATTTTTCTCAGAGAGTCAATGACATGTTGCCCTGCACCCGGAGAAGAGTGACTATTGGGCAGAGATGGTATTCAGCAGGTTCTGACCAGTTCTGGAGAACCAGTAGCAGAAATTTTGAGTAGTTCGGAGAACCAGCAAATACCACCTTTGACTGGAGATTTTACAGGATCCTTCCCCTGCCACGCCCACCAAGCCACTCCCACAGAACTGGTAGTAAAAAAAAACTGAATCCCACCACTGCTGTTGGGCGATGTCTCCAGTTGGGATGAAGATTTGATTGGGCCATGTGATGGACTGATGGGTGCAGGGGATGGATCTTTGATTTCTCTTTTGGGAAGGGAAAACCCAGAACTCTCAGATTCGGGTTTTCCCAGATGTGCCAATATGAAAACTCTAATGGAACTTTGAGGAACTGTTTGTCTCAGAGTTTATTGGTTTGGAGTTGCCTAGTAGGAATGCTGACACTAGTACTATTTGACTCATCTTTATCAGACTGTCATAAATTTCAAGCTAACTGAGCAACACTCCATGGATACTAAAGTTCAGAAGACCTCATAGCTGTGATTGTCAACTTCCTGTGCATAGACTTCTTTGCTTCATCTTTGAGGATCTGTCAAGGAATAATGTCTTAACCATCCCTGATATTTAATCTGCAGGACTATATCTTTGAACTTTTTGGTCCTAGTAGATATTATAATTTCTCCTTCCTAATGCCTGCAGAACATTTAATGACTGAAAAAGAAACAAGGAAATATCTCACTTGAAAAAAATATATAGATATTTAGTCAACTGCTATGGCACAGGTCTTATCTATGTTCCTGTTGTAGGCATTAATGTCAGAAAAATACTGTGAAAATATTCTAAGCCATTCTCCAAGGATCTGAGAATAATTTTTGCCATTACCTAATGGGATGAACTACATATGTCTTGTAAACAACGATCAACAATAGTAAATTACTTGAAGGTCGGAAATGAGTTCATTTATAATATGATCTCAAAACAGATGTTCCAAAAACAAATGTCATTGTTTGAACTGCAATTATACTTTTTTAAAAAAAAAACTCTTGCTATTATTTCTTGAAGGAAATGAAGCAATCACAGAGACTGGAGTGTTCTCCTTTTTTAAACACACAGTTAGGAAACGTAATATTGACTTAGAATAATGCATAACAACCACAAGATGTGTTGAAAACAGAGGGTACTTTTGACACACTAAACTTCCTTTTATCTGCACAAATGTACAGTATTCCCAAAAGTAAAAGCTCTGTTTATGATGTCCAGAACTGTTCTCTGAGATAAACACACACACACACACACGCACTTTAAAAAATACATTTGTTTCTTGCTTTTTAGAAGAGCAGAAGGACTTTCACGGGGAAAAAATCCCCACAGTTTGCTCAAGTGAACCATCTCCAGAAAAAAAAATTGAATACAATAATTTCATTTTTTTCCCCTCTCATTTTGCAGGCTTGTTTTTTGAAGGAAGAATTAATTTTACGGCTCCAGGAAAGGGGGGGGCAGAAGGGGGGGGAGGAGAAAATAAAAAAAATAAAAAAGTCTTGAGTCCTTGAGAAAGCAGAAAGAACACATGCTGGCCAGCCAGGAACTCAGCTCTGCGATTGCACACATCTGAATCTCTTCTTGGCAATGTTAATGAACCTCAAATCCTCTTTATAATTAGATGAGGGAATTGCTTATATTTTCAAACAGATGATGCTGCCGTAATGAAACGATTGACAGGGAATTTAAGATTGTCTACAGTAGTCATTTGGTTGGGGCTTCTCTCCCTCCCACTTTCTGAAGTTTAGAAAGAAGACAAATGGTAGACTTGGGTCCTAGGAGAGGGAGCAATTTACGCTGAATGCTATGACAGGTGTCATCTTTCCGAGAGGGGAGGAGATGAAGAGGAGAGGATGAGGGGCAAAGAGGGGCCAAAGGTTTGTTTGTTTGGTTGGTTTTTTTTTTTGGTGAGTGTGGGAGGTGTCCTGTGTATCTTCTGCCTTAGTTCTTTAAAAGGGGCCGAGACTCCAGAGATGGATCTGGATTGAGTGCACAGCTGTAACGGCTGATGAGCTAATTGCGCCTTATCTCTCAGCCCCATTCATCTTCATTTTTTACCAATTACTGAGAATTATCTGTGTTCTCAGTTGGATATGAGAGTTAATCCTTTTTGGTTAAGCTGCAGTACTGTGAGCAGATTCTAAATTGGAGGGTGAAGAAGCCAGAGAGCAGGCTCACTCAGAAAGTCTCTATTCAGTGGCCGGGTTGCTATTTTGTGAGATTTTTTTTTTTTTCCAGTTGTCTCCAAACAAAATGTGCCACCTTTCTCCTTTACGGAGCTGCTGCGTCTTTTTCTTCTTCTTCTTCTTCTTTTTTTTTAGAATTAAAGCTTTATTTTTAGGGGTGCAGGTTCAAACTTAAAAAACAAACAAACAGTATGTTCTGAGACAAATTAAATAGATGTGATATAATTGTATCCCTCCTTGAGCTAAAGAACTTTAAACAGAAGAATAACACAAAACTCAAAACAAGTTGTTTCTGACATATGAACTGAATTTTGGCAATCATTCAGGGTCTTTTTATCAGACTTGTTAAGAATCAGGGACTAAAACTGCTACCACTGAATCATTGTATGGCAATACACTGAAAACTTCAGGGAATATATTTTGTGTTAAGCATACATTTGTTGAACGCACAGATCCATACATTTTTCCTCCTATGGAAAAGGCTGTTCAGTTGTTAATCTGAAAAATCAGACTTTAGGAGGAAAAAAAAAGTACTGTGAATTTAAGTTTATTAAGGAGTTAAGAGACAGTGTTTAAATTCTCTTGGCTCAGATTTATGGAATTGATTCCTTTGTTTTGTTTTCCACTGTCACAAACTTTAAGACAAGTAGTTGATGTAATACTCTTAGCAGCAATTAGAAAATTTATAAAACAATGAAGGGGAAAAATCCTAATGTTAAGTAATAATAATGTTTAAAAATAAGGGGATATGTTTCCTTAGTTTTTCATTAAACTTACAGTGAGCAGTATTCATTAAAATAAAATAGTAACTGTTATTTGTGTATATGTTTGTTTGTTTGTTTTTTAAATGTTTCAAATATATAAAACTTAAATAAACTTTATTATTTTTTAAAAAAATAAGATAAAATAGTAACTGTTGAAAAACTTTTTTTTTCTATCTTAGAAAACCTGTATTTATCATAAAACAAAATTCAAATGGGCTATTAGTGATTCCTAAGAAATAACTTAATATTAGATAGATTAGATCTACATAATAAATATGATTTAAGATGTATTTATGAAGTTCAACAACTATTTTTTAGGCTTATTTGTTGTACCCAACCCAACCTCTTTGTGCACTAATTTCCTTCTTTTTAATCAATGCATTTATAATTCCTTTTCAAAAACGAAGAAGGGCTTTGCTATGATTCTGGGTATAATCATCATTACCTTCACAGTTTTAGTAGAATGTTATTTTTAGCATGCTGTGATATTGTGTGTTGGTTTGACGGTATCCCATTGCTAAATCATACTAAAGAATTATGTGGTTTTTCTCCACCAATGTAGGGAAGGAAGTGTTCGGAAACAACTAAATACCAAAACATAGTTAACTTCATACCATACAAACCAATTTCACTTCTGAAAAGTGCATGTGACAAGATAGCATTCTGTTTTGTAGGAATTTATCATTGCTGGGTGTGAGTTTCTTCATGGCTTTGAATGTGGTGTGTTGAAGAACTATAGCCTTTCAACTAAATCCGGTTTTATGGAATGCTATTTTAATTTCATGAACCATGCAAGCTAGGTGTGCTATCCTGAAATTGTAAGAACAAATCTGGGTGGGAATACAGAATGTGAAAAGCCAAGGAGGAATTATATTAATTAATAGGCATAGCCCTATTCACTTTCCAAGGTGAGCTAGCTAAGCTTATTTCAGTCTTCCCCTACCTGTGAGGATCCATATTTCAGACACAAGATACTAAACAGAAGCAAATTGGACTTCAAAAATATCAGCCCAGAGGTTTCAGTACTCCAGAGGTCCCGTTTCCAATCTCAAGACAGTTGTTCTTGAGAGTGGGTTTTGTAAAACTGAAGTGCATCCAGTTTTGGTCACCACATTATAAAAAAAGTTGTTGAGACTCTAGAAAAAGTGCAGGGAAGAGCAATCAGGATGATTAGGGGACCGGAGACTAAAACATATGAAGAACATTTACAGGAACTGGGCATGTCTAATCTACTAAAGAGAAGGACCAGGGGAAACATGATAGCAGTCTTCCAATATCTGAGGGGCTGCCACAGGGAGGAAGGGGTCAAACTATTTTCTAAAGCGCCTGTAGGCCAGACAAGGTATAATGGATGGAAACTGAACAAGGAGAGATTTAACCTGGAAATAAGGAGAATTTTTTCTGACAGTGAGAACAATCAACCAAGGGAACCGCTTGCCCTCAGAAGTTGTGGGAGCGTCATCACTTGAGACTTTTAAGAAGAGATTTGTCAGAAATGGTGTAGGGTCTCCCGCTTGGTCGGGGGTTGGACTAGATGACCTACAAAGTCCCTTCCAACTCTGATTATCTGTTATCTTTAGATGTATGGGCTCTATTTCACATGGAATCAACTATAGATAAGGTTTTCCTCATACTATATGAGTCCCTCAAGTCATCAGTGAAAGAATGCCTCTATTACATAGAACAACTATGTGACAAAAGAGTATTTTCTATAAATAATTTTAATTGTATGGACAATATACGCTCCTTAACCTTTCTCCTCTCCTTACCCCAAACAATGGATTAATATATGTCAAGCACAGGAAATCTAGGCTGTTCAAATGAATATTAAAGGTTTATTGCAAGGTTAATCTCTCTAAAAAAAATTAAATTACTAATGTTCAAAGGAAATTGGCAATCGATAAGAGCCAGTAGAATTCAAAATGGGAAGGTCTGAGATCTCTTGTGAGCATGATGGGACTCAAGATTGATGACACATTTGACCCCTCCCTCAGGCTCAGCCTGTTCAACTCCTACATCGGGGTCCCCAAACTTGGCAACTTTAAGACTTGTGGACTTCAACTTACAGAATTCCTCAGCCAGCTATGCTGGATGGAGAATTCTGGGAATTGAAGTCCACAAGTCTTAAAGTTGCCAAGTTTGGAGACCTCTTTCCTACAATTTGCTATAGTCATTTCTGTGTCTTGGGAAGAGATGTTTTATACACAAGTGATGGAAAGATACTGATATATAGAGAAAATGAATAGCCATATGGTTGTGGACTTTAGAATTCAAACCTCAAGATTAACACCATTCCTGGCTACCACACTGGAAAACATCATGAATGAATGACCAACTAATTCTCTGCAATAATTCTACTTAGCTAATTTTCTTGGGAATGTGGAGTAGTGGGAAAATCTAAGTGATGTGCCTGATATGAAACTTTGACAAAAAAAACAAGTGACTTTGTGCCAGTCACTTATTCTCTGAGCCCAGCCTACATCACAGAGACATTATTGTATCTAATGAAAGAAAAGGAAACATTCAGCATTAAACTTGAATAGATCAAATCAGTAATATGTTTGTTTGATACTGATGTGGGAAAGAAGACCGGCAATATCCATATCTATCTATCTATCTATCTATCTATCTATCTATCTATCTATCTATCTATCTATCCTAGCTCCTCTTTATCATCTGTCTATCTATCTGTCTATCTATCTGTCTTTCTATCTATCCATCCATCCATCCATCCATCCATCCATCCATTCGTCCGTCTGTCTGTCTGTCTGTCTGTCTAGCTAATTAATTTGCTGCCCATCTTATATCAAATGACTTACAGCATTATTGATAAATATGCATTTATACAGGTAGTCCTCGACTTAACAAGCATTCAATGATGGTTCAAAGTTAAGATGGCCTCAGAAAAGTGACTTAGAGCATGTCCTTGAAGTTATAACCATCATACCATTCTTACAGCTGAATGATTGCACTGGAACTGGCTCACATTGATGACAGTTGCCCCGTCTTTTGTGGACATGTAACTGTGATTTGTGACCTTCCCAAGTAAATTCTGACAAGCAAAGTGAACTGGGGAAGTTGGGTTCACTTACCGACCATGTGATTCACTTAATGACCATGTGATTTGCTTAATGACCATGTTTCACTTAACCAATGTAAAGTTAGTAACCTGGTTGTTGAGTGAATCTGGCTTCCCTGGTGACTTTAATTGTCAGACATTCGCACAAGGAGCGACCTTGGGACATGGCAACCATCATAAATCATCCGTCAGTTGCCAAGCATCCGAATTTTGATCATGTGACTATGGGGATACTGCAGTAGTCATAAGTGTGAAAAATGGTCATAAGTCACATTCTTCAGTTGTAACTTTGAAAGGTCACTAACCAAACTGCCATAAGCTGAGGATTACCTGTATTAGGAATGGTTTCAGAAGGAAAAAAAATACACACACACATACACACACACACATGTTTTGTTCTTTAAATCCAGTGAGTCTATTAGGTGGAGCCAGAGGGTAATGCATAGATCCATAAGTTCTACTTGATGTTATATTCTTACAAACCTTTTGTCGTGGCCTGTCAGCATAACCTCAAACAGCCAAATCAGATGAGAAGGAAATGTGGGAGTCAGGATGAGCATCAAGGCAACCTGAGAGCTCCGAGGGGGAAGAGGGAATGGAGCTGGCAGAGAGAGAGAGAGAGTCAGAGACAGAGCCTGGACCATCCATCAGCCCTCAGATGGAGAGTCAACAGCCCCCAGGTCTAGAGGTGGCTGATGAAGAAGAGAAGGAACAGCTGGGTCCAGGGCCTGATGTGCAGATGCACAGAAGGGAGAGGAGAGGAGAGCAGTGGAAATCTATGGGCTGATCCTTGGGATGGAAGAGTCACCCCTGCTAGTGAAGCCCCACCCTAGTTCTGGGGATAAAAGGCAGGGGGTGGAGATGAATAGATGGGCAGATTTATCTCCCTTCTGGACAGACTTGTTAGCCTGTGTTGAAAGAGATTTTTTTTTTTTTTTTTGCTGGGGCTTCTGGGGTTCCTAATAAAGGAATCATTGATTTAACTACAGAGGGTTTGTTGTGTTTGGGGAGCTGGGTCAGAACACCCTTGTTAAAGCATGTGAGAATGTTGGTCATCCTTCTTTTAGGGATGCAGGCACCAGAAACGATTCCTATTTCTAATGTTTTTTTTTTTTTTTCCTTCTCTATCTGCATGGAAGGGATTGACAGGTGTCATTTGTTTGCAATGCATCAGAGTTTTGCGCTCAAGAAAACTTGTCTTTAAGATCCAGTATCCCCCAGAAAGAATAACGGACTGCATCTCGTTTTGCAGGAAGCGAGGCGTACAGACTATCCCTTAATTTGCTATTTTTAAAGGGCAGCGATGAATAAAACCTACCTGGGCAGGGCTTTGACAGCCATGATGGAGAAATCAGAGACAGCTGCGAGGACAAACAGGAGAGGCAGGGGAAAAAAACAAAACCCAAGGCTTTTGAATATGGCTTTCTCAAAACAGTGGGGTTTAATGGAAAGGTAGACCTCTCCATTTATTTGGCACTGAGAGAATGGCCTGTTGGATAATGGCTGGGAATGTTGTTATTAAAACAGTGCACGCAGTTCATTTTCAACAGTTTTGAATTAGAGTCTGCACTAATAAAACCGATACGCTTTCTTTCACAAAGGGCAGGTCTGTTAGTTAATGTAGCTGCTGCAGAGCCTCGTCGACTGTGCCTTCAGCTCTATTTGTGCATCGCAGCATGCCAGGCAGAGAGGGTTGATTTTCAAGGATCCTGCTGGTGGAAGGTAATGGCATTATAGCATCTTTATGTCAGAACCAGGACTGTGGCGCAAATGCTTCCCGTCTCTTCCCTTTCCCTTTGCTTCTCCTGTACCTTTGGTGGCACAAAAGACATTCGGCTTTCAAAAAGATCCCCTCTTCCCTCCAATATGATTACTCCTTTAAGTCACTTTAGCCCCGGCAAAAGAAATGTTATTAGTTAAAGCCTGCCCAAGCAGCATGGCGCACGCCTGATAGTGAGCACCTTCGAAGTGAAGTGCCTCTCCGCTCGCGATATGGATCGGCTCCCTCGCAGGCTGTACCAGCTGTCATCTCATCCATACTGCTGTGATTTAATTAGTCTGTTTATGTCCTTTCTAATAATATTTCCATCTCTGCGAAAAGGGCAACATCGAGCGGCTTCTTTCCCTTACTCTGGGTTCTGCACGCAGAGGAATGCGGCCTGCGTCCACTCTGCCGAGATGTGAGATTAGCTCGTCGTTCCTCATCATTTCAAAACGGGCTGATGAATTGTTCAGCCAAGAACTGGACGGGTTGCCTGAGGTCCACTGGAAAGGGGCCTTAATCTGGTGGGGGAGATTCAGAGATGGGTTCAGGGCGAGCTATGGTTCTGCCCAGAAAATCAGTCCTGAGGGAGAGAAAGAGTTGAGGAATGACTTCATTGGACATTGCAATGCTTGTTTCCTACTGCTATTAGAAGACAAAGCTGTGGTTCTTTCTGCATCCTCCTCCTCCCTTTTCTTCTCCTCCTCCTCATATTATCTCCTCCTTTTCTTCTTCTATCAAATCCTCCTCCCTCTCCTCCTCCCCCTCTTTTTTCTCCTCCTCATAATCTCTCCTCCTTTTCTTCCTCTACAAACTCTTCCTCTTCTGTTTCCTCCCTCCTCCTCTTCCTCCTCACTTTCTCTCCTGCTTTTCTTCCTCTACCAATTCTTCCTCCTCTTCCTCTTTCTCCATCCTCTCTTCCTTCTCCTCTTTCTTTTTTCTTCTTCTCCTTCTCCTCATATTTGCTCCTCCCTTTTTCCTCTACCAGCTCCTCTTCCTCTTTCCTCCCTCTCCTCCTCCTCTTTTCGCCTTTTTTCTTCTGACTCCTCCTCCTCTTTCTCTTCCTCCTCTTCCCTCTTCTCCCCCTTTTCCTTATCCTCCTCTGTTCTGCCTTTTCCTCCTCTTATTATCTTCCCATGTTTCCTTCTTCTTCCTTTTTCTCCTTTTTGTTCCCCCAAAGAAGTTCATTAGAATTTAAAGTATTAAAAAATGGACCCAGTTTTTTTACACAAACACAAACACAAACACAAACACAAACACACACACACACACACACACACACATACACACACACACACACACAGAGAGAGAGAGAGAGAGAGAGAGAGAGAGAGAGAGAGAGAGAGAGAGAGAGAGAGAGAGAGAGCGCTTTAAATTTGTATTGGAAAACTTCAAATCTAGTATTCTTAAAATGGGGTGTGTGTATGATAAAAAGGTCCATGGTTCAAAAATAATGCAAATAAGACAGAGAAATTAAAGCAACCAAACTATAGAAAATGTCTGAAGATAAAGAAAGAAGGGAAATTTATAGATAGTTAAAAACAAGGTTGCATACATTGATTTAAAAAATAACAATAATTTAGAGTCAGGGTTAACTTACCTAAAGATACCCACCTTTCCATTGTATTATTGTAAGATTTTTTTTTTTCATGCTTCCAGCCTGCACCCTGAGATTTCTTAGTGTTCTCCCATTAAATTATTAACTAAACCATTAACCAAATTGGACTCATTTTTGATTTCTATGTCAGCCAAATAGGCCAAGAGCTGCACAGTTCTGAGGCTAAATTGCATTGGTCATAATTCTACAATTATCAGAAGTTTAAAATTATAGATGTCAATCTCATAATCCTTAACTCATACATCCGTTTTGGAATGGTATGTTTCTCCACTATAATGTGCTTATGTTATTGGCATTTCTGTGGCCCCACACACTTCTCACAATGGCCAACTTTATCTCCAATCAACCACACCGTGAGATGTTGCCTTCCTAAGACTTGATAGAACTCGTCATTCAATTTTTTCATTTGTAATTTCCAAATCTGTTTTTCTGCACTTCTATTTCTTTGTTTCTGTAAATGTTTAATAAAAGGTGGTAATTAAAACTCCACAGAAGCAAAACAAGTTCCCTCTTTAAAAAAACATTTTCTTAGAAAGATAAATTGTCTGTGCCAGAAGCCAACTTTTAATCATGTCATGGTTTATCCAATATGTAGCTTTTATCTCACAGCTACTGACATTTCTGTTCTCATAATTGTCTTGGATTCAGAGGCCAAAAGGTTTTTTGGAACCCACGGAGGCATCTCTGTGGATATGTGTGTTTGTGTATTGTATGTATTGTAAAAGAAGCAGAGGTTAAGATGGTAGCTACTATCATACAATAGAATCTCCACACTATTTTTGCATGCGTTGTAAGGAGGAAAGTCTTCAATCACATGTCATCTTGCCTTATTTTTTACATGTGTTCACACATACACTGTGCATACTTTTGTCTCATGAACTCCTAAAAGAAGTAAGTTTTTTTTTGTTTTTTTTTTAGTTTCTCATCAGTGTGAATAATTTTGTAAAGTCAGTGCATCTTTGGCTGCAAACCACAAGGGATCCATCAACAGCTCTAGCACAAAGCTGGGAAAACACAATTGGTTTTGAGGGGTTGCTGACAGATGTTGTGTGAGCACTTCTAAACCAAATGTTGGCCTTGAATTCAAATAATTACACACCCCAAATCATAACTCCAACCTTGAAGGAAGTCTAAATGGTAATAAGATTCTTTTTCTTCCATTTAATTATGTCTGATTTTAGGAGATCCTGGACAATCCCTGGTTTTCTTGTCATTGCCTACTTTCTAGAACTAAGAGAAAGTGACTGGCTTGAGGTTAGCTTGCTGGTTTTGTGCCCAAGGCAGGACTAGAGCTCACGGTTTCCTGGTTTCTAGCTTGATACATTAACCACTACTCCTACTGTTAACCCACTGAAAGAAGATTTACATTTAGAACTAAGATTATGATATACTTAGAGAAAGAAAAAATAATAATAGCTTCTGTGATTTGTACTAGTTAATCTGGAGCCTTCTCTGGAGTTTATTTTAGGATGCATACATTTCTTCATTTTTTCAGATGCCAAGGACTTAATATCTAAAATGCCAGCTATGTAAAAGAAATTTAGCAAACTTACATATCCTTGCAACTTTTGGGCTTTTTAAAAAAAAAATTAGATGAGAAGCAGGCGATAAACAGTACAACCTGTTGCATGTATTCGTTGATCTGTGACTTTTCAAATCATAACTTTGTAACCTTGTTAGTTAATTATCTGCTGGAGAATGAAGAATGGAGATGTTGCCATCGGCTTTTTAAGCATTTTTTTTTTTAATTTATGTAGTTCAGAAGCAAACTAGGCTGTTTCAAAAACAAATTAAGCTAAAACTGGTTGTGAATCCTGTAATGCTATTCCAATAACAACATTTGGTTCTGTTAAGAGACAGCAGGTAAGCTGGATCCAAACTCTACCCAAGGGAATTGAGATACTGTTTTTGACATAGTCTGCAGAGATACTCCGTCATCCAGGCCATGGTTGTCCCAAAAGAGCTTTCTTTCCAAAGGGCAATTAAACTTTCTTGTTTTGCTTGAAGATATTTCACTTCTCTTTCAAGAAGCTTCTTCAGTTTTCACTGAATAATGGAGAATAAAAGAACTTATATTCCTTGCAGTCCTCTAGTCATTAGCATTTCTTCTGAGTCATTGAAGCCACAAAACTTGAAGGTTTATCTCTGCCCTCACCTGAATCCTGTAGTCTGCAATTTTTCTGGAATTCTGTTCATACAACCATGCCATTCGAAGGCAGTATGTTGTTGACCAGTGGTGGGATTCAATTTTTTTTTACTACCAGTTCTGTGGACGTGGCTTCATGGGCATGGCTTGGTGGGCATGGCAGGAGAAGCATTGCCAAAATCTCCATTCCCTCCCCAGCCCACTAACCTGCTTTCCAGCTCCGTTCTTCTGTGCAGGGCAACAAAAGAAGACCCAGTTGATCAGCTGGGACTCAAGAGGCAGAGAATAGATGGGGGCGAGGCCAGTCAGAGGTGGGATTTGCCAGTTCTCCAAACTACTCAAAATTTCCACTACCGGTTTTCCAGAACTGGACAGAACCTGCTGAATACCACCTCTATTTTTGACATTATTTGCAATCTAAGCCTTTATATTACAATAAGGCAAAAAACCACCATCTTAAAACTTAGAGAATACTTTTCATTTTTTTTTCTCCTAGATGCCATTATTCCAAACATGTTTTTTTCATTTTGTGCTCAGTTGTTCCTAAGATGTTACTAGTGAATCAGATGTTGGCTTCAAATGTCTCATGGTCTCACATCATGATCTCCCCTCTGGCATTTCCTGCTGTTTCCCTTATCACTGTCACCAGAAAAAGACATCTTATAAATTATATATTTAAAATATGTTTTCCCAGCTTCTGTTTGGTTTTCAGATACCCTTGACAGGCTCTTGAGATCTTTGAAACCCACACTGCTAACCCACTGAAACAAGATTGACATTTAAATCTGAGACTGTGCTATGCTTAGAATAAAACAAAATCAATTCTTTGTGATTTGTACTAATTAAATCTGGGGTTTATCTTATACTGCATGATTTTGTTCACTTTTTCAAATGCCAAGGACTTTAATAGCCGAAATGTCAATTATATACATAAAAAAATAACCAAAATTACATGTGTTTATAATTCCTGTTTTTAAACAGAATTTGCTTGCTAATACTAAGGCAGCCCTGGATACAACTGAACCCAAAATTTATACTGCTAGGTGAGACACTATTAAATGAGTTTTGATCCATTTTAGGACCTTTCTTGGCACAATTGTTCAGTTAATCACTGCAGCTAGTTAAGTTAGGGACACGCCTGTTAAGGGATCAATCATATGACCCTGGGACACTGCAACAGTCATAAGTACATGCCAGTTGCCAAGCATCTGAATTTTGATCACATGATAATGGGGATGCTATAATGGTCGTAAGTGAGAAGAACAGTCAAAAGTCATTTTTTTTCTAACTTTGAACAGTCACTAAATGAAAGATAACTATCCGTATTTGTTTTAGTGGGATCTTTGATGTTCTCTCCGACTTATTGTTTCCTTGTATTATATATATTTATGTGCAATGTGGTTGAATTTGAGAACTCCAGAGAAAACCACTGGGTAATTTATTTTAGCCCAATTGTAAAAAAAAAAAAAAAATAGGAGAGAGAGAGAGAGACCTAGGAAGTAGTGGGAAACCCTTTGGAAAAAAGAAGGCACAAAACCAAATATATTTATCCCTTAATTGAAATTAATGCATACTTACATCTCCTTAGAGGACTGGAGGCTAAAATATATGGAGATCAACTGCAGGAACTAGGTGTGTATAGTTTAATGAAAAGAAGATGACATGATAGCACTGTTCCAATATTTAGGAGGCTGCCATAAAGAAGAAGGGGATCGACCTATTCTCCAAAGCACTTGAAGGTGGGAAAATAAGCAATGGATGGAAGGTGGGAAAATAAGCAATGGATGGAAGGTAGGAAAATAAGCAATGGATGGAAACCAATTAAGGAGAGAACCAAACTAGAACTAAAGAAAAAAATTCCTGACAGTTAGAACAATTAACCAGTGGAACAAGTTGCCTTCAGAAATTGTGGGCGCTCCAACACTGAGGTTTTTAACAAGAGATTGGACAACCATTTGTCTGAAATGGTATAGGTCCGTGATGGCGAACCTATGGCACACATGCCACAGGTGGCACACAGACCCATTTGTGCCGGCATGCAAGCTGCAGGCAAACTTATCTCACTGTGCATGTGTGTGCCTCACAGCTGAATTTTGGCTGGTTTGAGGCCTTTTTCTGCCCCCCAAAGGCTTGAGGAAGGCTTCTGCAAGCTTCTGCAGGCCGAAAACTAGCCCCGTTTCATCACTTCTGGTATTTCCAGAAAAACAGGAAGTGACGAAATAGGTCTAGTTTTCAGCCTACAAACCTTGCTGAAGCCTGCAGAAGCCTTCCTCAAGCCTTTGGGAGGCCAAAATAGGCCTCAAATTAGCCGAAAATCAGCTGTGAGGCACAGTGCAGGTAAGGAGGTGAGAGGGGTGAGAGGGATGGTGGGAATTGCGCATGCATGCGTAGGGGGGGCATGCACATTGCCTTCTGGGTGCTGGCATGCAAGCACGAACATGCAAGTGCGTGCACAGTTTTTGGCACTAGAGCCCAAAAACGTTAGCCACCACTGGTAAAGGTTCTCCTGCTTGAGCTGTGGGTTGGACTAGAAGACCTCTAAGGTTCCTTCCAACTCTGTTATTCTGCTATTATGTATTGATATAGATTCTGCATCTCCACCCTTCCCCAACTTTAGGCCTTCTGTGCACATAATGTACCATTTCAAATTTATTTTCCTTCTCTTTTGAGCTGTCCTCTTGGTACCAACACTTTTGAAAGTAGCAAACAATTTTCGAGTTAATCTTTAAGGATAGGTCTTATTCAGAAAGGGAATGGCTTGTGAGATGCGTAGTTATTAAGAGTTACCAGTTGTTCCTTTTCTTCTTCTTTTGCTAACCTCTGTCCTGTTGGATTTATAAATGGAACAGGATGACCTTTGAAATGATGATGGAAACAGAGAGATAAACACCACTTGAAAGGACAAACCAATTAATATAAATGTTTTGCACATAACACTGATTTGAGCCCACTGCTATCTATGTAAACTTTTTCAGTGCCTTTAAGAACAAAGAATCAAAAAACGAAAAAAGAGAGAAGGGATTGCATATTTTAAATACAGCTTTGTAATCTGTCATGAAGGAAAACAGTGTAAATCTGCATACATCATTATCATGCTTAGTGTCAGATCCAGAAACTTATCTGGCAAATATATTTTTGGAGAAAAAAAGTACTTGTTGGTGAAGTCACAATCTGAGTGCACAAGGGTCGCAATGTGCAGTTGTTGTTTAGTATCATTGAGACCTATATTTCAAGGTGTATTTCAATAGAAGATTTGACGAAAAGTGATTAATAATCCTCACAAAAGTAGGAAAATCCATGACAATTCCTTCCTTCCTTCCTTCCTTCCTTCCTTCCTTCCTTCCTTCCTTCCTTCCTTCCTTCCTTCCTTCCTTCCCTCCCTCCCTCCTTCCTTCCTTCCTTCCCTCCTTCCTTCCTTCCTTCCTTCCTTCCCTCCCTCCCTCCCTCCCTCCTTCCTTCCTTCCTTCCTTCCCTCCCTCCCTCCCTCCCTCCCTCCCTCCTTCCTTCCTTCCTTCCCTCCCTCCCTCCCTCCCTCCCTCCCTCCCTCCTTCCTTCCTTCCTTCCTTCCTTCCTTCCTTCCTTCCTTCCTTCCTTCCTTCCTTCCTTCCTTCCTCACACCAGAGATGTCTAGAACATATTTGGAAACATGAGCTAAGCAACTTTTCTTTTAACCATCTGTTCAAAAATCCCAAGAACAGACCTAGTATTAATTGTTGCATGTCTTTGTCATCTATCAATCTTTTGTTGATTACCTGTTCATTCATACTCATCTGGTTTTTTAGTCACAATAAAACAGTTTATGTGGTTTTGCCACCCTTGGAGGTTTATTATTAAGTTCTGAGTTTCTTCAGTGACCTTGAAAGAAGTTTTTTTTTTTTTTTTCATTTCTTCATAGGTAATGCAACACCTGGAAGAAATCTTAAATGGTGGTTATTTTCATATAAATAGGATTTCAAATCTCCTAGCACCTAGAAAGGAATTGAAGAAAATATGCTAGTATTCTGATACTCAGCACAAAAGAGTCCATTTCTCCCCTGTCTTACTGGGGTGGTTATTGATGTAAAGAACCTTATACATAAATAGAGTTGGGACTAACCCTGGCTTTAGAAACATTCTTTCTAAAGATGAATCATGGATCAAATCAACTTCCCAAAGATCTAAAGATCTTTTTTTTTTTTTCCAGCTACTACAAGGGATTAAAAACATCCTTCTGCTTCTCTCTTGTGAACATCAGGGACACTTTAAATACATTTTCCTCCTTTATTTTGTGGGTGCCAGAAACCCTACTGTATATATGGAGAGATGGAAAGAGAAGAGGAAAGCAATGACAAACTATTTTATCCTTCTAAGATCAATGTAACCGTTTTGGATATTATACACTTGGGAATTGAATCTTTTTCCTCTCTTTAGTTCTGTATTATCTCTTTATTTATTTTTTTCATCTCCTAAAGCCTGTGCATATATTCTCTTTGCAGACTGAATTATAAAATGTAATCAATTGAAAAAAATTTTTTTAAGATTTTAAAATAATCATTATGTGACTATATGTAAGGAGGGTGGGTGGAAAGACAAGTTTGACATTTGAAAAACACTGGAATTAAGGCTGAACTTCTGTACTTATTGATTTTTTAAAGAGTTCCTTGAAAAAAAGTCAACTCTAAAATTGTTTGGAGGTGCCTTGGCTGCATTCCAAAACATTTATGATCAGGCAAAACTCGACAGTTTTGGTTCTCCGGAAAAGACAAGTTGGTCTGGAGCTTAGTCAACATATGACCAACCACAAGATGGTCCAGTAACTGGAGTCCTTACTTTGGTGTCAGATACCTGTTGCTGGTTCAGCTATCTGAGAGAGCCCTGGTAGCAAACTGGTTGGAATCCAGTATTGGAGGCTAACTCTGCTCCCATCCTGGATCAAAGTTGACTCAGCCTTCCATCCTTCTGAGGTCAGTAAAACGAGGACCCAGATTGATGGGGGCAATATGCTGATGTTATAAATTGCCCATAGAGTGCTGTAAAGCATGGTGGGTCAATATAGAACTTTAAGTGCTATTGCTATCCTGGAATATCACCCAACACACAGACACACACAGACACACACACATTGGATTCATCCTATGATTGTATAAATAGTTAACAATGATGTAGAAGACCAATTTATTTTTGTCATTTAGACATGGAAGTAATTGCACTCTCCTGCTCATGCTCTCTGATACATGATAATGTAAAATTGCCTCTCATAGTATGTTGTCAAACTGTTATGTTCTGTGCATGGACGCAAGGAACGGAGATGAGGCAATGAACAGTGAACTTCAACTCTTTATTAATCATTCTGAACAGAGCAAAAACCCTAGGGCAACAGCAGCCCTTTTATAGGGCAGGCTGCTGACCTATTAGCCAATGAGAAACTTGGAAGTGTTAAACCCTTGAACCAATGAGAGTGGCTCGTTAACAGCCAATCAGATTCCCCAGAACGGACCAATCCGATATCGCTATTATCGGCCAATCAGAAGTGCAGGATTAGAACCTTACTTTTTCTTAAGGTTTGTTAAAACTTTATTTAAGCGCTTTTATTAATTCATAACACCCCTTCCCCCCGGGTTCCGTTTGAGGGGTGCGGTGACGTAATCCCTAAGATATGTAGGTTGTTTTAACTGTCTATTGGATTTGCGCTGTCCCACCGGTTCCTGTCTGTCGTCCGGTTTCGGCGGGACGTTTTTGGACATATCTGGTACAGGCGGTTCCGCATCCTCACTGGACGACTTGGTGCCACTAATGCTGTCATTATTGTCCTCCGATCTTTGCGGGCTTGCCTCCGTTGAGGTATTCCTCTGTGGCGAGGAGAGTCCCCTCCCTGATTCTTCTTCATTTATCGTGCCCGATTGCTGACTTCCTTCGCTTCTGCTTTCCACCATCTTGAATTCGGTTTCTTCGACATCCCCTCCCCCCTCAGTTTGGGAGTCACAGGAGTCGTGGGAACTGGGTTGTAGCCTAGAGCGAAGCTGATCTATACGGCGTTTCCATATTTTTCCGTCGCAGGTTTGCACACGGTATGATCTGGGCCCGGTGGTTTGAATTACGGTTGCTTCGACCTATAATGGTTCGCTGGAGAGGTTTTTGGCGAAAACTAAGTCGCCTACCTCGAACTCGCGGCATTTTCCGGTAGATCCACAGGGTTTCTCTGGCTCGTAGGATGGGTGAAGCTCAACGGGTGAAGATCGAGGTGGGAACGGAGCTTGCGTCCCATCAACAGTTCAGCTGGGGTCTTCTTGGTGATGCTGTGTGGAGTGATGTGTTGGAGTAGGAGTATTCTGTTTATTTTGTCATCAATGTCCCCATAGTCCATTTTGTGGAGAGTTTTTTTAACAAATTGTACCATGCGCTTGGCCCTGCCGTTAGCCGCAGGGTGCGCCGGTGAGGTTAGCGCATGGCGGATACCCAGGTCCGCTAAGTATTGTTCAAACGCCAGGGCAGTGAACGTGGGTCCGTTGTCGGAGACCAGAACGTCTGGCAGCCCGTGCATTGCGAATAGCCTATTCAATTTTCAGATGACGGACACGGTTGTAGTATTCTTCTTTTCATGGATCTTGAGCCAGTTGGAATAGGCATCCACTGTTAGGAGGAATGTATGTCCTTTAGTAGGTCCCGCAAAATCAACGTGGATGCAGGACCACGGCGCCCGGGGGGTTTCCCATTCTGTTGGAGTTGCTCTAGGTGGGGCACTGCTGACTTCTTGGCACTTTAAACAAGTCTTTACCCAGGCTTCAATCTGTTTGTCGATGCCCGGCCACCATGCGTAGCTTCGTGCGAGCGCTTTCATACACACGATGCCGGGGTGACCATCATGCAATGTTTTCAATACTGCTCGTTGTAACCGCTCTGGGACGACGACTCTATCTCCCCATAGGATGCAGCCTTTTTGTGAAAAAAGTTCTGTTTGCCGGTTTCTGAAAGGGGTGAAGTCATCAGGGGTTTGTTCTATTGGCCATCCTCGTTCGACCCAGCTAAGAACTCGCGGCAAGACAGGATCTCGTTTTGTTTCGATTGCAATGTCTCTGGCTGTTAGCGGTGGTGACTGTAGCATTTCAATCTGGAGTGTCGTAAGGGTTGGAGCTGGGTCGTCGACGGTTTCCGGAAGTGGTGCACGGCTCAATGCATCAGCGTGGGGAATGGCTTTCCCCGGGTGGTGTTGTAATTTATAGTTGTACGCAGCTAAAAACTCTGACCAGCGAGTCATTCTTGGTGACAATATATAGGGGGTTGGCTTGTCTCCCGCTATAATCCCTAGCAAAGGTTCGTGGTCAGTAACAATAGTAAAAACTCGTCCATACACATATTCATGAAACCGTTTCACAGCAGATACAACAGCAAGAGCCTCTTTGTCGATCTGGCTATAGTTACGTTCAGCCTTTGATAGGGTCCTTGAAAAATAGGCAATAGGGGCCTCACTACCATTTGGTAACACTTTACTCAAAATGGCTCCTACTCCAAATGGTGACGCGTCACATGTAATTGTTAAAGGCAGAGTCTCGTTATACTGCATTAAAACAGCATTTGAGGTTAGTAAGTTTTTAACTTGTTGGAATGCATGCTCCTCTCGGTGTCCCCAGACCCAGGTTGCTTTTTTGTCAAGAAGTCTGTGTAGGGGTTCAGCTACGGTGGCTTTCTGGGGCAAGAAGATGTTGTAAAAGTTAATGAGCCCCAGGAAAGCTTGGAGATCAGTCCTATTTCTGGGTCTTGGGGCGTTTTTGATTGCCCTTAGTTTGCTATTAGTAGGGTGAATGCCTTGTTTATCGATTAGGTACCCCAGGAACTCTACTTTATCAGTACACAATTGACATTTATTTTTTTTTAACCTTAAGGCCAGAGTCTTTAAATTTCTGGAGAACCATTTTAAGACGCTTTTCTAGTATTTCTTTATTTGGGGCAGCAATTAAAACGTCATCAAAGTGTGGCACGACTTCTTGATCCCTTGCTGATTTTCGATGGCGACCTTCACTCGGATCTTCTTTGCATCTAGTGATGAGGTGTGACTGATTGTAATGGTTTGGTGTGCCTCTTCTCGTCTCGTTGAAATGGCCAGTGTTTTATTTCTGTAGGAGTGGTTGTTCCATTGGTGGTTCAAATGTTCTCGACTCACAGGGCGATTCCCTGTGGTCTGGCGGTAGTTGTTTCCCCTCTGAACCCCTGTGGGCTGGATCCTTGCTTGCTTCTACAGACCTTCCCAATGTGGCCTCTTTTCCCACAGAAATGGCAGATCGCATTGAGGAATTTGCAGTCTGATCGCGGGTGGTTTGCCCCATGAACCCTGCATTGGTGTGGTAGTCTTTAATTCCGCTGGTGGCGTTGGTCACGTTCAGACCGGAGCCGGTTGACCTCCTCCTCATCACTTTCTGATGGCGATTCGAGGTCCTCGTGGTGGGTCGCCGTTGTGTGCCTCTCTAGGCGAGGTGCGTTATCGCTGGCAAGTTGATGGAGCGGTGCATTGGTGCGGTGCATTCGGGTGGCCGACTTCCTGGTTGCTTCTGCTGCAGTAGCGTCCTTGATGACATCAGCAAGGTCGATGTCCCCTTTGGCCATGATCTTGCTTTGCATCATGTGGTCTTCTAATCCCAGAATTATTCGGTCTCTCAGAGCTTCTTCGAGGTCTGTAAACCCACAGAGGCCTCCCAGGTTCCGGAGATCTGCGATGAAATCTGCAATGCTCTCTCCTTTCCGCTGGTCCCTCTGGAAAAATTCATGTCTTCGGACAAGCGTTGGTACAGCGGGTGCATAGTGGGCCCATAGAAGGGGTGCGAGGACGTCCCAGTCCATGGTTTTCACCTCAGCCGGTTTTTCTAGTGCCTTGGCCATCTTAAAGACGGCAGGCCCGCAATGAGTCAGGAACGCTGCTCACTTTTTTCCCGTAGTGGCATCCTTCAAGTTGTTGGTCTCCAGAAACATCTGGAACCGGTCTATATACGAGTCCCAGTCTTCTTGTGCCGGGTCAAATGGAGTGGGTGGTATGGCGCCGCCGGACATGGTTTCCATGGTTGATGCGCCTTCAGCCACGTGCTCCGTTTGGTGCTCTATATGTTCAGTCAGCTCTGATGCCTCCATATCCCATCCTCGTCGCCAGTGTTAAGTTCTGCGCATGGGCGCAAGGAACGGAGACGAGGCAGTGAACAGTGAACTTCAACTCTTTATTAATCATTCTGAACGGAGCAAAAACCCTAGGGCAGCAGCAGCCCTTTTATAGGGCAAGGCTGCTGACCTATTAGTCAATGAGAAACTTGGAAGTGTTAAACCCTTGAACCAATGAGAGTTGGCCCGTTAACAGCCAATCAGATTCCCCAGAACGGACCAATCCGATATCGCTATTATCGGCCAATCAGAAGTGCAGGATTAGAACCTTGCTTTTTCTTAAGGTTTGTTAAAACTTTATTTAAGCGCTTTTATTAGTTCATAACACAAACCATCATAGCTTATTGGCAAAGATAGTCTTGTTTTCTATGAATTTGTCTAAACACCTTCTAACCATTTTTTTTTTTTTTTTTTGGAAAGCCAGATGGGTTGATGGTTACTGTCAAACTGACTATCTGCTATCAAGTAATCCTTTCTTTTGGTTTTTCAGAAGAGTCTGTCTCTCTTTCAGATCTAGAGAGTTACAGAGTTGGAAGGGACCTTGGAGGTCTTCTAGTCCAACCCCCTGCTCAAGCAGGAGATTGTATATGATTTCAGACAATTGACTGTCCAATCTCTTCTTAAAAGCTTCCAGTGATGAAGCATCCACAACGTCTGAAGACAAGCTGTTCCATTGGTTGATTGTTCTCACTCTGAGGAAGTTTATCCTTAATCCCAGGTTGCTTCTGTCCTTGATTAGTTTCCCTCCATTTCTTGTCTTCTGATGATTTGGAAAATAGATCGATCTCCCCTTTTCTTTGAGGCAGCCCCTCAAATATTGGAACACTGCTAGGATAGCCATTTGTTCATAACTTGTGACTATAAGAGGAACTGGGTTGTTTTTTAGGGGGGGGGGTTGTACTGATTTAATGTAGAATTTTGATTTAAATTAGTGGAGGATTATTTTGCAAGCAAGCAAGAAAACAACACTGTGTTTGGTGAACGATGATAACTTTAACATATTATAAAAATAATATATTCAACATGGAGAAATGTGGCTACATTTTTTCCCCAACAATTAACATTATTTATCAGGATACTCAATAATAATTCAACCTGGTTGACTATTATCTCTAATGACAAAGGAGATTTAGAAGGGGACATTATTCACATTGGGGAAAGGGCTAATAAGTGCTTTTTGATGATTCATTGAGGAAAAAAAACCAGTTGACATAAATTGGGAAACCTTTCAGTAGAAACATATCCATTCAACTGTTGGCTTATTTAGCTGTGCATTTCTGAGTACCATCCCTCTATTATTTCTGCTTAATTAAAGGTCACTTCCTCTGGTCACATTCAATCTTTTCTTCCTATGTAATATTTATGTTGACTTTCTCATGGCTTGTTTGGGATTTTAAGTTTTGTCTTCTGCCACAATGAACTTGTCCAGAAAAAAATGCTTTTAAATCTTGTGTACTGCACGTAGAGAGAGAAGGATAACTATAAACTGGGACACATACATAAGGTAATCTTTTTAATAATTCTCAAATTGAGGATTTCATGCCCACAAAATGATGCATTAGGGTACTGCACACCAGAACAACTAGACATAAGTATAGTTTTTTTCCCCTAATGCCCTCACTTTGCTAAACAACTAACTCCAACAACACTGTCAAAGTACTTAATAAGACTGTATTACTACTATTTTTTTCATCCTTCCTAGTACCTATGTCTTCCCACTTATGACTGTAACCATGTTGCTTAAATCTTCACAATTTATATTGTTTTACTTGTTTTCCTAGTATGTTTTGATTGCTATTTAGTAACCTATGTATGATTTGATTGCTTATTAGTAACCTACGATAATCACTAAGTGTTGTATCTTATGATTCTTGATGAATGTATTTTATTTTTTCCTTTATGTACACTGAGAGCTTTTGCACCAACAACAAATTCCTTGTGTGTCCAATCACACTTGGCCAATAAAGAATTCTATTCTATTCTATTCTATTCTATTCTATTCTATTCTATTCTATTCTATTCTATTCTATTCTATTCTTATTCCTATTCTATATTTTCTATTCTATTCTATTCTTATTCCTATTCCATATTTGCTATTCTATTCTATTCTATTTGCAAATTAATATGTTTATGCATCAGAGAGAAAACAGAATGTGCCACCGTTTCTTGCAAAAAAAAAAAAAGGTCATGAAGAATTTGACTTCCTTTGCATTATTCTTAATTAACGTCAGGAACAAATAAGATCAGGTGGTAGTATTCAAGCAAATAAAAGAGAACCAACTTTATATCTTTATTTATTTCATTAATTTAATCTACTCATACCAACAAGCCCCTTGGTATACATCTCCTTGATTCTTCATCTCTTCTAACTATACCAAGAAGAAATCTGTTTCATTCCTCCTCCCATTTCCTGAATGTCAGAAAAAAAAAAAAGATATTTTTTGTTTGTTTGTTTGAAAAATATAAATATGATTATTTTAGGCATAACACAAGTTACAGAGCATAAAAACAAAGGTGCCTTCCTTCTCTAGACTTTGTAGAATTATGAACTTCTTATTAACAGCTGGACCAGGAGTCAGCAACCTGCGGCTCTGGAGGTACATGTGGCTCTTTCATCCGTTTGCTGCAGCTCCCTCTCACGGGTCAGTACCACAATTTTGAGAGGTGCTTCTGGTTAGAGAGAAGAAAAGCATGGCACGCCAGGAGGAGATTCTATGGCAAGGGGTGGGTTTTCTGGTCAGCTCCACAATTGATAGAGCTTTCATTAGGACAGGTAGAGAAAAAAGGATGCCACACTAGGAGGAGACTTTAGAATTGAGTAGGGGGGCTTCTGGTTAGGACCTTTGTGGCTCTTTGAGTATTTAAGGTTGCTGGCCCTGAGCTAGACCTTCCCAAGGACTCCATTCCTGGACAAACTGATGTCTTGGTCATGTACGCCTCATCTCTTTAAGGCTATTTTCCTCAAAACCTCTAGGTAGAGGACAAAATTTCAAGAAATGAAATGAAATGAAAGACTCTAATCTCAGCATGCTAAGCTCAGCATTCAACAAAATGTTTTGAAGTGCTCAAAAAAGGGGAATATGTGTAACTCACGGTTGAAATGAGGGGTCCTTGGTGCTTTTTGAGCTTGGTTGTTTCCTTGCTAGCACTGATGACTATTTATTTCGTTTGGGTAATGTAATGTCTGCAAGACAGAATGGGACAATTTGCTGCAGCCAACCAGCCGTGGCCAACTTGCCATGGCCAACTCACTCTGAGACAACTTATTGTGGGAGAGTTTAACAAATCAATTTAATTATTTAAAATAGATTTAAAAAAAAACATTTTAATATTTGTCATTTTCATTTCATTTTGCCACTCCTTTTGCATCCTTACTTTAATGATTCTATTCCACCATTTCTTTGATATTAGGGCAACTCTTGTTCCATACCGAATTGGCTATAGAACCTTGTCAGTGACAAGATGGCCGTAATGATGGCCATGGCTAGTTGGCTGCAGTGAATTGTCATAGACCCTCTGCAAGAAAGCAACTAAGCACAGAGAGCACCAAGGACCCCTAAAAAAACCAGTGGTTTAGCTCTTAGTTGCCTGTGCTGGTAGGAATGAACATAAATAATTTCCCTGGACCTGCAGTGAATTTTTTTTTTTTTTTTGAAAAGGTAAAATTTGGTGAAGGGCCTAGTGCTTAGCCCATGTTTGGGACAGAAAAAGGTATCATTTAATGCAGGGTTAGTGTTACCATGCTAGGACTAAAAAAAAAAAAAAAAAGGCAAATTGTGTATGGTTCATTAACTCTTTGCACACAAGATAAAAGTGCTTTCTGATGAAGTGAAAAACCAACTTGGGATCAATTTTCCACAACATAAATTCAACATTCATTCCATTCTTGATAGTCTTATATTTAAACAGCCAGACAGGGATTATATCTCCCCTTTATCTATTTTGTAATTTTAGAACAAACTGTTCATCTCTTGTTTAGAATATTGATCAATATTTATAATTTCTCAGTTCCTTTTGCACTGACACTCCCATGCTTCAGCATTGGCTCAGAGGCTGGTGCTTGCAAGAAAGCTTTTGATTATTATTATTATTTTGTACAGATTTGATCTGTTTGTTTGGTGTGAGCAGGACACTTCACTCTGTTAATTCTGTAATTAACTATTGTCAGAATTCTGCCTGGCTTGGAGTTCAGCTTTTTCCATCCTTTTGCAACAAACACAAGCTTAAAAGAGACTTTATCAGAGTTTGGGAAAGAGATCTGAATTCTTTTAAAATGCTGTAATACACCAAAATATTATTAATTTGTGGAATCTCTGTTCTAGTGTTTCCAACAAAGGGAGGGAGAGGGAGAGAGGGAGGAAGAGGGAGAGAGAGATATGATATACTGTAGATATATAGATATAGTGTTGTGTATGCAATGTAATTAATAAAGTGTGAGCTTGGAGTAAGTGCAGGGTTCTGGCCCTGCACTTTGGATTGGCTGTTAAGTGGCCGGACCGGATTGGCCCGTTCCGGGGAATCCGATTGGCCCTTAACAGAGAGTCCTTATTGGTTATAAAAGCTAGCGTTCTGAGCTTGTTATTGGTTAAAAGTTACAAGGTTTGCCTATATAAGGCGGGTTTTACTGATATTAAATGAGCAAGTCACGATGTAAATAAAGAGCTGAAGTTCACTGTTCAGAAACTTGTCTCCATTCTTTCTCGCCCATGCTCAAACTTAACATATAGAAATATATAGAGATAGATATATAGATATAGAAATATGTATCTATATCTATAGAGACAGACAGACAGACAGACAGATGAGAGAGAGATACAGAGAGAGAGAGAGAGAGAGAGAGAGATACACACAGAGAGAAAGACATGGAGAGAGAGAGATGTATCTAGGTAGATACATACATACACCTACAAGCTTTATTATTATCTAAGTATAAGACTTATAAGTAACAACATAAACTTATTTTATTTATTTTTTATTTTTATATATTAAAAACCCAAATGCACATCAATCCTTAATCCATGGATGCAAGAGGCAAATCAGTTTAATTTATTGCTCAATTGTACTTTTAGCGTTAGATCTTTTCAGCTTTTCAGCTTGAATGTTTGACAGAAAAAGTCAAATAAGTATCTTTACCATAGGCAGCGAGTCTCTTTGTTCTTCTATTTGTAAACACATTTGAAAAAAAAAACCTGTCCCACGTTTTAAATAGTGTGTGTTTCTCATTATAAAGAAAAAAGGTTGAGTTAAGCATCCGGTTTTGAAGCAATTTTCAAGTCATTAGCTGAGGTAAATTTCTCCTCACATCACAAGAGTATAAACCCTGCATATTTGTATTACAGAGGAATACAAAACTCACATTGAAGATAATAGCTCTGGGGACCAGCTGAGTAAGTGCTTAAGAGCAATGTGAACTGACATTCTTTCTTTTATTTTCTTCCGTTTAAAATATTTTGCCCGTTTAAACTGCCTTTATGGTATATTGTTTTCAGATGCTTGTTGAGTCCTTCTGTTGTGTGGGCTCCGTGCACAGGCCCTCATAGCACGTATGAAGTAACATCTGTTCGGTCTTTTTCTTGCTGGGATTCTTGGTATAATTAGCTCTATATTTCACCAAACACAATTCTGCTCCCATGGCGGACAGAACAGCATGAAGAAAACATAAATAATTGAAGATTAGAGAAACAGAAGGCAAAGTTGAGGTAGGTGGTTTGGCTAAGAAAGGGGTTAAGGAGAAAAGAAGGTCATCTCATTACAGAAAATAGCATTGTTATATTAACAATTGTAAATGGAGATGGCGTTATTTCCTAGTGATTAATGAAGAAGAAGAATTTAGCCACTTGGCAGATAGAGTCATATATTTATATGCATATCGTTAAAAGGAAAATGTGTTATTTTAGCCATGGCCATTATTTTGAAAACAAATAACAGAAAGTTCTCAACAAGATTTGGTCCAAAGCATTCTGAAATGACCTAAAGCATCCCAGAGAACAAGACAGAAAAAGATAAAAGAAGATTCCCATCATGGAACTCTTCCAAATGGCCAAATCTCAAGGGAAAAAAAAAATATTTGTGTAACACTGGCATTTCTAGGGCTCAGAGTTGGAGAAATCAGGAGACCCCAAGATATTCCACAATTTTATTTCTGCAACAGTAAAATTGGAGTTTGTTCCCATTTTAGAGAAGAAGCAGTAGAGATGTTTTTGGCTGAGAACATTTTACATGGGCCTTTTTCTGTGCATGGGTTGATATAATCCATTCTCTGCATATGTTGGTATGTACATTAATGTAAAGTATAGACTGGACAGAATCAAGGGAATGAAGTTCTAGGCTTCTTTCCAAAATTCAAGGGATTGATCCCAACTGCCAGGAGGTGGGATCTGCCAGTTGAGAGACCTTCTGGGGATAATTGTCTCTGTTTCTCTCCCACTGCTTAGGGAACCTCTCCCAAAGTCCTTGGGGCTAAAGCGGTGCAAAAGAGATGGATTCTGGAGCAGAGAAACTTCTGAGATTGTCTCCTCCTAGCCTTGTCTCCCTTCCTGGATCCTTTTGACCAGCAGTTAGAGGAACAGCAGTGTCAAGTTCTCCAGTGGTATAGCTGGAGAATCTGAGAATGAGGTTGTCTATGGAGATTCTCAGTCATCCAGGTCATGGTTGTTCCAAAAGTGTTTTATCAAGAGCCAACTGGAGTTTTGCTTCTCATCCAAGAAGCTTCTTTGGCTGTGACTGGATGGTGGAGAATGGAAGGATTTATATTCCTTGCAGACAGCTGATCATTTGCGTACTTTTTTAAAAAAATAAATATTTTTATTATTTACATATAGGTATAATCCAATACAGTGTAATCATTCTGGCATTTTCTCCGCCATACACACACAAATGACCTATATACTATTTATACATTGCTAGTCTTATACAGTTATTTCTGACCAACATACTCATTCTGATACATACATAATATCTCATAACTTAACCTCGTTATTTCATGTTCCAACTCCCACCTCTTGATTCCAGCTATTGGGAATACTTATTCCATGTATCGTAGTATTCTGTCTCCCCTTTGTTTTTTTTAATTCTAACATTAATCTGTCCAATTCTGCTCAAACTAATATTTTCTTTATTATCTCTTTTTCTGAGGGGATGTTTTAACTTTTCTATTGCTGGGCGTATAGCAATCTCGCTGTCATCAGGATGTGTAATGTTAAATAGACAAACCCTTTACTATAACAATCTGTTATAATTCCTAATAGAAATAGTTCTGGTGAGTTGCATTCTTTGAGCAAGTCGTTAAGGTCACCTGGAGATTTATCTGTGTCCTCAGGGTTACCTGAGTGGTGCAAGTTGGTGTGGAGCCTTCTTGGAACTGAGAATGAGGACCATGAAATTTTCAGAAAGGCGTCTTTAATGCTAATCAGGTAAAAACAACCTTGAAAACAAAGTTCCTTGAGCAAGCCAATTAAAACAAAGAATCTTTGAAATCGTTCCCTTTTGCAGCCTTTCTTCTGGGTTTGGTGGCCTCTTCTCATACCTGCTTCCCTAAATCTCTTCCAAGAGGAAAGAGTCCAGATGAACTTCAGTGGTGGATACTTCCCATGTGTCATTTCTTAGTGACAGAGAATGGAAAAAATCTAGTCAACAAAGATTGTCACTTTTCTTTCTTTCTTTCTTTCTTTCTTTCTTTCTTTCTTTCTTTCTTTCTTTCTTTCTTTCTTTCTTTCTTTCTTTCTTTCTTTCTTTCTTTCTTTCTTTCTTTCCTGCCTTTCAGTGATTTTTCCCCTCCTTATGGGCTGTTGGTGGTACAGAGTGAAGGGAAAGAAAAGTTCAGTTGGGCAGGCATCCAGAAAGCTGTGTGCCCTCTTCTTCACTCCTCAGGAATGTTTTAACAGCTATTGTGGTTGTATGAGCCACACTCACTTTGTATACAAGCACAGCAGTTCAAATCTCACCCTTCACACATGTTGTCACCAGGCTGAAACCTCAGCTTGGTCCAGTGAAGGTCACTTAAATCAATTGGATTCAATTATAGCTAACTTACTACTAGAAAGGTCATGTTTTCATTCACTTGAAAGACTTCCCAGGAATGCAGAAGTACATAGATGTGCAGTTTAAAAGCAAATTCAAGAGAGACATTCAGAATACTAAATGAGACTGAGTGTGGCCAGCACCCTTGACGAGTCACAGAATATAAAGCTTCCTTTCTCCCGAGGAGACCCAAAGATTGGGATTGGGATTGTGTGATTCTCTGTCAGTTCAGCCACTAAAGTTATAGTCTGATCCTCTCTTAGAAGGGAGGCTAGAATGGAGGTATATGGAGATGTATGCTGCCAGTACCAATATCTGAAAGGGATTCTTTCAGAGCAATCAAAACAAACATTTTTTTTTTTTTCTGTAAAAGAAAAAAAAATAGTTTTTATACAAATGGCTGTATATATCATATGTATCACATTTAATATCCAAATATCTGGGGCAGATGAATGGGTTGAAATAATGCTTGATTGCTATAGAATATTGGCTTGATGATGAGTATCAATTTTCTGTGGTTCACACACAAGTGTAATAGTGGGTGAGTTTCAGACTTTGAACACAAATGAAATCATCCTTGAAGCTTTACAGTGGGATCACAAATTGGGGGTACTAGGTATTGGGGGGGGGGGGTGGCACGTGTATGTCTGTGTGAGAGAGAAAGGTGGGGGAGAGAGAGGGAGAATTGATGGTTAGCTTTGCTTTGTTTTTACTCCTCGTAACTTAATTCTCCTGTGGACTTATCTCTCTTGGGTTGACTGTCTTCAGAAACAAGCACAACTGATTGTACAGGACAACACAACTCTTTCTCAATATTAACAGGCACATTGAAGGCAGGTAGAAAATCATGAGTCTGATTGTGCTTTTTCCCACTAAAAACTTGATTAAATAATGCATAAACTTTCATAAATTACAGCTTAGGAACCACCAAAGACAAATTTTGCATGAATATGACATTGAAATCTTGTCCCATGTGTTATAGGCACTGAAATAGAATCCTAATACTTTCCTTACTGAATGATGATAGAATTTTTTTTCTCTTATCTTTGGAATTTTCATTCCAAAATTTAAAATACACACCAACCATTTAACACAATATCAGAATCACAGTATAACAAGTGTATCTTGGAAATCTTCTAGTCCAACTAAAGCAGGACACCCTGTACAATTTCAGACAACTGGCTGTCCGGTCTCTTCTTAAAAGCCTCAAGTGATGGAACACCCACAACTTATGATGGCAAGCTGTTCCACTGGTTAATTGTCCTCACTGTCAGGAAATGTCTTCTTAGTTCTAGGTTGATTGTTTCCATCCATTGCTTCTTCTCTTGCCTTCTGGTGCTATGAAAAGTAAGTTGACTCCCTCTTCTTTGGGGCAGCCCCTCAAATATTGGAACACTGCTATCATGTCACCCTTAGTCTTTGTTATCACTAGACTAGACTAGACGTACCCAATTCCTGCAACTGTTCTTCATATGATTTAGCCTCCAGACCTATAATTATCTATGTTGCTCTTTTCTGCACTCTTTCCAGAGTCTCAACATCTTTTTTTATAATACGGTGACCAAAACTGGATACAGCATTCCACCTGTGGTCTTACAAAGGCAATGCAACCAAAAGCTGAAAATACCTTGTTTTTTTCTCCTTCTATATTCAAAATGAATTCTTATTACTGAAACATGCTGGAGAAATATAATATTGTGCAGTCATTTTGCTTAATCCATGTGGAGATTTGCAACCTCTCTGCAATGTCTTCCTTTTGTGGTCTACCTTTTAAGTCTCTTCATGTTGTAATAAGGAGTTACATGCAACTGAAAAAAAAAAAAAGAAACCTTCTCACATTATTTCAGAATCTTTGTTCTAGGCAGTCTTGCATGATATGGATGGAAAAATTAACTGAAAAAAAATGTTTCTAATCTACTACGTGAAAGGCCATTGAAATTCTATGAAATTAGTCATGTCCAGGTTATAGTTTTAAAAGCCCCCAAGTCATACCAGAATCTAGCAGTACATATATAATTTGTTTTTATAATGACACAGTCATAGAAAATAAAAATATTTTAAAGCTCACATCGGATTAAAATGTTTAGATGCAAAAATTAGAACATACAAAATCAATTAGCTGATTCAGATGGGCTTGGATTCTGCTGTTATACTGGTCTTCTTAAAAATATTCTGCTCCTTAGTTTCTTTCCAGCCTTTAGTTCATAGAAAATATGTGGCTTCTAACATGAAATTCAGTTTTAAGCAAACATGTGGAAAGCAATCTTTAAAATTCTATTATAACTTACTTAATAGATTAAATATTCATTATTTACTCACTCATTCATTCAATAAGTATTTATTTAATTGAATAAATATAACTGATACATTGCTTCTGGGTTGGATGTCTTTTTACAACCCAATTTGGAATCCAGGTCTTGGGGAAAAGCAAACAAACAAACAAACAAACAAGCATTGGAACAGATTGAGTATTTCCCCATCTTCATTGAGGAAGACTTGACTGCCTTCCCACTTTCAAACAGGGCAAAAATGAATATTTTCTGCATTTTCTTTTTCTACTAAAAAGAACAGTTTTGGATAGGCTGAAAAATTACTTTTTGAAGGAGGCATTTCTAAGCTGTGTGCAAAGTTCCAAAGCAAGACTTGGACTCATTAAAGCAGCTGTATCCTTGGGAAATCCATAGATAATATGGTGCACCTGCACAGACATGAGTTGGTCAAGACATTTGAAGCAGCCACACCAAGCCTTCCAGAGACTACCCGACTTCAAGGACACACTTTCATAAGTTCTCCTCCTACACAGCTCTAAAATGTCAGACCTAATATTGTTATGGTTGTATGAGCTGGTGGATATTGTTTGTTGGACTGGACCACTAATGCTAGCGAGCCACTCTAATATGTCTAAGACCCTTCAGGTTCAACTCTGATGGATGAGCTAGTTAAGCATTTCAATCTAGTAGCTGTCGCCAAACAAAACAGGGAGTACAAGCCATGCTGGTAAAAGCTCACAGCTACCTAAATACTTTTCAGTGTAGAGCCCAAGATTCTGGTTGTGAAATCCAAGCAACATCAATTGATAGAATCAATACTTTGGCCTTGGGAATACTTCATTTGCAAGGCAAATGAAAATATCATGCCTTGCCTCACTTTTACAACATGCATCAAATAAAATGTATTCATCAGTTTTGTCTTTGCTTTTGGTTTTTAAACTTCATTAGGCCTATAAATTAATTGAAACATGACAATTGTTTCTAACATACCAGCCACTAGACGGCAGCCAAAAGGTACAGGAACAAACTGTTGCTTCTCCTTTCACCATTCATCCAGATATTCACAGCTCAGAAATGGTATGGCCATTATGGTTTGCTCTTTTAAATGTCTGAATTACATTTACAGCATTCCTTTTTCCCCGCATTTAAAATATATGTATTCTTCACCAAGCCCCAAACTTATAACACCATTACCAATATTTTCTAATTAATATTTACTCTTTTTCAAGCTATTATAAGTGCACTTAATGCAGAGCCTAAAATGAGAGTTGACAATTGCAAACACAAACCAACCAACATAGTAATAAAATCAATACTTACATTTCCCTTGGGGGCAGTATTTACTGTTTGCCGTGCCGTTTCCTTAATGGAATAGCAGTTATGCTTGCAGAAATCTTGTAACTACCATCTTTATGTTTTAAATAAAAGCAGATTTCTTGGAGCAGTTAAAAAAGAACAAGAGAGAGAGAGAGAGAGAAAGAGAGAGAGAGACCCTTAACTTAATATTAAAAAAAAAAAAGTTATGAGCATTTGGTACTTTATTCTCTAGCAAGGAGACATACATAATTTTCACCCGGTTCAGATCCCATAAATGAATGCTTAGTTTCCTTTGGTCTAGATCAGGGTGTCCAACCTTGGAAACTTTAAGACTTGTGGACTTCAACTCCCAGCAAAGCTGGTTGAGGAAATCTGGAGTTGAAGTCCACAAGTCTTAAAGTTGCCAAGGTTGGACACCCCTGGTCTAGATGATCTTATTATGATCTTTCTGAGATTAGTGTATTTTGTAATTCGAAGTTGGATGAATTGTATCCACAGGTAGTCCTCAACTTATGACCACAATTGAGCCCAAAATTTATGTTGTTAAGTGAGACATTTGTGAAGTGAATTTTGCTCCATTTCTTACCACATTGGTTAAGTGAATCGCTGTAGTTCTTAAATTAGTAACAGTGTTGTTAAGGGAATCTGATTTCCGCACTGACTTTGCTCCTCAGAAGGTCACAAAAGGGGCTCACATGATACACACCTCCCAGGACACTGCAACCGTCATAAATATGAGTCGGTTGTCAGGCATCCAAATGTAAATCACATGACCATGGGGAATCCTACAAGGGTCACAAATGTGTGAAAAATAGTCATCAGACATTTTTTTCAGGGCCGTTGTAACTTCAAATGGTCACTAAATGAACTGTTGTAAGTCGAGGACTACCGATTGATATTTATGTGGATGAGTGTTGGTGATAATTAAGATGACAGGCCTTCTGTCCAAGAAATTCTTGATCACTTAAAAAAAGGGCATTTTGTTAAAAGTCTGTGGAGATTCTCAGTCATCCAAGTCATGGTTTTCCCAAAAATACTTTTTCAAGAGGCAACTGGAGTTTTTTATTTTTCTCCGAAGACGTTTCACTTCTCATCCAAGAAGCTTCTTCAGCTCTGACTTCAAAACTGAAGAATCTTCTTAGATGAGGAGTGAAACGTCTTCAAGAAAAAGCAAAGAAGGTCCAGTTGCCTCTTGAAAAAGCTCCTTTGGGACAACCATGACCTCCACCAACAATATATATAGTTTATCTCTTGGCCCTCATCCTAGAGAAAAACTACAGTATATATCCATATCTATTCATACCAAAATATATTGTTTCCCCACCATCCAGTCAGAGTTAAAGAAGCTTCTCAGATGAGAAGCAAAACATCCTTTAAAGAAAAACCAGTAGTCCAATTGCCTCCTGAAAAAAACACCTTTGAGACATTTAATTAAGCCTGTATGATTCAAGTCAAGTCATCCCTGCTGGTGTTTCCAATCCTTTCAGTGCAGTTTAATGATAAAGGGAGCAGGTTGTTTTAAGACTGGGATAAGAAACAAAACATCAAGGAACAGTACAAAACTGGAAGGGAAAATCCCCCCCCCCCACAAAACAAATGGAAAGCAATCCTGACATAAATAGGAAGGTTGTGCAAAGGTAGTTGAAAGGGGTGATTTCAGAGGTGGAATTCAGCAGGTTCTGACCAGTTCTGCAGAACCGGTAGTGGAAATTTTGAGTAGTTCGGAGAACCAGCAAATACCATCTCTGACTGGCCCCACCCCATCTATTCACTGCCTCCCGAAGAACAGAGCTGGAAAGCAGGTTAGTGGGGTGGGGAGGGAATGGGGATTTTACAGTATCCTTCCCCTGCCACGCCCACCAAGCCAACCCTAACTAAGCCAAGCCATGCCCACCAAGCCACACCCACAGAACCTGTATTTAAAATTTTTGAATCCCACCACTGGGTGATTTGCTATGGCAGGAATTCATTTCTGGAAGCATTAAAGCAGCTGCATCCTCAAGAAGCTGAGATGGAGCTCTTTGTGGCTGTGCCCAATTTGTGTCTGCATGTACCTTTGCTTCACTTATTGGCAAATCCAGGGGAAGCAAAGTCTCTGCAGGCACATTCACACCTACCTACTCTTTTGCATACCTTGTTGGTATCATCAAGAGAGAATGTCTTCCAGTATGGATTTTGATGTGGGGCTCATGAATGTCAGCTATGTCTATATGCTGGCAGACTTACCAAGGATAGTCACAGAACAATACCAGAAGTGCAAAAACTCAACTTAATTTTTATCTGCTCTTCAGCTGAAACTTTTTAAGAATTGTGCTTCTACGCAATAGACTGCTGTGGTTCTACAGCCATCTCATTTTCCTTCCATGCTCCATTTCAACATTTGTATTGTTGCACATGAAGTTGATGTTCCAGAGAAGTGCCATTGAAATTCAAAAAACAATCATTAGGATCATTTTAAGCTCAGGGATTTAACTCTAAGCCAGGGGTCTTCACACTTGACAGCTTTAAGACTTGTGGACTTCAACTCCCAGAATTCCTCCTCCAGTCATATTAGCTCAGGGATTCTGGGAGTTGAAGTCCACAAATCTTAAAGCTGTCAAGTTTGAAGACCCTTGCTCTAAGCAGTCTCAACATTATGCATGAAGTCTTTGCAGCCACTTCACAGAGGTAGCAGATGGTACTATCTTGTTGTGTCTTCAGATACAATCAGGTGGAAGGTGATTGTTTGAAGACCTCATGTGGTTTTAAATTCCAAGACCAATGGTTCCAGGTCCATGCTCCTCATCACTTTGAGGGTAATCAGAGCTTGGAATGAAGCAACAGCTCATCAGAATCTGTTTTTGGTTTTCTGGAGGACACTCCAGAAGTATCTATGGAGATTCTCAACCGTCCAGGTCATGGTTATCCCAAAGGTGCTTTTTCAAGAGGCAACAGGACTTTCTTTGTTTTTTCCCTTGAAGACATTTCTCTTCTTATCCAAGAAGCTTCTTCAGTTCTGACTGGAGGGTGGGGAAATGGAAAGTCAGAGCTGAAGAAGCTTCTTGGATGAGAAGCAAAATGGCTTCGAAGAAAAAACAGAAAGTCCAGTTGCCTCTTGAAAAAGCACCTTTGGAGGACGCCAGAAGCTGTTTTCACAATTTAGTCAAAAATAACTGGTTTTCACATCAGGGATCCATTCATAGGAACTTATTTTGAAACAGGATATTGAAATATAGTCGAAAGGGCAGCCAAAGTAGCTTTGCATGGCAACGGCGATATTTTTAGACTATCATAAAGCAAAGCTCTTGTCAAATATAAATCTTTAATAAATATACAAAACTTGCTTAGCTCTCCACTATTACAGTAAAACTCCGAGCCTCTTTGTGTTTCCTGTTGAATATCCAAATAATAAGCTTGATTTTATGTATATATATTTAGACACTCATGCACATATCATCCTCGGATGGATTATTACATCTTTCACACAATGTCTTCCAGGTTGTAGTTGATATTCAAAGCTTTGAACAATTCTCCTGTAGCAAATGTAATTGATAGAGAATCTCTGTCATATAAGAGTAACGAGGTATTTCTCCCTTACTTTAATCTACCTTTCCCTCTTGGCAGTTTATTATGTTTTGAATTTACGCCTTTTGTAGATCTGTAAGCTATCTTTCTTATGGAAATTAATCCTTTTAGAAGATTTGTGCTCTCATTTTCAAACACTAATACGGGCATTCAAATGTCCCATTATTCGGGACCAGATGGCTTTTTATCTAGTGATATTTACTTCAAAAACCCCAGCTAAATGCTATCATAGATTAATTTTGGGGCAGAGGACAACTTATTATTCCAGGGTGAAAGAGAGTTAGAATTTTGCAATAAAATTGCAGCCCATGGCATAATAGAGAGTTGGTTATAATGGAAACATCTTGTAAGGTTTTGGGTGGGGGAATACACCAAAGGAAGTATTTTCTGGACACTGCAAGGTGGAATCTCAATTTCCTGGTGCTCCAAGCCATAATATAAAGAATAATCTGTTACAAATTGTCACCAGTTCAGTAGGACAACAAAACAATAAAATAGCCACTTATATGTTCAAAGTTCTAATATTTTTTTTAAATGTTGGACATGTGATCAGGGATGACATCTTAGTCTTTTTTTCCTATTACAGATGTCCTTACCTTGAATGCTAAAATGATTCTAAAGGCAAATAAGCCAACAACATATATCCCAAAAGTGTTTTTTCCAAGAGGCAACTGGACTTGTTTGTTTTTCTTTGAAGACGTTTTGCTTCTCATCCAAGAAACTTCTTCAATTCTGATTTCAAAACTGAAATGGGACAATGATTACCTGGATGAATTAGAATCTCCATCAACAATATATAGTTTATCTCTTGGCTTTTATCCAAGAGTTAAATTCTATATTCATTATTGAGTTTCCTTATGAGTATAGCCCTAATCAAGATCAAACTGTTATTATGGGGGACAGCAAACTGGGTTTGTATTGATCAAGAGTCTTCGG
Organism: Hydrophis major; assembly: GCA_033807585.1. Classification (NCBI taxonomy): domain Eukaryota; kingdom Metazoa; phylum Chordata; class Lepidosauria; order Squamata; family Elapidae; genus Hydrophis; species Hydrophis major. The sequence continues at coordinate 15,236,464 of CM066332.1, read as the reverse complement.
GGGTCAAAATAAGGACCCTGATATGGGAACTTTTGGATTGTTTGTTTGTTTTCCAGTGGCAAAGGCAGATTTACTATAATTTGTCCTATTAGCACATTTAGCTAAATCACAAATAAATAAATGCTTTAAAACTTTTAATAAGATATTTCTTTGTCCTTCAGCTGACATCAAATGTGCTGCAAAAGTTTACAGGGAATTTTATTATTATATGTTCTGTTACGAAAGTTGGTGTAGCATGGAGTTACATAGAAATGGATGATATTCTGGATGTAACAAAAGCCAGGCCCCATAAACAATTGATTATATAAATTGCATTATAAGTTTAAATTGTCTGCCTTTTTCTTCTAAACATGTCTTTACTTTTTCTGAGGCATAATGGTCGAACATTCCTAAATACAGTAAGAATTCCTTGGGGAGAAAAAGAAACAACATTAATAAAATAGATTATGATTAGCCTATGGGATCTGACTTTTAACTATATTTAAAATCTAAATTTAAATATCCTCAGCGTTTAAACATAAGTGAAAAGCAAGAATTATAGAGTCTTGAATATTCAAAAAAAAAAGAGATTTATTTTCATTTGGCATGTGAATATTCATATTCCTCAAATTTTAAAAATTATCTGCAAAATAAAGTCTTCCTGAATGTAAATGTTTATCAATGCTATCCCATTTAAGAAGCACAGAACTTAGAAAAAGGGAGGTTCTCCACTGCAATTTCTTATATAAATCAAAGTAGAAATAAGACACATTTTACAATTCAATTTAAGTTCCCACTGAGACAATAATGTTGCAAGCTGTGCATTTTGCAAAGTAATATAGTAATGTCTAGTTTGCATTTTTTAAAAACCAAATTAATCACACTTTATTGAATATGTTGCAGCAAACCTAAAATTCATCTATTATTAAAAAATCTTCTGCAACAAACACAAACTATATTTTATACATAAAGGACAAACTCATTTATTCATTAGGATAAAACACTGGGAGATGGCATTCTGTAACTATGAAAGAAGTGACATTTGCTACCTTTAGTACTTTGAATATTTAAACACATCCTATACAAAAACGGCTGCTTGAAAAATGGTTCTAATAATATATTGTGTTAATAGACCAACAGATGACTGGTGAAATCAAGGAAAAGTAAATGCAAGGCTTTCACCATAAAGCAGAAAGGAAAGCCAGATGCTATTTACTGATCAAGAACAATAAAAGCAAATCACATGCACACCCAAATTATTGCAATGTTTATTGATTGTGGTTGCCATCTGTCTATTTTGCATGATTTTTTTTTTCCCCGGGAAATGCATGTTCAAAAGTGCATTTTCCTCCAAAGCGTGGCACAACCAATTGGACAAATGTCAAGTGGATATGTTTTGTCCAAATAAATGAATAAATATATCTTTATTGAAATCCTTTGAATTTAGGAGGGTTGCACTTCCATATTTTTTGTGGAAAAGAAAGTATTTAATATTAATTAAATTATTAGAGACTAAAACATACAAAGAACAGTTACAGGAAATGGGCATGGCTAGTCTAGTGAAGAGAAGAACCGGGGGAAGCATGATAGTAGTCTTCCAACATTTGAGGGACTGCCACAGAGAAAAAGGGGTCAAGATTCTAAGGCACCTGAAGGCCAGACAAGGAATAATGGATGGAATCTCTTCTAGTCAAGAAGAGATTCAACCTGGAAATAAGGAGTTATTTTCTGACAGTGAGAACAATCAGCTAGTGGAACAGAAGTTGCTTTCAGAAGTTGTGCTTCATCATTGGAGGCTTTCAAGAAGAGTATTGGATTGCCTTTTTTATATTTTTTAATTTATTTTATTTATTTGTCCAAAGCTTACAATACAACAGAAACAAGAATAAACATAAATTTAAATACAAGAAATGGGAACTAATAATTGGGGAAAATAGGACAGGGATAGTAGGCACGATTGTGCGCTTATTCATTCCCCTTACAGATCTCTTAGGAATGGAGTGAGGTTGTTAGGGATAACATTGGTTACCTAACTTGGTTTGGGTAAAAAATAATATATAAACTATGTGAGTTTAAGTGTATGTATCACTTTAACTATAAAACATGTACTTTGGGTGCAGTTGTAAAATCACCATAAGAGGGAGCAAGAGAGCTCACTGTTTGCTGGCTTGTACTGGAGAGCTGACATTGTTGGATTGATGGTGATAACTGCGTGTGTTTCCCTGCTGTTGCTGAGAGAAGAAAAGGGGTTTGATTTTCTTCATATCTCTGACTGCAAAAGAGATATATTGCTGGACTGATTATTTGTAAGTTTACTGACCTCTATTTTCAACACTGGACTTTGCAACTGATTAATCCCTGGATGGACTGAACTAGTTTATGACATATGGACTGTTTTTGACTATGCTATAACTCTTGCTGGAATAAAAAACCGATTCTGGCACAGTGTATCTTTCTTACTGAGTGTAAACTACAACAATGTTTATCTCAAATCATTTGCTTGCCTGCTAGACTGCCGTTGCATGTTCTGCTAGGTGTGTATCCCTAACAGAGGTCAATAGAGGTTAGTTTGAGGGTAAAAGAGGGGGGGCTTGAACAGATGACAACAGAATCAGGTAGTGAGTTCCAAACATTAACCACTCTGTTGCTGAAATCATATTTCCTGCAATCGAGTTTGCAGTGGTTTACATTTAGTTTATATCTGTTGTGTGCTCTTGTGTTGTTGTTGTTAAAGCTGAAATATTCATTAACTGGTAAGACATTGTAACAAATGATTTTATGTACTATACTTAAGTAGGATCTTAGTCAGCATAGTTCAAGGTTGTCTAAGCCTAGAATCTCAAGTCTGGTGGTTTAGGGTATTCTGTTGCGAACAGAGGAGTGTAGTACTCTTCTGGTAAAATACTTCTGGGCTTGCTAATTGTATTTATGTCTGATATACAATGTGGATTCCAGACAGCAGAGCTAAAATTGTCAAAGATGGTGTAGGATCTCTTCCTTGGGGTGGGGTTTGGACTAGATGACCTACAAGATCCCTTCCAACTCTGTTAATCTGTCTGTAAATTAAATAAATGAATGAATAAATAATCCACTTAATGTCATGACCAAGGCACCAGGTTAAAACTGGGAACTGTGAGTTCTAATCCTGCCTTAGGCTGGATGATCTTGGCCCAATCAGTCTCTTTCAGCCCTGTGAATGCAGAAATATCTTCAGGGATCTAGGGTATGATTAACTATTAGTTAACTATTACTTTGCTATTATAAAGCACATATCCCTTTATTTTGCCACAGATTCATTGCCAAAAAGATGGAGTAGTTGAGTCATCTGTTAAGTATGGAGAACTCCAGGCTCTATTTGAATACTACCATAACTCTTCACTTAGACTGTCTGATCTAATGTCCTGCACAACTTAAGTTTGTTTTAAGTCTGTTGAAAATTTAATAGGGTCAACATGTTTTCATACCCTGTTCTACTATGTAAGATCGTTGAAAGTATTTGTTAACTTCTAAAGAAGTCTAGTTGTGGAAAAATCATGAGAATATTTTGGACATCCCAGAAAACAAAGGAACGAATTCTCCCTCAAGGCACAAATGACCAGGCTCAAATTATGCTACTTCAGATATATTATCCAAAAACATAACTCTCTGGAAAAAGAGAATGCTGGAAAAGGTGGAAGGAAAGAGAATAGGCTGACCAGTGGATGGGTTCTGTTATAATGGGTGTACCATTTGGAGAACAGATTAGAATTAGATCATTATGTAGAAAATTTATTTATGGCTGCTAAGACTTGAAAATGTCTAGAAGGTTTATAATAAGGTCTAGAAAAATAAGAAACAGGATAACATTGTGTATTAAAGGTCAATCACTTATAAGGAGCTGTAGCTCCACATCTATATTTGGAAATAATTTTGTATCACCTGCAACTTATAAAGTTCCATGCATCATCACATCAGTTGTGACTAGTGATACACTAGGTCAGGAGTGTCAAACTCACATCATCGTGGTGGCGTCATGTGACATATCAGGACTTTTTTCCTCTTCGCTAAACCGGGCATGGGTGTGGCCAGCTAGTGATGCATCCGGCTTGCGGGCTGGGAGTTTGACAGCTCTGCACTAGCTTGTGAGAACTATTACTGCTATCATACTGAGCCTCAGTGGCACAGTGGTCAGAGTGTAGTACTGCAGGCTACTTCTGCTGACTGCCAGCTACCTGCAATTTAGCAGTTTGATTCTCACCAGGCTCAAGGTTGCCTCAGCCTTCCAGCTTTCTGAGGAGGGTAAAATGAGGATCCAGATTATAGAGGGCAATAGGCTGATTATGTAACCTGCTTAGAGAGGGCTATAAGGCACTATGAAGCAGTATATAAGTCTAAGTGCTATTGCTATTTACATTTGGATGCTTGACAACTGGTTCATATTTATGATGGTTTCATGTTGTTGGGGAAAATAGGCTGACTCTGTAAACCACTTAAAGTGGGCTGTAAAGCAGTATAAAGTGGTATATAAGTCTAAGGGCTATTGCTATTTGTACATTTATCTGATCACAAAAGTCTTTCCTTTCATTTATGGCAAGTGGTGGAGCCCTCCAAAACAAACATAAATGCAGTCGGTTTCTAATGTTTCAGTCTTTCTTGATATCTGCCCTTGATGTCAGGACATGTTTCTGAAGTCAAAGTGTTTCTCTAATACATATTTTTCAATACAGTAAGGCTTTGTATTAAATAGAAACCTTCCCCTGAAGATCTTAAAGCATTAAAAAGGTTAGTCTGTCTTTTCCATATGGCAACAGAATGGCTAATGCTTAAGCCTTATCCCAAAGAAGTAAATTGGAATATATATTGACATTTTGAGGAAAGAGAACCAAATGTTTGATTTGGATGATTATACTGAAGAGGATCCATCATTTATTGAAGCACCAAAGTGATTATCTTTCAGCAGATGGATTGTAAGCAATTTTGTCGTAGATGATAATCTCACAAAAAATGGAATATGATCTCAAAGGCCAAGACTGGGATTATGTTCACATTAAGTGACCCAGAAGGGCTGAAACTACCTGTCACATTTCATACAGGAATGTCTCCATGAAAAATAGAGCTCATAATGATACAAAATATGTGAGTGAAATATATGTAGAAAGGTAACAATTCTACCCATTTAATCCCCTTGACATGAACCTGACTTGGAAAGTATCTGGAAATTTCAGGTGGTATAAAATGCCGTCCCTAGATTGCTAATTTTTATAAGGTATTGGAATGATACATTATTATTTTTTCCAGTTGCCAAAATGTCACATTGGACATAAATGAAGTGTTGATTTACCTTTGAAAGTCCTAAATATCTTGGAACTTGGCTGTCCAAAGACTCCCTGTTCAGATACCAAAATCAGCAGAAAAAGGTGCTTCCGGAAGGGCCCTCACTTTTGTCAGCAAATCTAGAAGGATCTCTCTTGTGTCTCTTCCTGCTTATGGGATGCTCTTTATCTAGGAGTGCATTTTGCTCCTGTTCTTTTTGCTCTTAGGAAATGTATACAGATATATTTTGCCAGACTTTCCATGGTTATGATTTTATTACTTACTATTAGTGTTTTAACTTTTTTTAAAGTGTGTTTCTTTTGACTTATCAACAGCGAGCTGTACTGTGTCAGTTCTTCACCAACAGAAAAGCAGCCCGTGAATAAAATAATAAATAAATAAATAAATAAATATAGAAAGCATGTGAGAAAAAAAATGCATTCTGGTCACACTTCTAGACATCCTGGTCTAGAAACTGAGCGTCAGAGGAAAAGTGCTAAGAAGTGATTGTAAGGAATGGGCAAAGAGCCCAACAAACTTTCTGCATATCTGAAGTGCAGACTTATTTCCATAGTTCAGAAGTCTGTTGGGGGAATAAGAGTGGAGGTAGTTAGAAGTTCAGCCAAAGCATACTAGAGCAACCCTTAAAGATTAACTTGGCTAAAGCAAGCATACAGAAAGGCTTCTGACTTGGGGCCTAAGTTTTGGTCTAATTTGATTATGAACAAACTTTTCTGAAGACAAGGAGGAAGTTTTAAGAATACTGCTAAGAAAACCAAGGTCGCTCTTTATTATTTCATTGTGATAGCTCCTTATTCTTCTCCCAAAGGTTAAGCTAAGCAATAGACTTAGACTAACTTTATTATCACTACTGTACTCTAATCAGCAAACATTAAAATGCAAAATTGTCACGATTATTTGCTTCACCAAATGGTAGCCTGGTTTTAAAAAAAGTATCATGTACAGCATGAATTGATGAACTTTTTTTCTTGATTAAAAGGTATGTAACTTTGAGTAGAATAAAGGCATTGTTATCCAATTTTATGAGTCCCTTAAGTGCTGGGAATCCACTGTAATATTTTTCACCTTGATTGATTGCATAAAGTAGTTAAAATATCAACCAAAAAATGTACATCTCATGCATACTGATAATTCTATTTTAATGAATGGATGATAAAATTGTGTTAGGATCCAATCTGGGTCGGTCTCCAGCACCAGAGGTTTTATCTTCTGAGTTTTCAGACTCGTGCTGGAGCTCATCTTCAAAGATCTTCTTTCTAGTGCTAGAGAGAAGTTCCCTGAGGTTGGCCTTCAGCACAAGTCCAAAAGCTCATAAGATAAAACCTCTGGTCCCAGTGAGTGACCCATATTGGATCCTGCAGCATTACCCCGGGACACAGACATTCGCCTTCATTCGTAAAATTGTGTTGACTACAGATGTAATATTGAGAAGCCAACATGAAACTGAACCTCAATCAAACAGAGGGAGAGAGGGTGTCCGTTAATCTCCATTTCTGTTATTGTCAGCTTCAGAGAATGTCAATTCAGCACTGTCATTACACCAATGAAGGAGATTGTGTCATTTGCACCATGTTTATGCCATTGGTTTAATGACACCAGTATGAAAATGCTGTGGATAAAAGAACAATATCAGCCATTGCATCCAGAAGACAGTGAAGTTCCATGCTATCTAACGGATTGGAAACCATGGTTATTCAGTGGATTGGAAACCATGTGGATTGGAAACCATGGTGGATTGGAAACCATGGTTATTTAAGTCGGTTGGTGCAGAAATTTCCTTTATTACAGATGGTTTTGGGGCCTTTCTAAAAGACTAGTTTGGAGGTGGCTTGGTCTGTCCACGTGTAAATGGATTTCTTCCAGTCTTTGTGGATAAAGGAGAGCTGTTTGACAGAAGACATTGCCTTATAACAGAACGGAATAATTTTTTGCCTAGGTAACTCTGCAGCATGATTACCTATGCAAGCAATATTGTACTGACAACTAGTGGCAAATTATAGACATTAACAAGTATCAAAGGCAGGAAGGGGAACTAAGCATAAATGTAAATAGAAGAAGCTGTTACCTTAAATTAGCTAAGCCATGGCAAGGCAAGCATATATATTTATTATGTATGAGATTCACAAGTCTGCTTTAAAGACATGCAATAGTTAATTTGTTCACTCCATTAGTAGAGCAAATGATTTTAAATATAAAATGAATTAGGATATTTATTTACTGATATTATTTGTATATTAAGTACTCTTCTTCGTGAGTACTGAGCTTAAAATACTAACATAAATTGAAGTTAACCAAATGATTGCATTAATGAGTTTTCATTCTGTTTTTCTATTTACAGCTTCAATTTTGTGTATGTTTCTTCCACATTAACTATCATTTAACTCATTATAGTGACCCAGGAAATGATGCATGGGAGTGGTCTGTGAGATAAAGACAATAAAGACAGAACTAAACTAATAATTAGTTTAAAAAAACTGTTCTAGTTCACAGGACAAACAGTGTGCTTCTCATGCTCATATCCTTATTTATTTTTAGATTCTTGAATATCAGATGAGTAATCATGTTTTTCCCTCTTAGATTCAGAAAATGATAAATTTCAGGCCATTCCAAAATTAAGCTCTTTGTCATTCCCTCACTGTGTGGAGACATTTATTTCATTTATTTATTATTTATTTGTCAAAAGCTTACAATATAACAGAAACAAGAATAAACATAAGTTTAAATACAATAAATAGGAACTAATAATTGGGGACAATAGGACAGAGACGGTAGACATGATTGTGCACTTTTGCACGCCCCTTACAGACATTTTAGAAATGGGGTGAAGTCAATAGAGGTTAGTTTGAGGGTAAAAGAGGGGGGGTTTGAGCAGATGACAACAGAATCATGTAGTGAGTTCCAGACATTGACCACTCTGTTGCTAAAATCGTAGTTTCTGCAATTGAGTTTGGAGTGGTTTATGTTTAGTTTATATCTGTTGTGCACTCTAGTGTTGTTGTTGTTAAAGCTGAAATATGCATTAACTGGAGACATGTAGGACTGAATTTTCACTAGGCTAATTTTTGGGTTTGTGCCTGAATTGATGGGATAGTCTGTGTGTATATATATGTGCTGGAAACTGATCAAGAAGAGATTCAACCTAGAAATAAGAAGAAATTTTCTGACAGTGAGAACCATCAACCAATGGAACCATTTTCCTTTGGAAGTTGTGAGAGTTTCATCACTGGAAGCTTTCAAGAAGAGACTGGACTGCCATCTGTCAGAAATGGTGTAGGGCAGGGGTCTCCAACCTTGGCTCCTGGAAGCCTGGCGGACTTCAACTCCCAGAGTTCTGTGGAATTCTGGGAGTTGAAGTCCGCCAGGCTTCCAGGAGCCAAGGTTGGAGACCCCTGGTGTAGGGTCTCCTGCTTGGGCAGGGGAGGTTGGACTAGATGATCTAGGTGCAAGGTCCCTTCTAACTCTATTATTCTGTTAATCTCTTTTTGTGTGTGAGAGAGTATTTATTTATTTGAGAGGGGGATTATTTTGTTTTTCTCACAGTGATTCAAAGGAGCTTGAAATGATCATAGAATTGTCAACAATGCAAGCAGTGCTATAGATTTTGCCCCCTTTTTTTGGCTTTAAATTAAAATGTTCACCGTTAATGATGATGATAATCGTAATCATTATATTTATATTGCATCTTTATTTTGCACAACTCGGCACAATTGCCAAAAGACTTATGTGTATACAACTCATGACTCAGATTATGATAAGGGTAATTTGCAGTATCACAGCTGTGCGGGGCTTCACAGAAGTACTTTGCAATGAAAAGGAGCTCAGATACAGCATTTATGGGCAACTTATTAAATTAACCACATTCCCCCCCCCCCCCAGGATCGCAGCACAAATATATAGAGACCCCTCACATCCTGGACTTAAACTGCTGATTCAACGTTTCCCCTCAGGACACTGCTATAAGGCATTGTATGCCAAAACAACCAGTCACAAAGACAGTTTTTCACCCTCCATGCCATCACTCTGCTAAACACCTAATTGCCACAGCCGTGTCTTATGCCTAAGGATATCTAACCATATGGTAGAGCTGTATTCCTATTATCCTTCTCATCATTCATATTACCTACTCCTATTGGTACCTTTTGACTATCACTTTGTTGGTTTTATCTTATGATTTATCACTTTCTTGCTTGTATGGACACTGATAGCTGATCCACCAGAGACAAATTGCTGATGTGTCCAGTTACACTTGGCCAATAAAGAATTTTCTTTTTTGTATTATTTTCAATTTTGTTCTGTTTTGTTCTACTGTGCTCTACTTTATTCTACTCTATTCTACTCTACTCTAGTCTACTCTAGTCTACTTTACTCTTCTATTCTATTCTATTCTATTCTATTCTATTCTATTCTATTCTATTCTATTCTATTCTATTCTATTCTATTCTGTTAACATAATCCCTCACAGAGTTTCCCTAGAGAATCTTGAATGAACCATTAAAGAAACCTTCCGCCATTGCTCATTATTTTTAGGGAGAGATATTACATTGTGTCCTCACAATCAAAGTGGAAGATTAAATCCCATATTTGCCTTATTCCAAAGGAATCAATTTTCTCAGATCAGTTGGCTCCTATTTCTCTCCCAAGTCCTGGAAATAATTCCTATCTAATGCATTACACTGTGATATTGATGGGTAGGATGTTGCCTTCCTAAGGAATGGTTGAGTCAAGCTTTATCTGGTAGGTCTTGAATTGACCTTGGTTTCATGTTCAAAACTGTGTTCAACGTTCAGTTTTTGATACATCATAAACTTTATTTTTGCTTCCCTCCCCCACCCCCCAGGCCTTGAGCTACCTTTCATGATGATGCCCCATCCGCTTATTCCAGTCAGCCTGCCCCCAGCATCTGTCACAATGGCCATGAATCAGATGAACCACCTTACCACTATTGCAAATATGGCTGCCGCAGCACAAGTACAGGGCCCTCCCTCTCGAATGGAGACATCTGTGATTAAGGTAAGTATGGTCTTGGTCTGCTCCCAATGTACCGGTATCTTTCTTGGCCTTTCTGATATGTACCTTTTGTTCATTAATTTGGTTTGTAAACCATCCAGTTTGGGTTGCCACAATGTAAAAAAAGATGTTGAGACTCTAGAAAGAGTGCATAGAAAAGCAACAAAGATGATCAGGGGGTTGGTGGCTAAAACATATAAAGAATGATTGCTGGAACTGCGTATGTCTAGATTAATGAAAAGAAGGACTAAGGGTGACAGGATAGCAGTGTTCCATTATCTCAGAGGCTGCCACAAAGAAGACGGAGTCAAGCTACTCTCCAAAGCACCTGAAGGCAGGACAAGAAGCAATGGGTAGAAACTAATCATGGAGAGAAGCAACTTAGACCTAAGGAGAAATTTCCTGACAGTTAGAATAATTAATCAGTGGAACCCCCCTAAGCATGGGGTTGGACTAGAGGACCTCCAAGATCACTTCCAACTGTTATTCTATTCTTTGATCTTTTGCAATCTGAAACAAATTACAATAATTTAAAAATCATTTTAATTCAGATTTAGACATTGGAATATGGAAGTGGGAATGGCAGTGGAAACTGCATTTGCATCTCAAAATTGGGACCAATTAGTGTGGGAACAAAATTCAGAGAAATAGTAAAAATTTGGTAATAAAGTCCACAGTTCTTTACAAAGGGCACCAGGAGTTTATCATGGCAGTTAATTGGCTATAAACAGAAGCATCTCAACTGGTTAGAAGGATGGCTAAATGAGAAACATGGATTAAGGGCCTGGGTGCTGGTATCATAACATCCAGAAAAGAATTGAGATAGGATTTCATTAACATTAGCCTTCCTTCCTTCCTTCCTTCCTTCCTTCCTTCCTTCCTTCCTTCCTTCCTTCCTTCCTTCCTTCCTCCCTCCCTCCCTCCCTCCCTCCCTCCCTCCCTTCCTTCCTTCCTTCCTCTTTGCTTGATAGCATTAGATGATTAGCATCATGTTCTGTCATGGAAATGCTATGAAGTACACATGCAGAAAATGATAGATACATGTATAGTAGATGTGGTATTCAGCAAGTTCTGACCAGTTCTGGAGAACCGGTAGCAGAAATTTTGAGTAGTTCAGAGAACCGGCAAATATCACCTCTGACTGGAAATTTTACAGTATCCTTCCCTCAGCCACGCCCACCAAGCCACGTCCACAGAACCGGTAGTAAAAAAAAATTGAATCCCACCACTGATGTATAGTAGTAAACTGTCATCAGCATTTTATGTTCTGCCTGATGCCCAGGATAAATTTCATTCTTTAGGTACCTATGAGAATGGGAATTTATAGGAAATACATTTTTCCTATGCCACTGTAACAAAATATATTTATTTTTACTTCCAGTCAAATGTTGTAGAATTTAAAGGATAGTTATATAGAGAATCATTTCTAAAGATACTAACAACATGTTAATTTTGGATTATTAATTAATTAATTCACTTGATTGATTGATTGATTCACTCATTAATTAATTAATTCAATTGATTGATTCATTCATTCATTCACTCACTCACTCACTCTCACTCAGCTAGAGTAAATAATAATTAGCTTTATTTTTCATGACATACTATCTATGAAGACTCTGAAAACTATCTTTAATTTAAAAATCTGAAATCTTCTAAAAATTTGACTTTTAGAATCTGCCTGGAAAGAGAATTCTAGAATACAAGCAGCACAAACACAGGCTTCAAGACTGATTTCTATTGCTTGAGGAATATTGAACTAAAAGCCCTGGTGGCACCATCATTACAATACATTACAGTATTGCAGGCTAACTCTGCCCACTGCCAAGAGTTTGATCCTGACCAGCTCCAGATTGACTCAACCTTCCTTCCTTCTGAGGCTGGACAAATGAGGACCCGGGGGGGAAATATACTGACTCTGTGAACCACTTAGAGAGTGATGTGAAGCATTATAAAGCAGTATATAAGTCTAAGTGCTATTGCTATTATTTACTACTTTTGACCAATGAACAGAATCATATGGGAAATCAGTATTAGAATATTGAACTTTGGCTTTATACTACTTTACCCCATTCATATTCTGAGAGCAGTAGGAAGTACGTAGAACATTTCAAACCGTCTCTATTTTGTATCATGGTAGATTATAAGAGTTTCAATATGAAATGTGCCTCGGTGGGAAGGCCTTGATCAGAAGGCCTTTCTCCGCTCAGATTTCTGGCTGGTCATTCTCTGCCATTCATTCACCAAGTGGCAGTGTATTATCTGAACATTTGCAAATGACAACTTGCTATTAGGAGTGTTTCATTTTCTGCAGATAAGAAGCCAGAATTTTCCTGGAAGCAAATCTTGAATGTCTATTTTTAACCTTTTCAAAAGAATGAAGCAAATGAAATAATGAAATCTAATCATGAAGAGTGCGATAAGAAAGACAAGGTTCTTTTTTATTTTTGACTTCACAATTCTATACTCTATAATTAATCAATACCCTTTGGAGAATTAGATAAATATTAGATAGCTGTTTTGCAATCTGGATTTGAGGAATGAGATATCAGGAATAAGAGATCCAAGAGCTAATTTACATATATTGGTTATTGTCTATTATTGTAAAGAAGAATACAGAAAATACAAAAAAGAAGAAACAGTTAAAGATGCTTAACAATAAACAAATGTTGCCCATAAAAAAGAACTGCTTCTTGTAAAAACAAACACTCCAAACTGAATATTTCTTGAAAAAAGATCAAGAGTCAAACCATAACTCAGCCTTGAAAATAAAGTGGAGGTATCTTCTTCTTAACAAATGTGAAAAATGGAAACGAAACCTTAAGAAATGGAACACTGTTAGGTGTTCCTTGATAGCTGATTTCCAGTCTTCCAGCCATTGACCAAAATATTTCATATTTCGATCAAAGATGTAGATGTTTCTATATATTCGAGTTCCAGGGTGTTTTGGGTTGGAAATTTGCTTTCAGAGAACCAGCAATGAAATTGAACATGATTATCTGAAAAAGATGTATCATCTAAACCGTACTGAGCCTTTGGCTAGTAAGCAAATACATTGCTCTTTTCTTGAGCTTTAATTCCCTGACATTTTTGTTCTGTATTTGGCCAGTATTCTTCTGCCATACCAGGTGACAAAGGTGCCGGCTACTCATCTTTGCTGAAGTTGCTGCTATTTCTACTGGGTTAGTTAAATCAAGGATTACTAATTACTAAGGGTTACTAATCAAGGGGAGAATCAACCTAGAACTAAAGAGAAATTTCCTGATGGTGTGAACAATTTTCTAGTGAAATATGTTGCCGTCATAAATTGTGGGTACTCCATCACTGGAGGCTTTCAAGAAGAGACTGGATAGTCACTTGTCTCAAATGGTATAGACTCTCCTCCTTGAGTAGAAGGTTGGACTAGAAGATGTCCAAAGTTCCTTTCAACTCTGGGATTATTTTAAAGGCTGATACAAGTTGTCAATTTATGGCAAACCTAAGAACCAGATCCAAGAATAATGATGAGAAGTCCCTTTTGTTTGTTATATTTAAATCTTCCCTTTCCTAAACAGAGTTGATAAACCAAGTCATTTTTTCAGCAGATTTAGAGCAGCTTTTCAAAGTAATGTGTCTCACTGTAAAAGGACAGTAAACTAAATTTAAGCAAAATAGTTATTTTTTCTCTCACTTTTCAGAAGAGTTTCTGCAAATTTGTTACAAGAAATACAGTCAGGTCTTCTGTAACAGTTTAAAGAATTACAGTCAGCTTTTTAGACTAATGTTTATTTGATACCAACATCTCTCTACCTCTTAATGATGTACATTGATAAAATTTTGCAAAATATATTTTTGTTTGGATGTTGTTTTTGTATTATTTTTCTGAAGGAGGCATATTTTTTTTAAAAAAAAAACCTTGGAAAATTACCGTATTCAAAGATCACATGATCAACTATTATTGTAGTTCACAAATCAGGTGTGATTTATTTTACGATGAGGGTGATTGTGCCCTCAGTCAAATCCCCCCAAATAAAGCATGTTGAGTTAACCCTGTAGTTTAATCCTAGTACTTTTTTTTCTTCTACTGCTCTTCTTGTGTAACCAACGTTTGGCCCAAGCTTCTCTGATGCTATCAACTCTTGGTTATCGAAATAATTGACATATCTGCATGGAGAAACTTTTGTGATAGGAAACTTTAACTTTTATGATAGGAAACAAAGTTTAACTTTTGTGATAGGAAACAAAGCAGTAAAGTCCTCCATGTTCACCTCAATAATCTCAAGAACAAAAATGGATCTCTACCTCTGTGTTTTTATCTGCCATTCAATATTCAAAAAAGAAAAAAAAAGCCCAAGGGGATACTTTTATAAAAAAAAAATCAAAAATCAAAATCCTCACTGAAAACATTTTTAAAATCCCCATGGATTTTTTTTTTCTTTAAAAAAATAAGCATTGTGCTTTCAAAACTATGAATAACTTCTCCTGACAATTTTGGGGGATTCTATATTTGTGTTGGGTGGGACGTAGTGGCTCAGTGGCTAAGACACTGAGCTTGTGGATCAGAAAGGTTGGCAGTTCGGCGGTTCAAATCCCTAGCACCACATAATGTAGTGAGCTACCGTTACTTATCCCAGCTTCTGCCAACCTAGCCATTTGAAAGCATGTAAAAATGCAAATAGAAAAATAGGGACCACTTTGGTGGGAAGGTAACAGTGTTCCATGCGCCTTCAGTATTTAGTCATGCCGGCCACATGACCACATCTTCGGGCAGTGCTGGCTCTCTTCGGCTTTGTAACAGAGATGAGCACCGCCCCCTAGAGTCGGAAACGACTAGCACATATGTGCGAGGGGAACCTTTACCTTTGCCTTTATTTGTGTTGAAGCTCATGTACTTCCTCTTGACTTCTTTCACATATACTTTGCTTTTAGTTTGGCGGAAAGTATTATTCAGCAATATTTGGGGAATTTTGCAGACTCAGAACGTTCACTTTGCCAAAAGTTTTTAGTGATCAAAATCCTTATTTAGGGATGGAATACAACCTGATACCTTGAGAGGGTGAGTTCTCACAGAGCTAGGAAATCTCCTTCTGGTTGGTACAACTTTGGAGAAGCTAGATAAACTACAGGTTAGTTCTCAACTTACAAGAGCTTGTTTAGTGACCATTCAAAGTTACCACGGCATTGAAAAATGTGACTCATGACTGTTTTTCACAGTTATGACCTTTGCAGCATTCCTGTGATCATACGGTCAAAATCCAGATGCTTGATAATGGCTCATTTTTATGACTGTTGTGGTGTCCCAAGGACATGCAATCACTTTTTGTGACCTTCTGATGAGCCAAGTCAATGACGAAGCCAGATTCACTTAACAACTGGTTTACCAACTTATCAACTGCAGTGATTCACTTAACAACTGGGGCAAGAAAGGTCACAAAATGGGACAAACCCCACGTAACAAATGTGTCACTTAACAGCATACATTTTTATTCTTAAGTTTGGTTGGAAGTCAAGGATTACCTGTAAATACTCTTCTCTATAAATATATGGATAGGATACTATCCATATAGAAATTGAGAGGTAGAATTTTTCCAGCTTCAGAATTATGTAGACTTGGATTTATTTTGTCAAGTTATTATTCATCTATGTAAATTTCTGCCTGTGTTATGAAAGCATGCAGCCTTATCGGACTTAGAATTTATTCCAAATGAATAAATGAACACAACATAAGTGTAGAGCTTTGCTTTACTCTTTTTCTACCCAACCCTGGCTAACCTCAGAAAACTGAAAACCATCCCAAAAGAAGTCGCTGGCAAACCACTCTCATAACTTTGCCAAGAAAACTGTATGGATGCTGTCAGCAGGAATTGAGTTCAGCTGAAGGGCACCATAACTTTTTATCTTATTAAATGATGCGAGGAGCGACTTTCTGTAAGTTCAGCTCGATGACAAAGTATTCTTTCTCCTTAAGAAAGTAACGATCTGTATTATTTAATCTATATCTATGATATAGATCATGTGACTATAACCTATACTCAATTTTAGAGTTATCATAGGAAACGTGATACATCACCAAGTCTCAAAAAGTAGAGATGTTTAATAGTAAATACTCCATATCAGGATAAGAATTAACACTTTGTATTGTGAAGCAACTGAAGTGTACAATGTACACTAAACGTCTGAATTTTCTGTATGTTAAAAAAAATCCCTCTTTTCCATGTATATTTAACACAACTTTTTAGATAGCATATAATGGAGCTTTTTTAACTGTAGGATGCCACCTACGCTCAATCGAGAATCCAGTGCAACATTGGGTGATCAAAAACGGAGATGCTTTTGATGGAATTCATCAAAAGGCATTTAATTAGCATGGTCCCTGTTTTTCTACTTGTATTTTTACGTGCTTTCGAACTGCTAGGTTGGCAGAAGCTGGGACAAGGAATGGGAGCTTCCTCCATTATGTGACACTAGAGATTCGAACCACCAAACTGCTGACCTTTCTGATTGACAAGCTCAGCATCTTAACCACAGGGCCACCCTGTCCCTTACGCACCCCAGGTCCTGTAATGACAAGACAAACAAAAACATGTGCTGAAAGAGATCTCTTTTAACATAATGTTTGGGCACAAAGAATGTGATACATTCCCAAAAGCCCATTTTAAGATCTCCCATGGGCTGTGTGACCATTTCTCCTATGGCTCACCAGCCCTTCTTCCCAGTTCCCAGTACCTGCCTTGTCTTTCATCAGCTGACTATGATCACGTAACAGGAAAGTTTATGTTGAAGAGATACTTCGCAATAGGGTTCACTCAAGATTTCTTTTTACACTTGTGATTTATCCTGCCACAAGGCCTGCAGAAATACTGAATGGGAACAGGGTAAAAGCAAAGGGAGGAAATCTAGGTCACTTACTTGCCTTCAATAGAAATCTTAAGTTAGAGTCAATTGCCCTCAAGTTGGACAGATGTTTCCATTCTGTTTTGGCCCAATGGAATCAAGAATATTGGATAGCAAGGATAAATTTGTGGGAACTTGGTTTTGCCCAAACTGCTTCTCACCAATTAGATTTGATTTGTGGAAGGAAGAAAGGAAAGAAAGAGAAAGAGGGAAGGAAGGAAGAAAGAAAGAAAAATAAAGAGAGAGAAAGAGAATGAGAGAAAGAAAGAAAAAAGAAAAGAGAGAAAGAAAAAGAGGGAAGGAAGGAGGAAAGAAAGAAAAGGAAAAAAAGAAAGGGAGAAAATAGAAAGAAAGAAAGAGGAAAGAAAAAGAAAGAAAGAAAGAAAGAAAGAAAGAAAGAAAGAAAGAAAGAAAGAAAGAAAGAAAGAAAGAAAGAAAGAAAGAAAGAAAGAAAGAAAGACATTTGATGTAATCTGAATCCCTGGACACATATAATAAAAATAGAAATAAGTATATTAAATCAGAAGCTCTGTCTCTTAAAAGTTTTTATTAGACTATTTATATCTGATGAAGTGTGAGAAAGATATCTCATTAAATTGTCCCTATTAGCTTAGTTTTTTAGTTCCTGCCCTGCCCTACTTTCAGTTTGGAGAAACAAATTGCATGAAACTGAAAATGGGGGGAAAAAATGAAAAAAACTTGATTAAACTTGGTAATCCCAACATTCGGTAATATGGAGTCTAGAATATTTAGAAAAATTGAATTCCTTTTACGTGAACCTGTTCTTTTTTCTTTTTGTCTTAATGACGTGCAGGAACGAGTTCCAGACAGTCCTTCCCCTGCTCCATCTCTCGAAGACGGTCGAAGACCTGGTAGCCATCCATCCTCACATCGTAGCAGCAGCGTATCCAGCTCCCCTGCCCGAACTGAAAGCTCTTCAGATAGAATCCGTAGGTTGCTGGGTATTTCCTTTTGCCATCCCTGTTTCAAATCCCTGCAATAATAGATGTGCCCTTTGCTATCACTAACATCTCCATCATGATCATCATGATCATTTAATGACCCCATAATCCTTTGTAAGGTGGAGTCTGGACAACTGAATGGAGCTAACAGCGTGTTTTAGTGGTCAGATGCCTTTCCTGTCACCAATACGGAGTTTTGTTCAGCAGATATATTCTCAGTGTGCCCAGAGAGAGAAATGTCTGCTTCTGCCTAGGATCAAACTCAGAACCTCCTGACTGTGAGGTGAGAGCTCCACCTCTAGGCCACTCCACCACTCCTATCACTAACATCTCCATCCTCCCCATAAAACAGTGTGGAACTGATTCAAAGTAGAGTTCCCTTTTGTTGGACTCCAAATACAGAAAACAGGCAGAGAACAGGAATCAGCATCCACTCCGTTTTCCCCCACCCCTCCAAGGAGAGAATGGAGAGACAGTGTAGTGGCCTGTCTCCTGACCTCCTAAAGGTCACCCCGTTCCACACACAAAGGATGACAGTTCCACCCATGTTGGTGTCAGCATTCGTCCAGTGATTTGCAACCCCAAAAACAAAACCTGAGGGAACTCTGAGGTAGGAAACTATATCAGAAGAAGTTAATTGCAAAAAAAATAAAAAAAAATAAATTTGTGAACACAATTAGTGAAATCCTGCCCTGAAATCCAAACTTCCTCATTGCAATTTCCTTCCTGCATTTAAAGCCCCAGGTGAACTGGGAAGATTACCTGATAATAGGGTGGGAATTATGGCATCAGGCATCTTTCCCAATAACTTATGTTAACAGCTGTATATTGCCTTGATATCTATGTGGAAGAAGAAGACATGTAAGCAGGGGTGGGATGCTGGGGCTTAACGGGTTCAGGAGAGTTCCTAGCTAAGATTCTATGCAGTTTGGAGAACCCTTAAATCCCACTTCTGGCTGGCCCCGCCCATCCCACCTCACCCCTCCCAAGAGTCCCTACGTGGCCTGTTTTGGATGCAGGTAAGTGCAGGACATGCACAGAGGCTCACCTAGGGTAAAAAAAAATGGGCCACCCGGAAGTTCGGGAGGGCCAGAAATAGGACAGTTTCCATCTTCTAGAGAGCCTCCGGAGTCCCTGGAGGCTGTTTTCGCCCTCCCAGAGGCTCGAGAAAAGCCTTCGGAGCCCGGGGAGGACAAAAATGCCCCTCCGCCGTGGTGCAGGAGGCCGACTAGGCCACGCCCACCATAGCCACGCCCATCCAGCAACCAGGCAGAGAATCCCTTGCTAAAAATTTTTGAAGACCACCCCTGCATGAAAGTTCTCAACCAGACCTACAGAAAAGGCATCTTCAAGGAGAAGCTTCTAAAGTTCTTGGGGTGGCCGGCAGGCCGCCAGACAGAAAAATTGAGGAATAACCTCTACTTTGAACCAAGAAAGTCAGTTTGACCCAGAACAGCAACAGTTCGAAACAAAACACCCATTTTGCTTGTTGTTTCAATTAAATCAGAACAGAGTTGACTCATCTCCTTGAAACAGAGACCATCCTGAGACCAATCAGGGTCAAAAGTCGGTTATAAAGCAAAACAAAACAATGATGGAGAAAAAGGATTTCTGCCTTTCCCAGCAAAAAAAAAAACAAAAAAAACCCAAAAACTATTTCTCTGTATTTGCAGTCTCAAATGTCATTTTCAGGCTCCAGAGGTAGCGATGATAACAGAGAATATACAGTATATTTATAGAAAGAGCTTTATTTAAAAAAAGAATAGAAACTTTCCCAGGCTGAGACCACAGGCTTGTTTTAGCTGTGATTTATCAGCCATGTTTGATCCAGCTTCTCGATTCCTTTTCATTTTTATAGGCCTAGAAAAAGAGAGGGGAGAGAACTCTTCCTTTTAATATAAATTATTACTAATTTAATTTACGTTTGGAGTACTTCTCAGACAAATCTGAGTTTCTTTGTTGCTTTAAAAAAAAAAAAAAACACCTAGCATTGTTGCTGATGTATTTGGCTAGCAGATATAAAGAAAGATCCTTTTTCATCTTTATATGTGCTGCATGACTTCAGAAATCGTTGCTTAACATAGGGGAAATCTTTTATTTTTTCTTCTGTAAAAGGATATTCGCACTGGGTGACTTTGTGGCTGCCCATTTATATAAGCTTTTGCCTCGTCCCCTTTTTTTTAAATAGCATAACATTCTCAAGTTTGTTTTTTGCTCTATTTTTCAGTTCTTTGAAAAGTAAAATGAATACCCTCTGACATGCACTTTAATAGCTTCCATGAGCTTGAGCATTAGTGTTATTATTTAAAGAAAGCAACGCGCTGTATAGACTTTTGAATTTGAGGAAATGGTGCTTATGGTAAGTAGAGCATTAAAAGGAAAGTTCAGGTTATGCATAAATGCATCACTTGCTTTCATATCACTCAGTTACTGTTTAAGACAATTGGTTTGATCCTCGGTGACATGCTTACATACAAGAGGCACTAAACAATAGGCATTGTCATCAAGTGATAATAGTTATGTAAAGAAGGGAGCAAGGGAGCAGCTGCAAAAAATTGCACGTCTGTCCCATTTCTTATGGAACATAGTTTAATTTGTTTCACGTTTTCTTATGGAGAGAGATACCTTTTTGCTAGAGTCTTTAGTGCTTTAGCACAAAATTGCCTTTAGTGCTTCTGAAAATCTGCAGAGGGTAGGGGAGAAGGGACTGGAGGCTAAAATATTTGCAGAACGGTGGCAGGAATTGGGTTGTTCTGGTTTAATGAAAAGAAGAGCTAGCAGGTGACATGATAGCAGTGTTCCAATGTTCCAGTGTTTTCTGTGGTTGAATTTGAGAAAAAAAATCAATTGAAAACTCAAGAGAAAACCACTGGATAATTTACTGTAGCTTCTTGTTAAAAAAATTAGGAGAGAGAGAATGAGAGAGAGAGAGATATCCAGGGAGTAGTGGGAAGCCCTTTGGAAAAAAGATGAAGATGCAACCCCACGTATATTTATCACTTAATTCAGGGGGTCTTCAAACTTGACAGTTTTAAGACTTGTGGACTTCAAGTCCCAGAATTCATCCTCCAGTCATATTAGCTCAGGAATTCTAAGAGTTGAAGTCCACAAGTATTAAACTTGCCAAGTTAGAAAATCCTCGCCTTATTTAAAATTAATGTGCATTTACATCTCCTTAGAGAACTGGAGGCTAAAACATATGAAGAACAACTGTAGGATCTGGGTATATCTAGTTTAATCAAAAGAAGGACATGATTGGTGATATGATAGCAGTCTTCCAATATCTCAGGGGTTGCCACAAAGAAGAGAGAGTGAAGTTATTCTCCAAAGCACCTGAGGGCAGGACAAGAAGCAATGGGTGGAAACTAATCAAAGAGAGAAGCAACTTAGAATGAAGGAGAATTTTCCTAACAGAACAATTAAACAATGGAAGAACTTGCCTCCAGAAGTTGTGAATGCTCCAACACTGGAAGAAGAGATTGGACAACCATTTATTTGAAATGATATAGGGTTTCCTGCCTGGGCTGTGGGTTGGACTAGAAAGACCTCCAAAGTTCATTCCAACTCTGTTTTCTGTTAAGAAAACAGTTGCTACCACCCAGAAGAATAAGCGTCTTTCCCATCAAAGATCAATCCTACATTTCTGATCGATGATACACCTTGAGCAATTTTTTATTTGTTCTAACATATTTTTGTAGACTGCCCTCAGGTGCGTGCATCCAAATATTACGAACAACCAAAAAATGTGTAGTAACAATAATTTATTAAACCTGTATGCTACTTAACTTTCAGTGACTCTGGGTGGCTCACAACAAACCAAGAAATTACAATCAAATCAATAAAATGTCAAAGAAAAAAGATGGCAAATACCACAAATGGAGTTTGATTGTTTTTGTAGTCTCCCTCCCGCAAAAATGACCTGTTGAAATGAAGTGTCTTCATCATGGTCTCTGATTCACAAATGAGAGTTGTATGTCTGGTTAATAGACTCTGAGGATACAGAACATGTCCAGGACAAATCTTGACTGCTACTTAGGAAGCAAACCTAAAATAAACCTTAAATCATTAACTAATTTGTGCTGTTGCCTTTTTATACATAGAGGAGTACTTCCTGCTTCCTTAACTATGTATATAAATCAAGTTGCAGCCTTTACAGTGAGATAGAAAAGATCATGGAGTGAGATGATACAAAGATGGGGTATATACAATGTGGAAAGCGGGAATTTCCCCAGCTATTTCTGTATCTTACAGGGTCAGTTAATTCATATCTTGGAAAACAGAAAGCAATTTGCAAATCCTGTCATTTTTTTTAAAAGGAAGAGGCAAAGTGTTTGGACAGTTTTGCTCTAAGTGAATAAACTCATTCTATACAAAATTATACGTCTGTACACTAACAGTTGAATATCTAATTTATACTCCATTTCCAATGGGGAGAAAATGACCATGTTTGTCTAGTGTAAATCGCAACATCCAATTTACGAAAGGTCAAGCACCTTTATAAAAATAAAAGCAGTCCCTAAACAAAAAATAACAAAGACCAATCAAATTGTTTCAATTATATTATGAAGCAAATGTATGGATGTCTATTGAGGAATCAGTCCGGTGGTATTTAAAAGAGCCTTGCAGCTTTGTAAAGGGTTGCTTCTGAATTGAGCTACAGCTGTGCTGAAGGCAGAGCCCTTGAATTTTAACAGCCAACTCTCAGGCAAAGAATGAGTAGGTTGTTCTCTTGGCTTAGGGCAAAAAAGATGATATGCCTTCTAAGCTATGAATTAAAGCACAAGAAGGGTAGGTGGAGCATGAAAAAAGAAGAATGGTAAATATGAAAGGGGAAAAAAGGAAAGGAAAGCAATAAAGGGAAGGGAAGGAAGATAGAAGAAGGAAAGGAAAGGAAAACCAGAGAAGAAAAAGAGATAAATATCCTTCTGCTACTTCCTTTTAGGGTCTACCCTTCCTTTGCTACAGCTGAAACCCTAATCAATCAACCACAAGTCTTCTTGGTTTCCCAACTAAGTACCCTACTGATCTGTCCTCTTTCTTCCCTCTGACCCTGTAGGACAGAGTGAAAAAGTGTCAAATATTTGAATTTCTACCATTTAAAGTTGATGGACAAAGGATGCTTACATTGTACTAATGCACAGTCATAGAAATTAAGAAAAGAAATAGAAAGCTCTTGGTTTATTAAGGCATGAAACTGAGGAATAAAACTTCTTATCTATTGGGAAAATTCAAGGATCAGAAATTATGACCTGGGTAGGCTTGGTCATTGGGTGGTTTGGTGAGAACTTCAGACTCTTCCATAAATAGACACAAGGGACAATGAAAGTCAATATTTCCCAGCTGACGTTGAATGTCTCAACTGTAATATTTTGTTCTTTGTTCTTCCCCTGCATTTGCTAACAGCTGTTCATCAGAATGGCCTCTCCATGAACCAGATGTTGTTGGGCTTATCTCCGAATGTCTTACCTGGTCCAAAAGAAGGTGACCTGGCTGGCCACGAGGGTGGGCATGACTCCAAAAGAATGCATCTGGAGAAAGGTAGCATGTGGATTGAAGTTGTTGTTTCATTACACTCCGATTGGAAGCGATGCTTTTCCTCCATTCATATTTTGTTATCATTTGAGCGGTTCACAACCAAACAACATTAGCACAAAGGAGAGAGCAAGCACTCACTTCCTGTCTCTATCAAAAGATAACATGACTTTTCTTGCACGCTGGTGTAGTACATTAATTATAGCAACAATGGAGAAAATAAGTGGCAGGAATTATTCGATAGTGCTCGTATGAATAGAAGAAAATGATTAAAATCTCACAATGAAACTCATATAGGAGAATGGCAGCCCTTATCTTGTCCACTTCTCAGATGCTTATTCTTTAGGAAATATAGTATTCAGACATTATTTTTTTCTGTAATTGGGGTGGATCTGAGGTTGATCAAAGAAACAAGTCACTTAAATTCAGCTAGTGTGAGCTAACCGTGGATGGCCATGTGTTGGGAAGGAAGAGAAGCTTAAATTGCTTTGCTCCCACAACTGCTAATAGTGTAAAACGAGACTGGTGGATTTCATCTAATTTATTTTAAATTTAATCAGCCATCCGACAGAAAATATGTGAGCAAGATTAATGTATATTAGGACTTCTGTTGATTATTATGCTACCTTATTTGGATTGTACAGCCCTGAGATGTTTTTTTTTTCTCTGATGGAAATATTAACCAACATCTTTCTACATAGAAAATATGACAGTTGTACAGATTGAGAGGCTGATTTTGTGGGTTTGGTATACAGATCTCTTTAAACAACCTCTGTGTACTAAAAGCAAAATCAAATAATAGGCAGCCAGCTGAAATGCAACAGCTTGCTAGTGGTGTAAAGGAAAAACTCTGATAACTAAGTGTTTCAGTGTAGAATTTCTCTAGCAATAAAGAACTGAAATGAGGGTGTTTTGTGGTCCAAATTAATCAATACAAAAAGAAATTTAATAATAATAATAATAATAATAATAATAATAATAATAATAATAATAATAATCCAGATCTGTCTTGTGCAACTACTGTGAGATATGGAAAGAGAATTAAAATCTGGACATTTTCATTCTGGACAGGTGGCATTTTTAATAAGATTACACTAAAAATTAATGAGAACAACATTTCTTTTATACAAATCATTAATTTTGGTTCATTGCACACACAGCCTGCCATGGCTCCTTGCTTGCTTTCTGGCTACACACAAGCACTTAAATCCTACAAAAATGTTATCCAGTCATTGAGCAAGTGATATAAAAGTGAGTTGTTTTCATTTTCAGGAGGACGGTTTGGCTTCAGCCCATCTACATTTAAATACAAATACACGGTCAAGTTAGAATAGACTTCCAGTGAAACAGGATTTCCAATGAAAGTGTTTTCTTGGTAACCATTTTGAAAACTGTTTCAATTAAATCATGTATTAACATAATTAGCCAGGGAAGGAGAGGGGAGGGAAAGGGAGGGAAAGGGAGGGAAGGGAAGAGGAGAGGAAGGAAGGAAGGGAGGGAGGGAGGGAAGGAGGGAGGAAGGGAGGAAGGAAGGAAGGAAGACAGGCAGATAGGAAGGCAGACTGGTAGGAAAGGAAAGGAGAAAGGAAAGGAAAGGAAAGGAAAGGAAAGGAAAGGAAAGGAAAGGAAAGGAAAGGAAAGGAAAGGAAAGGAAAGGAAAGGAAAGAGGGGGAGGGAGGCTGGTATGAAAGGAAGGGAGAGGGAGAGGGAGAGGAAGGAAGGAAGGAAGGAAGGAAGGAAGGAAGGAAGGAAGGAAGGAAGGAAGGAAGGAAGCATGGGTAGGAAAGGAAAGGAAAGGAAGAATGGAAATTATTCCCATTCAATCTGCTGTGTTTTTTTCTGCCCCTTTAAATGGTTCTTGTTTAGGTCACAAATTTCTTCTGCTCTCAATTTCTACCTCCACCACCCATAACCTTACCTTCTGAAGTGGTGTTAATATTCAAGGGTGACCTAGATTTATAGGATATTCTGAATTAAAAATGGGTTGGTTTGTTTTTGTTTTTATCATGACTGCATTTATCACAGGTTCTGAGCTAGCCCTGTAACTTTGGGGGCAAACTTACCTGCTTAACTTAAAGATATTTTGCAGAGATAGTTATAATCTGCTTAAAGGCCTGTAGCTCAAATATGCAATTTTGTTTCAGATGTCTTTAATCTTTCAAAGTCATTAATCATTATTATGGGTGGGTAAATTAATGCAAACTAAATACAGTTGATGTAGGCATTTGTATCTTCACAATAGAAAATGCTTTGACTGCATCGTCTATTAAAACAACAGAGATACAGAGATATATCTTTGAACATTATTCATTAACCATTTATATATTACTCTGTTTCCTACACACACACACACACACACACAATACATTGGAGCTAATCCATCCATTGGAACTCAAATGACTCTTAATAATTACAACTGGGAGGTCCTAGGAAAACACCATCATACCAACACCATAGTTGGCCCAAGCTGGTAGAAGATATTACTGATGTTGTAGCCAATTATATATACAATCTTATTTCTTACAGACAAAGATGGACCTTTTCCAGGGCATGCATTAATCTTTCCCCCTCTATCCTTCTGAACAGCAGATATAAGATATAAAACTATGTCTATGTGGCAAGATGGCAACAAAAGTCATAAGTCACATTCTTTTAAGCTGGCCCTTCTATCAGCAAGCCAGACCCTGAAGGATATTCAAAGTTCTTCATTTTCCTACTTATACTCATGTGCAATCAATCAAAATAGCAAATACAGTAGACAAGTTTTATAAATAGTATGTTTCATATGTTTAGTTAATAAACTTCAGTACTACTATTCTGCTAGAAGAGATTGGGATTTGCTCTTTGTTCATATACAGTAGCTTGCCGTGTCAGAGTTTGGTGGAGTACTTGTTTTCTGCTTAGTAGTAGCTTGATAAGATTGTTGTCTATTGCTTGTTTGTTTATCTGGTGTTAATTCCTGCTTAACTGAGTATTGATTGCTGACAAGGTGTTCTGGTCTTTTTGTTTCCGTTTTAGCCTTTGTTTGTCTCTCTTGAATTGTGTGTAAATGTTTATCTCTATTTGCCTCTTGATGGTTAATATGTCTGAATACCAAGCTTCCCTACCATTTTAGATTTCTGTCCCAGTTAAAATTATGATTAAGACTGTCTCTGTGTTGTAAAATTAAAGAGTTTTCATCATTCCTTCTGACAGTTGGTTTATGTTCATGGATGCATTCTGCTAGTCTTTAATCTGTTTGTCCTACAAAGTGGCTGTTACATCCATTACACTGTATATTGTAGATCGCTCCTATTGTTTCTTCTAGCTGCCTGTCTGGAAGTGTTGTGGTTTTTTGAGAGGCTACATTAGAGTGCCTGGTACGATTCCTGAGAGTAGAGATCCCATGGGTATTCCTCTGATACGTTGGTATATTTGTCCATTAAACTGAAAATAGGGAGGGAAGTAGAAGTTGATGAAATGATTCTGAGTATTTCAATCTTAGTGTATTTGGGTAGGTCAGGGGTTATGCAGTACTGCTATCATGGACTTTTTCTTTAGCTCCAATCTGTGCATGCAAGGAGTGCCGTGACATCAAATGAAATCATAATTTAATCTTCTTTTAATATTAGGTCTTTGATTTTCTTAAGTCATCATACAGGGGAGAGGATAAGAATATTTGATCCTCTGGTATGCTGGGCTTGTGTAACAATAGAAGCATGGAAAGAACAAATCGAGAGCAACTCAACTCTTTTCTAACACTGCAAATGTTTCTTAGCAAAGTAACAAAATGTCTGCAAACCAAACATCAAGGACTCTACAGTTCAACCCAGAGCTACAGAGATTCTCCAATGTTAATAAAGTTTATTCTCTTCCATTCCATCCAAAGTTCCAGAAGATTATTAATTTACAATCTGTTATACACCTAAGAAGTTAAAAGCAATATGCAATATTGCAACAGCCTATAAAGCTGTTGACCAGCAAGACATTTGCTGAATTCTGTCAAATGGTTTTGCTGATGGAAACAACTTTCACTTGTTAGTATCCAGCAGCACAAAAGTCAGACATACTGTAAATTCCATTTACAGGAGGTTAGATTTTGGTTAATGGAAGAAATCTTTTGGAACACGTTTTACTATACAGAAATTACAGAAGGAGGAGAGAAATCGAAGGAGGAGAGATAAAGGATGGAATGGAAAAATGATTGGATAAATACAGTCAACAGCTTCCCAGTCTTTAAAAATGGGAGATAATAAACTGAGGATGAGAATTGGAAAATTCTTAGGTAAGTAGACAGTGGTTTATCATAGCATTCATGTTACATTTGCTCTTATGAGAGGACAGTTGAAATGCACCTTGGAAAAGTTTGTGTTCCTATAAGATTCATGACCATGGCAGATCGTGGCTGCTTAGATTATAAAGTGCTTTCATTTTAAAAGAATTGACTCCCTCCTGCCCTGGAAGCTGGAAATTAAATAAATATAAGGGTGTATTACAAATCAGGCTCCATAAACAACATCAGAGTCATGGTGGCGCAGTGGTTAGAATGCAGTACTGCAAGCTACTTCTGCTGACTGCTGGCTGCCTGCAATTGGGCAGTTCTAATCTCACCAGGCTCAAAGTTGACTTAGCCTTCCATCTTCTGAGTTCGGTAAAATGAGGACCCAAATTGCTGGGGGCAATATACTGACTCTGTAAACCATTTAAAGAGGGTTGTAAAGAACTTTGAAGTAATATATAAGTACTATTGCTGTCAGGCTCCATGGATGATTACATAAATTACAGTAAATGTTTGAAGTGGTTACTATTCTGAACACTTCCTTAATCATTTTATATGTAACTTTTGAATATTACTATGTACAGTAAGATTTTTTTAAAAAAATTAGTAACAATTACAGTACTTGTTCCTATGGAATTAGATAAAATTCAAAGCAAGATTGAATTTTAGCAGTTTGGATGGTTCTTGATTTGTTCTATTTCTAAACAGAGGAGACTCAACTCTGGTTAATCCTTGGAAAAATATCTCAAAGGGGCTTTTTCAAAAGGCAGCTGGACTATGTTTTTTTTTTTCTTTCAAGGAAGAAGATATTTCCCTTCTCATCCAAGAAGCTTCATCAGTTCTGGCTGAATGGTGTTTGGGGAAATGGAAGGATTAGTTCTGACCCTGTCCAGAACTGATGAAGCTTCTTGAATGAGAAGCGAAACATCTTCTTCAAAAGAAAAAAAAAAAGTCTAGTTGCCTTTTGGAAAAAGCATCTTTGAGACAACTGGATGACCAGGAATCTGCAAAGACACTTTGGAAAGCTAGGAAATTACAAGGGCTATAGATTAGATGGATAGATTTAAAAAAAAAAAAAATCTGGAAGAGACAGCAGCAAAGCACATCTAGAACACTGCTCCAAAATTTGATTCTTGAAGGAAGCCTTCTTATGAGCATGATCATTTTTTGATTTGGCTGCTACTATGACATGAATGCATTTTTCAGACTCCTAAGCCAATAGTATTTTTGTTGCTGGTTAAACATTAGGCTGAAAACATTAAATGTAAATGGGACATTTATCTTGGAACAAAGGAACATTTCCCTAAAAGGCCATTTATGCACAGATCTACAAAAGCATACCCATGTGAATCTCTGAGACAACTGGAAAAGATTCATTATTCAACCCTATGTTTGTCTGTACGGCAACTCCCCATACTGACGAAGGATCAGTTTTTTCTATTTTGCAACTGAGATAATATCTGATTTCATAATACTTCATAATACTAATGAGCCATGGTGGCACATGGTTAAAATGCAGGTATTGCAGGCTGACTGTGCCCACAGCCAGGACTTCAGTCCTGACGGGTTCAAGGTTGACTCAGCCTTCCATCCTTCTGAGGTAGGTATAAAATGAGGACCCAGATTGTTGGGGGCAATGTGCTGACTCTGTAAACTGCTTAGAGAGGGCTGTAAAGCAGTGATCACCAACCAGTGGGCCAGGGACCACTGATGGTCCACAAGAAAAAAAATTGGTGATCCGCAGAGAAATGTCACCCCCAAAGCACCCCTCAAAGCAATTAATCCAGGCTGCATGCTACCCACATGGCTCACAGGAACACAAGGCTTGCATCACAAAATGAGATAGTGAGGGGAGGGGGGAAAGGGTGGAGGGGGCCTTGCCTGGCCATCGGGCTGCTTCTTTCCACTTCTTTCTTCTTCTTATTTGGCTGCACAAAAGGAAAGCAGCAAAAGTCTTTCTTTCTCTCCCTCAAACTCCCCCAGAAATGAGTCTTTGGGACCCTGCAAGGCATCCTGTTCCAAGAGGCTGCGCCAGCATGCCAAATCTCAAAGATTAATTTCTGGCAGAGTTTGGGGGAGAGAAAGAAAGACTTCTGCTGCTTCTGCTGCTTTCCTTGCGTTAAACTAAAATTCTCTCTCTCTCTCCCTCCCCCTGAGAATAGAGCTGGAGACAGTATCCTGTGATCCAAATAAAGAATGATCAATCGGTGGGAAAATGGGATGGGGAATTTTCCTGCAGACATTTTGGGGGGATTTTCCCAGAGTCTCTGGTCCATGGGATTTAAAATTATGAGTTTGGTGGTCCCTGAGGTCCAAAAGGTTGGCGACTTCTGTAAAGCACCATGAAGTGGTATATAAGTCTAACTGCTATTGTGATTTGTGAAAATTTTCTGAAGACATATTTTGAGATGAGTGGGCATTGATCCCTAAGCTGTTGTCCTCCATTTTTGATTCTCTTTGGAGCTTCAAGAAATAAATATAGGATGTACACATTATATCTATAGCAAGAAAGTTAAAGCAGGAATGTTTAATTTGACTACTTTATTTAAAGAGGAAAATATGTTCTTATTTGGATATCACTTCTGGAATTCGTGCTTGTGAGAAACTTTGATCTTGGTTTTGTTGATTAGAAAATTTTAGTGTTATAGAAAGGCTAGTTATATATTAATGTATAGCAAAAGTTGAGGCTGGAGTTTGTTTATCTTGTACTGAGCTAGGAAGAATTGGAAGTTAAATGCCCTCTTTCCTTTCTTTTTCTCTTTCCCCTTGTATTCCACACCCACTTTTTCCCGGTCTCTTTCCCACCATTAATTTCTTATTTTCTATTCTGATGAAATATGAAAAAAAGAAATAAATATAGGAATGTTCAACCTCCATATATATAGTCCATGATTATATTACGTTTTCATTTTGCACTGCTAATGTAAATCCATAATTAAAAGCATCTGTAAAAAGACCCAGGGCCACCCCCTCTTCATCCTAGGGCATGCAGGGAGGAACAGAGAAGGAAGCAATGTGGGTTTTGGGAGGGAAAGGGCCCTGATTCCCTTCATTAGCTGCAGCTGGGAAAACGGGATTTTAAAAGGGCATTTGTGCACAGCACCTTGGTGGAAGCAAAATATAAAGTATCTTTGTCAAGTTTTATCTGGGTTCTGGCACCCTCCCAACTGTGTGTGTTTGGTTATCTTTTGAAGTAACATTAATTGCTGCAGCTTTATGGTTTGTGTTGGTTTTTATTTATAATTTATATGTACCTTGGGTTCAGACTGAATTTCTTCCCTTTAAAAACTGTTCTTGGGAGAGTTTTTTATTCCAGACGATGATAACTGGACACTGGGGGCCAAGTTGGAGGTATTAAAGGGACTTTACCGACTTTTGTGATTTTGTTGCTAATGTGCCACGCCGTGGGTCATCACAAATTACTTGTAAAGAGTCAAAGTAATAATTTCATAAACCTAATCGAACAAACTACTACAAATTTGCAGAAAGCATCATCCTAATCAGCACATTCTGATTCAGACACTATTTTGATGAAATGTCAAGAAGAAAGCAGAGGGAACGAAAAATCAAGTGAATTAGAGACCCAGGAATTTAATCTTTCATTGCGCATCG
The DNA here is from genome assembly GCA_033807585.1 of Hydrophis major. Classification (NCBI taxonomy): domain Eukaryota; kingdom Metazoa; phylum Chordata; class Lepidosauria; order Squamata; family Elapidae; genus Hydrophis; species Hydrophis major. The sequence goes on along the minus strand of CM066332.1, from coordinate 15,204,928 downwards.
TAAGGATCTGAACTACAGGATATTTTTTATTTTATTTTTGATGACTGATCTGAAATAGACCCACAAGAAAAGCAATAATTTATAGCAATACCAAAGAAGTGTCAACTAGGTCATGTATATTAATTTAGTTTCCGTTATTGTATATACAGATATTCCTCAATGTAAGGCCATATTTGACTCCAAAATTTATGTTGTTAAGTGAAACATTTGTTCAGTGAGTTTTGCCCCATTTTATGACTTTTCTTGCCACAGTTGTTAAGGGAAACACTACAATTAATAAATTAGTAACCTGTTGTTAAGTGAATCTGGCTTCCTCACTGACTTGGCTTGTCTATGACCTTGGGAGACATCAATGGTCATAAGTAGGAACCAGTTGCCAAGCATTTTGATTTTTTTAAAAAGAAATTTATCATACATTTTCATTTATTATACATCACATTTCCATTTCTGCAACGCCAGTGCTGTTGTATCAAATCTCATGTAAGTATACATAGTTTTATACACCTTGAGGGTAACCATTTTTCTCATATGATGTAATTTCTTGTGAATATACATATTATTTTACAGCAGAAATATAACCGTTATTTTCATAGTTATACCACATAGTCTTCACCTCTAGTACTCTATAAACTATACTCTGTAGCAGAGGTGGTTATTCAGCAGGTTCTGGTTATTCAGCAGGTTCTGGAGAACAAGTAGTGAAAATTTTGAGCAGTTCGGAGTACCAGCAAATACTGCCTCTGACTGGAATGCCCACCAAGTCACGCCCATATTACTTATAGCATATATGCATATACATATATAAATATATACATATACACATACAAACATACTGTATACACATACACACACACACACACACACACACATATATAAACTTCTATTTTGTTAATCTTGTTCCATTATAGAGTTTCTAATTTCTGTATCTTGTATCTGTTTTCTAACCATTTGTACAGTAGATCCCTTCTTAATTTTGATCACATGATCACAGGGGTGCTGCAAAGGTTGTAACTTTGAAAAATGGTCATTATTCCCTTTTTTTTTTCAGTGCCATTGTAACTTTGAATGATCACTAAATGAACTGTTGCAAATCAAGGACTGCCGGTATTTGGATAGTTCCTTTCCACTGTAAAATCACATCTTCTTTATGTGCCAGCTGCATTTTTCATGCACTAGTTGGGACTGTTATGCGGCATAGATGCATGATTACCCTAAGATTAATCAGAAGCTGTCTGCTCTATTCAGGCTTTCAGGAGAAAGAAGCCCAAGATATTTTGTCTTCATTGATTGGACAAAAGAGTCCAGTGATGGAATCTTGTGAATTGGACATCAGGAATGCAAAGAATGCAAACAAGGGTCTTTCATCAGTGGACAAAAGGAATTTTTATCAATGGGATAAAAGGAATCCAAGCCTCTTCATTCCAGTTGCAGTGCAAAGTTTGAGCTTTCAAATAAAGAGAAGTCTGTGGGTCACAAAAGAGTAGGGAAAATCCACTGAGATAAGTGTGGGGTTGAATGGCACCTTAGAGCATCAGTGTGCATTTGTATTTATGTGTGTGCGTTCCTCTCGCCCCCTCCCAAATAGAAATCTGTAGCTTAAATCTTGTTCCAAATCTTGAATTGACCACTCATCCACAGCACAATTTTTTAAATTCTTAATCAGAACAGAGCTGGAAGAGACCTTGAAAGTCTTCTAGTCTAACCCCTTACTGAAGCAGGAGGCTGTATACCATTTCAGACAAGTGACTGTCCAGTCTCTTCTTAAAAACCTCCCGTGATGAATCATCCATAACTTCTGAAGAGAAAGCTATTCCAAAAACCAGGAACAAGATAGATGCTCTTTTGAGAAGGCCTGGGACAAAGCTATGGTCCAATTGTTATTGGCAAGTCTTATGATTTGAGTGAAGAGAAGGACCAGGGGTAGCATGATAGTAGTGTTCCAATATTTGAGGGGGGTCAAACTATTTTTCAAAGCACCTGAAAGCCAGACAAGGAATGATGGATGGAAACTGATCAAGGAGAGATTCAACCTGGAAATAAGGATAAGTTTTCTGACAGTGAGAATAATCAACCAATGGAACAGAACAGTTCCACAACTGCAGAAGTTGTGGGAGCTTCATTACTAGAGGCTTTCAAGAAGAGATTTGATTGACATCTGTTAGGAATGGTGTAGGGTCTCCTGCATGGGAGGAGGGTTGAATTAGATGACCTACAAGGTCCCTTCCAACTCTGTTAATCTGTTAAATATACTTATACATATGCTTGTTGTACAGGAGCTTGTTGGGTGAAGGGCACATAACATCCAACCTCTTTCTCAACCTTCCACCAGGCATAGCAGAATACATCCTACTGCATTGCTGCCTGATGCATTAATCCACAAAAAAGTCAAAGCAATCTTCACCATTGGTGACCAACTTTCTTTTAATGCCAGCTCACAGTTCAGAGCATCTTAGTGTAACTAAATGCATTGTCAGAATATCAATTATCTGCTTTGTGGATGATGATTATTGCAATTGGTCCAACTTCATACAGAAGGCGAATGGACTTTTCAAAGCTTTGTTTTTCTTTTGACTTTCCTTTTCCCCCTTCCTTCTTTCAAATTTTGACTTTTCTGATTAGAGTGTTCATATAGAGGCTGCTTGTAGCTGATCATCAGACTGTTCCGGACAATATCAATGCAAGTTTTTGAACCTGTTTAGATTGCTGTTATTATCAGCATCTTCCAGGCCCAACGGAGAATACCAAAAAGTACAATTGTTTTAACGACTGTGAAATTGACATATGAAACTGAAATCCGAAAGAAGCTTTCATGGGATTTTAAACATTATTTTCTTCCATATGCCATCCCAATTATTATTTAGATATTACATTCCTAATTTACTGTTAAGGTTGATTAGAATTCAAGCTTCTCCAAAGCATTGCACCAAAGGTCTTGGGCTGTGGAAAACATTTTTATAAAATAATCCATTAATGCAGAGGAGTGCAACTAAATTAGTTAGCAATTTGCTGAGCATGAATTAATGAACAGAGCTTCTCCCAGTTCCCAGAGTTGTAATTTTCATAATAACCTCAGACCTTTATTTGGCAGGTTGTTTAGGGTTTTTTTTTTTTTTTTTTGGTTTGAAGGTTTTCATTAGTCTAATGAGGACTATACAAGGGCAAGCAGTCAGCACAATTTACATGGGGAAGCTATCATAATAAATGAAGCAATTTGAATAACATGCAACACGATAAGAAGAGATTGTGGAGTGAGATTCAGAGGTAACCAATACATTAGACCAACTAATAACTGAAGTAATCCCAATAAAAGGCTTAAGCGAAAGGAATGAAATTAATGTTATATACAGAACTGTAATGATATGATCCATGATTCATTAGATTAATAAAAGTGTTCAATTGTTTTTAGTGCTTTCAGCTTTTAGACACTTTAATTGGGATTGCTTACTGGATCCACTTGGCTTAGTTGAGTTGGAGGCTACGCTGGTTGGTTAGTTTTGTTTGTTTTTAATGACTTTTCTCTTTTTCATCTTTCTTCATTTTTTTTTTTAAATAACCATAGCGGTCATTGAACTAACTGTATTCAGTATGGAAATGTGTTTGAAGACAGTAATGGCTTGTTTTGTATTCATTTATTATTTGCAGAATTTTGGCCTGATTGGCTTTAAGTAGCATACAAAATCCTGTATATAAAATTGTATTTGTATATCATTTTAGCCATTGTCAACCCACTGTAGGAGGAAGGCCTCTTTCACATGTTTCCAACCAATATGGTCCTAAGCTTTCTTTTATACTTGCTGAGCTCTTTGATTCATCTTGTCTTAGATCTCTTTCATGGATGCTTTTCATCAAGTGGGATTCATTCTATGATTGTCTTGGCCCACCTGCCATCAGTTCTTCTTGCTATGTGATCAGCCCATTTCCATCTCCATTCTTTCACTCTCTTGATGGTATTGTATATTTTCACTTGTTCTGTAATCCATGTGCAGGTCTTTCTATCTTTTCTTGTGATACTGAGCATGTATCTTTCCATGGCTCTTTGTGCCACTTGTAGTTTTTATATGGATAAAAAAAGATGTTGAGGTTCTGGAAAGAGTGCAAAGAAGAGCAATAAATGGAAGCTAGAGGCTAAAACATATTGTAAGAATTGGGTATATCTAGTCTAGTGAAATGAGTGACCGGGGAGACATGCTAGAAATATTCCAGTATTTGAGGGGCTGCCACAAAGAATTTTTAATTAATTAATTAAACACGAGGGGAAAAGGTGAGGAGAGAAACTGAAGAAGTTTAGTTCAACTCTCTTTAATCAATTGAGAAGTGAAAAACAGTGAAGAGTATCTACTGTTTCTTCTAACCTGCAGAATAAAAACAGTTACTTAAAACACATTGTGATGACCCAGTGTCCCACAAATGTAACAAAAACCAAAACGTAAATAAATATTCTTTAATGCCTTCAACTTGACTTCACTGTTCAACTGTTCACAGCTGGAGATTAAACTCTTTCCAAACTAACATTTCAAATGAAAGAAATACAGTCCAACTCAAAGAGCAGATAATGAAGCAATAAAAAAACCAAAAACAAACTGCACTGAAGAAAGTTCCATGATAGACCAGAATAATTAATTACAAACTTCAAGAAGATAACTAGGTATAGTCCAATGGAAGAACGCCAACAAAGATAAACCTCATCCAGGAATAAAACACTCTTTGTTTCCAGCGTTTGCTAGCACGCAGGTCCAAAATCTTATGCAGTTCTCACACCTGTAATCCATGAAGAGGATCAAGGCCCTCTCCTCCCACGTCTTTCCCTTATCCTCTCCTCCCTGCGTGCCCTAGGATGGGTAGAGGATGGGCCTGAGTCCTCCTCTGCCTGCTCAGCTGGCCTCTGCCCTTCCCAACCTCTGGAGCCATGCTTCCACTCCCTGTTGGCTGTTCCTCCTCTCCCTCAGAGTGAGTCTCCACCAGGGGCATGACACACATACTGTATTGTGAAGGACTATTAGAAAGTATTTGGATTCTAGTTAGAGACCGAAACCATAATATTAAGTACAGCAATTTTCTTTCTCAATAAGTATTTTATATTTTGTGGGATATGGAGAGATGCTGGAGGAATATGCATGTGATGAATTGCTGTATATGTATAGGATTGAAAAGGGGTGCTGTGCCCCATGTGCAGAGAAGAGCAACAAAGATGGTTAGGGGTCTGGAAGCTAAAAATATGAAGAATGTGGAACTGGGTATGTCTAGTCTAATGAAAAGAAGGACTAGGAATGACATGATAGCAGTGTTCAATATTTGAGGGGCTGCCACAAAGAAGAGGGAGTCAAGCTATTATCCAAAGCACCTGAAGGCAGGACAAGAAACAATGGCTGGAAAGTAATCAAGGATAGAACTAACCTAGAACTAAGGAGCAATCTCCTGTTAGTTAGAACAATTAATCAGTGGAACAACTTGCCTCCAAAAAATGTAGGTGTTCTATCACTAGAGGTTTTTAAGAAGAGATTGGATAGCCATTTGTCCAGAATGGTATAGTGTCTCCTGCTTGAACAGTATGTTGGACCTTCCAAGATCTTTTCCACCTCTGTTATTCTATTCATTAGATGGGGTTTTTTCCCACTTTCTTTTTCACTCCTCACCCTCTTCTGGATCTCACCACTGAATAGCATAAGATATTTTGTTAGATCTGACTGGAAATGAAGACATTTTAATATCACCAGTCTTGTCTAACAGCTGCATTTAGCCTCCAAGAAGCTTTGTAGGGAAGTTTCAGTCAGCATGACCTATCGTGGGATAAGGATGAGTGATGTGTCTTACTCATATGCTCTTTTGTCACACCTCATATACAAAGAAGATAACCAGAACCAATGAGAGAGCCTTGCCAGTAGCAATTCTGGCTCCTATAAAGGAAGTTGCTTCTAAATAACTTCTTAGAAGCTTTTTGTAGGTGAATACTGAGAGAGTAATGTTTGTCAGACACAGAAAATGGACTGCAGAAGAGGCTGAGTGAGTATCAAGCTGTAGAAATCCAGTGACAGTAACAGATGAGACAGAAATGAAAGAGACTTTCCGAATTCTCCTAATGAACTTTGGGGAGGACACTCATACAAGGCTTAAATCTCCAAATTATTTCTGCAATTATTTTCTCCTCAGTCCTAATTATTCTCTTTTAATGGGCCGGTCCATGATGGATTAGCAAACAGACTTGCCCTCAGCAAAAGACCCAGAGAAACTTCAGATAAAATTATGAGATGGTTTCTCTGTCAGGCCCTTTGTGGGACAACAGGGGCCAAGATATGACCTTCGAATCTGATGTGCTTTGAATATGGTTATATTTCAGCGACAATGATGTCATTGTTGCTCCAGGAAAGCTATAGAGATAGATATACCCATATGTGGACCTTTAGATAGTGCTGATATATAACATGATCAATATCTGCTTTTAATTATAGCAAAGCAGGCGGGTGCTATCTGCAGCCAACATCAACCGTGTGCATGCAATATCTTTCCTAAGCATTACGTGACAAAAGGCATTTGTAATTATATTTACTTCTGAAGGATTATGGCTCATAGTTAAACCAAGAGAGGCATCTTGTCATTTTCAGAATCTGTTAAAGGTGACAGAATCTATTTTTCTGCCAACTTCTGAAGACCAGGCAGAGAGCAAATTTGCTGTGGTCAGCTAAGTGTAACCACTGAGCAGGAAAGTGAATTTAATAATGCATTATTGTTCTTCAGTGAAGGTGAACTGTTACAGCGCCTTTGTTATACCACGGACTATGCCTGTGCTTAGGTTTCCAGATGCCGTGCAGATTACCTGATTAAAATCTCTAATGCATGATAAAATATACCAAGTAGGCTTTGGTATTAACATAAACACGTCAGGTTTGGGAGGACTATGGCACTAAAGCTAATTGGAAGTATTTACTACTTCGTTATACAATGCATATTGCAAATAAGTTTTTTTTTTTTTTTTTTTTTTAATGACAGGGAATGCTAAATGAGAAGAAACTGTAAATTTACAAGACTTGTAGCTATGCTATGATTTTTTTCAGGTAAAGAGAGGAAAAAAAGCACTGGTTTTAGTGGCAACCCAAGCTTCTGAATTCAGGTCTTTTACATGGGTAGCAGGCAAGTGAAAAAGCATAAATGGTTTGGCAACCTATTTTGGCCAGCTTCTTTCCATCTTGTGTGAAACGCTTCTTTTCCAGCCCTTGTTTGGAAATGGAGTCTGATAATAGCTTTTCTAACATGGATTGTTCTCCCAGCTTATTTTTGGATATGCCATTGTTTGAAAACTACAAAGCAACATTCACGTATAGAAAGACAAACCAATGAAATGACTTCTGTGGGGTTATTAATTCTGTGGATCCAGACAGTTTTCAGACCCACATCTCCATATCTACAGTTTCAGGATTCCCCAAGATTAGGCATGAACTGAATGGGAGATACCCAGAGACTTGGATAGAACTAACCTTATTGAAATTCAGAACCAAGGACCATCACAGAGAATGTTAAACACCTCTCTTTACAAAGCTCTTCTCTTTATGTTGGCCATACTTTTCATTCTTTCTCAGCCTGCATCTTTTTTTTTTTCTTTTTTCTTCAGTGCAATCAGCTTTATTTATTTTTCCCCTCACATAATCCAGCTGTTCCATAGACTGTGGAGAAGATGGCAGTTTTAGGCCCAGTGCAGCAATTCTTTAATTTTTCCCCTGCTGAGCTTCCGAATGCAGTTTTCCCAATAATGTGGGCTTTGTCCTCCTTTCTGGGAGAAAGGCATTTATTAAACAATTTCAAATTAGGTATTATAAGAATGCGAGTGCAGCATACCAACACATGTTGTGGAATTAAAATTAACCAAAGGAAGCACCTGCCATAAATATAACTACAGACAGAGAAAGGAAGGTCAACATGCAAGCAGAAAGAAGGGGTTGCAAAATAAAGTTTGGAAGACTATTAATAGAATAAGGTGTGAACAGTTTTTTTTTTTTAAATTTTGCAACATAAAACAGGACAGAGCAATACTAGTCTCAGAAGGGACGTACCAAATTTCTCTATGATAGGTAGGTTGTAAATGACAGAGGCTTTCCTTGTTTTCGTTATGCATTCATTTCCACCTGAACTTTATGAAAGTCAGTGCATAATTAATAAATCCATGATAAAATAATTGCCCCATTGTTTATTAAAGAGGAGCACCTCATTTATAGACCATTATAATCCTTCTAACTAACCTCTTGTTAGTTTTGAAATCGCACAGACAACAAAGCAATCACCCCTTTCAGAACTGCAAGGTTAAACAAAAGCCGGAGCCTCACAAATAACATTGTCAAATTTCTAATCTGATGTGAAATCTGCAGGTTGCATCACATTGGGTGAAGAATAAGACAGACAGCTGGTTATTTCTTGCAGTGTTCCTTCCGCTGGTGCTGTTTACAAGCTGCATATTATCTTTTAGAGAGGTTGTGATGCCTAAGCCTTCTAATTTGTGCACTATTTATCCTACCCGGATTTGCAAACCTTTTGAAATGGCCCTTTTTTTTTTCCCTCGGGAAGCCCCACTCCGGTCACCTTTCAAAAACGAAAGCAAAAAAAAAAAAAAAAAAGGTTAAACAAAGCAGGAACCCAACAAACAGCCTACTCCAATTTGTAATCTAATGCCAGGATCTACTATTTGCTTTACAGAATTACAGCCATTCAGTGTAAAACAGATGCAGATCATTTGATACTGTTGCCCTACCATAATACAAATAACTTGATTTTATTATTTTTTACTAGGTGGATAGCATTTCCTGTGTTCTCTAAGAAATTCCAGAAACCACAGATTAACCAAGTGGAAAACCCTGGTCAGCTTCTCGGCCGTGACCTTGGCAGTCATTCAGAAGGAAATTTGTAAAGTGCAATGTTTCTCAGCTGAGTGGCAAGACTGTGCTGGCTTGCTCCAAAGAACAATTTGAATTCCTTGAAGTGACAGATAAGAGTGGCTGACCATTTGGTTGCTTTCATCCTTCACTGAGAAGGCCTGAGTTTTCTCAAAGAAGGATTTATTGACTTATTTATTTCACGTATTGATGGGGCCACCCATTTACCTGAGCACTCTGGATGGCACCCAAATAAAAGCAACAGTTGGAATCCATAACTTCAAAAAGTGGCATTAAAAATGTAATAATAATAACAGGTGAGGCACCTAAAAAAATCGGCTCAGCAGATAGTCTGCATCCACATCACAAGTCCATCAACACCTAGAGCAATAGTTAGCTCTTTGCAGAACAAGGTTGGAATTGTCTATATTTTGGAGGAAGCTGTTCCAAATCAAGCACTGTAACAGTGAAAGTATACTTGTAAAAGTCCACAACCAATATTGCTCCATCAATAAGACTTGGAGAATAGTCCCTCTGTCCAAACTGGTAGAGTAGAAATAATGGCCTGTTACTCCACACATAATCTCTTTATTCTGTCTAGTTATCTGTCAACCTACCTATCATGTTTATATAGCCATCTATCTCACAATTAAAGTGACTCTAGGCAGCTTTGCAATAAAAACAGCCAAAATATTAAAACAACTACAATGAAAAGACAACAACAAGATTGCTAATATGTTGAAAACAATGTAGCCATCTATCTGCTCATCTGCCATTGCCTTGAGATCGCCAGCAGCTTTAAACAACCATATTTTAAGGGACTCCTGGATGTATGTCAAGGATGAGGCCAATCTCATGCGGAGGGGGGAGATGGTGCTCTACAGGCAGTGGTGGGATTCAGCCAGTTTTCACTGGTTCAGGCGAACCGGTTATTACATTATCCTCCCTCCACAAGCAGAGTGGATCCTGGTACTGCAATAGAGAAATGGACAATGGCGCAGCCAGCGCAAGGAATGGAGAAGGCCACTTTCCCTCTTTCTTCACCTTGTTCCTCTTCCTTCCCCCATGCCATTTCCTCTATTGCCCATTTCTCCATTGCACTACAACACCCAGGATTCACTTTGATGGCGGTGTGCGTGTGTGTAATTTAACAATTGGTTCGCCCAAGGTCAGGTTGACCATCATGGCAGGCTCATTCCACATGTACGGTGGAGCTGGAGAATGGGGATGGGCCATGCCACCCATGACAGCCAACCTGACCTTGGGTGAATCAGTTGTTAAATTATTTGAATCCCACCAGTGTCTATAGGGTGGGTGCCACAACAGAAAAGAGCCATCTCCTGGGCCTTTCCAGGTGAAACTCATATACAACATGCTTGTCTCGGGGACTTAATGTAATCTGAGGAGTAAATCCTTCAGATAACCTAGCAAATAATGGGAAATCAGTAAATATGCAGAACTCTTAAAAACCAGGGCTACTCAGTTTTCTCAAGATATCTGGAAGAGGAAGGCTAAATGTTCCTGAACAGAAACACTGTGCAAAATGCATATTACATACTGCATTATCATTATTGTTAATAATAATAATAATAATAATAATAATAATAATAATCATCATCATCATCATCATCATAATCATAATCATAATCATAATCATAATCATAATCATAATCATCATAATACATGATTATATATAATGGAGCGATGTGATGACTCAGCAGTTAAAAAACCAAGCTTGTCAACTGGAAAGCTGACAGTCTAGGTTTGAGACCCAAACATTACAATGGGGCGAGCTCCAATTCTCATCCCAGCTCCTGCCAATCTAGCAGTTCGAAAGCATGGAAATGTGAGGAGATAAATAGGTACCACTTTGGTGGGAAGGCAACAGCATTCTGTGTTTTGCTGCAAACCGCCCTGCGCTGCAGTGTGGTGTCATGCTGGCCACATGAGTGTGGAAATGTCTTCAGCTCCCTCAGCTAAAAAACGGAGGTGAGCACCGCCCCCTAGAGTTGGATACAATTGGACAGTCGAAACCTTTATCTATGTATAATGTATTATTATTAATACATAATAAGAGCCATGGTGGCACATTTGCTAGAATGCAGTACTGCAGTTCTGCTGCTTGCCGGCTGCCTGCAATTTGGCAGTTCAAATCTCACCAGGCTCAAGGTTGACTCAGCCTCCCATCCTTCCTAAGTTGGTTAAATGAGGACCCAGGTTGTTGGGGGAAATAGGCTGACTCTGTACACTGCTTAGAGGGCTGTAAAGCACTGTGAAGCGATATATAAATTTAAATGCTATGCTGTGCTATGTTATGCTATAATAATTCTGGTGGTTATAAATGGTGAGAAAGCAAATATTCTGGGAGGGGTGAAGTAATAATGTCTCCCATAAGGCACTGCCTACTTCCTACTTTGTTGTCCCATTATCGGAGTTCTCCAGACCAAAACCAAGGCATGAAACTTTATTGCTGATAATGTTCAAAAGGACAGATCTGCCTGCCCAGAAATTTTTATCTAGCTCCCATATTTCCTCCCTTGGCTGAGCCATTAAAGGTGGTAAAAATATAAATATATTCTAATTGTTTGCTTTGATATTTTGAGCACTGTGGTCGAAAGATATTTTTGTTAGCGGCCTTGAACATTTTGAAAGATTTAGAGGAACTCTGGGGTAATGATGTTTTCTTCTTTAGTTCTGAATTAAGTTCCTTTGGGGATCTTTCGAGATGGAAAGATGAAGAAGAAATCAAATTGAGATTTTGATAACGCATGAAATTTTGCGCAGGTAGTTCCCAGGAAACATTGGACTATAAGCTTTTTGTAGAGTGGATTGTGCAGAAAAACCTCAAAAGTATAATAGATATTTCACAGTTCCTACCTTTATCAGCCTTCATTTCAAAACCTGTCAAAAATTGCCCACCTCTGTTTAGCCTTTTCATTATGTTAGTCTCAGAGCTCAAAATCTGCAGCATATAATAAATGCCATATTTTTCTAGGATTCTTGGAACAGCAAAATATTTCCTGAATCAAATTCACTAATTCTGTTCCTGTTTGTCTGCCTCTTCTTTCTTTCTTTCTTTCTTTCTTTCTTTCTTTCTTTCTTTCTTTCTTTCTTTCTTTCTTTCTTTCTTTCTTTCTTTCTTTCTTTCTCTCTCTCTCTCTCTCTCTCTCCCCCTTCCTTCCTTCCTTCCTTCCTTCCTTCCTTCCTTCCTTCCTTCCTTCCTTCCTTCCTTCCTTCTATTCTCTCTCCCACCCTCTCTTTCTCTCTCTCACACACACATCTTTCTTTAATATTTCTAGTAAAAGTTACATTTTTAGGATTACACACTAGAAATCTATTTTATCACTTTCTTCCAATGGAACCTTGACACTGAAAGAGCCATAGCAGAGTAGCAGGTGTCACTACATATATAAAATCCCAGTTTTGATTTATGGCATCTAAAGTACAATAGATATATTGGGTGGGAAGATTCAAGGATAATAGCTTTGAGCCAAGGAACAAAACCTGAACTATTGTAAATATTTTGGTTACAATACAAAGCAAGTTTTGATGCAATGACAGGGTCCAAAGTATAGGTCTTATGTTAGCCAGTGTTTGTGTAAGCTAACAGTCCTTTCATAAAACACATAGAAGTATCTTCATAAAGAGAGATCTGTGCAGGTATAATATTTAAGACATCATGCTGAAGATCTGCACCCTGTCCCCTTTTCATCCTGTTTCCAAAATGAAAAGTGAGCTTCAAACTTAGCATTCTACACCTTCTCTGAACATTAGAAGCCTCATTCAATGGCAGGGAAGATACTCTTTTTCACATTCTAACTCTTGAGCTATAATTCTTCTCTGTTTTTCCCCTTGTCTTGCAATTTCTAGCGATCTTTAACTTGCTTGTTTTCAAGAAATTGATTTTCAAACACTCATTCTGGAGGGGAAAAGAAACAACAACCCTGAAACTGAAATGCAAGTGGGCTTAATTATCCCAGAAACACCCCAGCTTAGCCAGCCCAGGAAAATGAGAAAAATATGCATGTAACAGTTGATCTTTAAGTTATGCCTTCTTTGCATAACAATGAGACAACACATGTTCGGTATTATATGAAGTGCTTAAAAATGACTTTAAGATTTGTTTTCAGAGGGCATTGGCTCTGTAAGATAATTCCATACATGACTGACTTTACAGAGTCATCCTTTTCTTAGAGATTGGATAACTCTTTGTCCGAAGTGGTCTAGGGTTTGCTGCCTAAGCAAGGGTTTGGACTAGAAGACCTCCAAAATCCCTTCCAACTCTGTTATTCTGGGTTTTTTTTAAAGACAACATAGACAGCACCCCGTTGCAAGAATGAATGTAATAGGTTGAATTTGTTTTTCTTCCTGTAGATTCAAGAGATGAAGCAATCTGACTAGTTCTGGAACTGTAGACCAGTGTTTCTTGAACTTGATAGCTTGAAGATGCTACCATGACATCAGCTCTCGCAATTCCCAAGTGGTATAGTTGTGAATTCTGGGAGTTGAAGTCCACACATCTTCAAACTGCCAAGGTTGAGAAGTTTTAGCCTAACAAGCAGAAAATAGTCCTATATTTATCAAAATGCTGCATTTTAAGAGTGAATAGAGAGCTGGAGGTGAGTAAAACAACTGACAGTTTATAATCTCTTGCATAATAAAGGATAAATCAGAAGCATACACTACAACTTTGTATATGTGTCTGTCTGTGTGTCTGTGTGTATAATATTATAATATACTATATAATAATAATACAATACAATAAAATACAGTACAATACAATACAATATGTATATCAGGAAGGGATCCATCCGATAAACACTCAGCTCCATACAGTCACCCAGACTCTATCTCAAATTAAGAGATTACAGGGTCATAAAAAGAGAGATTATTTATTTATTTATCTCACCTTTATTATTATTATTATTTTTTACAAATAACTCCAGGCAACAGCCACATCCAACCCAACTTCCTCCTCCTTATTTTTCTCACAACAACAGCAACTAGGTTGTGAGTGGGAATGAGAGAGAGAGAAAGAGAGAGAGAGTGACTGGCTCAAAGGCTTTCATTGCTTTCATTGCTGCCTTAACACTAGACCAAACTGGCTCACAATATTTCACATCTGTTTGAAACTGTTAGAGATGGCCAGATGAAACTCAGATGGACATGGGCAATTAAAAAATATGATGATAGATAGATGAGAGACAGAGAGGGATGATATATGTGTGTGTGTGTGTGTTTGTGTGTGTGTATCTATACAGAGAGAGGGAGGGAGGGAGAGAGATCAGGGGTGGGATTCTACCAGTTCACACCTATTTGCTAGAACCGGTTGTTAACATTCTAAGCAGTTCGGAGAATCGGTTGTTAGAAGAAATTACTGGCCTAATCCTGTAAGGGAGGCAGGAAGGAAACATTCTGGTGTTGCTTACAGAAACTGCCTCTCCGTTAACCTTATTACATTCTTGGCAGGACTAGACTTCCTGTTTCAGGAACTTCTCTGGAGGTTTTTTTCCCCTCCTTTGCTGGTACTTTGCTTGTGTGGAGTGAACATTCAAAGTTACAATGGCACTGAAAAAAGTGACTTATGACCACTTTTCACACTTATGACTGTTGCAGCATCCCCAAAGTCATGAGAAGCCATGTGAGGAGACACGTGCCTTTATATGAGTGATATTGAGTTCACTACTTCCAGCCAATAACATGACCACCAAGCCATGCCCACCAACTAAGCCACGCCCACAGAACCAGTTGTTAAAAATTTGAATCCCACCCCTGAGAGAGATAGGTAGGTAGGTAAGTAGGTAGATGATAGACAGACAGATAGACAGACAAGCAAGTAAGCAAGGAAACAGACAAATGACCAGTAACAGTTTTAGAATAAACTCATGACAGCATATTCAAATATTTTTTCCCTTAGCATTTTGTGAATAAGCAAAGGATATTAAAGTAAAAAAAAAACAATCTTCAATGATTAGAGGCCATGTGAGTAGACAAATTCCCTTGATACAAAGTGGTACCACTTCAAGTTAATCTTGTGGTTGGCTGAAAAGCTGCAGCTGTTCCAAAATGCCATAGTTGGGTTACTAAAGAGGGCTGCCCACTTCAAGATATGACCATTGCTTTGAGAGGGTTGGTGTGCAGGATTTGTGCAATGATCCCAAAGCCCTGCACATCTAAAGAAAGGCACATAAGTTGTAAGTTTGTATGAGATGCCATTTGAAAAGGGCTCAACCTACCATTAGGAAGCTCAAGAGTGGAAATGGTAACTAAAACAAAGTGGTGTTTCAGAGATAATTTATTAAGACTTTTAAGCTTTTGATGCTAGCTGAAGACTTAAGTATTCATTCATGCATTTGGTTTTATTAGCACAGTTGTGCCTCCTATTCGGGATTGGTACTATTTTGTGTTATCGCTGCTCAAATACTTTTGAGCATCTTCTTTGAGAAACATTTTGAATTAATTGTGCTTTAATTATTGAATTGCTTTGCGATCATCTGTTTGTTGTTTCGTGTTGAAAGCTGGGTTGAAAATTAAATAAGATAAATAAGTAGGAAAATGTATCCTCAAGAAGAACAAAAATAACTGACAAGCTTATTCTGGAATGAAAAATTGAAGGGAGTTCATAAGACCTGGTCCTTTTGCATGGAGGAATTTTGACGGTGAAAAGTTTCATCGAGCAAAATAGGGAAGTGTGACTGTGTTCTTGCCTTTTTGAGTCATTTTCCTCATGGGTAGCAGTGTTTTTATGGGTAGGTTCTGTTGATTAATTTAAAGCATATAATTCAGTGGTTCTATTCTAACTTTCTGAATGTAACTTCATTTTCAATAGAGAAACATTCACTTTCCATTCTAGGTTATCAAGGAATAAAATAGCTTAATGTTTCCAATCAGTCTTTTGATGTCATTGGTAAAACCAAATTCTGACTGAAAGACTAAGATAGAAATATGGAGTAAAATTACTGCTTGACATACAAATGACTTTAGAAAAAGTCTACTGTTCTCCCAGAATATGCAATTTAAGGAAACCCAAAGATGCATTTCAAAAGACAATTAGACTTTCTTGATTTTTTTTTCCTTGAAAATGTTTTCTTTTCATCCAAGAAGCTTCTTCAGCTGAACTAAAGAAGCTTCTTGGATGAGAAGCAAAACATTTTCAAGGAAAACCCAAGAAGGTGCAGTTGTCTTTTGAAAAGCATCTGTGGGACAACTATGACCTGGATGATTCAGAATCTCCACAGAACAATTTCAGGAAAGATAATTAGATGTACATTATAAATACCTTAAAAGGTGATTACATCCATTTTCCAACAAGTAATAAGAAAGAAGAGAGAATCCTTAATTTTATCCTATGATCTACAAATTACAACAGAAATGAGATGCTACCGAAAGATCCTTGGCATCCACTACACAGACCATGTGACAAATGAAGAGGTCTTAAATAAAATACAACAGGCAATAGGACCACACGACAACCTTCTTACTGTCGTCAAGAAACGGAAATTGAGATGGTACGGACACGTGTCTCGCTCTACTGGCCTCGCAAAGACCATCATGCAAGGGACGGTAAGAGGAAGCCGCAAACGGGGAAGACAATGAAGGAGATGGGAGGATGATATCCATGATTGGACAGGCTTGAACCTGGCAGCATCCCAGAGAGCAGTGGAGGACAGAGGCGGATGGAGAAGCGTGGTGGTTAAATCTTCGCAGGCGCCCCAACGACCTCAAAAGAGGTCACGGGATAGGTGCTAGGTGCTACAAATTAAAGCAATATACCAATTTCACTCATATACCACAACTAGCTCAATACCCGTGCTTCGCTACAAAACTATTTGGTCGGGCTTAGTTTTTTGGGGGGAAAATAAGCAAAACAAAATTCTGTCTCTGCCTACCAACATCCATCGGTATTCACCTGGCTACCATCCTGTCAATATGTGAGAGAGTTGAGGGTTGTTTGGAAACTGAAACAGTATTTGCTTTGTGAGCAAGGAGACAGCAAGGAGCCTGGGTGGCTTAGCTCAACTGTTTTGTACTAAAGCTGGTTGCTGCTATGAAACTAAAACTGAAACCTAAATTCTTCTCCTCTACTCATGTTTTGCATTTGGAAGAGATTTCTTTTCAGGTGGGGAGGGGGAGTAGAACTCCTTAGCATCAGAGTGTGTTACTAATAATATATGAAATACTAATGCTCTGATGGTCATTTTGAAAAATCCTTTCTTAGTGAGTATCAAGAAGCCAAGAGGAACATATGCGCCATATTTCAAGTTTGTAGGCTTTATGGTTCTGGAGATTTTGTGATGATGCGTGATTTTGTGATGATGCATGAGTGATATTTCACATATAGTGAGTGATATTTCAGATAGATAGATAGATAGATAGGTAGATAGATAGATAGATAGATAGATAGATAGATAGATAGATAGATAGATAGATAGATAGACATATTCCATGTTAATTGGACACAGTATTTCCACAAAGCAAAACAGACAAAATTTTTAATCTTTTTGGAGTCAAAAACCATGGAATGTAGACAATGACTACAAATTATTTTCAAAACTTCCTCTTCTTCCCCTCACAAATATGGGATTATTTTTCTGTAGACAAGACAACAATTGGCTTTATTTCAACACCTCGTATGTGTAAGCTGACCCTCCGTCCCATCATAAAAGTCAACAATAATAAAAATGCAGATTCTTGACCGAGGATGTGTTGGTCGGAGAGAGCATTTCAAAGATGGTTTATCAGCTGTTCATTTTCTCCTGTCAGTTGTTGAAATCTTTTCCTTCCCATCATATTGCAGGGAAAGGCAGTTCGACTGATAGTGCCTACTTGTAGCTAAGCTGTGAAAAAGTCACAAATTCATTTTGTCCAGGCAGTTATCACACAGAGTGTCGGAGACTTAGCTTATTGGTCCTTTTTAACAGGCCTCCAGATAAGATGTCTCATTTCCTGACCCGGCCATCTGTGTGTGATCACAGTAAAAATGTTTAATAAAAAAAAGGTAAAGCCTGCAGCTTTCTGAAGTCATATAAAGATGCAATATTGGTGTAGTGCCTCCTAAAAAATAGCATTTTAATTACAGAAGCCTTCGTCTTTATATAAAGATGTTTTTTAACCCAAGATTGAATTAGCATTTCCACCAGTAAGGAACATAAAAAGCCAATATATTTGCTGTGGAGATTATATGAAAAAAAAAAAAATTCAATGAAGACATTGTGAGATGATGAAACAATATTTTCATAATTAAAAAAAAAAGATTTTGAACAGTGCAGCAGCAGAAGGGCTGAAGGAGAATTCTGGTGAAGAAGAAGAAGAGACTAGCTTCTACAAACCAGTCCCGACACAGAATTTTGTGGAGTTTTTGATGCTCTCTGGGCTTGGTTGCACTGAGGACATTACCTAATTTGGGTTATGAAATGTCTTCAAGAAAACAACCAAACTCAGAGAGCACTAAGGAACCCACATTTCAGCCCTGAGCTACAAATATTCTCCTTTATTTTGCTTCAGATGGCCTATCATTTACATAACCTATTGAGAAATGAACAGGTTGAAATTCGTTAGAGTTTACAAACCACTCAATTTGTGTCACCTGATTTTGCTGAGAATGTAAATTAGGCATTCAAGCACAGTCCATAATTTAATCTTTTTCTTTCCCCCACTGGATTGGATCTAGCCCATTACATTCTCCAGGCCCTGGACCAAGGGTCTTCAAACTTGACCGCTTTAAGACTTGTGGATTTCAACTCCCAGAATTCCTCCTCCATTCATGTTAGTTCAGGAATTCTGGGAGTTGAAGTCCACAAGTCTTAAACTTGCAAAGTTTGAAGACCCTTTGTCTAGATTGCTCTTAGCCTGGCTATAGTTTCTTCACTGCCATAAAACTTTCAGCCCTTCCTGGATCCTGAAATGGATTTACTAATTTCACTACTTTTTTGAGCCTCACATTGTGAGTAGAGCAAAGCTGAATTGTCTTAGAAAAACTCAACAAAAATGAGCTTTTCAAAGCTTTAGCTTACTTCTGGTGGTCTTCTCTCCTGGCTGTCCAGCACTTCATCCATTATGATTGTAAGATCTTCAGCTGATGAAGCTCTGAAGGAGACCCATGCAAGGATGATTTCAATTATGAATTGCTAAAGACCTGTAGATGTCTTAATCTATATTCTGTTCCATGTACTGGAAAAATAACAGCCATTTATGTTAAATTGAATAAAAAGATAAGTGGGAAATTTGATGGCCAAGTAGGACACCAGATATGGAATTTCTTTCCTTGATTGATTGAGTGATTGATTGATTGATTCATTCTTTTCTTTACCAAAGTGCAGTACAAATCAGAGAGACATTATAATTATTAAAAATGTCATCTGATACATATAAAATAAAATCAATCCAATTAATTATAGATTTACAACTGAAACCCCACAGTCGTGTGTATTTCTCTCTGATATGGCCTTTCAGTGGTCATTTAACTGTGTTGGTAAGAATGCAGCACTCCAGTTAATTCTGTTGATTGCCAGCAGCCAGCAGTTCAAATCTCATCAGCCTCAAAATTGACTCAGCCTTCCGTCCTTCTGAGGTTGGTAAAAAGAGGACCCAGATTGTTGGGGGCAATATACTGACTCTGTAAATTGCTTATAGAGTGCTGTAAAGCACTGTGAAGTGGTATATAAGTCTAAATGTTATTGCTATTTACAAAACAAAGGAGTTGTGCAACCAATACTTGCCATACCAAGCAAGCAATGGCAATACTTTCCAATGATAATGTAGTTGGAGTATCTCGGATAACTTGAGACTACTTGTAATCAAGGTATTGCAAGTATTATCACAAACTGGAATTCCCACTCCCAATCTTGAGAAAGATTTTGGCCTCAGTGAAATCAATTGGATTGACTTCAAGGGAGTCTGGTGATTGTTTTAAGCCTACCTTTCTTTGGTGAAAAGTAGGAGTAAATTAGTTTGTTAGTTTGCCTGCAGAAATTACTTCCTACCTCAATCTAAGTAGAATCAAAGTGATTTCTTGGTGAACTAGAATAAGAAATTATTCTTTTGACTAGATCTTTTGTTGGGCCAGATGGACACACTGAACTCTCCACTATCAGCAGAGGTGTTCATTTTCAAAGGAAGAAGTTAAACATAATAAATATTTAACTTCCTCATTTTAATTTAATTCAATTTTAAAGATTAATTTGTTTATTGATGGTTCAATATTCAAGCTCTGGAGGTTAAATCATGATGTAAATTAAATATGCATTGGCAGTTCTATTAAATAGATTATTTCATTCATCCCACGAATAAAGCCATACCACTCACTACTTTTTCAATTACTATCAAAGAGCAAGTAATTTTTTCTGGTTTTCTGATTAAACTCACAATTGCAACTAATGTTCACCTAACAAAATGTTTTTTAAAAAATAATGTCTAAAGTTACTGTTCATTATTGATTTTTAAAAACACAGGCATTCACTGAATTTTAAATTTTGTGCCGGACTGAGTCTGGTTTGTTAATATAACCACTCCGTGTGTGTGTGTGTGTGTGTGTGTGTGTGTGTGTGTGTGTGTGTTTGTCTATCTATCTATCTATCTATCTATCTATCTATCTATCTATCTATCTATCTATCTCTATTTATCATCACCTATCATTCATTATCTATCATCTCTCATTATCTATCATTTATCATCTATCTATCCATTTATCTACCATCTATCTATCATAACCTATCATTCATCATCTACCTGTCTCTGTCAGTCTGTCTGCCTGTCAGTCTGTCAGTCTGTCTGCCTGTCTATCTATCTATCTATCTATCTATCTATCTATCTATCTATCTATCTATCTATCTATCTATCTATCTATCTATCTATCAGATTTAACAAAAATAGCAGGAAGTAATAGAAAGGAAAAGAACAGAACAGAAAAAATGAAAAAAGTAAATAACAGAAAAGGCTGAAAGTGAAGTAAAGTATTGAAAAAAGAAGAAAAAAAGAAAAAATGTAACAATGTAAAGAAATAGCTTCTGAAAAAACAATCAAGGATAATGATGAAAGAGATTGTTTTAATTCTTTTATTTTCATAACCCTCAACTCAGGAACTGGTGACAGCCCCATGACATGGAAGTTAAAATAATAGGATTGCCATCACCCACAAGACATCATTACACCAATGAAATTAATTTTGTCATTTACCTGAGTCACATCTCTATATTCATGTCTAGTGTGTGGCGTGTGGTGACACAATGCCTTTGTCATCACTTCCTCATATACTACCGTAGATTCTCAAGAAGTCCACATATTAGAAAAGGTAAATTTCACATCTGCCTTCAGCTTAATCCAAACATCCACAACAAATTGATTAATCACAAATAATTGTGGCAATTTTGTATGTTTGTTGTATCACTAGCTTTTAACTGTTGGGCCTCCCAAACCTGGGAATGTTATCTGAAGGGGTTTGTGGAGCTCCAAACATTGGTTTAGGAACCTGCTTTAAAAGAAATTTAGTCCCATGCCAATGAATTCTTTAAAATTATTTATTTATTTGTTTGTTTGTTTGGCAAACATGTACAAACATGTACAATATAGCAGGTATATGTGTGGGGCATGGCACAAAGGTAACACAGGCAGATAATAAGTAGGTGTCCCTTTATCAGCTCCAACTTTGCCCCCAGTGTCCTAGGCCCCCAATGTTCTGGGCTCGAGAAAAACTCCCAGGAAAAAAACTCTCTCCTTGGGCTGCAGAAAATCAAGTAACTATAAGTCCAATTGAAGCAAAATGAGGTAATTTGTTGGGCAGGGCAGGAGCAAGAATTCCAGAGGTGGAGGCATGGCAGGGTTGGGAAGACGCCAGGAAGACAGATAATTAAAGTCAACACAAGATAAATATGTTTGCTCCCAGCAGCTACCGCACTCAGCATGCATCTCTTTTAAACTCTCATTCCCAGGTGTGGCTAATGAAGGGAATCAGGGCTCTTTCCTCTTCCATATGCCATGCAACCCATGTTGCTCTCTTCTCTGTTCCTCCTTGTGTGCCCTAGGATGAAAAGGAGGTGGGCCTGGGTCTTCTTCTGAACTCTCTCTCCCTTGTTCTCTCTCCCCTGCTCTGCCCAGCTGGACTTTGCCCTTCCCCAGTTTCAGCCAACAGAGCCACACTCCCACTCCCTGTCAACTGTTCCTCTTCTTCCTCAGATTCAGACTCTGGCAGGGGCATGACAGGTATAGGTGTAAACAGAAACATAACAAAGGAAGTAAGTACAGATAAATGGGGACAGTAGGAAAGGGACGGTAAGCATGCTGGTGCACTTATGCATGCCCCCTTTATGGACCTCTTAGGAATGGGATGAGGTCCAGGGTAGACAGTTTGAAGCTGTGAGGGGTTGAGGCTGTTACATCAGAGTCAGGTAGTGAGTTCCAGGTGTTGACCACTCTATTGCTGAAGTTGTATTTTCTACAATCGACTTTGAAGCAGTTTATCTTGAGTTTGTATTGATTGTTTGCCCATGTATTATTGTGGCTGAAGCTGAAAAAGTAATTGACAGGCAAGACATTGTAGCAGACAATTTTATGTACTATGGTTAGATCGGAGCACAGGTGGCGCAGTTCCAGCTTGTCCAAGCCAGAATTTCAAGCCTAGTGGCATATGGGATTCTATTGTGAGTAGAGGAGTGGAATACCTATGGATCTGCTCAATCATGTTAATGTCCAATATACAGCGTGGATTCCAAGTGGATGAGCTGTATTTAAGAATTAGTCTGGCAAAGGTTTTGTATGCCCTAGTTAGCAATACATTTGCAGAAATATTATTATGCCTTATTTTTCAAGTAGGCTAATATCTCAGTACAAATGTCTTTTTTTTCTCCTTGGCTATAGATTCACATAATTTGCAGCTCAAATAACTATGGACTGAACTGAATTATTATTTGATTTTGAACACAACTTTCTTCCCTCTTAAAGATATTCTAATTAGGAAACGCTAAAAGTAGCTGAATGCCTTTTTTGTCTTTTTTTTTTTCCATTAGTCACTCATTCTCCTTCCCATCTCTTTTGTTCCTTTCCATCTCCTTCGGTTGGGGGAGGACTGGAATAAGTAACAACTAGGGCTGCTTTTGAAATGGAAAAATGGTTTCAAATCATTGGCAAAGCTTAATGACTTTTGACTGCTGAGATATGTTAATTTAAGGCAGGCCAAATGTTCCTCAGCTGCAAAAATTTGGTAGTGTTCACTGGGAACTGGCAAGATTTATGAGGGCCCAGTGGCAAAAATTGTGTTCATGCTCTACATTACAATTCTTTCACGTATTAGCAGTGGGGAAATTTGAGAGGAGAAACTAAAAAAGAACAGGGAGGAAAAAGGAAATAATGAAAAGGTTTGTAGGATCTAAAATGTTCCTTGAAGAAATATGGGACTTTGTTCTATTTCCTTCATCTTTATCAACATCCCTAAGAATCAGAGTAAATGTTATTTTATATGTATAATTTGCAATTAAGTGGGAAACTGAAAAAAGATGTTAAAAAAGACCAGACACTCAGTTAAAACAAAATAATTTGCCCTCAAGCTTTTATAAACCAACACTAATCAGTGGTTTCTCTCTTTAGTGATCTAAATGAACTTCTCAAATTTGGCTCCAATCACATAGGTGTCCCTGTGTTATCACCTTGCAGAGCAAGTCCAAAGAAGTAGCATTACACAAATGCTGGTATGACTTCCTGAACTCTGAATGGTCCCTCTGCATTCCTGTGTGATTAAAAATGGGATCTAATCAGCCTCTTGGGAGAAAATGCTCTTTGCCCTTGAGATAATCAGGTTTATAAGTAGAGAGTTTGATGCAAATCATTAATGAAAGCAGGTTTAAGGAATCCAGACCCTGCAAATTTATTTTCAGAATATGAATCTGCACTATATAGATGTAATACTCCTTACAAATTAAGCAGTTTTTGAAATTATACAGACTTTGCACATTATATACTTTTATCAAAGTATAGTGACGGTTATTTGCACCTGTAAACTGGGAAAGCATATTTGTGTGATAGATTGACCATAATTAGGTTAAAACTGTAAATAAATCATTCTCTCCCTCCCAGGCCAAGAGGAATTGCTGTATAGTAGTGAAGGTGTTGCAGGACATGGTGGCTAAGATACTGAGCTTGTCGATCAGAAAGGTCGGCAGTTCAAATCCCTAGCGCCACATCATGGAGTGAGCTCCTGTTACTTGTTCCAACTTCTGCCAACCTAGCAGTTTGAAAGTATGTAAAAATGCAAGTAGAAAAATAGGAACCACTTTGGTAGGAAGGTAACAGCATTCCGTGCACCTTCGGTGTTTAGTCATGCCAGCCACAAGACCACGGAGATGTAAGCGCTGGCTCTTCAGTTTTGTAATGGAGATGAGCATCACCTGGTAGGTCGGAAACAACTAGCACGTTACGTCCGAGGGGAACCTTTACCTTTAGTGAAGGTGTTGAATGAGCAGCAGTAGACACAAGTTCTAGAAACCAAACTCGGTTCCAGGGTAATTGTCCTTAGGAGAATGGACAACACTGGAAAAGATTCACATGTTAGCTATCTTTGTTTTTCAGGGGAAAAAAAGTGTGTTAATATAATGGAATGTGTGGGAGACCTTGGGGAGGAAGGAAAGATATGCTGTCTAGAGCAGAAGTCCCCAACTTCCGGTCCATGACATGCCAGAAACCAGGCCGCACAAACAAGCAAAGCTTCATCCATGAGATGTAGGCAGCATATGAAACCATGCCTCCTCCGGTTTGTGGAAAAGAACCAGTCCCTGGTGCCCAAAATGTTGGGGGCTGCTGAGCTAGAGGATGACCAAAGAGCCCACAGTCATTTAATATTCAGAGAAACAAACTTAAGAGGGATCCACCCTAATGGATCAGGCAGTTAAAAAATTGTTCCTTCAGAATTGAAAGATTGATACAAACCTTTCTGGGTAAACCATACAGGAAACACAATTTGTGTCAGTGTAGGGTCAGTTTGATGTCTGCGTTCCAAGTAATGCACCCTTAGAAAGTAGAACTCCAAGGTAGGCAGATTCCTCAAAGAACAATTTATTGGATACATCTTATTAGCACAACTGGGTGAAAGTCAAATCTGAAAATTCCTGCGGCTTTCACCTACTGAAAAACTAAAAGTTCCCCTCCCCCCTGTCCTTAGTCGCATTGTCCAATAGAAGTGCTGGCCGGTTGCTTGGTTACTCCACTCCTCCTCTCTCCAGCCACCTGTCAGAATGTCCTTGGTTCCAACAGGAAATTTCTTGTTTTGGCTGCACAATTCAAAGTCTCTACTTTCCTCCCCGCCCTCCATGTCCCTTCTTCTATCTTATGCCAACCCTGAAACC
Organism: Hydrophis major; assembly: GCA_033807585.1. Taxonomy (NCBI): domain Eukaryota; kingdom Metazoa; phylum Chordata; class Lepidosauria; order Squamata; family Elapidae; genus Hydrophis; species Hydrophis major. Next base: position 15,179,745 of record CM066332.1, on the reverse strand, counting down.
TCAAAGATGGCCTCAGCCAGGTTCACCTCAGGGCTGACAACTAGATGAGCTAATTCTACTTTATTGTAAGGCAGGGGTCTTCAAACTTGACAGCTTAAAGACTTGTGGACTTCAACATCCAGAATTCCTCCTCCAGTCATGTTAGCTGAGGAATTCTGGGAGTTGAAGTCCTCAAGTCTTAAACTTGCCAAGTTTGAAGACCCTTGTTGTAAGGCAACATTAAAAGAATCGTGACAGTCTGAAGGTACAAATATTCTGCTGTCACTTTTAATCAAGGCAGGTCCTTCCTAAGTCTCTTCCTCTGACCGCTAAGTCACTGGAGGCTCCTGCCTCTTGTTTGTTTGTTTCCTAGGGAGCATCTCTTCCTTTGATTTTCCCCAAGGCCATCCACACATTCCATTATAGCTAATAAATATAATAAATAGTCCTACTCCTAATCCAAGTCTTAGTAGTAGCAGTAGTAGTATTCCTAGCGAGTCCTCATGGTCAACCACTTAAATATGAGCCAGCAATGTGCAGCAGCAGCCAAAAAAGCTAATACAAACCCTGGCTGCATAAACAGAGGCATAGAATCAAAATCATGTGAAGTATTACTTTTGCTTTATAAAGTCTGAGTAAGACCACACCTGGAATAAGGCATCCAGTTTTGGTCACTACATTACAAAAAAGATGTTGAGACTTTGGAAAAAGTGCAGAGAAGAGCAGTTAGGAGGACGGATTAAAGGCCTGAAGACTAAAATTTATGAAGGATACTTGCATGAATATGGCTAGTCTAGAGAAAGAAAGGGTTAGGGGTGACATAATAGCAGTATTCCAGAATTTGAGGGGCTGCTACAAAGAAGACAGGGGTCATCTTATTTTCCAAGGCTTTCCAAAATGTTCAAAAGTCTCTCTTCAAATTGTTGGAAATGCAAAGATGTATCAAGCACATTTTATTTACCTGTAGCGGACTTGCAATGCTGCAAAAAAGTATTGGAGATTGATCCAGACATAGGTGAAACAAATGGTGGGAGAGTGTATTCCATTTAAGCTGGAATTTGTTTCTCCTAGGAATAATATCAGAAGGATTTAGGAAGGATTTAATTTATCTAATAATACATGTGTTGATGGAGGCTACAGTAATATATGTGCAATACTGGAGGAAGGAAAACATACCGCCAGAAACAGAGATAATAAGAAAAATTATGGCCTGTGTAGAATCAGATAGGTTAACTCTAAAATTAAAAAAAAACAAGGGGAATCTGAGTACTATGAAACATGGAATAAATTCTATCAATAATTGCATAGAAGAAGGCAAGGTATGTAAGTAACTATGATGATTAGAATTAGTAAACAATGTATTAAACAAGGAGATTGTAAATGGTGAAGTAATATATGTATGCATGTATTTATGTATGTGTGTATGTATGTATAACAATTGTAATGCCAGAATGGCTACACCAGGTTGTATTCTTAAAATTAAAATAAATTTTTTTAAAAAATAAATAGGAAAAAGAAACAATGGATGGAAATTAATCAAGGAGACAAGCAACTTAAGAATTAAGAAGAAACTTCCTAACAGTGAGGACAATTAACCAGTGGAACAGCTTGCCTTTAGAAATTGTCCTGTAAACACTGTATTCCCCTCATTTAAATGCTAGTGAAGGATGGAATTGATTATTTCCCCATATCCAATAAACATACCCCCAAACTTGCATTCAGAGAATGGTGATTACACAACCACCCCAAACCAATCATTTTAGAATATGTTATTCGGCTTCTCCTACCAGAACCATTTAGAAGTAATAGAATAACAGAGTTGGAAGGGACCTTGGAGGTCTTCTAGTCCAACCCCCTGCCTAGGCAGGAAACCCTATACCACTTCAAACAAAGGGCTATCCAACATCTTTTTAAAAACTTCTAGTGTTTTTGGCATGGTGTGATTTTCTAGTCGTTGCTAATCCTTCATAATGTGCAGTTCTCTTTCTGTTCCTTAAACCAAGTTTATCCTAAGCTTGCAAGCTAAAAAAACATTGTGTGTGTGTGTGTGTGTGGATGTGTTAAGCTGAATGAATAAATAGGTCTGCCCTAATTTATGCAAAGTAGTTGGCATTATATAAAATGCTGAGATTAGCTTCCTGTGCTACCATGCTACCAACTCCTTGTTTTTGCACACAACTTTACAAAAAGAAAAAGAAAAAGGAAAAAAAAAAGAAAAAGAAAAAAGAAGTCTTATCTGCCCTGCCATCAGTTCATTAGGGAATCAAAATGAGGATGACAGTGTTTTCTAAAGATTACTTTTTCCTTTCACCCACAGGCTCTGTGGAAAGCCGTAAATAGTCCATTTTTGTTAATGAAGCTTCACTTATACAGCTGGGTTTGTTTAATATTTTACGAGTGTTACTTTGTTTTGCTCTCAACGATCTCAGGCAGTTAAGGATTTATGAATCGTGTTTTTCTCAGCCCATCTGCGGTTTCCTATCTTCTCTGGCCTTGAGAATATGTTTAAATTTATTAAAGCGAAGCGAAGGCTCATTATTTCAAAGAACAGCCAAAGTGACACAGGGAATTGGTTATTAATGGAAAAGAGCTGCCATGGGGCGATTGAAATTTAATGATATCCTACAAGAAAAAAAATGAGGGTGTCACTTTCCAAAAAGTCATGCTAAATGCCAGCCTTTTTAAGGTCCTGCCGCTAATTTTATGCCTGCGCACAGTAATGTTTTCAAAAGCGTTTAGGAAACACGGACCAGTGGCTGTACTGATTATCCTTTTCACCTTCTCTCCTGCTCCAAATGGGTTTGTGCAGTGAGCGATTTAATCTCTAAATATAGGGAACATTAAAAAAAAAAAAATAACATTGCTGTTTTTCACAAGCTAAGGGCCTTTTGCAATACTCCAGAGATGGACTTGCAAATATGTGATCTCCATATGCTCACAGCAAGCTCTGAAACTGGCTCATCCCCAAAAAAGCAAAACAGAAAACTTCACTGCTCCTTTTCTTCCCTATCCAAGAGACAATCAGACAAGTAGACAAAGTAGATTTATCTATACATAAGGTACCATGATGGTCTTAGAAGGTCTGAAAAGTTTTCAGATTCTTGCCTCCTTGTTTTTTTTTTCCTAGTGGGTACTCTGTCTAAATTATACTTTTAGCACAAATCTTTCTACACTCTCTTATTTTACCAGTAGAGAATATGAAACTCTGTAATTGTCATAAGAGAAGGAACCCATCTTACTATATTTTTGGACCACAGATAATCATTTTTCAAGGATCAATCTTCAAATGGCAAAGAAATACCAAAAACCTGAATAATGAATTTCAGAAATAAATATTCCTTGGATTGGTTTGACTTGAACACAAACAATTTTTTGAGTGTCGAAATAAATAAATCTGAATTCCCTTTAATATTATGAAAACCAAACCCGTTTTAAGTCAAGAGTTCTCTGTCTGCTTTAGTTGTGAAATAGTGTCATAAAAATTGCAATTTTTTTCATATAAAAGACCTGAAAAAAAATAGTTCTCAGTCTCTCAACTTAAGGTGTCAAATAATGAGGAAAGTGACAGCACTGGCAATGGAAAATTAAAGACAAATATATTAAAAAGACAAAAATACACATACAAAAACCTGTTATTAAAAGTGAGAGGCTTCATTTTCTTTTTTTTGTCATTGCAATAGTTATAACTTTGAACTACAAAATAATAGTTATGGTTGAGTGTGCACATGTGTTTCCATATGGATAACAGACTGCCTGCTCCATCATATATTATTTATCGACAAATCTTAGAATTTTAAACTGGCCAAGGTTCACCTTATTAATTCTATGATTGGCTTTTATTTTTCATCCAATTTGTGTATAAAATTGAGCCATTTTAGATAGAGAGGTTCAACCAGTATGTTGAGAAATTGAGCAGACACCATGTGTAAACAATGAGAGGTGAACAATTTTGTGTGTGTCAGTTTATAATTCCATACTGTTCCATTCATCCTCATTTTACTCCTTAGATAAGTTTTAGCCTGGCGTCAAAGAGGTGCAGGAGAGTTTAACCAGACAAAGTAAACATTTCACTTGGAAAAGAGAGATACTAACCTTTTATAACTCTTATTTTGTATTAAATTGATCTTTGAAATAGAGTTTAGTCTTCCATGTAATCAGAAGTAAAATGCTGCCGGTTTGGCCTGGTTCATGCAAACCGGTAGTTTAAAAAAATGCTAGCGGTTCACCCGAACTGATATTTCCAATGAACAGCTGTGCCATGTGATTTAGATTAGCTAGAAAGCAGGAAATTGTTGGATGATCCTCCCCCTCACTGTTGTACTTACCTTGGAAGGCTTCAAAACGATTCTTTTTTCAGCACCCAAGAGGATTCCCTAAGGCCCAGTAGGCCAAAGACGGGGTGCAGGGGGGATGCTGTGAGAGAAAAAAAGAAGAAAAAAGGCTTTCAACCTCCCCAGTCACATGACCACATAGCCATGAGCACCTAGACACATAACCACCTGGCCATGCCCACCTAGCCACTCCCACAGAACTGGTAGTAAAAAAAATTGAATCCCACCACTGCATGTAACATAGCAATAAGCCAGAAGGATTGTGTCCTATAACCCTCCCTTAAACACCAAGGTGGAGATTTTGGAAATACAAAATGAAACAGCGATATTAGTGTCAAATTTTATTTCAGGGTGTTTGGATGAAGGATTTGCAACTGGACCCAGGGCTGAATTTGGTGATATACTCCAAAACTTAATTAAAAAGCCTCATTTGGTTTGATTTACAATTTACAATTTGCTTATGTGAGGTTGATGTAATTACAGTCAAGCCATAAATTTAATAGTTTCTTTTGATCTTCAAAGTAACAATGCAGCCTCAATTTTGGAGGTTCAGCAAAGGTTGACCTCTAGGTGTTGGGAGGTCCTATCATGTCTGAGAACTCAGTCTGTGCTGATTGTGTGTATTTATCAATGCCTTATTATTAAAAGGCCATTTAAATACATCTAATGGTATTCAGGGGCTCATTAAAGGAAACATGTCTGAAAATAAAGGCCAGGGAGAATGGCTCTCTGTTTTTAAAGGGACATTTTGGGACAAAGTGAGCCAAATCTTGTCCCTGCAGGTCTTGAGATCAAAATCTCAGTTGCAGACAACAAATGTTTCTTTTAAGGAATCAACAAGATTCCTTAAAAAAAAAAAAAAAAAAGAACGAGGATATGGAAATGTTTGCTGACACCCTATTATGGTAATAAGGAAATGTTATTGATTCTTCATTTCCCCCTAAACATTGTTCATATTAATCATGAATCCTGGAAAAGCACTCATTTGAGTTTTCCAGCATGAATATTAATATATTATTAACTTTAATGATATTTGCATAGATGAGAAAGAAAGGAGGGGGAGGGCTGAGGTATCTTTCTCCCATCTCTGTTTTTTCTTCTTCTATAGAAACCATAAATGTATCATCCAATAACCTTTCTGAAGAAGACATAAACGTTCAGTTACATATATTTTGATTTTTCCATGACAGTTTATTTGGCGGCAGAGCCATGACAGATTTCTTCATTGTCTTTTTTGCCAAAATTTGTCCTTTAAGTCATTTCTGTTGACTTCCCCCTTTTAGCAGCTCACCTCACAATGAGAGAAGAGACAATTAATGGGTCGGTGATTTATCACTGCCAAAACCTGTCAAGGACTTCTTATGTAGCCGGAGAAAAAGCCATTTCACATTATGGCATTTCATTTCGAATGCATTGTATTTACAGCTCACAGTTTTATTTTCAGAGCCTATTATCAGGTGAAACAGTTGCATCTGAAATGTTGTTTGTGACATAGGTGACCTGTTAGGATTTGATAAGTATTTACGCCAGAGCACAAGAGGCTCACACATCTGCTGTTGGCAGAAGCAATGGGGAAAAAAATAACCTGGAAATGAGGCATTTGATTTTTCTGGTTCCTACACTCGAGCATCTGTTGCTGTAATTAAGTGGCATTCAGTAATTGCGAGGCAGTCGTGAAATAAACATATGCATTCCTGCCAGGTTTTAGGATTCGGTGTCCTTATTCTAGGAGAGAGACAGACAAAGTGACTTCGGCAGGAACAAAGGGGACGGTGACAAAAGTTGCACAATTAACTTTCTGGTGGCAAGCAAAAAAGATCCCAGAAGAACGGCAAAGAGGGTGGAGAAAGCAAAGGCCATTGGCTACAACCTATATACTCATTCAGGGGATGGCCATCATGAGTATTTAAACTACATAGGGCAAAGATAAGGGACACGGTGGCTCAGTGGCTAAGACACTGAGCTTGTCAATCAGAAAGGCTGGCAGTTCGGTGGTTCGAATCCCTAGCACCGCGTAACAGAGTGAGCTCCTGTTACTCATTCCAGCTTCTGCCAACCTAGCAGTTCGAAAGCATGTAAAAATGCAAGCAGAAAAATAGGGAACATTTTGGTGGGAAGATAACAGCATTCCATGCACCTTTGGCATTTTAGTCTTGCCAGCCACATGACCACAGACATGGTGGCTGAAGAGATGTCTTCAGACAGAGCTGGCTCTTCAGCTTTGTAAACGGAGATGAGCACCATCCCCTAGAGCTGGAAATGACAAGCATGTATGCACCCTCCTGCATACTTTTACCTTTAGGACAAAACTAAGAGGTCGATGTGGAATGGGAAGTATCTTAGACATCAGTGTAAGTCTTCTTCTCCTGATACTTGGATAATATTTTTTGAAGATTTTCACTTTTTTCATTTTATTGAAAGAATGTCATTTCTAGGCACATCCCACTTCTGAGATGAGGTCTGAGATGAGGGTGTGTGGGAGGGAGCGAGCTGCATATCTGGAACTATCCTTTATTTTGGTCACAAAGAACAATATTGAAAACACCTTTGGATGTGTTGAACTCTGATCCCACCATCATGTGCCATATAGAACATAATCAGTCAGCAAAATGAGGGCTAGATAATTGCGGCTTCTTTTGGTAAGGCTTTGGAAGACGCTATCTCTTGTAAAAAGTGTCCCAGTTGCTGTAGGGAAATGGTGGTGTTTTTCTGCTCTTTCACTAATAGGGTCATCCTGTAGATAGAATATGTATTCTCATAGTTCTAAGAAGTCTTTTTGCAGGTAGAGTGATACATAGTAAATAGATTTACTCTTGTTTGAAAGAGCCGAAGGTCATAACTTGTCCATTGGTAGCCACACTCCATTTTCTTTGCCAACTTTTTAAATCTGTAAATGCTTTATATTCCCATCCTCAGTTCATTCTAAATGATCTTTCTTTGAACAAGATAGCCATCTTGCAGTGGTCTAAAACAGGGGTCACCAACCTTTTGGACCTGAGGGATCACTAAATCCATAATTTTAAATCCTGCAGACCACTAATATGATTTTTTTTAAAAAGATAAATAGTATTTAGTGTAATATAAAAAAATGCAAATCATTTTTCTGTGGACCACCAAAATTTTCTTGTGGACCACTGGTTGGTGACCACTGGTCTAGAAGACTTACAATACCTGTAAATTTTAAATAAATGAAGAAAATGTGTATTACAAGTCATAATGAATATCAGAGTCAAAGAAAAAAAGTTGAAAAGGATAAGCATGTGCATACATCCCAAAATTTGTTATCTATATTTATCTGTAGCTTTTAAGCAATGAAGTCATTAAAAAGACAGTGATTTATCCTTGCTTAAGATTCATCAGATATCCAGATTGTATTCTTATTTTCCATGAAAGAGAATTACCACAGCCCTGTGATTTTAGATTGTATTCAGTAGACCTTTTTAGCTTTGGAAAATCAGATATGTTCAATATGATCTATCAAGAATTGGTAAAGTTTTTACTTGATAGAGGACACAAATATGCAGTCCAATCAGAATTCTAGGGCTTGGTACTCATCTTTGTTTCTTGGCTGAGGAAGCCAGTGATTTTATGTGGTCATGTGATCAGCATGGCTATATGCCAAAAGCACACAGAACACTGTTATCCTCCCGCCAAAGTGGTACTTATTAATCTACCTGCATTTGCATGCTTTCAAAATCCTAGGTGAGCAAGAGCTGGGGAAAGGAACAGGAGCTCACCCATTATGCAGCACTCAGGTCTTGAACTTGGATTGTCAGCTTTCCAAGCTCAGCATCTGCAATTACTGGGCCATCGCATGACTCCCCAAGAAGTAGCACAGAAGACTGAAATTTGTTTCAGGAAATAATGGTGAACTCACATTAGAATATGTGTTCGATAAGTAAGGCGGCACTAAGGCAGGGGTAGGCTTCAAACATTGCAGCAACGGGTTCTCTGCGTGGGCATGGTCATGGTGGGTGGAGCCTAGTTGGCCTCCTGCACCATGGCAGGGGGAGCATTTTTGCCTTCCCCAGGCTTTGGAGGCTTTCCTCAAGTCTCTGGGAGGGCGAAAACAGCCTCCCTCAGGCTCCAGAGGCCCTCTGGAGGCCAAAAACAGGCCCGTTTCTGGACTTCCGGAAGTTCCTGGGGGGCCATTTTTTTCCCTCCCCAAGCCTCCATGCGGGTGCTGCACTTACCTCACATCCAAAACAGGCCACATGGAGACTCCTGGAAGGGGGTAGGGTGGGCTGGGGGGTCAGGAGGGGTGGAGCGGGGCAGAGTGGGGCAGGCGGGGCCAGCCAGGGGTGGGATTTGGAGGTTTTCCAAACCAGCCATAATGTTAGCAACGGGTCTTCCCGATCTCAGGAGCCCTAGGTGCCACCCTTGGCATTAGGTGCCTTTCAAAAATGAAGTAGCATCAACAAAGGGGTACAAAGTAAACTTGGACCTTCTTGAAGATTCATGAGTGATTAGCTCCATTAGTAGATAGTTAAACAATCAGACACACACTCCCTGACAAATAGCTTCCCTTTCTGTATCTATTTATAGAAAACACCAAGGGTGCAGAAAGGCAAAAGGCACCTAAGTTGATTGAGTGAGCGCTTTATTTTACATTGACAGCAAATAGCTTAATAAAAATTATCCTGTTCTCATATTTTGGGAGACAAATTGTGAATATTATTGTACTCTCAAAGACCAAAGTCTTCATTAATTCTGTCATAAATTCAGCTTGTGAGCTTTCCTGATTCTTTTCCAAGAAAAAAATAAATTAAGCCTTTTTTCCATAGATTGTCTGTGGGGAAAGATCACATCGCATGGACTGTGACGCCATCATGCAAATGATGTGAATTAGGTGTTTTTCATCATTGTATTAGTATGTCATGGCACATGTGATGTTGTGATGGCTTCCTGCAGCACTGAAATTTGTCCTTTTAAATCCAGCTTCCTTGATTTTAGAAAAAGTAAAGTTCCACGCATTGTCTTTACAGAATACGATGTCTTGTGGCTTACTTGTATAGGAAACATCTTGTTCAGTTCACCATCCATTTGTATGCATATTTTTTGAAGTGGATTTCCTTTTAAATCAAATTGTTTATTTCCTTAATTCTTTTACTACTGTGCCTTTCTGAGTGAGGAATTCATTGTCATCATTATTATGACCTTCAGTGTTGTTTGGTTTTCTTTCTTTCTTTCTTTCTTTCTTTCTTTCTTTCTTTCTTTCTTTCTTTCTTTCTTTCTTTCTTTCTTTCTTTCTTTCTTTCTTTCTCTCTCTCTCTCTCTCTCTCTCTCTCTCTCTCTCTCTCTCTCTCTCTCTCTCTCTCTCTCTCTTATGTGTATATGTGTGTGTGTGTGTGTGTGTGTGTGTGCGTGCGCAGAGGTTAAAATATCCATTTCATATTTTAAGCTCTGCAAATATAGGACGATATTTTCCACCCCACATTTTAATTCTGCGTCAAACCTTATAGAGTTTCTTCTGATTTCACAGTATCCTTAGGGCACTGGCTCAGATCTCTCGGAACCGTTATTAAGCAACATTAGGAATAAAAAAAATACAGATTGTTCTACGTTTTGGCATGAAGGCAAGAGAACTAAAAAGTGAAAATGCTTACCTATTACTGGGTAAATATTTTTGATCCAGCTTAAAGACAGGAATTTTCTTAACATCACTCGTGTCTCTTGGTAGAAAGATGAAATGCAAAATCTAACAATTCACTATAGAAGCTTAATCTTACTCCCCCCCTCCTCTAATTTATTGTTTGTTTGTTTGTTTATTTAATATTGCCGTCTATTCACCCATGGCGATGCGAGGCAGCTTACACAATATAAAACCATATTTAAAATAAAAACAATAAAAACTAACAAAAAGAATCAAATAAATTAGTATGGTACAATGGAACAAAATTTGGGAAAAAAAAAAAACCAAAAACCAAATTCCATCCCCTGCCCCAACAACAGCAGATCATACTAGCCATTTGATGGGCTCTATCCCTCTCTGGGTTCCCCAGGCCCGCTGGCAAAACCAGGTCTTCAGTGCCTTTTGGAAAAGTATTAGTGAGGGGGCCCTTCTAATCTCTGGGGAAATGATGTTCCAGAGAGATGGAGCCACCATGGAGAAGGCAGTCTGGGTTCCACCAGGTGTATCTCCCTCAGGGGTGGGATCCGCAACACTCCCTGCCTCCTCACTCTAATGGATCAGGTGGATGTGACTGGCAAGAGATGTTTCCTCAGATAATCCAAGCCATGAAGGGCTTTAAAGGTGACAATCAGCACCTTGAATTGCACCCAGAAGCAAATTGGCAACCAATGTAACTCCTGTAGGAGAGGCAAAACATTTGAACACTGGGGTCTGCACAAAACCATGAGGGTTGCTGCATTTTGCACCAACTGGAGCTTCCGGATGCTCTTCAAGGGCAGCCCCATGTAGAGCGTGTTGCAATATTCAAGACATGAATTAACCAGGGCATAAATGACTGTGAGTAGGGACCACTGATCCAGGAATGCTAGTTAATGCATGGGTGTCCATCAAGCTTTAAAGAATTCCACTTATGATTTTCAGTATTAGGACCAGAGAATGACTATCTCTTCATGAATCCATTAGATATCTTGGTAATAAATCATACATCTCTGATAGGAGATTGATAGGATATCTTACTGCTACTTTTAGTATATCTACTTATCTGATTGTACAACACTAGTCATGTCTTGGTGTGGTGGAGAATTGGTGAGAATATATATGGTCCAACATATTCATGTTTTATTGCATTGATGATTCAGTTTTGTTTATAGCTACCATAAAACCAGGAGATATTTTGATGTCACGTAGCACAATTATTTCATTTTCACAAAAGCAGTGATGCTGCTAACCAAAATACAATGTGTGTACCTTCAAATATAACATCTTTTCTGCATCTGAATGTTGCAGAATTCAAATATTTGTATTACTGTTTTGTTCTGGGTAAAACCCTGTTTTATTTTAATCTTGGCTTTTAAACCTGTAGATATTCCAGTTGGAAATAAGATCAAATATAGGTGTAAAAGCTGATATCAAGATGAATTGTTTGGATTGGCTGACTTTCTATAGCCCATATGAAATGGTTTTTTTTAAGCAATTGTATGTAGAGGTGTGTTTGTATACCTGTGGACAATGCAGATGTATACATTGGCTTATGATACCTCTACATAAAAAAAAAAAAATCCTGGTAGCTACAACAAAGTAGTTCAGTAAAATGTAATTTTAGTTGAGTTTTCTACAGCTGTTTCCTAAAATAAAGTTGATTGATATTGGTTGGGTTGACTTCCAAGAGACATGAATTAAGTGATAAATATAGAGATTCATGGACAGAAAATAGCATTTAGCTATTGGTTATGGTGCCAGAAAGTATTATAATAATTTATGAAATAATATTCTTGATGACAAAATAATGATATATGAACACAAGACTAATGCAAAAGCTTTAGGGGGAAAAAAGATTTTGAGTTATTTAAAATTCTTTTTTATTATTTCATTGCCATCTATTTAATGCCATTTCCCCCAGAGAGAGTCTGTAATCACACATATTTTAAACAAACTACTAATATTCCAACTTTGGTTGGTTAATGCTTGCAGGGCATTACAGATGCTAGAATAATCGACAATGTTTTTGCTCAATCTGCTCTGGAGATGGATGAAATAAATAGTTTAAACTAATTAATGTAACACCAGCTGTTACATGGGCTTGGCAGACGTCTCTGCGTTTTGATGGGTAGAGAGCGGCTGTTGAAGTTGACTTTATTTTAGTACAATGTTGATCACAGTATAAGCTGGAATAAACGGTAAAGGAAGAAGCAGGAGATAAATTTATCTGTGCAAAACAAATATTGCCCTTTCCTAGGAAACCATGTTGGAGGAACATTAAAATGATTTTGATGAGGTCATACGCATTTCGATAGCTCATGCTGTCAGTTTTAGGGTGCCATCAAACCAAACTATCATCGTATTCAACTCCATTCATTTTAGTTGGGTTTGTATCTAACTGAATGAGAGCAACATTTAATAAAAACACACTCTGCCTATGTGAGAGAAAGAGGAGGGGAGAGAGGGAGGGAGGGAGGGAGAGAGAGAGAGAGAGAGAGAGAGAGAGAGAGAGTTCACACATATCTGTGTGCCTCGACTGAAGTATGTATATGATGTGTTATTTCCATTAAAATACAATACAATATATTACACTGAAAATTATTTATATTACATTATTTAATGGCCACTGCAGATGCATATATTAGGAAATAGGATTTGCCTTGAAATCCTTAAAATCTTCTTATTCTGGGTATATATCCATGTTGCTGTTGTTTTCATATTTTCTCTCTATTAATATCAAGAATATGGCTGCTTTCCTTTGTCGTAGTGCAAAGGAAGCTAGTTCAATTTATGGGACTTATAAACCAACCATAGATATCTTAGTGCAAGGAAATAGCATGAAGAAATCTTCCTGAATTCTCCTTAACCTAGAGTAAACATTATCCAGTTCAACCTATTTATAGTAAATATTGAAATTCAACAACAAAGAAATAATAATTTGTTGAAGATGAGAGGTCAGGAATCTTTATGGAACCAGACAGTAGAGGGATTGTTATCTTTGGAGGCCTCCTAGCAATGAGATAACCGTATCAGATACAGCTTGTTTCCTGCAAAATCTATCTAATAAGTCATTATAGTTTGCCGAGCAGATGGCAATGGCTCTGTTAGAAGAATTGATGGATGTGATATGATGTCATCAGTGAGTTGACATGGTTCACACAGTACTTGACCTCTAAGAAGAAGTTCTAACCGGTTATAATTCTAAATGGTGAACTTTCGTGACATTGGCTAAATGGAAAATAAGTGCAATTTGTATTTCTTTCTGCTAGTGTTTACCCCTTTCCCTGAACACCACATAATGGGATTTGGTCCCAGAAGGTTTCAGGATATTTGTCAGAAGGTTTTACCCTGTAAATTTCCAAGGATTTCAAATACAAATCTAAATTTTATCAGAAGGACCCAGGGAATACATTCAAGTCAGATTCCTATTTGGATTCTGCTCTCATTACACATGTTCAAAAATGAGCTTATGCAGTTTTATTGATCATGTTGCTTAATGCCCCAAAGAGCACAAAAATGAACAGTCAGCATTAATATTTTTAAACTATATTTTAATTAAAATAAGCCACTATGTGGATATGCTCCCACAAGCCTTTTTTTTTTTTTTTAGATTGGCAGATGAATCCTATACCAAGCCTCACTGTTTCACATGGCTTACTTCCAAGTAAACTCATTTGTTTTATTTTTCTGAGAATAGACATAAATAAACATTGATTGCCTGACCTTTTTGCTTCCTGCTGTTAAAATCAACTCATCTCTTTTTCTTTCTTGCACACGGGAACTTTTTAATAAGTTGAAATTCTATATATAAAAAAAAAAAAATACTTGGAAGGATTATGTTTTGCTCTTCCTCTGCCCTGAAACTCTATGATTGTCCCATCCAAAAGTCCTAAGCATGTTTCGTTTTATAAAATACCATATTAAGTATTTCACACGTATTTAGGGTGAAACACGTAAGGAATGTAGAAATCATGCTGCCATTGATACAACTTTTATTTTATATTTTGAGCTGATGGTGAAGCAAATATCTTTATTGCTTTTTTTTCTTTCTGTTTCTGAAATGCTCTCTTTATATGTGTTTCTGCAGAGGGAAATTATTTGGTTGATAAAATGCTGCATATTTTGTTAAATCCCTTGCAAAAACTGGAGAGCAGAGAAGAATGCAATCGTGCTTATATGATCAGACATTTCAACTAATTATGGAAAGAAATAATTAGCACATTGGTGTTTGTGCTCACTTTGAACTATTTATGTCATTTGTCAGGAGCACCTACTGTTTTCTCAGATATGTGAATATCTTTTTTTTCCCCCTCCCATCCTGATAGCCTGAGTTCAGAATAAAAGATTAATCAGATGTGAGTAAAGGAACTAACACTAGTGTAAAACTATAATCAAGAAAGGAAAAACACCAAGATTGAGGCTTGGTTGATTGTTTTCGGATGAACTGAAAATGCTTAATTAAAGTGTTAGCATCCTTTTTTTTTTTTTAGGTACAGTTATTTCCTCAATTAAAAACCTAGTTCCCCTTGTAAATGATTTTACATTTCCAATGATTTTTCCATAAACATAATTGCAGCCATCTATGGCAGTACAACTACTATCACTAAGGAAAATGTTCCGGAGATCCTAAATTACTTTAAAATGACAGCAAAGCTTAGGTTGAGTTTCAAACAATTTAGCAATGAATTAATTTTATAGCAATTACTATGGTAATATGATTGCAATTTAAATTCACAGTCATATTTTTTGTGTGGATGAGGGAAATCACAGGAAAGCTTGTTTTCAGTTCATCTAAAGCTGAACTTTCATTCCTATTCCTTGCATTGTAATCTGTTTTTTGCAACTGAAAATGAGGTCTTAATCTGCCAACTGAACCTGTGTTGTTCTTATAAAATTGTTCACTAAACCTTTGCTGATGTAAATGGATATGCCTGAAATATACATAGCAATAACCCTTAGACTTATATACCACTTCACAGTGTTTTATAGTCCCCTCTAAACAGTTTACAGAATCAGCAGATTGACCCCCCAATAATCTGGATCCTTGTTTTACCCACCTCAGAAGGATGGAAAGCTGAGTCAACCTTGAGCCTGGTGAGAATTGAACCGCTAAACTGCAGACAGACAGCAGTCAACAGAACTAGCCTGCAATACTGCATTCTAACCACTGCACCACCATAGCTCATCAAAACGTATTGTATTGCATTTCTCAGGGGACCATTTTGCTTTCAGAAATAAAATAAATAAATTAATAAAATTATTTTTTTTTCTGCAGAAGATGATACCTTTCAAACCTGTCAAAGGAAAGTCTTTACAATACTCAGCAGCACCACAATTCAGGGTTTTCAATAGTATCCATCATTGTGTTTGGTCCCCAACACGCATCAGAACATCTCTAGGTACAAATCATGGGCAGATAAGACAATAGTTTTCCAAGATTTTCCAATGCTTGGATGAATGTCGTTGCCGCTTTTTGACTGACAGGTTCTTTTTCAAAAGGCAATTGAAGAAGAAAATGTTTCACTTCGCATTCAAGAAGCTTCATCTGTTGTGAATGAATGGTGAGGGGATTGAAGGATGGGTTCTAACAGGATTGATGGATTTCTCTGCAGTCATCAGGGTCAACCTTGGAAGCCATATTTTACTTGGAAGCTTTGTGGCTGCCACATTTAGGGCCTTGGAATTTGGGAGGGGGGATTTTATAGAGAGATGGAAGATTAGACTCAACAACATTCTTTCTCAGAAAGTCAAGGACATCTTACCCTGCACCTGGAGGAGAATGTTTGGAGGAATGTTTCCAGTTGGAACAATGTTTGATTGGGCCATGTGATGGACTGGTGGGTGCAGGGGATGGATCTTTGAATTTCTTTTGAGAAGAAATTCTCAGATTCGGGTTTTCCCAGATGTGCCAATATGACAACTCTAAAAAAAATGGAACTTTGACAAAATACTTGTCTTGGAATTTATTGGTTTGGAGATTGCTAGTTGGAATGCTGGCATTTGGGTCATTAGCACTCTCTCTGAGAGACCTTGAGGCCACCTAGGGGTTTATCTATGCCTTCAATCCCTAAATGGCCTTAATGGCTCTCGGAGAGAGTGCTAATGACCTGATGATTGTAAAGAAATGCAATCCTTCCATTTCCCACCACCACCATTATGTGAGAACCTATCTTTCCATCCCCCCACCATTCAGCCACAACTGATGAAGTTTTTTGGATGAGAAGCAAGATGCCTTCTTCTTCTTCCTTAAAGGAAAAAAAAATACAGTCCAGTTGCCTTTTGAAAAAGCACCTTTGAGACAACAATGACCTGGATAACTGAAAATCTCCATAGATGTCATTGCACATCTTGTTTTCCCCTCTTCCCCCAATGTCAGATAACTCAGGAATTTGCTACTCTGTATGCAAACTAATGCTCGCTGCCACAAGAACACCAAATCTGAATTAACATCCTTCAGTCTCAAGAGACTATGTTATCATGCTCTGAAAAGAGGTCCTAAAACACCATCTAGTGTAAAAAGGCCAATTCGAGAGTGGCAATCCCTTCCACACTGAGGGGAGATTCAGTCTGTCTCTTGTCCAGTCCCTGGATTTCACTGGTTCTGGGACTGCCACTCCTTCCCCCCCATTTGGGTGGGGTCAAAGACTTCGACTCTTCCTACAAGCATCTCTCCACTCTCTCAATTAGATTTTGCTTCTTTAAAGGGTTCCTGCAATTAGCTGGTTAAATGTACCAAATCTGATTCCTTATTGGGACATCAGTTTGGTGTTATGTGGGGTTGTTGTTTTTTGGATGAAGATGAATTGTATATGTTGTTTCAATCTGATGACAGATGACAGATGGAATGACACGTGTTATGGTAGGATGAATAATATTCATTCAGTCCAAGTGATCTGTGTGCCATATGGTCTCCATTTCATTGATATCTACAATATGGACCTTATGGGGCATAATCACATTTGACTGTGCTATCCTACACTTTCAGTTTGATGTTTCATTATCCACTGCTATATTACATACATGCAGAAAGGGCCACCCCTCCTATCTATCATCTATCATCTATCTATCTATCTATCTATCTATCTATCTATCTATCTATCTATCTATCTATCTATCTATCTATCTCTGTCTCTCTATCATATAGTCAGAATTAGGGATTGCACCCATTAGATTTATTCTCACTTGTGATAAAGGCAATAATGTCAGTTTCACCCCATTATATTCAGTTGCTCTTTATATGACAATTATACCTAGTGTTGGCTGATGTTTTCAATTATTGTCATATTTATATGACAATTATACCTAGTGTTGGCTGACACAGGAGGGGCAGGGCGCGAGGCCAACACCAAGACTTCATTTACCAAAGTGGACTATCTTTCTTGACAGAGGATGAGATGTTTTTGATTTAGAAATATGTTGATTTTCATTTGAAATCTGATTTCCCAGGCAAGTACAATATTTCACATCCAATGTATTTTTCATTTGTCCCCTATCAACAGAAATGAAGGTAATTTCATTTTACATAATTTAAACAAGGAATTATTCAAAATGATGGATGAGGGTTCCAGAATGGTGTGCATTGTAGACTGTTCAGTTCTTTATGTTGGATCATGACATCTGAATTCTAGGATCTTTCGAGTGAAATTTCAGTCTATATGAGAATGAAGGGAGGGGAAAATGGAAGACCATGGATTTATAGGTGATATAAATTATAGTCATAATTAGGGATTCATCCCAATGGCTTCAATTTTAAGAAGGACAGAATCCAATTCCTGCTCCTATTACAATCATTTTGTGGGTTTATGAAAATAGCTAAGAAAGTATAACATTAGTAGAAGAATGGCTATGAGGGATGAGGTTAATTTCCCATAAACTATTTAACTTAAGATCACAAAGTAAAACAGGAAAAGGGTGAAGTCCAAGCTCAAGCAAAAAAAAAAAAAAAAGGGTCCTTGAAATTAGAGATGAATATTAGCTTGACAAGTTTTGACCTGAAATTCATTCTGCAAAGAGCTTTGTTGTCCCATTATCCTTTTTGTTTAATTCCTTTGCTTTGCTATTATGTTTACCTCTATTAAAGTGACAAATCATGTCATTTTACTGGGTTCATTTTTAAAATCCTTACTTACATTCCTTTTCTTTATTGGGAATTTACAGTTAAAACAAAAATAGTACATATGTGAGTGATGTATATAGATAAATGAGATAGATGATAAATAGATATGTACTTAAAAATATATATAAATTGTTTTCAAAGTCTTGCTTTAATTCCCTCCTCTTATTGGAAACTTGCAATTAAAACAAAAATAATGCATATGTGAGAAGGAAAGAAGGGAGGGAGGGAGGGAGGGAGGAAGGAAGGAAGGAAGGAAGGAAGGAAGGAAGGAAGGAAGGAAGGAAGGAAGGAAGGAAGGAAGGAAGGAAGGAAGGAAGGAAGGAAGGAAGGACTTTTTACTATAAATAATTTTTGTCAGGGTTTTTCAATATTCAATACTTCATTTTGGTAAGCAGTTTTATATACCAAAAAGCATTTTTGGGTACAAGACCCAATTCCTACCATATGTCTTTTTGTTATGCATTTAATGACCCACAATTTGCACTTGGAAAATATAGTTATGTATGAATCAGATCCAACTTGCACATTGATTGAGTCTTAAATTTGGTTGTTTTGATTAAAACTGCATTTCTCCCCATCTCTACTGATCAGCATTCCCAACACAGAATTTGCTAACTTCATCAGAATTAATTGACTTGAGATAGGGATGTACAATCAGTTCAAAGCAATTAACAAAGTATGAAGGATTTTTATGCAGCCTGGAGAATATCATTTTTATTGTAGCATAAACTTTTGTGAGAGAGATTGTCCTTGGTTAAGTAATTTCTACATTGATAAGAAATTATTTGATAGCTTAATGTTTCCTCCACGTTAGAAGAATTATGAAGCTGTGTTCAAGGATGTATTATTCCTGTTCACTGCATGTCTTCACTCAGCACACTTCTGTTGAAATAAAAGTTAGATGACTGTGTAGCCTGATGTAGAAATATTCATATTTATTGTCATAAATCCCTGGCATTATTAATCTGGGTTTCCCTTTCAATTGTAACAAATATCAAAAGGCCAGTTCAAGCACTCGAAGGAAAGATCCAAGTGTACAACTTAAGAGGAACCAGTAGTAGCTACAACCTCCTGATGGGCCCCCTTTTTCAAAGCCATGTTGGTTATCTCTGTTTGTTTCATTCACATTTTAGATGTTATACCTGAAGCACACCAGGTGTGCTTTTAAAAGACCATAAGAACACCCTTAAAAGAAGTTCATTATGTAATGTAATAAAAAATTGTTCACAGTTTAAAATGCAAATTAATTCACAGTTCATACAAGGTGGGGAACTGGAGTCTCCATTTCAAGTAACACCTAGATGGAATTAATAAGTAGGTAATCGGTATACAGCATGGCGGGATTTATGGAATATTTCTAGGTGGGAAAAAAACCCCAAGTCTCTTCCCATTTTCTTACTTTTCAATCTTCTCTGTTTTGGAACTTCAAAGATAAATAATACAGATTTTTAAGGATTTGTGGTGGGGGTTTCCTCAGAAATAAGAAAGCATTTGGAGGTGACAATCAAGTGATATGGAGCCAGTGGACTTCAGAAACCCCAATTCCTATCTTCTCTTGAAATTCTTCTTGTGCAATAACTAACTGGATTCATTAAGGTAGTTCCAAATAGCTTTTGCATTCAAAAAAATGTGAATCCCAGCAGCAAGCTATCCTGAGGACTTCCTCTGTCCTGATTGGTGAATTGTATTTATCTTTAAATAATCTATTCCTTAGGCCAACGGGAGATGTTCTCGAGATCCTAGTCTGGAAAAATTGGAAAAGTTTGTGGGAAATGAGAGTGAGACCTGTGAAATATTCGATAGGGATCAAGTTGCTTTCCTGGTTGGGTTATGAAGAGTGTAATCTACTTATCAAGAGGTGCCTGCATTTCATCTGGGGAGCAATTTGTGTCTCAAATGCCTTGAGGACTATCTAGAAAGGCTGGTGTTTCTGATGGAATTTCAGAATTGATGTTCTCATTGAAAAAAATTGGTGGATATTTTTAGAAATAT
The DNA here is from genome assembly GCA_033807585.1 of Hydrophis major. Taxonomy (NCBI): domain Eukaryota; kingdom Metazoa; phylum Chordata; class Lepidosauria; order Squamata; family Elapidae; genus Hydrophis; species Hydrophis major. The sequence goes on along the minus strand of CM066332.1, from coordinate 15,159,716 downwards.
ATTAAGATATAGACCCTCAAGATTTATTGTTTCTGGAAGATAGAAATTTCTAAACTTTAGCCAGGTAGGGAAAAGATTTTCTGATTTATGTAGCAAGTGACTGAATTTTCACCAAACTCTCCTAAATGTATTGTGGTTAAACATAGGAAATGAATTCCAGGAAGTTACTTTGGCATTTTAAACATTGTGCAAATAAATTAAAATATTAAAAATACAAATGTATCCAGATCAAATCTTTATATATGGTTTGAAACCAAAAACTAAAAAAAAATTAGCAATATGGATACCATGAATATAAAAAAGAATATAAATTAGTCTTAAAAATTGAAAGACAATCCTGTAACCGTAATAATTAATAACATGCTATTAATAAAAAATGTTGTTACTTTCTTGGAGATTTATAAAGAGCAGTTATTCAGGAGAAAGGCCACAATGGCAAACAAGAATTAGAACTTATTTTTGTTAAAATAATTTTGTAATCTTAGTTACTAGTTTCCTTTAGATTGTTTTATTTTTCATGCTTAAAATGTAATAATGTTACTACTTGAAAAAGGAAATATTAAGTATTGATTGCCATTGGGTATACAATGGACATTTTAATAGTAAGACAGATTCTAAGTATGAATAAGAAACAAGTTTGTCTTTCATATTGCAGTGCTTTTTTTGTTTGTTTGTTTGCTTTCAATGTTTCTGATATGGATACCTTCACGGTATCCTTGTAAACCTTGTAATTCAAATACCCTAGTGAAATGAGGAAATGCACATATTAAAAAAAACAAACTATGTGGTTGTTATTTTAGTGATTGCTTCTCAAGAGTAAATTCATTGAGTTCAGAATGAGTTATTTACAGAAAAAAAAAACAAGTTTAAGATTGAGTCTAAATGATTTTGTACCTAAACACAAGGAATTGGGTATGTCTAGTCTAGTGAGAAGGAGGTAGAGTGTGATATGATAACAGTGTTCCAATATTTGAGGGGCTGCCACTAGGATAAGAGAGTCAAACTATTTTCCAAAGCACCTGAAGGCAAGATAAGAAACAATAGATGTAAATTAATCAAGAAGAAGTGCATCCTAGAACTAAGGATAAATTTCCAAACGGTGAGTACAATCGCCCAGTGAAATGGTTTGCTTTCAGAAGTTGTGGATGCCCCATCATTGGAGGCTTTCAAGAAGAGACTGGACATCTATTTATCTGGAATGGTATACAGTCTCCTGCTTAAGCAGGAAGTTGGACTAGAGGACCTCCAAGGTCTCTTCCAACTCTAGTTATTCTATGTTCTATTTTCTAATTGTCAGGGCTCTAGTCGTTGTCATTGTCTCATTACAGATAGTAATGGGATTTACCTTTTCGTGCAAGCCTTTGTATTTATACCCAGTGTCATCACAACTGTTTTTAGGTACTGCTCTTCACTGTTGGCAAAGTTATTTTTTTTCTAAGAAGTCAACTGCTAAACCCATAGTTCCATTTAGAATGAAAGAAGTACTCTATTGTTGTATTTATTTCCCTAAAAACACATAACTGTCCATTGGTGCTTTAAAGTGAAAAATATCAACGCAGTGTAGAAAAGTCATTTGGGCTGTGGTTCTCTTTGATTTGCACAAATATAGTTGGTGGGTGAAATTTAGGTCCTGGAGTCAGATGTTTTGCAAGCTTCGCTGATATTAATATCTGTTTTATTCCTCCTGTTGGGACAAATAGCCTCAACATAAAACTTTTCATGCAGAATGAAAGAAATGGGGGACACACTGGAAAAAAAAATATTCACATCCATCACCTACTTATGATGAACTGTCAAGGAGTATATTAAAATATGGGAAGCCTTTGGAAGGATCCTGAGAGGGTGGGGAGAGCAGGTAGGGTTCAGTGATAACAGACAAATCTCAAGCTACAATATGTTTTGTGAGATTCTGCTTCACTCTTGTAAGCACCAGAATGTATAATTGACAATCATTGATTGCACTCTCTTTTATTACTCCCCCCTCCTTCTCCTCCTCCTTTTTCTACCAGAGTTGGAAGGGACCTTGGAGGTCTTCTAGTCCAACCCTCTGCTTAGGCAGGAAACCCTACACCACTTCAGACAAATGGTTATCCCACATCTTTTTTTTTTTTTTTAAAAAAAAAAACTTCCAGTATTGGGGCATTCACAACTTCTCGAGGCAAATTGTTCCACTGATTAATTGTTCTAATTGTCAGGAAATTTCTCCTTAATTCTAGGTTGCTTCTCTCCTTGATTGGTTTCCATCCATTGCTTCTTGTCCTGCCCTTAGGTGCTTTGGAGAGTAGCTTGACTCCCTCTTCTTTGGGGTAGCCCCTGAGATATCGGAACACTGCTATCCTGTCACCCCTAGTCCTTCTTTTCATCAGACTAGACATATCCAATTCCAGCAACTGTTCTTCATATGTTTTAGCCTCTGGTCCCCTAATCCTCTTTGTTGCTCTTCTCTGCACTCTTTCTAGAGTCTCAACATCTTTTTTACATCATGGCAACCAAAACTGGGTGCAGCATTCCAAATGTGTCCTTACCAAGGCATTTTAAAGTAGTATTAATACTTCATGTGATCTTGATTCTATCTATTCGTTTATGCAGCCTAGGATTCCTCTCCTCCTCCTCCTCCTCCTCATCTCTCTCTCTCTCTCTCCCCCCTCTCTTTCATTCTCTCTCTCATGCAGTCAAAACATTTCATATGTTAAGTAAATTGGTAATCAGCTCAGATAACTTTGGCTGTCATGAATATTTGGACTCTAAAATATAATTATATTTCCATGGTTCTGTTCTGCTTAAAATGCAAAACATAACTTCTTATAAAGCTAGCATTTCCTGTTGCAATAAAATTGTCTATAAGGGATAGTGTTAAATACTGGCAGTAGTATATTAGAACGTCAGATTGGTTAAAATATTTAAAATACAGAATTGTCAAACAGTTATATAAAGAATGCATGTTGCTAGTGTAAGTTTCAAAAGGCTAACAGTTGAACACTAACTTTTGAAATGAATGAAGGGAGGAGAAAGTGAAATGCTTGGGAAACTCAATTTATTTACTTAAAATATAAAACATGTCATCGTTAAATAAAGCATCTCAAATGTTTTAGCATTTCATTCTATGACATCATTGTGGTCAATGTACACAAGCGCTTCTATTTATTTATTCAATTAAATTTAAATATTTTCTGACTCCAGATAACTTACTGTATAATGGAAATAGTGAGGAAGAAAGGAGTATAAACAGTGAAAAAAGAACTAGAAAAGAACAAAGATATATAGTGTGAATACAATACAATCAAATACAACCAACAGAGAGTCAACTATCCCAAGAATTAAAAAAAAACTACATGTATTCATTTCACTTATAATTGATCAAAACATTTTTTGATCACTCAACTAATAAATGATATTTCAATGGTCCATATCCAAAATATCTCCAAATTCCTGTTTCTCATCCCTATTGTTCTGACCCAGCTCCCCAAACATGACAAACCCTCTGACATGAACGCAAAAGATTCCTTTATGCCGGCAGCCCCAGCAAAAAGTTTTCCTTGCAGGCTAACAAGTCCAGCCAGAAGATGAATAGTTGTCTGTCACACCTATTCATCTCCACACTCTCCTTTTATCCCCAAATCTAAGGTGGCACATCAGCAGAGGTGGCTCTTCCTTCCCCAGGATCAGCCCATGTATTTCCACTGCTCTCCTCTCCTCTGCCTTCTGTGCAGCCATGCATCAGGCAATGGACCCAGCTATTCCTCTTCTTCTTCATCAGTGATCTCCAGACTTGGGGGCTGTTGACTCTCCATATGAAGGCTGAGGGACAGCCCAGGCTCTGCCTCTGCCTCTCTCTCTGCCAGCTGCACTCCCTTTTCCCCCTTGGAGGTCCCAGGTTACCCTGATGCTGACCTTGACTCCCACACCTCCTTCTCCTCTAAATTGGCTGCTGGAGGGCTGGTAGCCAACAGGCCATTACACCTATTGCCTGCCATGAATACCCTGGTCTGTCACCTCATCACCAATCAAGCACATGGTTCTCCCTCGTGATTAATTCTGCTGTGTTAGAACCACAGTGTTTCCAACAAACTGCCCAATGGAATGTTGACATATCCTAATAATTGTAATAAAGTTTGTTCTTCTAAGTGAAGATGGAATAGTAAGATCCTTGTATTCTACAGACTCACCTGATTTGATTCAGGGAATCTGCTCACACAAGATCCATCTTTCCAGAAGCTACAAGAAAAATATGAATTTACATACATAAGTGAAGGCAGAGGTTTTGGACGCTTTGCAAAAATGATCTACCATCATCTCTTGCTGTGGAGTGCGGAAAGCTTGTTTCTTTTTGAGTTTGGGTTTTTGGATGCATGTCTGATTTGACCTTGTATGTGTCATGGATCTATCCCTGGAGCCCTTTCAGAGGAGGAGGATATGTTTGAGTCTGCAGAGGAAAGCTTAGAGCTGATCAGGATCAGGGCTCAGAGAATGCTAGCCTGACAAGGCAGCTTCAGCAAGGTTGATAAGATGAGCAACAGGCTGAGCCTAGTGAATTACAGCTGCAGTAAGTTGGTCAGCAGGCACCAGGCAAGGACCAGGAGCAGCTGCCACCCCTTAGCAATGAGGAAGAGGAGGAGGAGGAGTCCATACCTCCTCCTGATCCTAGGACAAGTAGACAGAGAGGAGACAGGCACTATAGCAATAGCACTTAGACTTATATACCACTTTATAGTGCTTTAAAGCCCTCTCTAAGCAGTTTACAGAGTTGCCTTCAACAATTTGGGTCCTTATTTTACTCACTTCGGAAGGATGGAAGGCTGAGTCAACCTTGAGCCTGGTGGGATTTTAACTGCCAAATTGTAGGCAGCTGGCTGCAGCAGAAGTAGCATACAGTACTGCACTCTAACCACTGTACCACAGAGGCTCCTATGAGCTGGTCAACTATGAGCTGGTCAACTAGATTACTTGTGAGGAGACAAACTTGCCCCATGAAGAACTGCATTGCATTGCCTACTTAACCCAGCCCTGAGGAATCTAGTGTTGCTGGAGCAACATGCCCAGTTCTGTGCCTTGTGTTTTTCATGCCTTGTATCCTGGCCTGTCCAACTCATGGACTGCCTATGGACTCAGTTACCCAGTGACTCTTGCTGTGTGGAGCTCAGAATCTGAACTTGTGTAATTGGGGTGTTTTCTGAGGACCTGTTTGGGGTGGGGGGTTGAATAAACACCTATAGAACTCTTGCCATGCATGTGAGGGAGAGTGAGGCATCAAATATGGCAGTACAAAGAGTTAAACTGTAACTTGTAGGAATCGGATGTCCCAAATTCATAAATGGAGGAAGTCCCGTACAGCTCAAAATCTTATTGCTTGAATTGTTCTGTACTGCAGTGACTTTTTTCTTCTTATTTTTTGGCCTGTGAGAACATTGGCTAGTAATATTACCTCTGCCAATGGGAATAGATATTTATATTATTAATAAAGATACAGTACCTTTATTAATAGTAATAAATATATACTAGGTAGAATCTCATACTTAAAGGTTTATTTAACCTTTCCCCCGGCATTTGAAATGAGGTTAGTGAAAGAAAAACCAGCACCCATAATCCATAGGACTTTCTGCAAATTAATAATATGTCCTCATCACAGGAGATTCTCAGAAAACCAGCTGTTCTTCTCAAATTTTTTATTCTCCCCAAGGCTTTGTTTGGGAGTAATTCTTTTCTAAGACTGACAACGCAGCATATGTCAAAACAAATTAAATTGATAAAGCTCAGTTCAAAGATGGAACCAAAAATCTGTGTTCTTTGCCCTTTATTTGACATTGTGGGTGCGTAATTAAAATTAAACAAAAATCAAGAGGCCCTTACATTCATACTTTATAATATTTTCATATTTGGATTGAAGACTACAGAAAGACACGTATCTCTATTCACCTGCTATTAGCAAGACTGCAAACTCTGGAGGTTGACATGGGAAGGTAAAACTGTTCATCCAGGTGCCAATTTCACAACTGTCTTGGTGAGAATTATGCTTTTGTGTGTCTTACCTTAATCGCACTTTAGAGATTAGAAATGGCCAACCTTTACTGCTTTGGAAGTTCTCCAAAGAAAATATTAAAAGCTTGGAAAAGCTTTTCCATCTTCTTCTGATTCATGGGGTTTTTTATAACGTACTTCAAAACAAAAGTGCGAACTTCTGAAAACATGCCTGACCTTTCCATGGAATAAGAAGTCATCGCCTTGCTCCAAGGGCTTATTCCAACTACCGACAGGATGCAGTAAATGATGGGTGGTGAAATGGAAACTACAGTAAAAACACTTTGTTGCACAACTATTAGATTCGGTCTGTTAATGAACTGTTTGCATGAAAAGCTATATCCATGTCCCTCCACCTTTGCCTCAAATCTAATTGTGATTTTAGCCGCATCAGTGAATATCTCTTCAAACAGCTTTTGTAATCTTCGTGTTATGGAATGTATTCCAATAGCTTAGGAAATAATCGAATTTTAACTTCTACAATGAAAGGAAAGCTTTTTTTCCCCCTTCTTTTCTTCTCCTTGCTTCTCGCACATCTTTTCAATGAAGGGAGGAGGAATGTTAAGATTTACATAGATGACTGAGAAGAAGTTGCTTGGCTTAGCTTGGCAGAGGATAGAAACAAGGAAAAGCAGAAAGGAAAGAATGAATGTTTTTACTGCATTGTAAACTGCTTGGATGGATGGGTGGAAGGAAGGGAAGGAAGAAAGAAAGAAAGGAAGTTTTATAAGAGGAAAGAAGATTAGAAGGAGGCCAACCTCTACTGTGTCATTTGGGGAAAGAAGTGGTGGTAGTCAGAAAAGAAGGCCTGCTCTTTTATTTCCCTTGAAATACATGTTTGTAACTTAGCAACCTGTGAAGAAACATAAGAATTGCTAATTGAGATAGACCAAGCTGTGGTTGAAAGACGGAAAAAGGGCAGTTGATAGATTGAAAGGTTGGTAATCGGATTATCAGAGTCAAGTAACTTGGCACCCCAAGTTTTTTTCTAAATAGTGAAATAGTCTAATTAAATAAAAGCCATGCTACATTTGAAATATAAGCTAAAATGCTCTGCTTCTTGCATGCTTGAGTGTAGTTGAGTGTAATTTGGGGCTTGGAAAGTTGAAATGGCTGTCTCAGTTCAAAACAGTTTACCTTCTATACCTGGGGGTGGGGGGGGTGTCAAATTCACATTGTCATGGTGGCATTATGTGATGCATTGGGTCTTTTCCCCCCTCCGCTAAACTGGGCGTAGGTGTGGCCACCATGTGACACATACAGCCTGCGGGCCATGAGTTTGATAGCCCTACTCTGTAGGAACATGGGCCTTGCAATACAATACAGATAGTTTTTGACTTACTGTTCTTCCCTAGGCTTTACAAAATCATGAAGCAGACCCCTCATCTTGACAAAAACCCCTTTTAATTAGGCTTCCTATCATTCACATCCAGCAAAGTCCCGGCAGTCTTTCAAGGGTGATTTACAACCATAGGCCTTATCAGGCTTGGAGAGTTGCCAGGCCGATAGCTTCCACGCACCATGCTGTACCAGAAAATACTTGGCAAAGAGTCATGAACAAATCTTCACTCTGATTAAATGAACTAATTGTCTCCACTTCCCTTTCACTCTTCTTTATTCCCTCTGGGAAGGGGCCATTCACCCTCCACCTGTGCCTTTACTCCCAAGTCAATCCTTGTTTCTTAACTGTCCCCTTCTCCTGGCAGCTATGCTCATGCACACATTGGGAACAGGCTCCAGCTATTCTTTTGCCCCACTGATCTACAACTCCGAAGGCAGCTGGTCCCATCTCTGTCTCCAATGCAGAGCACTTGTCAGATCCTCCCCCAGACCCCAGGCCCATATTCCTCCCCAACCTCCTGACTGTCCAAGTCTGCTGCCAGCTCCACTGGCTGCTGGCGGGCCACAACATAATTCACTTATAAGCACGATTCCATCAGTGAAAGGGTGAATATTTTTCACCTCCTCTTTCTTCTGCAATCATTCTGAGCATCAGAGGTGGTCTTGATGGGAAAGATCAGTGAGAAACTTTATGGCATAAACAAACACTGCTCAGGGATATCACAAAGTCTTTGAGAACATGTGGTATCCTTTGGTTGTTTTTATGCAAAAGGAATTAAGCATCTTCATCCCTCATACCCTGTTAATGATTTGCTAGAAGCAAGATTATGGCACTGCTATGTTTAAAGACAGTTGTGCTATTTTTAATTAGTTCATATTTACAACATGGTTGCTTTTCCTTTAAAAACAGGACTTTTCCCAAAGTTTTTCTCAGTCATCTCTTATCTTGCATCTACAAATAGCCTCTCTTCCTGTATATGAGATATGCATTTGTTTTCTTTCCAATATGTTCTCCCAGAGTTTATTTCTTGCAGGATATTAAAAAAAAAACCCACCACACACACCAAGCCACATTATGAAAGATTATTTGTCTTTAAGTTAAACATTCATCAAAAATAGTTCAACTTAAGTTCAATCCCTTCTTCTGACATTATAGGTCAGTATAGCTACTGTTATTTCAGTTAAACAGTTAGTGATTGTATAAAAGAAAATGTTTTATTCAGACAGGACTGATTACATGTACATGATTAACAAGTATTTCCTAGTTTGAAGGTACTCAGAAAGTGAAGAGAAAAACAAAGGATCTGTGTGTGCATTATACAGACACACTCTTAACGATAGCTATGATTCCAACCGTTAAAAACCTTTAAGGCAAAAACAAGGCTTGTAGCTTTGAAATAAAAGCACTGAAAATGTTCAGATGAAACCCCAAGGCATTGGGAAAATACAGAATATCATAGAAACTGGTGATAGAGTTCCCATTTTCACTTTTCTTAAGCAAAATAAAGATAGGAAGTTCCTTTTATCACCAGTGTTATTTCTCTTGATGTAATTTGGATCTTTGGTGTTTTGTTTTGTTGTTTTTTGTTTTTGCTCTTGTGGTCAAGAGTTGAGATTAAAATCAGACTTGGAGAAAAAAACTTCCTTCCTTCCTTCCTTCCTTCCTTCCTTCCTTCCTTCCTTCCTTCCTTCCTTCCTTCCTTCCTTCCTTCCTTCCTTCCTTCCTTTCCTTCCTCCCTCCCTCAATTCTAAGCAGCTTACAATGCAGTAAAAACATCTATAAAACCCTACATCTTCTTTTAACAACACTTTAATTTGCAAAATTAAACACTTGTTCATTCCTCAGGAGGCCAAAAATGAGACAAAAGTTTAAATAACTACACTGAATAGGTTTTAGCAGTAACTCAGCATAGATTATATATTTATTAAAATTCAGAAGAATTACTTTCTTGTACAAGTTTCTTTCTTTTGTTCTTCCTCCTCCTCCTTTTTGGTACTTCTGCATAAACAAGAGTTTTAATCTTTTTTAACAGCTACTTTAGAGAAAACAATCAAAATGCTTTATACTGAAAAACTGATGTCTGAGGCTAGCCGCAGTTATAACTTAAACATTCCTTTTCCTGTTTAAAAGTTTTCCCATAGTTCTCTATGTTTAATACTTTCCCCACAAATTACAAAGCAGAAGGATAGCTCCCCAAATTATTCTTTTAAAAAATAAATTGCCACCAATGCTTATGCTGTCAAGAGTGCCATTGCTACCTATGGTCTTTGTTGTTCTGTCCTTAATTTACATACTCGAAATCCCCGCGCTTTGATTGGCTAAAGCGCGGGGATTTCTGATTGGCCAGGCGAGCCGCGCCGATTGGCCCGTTTTAGGTCTCCCGCGATTGGCTCACTCCAAGAGCGGGAGACTTAAATCGCTGCCATTGGCCGCGGCCGCCGCAGCGAAAAGGATAAAAGCCGCGGGCTTTTTCCTTTTCGCTGGTTCGGTTCACAACTGTTAAATAAAGAGCTTGAAACGTAGTCACCGACTCCTGGCATCTTTTTGCGGACACGACACTGGCGACGAGGGTGGGATCCCAACCCTGAACCGAACCCCGTGTCCAACAAGAGCCAGTTCAGCACCGAAATGGCGAAAATAGCACCGCCCGCCCCCTTCAACCCCGTCACCGAGGACTGGGAATCGTTCTCAGACTGTTTCCGCATGTACCTCGAGTGCACCGGAATGAAGGACGCCCCGGGCCCGCTAAAACGCGCCGTTTTCCTCACCCATTGCGGAACCGAAGTTTTCCAGATGGCCAAAGCATTGGCCAAGCCGGCCGACGCAACCGCCATGGACTGGGACGTCCTCGAACCTATCCTGCGGTGCCATTACGCCCCCGAGCTCCCCATCCTGATCCGGCGCAACGAATTTTACCGGCGGGACCAGAAACCGGGCGAAAAACTAAGCGATTTCGTCGCCGAGCTGCGGCGCCTAGGAGGACTCTGCGAATTTGAAGGTCTGAACAGCCTCCTAAGAGACCGATTCGTACTCGGCCTATGGGACCCTGCACTCCAGAGCCGGCTTATGGCTAAGGGCGACATCAGCCTAGCAGACGCCCTCACCGCAGCCGCAGCCGCAGAAGCAACCCGCACTTCCGCTGACAGCATACGAAAATCAGACGCGAAGGGCGGAAACAACAACCCGGCAAGGTCGGCCGACCCAAAAAACGAATCAACCGCACACTACGGAGAATTCCAGTCTGCATCAAGCACGTCAGAAGACGAGGAGGACATACATCGCGTGCAGACGGGGCGCGGCGACCAACGGAACCGAAGAGGTCGTAGGTCGAGGACCAACTGTGCCGGTTGCGGCGGCGACCACCCCAGATCAGAATGCCGATTTTTTGACTCTATCTGTCGGCATTGTGAAAAAAGGGGACACATCGCTCGCGTTTGCCGCCAAAAGAAGACTCGCAGTCCACCCAGATGGGACCAACACGATCGTAAAAAGGAAAGCCCCCCGCCCAGGACCAGAGATCGCTATTCGGACGGCCGGTGGGACCGAATCCAGCGACCCTCAAGAGGCGGCGACAGTCGGCGAAAGGAAGAAACCCACCAGACGGTAACCATCGGCCACGCCATCTCCGACGGCGCCAGAAAGGTACACGTAGAAGTCCATATTGAGGGCCAACCATGCAAGATGGAGGTGGACTCTGGGTCCTACCTCTCCATGATTGCATGGCACGAGATAAAACGATTAGTGCCCACCCTCCGTAAAAGTAACATAAATGCCCAAAGACTTATTATAAAAGACTACCAGGGAAACCGCGGCCCGGTAGTGGGCACCAGGAACTTTAATGTGACTTATAAGGGCCGCACCGAACAACTCCCACTCACAATCGTCGATCGCGACCGCCCAAGCCTGCTGGGCCTTCAATGGTTCACCCCGCTCGACATCGCGCTAACAGGAGTCAACCACGTCGCCGACGACGGCTGGGAACAGCGGCTAGCCCAGGAGTTCCGGGAGGTCTTCGACGGAAGCCTGGGCAAGTACCAGGGGCCCCTTATCTCATTTGACCTAGACCCTAGGGTTCCCCCCAAGCGACTTAAACCTAGGCGGGTGCCATTCGCCCTAAAACCTAAGATCGACGAGCAGATTGACAAGCTCGTCGAACAGGGGGTGTTGCAGCCGATAGACCATGCCAGATGGGAGACCCCTATAGTGACCCCTGTCAAGCCAGACGGGTCCGTGAGAATTTGTGGAGACTATAAGGCCACCCTAAATGGCGCGTTGCAACAAAGCACCTACCCCGTCCCAATCGTGCAACACCTACTGCACTCACTGGGAGGGGGCAAGGTCTTTGCCAAGCTCGATCTCGCCCAGGCATACCAACAGTTGCCGGTCGACGAAAAAACAGCGGAAGCCCAGACCATCGTTACCCATCGGGGGGCCTTCAAGTGCAACCGACTCCAGTTCGGAGTCAGCGTGGCACCAGGCATCTTTCAGAGCCTGATGGAACGTTTGCTGCAGGGCATCAAGGGGGTGGTGCCCTATTTCGATGACGTATTAGTGGCGGCGCCAAACAAAGCCGAATTAGAAAACCGACTCAGAGAGGTCTTAACAAAATTTAAAGTAACGGGACTTAAAGTAAAACGGGAAAAATGCCAACTGTGCACGGAGCGAGTGGAATTCTTGGGCTACCTTCTAGACCGGCATGGCATTCACCCTACAATTAAAAAAGTGAAAGCTATCAAAGAGGCCCCCACCCCTAGGTCTAAGACCGAATTACAGGCTTTCTTGGGGTTGCTGAACTTTTATAATGTCTTCCTACCCCAAAAGGCAACGGCGGCGGAGCCTTTGCATAGGCTCCTGGATAAAGCGGCAACCTGGACTTGGGGAAGACGGGAGCAAGCCGCCTTCCAAAAAACTAAAGACCTCCTCACCTCCGACGCCGTCCTGATCCAATTCAGCGAAACCTTGCCCCTGGCCGTCACTTGCGACGCATCACCTTTCGGCGTCGGCGCTGTCCTCAGCCATACCCTCCCGGACAAAAGAGAAGCACCCATCGCGTTCTTTTCCAGGACTCTAACCAAACCGGAGCGGAACTATAGCCAGCTGGACAAAGAAGCCTTGGCTATAGTTGCCGCCGTTAAGCGGTTCCACGAATACCTTTACGGCCGCCCTTTTATCATTGTGACAGACCATAAGCCGTTGCTGGGCATCCTTGCAGGAAATCGAGCCACCCCGAACATTTTGTCGCCCCGGATGACAAGGTGGTCCGAGTTCCTGGCAGCCTACAGCTACGAACTGATACACAAGCCGGGTAAGAAAATTTCGCACGCGGACGCTTTAAGCCGCTCGCCTTTACCAGACTCTGATCCTGACCCAGCACCAACGACAAACACCCTTAACATCGAAAACCTGCCCAACCTACCCATTACCGCGTCAGACATTGCCCGGGAAACCATTAGAGACAGGCGTCTGGCGCGGATTTTACATTGGGTGGAAAAAGGTTGGCCTGAAAGGGACAATGACGAATCCGTTAAGACATTCAGAAACCGCCAGACCGAACTCTCGCTACTTAAGGGGTGTATCTTATGGGGTGACAGGGTGGTCATTCCTGACAGGCTGCAAGGGAAGGTTTTAGAGATGTTGCATGATGGGCATCCTGGCATCGTCAGAACTAAAGCCCTGGCCAGGAGTTACGCTTGGTGGCCAGGGATGGACAAGCAGATAGAAGCATGGGTAGCTAGGTGCCAACGATGCCAGGAGACCAGACCCAACCCACCCGCAGCACCCATCCTGGAGTGGGAAACACCAAGGGGGCCCTGGTCCAGAATCCATTTAGACTTTGCCGGTCCCACGAATGGGCATACCTTTCTAATAACAGTTGACGCTTACTCCAACTGGTTGGAGGTAAGCGACATGAAATCTACTACCACGGAGGCCATAATCAAAGAACTTTGCAAACTCTTTGCAACACACGGCCTCCCAGACGTCGTCGTCTCCGACAACGGGCCCCAGTTTACTTCCCTCGACTTCGAGAGATTTCTGGCGGAGAGGGGCATCCGCCACGCATTAACAGCACCGGCGCATCCGGCGGCGAACGGTAGGGTGGAACGGATGGTACAATTTACCAAAAAAACCATCCGGAAAATGGACCATGGGGAGATCAACGACAAAATCAATAAACTCCTCTTTATACAACATATCACCCCGAACACCACTACCAACAAAAGCCCAGCTGAGTTACTAATGGGAAGGAAGCTGAGGTCCCCACTCGACAGGTTACACCCAACATATAACCCGGAGCGGCCCCCAGACTCGAGTACAAAATAGCGAACATTCGCACCCGGCGACTTAGTGTACGCGAAAAACCTGACGGGGGACCCCCTATGGATCCCAGCCGTCATCACCCAAATCACAGGCCCACGATCCTACCGGCTCCAAACCACAGATGGGCGAGCCTGGAAACGGCACATTGACCAGCTCAGGTCACGAACAGCAACAGAGCTCAACCCCCAAAACACGAACCAAGGGGGGAGGGAATACCCGAATAAGCAAACGCAAGAAAAAATAAACCAGCAGTACTTACCGGAACGCAGCCATCGCGATCCCCCACCGGAGAAGAACCACCTAGCCAGCTCAACCAACTCGGAGAAACCAAGCGGGAGCAGCGAAACCCGTAGCTCAACCAACCCGGAAGGCCCAGGTGGGAGCCACGGAGAAGGAACCGGCCCGATCATCCAACCGGTTCGCACAGAAGAGGGAGCAGCCAAAAACATGACCGCTCCGGCCGAAATCCAGCTTGCAACTGAGTTGCGCAGGTCAAGTAGGACTAGACGGAGCCCCGCCTACCTACGTGACTACGCAACGTAAGGACTATACCAAGAGGGGAGGGGTGTTCTGTCCTTAATTTACATACTCGAAATCCCCGCGCTTTGATTGGCTAAAGCGCGGGGATTTCTGATTGGCCAGGCGAGCCGCGCCGATTGGCCCGTTTTAGGTCTCCCGCGATTGGCTCACTCCAAGAGCGGGAGACTTGAATCGCTGCCATTGGCCGCGGCCGCCGCAGCGAAAAGGATAAAAGCCGCGGGCTTTTTCCTTTTCGCCGGTTCGGTTCACAACTGTTAAATAAAGAGCTTGAAACGTAGTCACCGACTCCTGGCGTCTTTTTGCGGACACGACATTTGTAATGGAGTTTTCTGAGGGAGATTCTTTTAAAAAGCAAAACAAAACAAAAACAAAAAACCAACAACCCCCTATCTGAATTTGTTGCCAAGAAAAATAGGAAAGAAACATTGAAGTTATTTTCAGATGAATTATGCTGTAGTTTTCTTGATGCACAAACATTGTTTAAATGTAGAAATTATTATAAGGTGATGAAAAACAAGAGTCTGTATTCAGAAAAACTGAAGGCTTGGTAGTATCTATACCAAGTGAAATTCCTGATTTCAATATTCTGAAAATAGCTTTGGAATGAATATGTGGAGGGCAAGGGGAGACCAAAAATTTCATATCTCTAAGATTTCTCTTGGAGTGGAGATTATCTCTTCAGAAATGGGCAGTTAAATGGGCTGTTGTTGAAGGAGATAGTTGACTCTGGATAAACACACAGAATAATTTGAACATAAATCATAAGTGGTCCATATAAAATATGTATCATAGCAAGAAACGTTTCATTGTCCATACAGACAGTTCACAGGCTAAAATGAGATAATTGGGAACTTACCCATAAAGTCAGCCTTAAATATATTATCACAAATATATGTGAGATAATATTAGTTTTAAAAAGATTCTATGGCACTGTAAACTCAGTCTCATTAGAAGCTGCATTTAAAAGGCTAATAAAGTTACTCATTAATGCTATCTGGTTGTATCTCCACTGCTTTTTCATTAAAGAAAATTCAGCAGAAAGCATTTTCTTCTGATAGCAGGAACCAATTTGCAATAAATGTTCTGGAAATCACTAGGGAAGCCATTACTGAGGTCTAATAAAAACAGACAAGCGTAACTTGTTCTATATTTTTGTTTCAATCACTTACAGATGAGACTTCACTCTCCACACCAACCACAAGAGACAGCCTTGACAAACTTTCGCTAACTGGCCACGGACAACCTCTTCCTCCTGGATTCCCATCTCCTTTTCTATTTCCTGATGGATTGTCCTCCATAGAAACCCTCCTGACGAATATCCAGGTAGGACACCATAGAACAAGGGAGAAAAAAGGTGCTGGAACTTTGACTTCAACTAACATTTCATTCATTTGAACTATTAAAGGCAGCAATGTAACCAAATGAGTTTTAAAAGTCCACTTTTTTTTTCTCTTTTACAACTCTTTAATCCCATTATTCGGGGTGGAGTCAGGGTGATGGAATGTTGCTGAGCATTTACTGGCCGATCACCCTTCCTGATACCTACACGTAGATATTTGATACCTACACGTAGAGTTCACGTAGATATTTTCTCTATTCACCCTGATAAAGAAACATCTGTCACTGCCTAGGATTGAATTCTCATCCTTCTGAGGGAGAGGTGAGCATCTTCACCTCTAGGCACTGCACTAAAAACCCGCCTGAATGCCACATATAAAATAGGCTTCACAAGTAAATGTGCTGCTGATGTTGATGGGCTTCAGAGTGATGGGCGTCAGAGATTCTCCTCTGTTAAACAATAAACGTTCACAGGAATCATTCTGACTTCATTGAGGGCACTCAATTGACTGAGCCTTTTGGAATGAAAAGTTTCAGATGGCATTGATTGACCTGCAGAAAATATGCCTTTAATACAAAAGTCACTTTAGGAATTTGTGTTTAAACAAATGCATTTGAGAATAGAATAGAATAGAATAGAATAGAATAGAATAGAATAGAATAGAATAGAATAGAATAGAATAGAATAGAATAGAATATTTTATTGGCCAAGTGTGATTGTACAAGAATGGAATGGAATGGGATAGGATAGGATAGGATAGGATAGGATAGAATTCAATAGGATAGGATAGGATAGAATTTATTGGCCAAGTGTGATTAGACACACAAGGAATTTGCCTTTGGTGCATAAGCTCTCAGTGTACATAAAGAAAAAATAAAATGCATTCATCAAGAATCACAAGATGCAACACTTAGTGATAGTCATAGATTACTAATAAACAGTAAAATCATACTAGGAAACAAATAAAACAATATAAATTGTAAAGATACAAGCAACACGGTTATAGTCATAAGTGGGAAGAGATAAGCACTAAGAAGTGTTATTATAATCTGGTAGTAGAGGAATAATAGTAATACAGTCTTAGTAAATAAGTTGACAGTGTTGTGGGAATTAGTTGTTTAGCAGAGTGATGGCATTCAGGAAAAAAGCTGTCCTTGTATTTAGTTGTTCTGGTGTGCAGTGCCCTATAGCATTATTTTGAGGGTAGAAGTTGAAAGAATTTATGTCTATGATGTGAGGAGTCTGTAGATATTTTCACAGCCCTCTTTTTGACTCGTTCAGTATACAGTCCTCGGTGGAAGACAGGTTGGTAGCAATGGTTTTTTTCTAATTATCTGTTGAAGTCTGTGTCTGTCCTGTGCGTAGAGACAAACAAGACAAGTTATAGAGGTGCAGATGACAGACTCAATAATTCCTCTGTAGAATTGAATCAGCAACTCTTTGGGCAGTTTGAGCTTTCTGAGTTGGTTCAGAAAAAACATTCTTTGTTGTGCTTTTTTGATGACAATGATGAATAATAAATATGATGATGAAGGACTTTTTTATCCTATTTTAGGATAAAGATAAGGGAGATACAAGTTTTCTGAAAATTTCCTAGGAAGGATTTGAAGTTTTAAGCAAGCACAATGAATATTAGGTAGAAAAATTACTATTCAGTGATCCCAAGGGACATTACCTGTACATTTGTGAATCTTGCCTATGTGAGGTGGAATTTTTTTTACAATCATCTGATTTCAGGATAAAACAAATAGCTGAGCATAAATCTCCAAATAAATCCTTCCAACATTTACCTATGTTTAAAAGAAGAACTAAGTATGAACTAGGAACCTTCTTCCTAATATGAATATAATTTTGAGTTACTAGTATTGGAAGCTACAAGAGAGGGCCATGGTGACCTAGTGGTGAAAGCACTCACCTTGAGAGTTCAATCCTAGGTAGCAGATGTTTCTCTCCTAGGCTACAAAGAAAAAGAAATCTGCTGCAAACTTTGTGTGGTGTCAGGAAGGGCATCCAGCCAGTAAACTGTCAGCTCCATCCAGTCTCTCCAAGTCTATCCTGAATTAAAGGATAATGGGGTCATAAAAAGGAAGTTTTAGTGTTAAAAGAGACAGAAAGGAGAGATAGATAAATAGATAGATAGATAGATAGATAGATAGATAGATAGATAGATAGATAGATAGATAATAGAGAGAGAGCTTTAAATAGAGATAGAGATAGAGATGGTAGAGATAGAGAGATAAGAGAGGGAGGGGACTTAGTAGAATTTGCAAACTTAGTTTACACAGTTGAAGTACTGGAAGACTACTGAGCACCACATTAAAACTTTAATAGATTCAGGTAGATTGGGATATCAAAGATTAATATAATACTAAACCATAAAAAATAGCATTATAGCTCTCTATGAAAAATGGGAGTGTAATTATGTTCATAAATTTGTAAGTTTCTAGACATGAGAGGTGTACAAAATTAATAGCTGGTTTGAGAAAGGATAAAAGATATTTATTGTTTCTGTGTTATTATTTAGTCCTACACAGGGAGATACCTAATTCGATCTTACTATCCAAATGAAGCTGAAAATTGAACTGCAAAGCAAAAGCCAAGTCAGCATTCTTCCAACTTGGCAAAGCTATCTCCAGTTTCCTGTCTGAGACTACTTTTGTTAGCCAAAGGGTACACCTGGCCATCCATTCCCCTCCCCTCCCCAACACACACACACACACACACACACAAAAAGCTCATTGGAGAATTCTGCTGATGGAAATGTCCTTGAGGGCAGCAGCAACAAACTTAGGGTCTCTAATGGAATATGCCAAAGCAAGACAGAGGCACTCTGGTTCATTGGAAGCTGGTCCATTATTCTACCTGTGGCTGGGATTGAGGTGTGCTCCCAGGTCAGGAATATTTTCCAGAGTCCTGTACAAGTGAAAATAAAATTCTGGGGTTCCTTTGAGAGCCTTTGTGACTATCTGAATATGATTTCATGTAGAGCAAAGATCCTCTAAAAGACATTTAAGTCCTGTTTGAAATAGGTGCTAAAGTAGCCCTTACTGAATTCAGTGGAGCTCACTGTACTTGTGTGCAGACCTAGATAGGATGTCCTATGTCTGGATTGCACAGAGATTCAAATCATGGTGTCAAATTGGTTCTGAACCAAGGATATACATAATAGCTTAACTTGACCATGTTGGTTTGCTTATAAACAAGATTTCCAACCAATCACTCTGTAAAAAGGCATAAATAATGCCTGTAGAGTCACTTCCAGACAGATGATTTCAGAGAGCAAATGTAGTTTCGGTCTGCAATTCATGAAGGCACTTTGAAGGGGACCATGGGAGACAATGCGGTTGCCTTAAAGAGTTCTAACATCCACTTCTCCCAAATTATTTCTGAAGCTTTAGACACGTCATCCCAAAGGTGCTTTTTTCAAGAGGCAACCTGTGATGACCCAGGGCATGGCACAAAGGAAACATAGGCAAATAAGCAGTAAGAGTCCCTTTATTATCTCCAACTTTGCACCCAATGTCCAGGTTACCTTCAGCTGGAGAAAAAAAAAACTCTCCCAATTTTTAACTGTAGAAAATTCAGTCCAAAACAAGGTACATACAAACTGTAACTAAAAATCCAAACACCAAGCTGAAGTAATTAACTTGACAGGGCAGTGCTTTCAGACTTGAAAGCACAGCAAAACTCACACAGTTGGGAAGACACCAGGAGCACAGATAAGCCACAACGATACAAGATAAATTCACATTTGCTCCCAACAACTTGCTGTGTGCAGCTTCCTCTTCTATACACTGTGTTCCCAGCTGCAGCTAATGAAGGGAATTGGGGCCCTTTCCTCCCTGATAAGCCATGCAGCTCACATTGCTCCCTTTTCTATTCCTCCCTGCGTGCCCTGGATGAAGAGGGGGTGGGCCTGGGTCTTTCTCCAAATTCCTTTTCCCTTGTTCTACCTCTCTCCTGTTCTGCCCAGCTGGACTTTGCACTTCCCCAGTTTCTTCCACAGACAACAGAGCCACTCCCACTCCTGTCAGCTGTTCAGCATCCCCCTCCGAGTCACATTCCAAGAGGGGCGAAATGTCTTCAAAGGAAAACAAGGAAGTCCAGTTGCCTCTTGAAAAAAGCACCTTTGGGACATGTCTTATAAACAGCTGAAAGACTTCTCATTCTTCCTCCTGCCACACACATATTTGACATTGGGAGCATATTTTCCAGGTGGGATTTGGAAGCAAATAAAACTCACTAAGAGAAGAATCACAGGTGTCACTGACACGTTGGTACCCAGAAGTGTCCAAAGTAAAAAATTTATGATGAAGATATTCTAGGGGAGAAAAAAAGATCTACTCTCAATTTTAGATATAAAGACATCAACAGATATACCAACCATGGCGAGAATTAAACTTTAATTCTGTTTTTTCAGGAAATGAAAGAGAAGATTGTGAGGAGATAGGAGGTTCTTTAGCAATAAAGAGCAGCTACATTTTATTAAACTGTCCTGTGTTCATACTTTTTGTGGGCTTTAAAATGCAGTTTAGCTTCTGGTAATGATTTGCAAATCAATGTAAGCTTAATCAATAAACACATTGATTCATATAATTGAGAGTAATATAATTGATCAACTAAAAATAGTTCACAATCCTATTATTAATTCATGGTTTATACATAATGATATATATGTATACAGAGCCGACAATGCCAAATAAATTTCACTTCTTAATAATCTGAAGATCTGCTGTAAAATAGAAGCATATTTGTTTTATAAACAAAACAAGTGCTAAGGATGTGACAGTTTGAACATAGTCTGAAGGATGAAGTCATGTAGATAAAACAAAAGAATGATTGTGTTTGTATGTGGGAAGTTTCTATACAATAATTTGCAAACATTAAGTCAAACAAAAACTGCAATTTTATTCCCACAATTTTTATCTGGCTTCTGCCACTATTTATGAGATGTTAATAAAAGGGAAAAGTTAACAGGTTCTCTACTTTGTTTACGTGTGTACATATGACTCCTGAGTTTACAGAATAATGAATTGGTTGGTTAAATAGTGTTATCAATATATTTCAAATGATTTGTTGAAATGATTTATTAGCTGTTTAAAAATAGTAATTGGAAACAAAAGTGGGTAGGATAGTTCAAATTATGACTTTAACCTTGTTTTATTTCAAAGTTTGATTAAAAAAACAAAATACAAATGAATTATTCTATAATACCTACACCATGTTTTTCAGTGAAAACTATTTTCAAAGAAGTCATTTCCCTTTTTTTAACACACACACACACACACACACACACACACACCACACACACACAATATGATATGACATGATATGATATGATACTATAATAATATTAATTCACTGGGTGAATTCAACAGAATATTCAAGTTGTAATATTGATTAATCAATTGATTTCTTTGCCATTTTCAATTGAGTGTTTCACAGGACAATTTATCCACAAACATTCTCTAAAAACAATGGAAGACTTAAAAACAACAATGGATATTAGAAACAGATATAAAGTCAAGAAAATGAAATAGTACTATTATTGCTAATAATAATAATAATAATAATAATAATAATAATAATAATAATAATAATAATAATAATAATAATAATAATAATAATAATAATAAATAGGTGCCAAAATCTTATTAGGTTTGCTATCTACTTTCCCATGGAAGCAAACAAAGAAGACATGATTGTAAGGGGAGTAAAATAAAATACAAAATAAAATAAAATAAAATACAAAATAAAATAAAATACAAATATAAAGGTACACATTAAAAGTTGCAAAGTCCACTGTAAGTAGAGTTAACTGCAAAAAAGGTAAAAGCAGTGTCAGATTCTTTAACATAGATAAAACAGATTGGAATTTTTAAAAATCCCTTTTTTTCCCAATGGTGTCAGAGCCACAGCTGTGCAACCCAAGCTGTTGTTTTGACTTTTTTGACTCCTTTGGCATGTGTCATTGATTTTTTTTTATTTTTTTTTGCTTATTTAATGCTGAAATGTGGGCTTTGGGGAGAAATCATTCTGGTTTGAGATCAGCTGAGAAAGCATTTTGCCTCTTTGGAGGCATATGAATGTTTTCCTTCCATTAGCTGTTCAAGAAAAAAAAAGGAAGTAATTGGAGAGACCAAGAAAAGTAGACTGTACTTGAATCTGAGCTTGGAAATTGAGGCCCAGATTCAAGCATAAAAGGTTCAGGTGTTAAGGCAACAGGAAGACTGATTTACACTTTTCTGAAGGTATTTTCTTTCTCTCTCAAGTTGTGTGCCTTCTTTCTCTCATTGTCAGTCTTTCTTTCAATTTTTTTTTTATTACCGGTTCTGTGGGTGTGGCTCGGTGGGCATGGCAGTGGAAGAATACTATAAAATCTCCAGTCAGAGGTAGTATTTGCTGGTTCTCTGAACTACTCAAATTTTCCACTACCGGTTCTCCAGAACTGGTCAGAACCTGCTGAATCGCACCTCTGATCTTTCTCTTTAAAAAGTTGACTCACAATATCAAAACTATACCCCTAGGTAAACAGTGGAAAATAAGAGTATAACAGAATTAGAAGGGACTTTGGAAGTCTTCTAGCTGAAGCAGGAAATTCTATATCATTTCAGATTGTCTGAATGATTGTCTGATCTCTTTTTTTAAAAAAAAATGTTCAGTGTTGTAGCACTGGAGAAAGTTGTTCTACTCATTAATTTTTCTCGCTCAGATTTCTTCTAAGTTCTAGGTTGGTTCTCTTTCTGATTAGTTTCCAATCATTGTTTTTTGTTCTGTCTTCAGATGCTTTGGAGAATGGGTTGACCTCCACTTCTTTCTATCAGTTCCTCAAATATTGGAACACTGCATGTCACCTGTAGTCCTTCTCTTTGTTAGACTAGACACACCCAATTCCTACAACCATTCTTCATATTTTTTTAGCCTCCAATTCCCTAATCATCTTTGTTGCTCTTCTCTCTTTCTAGAGTTTCAACATATTTTTATATCATGGTGACCAAAACTGGACACAATATTCCAAGCATGGTCTTAGCAAGGCATTATAAAGTAATTCTTCACATGAACTTGATTCTATCCCTATATATAGAATATAGAATCAATAAAAACAAATCAGCCTAGGTCTGAATAAACTCTGATCAACAGATCTTGTGAGACTTACAGATGTCTACTAGAAGCAAAGTTCAGGTGTAACAAACAACTATCTGAATAGTTAGTTGTTTTCCAGAGAGGAAGCTGCTTAATTGGGGAAATTACAATTATGCTCTCTGATACTCGGTGATTTTCTTGCTGATGTTTCATTACCAACTAGGTAAATTACCAGTACTCAATGCATGTTGCACTGATGATGTTACCTAGATGGGTAATGAAACTTCTACAAAAAAACTACCAAGCTCAGAGAGTACTGAAGAGTCCACAGTTCAACCCTGAGTGACACACATTATCTTCTAGCCATGAATTACAATTAGTCATTTTTTTAAATAAAGTTTTTATTGGTTTTTAAGACAAACATAAACAAACGAAACATAAAAACATAAAGCCATATTCCATATATATATACATACAGTGTGCCGGTTGGTTTACAAATTGTTTTGTGCTTCCATTTTGTAGTCTTCAATTACAATTACATTGTATATATTCTCATATTTTCAATCAAATATTAAATACATTAATATCATTGTTAATCAGTCATTTGACTTTTATTCATTCTTGTTTTATGAAATATTCCATATTTTACTTAATTTGTTTTATAACAGTTCATATTATCATCTCAAATCTATCCTACAATCATTTTGTAGATATAATAAGAAAAGAATACATCTTTATATATTTATTATTTTCTAAGAATCTACACATTTCATTACCATGTTTTATTGTCTAACCATTGATAGAATAAATTCTAAATTTTATAACATTGTTTATCATCTTGTTCTCTGATGTCAGTCTACTCATTTCAGCACATTCCAATATTTTCTTAATGATTTCCTCCTGTGATGGTATTTTCTCATTTTCCTGGTTTTTAGCAAATACAATCCTAGCAGCTGTTAATACATTTGCGATCAAGAATTTCAATTATTTACTATATATTTCAGGTAAAATTCCCAATAAAAATATCTCTGGTTTCAAATCTATATGCTTTTTTGTCATTTTTTCCAACCATGTGTGGATTTTAGTCCAATATTTTTTAGCATCTGCATAAGTCCATCACATATGGTAATATGAGCCTGGTGTCTGATGACATTTCCAACATTTTTCAGATTTTTTCTTGAGCATTCTTGCTATTCTTGTCGGGGGAAAATGCCACCTGTAAAACATCTTATACAATTTTTTTTTATATCCTGTTGACATTGTCATTTTATAGTTTTGAGACCACATTTTTTGCTATTTCTCTAGATCAATCCCATATCCAAAATTCTTTCCCCAAGCAATCATAGTTTCTTTAACTTGTTCTTCTTCTAGTTTAATTTCTAATAAATATCCATACAATTTTTTAATCACCTTTTCATCAGTACCTGTCAAAATCTTATCTAAATCAGTCAGTTTGTCATAGAAACCTTCTGTTTTAGAATCTTTATCATACCTTGAATGTATTTGCGCATATGAAAACCAGTTCACCTTTATACCTTGTTCCTCTAGTTTTTGTATAGATTTAAGTTCACCCTTTTCATTCAATATATCACCATATCTAACTGTTTGTTCCTTTTTATATATTATAGGATAAGAAAATGCTTCAATAGTCGATAGCCGGACTAGAATTTTCAAATAACATTGTCTTTTAGTCTTCTCCCAGTTTAACCATAGAGACTCCCGTATATAATATCTTCTAAAATACCCCTGTGTTTTAGTTCCTTTATACCATAGAAAGGCATGCCACCCAAACAACAAATCATGTCCTTCTAGTGTCAATAATCTAGTATTTCTTAATGTTATCCATTCCTTAATCCACATCAAATTTGTAGCTTGGTAATACAACTCCTAATTAGACAAACCAAATCCTCCTCTTATTCTGGCATCTTGCAAAAGTTTTAACTTTATTCTCACTTTCTTACTTTGCCATATATATTTCAACACAATTTTATTTAAATCTTCAAAGTAATCTTTTCCAAGCCTAATTGGAACAAATATAAAATTCTGGGTAATATATTCATCTTGATTGTTGATATTCTCCCAATTAATGATAGTTGTAAATTTTCCCATTTTGCCAAATCTAGCGCTATCTGCTGCTTAAGTTTGATATAATTATTCTCTTTTAATGTACTACATCTTGCTGTCAAATGTATCCCCAAGTACTTGATCTTATTCGTGACCTGAATTTTCAATAGATGTGCCAATTCTTCCTTTTGTCTTGATAGCATATTCATTGTCAAGATCTTTGTCTTATTTTTATTTATTTTCCAACCAGCCACCTTTCCATATGCCTCTTTCTATCAATTTTGATGCTGTTTCTAGTGGGTCTTCTAAAATGAAAACCAGATCATCTGTGAATGCTTGCACAATTAGTCATTGTATTTATTGATCCCTCGAATAAGTAACCTGTACAGGTAGGTTGGGCTCTGGGAAAGTGATCACTTCAGAGAGTTTTGTGGTCAATTGGACATGAATTTAAACTTGGTCCATCTTTAGCCAGCTATGATAGGTGAAAAAAATTGTAAATTGGAGCTAAGGAGCCAGGATTACTGCAAAAATAACAGGTTCCAGTCAAACGAGGTCTGCCTCTTCTTCCTTTTCTTTCTCACACACAAACCCAGCACGGTGCCATGCCTGGCTAAAAATACAGCTCAGGCAGCCAGAAACATAAGGACAATCCAAGGGTGTCCAAAGATACCTTTCAATCGTCCTGAGTTTCTAAGGAGATGAATAAGAGCTGCAATTATTCAGAGAAAGCCATTTATTTAAAGCATTTTGGATCGTGTCGGAAGTCAAAATCCACCCCTCACCTAGGAAAATGAAATATTTTAGGATATAATAAAAAGGCAGAATATTTCCCCTAAAAGAGATGTAGAAACTCAGAGAAGCAGAAACTCACTTTGTTAATGGGCCATTAAGGCCTGGGACAGTCTACTCTACATAACAAAGGTCTACCTCCTTCAGGCAGACCCATAATAGGAACCCCAAAGCCCTTTCATTACATCATCATCCAGCAAGGCTCAACCAAGCCTGGAATTCAGGACAGCCTATAGAGTTGCCCCTGCATGGCCCCATGGGAGTCTGACAACCAATCAGAATACAAGCTCAAATTCAAATCCCAACAGAGGGCATAAAACCCAGGGACTCTCAGCATCTCTTCCCTTTTTCCACGGGATCTCCAAGGCATGTGATAATAATAATAAACCTTCTTTCCAAACAACTTCCATGAATCCAGTGTCTTTTTCCCCACTTGGAACAGAAGGATATTTCTTCCAACACTTGTTTTAGCTGAAAGCAAGAGACACCTAAAGTAAAAGTGATTAAGAGGATAGGGAGACCGGGATTTCCAACCCAAACCAAACAAAAAAAAAAAAAAAAATTGTGGAGAGAAATTCACTAAGCAGAGAAGGATAGCACAGCTCTCATATCAGATAGTTCTCTTCCTTTTCTTGAGGTCATCCTCTACATCTTTGAAAGTCCATCTTTATCCTCCCTGGTAAATGTTTCCATTTTCTTCTTTCCTTTCTTATCACTGGTTATTTTCTATGGTCACCATTGATGCATTAGCAGCAGAGAAGAAGAAGAAAAAACTTCTGCTCTTTACTATACAAACTTTAGGAAAACTACAGAAATTTCATTTTAAAAAAAATGTAAAACTTTCAGAAGATTCAATTGATATTTTTTGAAAATAAATATCAAACCCCAAAAGAGGAAGGTTCTACTTTATGTAATGAAAAGATCCACAGATTAAAGCTTCATTATAAATTGTGCCTGTGAAAGAGGAGGAGGAGGAGGAGGAAGAGGAAGAGGAGGAGGTGGAGGAGGAGGAGGAGAAAGAGGAGGAGAAATTTAGTATTGTGGTGGACCTCCTGATATGGTTGAACTTTGATTGCCACCACTCCTACTCACAATATCCAATGATGATTAGAGATGAAGCATAATAGGATCGGAAAAGCTTCACATTCCTTGTAGGTTGAAGCAGAAAATATGAGAATGAGGAAAAAAACAAGAATAAAGAAGTTAACATTAGTTTGCCGTTAAGATCTCTTAATAGTAAAGCATTCATGTCTTCTAATTAGCAGTGTAATTTCATTTAGGTAAGAATTTATTTTAAAAGTGTTGAGTGAATCCTCATGGTTTTTCTTTGACATACATCAAACAACCTGCATTCCTTAGCAAGCAGGGCAGCTAAATAAACACCGTAAGAGTTTGCTTCCCAGCCTCTCTGTGAAGTCTTTTAGCCTGACATACAAACCCCCGTTCAGATATTCATTGCCATAGTACTGAATTTGTTCATCCAGATACAATGTCAAAGAATCCCGTTCTTTCCAAGTACATCACATTAGATGTTCATTGGCAGGACCAGATGCTTTCATGTTGGCATCAGCCTGGTGTCTCTCTTGGCTGCCCTGCCGAAGGTGCTGGATGCAACTTCAAAATATGAAAGTTCATTTTCTGTAGGTTCTAAGTGGTCCCTAGTGGGCTGCTGAGCCAAAAATACCATGTTTTTCCCAGCCATAATGAGCAGCATTTCCATAAACCACATTAGAACAAATTGTTTCAGAAATATGTTGAGGGAATAACAGAGAGAGAAGACAAGACGGTCCTCAGCCCAGTCAAAATGTTCAATGTCCTTTAAAGCTTCATGCTTTGCGAAGGTGCTTAAGATAAAAATTACCCCATCATGCTTTTAGCTTAGCATTGTTCTCCATGGTTATCCATGATTGTTTCATATTTAAAGAACAACAAAATATTGTGTTTTGTCAGCCAAGGACAATAATAGTTTAATAGTAATTTATTTTCCATTGCTACTGATAATACAACCAATCAACACGTTAAGTGGTGCCAGCATTGGCATGTTGCTAAATAAATCTCTAGGCTTTGCACTGCGAATACATCTTTCAAAGATAAGTCAACAAGAGCAATCAGAGCAGAAAATTAGAATTTGGTATGTTAGAATTAAAATACAGCTAAACTAAAGTTTTAATTGGGGTGATCTAAAAGGGCACTTGATGTAATGATCTCTTTCATTTGTTACTAATTGTTTGTTCCTGATGAAGAAGAAACATGTACATGAATGTGTGTCGTTTGGAGGGGGAAAAAAGATGGCAGTTGCCATAGCAGCTCGTTTCTATGGTTCAGAAAAGAGGGATCACCCAAAGGAAAGGAAGGTCGCTTGTGAATTTTAACTTCTTTCCTGACACTTCACCACAAGAGATGGGTTTTGTTGGGGCTGTAATACCACACTGTTTTTTGTTTTTGTTTTTTCATCTGACCTTATATTTGAACTGGAGGAAAACTCTACTGCAGGGCTGTCAAACTCGATTTCATTGAGGGCCACATCAGGATTGTGTTTGACCACAGAGGGGTGAGCATGGGTGTGGCCATGGTAGCCATGGCCAGTTCAACATCAGTTATGGCACTGTGGTGGCCAAGTGTTAAGGCAGAACTTCCCTGAGACCCATCCTCACTATTATAATCTCTCTCCTTCTTTCCTTCTTTCCTTTTCTTCTTTTTCCTTCCCTCTACATTCTCCCTTTGTTCTTCCTTCCCCTCTTTCCTTATTTTTCCTCCCATGTACGCCTCCCCTCAAGCTCCATTTTCATTGGCAGAAGCACCGCGGGCTGGTCCTTTGCTGTTTCCAGACCAGCCCTGTTGGTCAGAACTAAGCACCCTGTGGCCAGATGCAGCCTACGGGCCTTGAGTTTGACATTCCTCCTCTACTACATTTAGTATTCTCCATTTGAGGCAAGACGAACTGTATTTCTTCCTTCTGCTGGAGGCAGAACCCCCCTATCTACCATTTTCTAAAAGAATTGCCTATTTGGTCCCCGATAAAATGGACCAAAGACAAACTCCACGTGCATCCATGTCAAAGGATTAAATTTCCTTTTTCACTATTGGTCTCAATTTGACTACAATAGGCCAGTAGTTTTAGATGACTGTCTCTGATACATTCCTTGCACAATCACAGAAAAAGACATAGCTTGGTGAGTTACTTTGTCCGTTGATGTGTAATATGGGAAAAAGGGAAGCTTTTCCTTCACACCAGATTAATTAATCAAAGGTCATGCTTTGCAATCGCACTCTTCATTTCTGAATTCGGACTTTCAGAAAATTTACTGCAAGTTTTGTAAAAAGAAAAAAGAAAAAAACCTTTTCTGAAGCCACAGTGAAATCCTTAATAAACAATCGGTCCCACATGGAACTCCTGGAACTAGTCTTGATTTAAAGTATATCAACAAAGAAGTGTGTGGATTAGTCTTTGCAAACCTCCAAGTTGTATTTCATGGAAAATATGTGGCCAGTTGCAAAATGGAGATTTTTCTTTCTTTCTTTCCTTTTTCTTTCTTTCCTTGCTGTTAGATCTTTCCAATGCTATACCTTCTAGGTATAGTATAAAGATGTGTTTCTTCCCTGATTTGGACCTGTACTGATGTCATGCCTTCTACATAATTAAATGTCCTTTTTAAAGTAGAGCATAATTCATCACCTGCTTCCTCTTTCAAATAATCTTTATTTTATAGATGCGGGGCAGTAAACCTGAGCTGAATTCATCCATAATTCAATCAAACAGGTTCATCTACACATGAGAATTGCAGTGCACATAAAGACTTCTAGAATGTCACTTATCCTTTTCCTTTCAAGACTTGATCAAGTTCATCAAACTTAAGTCCCATTGAAATCAGCATGAAGTCATGATTAACCTTGCAGTTAATTTAAGCAAGGATAGTTCGTTTGGACCGGCTCTAACTCTTTCTCTTTCGATTATGATATAGTTGACAAAAGCAAAGGTCTTCTACGCATCTTCAAAACTATGAGAGGGTGACAAGCGACTGCGAAAATTGTCCATAAATAATATAAGTCCCATTCCATTGTTTCCGAGTTCAAAGGCTGATTGTTCATCATTCTCTTCCGTCAGGGGCTCTTAAAAGTTGCCATAGACAATGCGCGTGCTCAAGAGAAGCAAGTGCAGCTTGAAAAGACGGAGCTCAAAATGGAACTCTTCAGGGAACGAGAGCTGAGAGAAACACTTGAAAAACAGTTAGCAGTAGAGCAGAAGAACAGAGGTAAGAAAAAGAAAATAATGGCCTTGTCTATTACCCTAGTTTTTCCAAGCTGTCTCAAACCATCAAGGTACAATTTTTGCATAGTTTCTGTACTCAAGACCATTGATGATAGTATTGGATGGGGTGTCAAGTTATTTTTCATATCTGAATTGAAAGAATACCAGCAAGAACAGATAAGAGATCCTAATATCTCTGGGGATGTCTGTTGTAACTGGAGAGCAAAGTTCCAAGAAGCTATTTGACTCTATTTCTCAACAGTTATGAGTCCCAATAACAAGGAATTTCCTTACTCCTTTTTGTACCACCATTATTCTCTTTTTCACAGTCTCCTTTCCACCACAACTATATGAACAACTAAACGAAATATGAGAGTTGTTTAAAAAGATATGAATGTATATAAATGAGCAACATTGTGAATGTCACAATTTGTGAAATGAAGCTACACCCAAAAATTCCATTCAGTCAGAACTGAAGAAGCTTCTTGGATGAGAAGTGAAATATCTTCAAGGAAAAAAAGAAAGTCCAGTTGCCTTCTGAAAAAGCGTCTTTAGGACAACCATGATCTGGGTGAATGAGAATCTCCATAAATAACCACAGCTTTTACTTTTTGGGAGGAATGGAAGAGGCTGAAAGTAGCAAAGAACAGATTGTCCCAAAGATACTTTTTCAAAAGGCAACTAGGCTTTTGTTACAAACTAGGCAAACGCTTTAGTTTAAAATCCTAATAGTTTTGTTTCCACAGCAGGCTCGTAATCCTACACTTCTGATTGGCCCGCGAACAGCGGATTGTGATTGGCCAATTCTGGCTAATCTGATTGGTTGACAGCGGGTCGCCGTTGATTGGCCGCTACTAGTGCGGCAAACTCAAACCATTGGTTATTGTGACAGCAGCCAGCTCTATAAAAGGAGCTGCTGCTGCCCAGTAGCTCTGTTCTGTTCTGAAGTCACTAATAAAGAGTTGGAGTCACTATTCGATGTCTCGTCTCCGTTCCTTGCGCCCACGCTCCAGATCTAACACTGGCGACGAGGGTGGGATGCAGAGACGATAGAGCTGATTGAACACTCACCGAACGTTAACAGAGTACATGGCTAAGAGTGCACCAAAAGCGGCAGAATGACCAGCAGCGTTATACCACCCGCTCCATTTGACCTGGCTAATGAAGACTGGGACTCGTATATGGACAGGTTCCAAATGTTCCTGGAGACCAACAATTTGAAAAATGCTACGCCTCGCAAGAAACGAGCTGTCTTTCTGACCCATTGCGGGCCCGCCATTTTTAAAATGGCAAAAGCACTTGCGAAACCAGCAGAAGTCAAGACAATGGACTGGGACAACCTCGCTCCAATCCTACAGGCTCATTATGCACCCGCGGTGCCAACACTCATCAGGAGACACAAGTTTTACCAGAGGGACCAGCAGGAAGGCGAAAATGTTGGAGACTTCATCGCTGACCTTAGAAACCCAGGGGGACTCTGTGGCTTTGCAAACCTTGAGGAAGCCATGAGAGATCGAATTGTTCTCGGCCTAAAAGACCCCACGACCCAGAGCAAGATTATGTTGAAGGAAGACATTGGCCTCGCAGATGTCATCGCCGATGCTACTGCAGCAGAAGCAACCAGGAAGTCAGCCGCTCGAATGCGCCGAGCAAACGCACCGCACCGCCAACTTGCCAATGACACTATGCCTTTCTCCGAGAGGCACACAATGACCACCCACCATGAAGACCTCGAATCCTCATCAGAAAGCGAGGAAGAGGAGGTCAAGAGACTCAGATCAGAATGTGACCAGCGAGACCAGCAAAATCGTAAGCCTTCGAGTCAATGTGCTGGATGTGGGGGAAACCACCCGCGATCAGACTGCAAGTTCCTAGACGCACTCTGCTGTTCCTGTGGAAAGAGGGGCCACATCGCAAAGGTCTGCAGAAGCAGGCGAGGGTCCAGCCCAATCCGAAGAGAAAATAATTTCTGGCATACAACAGGCTCTCCATCAATAAATCGGGACCGCCTAAACAACCAATGGAACCAATACTACAGAAATCGAGCACCCGCCAATTCAATGAGAAGCGGCCCATCAAACCATCACCATTGGCCACGCGTCCTCCCTTGATCCGAGGAAAATGCGAGTGAAGGTCACCATTGAGAATCAACCATGTGTTATGGAAGTCGACTCTGGGTCATCCCTGTCAACGGTCTCCTGGAAAACCTTAAAACAGCTGATCCCTGACATTCGTCGCCAGGACCTCAGCACTCAAAAAATCATACTAAAAGACTACCAAGGAAACAAAATTCCAGTTGCCGGTTCCAGCCACGTCCAAGTATCCTTCAAAGACCACACTGCAACCCTACGTCTTACCATCATCGATCGAGATCAGCCCAGTTTTCTGGGTTTGCAATGGTACACGCCACTAGGAATTGAACTAGCGGGCATCAACCAAACCAGAAGTGATGACTGGGAAGCAGCCCTCATCCAGGAATTCCAGGACGTTTTCACCGAGAAGCTAGGCAAGTACAAGGGATCCCCCATATCGTTTAATCTCAGCCCTGACATTGTGCCCATTCGCCTTAAGCCTCGCCGAGTGCCCTTTGCACTCAAGCCAAAGATTGATGAACAATTGGACAAATTAATAACCCAGGGTGTGTTGGAACTGATTGATCACGCCCGGTGGGAGACTCCAATTGTAACCCCCATAAAACCTGATGGATCCTTAAGAATTTGTGGGGATTACCGGGCCACCCTAAATCACATGCTTCAGCAGAGCACTTACCCTGTACCTGTGGTCCAACATCTTCTTCATTCCTTGGGAGGTGGGAAAATATTTGCAAAATTGGACCTAGCTCAGGCATGCCAGCAGTTGCCCGTAGATGCAGAGACTGCAGAAGCCCAAACTATAGTCACGCACAGAAGTGCATTCAAGTGTAATAGACTCCAATTCGGAGTGAGTGTAACACTTGGCATCTTCCAAAGTCTGATGGAAAGATTGCTTCAAGGCATAAAAGGGGTCATACCATACTTTGGTAATGTCTTAATAGCTGCCCCCAACAGAACCCTTCTAGAAAAATGACTCAGAATGGTCCTCCAGAAATTTAAAGATGCTGGCCTGAAGGTCAAGAAAGACAAGTGCCAACTTTGTACTGAGAGGGTTGAATTCCTTGGGTACCTTCTTGACAAACAGGGAATTCACCCTACGGAGGAAAAAACTCACTGCAATAAAAAATGCCCCAAGACCTAGGAATAAAACAGACCTTCAAGCCTTCCTGGGACTCATTAACTTTTATAACATCTTCTTGCCCCAGAAGGCGACTGTTGCTGAACCCCTGCAAAGGCTCCTCGATAAGAAGGCTTCCTGGGTCTGGGGACATCGCGAAGAGCGAGCTTTTCAGCAAGTAAAGGACTTGTTAACTTCAGATGCTGTATTGATTCAATATAACGAGACTTTGCCTTTAACTGTCACCTGCGATGCCTCACCGTTTGGAGTAGGAGCCATCCTGAGCCACGTCTTACCAAACGGTACTGAGGCACCTATTGCGTTCTTTTCAAGAACTTTATCTAAAACTGAGAGAAACTATAGCCAACTTGATAAAGAGGCTCTCGCTATTGTGTCTGTGATTAAATGATTCCATGAATATGTATATGGAAGATCTTTCTCCATAATTACCGACCACAAACCATTACTTGGCATTTTAGTGGGAGACAAACCAACTCCCCACATCTTATCACCGAGAATGACACGTTGGTCAGAGTTTCTAGCCGCATACAATTACCAACTGCTACACCGCCCGGGGAAAGCCATTCCCCACGCTGACGCTTTGAGCCGTTCTCCATTACCAGAAGTCATAGATGACCCAGCTCCAACCCTCGCTACGCTACAAATCGAAACTCTTCCTTCACCACCGCTGACTGCACAAGACATCGCCTCAGAAACAAGGAAGGATTCTTGTTTGGCACAGGTCCTCAGCTGGATAGAAAGAGGACAACGAACTCAACGACACCTTCAAGCCTTTCAAACACAGGCAGACAGAACTTTTCACCCAAAAAGGATGTGTGTTATGGGGAGACAGAGTCGTCATCCCAGAGAGATTACAGCACAAAGTCCTAAAAGTATTGCACGATGGCCATCCGGGCATCGTGCGAATGAAGGCACTAGCAAGAAGCTACGCTTGGTGGCCAGGTATAGATAAGTGAATAGAAACCTGGGTGGCCACTTGCAGCAAGTGTCAGGACACTCGTTCATCTCCACCAAAAGCACCACCAACTGAATGGGAAGCATCCTGAGGTCCCTGGTCCCGTATCCACATCGATTTTGCGGGACCTACCAAGGGACATACATTTCTTATAGCAGTGGATGCCTACTCCAACTGGCTGGAGGTCCTCAAAATGAAGAGCACCACCACAGAAGCCATCGCTAAAAAACTAAATAGACTATTCGCTACGCATGGGTTGCCAAATGTCCTAGTTTTGGATAATGGCCCCCAATTCACCGCTCTGGCATTCGAACAGTACCTGGCAGAGCGGGGGATACGCCATGCATTGACATCGCCAGCTCACCCTGCGGCCAATGGCAGGGCTGAGCAAATGGTCCAATTCATAAAGAAAACTTTACAAAAGATGGAGCAAGGGGATATCGACGACAAGGTGACCCGGATGCCTCTCCTCCAACATATTACCCCAAACAGCACTACAAACAGAACCCCAGCCGAATTTCTGATGGGCCGGAGACTTCGCTCACATCTTGACCACTTGCACCCTACCTACACACCCGAAAAGCCTTTGGGGTCCAGCAGCAGGTATTGCACCCTCAAGGTAGGCGACCCAGTCTTCGCAAAAAACTTTTCCAGTGATCCATTGTGGGTCCCCGCTACCATAACTCAACTTACGGGTCCACGTTCCTACCATTTACAAACTGCTGATGGAAAAATGTGGAAGCGACATATCGATCAACTGCGCTCCAGGCTGGCATCTACCCCCGTCACAAACCCCGAACCTCAAACCTGGGGGGGAGGGGAAATCGAGGGGACCAGAGAAGAATTAGCATACGACCCAGTATGTGAAAACCAGCAATCAGCACAACCAACCCGGAGATATTCACCTTCTGAAGGAGAACCGGGCCAGACGATCGCCTCACCACAGAGCAGCACTGCGACAGCAGCAAATCCAAGGGATCTGGAGGACAGCCTTAACGGAAGCAGAGATGACAACCCCGAGTCACCCAACAGAGAGGGCGGAACATCTTTGCCAACAAGCGCATCAAGCAGCCCACCGAGACCAGAGTCAGGACAAGGACTGGTGGAGCAACGTAGATCAGGTAGACAGGTGAAACGACCTGTCTACCTGCGAGAATACATTACCCCACCCCTCAGACGGAACCTAGGGGGAGGGGTGTTACGAACTAAGCAAATGCTTTAGTTTAAAATCCTAATAGTTTTGTTTCCACAGCAGGCTCATAATCCTGCACTTCTGATTGGCCCATGAACAGCGGATTATGATTGGCCGATTCTGGCTAATCTGATTGGCTGACAGCGGGTCACCGCTGATTGGCCACTACCAGCACGGCAAACTCAAACCATTGGTTATTGTGACAGCAGCCAGCTCTATAAAAGGAGCTGCTGCTGCCCCAGTATTTTGCTCTGTTCTGAAGTCACTCTGTTCTGGAGTCACTATTCGATGTCTCGTCTCTGTTCCTTGCACCCACGCTCCAGATCTAACAGCTTTCTTCTTTTTTCCTTGAAGACATTTCACATCTCATCCAAGAAGCTTCTTTGGTTCTGACTGAAAATAGTCTGTAAGATATCTGGAGAACAGACTGGCAGGGGTTGATTCTTTGTTCTATGAATGTGCAGAGTTTTGAAGTTTATTCATGCTTAATATTCTTGGGGCAGTTTCTTTCTTTTTCCAAAACTTCATTTCTGCCTTTCTAAAAGTGCTTTTAAATACGGGAGG
The DNA here is from genome assembly GCA_033807585.1 of Hydrophis major. NCBI lineage: Eukaryota > Metazoa > Chordata > Lepidosauria > Squamata > Elapidae > Hydrophis > Hydrophis major. The sequence continues at coordinate 15,124,032 of CM066332.1, read as the reverse complement.
GGGTTGTGATACCTGGGTGTAGTCGTTGAGTTCCAGAATCCCAACTTTGACCTGATGTTAGGGTATCCATTAGGAAGTGGCAGAGATCAACCAGGTGGCGGTTCATTTTTTTACATGGAGCCCTGCAAAACCTGCCCTTGGAATTAATCTCTGCTCACTGCTTAAACTGCAGGTACATAAATGGAAAGACAGCATGCTAAATGTTGCCATAGCGATGCTCACGGGGCCTAAAATAAATAAAATGTTAGAGACAAAGTCTTGCAGTTGAACTTGAATGGATTTTGTTTTGTTTTTTGTTCCCCACACACACACATAACAGCAATAATTCAGAAAAGATTAAAGAAGGAAAAGAAGGCGAAGAGGAAATTGCAGGAAGCGCTTGAATTTGAAACAAAGCGGCGAGAACAAGCAGAGCAAGCACTAAAACAAGCCGCTTCCACCGATAACCTCAGGGTCCTAAATGGTAAGATGGTGAACTTCTCCATCTGGCTTATGCTGGGATCAAATGGTTTTACTGAAAGCATCACAATTGCTTTAAGTGCAAGGAAGAAAAACAAACCACAGGCCTCTTTGGGGAAATAACACTTCTTATCCCTTGCTGATCAGATGTCTACATCTAAAACTGGAAGCTTTTAAGAAATTGGATGGTCATTTTTAGGAATGGTACAGAGGTGTCAAACTTGATTTCATTGAGGGCTGCATCAGGGTTGTGTTTGACCTTCGGGGAATGGGGTGGTGGTGGCCAGGGGAAGTGGCCAGCTTAATGCCATTCATCGAGGCTCCATTTTGGCCACAACAGCCTCCTGCAGCCCTCTGCCTATGAAAATGGAGCTCGAGGAGGTCCACCTGGGTTCCATTTTTGGCCATAACTGCCTCCTACTGCCCTCTGCCAGTGCAAACAGAGTTCAGGGAGGCTGTGTTCCCTCCTAAGCTCTGTTTTTGCTGGCAGAGGCACAACGGGCCAGTCCTTCATTGTTTTCAGAATGGGCCTGTGGATCAGATCTAAGCCTCCCGTGGGCTGGATCCAGCCTACAGACCTTGAGTTTGACACCCCTGGTCTAGGGTTTTCATGCTTGAGCAGGGGGTTATTCTGTTAAAAGGAAGACGTCTACAAAAAATTAGAGTTTTATTAAATTATCAGTTTGGCCATGTCCGCCCTCTCTCCCTGCTCTCATGATTCCTTCCCATCAATCTTGCTCGTCAAAAAATTATGGTGCTGGCCCCCATTTTTGTTCAACATTCAACATGGAGGCAAAGGTTGATTGTACGGTGATTCAGAAGTGGTAACAGGTTGTAAAAAGAGCCCTTTAAGATCCGAGTGAAATATGTGTCAGCTCTATCTTTCTGTGCTTTTTAGATTCTCTGACCCCGGAGATAGAAGCTGACCGCAGCGGGGGCCGAACAGATGCTGAGAGGACAATACAAGGTAGGAATTTTCAAAAGGCCATAAATCTAGATCGCAGTATATTAGTTTTTTTTCCCCTCTACTTTAGCCTGCTATTCAAGCATGCAACCTGCCATCTGGGCCACATCAAAACAAGTTCATTCAAGGTCAGCTTCATCTGGCCTTCTTTTTTTTTTTCCCCAGAAAAGAAAATTCATTTCATGTGATAGATTTTCTTTAAATTAGCAGGTCATTCCAGATTATATAATGCAATTAGAAGAACAATTAATATGGGACGATGAAGAATTTCATTCGACATGGTAAACACAAATGCATTGCGAGCCACAATGCAAGCTACATATTTTCAGTTTCAAATCTGGCTTAACAAGACAATTTTCAAGATGGAATGCTTCATAATTTTCCAGTTTTTGAAACAAGCAAAAGAAATGAGAACACTCGGAATTTAACTCCTTAATTGTTATCCTGCACCTGAATAGATCATCAATACGGTTATTCATATTTTAATATATAAGTATAGAGAAAGCAAAAAAGTAGACAAGTAGCTCATATATTCTAAAAAAATATTTATACTGGCCTTATTTATCCCTGGGCTGAGGATATTAATATGAATAATAAATAACAGGGAGACACAAACTCACAAAGCATTTATTTTCCAATTTAAAGGAAGGTAAATTCTTCAAAGACAATCTATGATTAACTAGAGTTGTCTTTTCATTTGCATTTTAAAGTCAATCTCTGTAAATGTATCATTTACTGTCTTTTTGCATTAAACCTTAGTTTGTAATTCTTGTGACGCATTGTGGTTCCTATGCTGTGATAGCATAGGATAATGTTGAGGAAGATAATAAGCAATGCAATGATTAAACATGCATTAATAATACTACTAATAAAAAGGAATAGATAGTTTGTCTCTTCTTCACACATCAGGAGACACATCGGAGAATTGGCCGTGAATTATTTTGCCAGGTGTGATCTCAATGACACCAGCCAGAAAGGTGGTAGATGGTTTGATGACTCATCATTGTTTCAAATATATTAGCTCTGTACAAACCACCTTGCTCTGAGCCAGTGAGATTAACTTAATTTAATGTTCTGCCTATCAGCATCTCAATTTCATTGAATTGCCCGCCAGATTGTCCAATTCATTTTTTTTAATGCTGTTGTTGTTAACCAAAAACCCAGAAGGTATATATTTCTGGAATACACATGCAGACGTTTTTGCCTGCTTGACATTCTAGGAGAAAGTAGGAACATCCAAACAATGTGAACTCTGTTTTTAAGATTAGTTATGCCGTCCATCCCTAACAAAATATGTGCAGGATGGAAAGAGAAAAAAAGGAGACATCCAAATTCACTGAGTTGTAAAACTTCTCTGAGCTTGGATTTTTATTGCTCGCTTAGGTAACATCTGAAGGTAATAACTGCAAATGAAAAAAATCAAGCTCAGAGAACTCATACAACCCAGAATTATCTATATGCTCCACAGATCAAATTTATGTCATCTTCTTATTTCCTGGAATTTTGAGTCGGTCGCTTAAATGATATACAATGAAGATGTTTTTAATCTACCAATACTTATTGAGACAAAACCTCATATCCAAGACCTTCTAGTTGCAACAAGAGTGAACAGCGAATGTAATTGTGCTTCTTAGATGAAAAGGAGATATAAGAGTAAGAAAAAGTAACTTAACTTGGTCCTCAACACCAATAAGACCAAGAAGCTTATAGAAAGAACAGATCAGACATCCAGCCCTTGCTTATCAATGGAGACCAAATGCAGCAAGTGGCCAGTTTTAACTTTCTGGGTGTTACCACAAAAGAGGGCCTGTCCTGGGGTGCTCACATTGTAGCCCTGTTCAAAAGGGCCCAGCAGAAATTATACTACCTGAGACTTCTCAGAAAACAACAACTGAATAAAAAACTGCTGGTGATCTTCTACCACTGCACCATAGACAGTATTTTAACTTACTGCACTTCTGTATGGTTTGCCAATTGCACAGTGGCAGATAGGACAGCACTCCAGAGTTAACATCATTGCCCAGAGGATCATTGGTTGCCCTCTCCCCTCTTTGGAAGAGCTTTATAGCTCCCGCTGCCTTAAGAAAGTTCAAAACAATCTCAAAGATCCATCTCATCCTGGGCACTCCCCTTTTCCCCCCAAACTATTACCATCTGGCAGACAGTACACAATAATAAAAACAAGGACAAATAGGCTGAAAGACAGCTTCTATCCTAGGGCAGTAGCTCTGTTGAATTCTACTGTATAGTGCAGTATTGGTTCGGTGTCAGGGGTTTTCAATTCAATGTGTGGAGTGTGAAGAATGTGTGTTTGTGTTTATTTTCATGGTCATGATGTGCACTGAAGATGCTGTTTGATTTTGTTGTATGAGGTGCAATGACAATAATGTAAACTAAACTAAACTTATTGTGCATTAAAGAAATTTGTGGTGTCCAGAGAGTTTGCCAATTGCATAACGAGACCACCAAATTTCTTCCTCCTTCTCTTTTGACATGAGCAAGATGATGATCATCTAGGAGATTAAACAGCTTACATGTACTGTTTGTCATAAATATATTCACTATGGAGGTAATGAAACATAAATGTTATTCCTCTTGGCTGTATATAAATCAGAAGGTGATAGGACAGCTGTCTACTTACAAAGAGTCATTAATCTTTTGATTCTGAAAAATTGAGTGTGTTAGGAAAGCTTGTCAAAGTGAAGGAAGAGCATTTCATGAGTAGAATGGAGAAGTTTCATAGGAGAAGAAACAGTCCTGCATATATGCTGGAGCACTTCCTGCGTTAAATATTTTAGTAACATTGGGGTTTGGTACTTTGCTATTGGTTACTTTTGTTATGGTTTGTGACAATTACTTTCATTACAATTTTGTCATATTATGAGGGGTGTGATGACTCAGAGGATAAAGCTGCTGAGCTTGTCAGCTGAAAAGCTGATAACTCAGGTTGGAGACCCAAACGTTGCACAATGGGGTGAGCAAGCATCCCTGCCTCAGTTCCTGCCCACCTAGCAATTTGAAAGCATGCAAATGCAAGTAGATAAATAGGTACCACTTTGATGGGAAGGTAACAGTGTTCTATGTGCCTTATCTTTGGTCAACGCTGCCTCTCTCAGCTAAGAAAATATCTTTGGTCAACGCTGCCTCTCTCAGCTAAGAAACAGAAATGAGCACTGCCCCCTAGACTTGGACATGACTTGGCAGGGGAAAACTTGACCTCTACTCTTATTTTTGTTAATTGTGAGGGATATTTTTATCATCAGTCATTTAATTTCTTATGGTGTCTTTGCATCAGAATAAATTTTGAGAGCAGCATATTGCATCAGCGTAAATTTTGAGAGAAGGTTTTTCCAAAAGTAGGTTGCTTAAAATTAATTTGCACTGAATGCTGTTTTCAGATCAACTGATAGTTCTAAGTGAGTAAAAACATACTACTCAAATAAGTTGACTTGGTGTCAAAAGCATAATATGTATTGAAATTTTTTAGAAGGTTTAGAATATTGTGGCTTACAAATTTGAAGTATTTTTGCTCCAATGCTTCCTGGGCAGAAAATATCCACACATTTAAAATACTCAAAGAATAAAACTAAACGTTATGTAGATTGTAATCTATAAAATTTCAGAGAGTTGCCTTCACTTCAACTGTAAAGATGAATTGTGAGGAAGTTGGATGATTCAATATTGATATTTCAGGAGAAGATAGTTAAGTCAAAACCCCAACTCTGGCATAGCAACTTGAAGAACATAGGATATGGATCATCAGTTACAAAAAGTTATTGTTAACTAATGACAAAGTATCAATAAGAGAGTCTTGCTGCCTCTCTTATTGATACTTTGAAGTCTGGGTGAGGATTCCATTTGTGCATTCTTTGATATCTTTTTCAACTTCATGTTGAACCCAATACCTGATGACTTAATTGTCACAGGTGATTTTGACAACAGTAAAACTTCTTCCAGGGTCCCAGTGTATTTTGTTTTGGTCCTGTTTGTCCCTTGTTAATCTCACATCAAAACCTGACCTGCTTAGTATTATAGCAATAGCAATAGCCCTTAGATTTATATACCACTTTTACAGTGCTTTACAGCCCTCTCTAAGCGGTTTGCGGAGTCAGCATATTGCCCCCCAACCATTTTGGGTCCTCATTTTACTCACCTTGGAAGGATGGAAGGCTGAGTCAACCTTGAGCCTGGTGAGATTTGAACTGCTAGATTGCAGGCAGCCGGCAGGCAGCAGAAGTAGCCTGCAATGCTGCCCTCTAACCACTGCACCACCGTAGCTCATTATGGTCCAGCCAAGTCAACTAGTATGCCATCTACTGAGGTTTTAAACCTGAAAATGTCAAATTCATATTTTAGTCCAGTGAAAGAACCAAGTCCCAATAGGCTAAGAGGGATTTAAAACCAACAATGTCAATGCAAGAGGGGCTTAAAACCAAAAATGTAACAGCTCTTTCCAATGCAAAATAGTTGTTCTTGGAATAATACATTGTTGTTTTCACCAACAGATATGACATTTCAGGCAAATTCTTATATCTTTTGTAATGGCAGCTAATGGAAAGATCAACCAACCCACAGTGATTTTGCAAAGAAAATAGATGAATGACGAAATCCTTCAAGCATGGCACCATCAATTCAGTCCCATTCCAAACTAGTCAAAGTGAAAGGAAATTAAATCTGTAATGAGGACACAGAGGATCATGGAATTTTGCAGTGTAGTGAGAAAAGTTAGAAAAACCAATGTAAACCGCCTTGATTTGCCATGTGCAATATAAATTTTAAAGGTGGCAATAATTTTTTTCTAAATAAATAAATGTGGTAAACTGCAAACTGGAAGATTTAAGTTCTCAGAATAGGAACAAAAGAAAGATGAATAAAGGTTTCTATTACTTCTAGGGTAGTCCACCTCAATAACTAAAATCTTTAGAGCACCTCTGAATGGATGCAATCCCAGTGACTGACCCAGACATGTGCAGTGTTTTCTGCTGTTTTGTGCTTATTCACTCAGCCATTGCTTTATTTTGGCTCTGATAATGTCCTCCTGTTTTGTTTGCTCTTTAAACAGCTTTAGAAAAGATGAGAAATTCTCAAATTATATTTTGTGGCCTTGAAACACCTCTCACTCCCCCGCAGGGTGGTGGGTGGGTGTAGGTGTGTTTTCTTTCATAATTGATTTGCAAAAATTCCGTATGAAAACATTCATTATGTACTTTCCTCCTACTTCACTTTCCCCTCCCTTAACTAAGGATAAGCGGTGGAATTATAGCGGCCATGCACAGAAATGAAACAATAATAAGTTTATTTCTTGTCTTTTGGCACAGAACTCTTGGTATTTTGGCAACTTTTCAGCTCTAGCTAATCAATTAAAGGCAACTTTTGATTAAGTCAAACAAAAGGTGGTATTGATTGCTGGCAGTAACCTACCTATAAATAAGCTATTGTTTCATAGTGCTCATGGGTCACTTTTAGCTATACCTTTGAACTAGACATTATTCTATTTATCGTCACAGAAAGCAAAGCTTGTAGTACCGTTAAAGCATACCAACTTAGTCATTTCAGGGTTACTTTTCTTCTTTTAAAGAAAATTAGTCTCTCTTAGAGCTTCACATATTTATGAGTTTGTTTTTCTTCCCCAGAGCCATCTGCATCTTGTTCTTTAAACTAAATCCTTAAAGAAATGTACGATCTCATGGCCTGTTCAGGGAAAAAAAAAATTAATCTTCTTGAATAAAGTGTGCTACAACTGTATTAAGACAAGTGATGTCCAAAGAGATTAGTAAGGCTGGCGTAAAAGTCAAGAATGATATTGAGGGGCAGTGAAAGGTATTTCCAAAGGAAAACAAAACAGAAATGTAATCTGGTGGCTTTTTCATTATTTTAGCAATAGCAATAACACTTAGGGTTATATACTGCTTTATGATGCTTTGCAGCCCCCTCTAAATGGTTTACAGAGTCAGCATATTGTCCCCCAAAATCTGGGTCCTCTTTTTATTGGCCTCAGAAGGAGGAAAGGTTGAGTCAACCTTGAGCCGGTCAGAATTGAACTCCTGATTGTGGGCAGAGTTAGCCAGCAATACTGCATTGTAACCACTCCACCACACAGGCTCCTGTTTTCAGACAAAACCATATATTATATTTATTCAAAGGATTTGCAGAGTGTTGGCCTTCCCAAATATATTATGCAAAAGGACCATAAGTATTTCTGGGCTTGTAGCAATATCCTGCCATAGTCTTACCATATCTTCTTCTGATATTAAAGCCATAAACCTTTCTATGTAAACAACTCCCTTAACCTTGTAGTCCATCTCTTTCAATTTTATGGCCAACAAGGGTGTCTACAGAGTATGGTCAAAAATGTAAGGATAGCAACCACAATAGTGTGATCCAGGCTTTGCCTGTTTTTCCATGTGTGTCACAGAAACTGTTTCTGCCACTGGACCAATACTATATCTGGAGCTCATAATCACCCTAACCATAACGCTAACTTCCTGAATTCATGTTGAATTGAAATTGAAATACAAATGATCCTTCCTTTTCCTACTTTTCCCAAAGTTGTGATGTACTGTAGGTCTTTAATCAGCAAGGGCCAATTATTTACAGAAATGAAGAAAGGAGAAGATAATCTGTGCAAAAATGTGCCTATTTGCAGAGGTGGGCTTCAAAAATATCAGCAACCAGTTTTCTGCCCGTTTGCTGGGTGGGCATGGCCTAGTTGGCCTCTTGCACCATGGCAGTGGGGCTGTTTTTGCCCTCCCCGGATTCTGGAGGCTTTCCTTGAGCCTCCAGGAGGGTGAAAACAGCCTCCCCTGGGCTCCAGAACTTCGGGAGGCCCGGGTTTTTCTACTACCTATTTTGTGGGTGTGGCTTGGTGGGCTTGGCAGGGGAAAATCTCCAGTCAGAGGTGGTACTTGCCAGTTCTCTGAGCTACTCAAAATTTCCATTACCGGTTCTCCAGAACTGGTCAGAACCTGCTGAATATCCACCTCTGTCTTGAGCCTCCATGTGGGGGCCCTGTACTTACCTGGCATTCAAAATGAGCTGCGCGGGGACTCCTGGGAGGGAAGAGCAGGGGCAGGGTAGGCGGGGCCAGCCAGGGATGGGATTTGCGGGTTCACTGAACTGCACAGAATCTTTGCAAACCCACAGCAGCCCACCCCTGCCTATTTGGGGGGGGGGGGGAATACAAAAGGAACTGTACGCAGATTTTCATGCGTGTGAAAATATGCATGAAAACCTGTGTAAATAATACCAAAATCAGACATCAGGATCACTTAGAGGAAGAGTAGGATTGGAGGTGTTCTTTTAACAGCTTCTTTTCATGGTTTGTTGAGATGACAAGGAATGGGTCTGTCAACTCGCAGACGTGCGTGTCAGCTTGTAAAGCAGGATAGCAGCATTTATCTTTGCCTTTCATGAGGCTTACAAGAGTTGTTAAAAACAGTCCCTTCAGGATGTTCCGGATTGCCCTCTTCTCCTCCAGTGTAGAAAACATCAACAACCAAAATTTAGGATTGGTGGTTTTCTCTCCTGATGATGTGTGCAAGGTCCCCCACTCCACAATTTGGCTAAAAGAAAAGTACTTTGCCTGGTATGATTGGATATATATTGCTAATATATGAGGCAGCCAAAATTTTATTTCCTGGAATATCCATCTGTTTGTTTCAAGCTTCAGTAAATAGAAAACTTCAATGTTCTCAAGTATAAAAGAGAACATTAAGGAAACTTTTGATTAGATAATGCTATTTCTACTGCAGCTTAAGCAACCACATAAGCACCTTACATATCATGCCCTTCTGCATGCCGTAAAATCTGGTATAAAATAAACAAAGCTGAAATGTAAATATACCTGGTGTACACCTGTGTAGGTGTGATGCATGTGACAAAGAGACACTTTGTTCTAAAGCCAAAGGACTCGATCATCTGCACACTGATTTAACAGATTTGACACCACGATCAATATGATTGGTTTTGAATGGTCATTGAATTATATACATATTATGTCTTTCGAGCGATAAAGTCTTTAGTAGAAATCCGACAGAATTCAGAACGGAAGGTTGAATTGGTTGTGAACATCCCAAATTAAATGTCCCAAATTAAAAACAAAATGAAGTATCTGCAGAAGGTTTTTGTTGTTGTTTTAAATCCCTTTTATTTATTTATTTTATTTTTATTTTTTTGTTTTTTTAAAGTTCAGAAAAAGCTGCATTGCATTATCCTGATTCCTGTAGCTGGGGACAGCATACAGTCCTGCCAGAATGCTGTATGTGTGTGCATGTGTTTTCCTACTGTTCAAACCATATTAATGAGAACATCATTTTGGAGAAGTAATTATTTCTATTTGTCTTGTGTCACACTTTCTAATTCCCCTATATTAGCACAGCCAAAGCAAATTAATTGCTTTTTCAGCAACTGAACCTTGTCCAAGTAGGAGCTGGGATGTTTTTTTTTTTTTTTTTCCTGTTTCCCATTTTCTCGAAGTGGAGGGTGACCATATTTTTCCCTTGATCGCGATTGAAACTCTCTTTTCAGAACGTAGACATTGCTCACTTGATGAAGTATACAAGTTAAACTGAGCTCCCAGGAAATATAAAAGTTTGGAGCTGCAAGATTATACATCAGAACAGTTAAAGTGAAATTAAAATTAAATGAATGAATCTCACTGAAGCAAAAAAAAAGCTGTAATTAATGGTTCCCTTAATTGTCTTCATAAAATATTTGCATGGGTCTAATTTGCATAATTTGCATGTATTAATTAATCTTTCAAAGGAATTTTGTGCTGAGAGAAGCCAAAAATATCGCTTTGTTTTATTTAACATCTAATGAAATATTTATCTTCTTTAATGAACTTCTCATTTTCATTAAAATAAAAGTTGCACAAGTTGGTAGGTTTTAGATGTGGTTATCATTGAAGGTCATTTGGTTTTAATTTTTAAGGGAAACACCTCTTTCTTGCCTCACAACCTTAGAGGGCAGAAATGCATTTTTATATATTTTGAGTTGACAGCTGCATCGAAAACAATGAAGTATTATCATGCTTTAGTGACAATCTAAAATTTCTCATCCATGTTTTCCAGAAGTTTATTTGATTTGTCAAAAACTACAGGTTTAATTTTCCTAAGCTGCCATGTTTTCATTTAAGCTCTTTAAAATAAACCCAATTATTTTGGTGAATGTCGTGACACAGCTACAAGAAACCTAGCTTGGCTGATTTGCAAAAGAGGGGCAGAAGACGGTGCAAAATGAATTACAAACAGTGAAGGAAAGCCTGCTAAAGGTATATTATTAGAGTAAAATTGAATAAACAAGATTAAACTTCATCACTGCAAGAATAGGCCATAATCAAATGAAGTAAAAGCCTTCATTTTAGATAATAATAAGAAGAACAAGATCTTCAACTGAAGGGAATTCAAAAGGAGAAATAGAAAATTAATATTGAAACTGTCAGGTTAAAATCAGAATAGGCAAGCATTAGGAGATGAAACGTGATAAAGTGCTTCGCAGAAAGCAATTTCTATAAAAGTTATGGATCTAAAAGGACAGTGATTAGTCTTTCAGAAGCAAAGGTTAAGGCTATTACTTAAGGAGAGGATCAACTGGCATCAAGTAGTTAATATTGGAGAAGATTATAATGGAAGAATGCAAAAAGAGAGTTACAATGCAAGATTGCTGCTTTACAAAATTTAACATGGTACATAATAAGATTTATGAATGAGAGATTCATTTTTCAAGGATAAGTACAACACAGTTAGAACAATCAAACCTGTACTTGAAATCTGCACGCGGTTGCGGTTTGATAGGACAATGAAGACAAATTTATTCAGTCGAAGAACACAATGCAAACGCACTTTCCCTGTTATTGGTGTAAATCCTTTGAAAATTTGAAAACTCCCTAATGAGGAGAAGGGCACTGGAGAATGTGTTTTAGAAGAAAACACCCCTCTGGTGTGTAGCTGAGAAATAGGAGCTGAGTAAAAACACTTTGGAAAAGTGCCACTTAGAAAGTAATTAGAAATCGGCCCATGGAATTACCTTCACAAGGATTTGTTGTTGTTGTTGTTGTTGTTATACTACAGCTATTCTGCACATACTTCTCACAGCCACACAATTACCAGTTTCTTTGGGGTGGGGTGGGAGAATCAGTATCATTTGAGAAGTGGATCAAGCTAATTTATCTAATTTATCCATCCGATCCTTATGTTTCACGTTAAATAATTTTCAGGGGTCATTGATACAAAAGAAGGTTAGGTTTGCTTGTAAATACGGAAGGTAAGAACATGCTAAATATGTATCCTAAGGTATACCAGTACTCCTCAAGTTACAACAGTTCATTTAGTGACCCATTCAAAGTTACAACGGTACCGAAAAGATGACATATGATCATTTTTCACACTTATGACTATTGCAACATCGTCATGGTTGCATGATCAAAATTTGGATGCTTGGTAACTGACTCAAATTTATGACATTGGCAATGTCCCAAGGATCATGTGATTATATTTTGTTACCTTCCAACAAGCAAAGACAAGGGAAAGTCAGATTTACTTAACAACCATGTTAATAACTTAAGAACTGCAATGATTCCCTTAATAACTGTGACAGGAAAGGTCATAAAATGGAGCAAAACTTACATAACAAATGTCTCACTTATCAAATGAAATTTTGGGCTATATTGTTGTCATAAGTTGAGGACTACCTTAGTTATTCAGGAATATAATGTTGTATCTCTGTTGCATGTAGTTGAAATCAGAATAACCTAGGAAGAATGAGTGAAATTCCAGGCATCAGATCCCACAACTGAATCTTGGCCCATGTCAAAACATAATCTAACAGAGATAGAAATTCTGTATGAACAGATGATGTGGAAAAGAATATTGCAAATTATTAAATTGGTCCTAAGGCTACCAATTACTTTTATAGAGCATGGCTAGCAAAACACCATTTTTTCATGCATCTGACAAGAATTAAAAACTAAGTTGTAATTTTAACTGATACTTAGGTGGAAGAGAAGGAAACCAAACTCAATGGAATTTACTTTTAAGTGGGTATAAAATTAGATCACAATGTTGGCCAACTCAAAAATGTTTTGAACCATTTTTGCATTCCTTTCATTTCTCAGACAGTATTTTCTGCTTTTAATGCTTCCATTCCCTTACATTCATTCCTATACACAATAGGAATAGCACTTACTTAAATACCACTTCACAGTGCTTTATAGCCCTCTCTAAGCAGTTTACAGAGCCAGCATATTGCCCGCAACAATCTGGGTTCTCATTTTACCAACCTTGGAGAATGGAAGGCTGAGTCAACCTTGAGCCTGGTGAGAATTGAACCACCAAATTGCAGGCAGCCAGCAGGCGTGGCCTGCAGTACTGCACTCTAACCACTGTGCCACCATGGCCACAATGAGCTTCAATTGCTAGCCCAAGTCTTCCATCTTCCCGAGTTTGCCTATTGTGTTTGCAGAGGGAAAATATGCTGATAGAATATATCAATGAAATCTTTTTGCTTACTGGAAAACAAAAACAATGTTTCAGCTAATATTTATAAAAGAGATATTTTTCCTATTATGTTCTTACATTTGAAGAGCTTTGAAAAACAGTCTGGAGTAATTGCTAGCATATGTTAAAATAGAAACTTGCATTCAAAACAAAATATGCCCAAATACTGAAAATGTGTATAATTATATGCTTAAAATTAAGGCAGTTATTTTATTTTTTTGTTTGCTGTTTTGACAGATTTCCTTTATGACGAACAGCAAACAAAACAAGTTAACAAAATCACCAGAAAAAATTGACTTGTTGCTATATCGCTTTGCAGTAATGTAAAATGCAGCGAAGGCTTTGAGGTATTCAGGCTTAGTTTGAATACTACAAAACATAGATTACCATTAATTTATTCTTTCCCCTTTTCTGGTGTATCCTTTCATCTGTAGATCAGGCAATGCTTGTATTACAGACTCTATGGTATAAGTGGTAAAATAAAGATGCTGATTGAAGCAAAATAAAATTGCTAAACTTTTTCATGGAACACTGCAAGAATAGTATGTATTTATTTAGGATTTCCAAATGTATACTACAAAATAGCAGACAGTATTAGGAAAATGATTTCCTCATTGTTGTTTTTTCATGAGGTGATTAAGCCAGCCCTTCTCCTTTCCTAACCCTAATGATTGTCCTTGGACATTTTTCTACCAGGGGTGGGATTAATTTTTTTTTACTACTGGTTCTGTGGGCATCGCTTGGTGGGTGTGGCATGGCTTCACGGGCATGGCTTGGTGGGCATGACAGGAGAAGGATACTGTAAAATCTCCATTCCACCACACCCCAGGGAAGGTTACTGCAAAATCCCATTCCCTCCCCACCCCACTAACCTGCTTTCCAGCTCCATTATCCTGTGCAGGGCAACAAAAGAAGACCCAGCTGATCATCTGGGACTCAGGAAGCAGAGAATAGATGGGGGCAGGGCCAGTCAGAGGTGGTATTTGCTGGTTCTCCGAATTACTCAAAATTTCCACTACCAGTTCTCCAGAACTGGTCAGAATATCACCTCTGTTTTCTACTCTGTCAAATATCACCTCTGTTTTCTACTCTGTCAAAAGAATGTGTTCATTCCTTTGACTGATCAACTCTTTTGACCTTCTTCAACATTCAAGAGTAAAATCATGAACAGTTCATAAAAAGGGAGGTAATTTCCATTCAACTCTTAGCACAACAATACCGTGAAAATGTGAGATAGGTCATTGAGTCCCATCTGCTTTATGGAGAAGAGATTCCTTCTTCAGAAAATATTTTGTTCCGTTTGCTGGCCTAATTGTCGTTATCATTATCATCCATCACCCTCTTCATCAGAGAGTTTGCTTACGTACAAACACCCATGACTACACAAATGCAAAATTGTTTTAAAAAGGGATTGTGAGCCCCGAATCCATTTTTTTTAAGCTAGAGCCATTTTGGGAGCATCTTCAGGGCTACCGCAGGCTGGCCGGTTGGAGCTGTGGGAATGGGAGGGGGGAGATAGAGATAGCTGAGAGATGTGTAGTCAAAACAACATTCTTTCCTATGGGAGCCAAGGATGTTCTCCAAGGATATTGGAGAGGCGTAAAACAAAGCCAGTAGGGATGGTGGCTGTGATCTGGTTGGACCATGTGATGGATATGTGACCTGAGTGATTTGGGTGGGGGAAACCTCAGGTCCCTTAGAGTCAGGTTTTCCCCAGATGTGCCAATATTACATGCCTAATAAATCTAAGTCTTGTGAAATATGCCTGCCTTGGAGTTTTGATTCAATTGGGTGTGTTTGCTAGAACCCTGGCAGGGTTGTTTTGGAAAGCTCTCTTCCAATTCAACAGAGGGAGGGATTTCTCCCTTTCATCACATGCTTCCTTGAGTCTTGAGAAGCAGTAAACTTGTCCCATTTATTAGGAGAAACTTGATGTGCTGCAAACTGAAAGCAATAGCCCTAACCCCAACTCATTTCTCTGCTTGCAGCTGAATTCTTTGTCTGCCTCCCCTCATTACACAGCAGACATATTTTTTCTAGACTTACAGATGTAATAAATAAATGGAAAGCTGTGTAATGACATAAGTTAATTCCAGTCATGTTATAAATTCTGATGATGGACATGGAAAGCCCTTCAGATAGTAACCATAGTCACCACCTTCATTTGCTGTGTTCCATTGTACCACAGTAATAGGCAGATGTACACTTGATCTTAATTGGGTGATATTTATGTATGATGCTCTGTTCTATATACATGTTTATGGTTGTTGTTTTTGAAGCTGCAAAAGGCATCTTAAAGCATGGTTGCTCACGTTTATTAATATCCTTTTGTAATGCACAATCACTTGGGGTGATTGGAGATTTTTGGGCTGAACAAATGGGGGGGGGGTGGAATCCTGAATCCCTAAATAATTATTGTTTGGAAAAACTAGTATTAGGTGTGACAGAATGATCTCAGAAGAAAGACTTACTCTCTCATCTTCTATCTATCTATCTATCTATCTATCTATCTATCTATCTATCTATCTATCTATCTCTATCATCTGTCTATCATCTGTCATTTATCATCTGTCACATATGGTATCCATCATTAATTTTCTGTTTGATTTCAATTGGGCTTAAATATTACTCTATTCCTCCCCCCTCTCTGGACTGAGTCCTATGCATTTATTCAGTAAACCCAAGGGAAATATTTTCTTAGCTGGGACCAATAACAACTGCAGTTTGAATCTGGACTGCACCTCAAGTGACTTATCAATCTTAGTGTGATCATTTATTCCCAGGCATTCAATGCTTGGAGGAGTCATCTGCATTAAGTTTTCTCCAGAAGCAAAAAAGTCTCACTGTGGATTCCTTAGGTTCTAAAATACCATTCTTTGTTGAAATATTTACAAACAGATAAGAATAGAGTAGAGTAGAGTAGAGTAGAGTAGAATAGAGTAGAGTAGAGTAGAGTAGAGTAGAGTAGAGTAGAGTAGAGTAGAGTAGAGTAGAACATGTGTGCCCATGGGATGGAATGTATACATAGATAGATTTCATACAGGGCTTTCCTGTAAGCTGTGGATAGGTGTACTTCTAGAGTTAAAATGCTGGAAAAAAGACTCGGCAGCTGATAAGATGACTTTCATTTAGAAATTACTTTCCTGTTATAATCTCATCCATTTTAATACTTTTAAACATGCTTCAGATTTATCTTGAACTATCACCAATTGATAAGAACTTAAATTTTTCAATACATCAGCATTGTTATGGATCTGCAGTAAACAAGCACTCCTTTATTTGCATCTTTAATGAGATCTATGGAGGGGAGTCAGAAATTGGTTCTAACCTTAATTAGTTACCCCCATTGTAGTATTTTCTTAAGGGTCTTACCAAAGAGTTTGAGTTTGTATTCCATCTGTTGCAAGATGTTCCTTTTATTTGGATTTCCTGATTTTTTTTTTTGTCAAAAAAAAATTGCATGAATCATTTTCCATTTGTTTGCCTTTGTCTCATTTCATTGTTCTGGTTCCTTTTCCTTCAATTATTAAAATGCTGTGTTGAACGGGAGGTTAGAATTACATGGCGATTCACATTCAGCCTGCCTTATTAAAACAAATAAACCCGGCAGTTCTATAAGCTAAACACTCTTGAGTTCTGGATCACAGATGCTTTTATCAACATCGGGATATAAGGGGTTGTGTGCTTAGGAGCTTTCTTGTACAGCTGTTAAATGAAAGATGGCAAATAGCATTAGATGCCTGCAAAAAAAAAAAAAAAATCAGAGGAAACAAAATAGCTGCTACTTTCAATAACCTGCCCAACTGAGAGGAAATGCCTTCCTTTAACTTAAAAATTGATTAGCAATAGCACTTAGACTTATATACCACTGATATATCACAGTGCTTCACAGCCCTCTCTAAGAAGTTTACAGTCAGCATATTGCCCCCAACGATTATTTCATTAGGAATGAAAGAGTGCCATCCAAATGTTCTGTGATGCCCACCAAAATAACTTCCAGAAGGATTGGGGCCAATAACAACTGTAGTTTGTGTTTTCTTGCAGACCTTTCATTCGCCGAACTAGGTAACACTGGTAAGTGCTAGCAGTGACATTGTCAGAATGGCAGCCTTTGCAGCTCCATCCCTTTGACTCATGAGACTGCAACCACTATCTTCAGTTTGTTCCTGATGCTTCCTCTGCTTCCATTTATGACAAACATTTGACCGAGGCCAATATTTTGGCTGCATTGAATGTGTAATAATTTAGAAATACAATACTTACACGAGAAAATCAACTTGAAAGTGTATTTTAGACCTATTAGTTCATTTGGGATGTAGGTCTTAGTCGTTTGAAATTAAAAAAAAAACACAAAATAAAAGGTTAATGTCTATGGAGATTCTCAGTCATCCAGGTCATGATTGTCCCAAAGATGCTTTTTCAGGAGGTAACTGGACTTTCTGTTTCTTTTTCTTTGAAGATGTTTCACTTCTCATCTCACTTCTTCAGCTCACTTCAGAGCCGAAGAAGCTTCTTGGATGAAAAGTGAAACATCTTCAAGGAAATACCAGAAAGTCCAGTTGCCTCTTGAAAAAGCACCTTTGGGACAAAATAGGACCTTATCCTTTAAACCCCTGCCTTCCTCTCCACCCTCAAATGCTATCAATAAAGCTCAGAACTCAGTTGTGAGAAAATGCGGGGAAGTTAATATGGTAGACAAATTTTAAAGCAGGGATGGTCAATTGATTTTCTCAAGATCCACATGAAAAATTAAAATCTTGTGGAAGGCCAAACCAACAGGGCTGCATGAACACATGTATTTTTTTTTTTTTTAAATAGCAATTGCCTTCAAAATAAAAGCAATTCACATGTGCTGGGCAAGGACATATAAAGGGCCAGATATGGTCCATAGGCTGTAAAATGCCCAGGTCTGTTTTTAGACCTTTCAGTTTGATGGCATGCTTCTGTGAATCAGGGATCAAGGGAAAAAAATCAAGGAAAAAAAAAGAATATTCAAGAATAAGGGCAAGTGTAATACAGCTTTCTTTTATTTTCTATATGCATCCTCCCTTCTTTGCTGTTTGAAGAAGCAGGGATGACTGCAGCTGCTTTTTGTGAGGAAAAATCCTGTCTGGTCGGTGGTGTTTTGGAGTAGATAGAGTCATCACATTAACACAATGCCATCAGAGCTGTGGGTTTATAAAATTAGACTTTCAGAGGAAAGAATTCTATCCCAAGTGTTTGAGGCAAAGAATTATTTTTGGGGTAGGAAGCACCTGTTTCCCTGCAGGCTTTTTACTCACTCTGGTGTTGTAGGGCAGATGTGATCTGCAATCAAAAAGTTATTTTGGTATATTTAGCATTTATCTTTCCAGGAACACATCAAGTGCCCTTCTCTTAAGGTCTCCAAAAATATTTATATTTTAGTCCACTGTGTGAATGTTTAGTGGCTTTTCTTCAATGAACTCATTCGATTTAAATGCCCACTGACTCCAATCAACTCTTTTTTACTGCTAAAAGAAACTGGGGTGGAATTGGAAGCCCTGTGATTTATACATGAGTTTTGACATGGGTTTTCGGAATGTGTTGGGTGAACAGATTTCAAGTTTTTTCTCATTCTAAAAGCATCACAATCTTCAGTCAGAGCTGAAGAAGTTTCTTGGGTGAGAAGTGAAATATCTTCAAGGAAAAACAAAGTCCAGTTCCTTCTTGAAAAAGCACCTTTGGGACTACCATAGTTGCAACCTTAAGTTCTGTTGCTGTAGTTTGAATTGTCTTCTTATTCAAACTAATATTTTCAGCATTTTTAATTGGTTTTCTCAAAGATCCTACTTTTTTTTTTTAATTCACAAAGATTTTTTTTTCAGTGTTAAAGGGAAAAAAAAAGATAAAAATTGTAAATGCATCAGGTACCAAAGTTAAGTACAGGAGAAACATTTATTAAAATGCAGAGAGCCAGTGTCAGGTGGTGCTCCATTCAAGAAAGAAACACCTAGACTCCATTAATTAGAAAAAAAAAATCTTTTACTGGAAATCAAGTGGTAGGCATCAAAGGAATTCTGAATCTGAGGAATTGCATGTGAAAACCACATGTACAAAGTGATGGCGATATTCCCACCCACAAGAGTTCAAACTGTCCATCCAATTAAAGTTGTATATAATGTCATGTGGGACATCTTCAGGTGGTGATGCAGGCATTTGTCCACTGACGTTGGCCTATTTTGATAAAGAGTTGTGCCTGTGCATAGCACGGCAAAGAAGCATAAGCAAGAAACTTTCTCCCAAACTTATACAGTTTATTCTCAAAACTTCCAGCCTATTTCCCATACCCTCAAAGTCCAATTATTTCACCCCTTCTCCCCCACATTACTATGGTAGCCAAAAGGTGCAAAGCAAAGGTAAGAAATCTTGAAGGCTTACAGCCAGTATGCTTAAAATAATCTGATATTCAAGAAAAGCGAGTCCTTGGCTTACAATAGTTTGTTGAGTGACCATTTGAAGTTACGGTGGAACTTTTTCACAATTACGACCACTGTAGCATCTCCATGATGATGTGATAAAAAATTGAGACACTTGGCCACTGATTCATATTTATGATGGTTGCAGTGTCCTGGAATCCTGGGATCCCATTTTGTGATCTTCTGACAAGCCAAGTCAATGAGGAACCCAGATTCACTAAATGACCATGTTAGTATGTAGCAGATTTTCTTAATATAAATTATGATAAAGATTAATGGGTACACAGAAGCATATATTACTCCCCATAGCAAAGAGAAGGAGAGATGGTCAAAATGGATTCTTTTTATCCAAAGAAGAGAATATATCTAACCTTGTTTCTATTCTGAACTTGCTTCTGGAATTTATGCTTGCAATGAAAAAAAAATTGTGAAACTTTGATTTTTGTTTTTGTTAACTAGATAGACTTATTGTTATAGAAATGGCTTGTACATACTCTTGTGTAAAAGCAAAAAGTTACGGTTGTAACGTTGTTATCTTCTTTTGTGCTAAAGCAGGGGGACTTCAAACTTGACAGCTTTAAGACTTCTGGACTTCAACTCCCAGAATTTCTCCTCCAGTCATGTTAGCTCAGGAATTCTGGGTGATGAAGTCCACAAGTCTTAAACTTGCCATGTGCTAAAGAGAGTTGGAAATTGGTGTCTTTTTCTTTCCTTTTCCCCCTTTATACCGGGGTGTCAAACTCAATTTCATTGAGGGCCACATCAGGATTGTGTTTGACCTCAGGCAGCCAGGGTGGGTGTGGCCAGGATGGGTGTGGCCACCTCAACATCACTCATGTGGGGGGTGCCTGTGGTGGCCTGAAACTCCGTTTCCCTCAGGTGGCTCCTGAGCTCTGTTTTCGGCTGCAACAGCCTTCCACAACTGCCAGCGAAAATAGAGCTCCATTTTGACAGCAGAGGGACCAGCCCGCATTGCCCCTGCCAGTGAAAATGGAGCTCTGTTTTCATTGACAGAGGCACCATGGGCCTGTCCATCACTGTTTCTGGATCCATGGGCCAGATCTAAGCACCCCACGGAACGGATGCGGCCCACAGGCCTTGAGTTTGACACCCCTGCTTTACACTATATTTCTTTTCTTTCCTTCCCACTCTTCTTAGTTTTCCACCACTCTTTAAATTTTTCTTAGCATTTTATATTTTGAAAAACTAATTTTAAAAAACCATATATCAACAACTGTATTAGTAACGTAATAGCTGCAATGATTCCCTTAACAAATATGGCAACAAAGGGTGAAACTCACTTAGCAACAAAAAATTTGGGCTCAGTTGTGGTCATAAGTTGAGGACTACCAGTACAAGGAAGAATCATTCTACCAAATATGAGGTTTCCCTGACTTTTTCTGGTCGTTAACTGAACACCATGGTCATTTAAGTGAATCATTTTTCCCCAATGGACAGTACTAGAAGTAAACACTAGAAACTGACCCCCCAAAAAATTGGTCATGTGACTTGAGATGCTGCAAATGGTTGTAAGTACGAATTGGTTACCAAGTAGTATAAGTGTTTTCACACGACCACTGTAGAATGTGGCCATTGTAAATCTTCTAAATCTTCTAAATCAGGTCGCAAGTAGTTCTGAGAAGTCCTGTGGTAACATCTAACAGTCCCTAAGTGACTGGCCATTAAGTGAGGACTCCTTGTACAGAGTAGCCTTCCATCCAGGCAAGTTAAAGTTCAAATAATTAAAGTAACATGAACATTCTTAATAAATAAGGAATGCATCTTCTCTCAAGATGAAATAGACTATGGGAATGTTATTGTGAGAAAGAGTTTGCTAATGTTTTTCTTGTGCCTGTTTCAGATGGAAGACTTTATCTGAAAACTACTGTTATGTACTGAGTTTGTCCAGTCGGAACAATGTGTGTTACCAGTCCGGAGGACTCTGCAGTAAAACATCCAGTGTTTCAGAAATTCTGCAAAAAAAAAGTGGAAGGTGCTTTGCAGAAAACTTTTATCACTTCACATAGCCATGTGCGGAGATTTTAAGCATTTGATGGGAGCATCCTCATTGCATTGTCCAAGCTCCATCCTGTGTTACAGAAGATATTCCTACGAAATTGTGTAGCTTTCTAGTAGCTACCAGGAAATCTGTACTGAGACTCCAGAGCAGAACTATATATTCCCATTTCAATGGAATAAGAACTATATTCTCTTCTGAATCTTTTAGGCACATCAAGGAAATCTTCCACTTTTCATCTTAAGCACTCTTATGCCAAACCAGCAAGATGTTAGAGAAAAATGAATATTCCTCAAATGGGCATCAGAATATTCCTAAACAAAACACACACACAAAAAAAACTGAGGTTAAGAATACACAAACAACATGTTATATACCATTTTCTTTTTTTTCAAATTCTGGGAAATGGATTTTTTTTCCACACAGCCTCTTCAAGAGAGCAAGGTGTACCTTATAGAACTTAAACCAGTTTTATCTCAACAAAAGAAGTACAGAGTTTAAACAGCGTCACATGTACGATTTGCATTAATTGCAAGAAAAAGAAGAAGAAGAAGAAGAAGAAGAAGAAGAAGAAGAAGAAGAAGAAGAAGAAGAAGAAGAAGAAGAAGAAGAAGAAGAAGAAGAAGAAGAAGAAGAAGAAGAAGAATGCTTATAATTTCTCATGTTAAACTGTCAGTATAAGAGGGATGACAAGTTGTTCCTCATTTCTGAAACTGTTCAGGTGTATAGTATATAACCACAAAAACCACTCACAGAAAATATTATGTATGCAGTAGTATACTAGATTTTAGGAAAACAACAATTTTAGAGAATATGTTTTGTCACCCTGTTGGTCCAAATACCATCTTTCTAATTTTAAACGCATGCAGGCATGTAAATATTTGTCTTGAAGTCACAGTGTTAATGAAGGGAATCTTAATTGTCTGGGAGGTATGACCACCTTTGTATGTATATGCTGAAAAAAGGCACTTTTCAGAGTGGATTGTGGCCCCAAATCAAGTCAACTCCCCAGAAATATTTTTCTATATTAATGTCATATTACTTCAACCTTGCCGGGGGAGAAAAAAAATTGTCCCCAAGGTTGTAAAGACATTTGATGTATCAGTCCAATACCACGTAGAGCTAAGTGATGATCTTCAGTCTTTTGTCTTTTCAACCCACCACTGTAGACGGTTCTGTGTTATTTTTATTGTCTTTATAAAAAACAGTCTCCTGTTTTTTCACTTTGTGCTCATAACTGGAAGCGAGTTGAAACTGAGTGTTTTGTACATCTTCAATTTTCTTCTTGGGCTCGGCCAACTTCTCCACATTACCCCTTTAAAGACCACTGAGAAGGATGTCCAGGCTTTTCTGGATCTCTAAGTTTAGAAAACACCTTTTTATGGAATTCATAATTGAGAACGTTAAGCATCGATTCATTTGGATGACCTTACAGTATGTCAACATTTAGAATCTGTTGGTAAGGCAAATTTTCAACCTAAATTTTTGTTTGTTTTGGCATGGATCAAGACCACACCTTCATTTTACATCTTAAAAACTATCATTGAAAACACAAAATAAAGCCTTTGTTTTTTTTTAAATCGTAACTAGTTAAGAAAATCTGAAATAATATTTTCTTTTGAAAGAAAGTTGTGCAGTCTTTAAAGGGTTAACAATTATCATTTTATGGACTTTTGTGGCAAATGGCTAGTTCTATACCAGAGGATTTTGGTTATTCACTTCACTGACAGTG
Organism: Hydrophis major; assembly: GCA_033807585.1. Taxonomy (NCBI): domain Eukaryota; kingdom Metazoa; phylum Chordata; class Lepidosauria; order Squamata; family Elapidae; genus Hydrophis; species Hydrophis major. The sequence goes on along the minus strand of CM066332.1, from coordinate 15,100,928 downwards.
GTTCCAGTATCTCTCATTCCTCTCATCCTGGCAAAAAAACAAAACAAAAACCACCCATGAGTCGGTGTGATCATTTTTACAGTGTATTCTTTCGAGATGCCATGGGTATTAATCATTGTTTGCTTTGGTACATAAGTCAATGGAAATGCTAAATGAAGAGAAGACATATATCTTGTTAAACCACATGTAAATATTACAGTTCATGAAATGCTACCGTAAAAGATGAATTTGGGTTCCTTCTGCCTTTAGTTACCCAAGACTTTTCTTCTTTATTTTTCCTTTTGCCTAGAATATGAAGAAATGTTGTGTTCATGTTATTGTTTAAATGCTTTTTGTATTCTTAAAGATATTAAATGTTCTAGTTGTTCTATATTATAATCACCTTTTCTGCGTTCTATGCAACCCTTTGGAACAGAACATTCTCATCTTCATGTAGGACCTATGAAAATTGTCTATTTTTATCTATATATTTAAAGTTTTCTAAAAATGAGAAAAAAAGTTATTATGAATTTTGTTGTACAAAATCTGTACAAAAAAAAATCTGTTTTTACATCATATTGCAAGAATTGGATAATTTTTCTATCGTAGTCTAGTTAATCTGAGCCTGGTTTCATGTTCAGAACCACGTTTCCTTCTATTGTATTTTCCTCTCTTTTTTTTCTCCTCCTCCTTTTCAACAATCTGCTAATAAAACTGTCTGAAATTTGCCTGTGACTTTATTTACAGTTCATATTTATTAAATTTGGTGAGATGTGTAACGTTGGAGGGATATTTGCTTTCTAATGGGAGGCATCTTAAAGCAACATAAGTCAGCTGTTTGTAATATGAGCAGAACAAAGCTGAAATGATTTCATTTAACATGCAACCGCTTTCTAGCTCTCTAATATGAATTACTGTGGTGAAGAAAGGAAGAAGAAAAAAACATCATAAAAGCACATTCTGTGGTTATTGTTTAACAAGCAGATTTTCTATATTTTGTTTCTTGCCAGCTAAGCAAACTGGCCCATCTGCATGATTTATTTATGTTCATTTCTTGGTTTATGAAGCTGTTATTTGTACCTTTTCCCCCTTTATATTGTGATATTCCCAGGATTCTTATTTTACAAAGCTTTGTGCTGAATAATGTAAAGTGAACACACTGATGGAAGAAAACATGCTATTTCCATAACTACAGCAATTTGGAGACTTCTTGCTGTAAAGTCACTTCCTGCCTTCTTGCTTCTAGCAAGATGTTTAGAAAATTTTAACATCTTACTGCATAGCCTCACTGCTCCTGAATTTTAATTTCAGGATCAAAATACAGGTTCAGTGAATAAGATGAATCTTGTTCAGATGTATACATACATACATACATACATACGTTTTCTTAAGTTTTCGCGGGTATTTATATGTATGGTATTCACCTTTGTTCGGGTATCTTCCCACGTCATTATAGTTGTGCTTTTAAAGTTGTTGCAACGTTTTGGCAGAATCTCATCTGCCATCATCAGGCTAAGCCTGATGATGGCAGATGAGATTCTGCCAAAACGTTGCTACAAATTTAAAAGCACAACTATAATGACGTGGGAAGATACCCGAACAAAGGTGAATACTATATATATACTATATATGTATATGTATATGATGTATATGTACATATACATATACATATACATATACATATACATATACATATACATATACATATACATATACATATACATACATACATACATACATACATACATACATACATACATATATACATATATATATATATATATATATATATATATATATATATATATATATATATATATATAGTTTGATTCACTTTCAAAGAATAGTTTTTTTTTTTTAAAAAAAAGAAAATAAATCAGTAAAATGTGGTTGCACCAATTCTCTGACAAACACATTAATGACAGTGTTCACTTTTGCACCTATAATTGATGGCTTATCAGCTTATAGCATTCATATAAACAAGTAAAAAATAGTAGACTGGTTTTCTGGTATTCAGGGTTAATTGGCTCCAGGAGGCACCATGAATAATAAAAATGATAAGTACCAAACAAATATTTCCCATAAGGAATAATGTAGTGAGCCATAAGGTAGCCAATACCAACAAGTTCTAGCATATGCATTGAGTACCAAACAAACTTTGAGTACCGAGACAAATTTTTCACATCAAAATCCATTGAGTACCAAATTCAGTGAGTTCAAAGTTGAATACCAAGGTATCACTGTATAGTAATAGCACTTAGACTTATATACTGCTTCACAGTGCTTTTACACCCCTCTTTAAGAGGTTTACAGAATCAGCATATTATCCCCAGCAATCTGAATCCTCATTTTACTGATCTTGGAAGGATGGAAGGCTGAGTCAAACTTAAACCTGGTGAGATTCGAACTGCCAAATTGTAGGCAGCCAGCAGTCAGCAGAAGTAGCCTGCAGTACTGGATTCTAACCACTGCACCCCCATAGCTCTTGTGAATATTGGTGAATGTGGATATTCTAGTCCCATAAGAGACAATTGATGACAATAAAGTAATCATATGCTGAGTTGGATATCTTACCCAGTTACCATGTCTATCACAAATATTTTGTGCTTTATTTTTTGAAATGGGGAAAGATAGTAGAGTATACAATGAACATGCTTGCTCTTTAATCTTTTGTGTAACTACAAACAAGATTAAATGAATTTCTTTCATTAGTCACAGTGCTGCAGTGTTCTGCTAGCAAAATTTACCATAGAGATAAATACAGAAGGCCATGGCACTATGCCATATATTTCCAATTTTCCTTTATTTTCATCGGCAACTCACAGCTAACTTCAGGTTGTGCATACAAAAACCCAGTGTTGCCCTATTTTATTGATTTATTCCCTATTATGCATCATTGAGAAATTGTAACCATTCTTATTTTCATATCAGACTTATTTCTAAGCTAAGAAATCAAATAAATCATTTCCAACCATAATCCTAGCCATATGGTATTATTGTATCTATTTTTAGTGATGTTAAAGACTACTGTTGACTCCAGTAACTAAAACTAAATTACTACAGTATATCTGATGCTACTGAAAAGATAAACTAACACAGCCACACTTAAGTAAAACACAAGCCTATTGCACACAAAAGTTTCTTTGGGCTAATAAGTAAAGACACAGATTTATAAAGAAGTCTGAACTCCTAAAGCAAATCAAAGGTTACTATGAGGCTTGACTGAAAGTCAAGAGCTATTTTTCCAATAGCAACTTGAGGTAATAACCTGTTGGAATTGAAAAGATGTGAAATCTGTCCTTATTCTTTTATTTTGGTAGATTATTGGTCAGTGGAATGTTTCTGCAAGACACTAAGTCACTGGTGGGGAAATGGCCAAATTGTATGATACAGCCAATAAATCACAACAGAACTGGCTCAGTAATACTTGTGTAGAAATAGAATAAAATGAGACATGTTCTACTGAAAGAGTTTCTGTGATTCTCTGTACCACTGATAGATTCATCCTTGTCCAATCCTGCCTCAGATTAAACTACAAGGGGCATCCAATGGGAGTCTTTGTAGTGATCTATACGCAGAGAGAGAGGGGGAGAGAGACAGAGACAGACAGACAGACAGACAGAGATAATCTTAGTCAAGAAGCTAAGGAGATCTATATAGTGATATAATTATGATTGATTAAGGTTTTTTTTTGTGACTGTCTTGGAACAAAAGATATTTGTGGGAGGAGTGTGAACAGTGCCAAGTCATTTCTTGTTCCCAAGCTATCCTTCCTGAACTTTTCTACCACCCTGACTTGGAGTACCAAGTGGTCTCTGGAACATATTCTGTTCTCCAGCCACAAAACAAACCTCTTGCTCCAGTGTGATAGAGATCCCTATTCCATTGTTCTTACAATCTGAAAGATTCAAGTTTTAGACATGAAATGGCAGCCATTTTGATTTGCCTGGATTGCAACAGAAAGATAGCATGCCAAATCTTGCCACTTTAGAATGAAGTTGGCCAGTCATATCTTCAAGTAAAAATCTGAAAGATAACAACTTACCCAAACTGCAGAGGAGTTTGATGAAGCTAATTTCAGAGCATGTGAACTAGTATTAAAATCTATCTGTGTCGTTGCTGCTAAACTTTCCTGTAGATAAATTACCAGCTTCTGCTTAATTTATAGAAAATGATTAAAAATCTAAGAGCGGAAAGGAACATTTTCAGAATGTGCAAATACTTCTAATAGGTAGGAAAGTGGAGAAAGGTTAGAATTCACATTTGTGTGATCTGTTCCTGTAAATATATGATACATAAAGAGCTTTCTTCTCTAATCCAAAGTGACAGAACTTCATTTAAACTTTTATTGGAAATTAATTATGTAAATCAATGGTGAACTTACTTTATTAGTATCAACAAACATTTGGACCATCCAACCGATTACAGAATTAATCAGATTGTCCTTATCTATTAATTTATGCTATCAGCTCTGCATTCTAGGCCTGAAGAAAATTCCACATTGAACTACTATCTCTCATTTCATGTAATTTCCGCTCTTTCATTTTTTTTCTCAGGCCAGCTTTGAACCAAATACGATTTTTTTTAAAAATGCCATCTTCTGTACAGCCCATATTGAACTTAAACAGCTTTAAGTGTTGCTTATCTCTCTTCATAAGTAGAAAACATTTGTTGGAGAATTTGGCTTGCTTCCAAGGCTGGAATTGTGGCCCATTATCAGTTTCTCTAAGTTTAAGTCTCTGGCCACCAAGAAGATCCTTGGATGACCTTCTCCCTGAAGATCTGAAGGTAAGACAAGCTAAGTTATCCTATAAACTACCCCTATTTTATCTTACAGTGGGTTGCTGCTATGGTGATACATCATTCAAAGAGGAAAGAGTATACATTTTCCATTAAGGCTGTATCTTTCTTTAACAAAGATACAGGCAGAGATATCACTTGATGCTGCTTACCAAAACAATGTGGTTTCTGGTGTATGAGTGAAATAGTCTGTCAACCCTGAAGCTGACCTGACTGAAGCCATCTTGGAGCTTCAATGCTGGAGCTGAGGGATGAGGAGGGACGATTAGAGATAGCAGGGGTTATATAGTCAAAATAAAATTATTACTCTTGGGAACCAAGGATGTTTTCATACCTGGCTGGAGGAAGAAGGAGTTCTATCACCAGACCAGCAGATGCTGTATTGATTGGGCCATGTGACTGATTATTGAGGGTTGAGGAAAAACTTTTACTTTCAATTAGGTGAAAACTAAGGGGCCCCTCAGAGTTGGTTTTCACCAGATATGTACCAATATGATATTTCCAATAAAGCTATTATTTGAGGAATCCACCTGCCTTTGAATTTTTGCTTGTGATTGATCTATTACTTAGAATCCAGATACAGTAGAACCTTTAGTCATGAACTGTTCATGACCAAATCGGGACCTTTTTTTTTTTTTTTTTTTTAACTTCTGGTTGCAAAAGGATGCTCAGGTGGTGACCAAATACAGCCGCAGTGATTTGTCCTTCTGTGCCATTTTTTTTAATGCACATGTGCTTCCAGTGATGACCAAATCGGGTGATGGCTGAATTCCTGGAATTGATTACAATCATCACCTAAGGTTCTACTGTACAGTCTTTTAGTTTTTCACTGCTTCTAATTCTCTCCATGTCAATAGCCTGATTTTTCTGGACAAAACCTTAGAAGCACTGCAAAGCACCTTTTCAGGTACGTACCAAAGCCACTTTGTCTGGAAGAGGTACATCTTGGCCCCATGAAGACTTTCCATGAAGCCTGTAAGTTTACCTCACATCTTCCTGCTACATAATTTGTCTGTCCTAAAACCAATGGCAAGATGAAGAACTTCAATTTATGGAATCCAGTGGACAACATAAAGAACTATTGGTGTGAAAATTCAATAAACTATTCAAAAACTCATTCATTGCTGGAGTCTCTCTCTCTCTCTCACACACACACACATACACACACACACACGCACACACGTATTGTTGGTTTTGGAGGTTATTTGGTACCTCAATGACTGTGATCTATCAGATGGATATCTAATACATGTTTTTAAACAAATAGTCCATTTACATTTATTCTTAGGCCTCCAAATATCCCAATCATTTTTTGTAAGCTTTGTCTGGTTTCTGCTATTCATTCAAGCATGCCATCCATCAAAATATTTTTTTCTGGATTGCATTCTTTAAAAATATTGCAAAAGTTTTCCCCCAAACTCATCTTTGGTTCTTTCATTATCATCATTCATTATTAATAGCCATTGGTGGCACAGTGGTTAGAGTGCAGTATTGCAGGCTACTTCTGCTGACTGCTGGCTGTCTGCAATTTGGCAGTTTGAATCTCGCCAGGCTCAAGGTTGACTCAGCCTTCTATCCTTCCAAGGTGGGTAAAATGAGGACCCAGATTGTTGAAGGCAATGTGCTGACTCTGTAAACTGCTTAAAGAGGCCTGTAATAGCACTGTGAAACATAATCTCTCATTGGTTCATAACATGCAGATATCACACACACATGCGTACACAAAAACATACACACACAGAGAGAGGACTATACCCTTGCTAATATTATACTATAAGAAATATGATGACCCTTGAGCAATACAGTTCCAGTTCCCAGGTAAATAAAGGTTGTCCTCAGCTTATGACTGGTTGCTTAACAACCATTCGAAGATATGACAGACCTCCCCAGAGTTACTTAATGGGCCATTTTCAGAGTTACACTGTGTATATGCACACACACACACACACACACACACACACACACCACAGTCACAGATCATGAAACAGTCATAACTTTGAATTTGATCACATGATGCTTCACATTACAACCCTCAATGACTTCTGACTCTAATTCTGGTCTCAATTACTGAGGATTACCTGCATGGGCCAATGCTAAATTGTAGGTTTTTGAAGAAATCACAGTTTGCCCATTTCCAAACCATAAAAGTTGGATGCACTGAGATCTTTCCACCTCTACAATCTGCCTGTTATTACACAAAAATCTCCCGCCCCATTCAGGAGACCACTCAATCCATTAGATGACCCTTGCTAATCCTCCTTTTAGACCAGGGGTCTCCAACCTTGGCTCCTGGAAGCCTGGTGGACTTCAACTCCCAGAGTTCCACAGCCAGCAAAGCTGTGGAATTCTGGGAGTTGAAGTCCACCAGGCTTCCAGGGGCCAAGATTGGAGACCCCTGTTTTAGACAAAGGCACAAGAGAAGGTCCCGTGCCTTTTTTCTTCTGTTTTTTTTTTTTTCTTTTACAGCTGGAAGAGCCCAAGGCTGTTTTTTTTAAAAAACAACAACAACAACAACAACAACAACAACACCAGCCTCTGAATCATTGCTGGTCCTCTCCTTAACAGAATACCCATGTGTGGATATATCAGCAGACTTTCAGTTTGATAAACTGTTGGCATGTAAATATTTCCTTGAAGAAATTCCAGTCCAGCTGCTTCTGTTTACAACTCTATCAATGGTTAACACCACCGAATGTATTCTGCCAGGATCTCTGTTATAATTACAGCAGATGTAACTGTAGATTAATTATTTTTAAAAGAGGGAAGCTAAATAATAAATATTTTCTGGGGTTTGGAAGAATGCCAGACCCTGCATTCACTGTGGAATCCAACAAAGTAGGTTCCTTTGCCTTCTTGAATTCACGCTTAGGTTTTATTTTCCTTTCAGAAAAAGAGAAATTGGCCGGATGCGACGTTCAGTGGAAACAAAGGGCTTAGCCGTAACTTTTATTTACATGGTTCCAAATCTCCTATGTTTTGAACTCTTAGGTCCCAATCTTAGGCAAACAAATACAGATTTACCCTCCTCTCTCCCGATCAGTTTTCTGTGGCTGCATCTCACATGCTCTAAATCCCTCTAAATATACTTACTTAAAGTATAAATAAGTAAGGGGGATGTGTGTGTTTTCCCCCCTTTCTTTCTGAAGAGAATTCTTGGGAGGAAAAGGACAAGGATGAATGCCATCTAAATTTTCTCCTGTATAGGTAATCCTCAATTTACATCCACAACTGAGCCCAAAATTTCTAATGTTGCTAATGGAAATGTTTGTTAAGTAAGTTTTGTCCCATTTTTCGACTCTTCTTGCCATAGTTGTTTAGTAAATGAATGCAGTTGTTAAGTTAGCAACATGTTCAGAATGACTGCAGAAGAAAGGGAAGGTGGGAAATGTGTTGTGAATGCATCGGCCTTAATAAAGATATCTTAAGCTTGGAGTCAAGTGCAGGGTTCTGGCCCTGCACTTCTGATTGGCTGTTAACGGCAGGATCGGATTGGCCCGTTCTGGGGAATCCGATTGGCCATTAATGAAGCGTTCTTATTGGTTAAGGGAGCTAGCGCTCCTAGATTGTTATTGGTTAATAGTTATTGGGTTGCCTACATAAGGAGGGCTATAACTGCCATTGAGTTCGAGCAATCACTATGTAAATAAAGAGTTGAAGTTCACCGTTCCAGAGGCTCGTCTCCATTCTTTCTCGCCCATGCTCCATACTTAACAAAATGTACACCATTTTATCGGTTTACTGGTGGAATTGCACTTATAAATGGAGTGATATGATTGGATACACATCTGACATAATAGCAGCGTTCCAATATCTCTGGGGCTGCCCCAAAGAAGAGAGAGTCAAGCTATTCTCCAAAGCACCTGAAGGCAAGACAAGAAACTATGAATGGAAACTAATCAAGAAGAGAAGCAACCTAGAACTAAGGAAAAATTTCCTGACAGGGAGAGTAATTGAAAAAGCACCTTCGGGGTTTACTCATGAAAATAATCCTGAGACTTCTTGGGACCACCAACACGCCTTCCATGGGCTAGCCAGTCTTCCAGAATCCTGAAGAATAGCATGGTAATAGCACTCTCTTCTTTAGTGTATTATTGATTACATCTAATGTTCATAAAGTCACTTGAAAATATTTAACTGTATGATTCATTCACTTTAAACATAATCATCAGCCTGTGAATTTTATGACTAAGTATGGCACTATGAATAATACATTCACCAGAGCCTGATATATTTATCTTTCACAAGTGCATTAACAGAAATGAACCATTGTCCAAGAACACATGGCAGGAGTTGAAACCTGTTTCAAAAATAGCACGAGCTGCTTGTCAGAAATCTCCTTCTTTAGAAAATAGGGTGTGTCGTGTCCGCAAAAAGACGCCAGGAGTCGGTGACTACGTTTAAAGCTCTTTATTTCGAGGATTGGAACCGAACCGGCGAAAAGAAAAAAGCCCGCGGCTTTTATTCTTTTCGCCGCGGCGGCCGCGGCCAATGGCAGCGTTTCGAGTCTCCCACGCTTGGAGCGAGCCAATCGCGGAAGACTCTTAACGAGCCAATCGGCGCGGCTCGCCTGACCAATTAGAAATCCCCGCGCTTTGGCCAATCAAAGCGCGGGGATTTCGAGTATGTAAATTAGGACAGAACAGGGTGCAAATTTTGTCGCCAAGAGGTTTCATTCAGGAATTTGAAGATTAATGTAATGTTTGGGCTAAATTGTTGATTGCTTATTTTTTTTTACCTATATATTAGAATAGAATAGAATAGAATAGAATAGAATAGAATAGAATAGAATAGGATAGGATAGGATAGGATAGGATAGGATAGGATAGGATAGGATAGAATAGAATAGAATAGAATAACAGAGGTGGAAGGGACATTAAGATCTTCCTTGAGCATTTGACTCCAAGTTTTCCAAGACTGGCCTCCATTTTCGCTTTACTCCAAGAGGTATCCAAGATAGTGCACTTTTTAGATGATGGTCTTTAGGCCTATGCAAGATATGAGCAAAAGTTGCATTCAACATTCATTCACAGTTTTCAATAGGTGCTCTAAATCCAATCTTCTAGTTCAGGGTTGTCAAACTCAATTTCATTGAAGGCCACATCAGGGTTGCATTTGATCTTGGGGGACTGGGGGGGCATGGCCAGAGTGGAGCCCTCTGCAGTCTCCTTCAGCTCTCTGCCAGCGAAAACGGAGAGGCCCTTTGGACCCCATTTTTGGCTGGAATGGCCTTCTTAAGCCCTCTGGCAGCAAAAAATGGAGTGCATCCCTTCCCGGCTGAAAAACAGAGTGTGGGAAGCACTGTAAGCCGGTCCTTCACTGTTTCCAGGCCAAACCCACGGGCCAGATATAAACACCCTATGGACCGGATCTGACTTGTGGGCCTTGAGTTTGACACCCATGTTCTAGTTGGTCAGTTGACACAAAACTGCCCAGATTAATCAAGACTCTCCTTATTGTTCGGAAATTATTGGTAGAATTAAGATTTGTAATCTAGCATCTCTCTCCTCTGCACTACTGGGAAAAAAAAAAAAATCTTTTTACAGATTGAAAATACATGTTCGGGGATGGAAGCGAGAACATTTAGACAATTTGGAGTGAAATTTCCAGATCTTCACCAACCTTCAACCTGCATTCTCTTTTTACACATTAGTATTCCAATCTGATCTTTGGGTATAGAAGTTGGCTGACTTTAGGAAAATTGACATAGATGTGTTTGAAGGTTTGCAATGTCACCTTTGAATTTTTAAGTAACTTTGAGTCAATGCCCAATAAAGTAAAGAATAAATTTTACTTGATAACTTAAGCTCCAATTCTAGAAGAATAAAAAGGGGTGGTCACCAAAACTATTCCTCTTTTGTTTTCCTCCTCGGTGAAGTACCTGTTATGTCATTTTATATGGGTGGGACTCAAATTTGTGTTTGCTTTTGTTCCTTTGATTATGTTACACTGATTTAATTTTAGATTTTTCTTTTCGCATGAATACATAATTTTCACATATTCCTAGTGCAACACTCTATCACACCGCTGAATTTTGGTTTATTGACTTGGCATATAAAAAGATCATAAAAAAGTTTCTAAAAGTACAACATTCGTGATGAAGAGTAAGTCTCTTTTTATTTTAATTCACATATAAGTTCTACTAAGCAATATCACCTACTATATTTTATGGAATTTGAGACTGGATTGTGTGCTTTTACAGTAAGCAAATTCTAGATGTCAAGTGAGAAGAAAAAAAGATTCCTAATTAACTCATTCATTCTTCTTTATTGGTCAGCACATTAATCTTCCTTTAATTCTTTTTTCGTTCTCCTTTTTCTTCTTTCCAGCTTCTCTTCCTGCATTGCCCAAACTGCCTTGGAGAATCTGCCTTTTTGGTGACTTCAAGGAACCTGTATCCTCATATGGGAACATTTTTGGTCACAAAAACACCTGCTCAATCAGACAGGTTTTTCATGTGTAAAATTTTTGACACATAATTCATAGGATGTCCTCATATGAGCTTAAATGTGACCTGTTCAATAAGTTACAATTCGCAGGGTTCATGCATGGTCCTAATCTAGTTTATGAACCTCAAAGTTTGAGTTCAAACATTATGCTAAGTTAAAAGCCCGAAGTATTCCTTAGTACAGAAGATGCAAACTGCTGCATCTGCTGTACTATGAGAACCACCACAATTTTTTTTAAGGTAAAAGAAGGGAGTTTCAATAGATGATAGTTAGATAGATAGATAGATAGATAGATAGATAGATAGATAGATAGATAGATAGATAGATAGATAGGTTTTATATATGTGGACTCTGGGGGATGGTAGAGAACAGGAAGGCCTGGAGAAACATTGTCCATGTGGTCGCAATGGGTCAGACATGACTTCACAATTAACAACAACGCACACACACACACACACACACATAGACAGACACAGAGACAGGGTTGGATGCATGGATGGATGGATAGATAGATAGATAGATAGATAGATAGATAGATAGATAGATAGATTATAGATAAATGATAGGCAGACATAGGTAGATAGATGATAGATAGACAGACAGACAGATGATGGATGGATGGATAGATATAGATGATATAAATGTAGATATACTATAGGTATAGATAAAGATGATATAGAAATATTGATAGAGTTAGATATTGATAGATATTTCCGTATTTGGAAGCCTTAACTAAGCCCTTATCTCTTATTACTTTGAACCTGAGCACTCATGACGATAAGTGACTTCTTCAGCAAGGTTTCCATGCAGCCGCTCTTCATGACACTTTTGCCATTTTCATCAAAGAATTGTCCTTGGAATGTGGAGAATTTCTTTTAGAAACCCATGGAACAAGCCACTGGGGGGGTTGGGGGTGGGGGGAGACAGACGACAACAGGTAGAGTCTACCATCAAGAATGGAAGCACGCCAACCAAAATTGATTTGTAGCACATACCTTATTAGAAGCAAACATCAAAAAAGCCAGAATCAATGTTGAAACAAAATTTGTCTTGTAAGCAATCCTGACTGAAATGTGTTGACACAGCATCACGTTTGGTTGCCCCGTTTTTGCATGCTTTTCAAAGCGCAGCCATCTCGATCTAGGAGAGATGAATAATTGACTGATCACTGCATAATTCAACATACTGTTGTAAAAATTCAAGGTCTGGCAAATTTGAAGGTTTCCTTCTTTATTGAGAGTGAGGTTAAAGTTTCAATCAACCTTGACGAAACATTTAAATAGCACAAGGATGCATGATTTATTAAAGTACATATTATGCACCCTTATCTTCCCTCCTTCTTCATTAAGCTATCTTTTCTCGTGTTTTCCGAGGGTTTTTTTTTTTTTAATAAAACCCACCTGAAAAAAGAAATAATTTAGCTATTCAACGGTCAACAACAAGAAAGCTTCACTGAATGGACACTGCATCGGAAACAAAAAGAATTCCAAGTGAGAGGCATGGCAGAACTCATCACCATAATTTCATCAGAGGAACCATCTGCCTAGAAATTACCCAGCACGCACCCCATTGAAATGAATTCAAGCTATGCAAAGCAGATACTTCCTATTCTTGCTAGTGAATCCACATTCTTTCTATTGGTTGGCTTAAAAAAAAAAAATCTATTAAAGACAGGGCTGCTGTTGTTCACACCGGTTCTAGCGAACAATCACAAACTATGATCAGTTGGCCCCATCCATCCACCTGCTCCCACCCTATGTGTTACATTTCCTTTTTTTGCAACTCAACTGATTCACGTGGCAAAGTGGATTACCATGCCTCAGCTGTTCTACTCACTGGGGAAGGCTAGAAAGTGAGCTTGAGAGGTCCAAATTACTGTTTTTTGAACAATCTGTGTGTGCACGAAGCATACACTCACAGAGCCGGTTGTTAAACCAGTTGCAGCCCTTTCCTAGTGGAAAGACTATTATGATCTTTTTTGCAATATTTTTATTGAGCATTTTCCAACAGTTTATAATACATATGCACTTTTTACAGCGTTGCATCATCATCAACATTCATATACACATATTAGTTACAATATTACTTTTGTTTCTATTATCTAACCACGTGTACCAGGTGTCCCAGAACAAATGATATTCCAATTCACCTTTGTCTTTTAACTGTAGAGTAAGCCTGTCCATCTCCATGCAGTCTAAAATCTTTTTTATAACTGTCTCCCCCAGATGGTATATTGTCCTGCTTCCATTACTGTGCATATACAATTCTGGCTGCAGTTATTATATGTAAAATGATATATTTGTCTTTCTTGGTATATTCTCTTATTATTCCCAGTAAAAAAAGTTCAGGTCTAAATTCAATTTTTTGTTTGGTTATTTCCTCTAACCACTTTTTAATTACAGTCCAATCTCTTGGCTTCTGGCCATGTCCACCACATGTGGAAAAAGGTACCAACAGGGGCATGACAATTAGCTATATTCTCTTCTTGGATAAAAAAAATCAATCCGATCATCAATTAAAGACTATTACGATTCACATCTGAGCGTCAGCTCTTGTACATTTAGAGTACAGGTAGGCTTCGACTTATGACCACCATTGAGCCCCAAATTTTAGTCACTAAGCAAGATCGTTGTTCAGTGAGTTTTGTTCAGTGAGTTTGGCCCCATTTGATGACCTTTCTTGCCACAGTTGTGAAGCAAATCACCGTTGTTAAGTTTACAACATGGTTGTGTAGTAAATCTGGCTTCCCTATTGTTGGAAGGTTGCAAAAGGGGATCACATGACCCCAGGACCCTGCAGCCATCATAAATATGAGTCAATTGCCAAGTGTCTGAATTTTTCTTATCACAGGACCATGGGAAAGCTCTAATGATCATAAGCATGAAAAACAGTCACTTTTTCCAGTGTCATTGTAACTTCAAATCCTCAGTCAATGAACTATTGTAAGTCAAGGACTACCCGTACTTAAAATAGCTTGATTCTTATAATGGTGATGATCCATATAATGTTCATGAAAATATAGCTAAAGTTGTTCCATGTTCAAGTGGACAGAATCCAAGGAATTGTGTCTCTGAAAGATTTGATTTAGCCCATTTGAATCAACACTTCCAAATATATTACTAGTTGATTCTGTGCAATAATTCCAGAAATCAGTTCCCATTTTCAATAACTGTGAGAATAGTCCATATCCTTTTTCCCAGGAAAACATTTAATGTATAATGTGTGTGTATGTGTGTGTATACGTACGTATGTGCGTGTGTGTGTAAGTGTGTGTGTACACACACACACACACACACACACACATAATGTTAAGCTTGGGGTGAAAAAGGACTAAGGGAAAGAATGCACACCAAAATGTATTTGCTTTTATTTATGTCTTTCAATAAATGGCAGTGAATGAAGCTGTTTACCGTAATGTGTTACAACCCATTGTGTTGGCTCTTTCGCTTTTTCTCACTTTGAGTTTGTGGTTCATACCCCTTCCAACTGCAAGCAGGTTGCACTTCAAAGTTCCAACTACTTTTTTAAATTTTGCTTTAAAATTTCACAATATTGGAAGGAGAAAAGCTAGCTCAGAATTTTCCGAATAGCATTCCAACATCAAACGCTTCTTGGGTTTCATATGAAACAGCTTGCAAACAGAAGTGTCACCACTCAGGAAAACATGTTATCTGCAGTTTCTGCAAATTTGTGTTGGCTCTTACACACATACAAACACAGAGAGGAGCCACTAAGAAGGAGGTGTCTCTAACAGGGGTGGGAGTAAAAATAAGATCCTGCTTGAAACCTATCCAGCATACATTCAAAACTAACTTTCTTTGGGTATCTTCAGTGCAAACTAGCCAATCATCTCCAGCCTTTCCAATTATATAAATAAAGAAATTTCCTTTTATAGGAAACAAAAATAAAAGATTACATGTCTGCACTGCGTGGTATGCGTGCTTCCACTGAGCAACCCCACAATTCCGAATCAATGGTGTAATATATGTTAACTATCTGAATATCTCATTATTTTATGAGGAACAGCAGGCAAAAATCGATGCATTTCAGCAACGCAGCGTTAAAAAGTTTTTTTTTTTTTTTTAATGGATTCTTCCCTCCTTCCACTCTCTTCGGCTCACCCACCCGATTTTCTAAGCACCTTTAATTTATGACTGTTTACAACCTTTCAGACAAAACCTTCTTTATTATGTTAATTTAGGAGGTTTTCTCTTCCAAATCAAGAATAGTTTGTAATTGCTTTTGCATGCTCTTTCTATAAAGCAAAATCGATAAATTTACCACTGCTTGTATTTGCAAAATAAATAGCACACAGCTCTAAAGGAATAGTGGATCCCCGCTCTCCACCCTGGTCCCCCATCCCCTGGCTTCTTCTGCCTTGATTTATAAAGCTGCTGGGAACAAACTGATCTAGTAACAAGTGAGAAATCCCCAGGGGGATGTTTGAAAAAGCGGAATCCCTTCTGGAAAACAGAGAAAGGAGGGAATAGCCGAGCAGAGCAATCATTCTTAGCCTGGTTTCTACATTTCTTTTGTTCATGACATATCAATCCGGTGAACATGGAGTGAATATATCAAAAAGAGTACCTATAACAGAATAACAGATTTGGAAGGCACCTTGGAGGTCTTCTAGACCAACCTTCTAATCCTATACCATTTCAGACAAATGGTTGTCCAATCTCTTCTTAAAAATTTCCAGTGTTGGAGCATTCACAAATTCTGAGGGCAAGTTGTTGCAATTGTTCGGTCAGGAAATTTCTCCATAATTCTAGGTTGTGTCTCTCTTTGATTAGTTTTTATCCATTGCTTCTTGTCCTGTGTTCTGACCCAAACCTGGTTCCAAGAGAGCAAACGCAAGACAAAGGCAGCAACACAACCTTTCAATGTTTCATCTATGAATCCTGTTTCTTCACAGATAAAAGGCTGCTTCCAACTAATTAGCTCTGCCAAGAAAGAGCCTTGCCAAGTTTTTGCAAGGCTGTCAAAAAACAACACATAAGAAATAGTTTACAACAACAAAAATCTTCAAATACCAATTGTAATGTCCACGAGGCTGGAGTTTCAAAACGTCTTTGCTTCCTACAAAGAACGTTCACTTCACAGCTGGCTTTTATCTTCTTGAAGGAGAGGCCATTACCTTGCAGCCTTACTCCTGAGTCACCTGTGCTGTTGTAGCTGCTCTTTCTTGCAAGCAATCCTGCACACACACGCACTTGGCACAGGCTCTTTGGGAACCTCCTCATCGCTGCTGCCGGCCCCCACAATCTCTGAAGGCAGCAGTCCACTCCTTAATGGTCCTGGCCCCTCATCTGAGTCTTCACTCTTCTCAGCCACCTGCACCTGCACCTGCTACCAGATAACCATAACACCCTGCTTTCAAGTGCTATGGTTGACCCTCTCTTCTTTGTGGCAGCCCTTCAAATATTGGAACACAGCTATCTTGTCACCCCCTATATAAAGAGATACAGGACAGAGGTGATGGCAGTTCCAGGCTTTAATTAAACCTAATTATTTCATCGGCTAAGAAACAAACAAAAAACCCTACCCTGTAATATTTTTTTTTTTTAAATGGAATGTTGGCTTGACAGGCCTCCCATTATCTTGAGGTGGTGGTCACAGCTGCTCATATGTCAAAATGTGTTAGGATTTAAATGGTAAAACAGGAGCGGGACAGCAATTGGCTTTTCAATCAATAAAGCAATCAATATATTTCACAGATATTTTCCCATATCTAAATTACTCTGCAGAGATGAGGTAGTCTGAGTGTTTTATCAATCGATAAAACACACAAGAAAAGGACATCTGTGGCTGTTCTTTCCACTTCAAGGTGCTGTTTGCCTTTTATTTCCAACTCCCTCTTTTACTTCAGAAAAGATGGTGCCTCTCTGCACACAAATCAATTCCGGGTTGGATTATAAACACTTTCAATTCCTCCTCTTCTCCTTTGCTTTGACTTTCAAGGGTACTGTTCAGACTTAGGAACCATTTCTTTCTGGTCCCAAATCTGAGCTCTGAGTAACAAGTTTGAAAATAGAGAACATGGGAAGTTTATTTGAAACGTAAAGGTTTCAAATAATACTATTCCAGCTCTTCTAAAATGTGATCCAGAGTCCTCAGAACCATATTTTATTATTTTAGCCAAGGTTTCTCCTGATAAATCTTTGCTTGCTTGACAATTCATAATACTGATAAAAGAAAATATTCATCAGTCAGAGTTGAATTGTGGAGTCCTTTATGCTCTCTGAACTTGGTGGAATAGAACAGAATAATAGAATGTAAGAGAAGAGAAGAGAAGAGAAGGGAAGGGAAGGGAAGGGAAGGGAAGGGAAGGGAAGGGAAGGGAAGGGAAGGGAAAGGAAGAGAAGAGAAGAGAAGAGAAGAGAAGAGAAGAGAAGAGAAGAGAAGAGAAGAGAAGAGAAGAGAAGAGAAGAGAAGAGAAGAGAATAATAGAATGGGGTAGGATGGGATGGGATGGGATAGTTCTTTATTGGTCAAGTATGATTGGACACATAATAATAACAGAGTTGAAAGGGACCTTGGAGGTCTTCTAGTCCAACCCCCTGCTCAAGAATGAGCCCCCTTACCATTTCAGATAAATGGTCATCCCATCTTTTTTTGAAGCCTCCAGTAATGGAACACTCACAACTTCTGCATGGAGGAAAGCTATCCATTGGTTGGTTGTTCTCACTATTCAGAAATTTATCTTCAATTCCATTGCTTCTCTCCTTGGTTAGATTCTATCCATTGTTTCTTGTCTTGCCCTTTGTTGCTTTGGAAAATAGTTTGACCCCCTCAACTTTGTAGGAGCCCCTCAAACAACCAAACTACGTAACACTACCCAAACTAATGTTACCTAGTTTGGATAATGAAACATCTAGGAGTAAACAACCAAGTTCACAGACCTCTAAGTACCCCACAATTCAGAATACCTCCAAAAGCATTATCCCCAATGAGTTATTTTTAAAGACATTCCATTGGGTAAAATTACACCAGCACAAAAAAAAACCTGAAGAAAATGGCATAAATCAACTAACAGCTAACATTTACTCATGGGACAATAGACACTTTCTACACAAGGATTTTATTCTCCTACTGACACTCACTGGGCTCTGCCATAATTGACTTACCTCAAAATAAAGACAAAATTGATAAATTTCAACTGCCCCTTCCAGTATGTTGATTGAAATCTTAGAAATAGACTAACACAAATAGAGTTGAATTGATCAATGACTAAACCAACACATCCACACAGTTTTTGTGGCACCAGTATGGTGTTCCACTGCTGTCATCTGGTAGTGTCTTCCTGCCATGTGGTCATAGCAATTGCCCAAGAGCATGATGTATAAACTCAAAATATTGGCATTGGAATGACAGGTAGTTCTCAATGGACAGCCACAATTGAGCCCAAAATTTCACAAGAAAGTTGTGAAATGAGTTTATCCCCATTTTATTATCTTTCTTGCCACAACTGTTAAGTGGATCACTGCAGTTGTTACGTTAATAACACAGATGTTAAGTGAATCTGCCTTCCTCCTTGACTTTGGTTGTCAGAAGGTCACAAAGGATGATCACACGACACTGGTACCATCATATATACATACCAGTTGCCAAGCACCCAAATTTTGATAACATGACAGGAGTGGGATTCAAAAATCCCAACAGCCGGTTTGCTGCCCTGTTGCTGGGTGGATGTGGCCATGGTGGGTTTGGCCTACTGGAACTTTCTGGAGGGCAATTTTTCACTTTCCCAAGGGTCTGGAGGCTTCCCACAGGCCTCTGGGAGGGTGAAAACGGCCTCCCCCTAGGCTCTGGAGGCCTTTTGGAAACCCGTTTCCAGATTTCCAGAAGGCCCAATTTCCCCTCCCAGAGCCTCCGCATGGACCCTGCACTTACGTCCATCAAAAATGGGCTGTGTGGAGACTCCTGGGAGGGGCAGGGTGGGGGGGCGGGGCCAGCTGGTTGGTTGGTTGAAATACCGTTTTGGTGAACCAGATGAAAAACTTAACATCCAGTTTGTGCAAACCAGTCCGAACCAGTAGAATCCCAACCCTGTAACATGATTGTTAGGGATACACCCTAGCAGAATCTGCACGGAAGTCAGGCAGGCAGACAAAATATGTGAGATAAACGTTTTTGTAGCTTACACTCAGTAAAACAGATACACAGTGCTAGTTAAATAGTTTATTCCACTAAGATTTTTAGCATAGTCAAACAGTCCATATATCATTTACTAGTTCAGTCTGTTTGGGGATTATTCAGTTGCAAAGTCCAGTGTCGAAAAAGAGGTCAGTAAACTTACAAATATCAGTCCAGTAATAAATCTTCTCACAGTAGAGATACGAAGAAATTCAAAGCTCCTTTCTTCCTTCAGCAAAAGCAGCAGCAGCAGGGAACCATCAATCCATCATTATCAGCAAGCAATTCAATAAGCCAGTAATACAGCAATCAATCAAGTTCTCTTGCTCCCTCTTATGGCGGTTTTACAGCCGCACCCAAAATTACATGCTTTGCAGTTTTAAAGTGACACACACTTTAACTTACAATCATAGTTTTTATATATTATTTTACCCAAACTAACCTTGTTATTCCTAACAATGATCTTGGGGATCCTATAACACATGAATGTAAAACTCACAGTGTCACGTTGCCATCACGTTGCAGAGCTGGGGTGGGCATGGCTTGGACATCAAGCATCACCACCAGTTTGGCACCCCTGTTATAACAGTCATAAATGTGAAAAACAGTCATAAGTCACTTTTTTAGTGGCATTGTAACTTCAAATGGCCACTAAACAAATATTTGTAAGTTGAAAAATAGCCATACTAAGACAAAACAACATGAATTCTTTGATTCATCAAGGCCATCTGCAACCTTTATGAAGACAGGGGAAGGTCTGGAAGGAGGCAAAATCATTGAGTCACCCTCAAAGACAATGATTGACCCTATCCTTGTGTTCAAACATAATGTGTCTCAAGCAGTGTTCAAGTAATGTTCAAGTAGAATGTGTCTCAAGCAGACAGAAACATGTGTTTGATCTCAGGTGGCAAAATTGCTCAACACTGCTATGAGCAGTGTTTACCCAGATCTTAAGGAGTCCATGATGTTCCCAGGCTAATCTCAGATAGCTTTTACTCTGGAGATACTGCTGATTGTATGTCTAAAAGCCAGTGGTTACATTATAGAATTATGGAGTACTATTGATTTATTGATTTATCTTTCTTTTCTTTTTTTTAATGGTGTACTCTTCCTCTTTTTTAAAAAAAAAATCCATATTAAATATGGTAAATGCTGCATGGCAGGAGCGATCGCCAGAGGTTTAAAGATACAGTAAAGAGATTATACCTGGAAATCTGGGTGCAGGGGAGAATTTAATTCACTGCACCAAGCTGAATTTGCAGCAATTGGTTTAGAGTACCATAGTCATTGGGAAATTGAAAACACAATTAGCTCTATTGGAAATTTGGGGTCCAGTTTCCAAAAATGAAAAGACATCTGACTAATGTTGTCATAGAGCCAGGCTGAAATACAATATACACTTTCTATTGATCGTATAAAAAGGGCCAATAATCAATAGTTTTATCAGTCTAATACAATTTCTATTTTTATTGATGCAGACTCTAAAAAGAAGTTTTTTTCCTGGTTTACTGAATATATTTTGCTATTCAACATAGGCTGAGTATAGGGGGAACATTTGAGAAAATTACAATTCATCCACACTGCAACTTAGATTCCAGGTTAGGCTTTAAATATCAAACACAGCAACAAGAAATACAATTATAATAAACATTTAATCCACAATGGGAAAGCTAGAAAAAGATGCTAACTCCAAGGAGGTGGGGAAGAATGGATTAGACAAGTAAATTGCTACCTTTGCTAAGACACTCAGTCATAAACCATTTGGAAGGACAAGAAGGGGTGAGTGGGTGGGAGAAGGTGGTCAGGGATGAATAGAATCTCTGGGAACCAAGGGCAATTTTAAGATAAATTCCATAACAATAACTGTTTAGAAAGAAATTGTGTTCATGAAAGATTGTATCTTCCTTCTTGCTTAACCCCCATCGAGATTAGCTCCAAATCCACTTAACTATCACACTAACTTCATTAATGATCATTGCTCCACTTGCAGTCAAATACCCTATTTGTATGTATGCCTAAGCAGGGGGCTGGACTAGAAGCCCTCCAAGGTTCCTTCCAACCCTATTATTAAGTTTTGTACCAATAGAAGGGAATATTTGTAGCTCAGAGTTGAACTATGGGGTCCTTTGTACTCTCTCTAAGCTTGATTATTTTCTTGCAAGCATTTCCTCACTCCATTAAGCAAACATCATTCATGTACAGGGAATTCAAATGACTACTATATAAAGCCACATTCTGTTGCATTGGTGACATTCCAATAGAAGAGGTTATGTGTAGTTTAGGGTTGAACTCTAGAGCCCTCGGGGCTCTCTGAGTTTGGTTGTTTTGTTGCAGACATTTCATTACCCATCTAGATATCACCAGGAGTATCACTCAGAGCTCAGAGAGGACATCACCAAGCATCTGTATTCTCTAATATGCATCACTATAAAAAGGAATTATATCTCCTCCCTTTTTGAGTTTGTCTTTTACCTTCTTCTCTGGTCTACCTTTAAAAATGATCTTATTGACAATGGAAGAACTGCAGTACTTCAGATCTTGTTTGAATGAGCATCACTCCAAGACCACATCTTCTGCTTCCCCATATTTTCCATAAGCAGTGTCTGTTTTTCCCCTCTTTACAATTCAGAAAAATCCTTCCATCTTCTCTTTTTACCATTCGCTGTTTGCACAGCATTGCCTCTTCCGATGTCTGTTGACATTTTCTGGTTGCTAATTTTGTACATAGTTAAATTGACGTTATAAAAATGCTATATGTTTCCAAGTCTCCTTTGATATGGAAACCAATGGTCTTTAAAAAGGGGAAAAAAAAAAAAAAAGGCTAGTTCTGAAACTTCCTGCTAGTGAAATGGAGGAGATCGAAGAATGGACTGAGAATAGCGCAACAAATTAGAGCTATATGGACATGCAAAGTAATTATAGAACATAATTTGCAGAACATTTAAATAAAACCAAAGCTGTTAAAGAAGCCATTTGAGTTAGCTGTGAGCAGAAAGTGGAAACAATAAGAATACAAACAGTGTCAAGAGCACTTGATGTCTCATTCCTTAAAATGGCTACATCAAAACTGAAATCTGCAGTATTTAAGCATCTTTGGAAAGTTGGAGAACTCTGGGCTGTGAACTCTGTATGGTTCGATTCTTACTTAATTCTGTCAACAGATGGAAGGGAATATAGGTCAATCTTCTATTTTTAGTAAAACATTGCAGATAACAAGGAATGATAGAGGATAATGTTGGTGGCTGACATTTTCATGGCCCATGATAGACTGAGAGAGAAAGGGAGAACTATGCAATTAGGAATATAAAGATAAGATGTAAGTCTATATCTTCAAGCCAATGGCTGTGAGAAACAAGCCTTCCGAGATCAGACTTGTGATGCTGGGCAGAATTGACTTGGTTCTGAAGAGTTGGAAACTTTTTTTTTTTTTAAAGAAGAGATGTTTGTCTCCAGTCTCTACACAAGAATCCCATTTCTGCAGAGGGTAAATACATGTTGATATTATCTCCTCAAACTTGTCTAGGGATATTCTCAGTCATCCAGGTCATGGTTGTCCCAAAGCTGCTTTTTCAAGAGGCAACTGGAAGAGGCAACCAGTCAGAGCTGAAGAAGCTTCTTGGATGAGAAGTGAAATGTCTTCAAAGAAGAAGAACAAGGAAGTCCAGCTGCCTCTTGAAAAAACACCTCAAACTTACATAACCAGTTGCTGAGTTAAAGGGCATTAGATGTATGGTGTGAGCATAGGAGAGATGGAGAACCATACACAATGCTAAAAAGAAAAAAAAAATCAAACATGTTTATGATTCTTTCCATTAGCAGATCAAACACGTCCCCAAAATAAGAAAAAATGTTATCATTATTTAAAGGTGAAAAATTATACATTGCATTATCTATCCTCCTCTCTCCTCTCCCTTCCCTCCTCCTTCTCCTTCTCCTCCTCATGCCACTGCTCCTCATCTTCCACCTTTATTATGTGTTCCAAGCAATCACAGTTTGGACAGATCCACAGACAGATCCACAGCTCACTGGGAGAGGTTGAATGATAGGGGTCTTTAATGACATAAATTAAGTCAGAAAGTAATAAGAAAAGAGCACAGTTTATTGACCAGGCCATGCTTAACTGATCTTTAGCAAGGAAGGAGATTTCATCAATTGATTCTGATATTCTACAAAGCATTCAAGGACCAGATTAAATAATTATTTCACTTGGGTTCCTCTGGAAACATAGGAAAATGGCAGGATGAAATTAAAGGTAAAGGTTCCCCTCGCACATACATGATAGTCATTTCCAGCTCTAGGGGGCACCGCTCATCTCTGTTACAAACGCGAAGAGCCAGCACTGTCCGAAGACGTCTCCATGGTCATGTGGTCGGCATGACTAAATGCCAAAAGTGCACGGAACAGTGTTACCTTCCCATCAAAGTGGTCCTTATTTTTCTACTTGCATTCTTTACATGCTTTTGAACTGCTAGGGTGGCAGAAGCTGGGACTGGTACCAGGAGCTCACTCCGATATGTGGCACTAAGGATTCGAACTGTCAAATTGCTAACCATTCTGTTCGACAAGCTCAGCGTCTTAGCCACTGAGCCACCGTGTCCCTTTTGTGAATGAAATTAGATGATCCTAATAGAGTGGGAAACATGAGAAAGAAGGCTAGAGAAACTATGGGTATTCCAGGCAGAGATCCACATCTTGAAAACCTTTCCCCACTAAGTTCATTGAGATGGGGAGACAGGAGAGATAAGTATAAAGGTAGACCAGTATTAACTGTAGATGAATGGAATCTATTATTATACATTATACTGGTGATGATACATCACAAACACAACAAGTTTTAAATTGTTGCCTGCCCATAACCTCTCTGTGAGGGATTGGCCATTAAGAAGATAGATAGATAGATAGATAGATAGATAGATAGATAGATAGATAGATAGATAGATAGATAGATAGATAGATGTACTTTTTGCCTTATGACCACAACTGAGCCCCAAATTTCAGTTGCTAATTGAGACATTTGTTAAGTGAATTTTGCCCCATTTTTTTTTACTTTTCTTGCCACAGTTGCTAAGTTGTTGTTAAGTTAGTAACACTGTTGTTAAATGAATCTGGCTTCTCCGTTGACCTTACTTGTCAGAAGGTCACAAAAAGTGATCATGCCCCCAAGGTACTACAACTGTCATAAATATGAGTCGGTTGCCAAGAGTTTGAATTTTGTTCAAGTGGCCATGGGGATGCTACAATGGTGGTAAGCTTGAAAAACAATCATGTCACATTTTTCAGTGGTGTTGTAACTTTGAACAGTCACTAAATGAAGTGTTGTAATTGAGGACGATATATATATAGTGTGTGTGTGTTGCATGTTGTGTGTGTGTATGTGTGTGAACACAAACAAATGTTTGTGGTTGATGCTGTTCTGTGATAAATTCAATAAAAATGGCTTGGTGAGTTGCATTGTCCATGTATTTTTTAAAATGTCTGTAAGCTTCCTGGAGTTACCTCATGGTAAGATGGGCAATAAATAAATATAAATAAATAAACAAACAAACAAATAAATAAATATGCTGCAACAGAAAAAAAAACCTTAAGCATTCATTTGTGACCAAATCCTTGTTGATATTTCAACTCCAGGGTACAGAAAACTAGTTTTGCTGATAACATTTATACCCATTCCTTTGCTTCCTTGGTCTTTGAAAACTCCACCCCTTCTTCCAATGCCCAGGTACCCCTCCAAAGTGTAAAAAGAAAATGTAAAGCCATTCAAAATATATCTAAAGAGGGAGGGACACTAGAATAAAGAGGGGGGGGAAAAGAACACCAGAGAAGGTGGCCCCAAACAAATGGAAACTCAATTTCACGGAACATTATCTCTCTCAATTCTTTTCCTCTCAGTTTTCATTTTCATTAAAATCACAGGCAACCATAAATTAATAATTACTTCGGGTTGACTAAATGCAGGCCACAGCTTAGGCTCTCTGTTTCTTCAGCTGCCCCTTCTTGTTCATGCTGGAAAAAATGTTAATCCACGTAATGGGGTTTGGTCCTTGTCATATAATTCTGGCGCGCAGTTTCACTGATCTATAATGGTCTGTTCTTATTAGCTAGTATTAACTTTATCTTTTGTTCAATCGAGCTTCACCATTTCCCCAGACGGACGATAACTCTGCTAAAATATCCATTTAAAAATGTGTTATTCTTGATGTGCAGTGTTTTCTCATTGCTGAACAAGATTCTCTAACTATATGCCGTATTGTCCCTTTCATTTTATGTTTCAGTCTATCAAGCAGATGTTTACAATTGTCTCCAGGCTTCCGTGTGTCTTCTTCACCTTACATCATTTCATGGAGAAAGAAAAAATGGATGCATGTGGATTCTGGCCTTGATAGGTTGCCGCAAACATTCCCTTTTCTCCTCAAATGTATCTCAAGAAAATTTTGAGTAGTTCAGAGAACCAGAAAATACCCCCTCTGACTGATCCCGCCTGTTATGTTCTGTGCATGGCGCAAGAAGCGGAGACGAGTCGACGAACAGTGAACTTCAACTCTTTATTTAACATGGCGTAACAGCTCTCAGAACGGCCACAACAGCCCCCTTTATATAGGCAAGCTCTTGGGTATTTAGCCAATGAAAACGCAGGAACATTAGCTCTTTTAAACCAATGAGAAGGGCTCATTAATAGCCAATCAGATTCTCCTGAACGGACCAATCCGATATCGCTATTATCAGCC
This sequence comes from Hydrophis major, assembly GCA_033807585.1. NCBI lineage: Eukaryota > Metazoa > Chordata > Lepidosauria > Squamata > Elapidae > Hydrophis > Hydrophis major. The sequence goes on along the minus strand of CM066332.1, from coordinate 15,074,842 downwards.
AATCAGAAGTGCAAGGCCAGAACCCTGCACTTTGCTTTAAGGTTTCAACAAACTTTATTCAAGCACTTTTATTAATTCACAACACCGCCCACATCTATTCTCTGCCTCCCATTGAGTCCCAGCAGATTGTCTGGGTCTTCTTTTGTTGCCCTGCACAGGAGAACAGAGCTGGAAAGCAGGTTAGTGGGGTGGGGCAGGAATGGGATTTTGCAGTAACCTTCTCCCAGGAATGGGGTAGGAATGGAGAATTTACAGTATCTTTCCCCTGCCCTGCCCTACCCACCAAGCTATGCCCACCAAGCCATGCAACGCTCAGCAAGCCACACCCAAAGAACCTGTAGTAAGTATTTTTGAATCTCATCACTGATTGTCATATAATGGGTTCTAAGTACCAGGTAATATTTAACTAGCCAAGGGCCATTGCTTCATTGAAGAATTTCAATTGTGAGAATTTCAGCCATTGGACTAAGTTCTGATGAAAACCTAGCCTGTTTTTCTAAAAGACTTTTATCAGGGCCTGTGGGAGGTGGGGGGAGTTGATAACTGTATATTTTACTGTAGGAGATGAAAACCTAGAGGTAGCTATCATCATTCATGATATGGGGCCATATCCATCTTCTCCCATTGCAACTTCTGTCTTTAACAACTGCCTGCTCCAAGGACCATCACTCCTCCTGCTTAGATTTCCTAACATAATTTGAACTCTCACTTTGGAAGAGTGGCTGAGTCCCCAGCCTGTTCTGAAACTTAATCTTCTCTGATTGCACGCTGTAAACTAAAGAGGTTTGGCCTTATAACTTTGCTTTATGTTTATACATCAGCTTCACGGAAAGCCATTTATTGCTCCAAATCTATCAGCTTGAAGGTCAGGCTTTTATAGACCTTTGATGGCATGACTTTCTTCCAATGTTGCAAGATGTAGGAAGCAATAGGGAAGGCCACGTTTCCTTGGGGAGGCCCGTAACAAATGACAGGGAGCACTGTATGACATATTTTGTCTCTTGCAATGTAACAATCTAATCTCCACCGTAACCATGATGTGCCCGATTACTTTCTCATCTGATGCAATGCTTAGTTTTTCATTTAATGTCCCCCATAAGGACATGCACACATTACAGAGATTTAAATCCTGTGTCACCTGGGTAGACACCTGCAGTCTGTTTTTTGTATGTTTCTGTATTTATCCCAATTTTTTTTTCAAGAGGCAACTGGACTTTCTTGTTTGTCTTTGAAGACATTTTGCTTCTCATCCAAGAAGCTTCTTTGGCTCTGATTGGATGGTGGAGAATGGAATGATTTGCATTCCTTGAAAAGAAGCCTCCAAGTTGTCTCAGTGACCCTCAGAATGAGTGCCAATGACCAGCTGTCTGCAAGCAGTATAAATTCTTTCATTCCCCATCATCCAATCAGATCTAAAGAAGCTTCTTGGATGAGAAGCAAAACATCTTCAAAGAAAAAGTTGCCTTTTGAAAAAAAGCATATTTGGCATAACCATGATCTAGATGACTGAGAATCTCCATAAACTTTCTGTATTTATTATATTTTATTGGCAAAAATAGAACCTCTGTCTGTTATTATTTTTCACCCTTTATTTAAAAAGTATTGTAAGGACAAGATCTTTCAGTGTTTTACAGGAGTCCCTGTAAACTTTATTAAGCTAATTTTTGCTGATCAATTTGCTTTGTTTCAAGGCCATTGAGCCAACACTTTCTGAAGACATTCCCACCAAAGTGGGAGCTATTTATCCACTCACATTTGCTTGGTTGGCAGGAGCTGAAGTGAGAATGGGAGCTCACTCCATCACATGGCATTCGGGTCTCAGATTGGCCTGCCAGCTTTCCAGCTAACAAGCCCAGCAACTTGCCATATTTTGAAGAGAAATAAAAGTACAGAAACACCACTCCCAAGGTAAATAGCAATAGCACTTATGATGCTTTACTGCCCTTTCTGAATGATTTACAGAGTCAGCATGTCACCTCCAACAATCTGGGTCCTCATTCCATCCTCAGAAGGATGGAAGGCTGAGCCAGTGAGACTCGAACTGCCAAAATACAGGCAGTTGGCAGTCAGCAGAAGTAGCTTGCAGTACTGTATTCTAACCATTGTGCCACCACAGCTCTTAACATCAACCCCTTGACACACACAGCTGCTGTAGCTTAGGATAAAAATAAAGCTCAATTAAAACACAAATACTTTCTGTTCATCTTATAAGACCCCACTCTAGTAGGGATCTTGCAGAGACAGTAGGGGATATTTGAGGAGGCATTATTAGGATGTGAGGAAGCCGTTACTTTAAGGGATGGAGACCCTTAATAGGGAGTCTTGAAATTGGAGTTAAGTCAAGTTTCCAAACCAGGTTTGTCAATCTTTGAGACCCAAGGAAATAAACTGAGCAATCGTTGGGATGGAAGAAATAATCAATCCAACACTTTTAAGGGGGACAGTAATTAGTGTGCATTGGAGGCTGGTGAAATTATTATTATCAGCTCAGTAGTAAATGCCACACTAGACAGTGTAATTGTGTTTTGTGCAGGTATTCTCAAGTATTGCAGTTTATTTATTTATTAATTACATGCTACCCATCTCAGTGATAAGGCAGTTCTGATTATAACGAATTACTCAAATATCAGGAACGTCTGCAGAATACAGTAGAAAAAGCCAAAATGACAATGACTGCTGAATTTACCATGGATGCAGTCATATTTGCAGGTTGGTAAGGAGAGAAATTGTTCTTTCTGAAAAAGCTCTTATTCCATTAGCAATAGCAGCAGCAATAGCACTTAAATTTATATACCACTTTATGGTGCTTAACAGCCCTCTCCAAGTGGTTTATAGAATTAGCATATTGCCCCCAACAATCTGAGTCTTCATTTTACCCATCTCAGAAGGCTGGAAGGCTGAGTCAACCTTGAGCCAGTCAGGATTGAACTGCTGGCAGTTGTCAGCTCGCAATACTGCATTCTAACCACTGTGCTACCATGGGTCTTCATTAAAAGAAGGTATTACTGTAGTACCCAAAGAAGGTCATGTCCTGTGCTCTCTTATCTAAAAGATGGAATCATGTTATTATGGTACTGGAATACAAAATCCAGTAGAGTGTTAGGAAATTTGGACCAAGGAAATTTTGACCTAGAGAATTAGTGAGTTCCTTTCCTTGAATGATTTCAAGCATGTCTCTTGAATGCTTTAACTAGGATTTCTTCATTCAGAAAGATGTTAGATTGTAAGTCCTCAGTGGCTCATTCCAACATTATGTAAGTCATATAAACTGTTCAACTGAATTACCTTGTTGAATCCTACACCCAAGAAATTTGGATTCCCACAACCAACTAAGCTATTAACACCAGTTAAGCTGAACGGATTGTGTGAATGGGGCCAATAGGTCTGTAGCTGGCCTAATTAAGAATAAGCTTTATCTCTGGGATACTATGAAGTGTTAGTAGTACACACTTGAGTGTTGTTGACTTATAATTCAGAATCAAGCCCATTGGTGATCAGGGAACCAGTGAGTTCACAAAAATTATGGAAAACGTTTTGTTTTTGTTTTATAATTGAAATTCAGTGCATTAATTGAAAATGACTGATTCATTTCAGAATATCATTAAGTTGTCATAGGCCTTAGGTGGTTTTTTTTTTTTTTTTTGGAGTTAAAAATATCATTCCTCTTCAAGTATATATGAAGAGAACAAAGTCAGAACCTGTCAAATTAACAGCTTCTCACCATTTATCCTTGTTCAAGGAAGAACTATTTGTACTCGCATATTTTTTTAAAAAATGAAAATGTTTAATAATACTAACAAACTCAATTTTTAATGACTAAGGCAATTGTGATATGGCCCTGTATGAATAAAGCTTGGGGTGGTGATGTTCTTGATCAGATTGCATACAATTTAAAGACTGTTTACAGGGAGAAGAAGTTTTAAAATTCGGGGGGAACCTTATGAAACTACAACAACGGAAGTTGATGGAATGAGACCAGGGGTGGGCTTCAAATTTTTTAACAAGGGGCTCTCTGCCCTAATGACTAGGTGGGTGTGGCTGGGAGGTCATGTGGTTGGGTAGGCATGGCATCTTGATGTCGCTTCTTTGCCCTAATTACCTTTTAAAAAAAAGCTATATGCCAAAAATTGTTAATTATTTCATGCATTTAATACTTAAATAAAAGACTGGGTAAAACCAGGCTTAATAGCAATGACTGTGAGAGCTATCTTGGAGTCTTACTGGACTTTCTAGTGAGTTATGTGATTCTTGTTATTTGGGAATTAATTCCCTTGGAAGCTAGTGGCTATGTTATCTGATTTTCTCAATGGCTTTCCCTTGAAAGCACTGAGTGGATTGTTTATCTAGCTTGCAACACTTTTATGAGGTGTGAAATGCTCTTGTCTGAATGCCCAGAAGTTCAATTAAGCCTATTAAGAGCTTTCCCTTGCTGATTGTCTTTCTGAGGTTATTGGGGGCTCTCTGAGCCCTGCAAAATCTTAGTTAGGGGCTCTCTCAGGCCCCTGCAAGCCCCTAGCAGCCCACCCCTGAATGGGACCCAGCACTTCCCAAGACAGAGATGACCTTATACAAACTTATCACAACTGTTCAAGAGCCAAAGTAGCATCTGAATTAAAACATCTGTAAATTTGGAAGGGGTAGGGGAAGATAAGAGTTTTGAGAAAATGTAAATGTCCTTGGCATTTTTACACAGGGGTGTGCAATCAACCACTCTGTGAAGGATTGCACTCTTGCCCACAATAACAATTCAAGTCTAGCACAACCATGCTTGGCTATATTTAGCTAAGAAAGGAAATTAGGTTAAAGTCTCTCAATATTTGCAGTTTACTGCTTGGTAATTTATTTCATTTTTAGGATCTACCATCAACACCATTAACCACAGTGTGATTGTCTCCTGTAAAAAGCAGATTCCCACTAGCATTTTGCAGGATTCTAACACAAAGTTTAGCATTCCTGTTATTGGCCTAACCGGAAGGAACCTTCATTATGTTCCCAGCCAAAAACAACCTTGACTCCCTAATATCTATCTGCTCAGCATATATGTTCAAACTCATGTATTTTTTGAATAAAAGTATCCTCTTGTCTTCATTATGTGTATTTCCCCATGAATGTAATGGCCTTTTAAACATGGCTGTATAATATGGACTGCAGAATTCCAGTAGAAGAGAAGATGGCAGCAAAGTACAGAAAAGGTTGGTTCTTTGTTGCCATCTTGTGGCTGCTCAGATATTTATGGTTTATATTTACTTTGAGTTGTTGCATTCCATGGCTAAATGCAGGTGCTTCCGCCACCTGCCATATGTAATATGGCCTGCCCCAGGCACCAAAAAGATTATTCATGTTTTGTTTGTCTGCCAACTCTATGACGCTCTTAAACTTAAATACTTAACTTTATTACCTGAAAGAACAAACCTCTGGGATCTGAATGACAGAGTGTCCTATTTCCTGTAAAGGTGTTGTATTGATCTGAATGTTAATTCTCATGTATTTATTTATTACTGCAATTTCTTTTATCTATTTATCTACCTGGAATTAAAACCTGTATTTTATTTTTATATGATTGTAAGAACTCTTTCTCTCTTTCTTCGCAACCTTCTGTCTGTCTATCTATCTATCTATCTATCTATCTATCTATCTATCTATCTATCTATCTATCTATCTATCTATATCTTTAATCTATCACATATGATATCCATTGTAATTTTCTATTTGATTTCAATTGGGCTTAAATATTACTCTATTCCTCCCCCCTCTTTGGACTGAGCCTGATGCATTTAGTCGCTAAACCCCAGGAAAATATTATCTTAGCTGGGGCCAATAACAACTGCAGTCTGAATCAGGACTTCACCTCAAGTGATTTATCAATCTTAGTATGATCTTTTATTCCCAGGCAGTCAATACTTGGAGGAGTTTGCTGTAATAAGTTTAAACATTATTCTCCCCAAAAACAAAAAGTCTCACCATCGAATGTCTTAGACTCAGGTAGAATAGTATTCTTTACTGAAATATTTACAAGCAGGATAGATGATATATGATGATAGAGGTAGATACAGTAGGTAGGCAGATAGATAGATGATAGATAGATGATAGATAGATAGATAGATAGATAGATAGATAGATAGATAGATAGATAGATAGATAGATAATAGATGATACACAGACATAGGTAGGTAGGTAGATAGATGGATTGATGGATGGATGGATAGATGATAGACAGACACAGGTAGATAGATAGATGATAGATTATAGATAGACAGACAGACAAAGGTAGATAGATAGATAGATAGATAGATAGATAGATAGATAGATAGATAGATAGATAGATAGATAGATAGACAGACGGAGAGACGGAGAGATGGAGAGATGGACAGACAGACAGAGATAGAGATAGAGATAAAGATACAGATACAGATAGAAGATAGTTAAAGTTCTATCATTCTAGATATATTTTTATAAATGACAAATACCGCAGACGTTAAATGGACAATTTCTTTTGAAACCTGTTTAGGAAGAATGGGTTTTGCCATTTGTCAAAGCCACAGCTTCAGTTATGGTTTCAAGTTTAAAAAAAAAAATAAACCTTTGATCAGGGAAAGCTCCATTTTCTATTTCCCATGCTCTGCTTGAGTCTAATTTTTAGCCATTATTGTATACCTAAATTCTGAACTTAAATGAATTTCTCCATCAAAATTGAATTTGGCTGCTACAGTCATACACTCTTATTGTCCTCTACATGCTTCTTTGGGATTTTAATCTGATTGTAGCCTTAAGAGAAACAGTACCAGAATTTTGCAAAATACTGAGATAAATGTATTAATAAGGTTTCCAATAAAGCACCTGCCTCTTTGACTAAGATCATATGATTGCCTATCTCCATTACCTTAATAATGTTCCAAAAGCAGGAAATGCATTTCATCAATAGCTAGAATGCCATGCATTAAGCAAATTGCATTAAACAACATGAGGAAACTTGTTCCACATACTTCATTCCATGCTGGTCTTTTGGTTTACTCTCCCCAGCTTGACCTTGTCTGGTTTATCTGGCTTTTGGAAGACTTATCAGAAGGCATACAATTAAAATTGAATTTCTACTACAACACTATTGTCATAGTGCAGCTAAGCACAATTGGCCATTTGGCTTGCTCTTGTTGCTTTTTGAGCTCTTCTTCTTCTTCTTCTTCTTCTTCTTCTTCTTCTTCTTCTTCTTCTTCTTCTTCTTCTTCTTCTTCTTCTTCTTCTTCTTCTTCCTCCTCCTCCTCCTCCTCCTCCTCCTCCTCCTCCTCCTCCTCCTCCTCCTCCTCCTCCTCCTCCTCCTTCTTCTGCCTCCTGCCTCCTGCCTTTCTTTTTCATCTCTACCCCCTATTTCTCCTCTTCCTCCCGCTTCTTTCCTTGTCTTCTTCCTCCTCCTCCCTCAATCTTTGTTTTCATTTTCTTCTCATTCACCAATTGACAACATTCAATTGTATTCTTTTTTTATCCAGCCAAGTGAGTTAAGGCTGAGAGTAGGGATAGGATTATCAATTGATTGTTGACAATTACCTCTGTAAATTGATGTCCTCATCCCATCTTTATGACAAAGATACTGCATCTATCACTGATGTCCATGTTGTCAAAAACCTTTGGGTTTTAATACTTTACTGTATTTTAATGCTTACATACCTGCAACAATATCTTCAATCTTGGCAACTTTAAGATGTGTAGACCTTAATTCCCAGAATTAAAAGGAGTCTTAAAGTTGCCTAGTTGAGAAACACTATCTGTGGCCTATCAGGAACAGAAGCTACTTGTTAAATAAAACCATAACATGCATCACAATCTCTCTAATAGCTATATAATTTAGTGGAAACTTCTGGATGGAAATGGGAATGTCTGGCACATTTCTGGAGAAGCATATGTCACTAATCATCAACACAGAATATTCATAAATATTCCAGCTGTTCAGGAAATACAATTGGCAAAGTATGTCGATTTGGTGAGGGAAGAGAAAGTTGTCAATTAGCTGTGATTAAAACCCCAAATGGACATTAAAAACAAAAGGAGATTTGTGGGACAAAGAAGTGAGCAGAACCCAGATGAGAAGGATTAAAAGAAACAAAGTTTTGAGATTCAAAGAGAAGGAAGAAGTGGGGGGAGGAGGAGGAGGCATCAGAATTGACTTGGGAAATGAGAGCAATTTCATAACATGATCTAGATGAACATACAATTCATTACTTGCAGGCTTGTTGCTACAGAATATCACAGAAATGAGTTATATATGACTTGGTGACACATAATGTTCACTTCACATAAATTACTTCCTTTATCAGTAACTTTTGCATAAAGTAATCATGTGATTTTGATTCATATATGAGCTAGAAAAGAAGTGCAAAAAAGTTATTTTAAAGACCTACAGATATTTGCCAGGTCCTAAAGAATTTCACTGAACGTTAGTGAATAATTGTTATTTATTTCCATTTACACGAAAGCTAACATAATCAAGCGTATTCTTCCTGTAAGTGTTGAGAGCTAGCAGCTTAGACAACCTGATTGTAAACCTGAAGTTTGAAGTCTTAGGGAAGCTCACATCAAAATCTTTATTAAGACATTGCCCAACATAAACTGCAGAAGCTGTAATTCTACAAAAGTAAGCCTCCTTAGGAGGCATGATGGCCTAGTGGTCGAGATATTTGGATGTTGATTGGAAGGTTGTTAGTTCAAGACCCAAGATTTCAGGACAGGATCAGCTCCTGCCCTTGCCCAGCTCCCACCAACCTGGCAGTTCAAAAACATGCAAATTGCAAGTAGATAAATGGGTACCATTTCAGTGGGAAGTTAACAGCATTCCATGCATGTTCGCATATTGTTAAGCTAAACACGTAATCACAGGAGCATCTTTTGGCTCTTCAGCTAAGAAAGGGAGATAACTACCATCCCCTTGAATCAGACATGATCAGACAAGGGAAATCTTTATCTGTTGTGGCCTGCCAGTGGCCAGCAGAACTGGTGGCAGACTCAGACAGTGAGAAGGTTGGGGAGAAACATGGGCCACTCCTGGAGTCTGGGAAAGGCTCTGATGAGTGCTCTGCATCAGAGGCAGAGATGGGGTCAGGGCTGCCTTCAGAGTTGGAGATCAGCGGGGCAGAAGAACAGCTGGAGCCTGTTCCCAGTATACTCATGTGCAGAGCTGCCAGGAGAAGGGAACAGTTAAGGAACAAGGGTTGACTTGGGAGTGAGGGTACAGGTATATGGTGAATGGCCCCTCCCATAGGGAATAAAGAGGAGAAAAAGGGCAGTAGTGTTTGCAGGAGACAATTAGTTCAATTCATTAGGGTGAAGATCTAGTCCTAACTTCTTGCCAAGTAATTGCTGCTACATACAGCATGGTATTTGGAAGATATCAGTCTGGCAACTCTCAAGCCTGATAAAGGTCTGTAGTTGTGAAATTTCATGAAAGACTGTTTGCCAGGACTTTGTTGGAGAGGAATTCCCTTTAACCTAAATAAAAGGGGTTTTATTGGGACGAGGAGTCTTCTTCATAATCTTGGGAAACCTAGGTCAGAACATTACCTTTACTTAAGTCAAGGGTCCCCAACTCCTGGTCCATGGACTGTCAACGGTCTCAACATGCCAACAATTGCTCCGCACCAACAAGCCAAACCCCATCCACAGGATTCAGGCAGCATGCAAAACCATGCCCCCTCTGGTCTGTGGAAAAATCTTTTTGCATGGAACCCATCCCTGATGCCCAAAAGATTGTGGGCCGCTGCCTTAAGACTTCTGAATCAATGTAAATTATTAAATGGGGAGGGATTGTACCTTATGGTTTCCATTGTGTGAATTTTTGCATCTATATACTGTATTTGCCCTAGGTCAGTGATGGCTAACCTTTTTGGCACTGAGTGCCGCAAACACATGCACATCCCCAAAATGCAATGCACTCCCATGCATGTTGTGTGCATCCCTGCACATGTGCCAGGCCCCCACACATGCATGTGCATCCCCGCACATGCTCACTAGAGACCAAAAGACCAGCTTGCCTCTGGGAGGCGTGTGCATGCATGCAATGCAGAGCTGAGCTAGGGCTCTGCATGCCACCTCTGGCATGCATGCCATAGGTTTGCCATCATGGCCCTTAGATGGTGCACACATCTATATTGAAGTCCTTTCAATTAGCAAGAGTTAATTGTCCTTCAAGACGGACGATGCTGTACAAAAATTATAAGCAAAAAGTATTGCAAATTTTTTTAAAAAGAGAGACTTTACTTCAAATCCAACCGTTTTGGAATGTGATCGTATCTTCAGATGCCAAGGAGAGAAACAAATGGGGCTCAAATGCTTAAATCCTCTAAAGATATGGAGAATAATACTTTTACTTGATGACAGCTCCAGCAGTTTATATCAGCTTGACAGTGAAAGGACACTCTAATTCCATTTGTAATAACCAAGGGAATGACACTCTCAACATGTCATATTCTAGAAGCACATTAATTACAATGTTTGCTGTGGTATGTTCAATTTGATCAGCACCACTAGCCTTTTCATCTCATTTTTTTCTGTGAGTGTTGTAAGGCTCAAAGTACATAGGATGTTAATCGTGTGTAGTTTCTCTCCTGGTATTCTCTCTCTCTCTCTCTCTCTCCCTCCCTCCCTCCCTCTCCACCTCCCTCTCCCTCTCCCTCTCTCTCCCACTCTCTAGTATTTAGATCCAAAGCCACAAGCCAGGTTTCAATCTTCAGAGGAGAATCAATCCTGGAAAGAAAAGAAAAAACCCTAGCATTACACTGAAAAGATTGAAAGCATTAGGATGACAGTGAAATTTGAGGCTGAAGGAACAGCAATATTTGTGTGTCTTTGGCCTCTATCTTGAATCTTGAGAGCTTCTTTGATTGCAAAGGATATCAAGGCAATACCTAAAGAGGCATTCAGACAGACAGACAAAGAGACAAATGGTTCTGCCAAGATATGTTAATGTCCTGATAGAGGTGATATAAGTTACCTAAATGTGGAATTTAGTCTTCACAGAATTGTTGAGATATACCATTCATTTTCAGATGCATCTTTTTGCACAGAGTGGCAGATATACCTTAGAACAGAAATTTCCAAACTTGGCAGCTTTAAGACTTGTGGACTTCAACTCCCAGCTGGCTGGAGAATTCCGGGAGTTGAAGTCCACAAGTTTTAAAGTTGCCAAGTTTGGGGACCCCTGCCTTCTTAAGGATTCTGCCATTGAACTAGAGAATCAATTGTATCACTTGCCAGATCTACAGATTAGTGGCGAAAGCTGGCTGCCTCGTACCTCCAACTTACCTTTTCTCATGGAGATTGCAGCAAGATTGTAGAATGCGACATTCCCAATGTTAATCTTGCAAGAAAGTTACAGTCATCTTACCTTTCTTGGAGCAGCCTCCTGATTTCCTTGAATGTGATCCCACAAATATCATGACTATGACTGAAATCTTACTACTCGTGTTGCTCTTTGAGATAACAAACTTTAGCTTCCTGACTTATTCATTCTGATGTAAAGCATGGGTGGAAAAGCTTTTTTCCCCTTAAAGGCCATGATGAAGGGTTGGGCTGGGGTTCTGGTGTGTGTAGGATCATTATTTATTTAGAAAATTTACATAGCTGCCTACTCGCTTATCGAGACCCCATTCTCTCCTCTCATCCTCTCTCAAACATAAATTTTCGTTGAAACCAGCTCTGTTATGAACTAATAAAGGCGTTTAATAAAGTTTTAACAACCTTAAGTAAAAAGCAGGGTTCTAATCCTGCACTTCTGATTGGCCGATAATAGCGACATCGGATTGGTCCTTTCGGGGACATCTGATTGGCTGTTAACGGGCCAACTCTCACTGGTTCAAGGTTTTAACACTTCCATGTTTTTCATTGGCTAATAGGACAGCAGCCAACCCTATAAAAGGGCTGCTGCTGCCCTAGGTGATTGCTCTGTTCAGTATGCTTAATAAAGAGTTGAAGTTCACTGTTCACTGCCTCGTCTCCGCTCCTTGCACCCATGCGCAGAACATAACACTGGCGACGAAGGTGGCATGTGGAGACATCAGAGCTGACTGAACACTTACAGAGCACATGGCTGAAGGCGTTTCGACAACAGAAACCATGTCCGGCGGTGCCATACCACCCACTCCATTTGACCTGGCACAAGAAGACTGGGACTTGAACATGGACTGGTTCCAGATGTTTCTGGAGACCAACAACTTGAAAGACACAACTACGGGGAAAAAGCGAGCAGTGTTCCTGACCCATTGTGGGCCTGCCATCTTTAAGATGGCCAAGGCACTAGCGAAACTGACTGAGGTGAAATCCATGGACTGGGATGTCCTCACACCCCTTCTACGGGCCCCTATGCACCCGCCGTACCAACGCTTGTCCGAAGACATGAGTTTTATCAGAGGGACCAACGGAAAGGAGAGAGCGTCGCAGATTTCATCGTGGACCTCCGGAACCTGGGAAGCCTCTGTGGGTTTGCAGACCTCAAAGAAGCTCTGAGAGACCGAATAGTTCTGGGATTAGATGACCACGCGGCGCAGAGCAAGATCATGGCCAAAGGGGACATCGATCTCGCCAATGTCATCAAAGATGCTGCTGCAGAAGCAACCAGGAAGTCGGCCGCCCGAATGCACTGCACCAACGCACCGCTCCATCAACTCGCCAATGATACCTCACCTCGCCTAGAGAGGCACACAACAGTGGCCCACCACGAGGACCTCGAATCTCCATCAGAAAGTGATGAGGAGGAGGTCAACTGGCTTCGGTCCAAACGCGACCAACGCAACCCGCGGAATCAAAGACTACCGCACCAATGCGTGGGTTGTGGGGCAAACCACCCGCGATCAGATTGCAAATTCCTCGACGCGCTCTGCCATTCCTGTGGGAAAAGAGGCCACATCGGGAAGGTCTGTAGAAGCAATCGAGGATCCAGCCCAATGCGGAGAGAAAACAACTACCGCCAGACCACAGGGAATCATACTGTGAGTCGGGAACACTTGAACCACCAATGGAACAACCACTCCTACAGAAATAAAACACTTACCACTTCAACGAGACGGGAAGAGGCACACCAAACCATTACCATCAGTCACGCTTCATTGTTAGATGCAAAGAAGATCCGAGTTAGGGTCACCATGGAGAACCAATCTTGCGTGATGGAAGTTGACTCAGGGTCGTCCCTCTCGATGGTTTCCTGAAAGACCCTTAAACAGTTGATCCCTGCCATCCAGCATCAAGACCTCAGAGCCCAAAGAATTATACTCAAAGATTACCAGGGGAACCAAATTCCGGTCATCGGCTCCAGCCAAGTACAAATATCATTCAAAAATCGTACTGCGTCATTACCGTTGACTGTTGTCGATCGCGACCGGCCTAGTTTGTTAGGCCTTCAATGGTTCGCCCCACTCGGGATCGAGGTAGCCGGCATTCACCAAACCAGAAGCGACGACTGGGAGGAGGTCCTCCAGGAATTCCAGGACATCTTTGCAGACAAACTAGGCAAGTACAAAGGGACCCCAATATCATTTAACCTTAACCCTGAAGTAGCCCCCATCTGCCTTAAGCCTCGCCGGGTACCTTTTGCCCTAAAACCAAAGATCGACGAGCAGCTCGATAAATTAATAGCCCAGGGTGTTTTAGAACCAACTGACCATGCTCATTGGGAAACCCCAATCGTAACACCCATCAAAGCGGATGGATCATTAAGGATTTGTGGGGACTACCAGGCCACCCTCAATCACGCCCTTCAATAGAACGCTTACCCGGTGCCAGTGGTTCAACACCTTCTCCATTCCCTGGGGGGCAGAAAAGTCTTCGCTAAATTGGATTTAGCGCAGGCGTACCAACAACTGCCTGTAGATAAAATAACCATGGAAGCACAGACGATCGTTATGCACCGAGGCGCTTTTAAATGCAACCGACTCCAATTCGGAGTGAGTGTGGCCCCAAGGATTTTTCAAAGTCTGATGGAGAGACTTTTGCAAGGGATCAAGGGGGTCGTGCCATATTTTGATGATGTTTTAATTGCGGGCCCGAATAGAGAAGTACGAGAGAGGTGTCTTAAAATGGTTCTCCAGAAATTTAAAGACTCCGGCCTAAAGGTTAAAAAAAATAAATGTCAACTGTGTACAGAGAAAGTAGAGTTCCTCGGGTACCTAATCGATAAGCAAGGCATTCACCCCTCTAATAGCAAACTAAGAGCGATCAAAAACGCCCCAAGAACCAAGAATAGGACAGACCTCCAAGCTTTCCCGGGGCTCATTAACTTTTACAACATCTTCTTGCCCCAGAAAGCGACCGTAGCTGAACCCCTACATAGACTTCTTGACAAAAAAGCCACCTGGGTCTGGGGACACCGAGAGGAGCACTCATTCTGACAAGTGAAAAACTTACTGACCTCTGATGCTGTTTTAATGCAGTATAACGAGACTTTGTCTTTAACCATTACGTGTGACGCATCACCGTTTGGAGTAGGAGCCATTTTAAGTCATGTGTTACCAAATGGTAGAGAGGCCCCTATTGCCTATTTATCAAGGACCTGATCAAAGACTGAACGTAACTATAGCCAAATTGACAAAGAGGCTCTTGCTGTTGTATCTGCTGTGAAACGGTTTCATGAATATGTGTATGGATGAGCTTTTACTATTATTACTGATCACAAGCCTTTGCTGGGGATTATAGCGGGAGACAAGCCAACCCCCTATATATTGTCACCTAGAATGACTCGTTGGTCAGAGTTCTTAGCTGCATACAATTATAAATTGCAACACCGCCCAGGGAAAGCCATTCCCCACACTGATGCATTGAGCTGTGCCCCACTTCTGGAAACCGTCGATGACCCAGCTCCAACCCTCACGACACTCCAGATTGAAACACTACATTCACCGCCGCTAACAGCCAGAGACATCGCTATCAAAGTGAAACGAAATCCTGTCCTGGCGCGAGTTCTCAGCTGGGTCGAATGAGGATGGCCAGTAGAACAAACCCCTGACGACTTCACCCCTTTCAGAAACCGGCAAACAGAACTTTTCTCACAGAAAGGCTGCATGCTATGGGGAGACAGAGTCATCGTCCCAGAGCGGTTACAACGAGAAGTTTTGAAAGCATTGCATGACGGTCACCTCGGCATCGTGCATATGAAAGCGCTCGCACGAAGCTACGTGTGGTGGCCTGCAATCGATAAGCATATTGAAGCCTAGGTGCAGACTTGTCTAAAGTGCCAGGAGTCAGCAGTGCCCCACCTAGAGCAACTCCAACAGAGTGGGAAAACCCCCGGGGGCCGTGGTCCCGCATACACATTGACTTTGTGGGATCTACTAAGTGACATACGTTCCTCCTAACAGTGGATGCCTATTCCAACTGGCTCGAAATCCACAAGATGAAGACTACTACAACTGATTCAGTCATCCGCAAATTAAATAAACTATTCGCAACACATGGACTGCCAGACGTTTTAGTCTCCGATAACGGACCCCAGTTCATGGCCCTGGTGTTCGAACAATACTTAGTGGACCGGGGCATCCGCCATGCGCTAACCTCGCCAGCACATCCTTCGGCCAATGGAAGGGCCGAGCGCATGGTCCAATTTCTTAAAAAAACTCTCCACAAGATGGACCATGGGGACATTGGCGACAAACTGAACAGAATACTCCTACTCCAACACATCACCCCGCACAGCGTAACCAACAAAACACCAGCTGAAGTGTTGATGGGATGCAGGCTCCGCTCCCACCTTGACTGTCTCCACCCGGCCTATGTGCTAGAGAAACCCTGTGGATCTAGCAGAAAGTGCCACAAATTCAAGGAAGGCGACTTAGTCTTCGCTAAAAATCTTTCCGGTGAACCGTTGTGGGTCGAAGCAACTGTAACCCAAGCCACCGGGCCCAGATCGTACCGCAGACAAACAAGAGACAGGAAAATATGGAAACGCCATATAGATCAGCTTCGCTCTAGGTTGCAACCCAGTTCCCATGACTCCTGTGACCCTCAAACTGAGGGGGGAGGGGATGTTGAGGGAACAGAATTCGAGATGCTGGATGACGAAATCGAAGGAAGTCAGCAGCCCGGCGCAATACCTGAAGAAGAATCAGGAATGGGGGTTGCCTCGCCACAGAGAAATACCTCAACGGAGGCGAGCCTGCAGAGACTGGAGGACAACAACGACAGAATCAGCGGCACCGAGTCATCCTGTGAAGATGCGGAACCGCCTGTACCAGATAAATCAAAAAACGTTTCACCAAAACCGGACTACAGACAGGAACCGGTGGGACAGCGCAAATCTAATAAACAGTTGAAACAACCTGCATATCTACGGGATTACGTCATGCACCCCTCAAACGGAACCTAAGGGGAAGGGGTGTTATGAACTAATAAAGGCGTTTAATACAGTTTTAACAACCTTAAGTAAAAAGCAGGGTTCTAATCCTGCACTTCTGATTGGCCGATAATAGCGACATCGGATTGGTCCTTTCGGGGACATCTGATTGGCTGTTAACGGGCCAACTCTCACTGGTTCAAGGGTTTAACACTTCCATGTTTTTCATTGGCTAATAGGACAGCAGCTAACCCTATAAAAGGGCTGCTGCTGCCCTAGGTGATCGCTCTGTTCAGTATGCTTAATAAAGAGTTGAAGTTCACTGTTCACTGCCTCGTCTCCACTCCTTGCACCCATGCGCAGAACATAACAAGCTCTATCTTATTTAGCCTTCCACTGCACTCATTCATTCTGTGTTGTTCACTCTTATGATACTTCTGATTCCATTCCCTTTCATTCCCCACTCCATGTGGAGAACATAGTGACAAGAAAACAACATATGGAAGAAATCTATTAAATTGAAAAAAAAATGCTTGGGTGCTTTTCATGACTAACTTTCTAAAGAAATTAAGTGAACTTTGCTCAAATTTGAGGCCCACAAACAAAAAACAATCCTTAGTGATTCTTCCAAGCTGAGTTATTTTATTGTTTCATAACTACAGACAAAATCTGGTCAAACTGAGCATTCTAATATCTACATGATCATATGCTAGCTGGATACCCATGATGACACTATGTGATTGGGCTATGCAGGAGAAATCTGGTTCACAACTTGTTGGCTCAGTGGTGGTCAGTGATTGAAACACATAAGGGACTATCGCTCCCACCACCTTGAGTCCAGAAGCAGTTCCATAGATGGAAGGTGTAGCCATTTTGGTGAGGTACCAATATTTAGTACTGTAAGGAGGCCCAGACTACTCCTGAGTGAAGGACTTGAGCATCTGCCAGTTTGAACTGAGGTAATGGAATGTGAGGCAACTGGCAGTTGGAACAGACTTCTTTTCAGGTGGGGAGGGGGAGTAGAACTCCTTAGCATCAGAGCGTGTTAATTACTGTATTAAGAAATAGTAATAGTATTAAGAAATTGTCATTTTGAAAAATCCTTTCTTAATGAGCACCTAAAAGTCAAAGGGGAACATACGTGACAAATTTCAAATTTGTAGGCTTTACAGTTCTGAAGATTTCGTGATGAGTGAGTGGTACTTGGCTTTTATGTATATAGATTCCATGAACTATTCAGGAGGAGCTGTCTTCGCCTTCTTTCTCCCACACAAAATATCCAGACTGAGTTGCCTCTTCCTTCTCTACAATGAACCCCCTCCCTCATGAGAATCCAGCTCCTTACTACATTCCAATAGATCAAATGATCCCTAGATCCTGCATGAACAAAACTGATATCTATCCAAAACTTTCAATACATTTATTTTCATTGGGTAAAGCCCTTTATAAAATAGCATTTTTAAAACTTAGTTAAATAACTCTATGTTATTAAAAATAAATCTATAAAAATAAATTCACTTGCCATGTAATAAACAGCAATTAATTAGTTAATATCAATTAAATACTAAAAATATTAATTTACATTTAACATCTAAGTACAGTCGTTTCCTATAGCTAGCTTATTAAATGCTAATTAAATTCCTAAACATTCTTACAAGTTTAATGCATTAATAATAGGAACCTAAGTACACACTAACTATATCTGCATGTCTCAGTTCATTATGAGGCAACGAGATTTATCTCTTTTGCTCTAATTAAATATACTAAGCAAACCTCAGTAACTTTTCTCAGCACATACCATAACTGTTTTATTAATTTCAAATTAAATGCCTATTTAAATCTGCTAATCTATTGCTGCCCTAGATAGATTTCTAAGGGATTCCCTGTCCTTCACCAGAACAAAGGTAACTATAAACATCCTGCATCCAGTGTGTGTGTGTGAGTGTGTGTGTGTGTGTGTGTGTGTGTGTATTATCTATCCTTTCTGATGTTTTTTTTCTCAATTCCCCCTGTTTTTAAATCTCAGGAGCATATACCATAAACAGAGCAAGAACTGTCAGCCCCATCCTTATAAAAGTTAGCTGGTGGGGGCCTGGAGAGAAGCTACATTTCATTTGTTTTACTTACATTTAAATAAAATCAATATTGTTCATATAAAGGTAAAGATTTCCCCTATCCAGTTGTGTCCAACTCTAGGGGCAGTGTTCATCTCTGGTTTTTAGCCAAGGGAGCCGTGGTCACAATACACTTCTGCAATCCTGTGGTCAGCATGACTATATGCCAAAGTGCATGGAATGCTGTTATCTTCCCACCAAAATGGTACCTATTTATCTACTTGCATTTTTACATGCTTTCGGAGTATAAAGGCAGGAGATGGGACAAGAATGGGTGCTCATCCTGTTGTGTGGTTCTTGGGTCTCAAATCTGAACTGTTCGCTTCCAGCTGACAAGATCAGTGTCTTTAATCACTGAGCCATCATGCCCCCATTGTTCATATAATGACTCTCATTAAAAGTTTGCATTAAAAGTCCCCTTCTGCTAAAATTCAGTTAGGTAGTTTCAGCAGATAAGTGCTGTAATACTTTCTCTGCAGTTTTATAACATTCCCTTTCAGAGGCAGCAGGAATAATAGTTGTAATTGTTTTTTCTGTCCAGCACACATGTTTACTTAACATTTTTTTTTATCATAACCCCACTTACCCTTGGAGTCTGTTTTAAGGCAACAAAAATAATACACTAAAGAATTCTTTAAGCCTTGCAATAATCTAAATCTTGCTTAGATTATTGGCTATTTTTTTTTGTTAGTGAGTAGCCTCCAGCATTTGCCTTAGAGATAAATAGATGGTCTGAAGAGGAGAAAGGATAATTCCTATTGCTTGCAAAATGTTATCCTTTCTTTCCATCTTCTCCTCTTGATTCCTAATTTAATTCAAGTTATAGGGCCGAAGTGTATACAGGATACCAGTACCTAGTGGTCAACTCTTCTTTTGACACTGATAGGTCAGATTTGAGCTATCATAAAGCCTTGCTGAATGCAGAGTTAGACCTTGAAGAAATTGAAAACTCGGGTTCCATATTTTATGACTGTATTTTGTGTCCCCCTTAAAACAACTTTAGAACCATTGGACTTCTTTAGAACTTCAGATTACATTCATGCCACATTTTCTTCTTTATACCATTTTCATTTGCAGCTGAAGGAACCATTCTTTGAACTAATACACCACAGGTTGTTGCCCTGTCCTTTTTACAAATCACCCAATCAAAATGTCTAGATTGATTCAACAAGCATTTATATTAACTCTAAGTCTTCAGGATTTTAAGCAGCCAAAGCAAAGGCTCCACAAAGCTATTTCTTTGTATTGCCTGCCAAGGTACATGGAATGTTCCAAGTTTATGTCTTTCTATGATTTCTTGGAAGAGAGAAGAAAATGTCCTGCAGGTTGCATAGATCAAGATGATTTAGTATTGTGCAACTTTGCATGTCATGATGTGGCTGTCATAAAGATTGGAGCCCACTGAGTAGCTAGAAATGTACATTAGCTATTAACCTTCCCCAGCTGATCAACTTTATTCTGCAGCCTTCCCTCGGAACCATTAGAATACCCTGAAGAAATAACTTTCCAATTAAAAAGGATCTCAGAGAACAAAGCCATTTTATCTCTGACTCCTGGTGTTCTTTATTCCAATAATTTAAATTGGAATTGATTTTTCAATTTAGCCGTTGACTTGCTATGGACACACAGCTGAAAAGGCTGAATGGAACCATGGAACTGAAATATTTGTCTTTGTGATGCACTTCTCATAAATTCACAGGCTTTGCAGGTGTTTGGTCTCCTAACACCACTCCTTAATGCATATTCTTCCTGCTGCCCTGCTGTCTTCAGAAACAGCATTTTAGCCCAGCAGGGCAAAACTGAAGAACCACATCTACCCTGATCCTGCACTCCATTCTCCATAGATCCAGTTAATTGTGACATCAAAAGAAAATGAAGTGAATAGATTCAGAAGACCTCAAGTGAAAGAGTCCCTTCTTGGACACTGAAAACACCTATAACTTATTCTCCTTCTTTATTAGAAGGTGTAGTGGGGGCAGGAGGGGGAGGGGGAGGAGGAGGAGGAGGAAGAAAGCATTGTGTTTCTCTACCACACATTTTTCCCTGCTCTATCATCAGAAGGCTTGTTTTCAACATCACAATTATTTTATTGCACTAGTGAACAATTTTTTGTGCTAAGTACTCCCAGGTTTTACAGAAACTCCATCACATTTTTAAGTTAACACTGTTGAACCTCTGGGATTTAAGTTGATATTATTAAGTAAACTTAATCAGTTGGTACAAAAATGACCTTGCTTAATTTGTAATTGCCCAAGATCTTGAAAAAGACAAACACCATTCCTTCCAAAAATCCTTCTGTCTGTAATACTTCAGAGTTTGGCTCAAAGAGTTTGGCTCAAAGTTTGGAATCTCAAGGGTGAACAGATGTTAAAGCTATAAAGGGTGCATCAAACTTCAAGAAAAAGGGAATAGAAAAAGAAGGATATAAGTGGTTATACTGAAATAGAGAACTTTCTGTGGTAAATTTCAATGTATTCCCATTGAAGAATGCTTACTTAGTTTTCACTGTAAATAATCTATAAAAACCACAACAAATATATTCATAAGCAATGAACAGGCAGAAAATTTTCTCCTTCCATAACTTATATGTATATATTCTAGAGGGACTAGAATATATTCTACTCCCTCTAGAAAATATTTCTAATATTTTAGATGAACAATTCTATTCTGCCCTTGATAACAGGTTTGAAAATAATTAAATCCAAATCTTATGGTTTGGAAATAAGACATGTGTGGCATCTCTTAATTTTTAGCATCTGACTGATCTAATCAGATTTTCAAAAAGTTGGGAGGAGGGAAACGTATCCCAAATTGTATTTGATGACCACTGGGATATGCAAATGTCTGAAAGAATCCTTCACAATTGCTTTCTTACTTTGCCACATGTTGTAATTTATTTGCAAAAGATTGGAATGAGTCAGAATGGTGCAATTAGTCAATGCCAATTGCCAACAGGCCAGTGTTGAATTTTATCAGGGATCAGAAGTAGATAAAGTTATCCAGTAGTCCCATTGTTCTTCTGACTACTGTAGTCTATAAAACGAAGTGATCAGAGCAAAAAAGCTGCATTATTACTGGACAATCTTCTGAGTCCCATCCACCTTCACTGAAGCCATAAAGTTACGTCCCTCCCAGGAAGACCCAAAATTGTCAATAAGCTATGTCAAGATGCTGTTCTGACCTAGACCTTCCCAGGATCACGAAGCAGATTCCTCATCCTGATAAAACCCTTTTATTTAAGTTAAAGTGAATTCTTCTCCAGTAAAGTCCTGGCAAACAGTCTTTCGTGAGATTTCACAACTACAGACCTTTATCAGGCTTGGAGAGTTGCCAGGATGATATCTTCCAAATACCATGCTGTATATAGCAGCAATTACTTGGCAAGAAGTCAGGAACACATCTTCACCCTAATGAATTGAATTAATTATCTCCTGCAAACACCACTCCTCTTTTGCTCCTCTTTATTCCCTATGGGAGGGGCCATTTACCATATACCTGTACCCTCACTCCCAAGTCAACCCTTATTCCTTAACTGTTCCCTTCTCCTGGTAGCTCTGTGCATGCACATATTGGGAACAGGCTCCAGCTGTTCTTCTGCCCCACTGATCTCCAATTCTGAAGGCAGCTGATAACTGTAGGAAGGCCCTGGCCCCAAAGCAGAGCCCTTGTCAGAACCTTCCCCAGACTTCAGGACTGGCCTATGTTCCTCCCCAACCTCCTCACTGTCTGAGTCTGCTGTCAGCTCTGCTGGCTACTGGCAGGCCACAACAGGTGCCTGGCTGTCTGGAAAACAGAAGGATCATATGTAGCAAAGCTGCCAACCCTATAAGGAGAAATCCATACTCATGGAAGAAGTGGAAGTTAAACTTGTCCAAATACTTTATTGCTGTTATTGTTTAACACAACATTTCTTCTTACTGAACAATTGGAAGACTTATGCTGTCCTTTCTTGTTCTTGCATCCCACAATTCCAAAGAAATCAAGGGTGACTATTCCCACCCACCCACCCCCAACAAATTGTGTTCAAAGCATTGAAGATATTCAGCTGCCATTTGGTAGGTTTGCATTCTCCAGAGAATCTGCACATTTTCGTACATTCTGCCACTAAAAGGACAAAAATTAAAAGGCAGCTGTAGGCATTTTGATGCTTCCTTGTTATCATTACAGACAGATCCTTGTTCTGAATCAAAATTCAGAATGTGTCAGATCAAATTGGTTTGCCCTAAATTCTCAAATTATAAACTCAAATAAATTTCTGTCCTCTTGGCATCTCAAATTTCCAATTCAAATCAAATCAGGAGGATTTGCACTAGCCTGTTGACTAGATTACAAGAAATGTAATTTGCTGAAATGTATCAACTGGAAAAAAATAATAACAGGTGGTGCTTTTATGTCTCTCTGTGTGAAAAAATATTGTTTAGCTGGAGGAAAAAAAAAATCACCCTAACAATTCTGCAGGTAATTCTTTTTGGGGGGAAGGGAAATAATTTACCTGTTTCAGTTAAGATAAAAGAAAACATTTTAAAATAAGAAGAGATACGGAATCAAACAGCTTCATGGATTTCATAAAGTGAAATAATGCCTACTTATTTTCAAAGGACTGAGTAAATTTGCATAGCTTACGTCCACAGAGTGGAAATATTTTTAAGCATTCATAACATTGGTTTGCTTTATTTTATTTTAATTTAAAGGGTTACCCAACTCCACATAAACAACAGAAACCAAAAGAATAAAGGCATATGTGTGCATCAAAAGAAACACTAAGCTAATATGTAATTCCCTAATGATGCATAAACTGAGCACCCTCTGAAAATTCTCCAGAACATGCCATGGTAGATTACTGAAGAGCCAAGGGCTAAAAAGAAGCAAAGAAGTTCAAGTTTAACTCAGCTGTTGCAGATG
Source organism: Hydrophis major (assembly GCA_033807585.1). Taxonomy (NCBI): domain Eukaryota; kingdom Metazoa; phylum Chordata; class Lepidosauria; order Squamata; family Elapidae; genus Hydrophis; species Hydrophis major. The sequence continues at coordinate 15,051,526 of CM066332.1, read as the reverse complement.
GCCTCTGAAGTCCATAGAGATTATCCATTGTCCACAAATACATAGTGCAACATACTGACAGAAACAGTAGCATTGCAAAAGACATCTTAGAATCAGCTGAAGTGAAATAAAGCTTTGGATTCAGAAAAGGAACCAAAGGATCTACAACTATTTAAGGATGTTGGGACATTAAGAGTAGAGTAGAATAGGAGCTGGAAGGGACTTTAGAGATCTTCTAGTCTACCCCTCTGCTTGAGTAGGAGAATCTATACCATCTCAGAGAAGTAACTGCCCAGTCTCTTCTTAAAAACCTCCAGTGATGGAGCGCCCACAATTTCTGGAGGCAAGCTGTTCCACTGGTTAATTGTCCTCACTATTAGGAAGTTTCTCCTTAATTCCAGGTTGCTTCTCTCTTTGATTAGTTTTCATCCATTAGTTCTTGTTCTGCCCTCTGGTGCTTTGACCCCCTCTTCTTTATGGCAGCCTCTCAAATCCTGGAATACTGCTATCATGTCTTTTAGATAATCTAAAAAGTCAGCATACAATGAAAGTATATCACTGAAAGACTTCATGGCACATAGCTCAGTTCTTGGCTGGACCACCTGTCTTCTATTACTTCTGCCCACCCTACCAGCTCTAGATGAGTGAGCCTGCTTTAAGCCCTTCCATTAAGTTATGTCATCTGATGGAATCTATTAGTATGACTTCTCTGTCACGGTGCCTGTTTTTTTGGAACAGCTTCTTCATCACTTCTTCAGCAGCTTCTTCACCACTTCTCTCATCCATCACCACCTTGATCTTTGGCATGGCTCTTGGCTGAAGACCATAGGCATTGGGCCAGAGCATTTAAGTAAATCTATCTCTAGAAAGCAAAGTTGTACAATCACTTAATATCCTGTACTGCTCATCTGCTATGCTTTATTTTGATATGCATAGCTTTTAGAATAACATTTAATCTTTTTGCATGCTGCACAGAGTGAGTATGAGTTGAGTGACCATTGAAAAGTTTAGAAAGCCTGGGAAATTTCCTTGAAGGACAGGGGAAAACAACCATCAAGGCAATGGTTAGATAAACAGGGTTTGAGCCCCAGCCAAGAAAATCACTTGAGGAAACATCTCAAACAAGACCCTCCTTCATTCACAGGAAGATAAATTGAGGAGCAGGAAAGCACATTCATATTTGAAAGATTCTGCACTATAGCCATAATGACAACAACAACAACACAGAAGCCCTGACCTACACAACATTGGTTTCTTAGTCTGACCTGCCTTGTTCAGCTGACAGAAAGGGATTATTTTGTTTTAGCTCTTTAAATTCCAGATGACACTTTTTAAAAAAAAAATAGCCAGGAGGAATCCAGTTCAACTAACACACTATTTTTATTTATTTAACTGCATTTATTATTATAGCTGTTCTCCTCAGCAGACTCTAGTGGCTTCTAGACTAAGGTTGGCAGAAAAAAAAACTAAACCTCAGCAACATAAAAGTTGGCTTTCCACAATTTAAGATTATTATTATTATTATTATTTTACAATATATACATTGCATACATTTCAGAAGATGAAACCTTGTGTTGGTTGGGTTTGTGTCTCTGTGATATCATTCCACTATGATAGCTAACCTGAATTTTATGTTGTTTTAAAGAGTGAAGAAGACTGGTCCATATGATGGTAGCAGGAAAAAATATATACCCTAAAGTGAATTTCAAAGATAAACACAGGGCAGAAATTCAGTGAAATCATAGAGTCTGCCTCCCTTTGACTCTTAACATCTATTTGCTTTGCTTTGTCAAAACATATGAAAAATCATTAAAGTGTTTTAATAAATGTCTGGTTTTCTTACTCATTCATCTTATAAATATTAATTAGCCATGGATCAGGCAATTAAAGTTTAATCAATTTGCACTAATTAGCACCACATACTTGCATAAAAAGATAAAGCCAGCTCCTGCATCTGGCTGTTATTTGCAGTTTTTGTCAAGTGCTGATGAGTTTAATCTTGAAGAGAAGATTAGGAAGAAAAGAGGAGAATAAGTCAAGAAAGTAGTGTTAGTTTTATTAAAGCTTCAATCAAGCTGGCTCTTATGAGCTGCAGAAGAACAATGCAAGATAACCTTTTCATACTGTGCTGATTTTCAAATCAAAATCAAAATTATTACTGCCCTGTGATCCAGAGCTTCCTGATACAATAAAAAAATATCACTGGCCCATTCAGAACATCTAATACCCTTTATATGTGAGGTGGTTTCATGACAATCTTTTCTTGTTGGTGGTTTCATTTCATACCCATTGATACTTCATGAGTACATCAAACAGGAATATTTTGGAAGGGAAATCAACAACTCCATAGGTTTTGAATGGATTTTTTTAAAAAAATGTGCTTTGAGAATGATCTTGTTCCTTGAAATTCCAACCCAGGAAGGCACACATCTTTTTTTAGAAAAAGATAAAATTTCTGTCAGTCCAATTTAAGGGGCAGTGCTCATTTCTTTTTCTTAGCCAAGAGAGCCAATGTTGTCTGTTGTAGTTCGCCGGTAGCCTGTGCAGACGGCAGTGGAATCAGACAGTTGGGAAGAATGGGGACCAGCCTGGGAGTCTGGAGAGGACTTTGATGAGGATCCTGTTTGATGCAGAGATGGGGCCAGGACCATCTGGGAGTGGGGTGCTGCCTCCAGAGCCTCCAGAGTCTGGCAGCAGCAAGGCAGAAGAACAAGGGGAGCCTGTTCCCAATTCGCGTGTCTGCAGAGCTGCTAAAAGGCAAGAGCAGCTGAAACAAAAGGGGCAACTCGGGAGTAAGGCTGGGAGGTGATTGCCCCTCCCACAAGGGATAAAAGTCAGGCCCAGATGATGAAACCTTTGCAGGAAGCAAAGTTGTTCCTTCTGTTAAGATTAAATCTTGAAGTTCTGTGTAGACTTTGTACTTCAGTTGGTTATAATTCATTTGGAACTCTAGTTGTTGGCAGCAATTCAAAGGAAAGAAAGGTGGGTGCTTATCTCAAGGATCTGTTTGGAACTCATTACTGGCTGGGAATGAAAATAATTCCCAACACTGAAATACAACAAGATTTGTTTTAACTAAGTTTGTGCTTAATTATGGTCTTGGGAAGCCTTGATCAGAACATTGTCCAAGGACACTTTTCACGGTTATGTGGGCAGCATGGCTATATGCCAAAGGCACACAGAATGCTGTTAGCTTCCCACCTAGGTGGTACCTATTTATCTACTCACATTTGCATGCTTTCAAACTGCTAGATGGGCAGGAACTGGGGAAATGGAGCTCCCCTTGTGCTGAGAGCAAATATTTGGTGAAAAATAGTCAATAGCTTTATGATTTGCTTGCGGCTAATCCATCCTATATCCAGTCCTCAAAAACAGATGATTTTTTTGACAGTTGTTGTCCTGAAATGCAAGTATCTGTAACATCTAGATCCATCTGGAACAATGTTTGCAAGGGATGGTGTGTGTGCCATGAGCCTTATCTAATGCCTGATTTAAATAATAGTCCAGTGAATCTCCAAAGGTTTAAATCTAGATCATTCAACTGGAAAGATAAAGACTCTCTTGAGTCTAGACTGCTCTTTGGATACATGTTTGTAGGGCTTTTATTTTTTTCTTTAAAGAGGATAACAGCAGGGGTGGGATTCTATAGGTTCGGATCGATTCTATAGAACCAGTTGTTATGATTCTGCGCAGTTTGGAGAACTGGCCCCACCCCTGGTCTGCCCACTCCTCTCCTTCCTGCCCAGTCAGTCCTTATCGCACATGCACAACATCGCATCCATGCCCAACATCGCTGACTGGGTTCTTCCCTGCTCAGTTACTCTTTAAGGTATTTTCCCCCTCCCGATCCCTTGTTGTCTTACTTCTTCACCCAGGAGGCATCCCTGAGGCCCAGGAAGGCAAAAAATGGAAGGAGGGGTGCAGCAATCCCCCCCACGCTCTATTTTTTTGCCTTCCTGGGGACAAAAATGCCCCTCAGGAGGGTTCCCTGAGGCCCAGAAGGCCCCAAAAATGGAGCATGGAGGTGTGCTGCCCCCCCAAAAACAAGCCAGGCCCACCCAGTTACATGGCTACACCCATCCAGCCATGCCCACAGAACCATTTGTTAAAAATTTTGAATCTCACCCCTGGATAACAGTATGGAAGAGGTTTGCAATTTCTTTGTTATAAAATACTTCTTTTAAACTTTTCAGTCCAGCTTGATATTTACTGATGCACCCAAACTGTAATACTAATCACTCTAAAACTGTTGGATATTATGATTTAAAAATAGTTCTAGGCTGCCTAAAAGAGTGAGGTAGCTTTATACGAAAAAAGCAATATAACTTGAACAATATCTCTATTAAACCTCAGCACAACTTTCCAAAAGGAAAGCATATCTTTTGGTAGAACCATTAATATAAGGTTTAGAAGAACAGCAATTAGAAGCAGAATAAATATTGCTGGTTTCCTCTTAAAATAGTGGGAACTTTATACAAAAGCAAACCGTTATCTGATTAATGGGATTGTATCTGATCGATGTTTTGCAGCTCAATATCCCAAAATTCATGTCTCAATAGAGCACAAAGCCTTCAAATTCTATCTTGTCGGTACCCGGTCCTCCACTGAGATGTTGAAAGGAGATTCTAATCAAACTTTTGGAGACTGGATAAATATTGTCCAAATCAGTTGGAACTAGGATTGACCTCTTGAAGAAGAGACAGATCACTTCTTCTTTCAAAGCATTTCTCAAAGAAGCATTCATCATTACATGGATCCAACACATGTCATCCTCCAGATTTGGCCAATGAGATGGGACATTGGTCTAAAATCCAGGAAGCCATCCATATAGCTCCAAGGAGCCTGTCCATTTTCTAAGGACTAACAGACTGAAAGCAAAGCTAAACTACACTGAGTCAATTTCACATACTGTGGTCCAGTTCAGAATAAATCTGAGCCCTTATTCTTCACACTGGTCTTCCTATTTATGACAGTCTGGTTATCTTTAAAAGTAAGAACAAAAGAAGAACAAGGAGAAGCATCACTTTGTCACCAACCCTGACAGGGCAAGCAACAGTATATAAATAATGAGAAAAGCCCTCTCCCTTCTAACCCTGGAGATGTTACCTAGCCAGATAATGAAACATCTGCATAAAAACTACCAAGCTCAGAGAACACCAAGGACTCCACAACAAAGCAAGAGAAAATAGGGGTTATGGTTTTCTATCCAGAATCAAGTCTTCTTCCAACTTAAGAAAGTGTTTCCAATGTCAATATAACCTGTTACAACACTACAGCTTCATGAGCAGAGTTTGATCCTCAGTGACTCTCTTCCATATATAAATTACTGTGTAGCCCCACAGAATAACCATGCTATCAGCTAGTCATAGGTAAAATCACTGGTTCAGTTCAGTTCTTTCTTTCTTTCTTTCTTTCTTTCTTTCTTTCTTTCTTTCTTTCTTTCTTTCTTTCTTTCTTTCTTTCTTTCTTTCTGAAAAGAAAGGTTATTAAAGGTTCATTTTTATCAAGAGATAGATTATTTGCAAACTAACATTATATTTACCTCTGACTCCATTAGTTATTGTGTTGACAGGTGATATAGGCAGAGATTTTACCAAGCCTTTGCCAAAATGTTGAAAACAGACAAAAGAAAGAGAGTGTTCCTACCAAATCTCAAGCCCTTTTCAGAGAAGCTAAACCAAGTGCGTTGAAAAATTAGGTGGAAGATAGTATGATAAGACTTGTGGCTTGCCATTTCTGACTTTACACTCCCTAGGCTGTAAATCTTTCATCTGTCAATGAAGTCAGGTAAGGCAAAAGGGAAAACACAGGCTGGTGAGCCTGCAATGTTACATTCTGTAGACAGCTCTCTTTTGGATCAATACTGTATTTTCAGATGATATATTGTCAGGTGGAAAAATTCAGACTGGAGAAATAAATAAGAGAAATACAAGATTTGTTTGGAGGCTGCAGCTTCACAGAAAGCCCTTTGATCTGGCAGACAGAGATTCTTCATAAGGAAGCTGGTTCTTAATCCTGTAATGAATAAACTCAAGTAGAAGCTGGAGTTGATGAAGGATGGTCTCAACCTGAAAGGTATCAGATTAAAGGAAGGATCCTATCGTTTTAGGTGGGCGATGATAAATTCACCAGAGACTTAGTGCAAAATGATACGGTTTTCTTTCCTTGGAATTCATCTTTAAAGATGGAGTGAACAAGCTGAAAAATAATTAAACACTTTCAAAGGAACACATCCTCAATAATTCCCTCCAAGAATATAAATAAAATATAGAAATGAAATAGTGAAGTGGGGTCCAAAAATCCAGATTAAAAAAAGACCCCATTCAAAATATCTGGAATAATGATAGTGGAACCAGTTTGAAAGAGAAGTTACTTCAGCCCTGGGAGCAGAAACAGTAAACAAAGTTCTGCTGGAGTTCAGAAAAGAAGACGTATCAGATGATGGAATAAAAACATCACCAGGTCAGCTGTAGGTTAGAAAGGACAAGAAGTCAACATGTGCTGCTTAAACAGTATATAGTTAGTTTGGGAATGAGAGCTGTCTCCTTAAGGGAATGCCTAATGGGAAATGTAGTTAATGCCTCATGGGAGATATAGTTCATGTCATGTGGTCACATCTGTAATCCTGATTGGTCACTGAATTGGCCTCTGGTTGGGTTGGGGGAAGTTTTCTTCTTTTTTACCTGGACCCAGCAACATGCTGGAGTCTTCCCTTGCTGTATCATTATGGGTTGAAGATAACTATCTTTTCACACTGTGAAGACAACGATGTGAAGATTGGACCCGCTTGCAAAGCACCCCAGTGGTCAAGTAGTGAATTTCAATGGCATTTCCTAAATTCAGGAACGTCTGCCAAAGTTCTTCCAGAGACGTCTGATAAGAACACATCTTATCTTACTTGACATGCTACCAATGACAAAAGTCTCAATTAGTCTTTCCAAAACCAAACGGAGAATAAATTGGCCACAGAGTTTTCAGAGTCCAAACCAATCATAGTGAACAACATTGCTTCCTGCAAAGGTTTTCCTACCTTTGTACTTCCTTTATGCCATAGGGGACGGGCAATCACCTCCAAGCCTTACTCCCGAGTCACCCCTTTTGTTTTAGCTGCTCTTGCCTTCTGGCAACTCTGCGCACATGTGCATTGGGAACAGGCTCCCCTTGTTCCTCTGCCTCGCTGCTGCCAGATTCTGGAGGCTCCGGAGTCAGCACATAACTCCCAGATGGCCTGGCCTCATCTCTGTGTCGGATGCAGGACCCAGACTCCCCAGACTCCCTGACTGGTCCCTGTTCTTCCCCACTGTCTGATTCTGCTGTTGTCTGCACAGGCTGCTGGTGAACCACAACAAGGCCATCACAGCTAAAAAATGGAGTTCAGGCATCTGTTTTCACAGGCACCCCTGACTTGAGTAATGTTGAGCTGGCCATGCTCACCCCAGCCATGCTTCCCCACCCCCCAAGGACAAACACAACCCTGATGTGGCCTTCAATGAAATCAAGTTTGACACTCCTGATCTAGGAGTTAATGAACAGCCAGTGCGTGGGGAACTAGTTCACTAGTAATTAGCCCATTAATACCAGTAGCTCCATATTCAATGAAAATCTCTTCCAAGCCACTAGAAATCTCTTCATCAGCCTAACTTTTGGTTCTTGTTTTTTCAGCATATAAAAATTTTTCATATCAGTTTTGTGTGCAGAAATAGCGCTTAGACTAATACACCACTTCATAGCACTCTCTAAGCAGTTTACAGAGTCAGCATATTGCTCCCAGCAATGTAGGTCCTCGTTTTATTATTGACTTTGGAAGGATGGAAGGCTGAATCAACTTAAACCAGTCAGAAGCAAACTGCTGGCAGTGGGCAAAGCCAGCCTGCAAGATGGCATTATAACCACTGCGCTACACAGTGTCCTTCTTCCTTTAAACTTTTGGTGATCTGTTGGAGCTTTGCATATTGCTTATGTATGTTTGGTATGTTGCACACAGTTTAGTTTTTGTTTTGTTTTTGTTTTGCATACATTTCAAACAATGGCTGTTGCTTGCCTTTAATTGCTTGCACATTGCCCCAAATTGAAGTGGAGGGGAACTAATGGGTGGGCAAATATTCCAGCAGTAATTCCATACTGAAATGTGGTGTTTTGGGGTTTTTTTTGTATTTATATATAAATATTTTGAAAATAGTGTATTGTCCAGGCATTTCAATTTACTGAAATGTTCGATGGACCCTTAGTATGAAAGCATTCCAGAGAAGCTTCTTTGTGAAGCTTGTTATTTCAATAACAAGCTACACATTATTTATGATTGTACATGGAAGCCGTGCATCTCTGAAGTGGATTGGCTTTCTGTAGAGTGGTACTTGTGGTTTTGGAAACATAATTTCCCATCTTTTTCTTCATTGCATACCAAAATCCTGCAACGTGAGGCTTAGATAAGAGAAGGGGAATATCTGTTAAAAGATATCACCTTGTTCAATTGCTCTCAATGTCTGCATTAACATCCCTTAAATTTGTTGGGGGAATTATAAAAGCCAATAGGCGGGGAGTCCAGGTCTCAAGCAAATGAAACAGGGAGATAGGACTTTGCCAGTTTTGCTGGATGCACTGACAGAATCTTCTCAGCAGTGACTCATATTAGCTGAAGTTTGCCTGGCAGCAGGAAAACTAATAAAAAAGTGTGATAATATAAATTGGCTGAACTGGGAGTGAACAAAGATGCCTCACATTAATGACAGCTTATTTTACAGATGTTGCTCAGCTGGTAGAAAACAGATTTACACTCAGCAGCTCCTTGCAGCACAAATATTAGCGTGGAATCATGCCATATTAACATCTTTGGCTTCTATTCCAATATTAATTGATATAACAGTTCAATAACAGCTCTTTTTTTTTTTTTCCTGGCAAGAAAGTGGCTTCTGGACTGGAAGAGATTCCTTTATACATTTGTATGAATCAGCAAATCAGAAAAAGTCACCACCCTGGAATAGAGGGTCATTGGTCAACTATTTACCTTGGTTTTCAACCTTCCTTTCAGCAATTATCTTCTAAGACAGATCAGGCTGATAAAGAATGACTAGCCCAAAGACACTGATGGAAGGACTTGGATCCAAATCCAATAAATTTTCTGTATGAACATTAGATGGCAGCCAAGAAATACAGCAAGTGTTTTACAGTAACTCTTTGCTGTCATCTAGTGACCATCTGAATTTTAGCAGCTCTGAACTTTCTGCTTTCACTGACCATATTCTTACCAGCTGTCTATCAAGCACATAATAGACAGTGTTGTAATGCCAATGCAATGTTCTGGTAGATAATAGCCATTTATAGAAGCTGTGCATCCATCTAAATTCTTGCCAAATCAAAGCAATCAATCTACATACAACTCATGCTCTCCTCTCCATACTGTTAAAAAGATAAAAATGTCAGACCATCCAAGTGACATATAGAGTTAGACCTACTTCCCTTTGCCCTTCTATGCCCTGCATATTCAACTCCTCATTAGCTCCATTATTAACCTTTGTATCAGAGAGTGCTAACTAGTCCAATCAGCTTAGAAACCTTCCTTACTTGTATGGGCTTTCTACGCGCATATTACAGAAAACATTTCATATTTAGAGATTTTGCTTCTAATCTACACTATCTTTGGGTGGGATGTGGGGATAAAATGCATTTTTGGTGCAATCGGGTAGGCGATCAACACAACTACACGTCTAGTGGAAGTAGATTGATTGTATTTTTCTTCTTGCTGTACACTCTTCCCTTCCTATGGCACCTTTGACTGACCTCTTTGGCCCTCACTCCAATTAAAAGGAAGCTTAGTTCCGCAAAAGGATTTTCCGAGCAATTTGGGGGTAATATAGTGCCTGCGTCCACACATTGCACTACAGCTACGTTAACAGAGGCTCATTGGCTTAATCCAGAGGTGGTATTCAGCAGGTTCTGACCAGTTCTGGAGAACCGGTAGCAGAAATTTTGAGTAGTTTGAAGAGCCGGCAAATACCTCCTCTGACTGGCCCCGCCCCCATCTATTCTCTGCCTCCTGAGTCCCAGCTGTTTGACTCTGTCTTCTTTTGTTGCCATGCACAGGAGAACGAAGCTGGAAAGCAGGTTAGTGGGGTGGGGAAGGAATGGAGATTTTGCAATATTCTTCCTCTGCCATGCCCACCAAGCTATGCCATGCCCACCAAGTCATGACTATAGAACTGGTAGTAAAAAAAATTGAATCCCACCACTGGCTTAATCACAACTGGCTGGGTTTGTACCATGTTATGCCTTACAGGTAAAAGAATCCGTAGGGATCTGGTAGTCATTACTGACTATAGGGGGCAGTCTTCATATTCATTTTAAGGACCATTATGGAATAGAATATAATAGAATGATAACTTTATTGTCACATTGAATGTACACTAATTGGCATACATTAAAGTGAAATTTTGTTGCATACAATTCTCAAAGGGTCACCACCTCCAATATACACCAGATAATATAACAGAATAAATAAATAAATAAATAAATACAGATAAATACAGAATTATGCATATACCCACATATATTATATGATACAGAGAAATAATACAGTCTGGTTTTAATGTATACGTGTACATGGTGAGAAAAAAATATTTCAATTTTACAAGATGAATGACATAGGGAACAAAACTGTTACAGAATCTGGTAGTCCTGCAAGAAATACTTTGAAACCTCCTCCTAGATGGGAATAACAGAAACAGGTCATAAAATGGGTGTGCAGGGTCTCTAACAAGGCTTTCAGCTCTAAGCACATAGTGCCTGCAAGCAGCATCCTGAATACAAGGAAGTGAGCTTATTATTTTCTCGGCTGCCCTTACCACTCTCTGTAGGGACTTTCTATCTAAGGTGCTGCTGCCATCAAACCAAAACAGGGATGCAATTTATTTAAATGGTATCAATCATGCCTCTGAAAAAGTGGCCAGGATAGCAGGAGAAAAATATGCTCTCCTTATCTGACACAGGAAACACAGATGCTGGTTTGTAGGCTTCACTAAGGAAGACATGTAGAGAGACTAACTGACCCTGGGTTTAAAAGCTACAGCACTTGAAAAGGATGCAACAGCTTTCTACAATTCAAGAAGAGGTAGAAGGATGCACTGTCACCAGTTGCAGACTGGTGGAAGACAAGGTGGATGCTTACTCCATTATTGCATTCCTTGTCTGTTTCAGGAGGGAATAGAACAGATTAAAAATTACAGTAAGTAGAAGCACTTAGTAATTTTTTGTTAAGCCATAAAAATTAAATATCAGTGTTTCAGTCCAAGACCACCCACACTGATTAGTCTAAGATGATGACAAAGACAATAACAAAACCAAGAAAACTACATGGATGTTTCAAACAGGAAATGAGCATAGCTTAAGTGACTTTTTGTATTATAAATAACAAGGAGCTGGACTGCATTTGAGTTGTGGTTTTAACATAGGAGGAGTGGACCACTGCAACTGATATCTATTTGATCTTTTGTTATTAATTGGAGTGATCCACTTGTTCACTTTCTTCAGTACTCCATTCATTTGGTTTCAAGAACCCAAGTATTTGAAGAAGCAATTCTAGTAATCTGCAAGTGGTCTCAATCTAACAATTAAATTGAGTTCATGATGGTAAACTGACCAGAACATTTTTGCAGAGTAAAATTATATGCATTAGAAGAGGTTGAGTTGGAGTAAAGAATGGGTTACCGCAAAGATTATTTTTAGAGAATCCTGGAAACTTTGAAATCACTCTCTCTCTCTCCCTCCCTCCCTACTTCCTTCCTTCCTTCCTTCCTTCTTTCCTTCCTTCCTTCCTTCCTTCCTTCCTTCCTTCCTTCCTTCCTTCCTTCCTTCCTTCCTTCCTCACACAGAGTTCTGTAAAGAAACTAGCCTCCTCACCGACGGACAGTAGATCGCAACTCTCTGTGACTATCGTTCGTGCTCTTTCGTCGGAGAGCCCCAATTATCCTGATTAGGGGCTGAAACTGCCTTGGAGGGGCAGCGGAGTAAGAGGAAGCAGTAAGCCTGTCTGTGGGGAGCCGCATCTCCCCCCCACTTGGCTTGGCTTTTTTTCCTCCCGAAGACGACTGCAGCGATGGTCTAAAATGGCCATCCCGAAGAGGATGACTCAGCTTGACTAAGATTTGTGCAAGAGGGAAGAAAGAGGTGAATAACATCTGAACCGGGACAACTGGGCAGTATAACCAAATAAAAGTACCCCGGGATTAAGGAATTTTTAAGAAAAGAAAAGTGAGCTGCAAAATTACAAAGGGACAGAGAAAAAAAAAAGGAAAATATTTTTGACAGTTAAATGGGGCTTCAAACCGGGAAAGGAAGAAGCTGGAATTAAAGATTTAATGAAATTGGACTAAAATAATTTGGGAATAATCAAGTATAAAATTAAAGCTGGACTTAATATTGCCAAAGAATAATAATAATAAAGTTTATAAATTGGAGACTGAATTGTCTTGGAATATTGAGGTTCGAAAAACCTTAAATAAAAATATAGGGGAGGAAAAGTGAAGACTTCGTATAATTTATCACCTTTTGATAAAAATTTAGTTCAAATAAAAAGGAAAGCATTTTGTTTTTGAATGAACTGGTATAAAATTACAGAAATATTGAAACAAAGTAAGAGTTTTAGAAAGTGAAAGCAGAACCAGAATAAAGGAAAAAGCAAGGAAGGAAAGATTGTTTGTGGTACTGACTGATGTTTTTGGTGTGAACCCTGAACTGGAATAGCTGAGAACTTTAAAAAATTGAAAGAAGAAAGAAGGAAAGTAAAAGTGGTTGTTTTTTTTTTTTTTTTTTGGTGGACTTTGAGGATTATAAAATATAAGAATGATGATATCTCTTTGGGACTTAAAAATGGAACTTAAAAATATGAGAGAATTACTACAGGAAAGAGGCGAATCACTTTGCTCTGTGCCAGAAAAAATGGAAATGGCGATTGAAGAACAAGAAGAAAGATTCTCAGAAGAGCAGGAATTGACTCAAGGAGAAGACATTTTGAATGGACAATTAACACAAAGAACATTACAAAGAAGTGGGGAAAGAAGGAAGGTTAAAAAGTTGAATTTTAAGAAAGCAATTAAAAGAGGGAATAATTGTGAAGTTGGAAAAGGCAGGAAGATTCAGCAGAAAAGGGAAAGGGAAAATATTAAGGAGATAAATTGGAATGAGAAAAGTCATGGGGGAAAAAGAGGGAGGAGAAACAGTAAGACTAGTAAAATGTTGAAAGGAAATTGTTTCTTTACAATTAAAAGAAGGAATACTTGTGAAGTCAGGAAATGTAGAAAGAATGAGAAAAGACATGGGGAAGAGAGCGGGAGGAGACTTGGGTTCGCTCCCTAGACAATGCGCCGGAGAAGCAGTAAGAAACAGGCATGTGACAGAAAGAACCACAGAACTAGTAAAATGTTGAAAAGAAATTGCCTTTTCAGAGATAATGGTTGATGAATTAAAAGGGGGATTCTGCAGGGTGACAAGGGGTAATAAGAATATTTCTGCAATTAAAAATATTTAGAAAATAGGGTAATATAGATATTGATAACTCTTATTAAAGGGGGGAAAATATGCTGTGGAATCCAATTGAGAAGATGTAATGACTAATGGTTTATTGGGAATTAAGATGAGGGAATAAAGGTATATTCTAATCATTAAGGTGTCACACTCAAAATAGTAAAAGAGGGGAAACATACTTGTTCTTTTTTCTTTTTGTGTGGGTGTGTGTATCAATTTAGAACTTATTAAATGTGTGTAATTGAAAGGGAATGTGACAGACTAAAGAACCAGCTAAATTAATAAGTTTAATATAGATTATTAAAGGCAAGGACAGACATTGGTAACTTCATTATTACCACTATTAGGCAAATATATATTGTTTATTTGTATTTTTAAAATAAATATTAAGAATTATATTTGAAATAATTGAAATGAAATTAAATGTTTAGATTGGGATTAATGAAAGAATTTAGAATTAAACCTTATTAGTATTTATTAGGTAAATACATATTGTTTATGTTTAAAAACAAATACTAAAGGATTAATTTGAAATAATTGAAATGAAACAAAATTGATTGAAATTAAGGAAAGAGGCTAGAATTAATGTATTTGTTTCTCTCCCTGTTGAAAATTGGGAATGGAAAAGGTAATAATAGAATTAAGTATGCATATATCATTGTATAATTTCTGTCATATTTGTATGTAAAGATGATGACCCAGAAATATATTGTCCACCAAAAAGATATTTTTGTTTTTAATGTGAAAACTGAATAAAGTTTGTTAAAAAAAAAGAAAGAAAAAGAAACACTATAAATATAGTTGAACTCTCTCAGCACAATAAGCAGATATGTAAAACTATCCTTGCTGGACACATCTTAGTGGTATAGAGGAGAAATCTTGCTTTATTGCTATCATCCATGTTTATCAAACATTCCCAGTAATGCCAATCTTTAAACAACCACAGGAATCAACTGATTATCATTAGGACAAACAAATTCATTGCCTCCAGGTAGATAACAGAAGCCAAGAAAACACCAATTCCCTGCAAATGCCGTCTTAGACAATGGTAGATAAAATGTACTATTATGCCAGGATCTTTTTTCAGAGTGTCTTCGATTAACTTTAATTGTTTAAATTTCAAGAAACATTTGAAACTCCATAAGGAGCCATTGCACTAAAGACTGTAAAATAAGCTTATCCAATTTGTGACTCAGGAAGTCAATTGAAGACTTCATAGTGGTAGATTATTAGAATACTCTTTATTTTTGTCATGTTGTTAAAGCATTTATTATTTTTAAAAAAGAATTGATTTTTACATCCGTTATATTTTGCATTTGTGTGGAACACACTGTGCCTGTTTGAACTATGCATCTATTTGAGCATTCAAAGTCTTTCTTTTGCCCAGTTTTACTTCTAAATGACTGCAAATGAACTTGTTTAATATTTCAGTTCTTAATTTTTGTAACATGACTATATGATCATCCTTTAAAAAGAAGTGCTTATAAAACATAATTAGGTTCCAGTAAGGTCTTAAATCACCTGGCAGAGTCTCTTTTCCTTACTTTCAAAAGATGTACAGTGATATATTCCAACACATTCAAAGTTTCTCCATTTTGAAACAGAAACAGACAAACATTCAACAACATTCGTTCAACATTTTCAACATCAAATCCTTCCCTTGTGTTAGAAATGCTTTTTTAAAATATAATTTTTATTGACCATGTATTAAAAATGCTTTGGCTGGAGTATATGCCATTAATAATAGTCTCTGCATAACTCGCAGCTGGTATTTTTGCAAGATTAACAACTATCTTTGAATCCTAATAGGTACAATATTTATTAGCTTTCTAAAAATGTCATCTTCTGGATGATATGTTACTACTTTCTCTATTGTTTCATAAATAAACTGATTAAATCTTGTACAACTGAAACTAATCCTGTAGCTAACATTTCCATATCATACCATATGAGAATAATTCAGCTATATAATTCTCATTTTTAGAAGGATATGCTGCTGATAAATTAACTTGAAGCCTGTAACACTAGCATCAACCTAAAGGGTAAACGATCACCTTCACAATATCTTCATTTAGCACTTGTTTGTTTGTTTAATATTTGCCTTTATTTTTCTCCTTAATTAATACATCATCAACATAACACCCATTCCTTCAATATGGTTAAAGATATGTTGGATCATTCTCTAACAAACTCTGTGAGCTGATGAATTATTATCAAATGGCAATAATTAAAAACAATTTGCAAAGCATTTCAATAACTTCATCCATAGGAAGTACAGGAAAATATTTTGAACAGTAAAGCACATGGTGACTGTTATGAACTAATAAAAGCGCTTAAATAAAGTTTTAACAAAGCTTAAAGAAAAAGCAGGGTTCTAATCCTGTTTTTCTGATTAGCCGATAATAGCAATATCGGATTGGTCCGTTCTGGAGAATCTGATTGGCTGTTAACAAGCCACTTTCATTAGTTCAAGGATTTAACACTTCCATGTTCTCATTGGCTAATAGGTCAGCAGCCTGCCCTATAAAAGGGCTGCTGCTGCCCTAGACTTTTTGCTCTGTTCAGAATGATTAATCAAGAGTTGAAATTCACTGTTCACTGCCTCGTCTCCATTCCTTGCACATCGACAACGGAACCCATGTCTGGCAGCGGCATACCACCCGCTCCATATGACCCGGCACAAGAAGACTGGGACTTGTACATAGACCGTTTCCAGATGTTTCTGGAGACCAACAATTTGAAGGATGCCACTACGGGAAAAAAGTGAGCAGTGTTCCTGACCCATTGCGGGCCTGCCGTCTTTAAGATGGCCAAGGCACTAGCGAAACCAGCTGAGGTGAAGACCATGGACTGGGACATCCTTGCGCCTCTTCTACGGGCCCACTATGCACCCGCCGTACCAACGCTTGTCCGAAGACATGAGTTTTATCAGAGGAACCAGCAGAAAGGAGAGAGCGTTGCAGATTTCATCGCGGATCTCTGGAACCTGGAAGGCCTCTGTGGGTTTACAGACCTCAAAGAAGCTCTGAGAGACCGAATAATTCTGGGATTAGATGACCACATGACACAGAGCAAGATCATGGCCAAAGGGGACATCAACCTTGCTGATGTCATCAAGGACGCTACTGCAGCAGAAGCAACCAGGAAGTCGGCTACCCGAATACGCTGCACTAACGCACCATTCCGTCAACTCGCCAGCGATACCTCACCTTGCCTGGAGAGGCACACAATGGCGACCCACCACGAGGACCTTGAATCGCTATCAGAAAGTGATGAGGAGGAGGTCAACTGGCTCCAGTCTGAACATGACCAACACCATCAGCGGAATCAAAGACTACCGCACCAATGCGCAGGTTGTGGGGCAAACCACCCACGATCAGACTGCAAATTCCTCGATGCGCTCTGCCATTTCTGTGGGAAAAGAGGCCACATCGGGAAAGTCTGTAGAATCAAGCAAGGATCCAGTCCATTTCAGAGAGGAAACAACTACCGCGAGACCACAGAGAATCGCCCTGTGAGTCGGGAACATTTGAATCCCCAATGGAACATCCACTCCAAGAGAAATAAAACACCGGCCATTTTATCGAGAAGAGAAGAGGCACACCAAACCATTACAATCGGTCATGCCTCATTGCTAGACGCAAAGAAGATCCGAGTGAAGGTCGCCATCGAAAACCAGCCTTGTGTGATGGAAGTCGATTCAGGATCATCCCTCTCGATGGTTTCCTGGAAGACTCTTAAACAATTAATCCCTGCCGTCTGGCGTCAAAACCTCAGAGCCCAAAGAATCATACTCAAAGATTATCAGGGGAACCGAATTCCGGTTGTTGGATCCAGCCAAGTCCAAGTATCATTCAAAAATCGTACTGCGTCATTACCACTGACTGTCATTGACCGTGACCAGCCTAGCTTGTTAGGCCTTCAATGGTTCGCCCCACTCGGGATCGAGGTAGCGGCATTCACCAAACCAGAAGCGACGACTGGGAGGAGGCCATCGTCCAGGAATTCCAGGACGTCTTTGCAGACAAACTAGATGAGTACAAGGGGACCCCGATATCATTTAACCTTAAACCTGAAGTAGCCCCCATCCGCTTTAAGCCTCGTCGGGTACCTTTTGCCCTTAAACCAAAAATTGACGAGCAGCTCGATAAATTAATAGCCCAGGGTGTTTTATAACCAACTGACCACGCTCGTTGGGAAACCCCAATTGTAACACCCATCAAACCGGATGGATCGTTAAGGATTTGTGGGGACTACCGGGCTACCCTTAATCACACCCTTCAACAGAACGCTTACCCGGTGCCAGTGGTACAAAACCTTCTCCATTCCCTGGGGGGCGGAAAAGTCTTCGCTAAACTGGATTTAGCACAGGCATACCAACAACTGCCTGTAGATAAAAAAAAACCCGCAGAGGCACAGACGATCGTTACGCACCGAGGCGCCTTTAAGTGCAACCGACTCCAATTTGGAGTGAGCGTAGCCCCAGGGATTTTTCAAAGTCTGATGGAGAGACTATTGCAAGGGATTAAGGGGGTCGTGCCATACTTTGATGACGTTTTAATTGCTGCCCCTTATAGAGAAATACTAGAAAAGCATCTTAAAATGGTCCTCCAGAAATTTAAAGACTCTGGCCTTAAGGTTAAAAAAAATAAATGTCAACTGTGTACTGATAAAGTAGAGTTCCTGGGGTACCTAATCGATAAACAAGGCATTCGCCCCACTAATAGCAAATTAAGGGCAATCAAAAATGCCCCAAGACCCAGAAATAGAACTGATCTACAAGCTTTCCTGGGGCTCATTAACTTTTACAACATCTTCTTGCCCCAGAAAGCAACCGTGGCTGAGCCCCTACATAGACTTCTCGACAAAAAAGCAACCTGTGTCTGGGGACACCGCAAGGAGCATGCATTCCGACAAGTGAAAAAGTTACTAACATCAGATGCTGTTTTAATGAAGTATAATGAGACTCTGCCCTTAACAATTACATGTGAAGCATCACCTTTTGGAGTAGGAGCCATTTTGAGTCATGTGTTACCAAATGGTAGTGAGGCCCCTATTGCCTATTTTTCAAGGACCTTATCGAACGTAACTATAGCCAGATTGACAAAGAGGCTCTTGCTGTTTTATCTGCTGTGAAACGGTTTCATGAATATGTGTATGGACGAGTTTTTACTATTGTTACCAACCACAAACCTTTGCTAGGGATTATAGCGGGAGACAAGCCAACCCCCTATATATTGTCACCTAGAATGACTCACTGGTCAGAGTTTTTAGCTGCGTAGAACTATAAATTACAACACCGCCCGGGGAAAGCCATTCCCCACGCTGATGCATTGAGCTGTGCCCCACTTCTGGAAACTGTCGACGACCCAGCTCCAGCCCTTAAGACACTCCAGATTGAAATGCTACATTCACCACCGCTAACAGCCAGAGACATTGCAATCGAAAGAATATGAGATCCTGTCTTGGCGCGAGTTCTTAGCTGGGTCGAAAGAGGATGACCAATAGAACAAACCTCTGACGATTTCACCCCTTTCAGAAACCAGCAGACAGAACTTTTTTCGCAAAAAGGCTGTATCCTATGGGGAGATAGAGTCGTCGTCCCAGAGCAGTACAACGAGCAGTTTTCATACAATTGAAAACATTGCATGACGGTCACCCTGGCATCGTGCGTATGAAAGCGCTCGCACGAAGCTATGCGTGGTGGCCGGGCATCGACAAACAGATCGAAGCCTGGGTAAAGACTTGTTTAAAGTGCCAGGAAGTTAGCAATGCCCCACCTAATGCAACTCCAACAGAATGGGAACCCCCCCCGCGGGCCGTGTTCCCGCATCCACGTTGATTTTGCGGGATCTACTAAAGGACATACGTTCCTCCTAACAGTGAATGCCTATTCCAACTGGCTCGAGATCCACAAAATGAAGAATACTACAATGGAGTCTGTCATCCGAAAATTGAACAGGCTATTCGCAACGCACGGGCTGCCCGATGTTCTGGTCTCCGACAACGGACCCCAGTTCACCTCCCTGGCATTTGAACAATACTTAGCAGATCGGGGCATCCACCATCTGCTAACTTCGCCAGTGTACCCTGCGGCTAATGGCAGGGCTGAGCGCATGGTACAATTTGTTAAAAAAAATCTCCACAAAATGGACTATGGGGACATTGATGAAAAAATAAACAGAATACTCCTGCTCCAACACATCACTCCGCCCAGTGTCATCAACAAGACACCAGCTGAACTGTTGATGGAACGCAAGTTCCGTTCCCACCTCGACCGGCTTCACCCTTCCTGCGAGCCAGAGAAACTCTCTGGATCTAGTGGAAAATGCCGCGAGTTCAAGGTAGGCGACTTAGTTTTTGCTAAAAATCTCTCCGGTGAACCATTATGGGTCGAAGCAACCGTAATTCAAACCACCGGGCCCAGATAGTACCATGTGCAAACCTGCGATGGAAAAATATGGAAACGCCATATAGATCAGCTTCGCTCTAGACTACAACCCAGTTCCCGTGACTCCTGGAACTCCCAAACTGAGGGGGAAGGGGATGTTGAAGAAACCAAATTCGAGATAGTGGAAAGCAGAAGCGAAGGAAGTCAGCAATCGGGCATGATAAATGAAGAAGAATCAGGGAGGGGAGTGTCCTCGCCACAGAGGAATACTTCAACGGAGGCTAGCCCGCAAAGATCGGAGGACAACAACGACAGAATTAGCGGCACCGAGTCGTCCAGTGAGG
The DNA here is from genome assembly GCA_033807585.1 of Hydrophis major. Classification (NCBI taxonomy): domain Eukaryota; kingdom Metazoa; phylum Chordata; class Lepidosauria; order Squamata; family Elapidae; genus Hydrophis; species Hydrophis major. The sequence goes on along the minus strand of CM066332.1, from coordinate 15,031,297 downwards.
ATGCGGAACCGCCTGTACCAGATATGTCCAAAAACATCCCACCAAAGCTGGACTGCAGACGGGAACCGGTGGGACAGCGCAAATCTAATAGACAGTTAAAACAACCTACATATCTTAGGGATTACGTCACCGCACCTCTCAAACGGAACCCGGGGGGAAGGGGTGTTATGAACTAATAAAAGCGTTTAAATAAAGTTTTAACAAAGCTTAAAGGAAAAGCAGGGTTCTAATCCTGTTTTTCTGATTGGCCGATAATAGCGATATCGGATTGGTCCATTCTGGAGAATCTGATTGGCTGTTAACGAGCCACTCTCATTGGTTCAGGGGTTTAACACTTCCATGTTTCTCATTGGCTAATAGGTCAGCAGCCTGCCCTATAAAAGGGCTGCTGCTGCCCTAGGGTTTTTGCTCTGTTCAGAATGATTAATAAAGAGTTGAAGTTCACTGTTCACTGCCTCGTCTCCGTTCCTTGCACCCATGTGCAGAACTTAACAGTGACTGTACTCTTTGTTTGTTCTACGTGGTGCTTTATATAATTATAGAATTTTTAACATGAACGATCTGGCAATGTGAGCTGAGCTTTCATGAATCAAATCACTTCAGCTCCATTTTTATTAAGCTGAAAGGCCCTATAAGTAATATGTAATGGATAATCACGCAAGTAACTGAATTCATTATTTCTTAGAAAGTTGTTTCTAAATATTTGTTCTTCTTACTTGATTTCTTGGGCTGATGCTTACTTTTTGCTGATGCTTACTTTGCATCAAATACCTGGCACTGAAATTTATATGTGAAAGTACCAGGAGAACTCCAGATACACGTTTCATGATCCCCATTTCAGAAATCTCCATAATTATACAGAATATAGAGATTGCATAGACATACTAATTCTCTACTCAAACTGATGCAATTAAAAGATAGCGACACTTCTAAATTAAAATTTCAAATTTGCATTTGAAAGATAAAGATAAGATAAATCAATAGAACTTTGTGAAGTGAAAATGTGGTATTTTGAGGAAGGAAGGAAAGAAGGAAGGAAGGAAGGAAGGAAGGTTGATTTAAAGGCAGCAAAATCCAAATGAGCAGATCTTTTATATCTGTGGTAAAATTCAGATGATAAAGTTTTTAGCATCTTCTTCACAAGCTACATGCAATGCATACATGTAATATCTATAGGGCATCAGTTTGCTGTATCACTTGTCCACTGTTCTTCATACATACATTCACCGAATCTCTGCCAGGAAGCTACTGAACATGCATAGCTTTCCCATCAGAATTTTTTTGCATCTGTGACATATAGGTCTGATATTGAGGAATAGAAAGAATTCTTTTTCAGAGGAGACCTGGGTTCCTTCTTTCAAAAACAAAACTTAGATGGATGAGCTAACTTCTGCAGCGAAAGCATATCCAATGACCTCAAGGTGAAAAAGAGGGAGCATTCACTCTATCAGTTTTGTTCTCATGGACTGTCATTAATTCCAAGACCTATTCTGGCATCAGAACAGAACAGAATAGCAGAATTGGAAAGGACCTTGGAAGTCTTCTAGTCAATCCCCTGCAAAAGCAGGAGATCCTATACCATTCTGGACAAATGGCTGTCCATTCTCTTCTTGAAAGCCTCCAGTAATGGAATATTCACAACTTCTGAAAGCAAGTAATTCCACTGGCTAATTGTTCTCACTGTCAGGAAATTTCTCCTTAGTTCTAGATTGCTTCTCTCCTTGATTCATTTCCATCCATTGCTTCTCATTCTGCCTTCTGATGCTTTGGAAAACAGGTTGACCCCTTACTCTTTGTGGCAGCCCCCTAGATATTGGAATGTTCAGAGGTGCTGAGTGAGGTTCTCGGAGGTGGCTCAGAGGAGCATTGGAATGGTCAGAAATGGCTGGACTTCCTCCTCTCCAAATATCTCTCTCTGTGTGTTGCAAATCCAGGACTGACTCACACACAGAAGGTTTGTGCTCTGTTGGGTGCAGTTACATCATTCTTCTATTTTTTTTTTTTTTAAAAAGGGTGGGTTGTGGCCTACCAGCAGCCAGTGAAGCTGACGGTAGACTCGGACAGTGAAGATGTTGGGAAGGAACCTGGGCCAGTCCTGGAGTCTGGGGAAGGCTCTGGTGAGTGCTCTGTGTTAGAGGCAGAGATGGGGCCAGGGCCATCCGACAGTTGTCAGCTGCCCTTCAGAATTGGAGATCAGTGGAGCAGAAGAACAGCTGGAGCCTATTCTTGATGGTGTGCATGCACAGAGCTATCAAGAGAAGTGAACAGTTATGGAACAAGGGTCAACTCGGGAGTAAAGACACAGGTAGACGGTGAATGGACTCCCCCATAGGGAATAAATAGGAATGAAAGGGGAGTGGTGTTTGCAGGAGACAATTAGTCCATTTAATGAGTGTGAAGATTGTTTATCTGAGTTCGTGACTCACAGACTCCTTGCCAAGTATTTCCTTGTATAGCCTTGCACTTGGAAGCTATTGGCTTGGCAACTCGCCAAACCTGCTAAGGTCTGTGGCTGTAAATTACTCTTGAAAGACTGTTTGCCAGGACTTTGTCAGATGTGAATAATAGGAGTTCACATTAGTATAAATAAAAAGGGGTTTTGTCTGGACAAGAAGTCTGCTTTGTGATTTGGTGAAGCCTAGGTCAGAACAGTGGGTGCTATGGGATGGAACAGACCAAAACTGAATATTTACAGTAAGCTTCCATAAGAAGTAGGAACCATTCATGAACCATTCATGCTTTTGGAACCAACTTAGCTGAATGAATAATACCAAAAAAGTTATCTTGAGCTTGAAGTCAAGTGCAGGGTTCTGGCCCTGCACTTCTGATTGGCTGTTAATGGCAGGATCGGATTGGTCTGTTCAGGAGCATCTGATTGGCCATTTACAGACCATTCCTATTGGTTAACAGAGCAAGCGCTCCAGGTTTGCTATTGCTTGAATAGTTAATAAGTTGGCTATATAAGGAAGGCTAAAGCAGCCCTCCAGTTTGAGCTGTCACAATATGTAAATAAAGAGTTTGAAATTCACTGTTTTTACCGGCTTGTCTCCATCATTCGTACCCATGCTCCAGACTTAACACTGGCGACGAAGGTGGGATTGGATGACATCAGAGCCAACTAAGACAACTAAGCACGTGGCTGAAGCGCACAACGGCGGAACCATGTCCGGCGGCGTAGAACCACCCGCTCCGTTCGATCCAGCTCAAGAGGACTGGGAGTCCTACATGGATCTTTTTCAAATGTTTTTGGAAACGAATAATCTGAAGGATGCCACAACCGGGAAGAAACGGACAGTATTCCTAACGCACTGCGGCCCGACGGTATTCAAAATGGCTAAGGCATTAGCGAAACCGGCGGAAGTGAAGGCCATGGACTGGGATGTCCTCGAACCGCTACTAAGGGCCCACTATGCACCAACCATTCCAACGCTCGTAACATGACACGAGTTCTATCAAAGAAACCAGCGGAAAGGAGAAAGCGTCGCCGATTTCGTTGCAGACCTCCGGAACTTAGGAGGCCTTTGCGATTTCACCGACCTAGAAGAGGCCTTGAGAGACCGAGTAGTCCTCGGGCTAGATGCTCTAAACGTACAGAGCAAAATAATGGCAAAGGGCGACATCACCCTTAAAGATGCCATAGCTGAAACTACAGCAGTGGAGGCGACCAAGAAGTCGGCTGCCCAACTACGCCGAAATCGCGCTCCAGCACACCCACCGGCCGGCGAAGTTTCACCTAACGCAGAAGGGCAGCTGCAGATGGCCCACCATGAGGACCTCTCTTCGTCGTCAGACAGCGACAAAGAAGAGGTCCATCGCCTGCGGTCTGATCGGGAATGATACCTGAAGTCCCAGCAACCGTGCGCTGGCTGTGGGGCCAACCATTACCGCTCCAACTGCAAATTCCGCGATTCGCTCTGCCACGAGTGCGGGAAAAGAGGCCACATCGGACGGGTCTGCAGAAGCCTCCTCAGACCCAGCCAGACCTCGAAAGGAACCAATCTCTGCCAATTGACAGGGAATCGCCCTGAATCGTCTAGCGAGACGGGAAGAGACCCACCAAACACTCACTATTGGCCATGCCTCTTCACTAGACACTAAGAAAATTCGGGTCAACGTGAACATTGAAAATCGGTCTTGCCAAATGGAAGTTGACTCAGGATCGTCTCTTTCAATGGTCTCATGGAAGACCCTCAAGCAACTCATCCCCACTATCCGGCACCAAGACCTTCAATTCCAACCGCTCATGTTAAAGGACTACCAGGGGAACCGAATTCCAATCACAGGATCCAGTCGAGTCCGGGTTGCATTCAAGAACCGCACAGCGTACTTACCCCTGACGGTGATCGATAAGGACCGGCCTAGTCTGTTAGGCCTGCAATGGTTCGCACCACTCGGCATTGAAGTGGCTGGCATTAACCAAATCGGCGGCAGTGACTGGAAGGAAGACCTCACCCATGAATTCAGGGATGTCTTTGAGGAAAAGCTAGGTGAGTACAAGGGGACCCCGATATCCTTTAGCCTTAATCCAAAGATAGCTCCCATCTGCCTTAAGCCTCGTCGAGTTCCATTCGCTCTAAAGTCAAAAATCGATGAACAGCTTGATAAGTTGATTGCCCAGGGAGTGTTAAAGCCAACTGACCACTCCCCATGGGAAACGCCGCTTGTGACACCAATTAAGCCAGACGGCTCCATTAGAATTTGCGGGAACTACCGAGCCACCCTAAACCACGCCCTGCAACAGAACCCATATCTGGTGCCAGTGGTACAACACCTCCTCCATTCCCTGGGGGGGGGGGGGCGGAAAAGTCTTCGCTAAACTAGACTTAGCTCAGGCTTATCAGCAACTGCCGGTTGATGAAAAAACGGCACAGGCACAGACTATCGTAACACACCGAGGTGCCTTTAAGTGTACGAGGCTTCAATTCGGAGTCAATGTGGCCCCGGGGATCTTTCAGAGCCTAATGGAGAGACTATTGCAGGGGATCAAGGGCGTTGTCCTCTATTTTGATGATGTGCTCATTGCCGCCCCCACTCCAAAAATCTTACGGGAGCGTTTAAGACTGGTATTACGAAAATTCCAGGAAGCAGGCTTGAAAGTCAAAAGAAATAAGTGCAAACTGTGTACCGATCGTGTTGAATTTTTAGGGTATTTAATTGACAGTTAGGGTATTCACCCTACCGATAGCAAATTGAGAGCAATAAAAAACGCTCCCAAACCCCAGAACAAGACCGACCTCCAGGCGTTCTTAGGCCTCATCAATGTTTATAATGTATTCTTGCCGCACAAGGCAACTGTCGCTGAACCTTTACATCGTCTATTAGATATAAAATCGATTTGGGTATGGGGTCACAAAGAAGAGCAGGCGTTCCGTAATGTGAAAAAACTAATGACTTCGGACGCCGTACTAATGCAGTACAATGAGACTTTGCCAATAAACATTACATGTGATGCATCGCCTTTTGGAGTGGGCGCCATTTTGAGCCATGTGTTACCTAACGGTAACGAAGCCCCTGTTGCTTACTTCTCAAAGACGTTCTCGAAAACCGAGCGAAATTACAGCCAGATCGATAAAGAAGCCCTGGCGATCATATCAGCTGTTAAAAGATTTCATGAGTACGTGTACGGCCGGGTTTTCACCATTGTAACTGACCACAAACCATTGCTGGGGATCATCGCTGGGGACAAGCCAACTCCCTACATACTTTATCCCAGAATGACCCACTGGTCAGACTTCTTCGCTGCCTACAATTATCGGCTACAATATCGTCCCGGTAAAGCCATTCCCCACGCTGATGTGCTGAGCCGTACATCACTCCCTGAAACTATCAACGATCCTGCACCAACGATGACAGCATTGCAGATTGAGACACTCTACATGCCACCATTAACGGCCCGTGACATTGCAAGAGAAACAAAACGTGACCCCATTTTAGCACGAGTCCTCACATGGGTGGAATGCGGATGGCCATTGGACCGAGTACCAGACGACATTACACCATTCAAAAGTCATCAAACAGAATTGTTCTTGCAGAAGGGCTGTGTCATCTGGGGCGATAGAGTCATTATCCCAGAACGACTCCAACAGACATTGCTAAGAACCTTGCACGATGGCCACCCTGGCATCATGCGCATGAAGGGCCTTGCACAAAGCTATGCATGGTGGCCAGGCATTGACAGACAAATCGAATCATGGGTTAAAACTTGCAGGAGATGCCAAGAAGTAAGCAGCGCTCCACCAAAGGCAACCCCAACTGAATGGGAGACACCGCGGGACCCTGGTCCCACATCCATCTGGATTTTGCTGGGCCGACCAAAGGCCACACGTTTTTGCTAACCGTCGACGCCTACTCGAATTGGCTCGAGATTCACCAAATGAGCAACACGACCACTGACGCGGTCATCAAAAGCCTGGAAAGACTGTTTGCAACCCACGGATTACCAGACGTTCTGGTATCCGACAACGGGCCCCACTTTACCTCACTGTCTTTTGAGCAGTACCTGGCTGACCGCGGTATCCGACATGCGCTCACTTCACCTGCACACCCTGCTGCTAACGGTAGGGCTGAGTGCATGGTACAATTCATCAAAAAGACTCTTCAAAAGATTGACTACGACAACATCAACGAGAAAATCAACCGGATCCTTTTCCTACAGCACATCACACCTCACAGCGTCACCAACAAAACTCCCACCGAGCTGCTAATGGAACAAAAGCTCCGCTCCCACCTCGATCGGTTACACCCAGCCTACGAACCGGAAAAACCACTCGGATCCAGTGGCCGATGCCGTACCTTCCAGGTAGGTGATTTAGTATTCGCTAAAAACTTATCGGGTGATCCGCTGTGGGTAGAAGCGACTGTAATCTGCGTAACCAGCCCAAGATCATACCTCGTTCAGTGCCCTGATGACAGACTTTGGAAGCACCACATAGATCAACTACGATCGTGGCTACCATCGCGCACTTCCGAACTCCCTTATGACCAAACTGAGGGGGGGGAGATACAGAGGAAAGCGAATTGCAATTTGAGGGAAACCTTTTTGAAGAAACTGATAATGGGACTGAAACGCAGGAACAGGAACCAGGGACCGAGTGAGTTCACCTCAGGGAGTGGCCAGTGATATTGGTGACGACGGGAACGCAAACTCTGAACCAGAGGCACCCCTACCGATAAACAACGATCTACCTCAGCAGAAGTGCAGCCAACCGCCAGGCACTTTGCGAAAATTGAAAAGGCTAACAAAAGAGCCGTCCTACCTTAAGGACTATGTGACCGCGCCCCGTGGGCAGAAGCCAGGGGAAAGGGGTGTTGTGAATGAATAATACCAATAAAGTTATCTTGAGCTTGAAATCAAGTGCAGGGTTCTGACCCTGCACTTCTGATTGGTGGTTAATGGCAGGATCGGATTGGTCCGTTCAGGAGCATCTGATTGGCCATTAACAGGCCATTCCTATTGGTTAACGGAGCTAGCACTCCAGGTTTGCTATTGGTTGAATAGTTAATAAGTTGCCTATATAAAAAAGGCTATAGCAGCCCTCCAGTTTGAGCTGTCACAATATGTAAATAAAGAGTTTGAAGTTCACTGTTTTTACCGGCTCGTCTCCATCATTCGCACCCATGCTCCAGACTTAACAGTGTTTATCTGCTATTGTTTCAAGGGGCAGAACATTCACAAAACGCTTTGTAAAAGAGAACCTCCCTCGCATTGTGGTCTATTAAAACTACCTGGAATTGTACAAAGACAGTTCACACAAAGACATTTCCCTCCCAGCTTTCTCTAATTTCCATTTCTTCTTCCTCAGCTACCCTTGCTGTGTGATGGCTCAAATGCTGTGGCTGTTTCCTTTTTTCATTGCAAGGACTCCTGGGTCAGGCGCCAAGCTAAATGTTTATTTTTCTAACTGTTTTATAGTGGAGTTTGGTGAAAAGACTTGGCATGGTGCACCATGGTTTAATTTTAATCCTGACAGCAGAGTTGGCCTCCGTGTGTGAGTGTGTGTAATTTAGTTGCTGCGCTACTGAAGTCTATAGAAGATTAATGAATGGTAAGTTTCTGTGGCACATTTGAAGAGATGCAGGATAACGCAAAACCAACTACCATCTGTTCATGCTGTCTCTTACAGCTCTTTTAAAGAATACCATTATCAGCAGGAGATAAAGGCGCACAATGGCTTTAAATATTCATGTTTTACAGTTGGCCAGGAGGATGTCTTCTCATACCGAACAGGTCCAGGCATGCCATTTTGCATTGGGAGAATGCTTTCTGTGTCAGCACTTCACACCCTCAAGCACATTTGGGGGACGGTGCTGCTAGAATTATAATTACAATGTCCTTAGACTACACAACTCAAAGGGCGAGGATTTTGCTAGAAGAAAGAAGACCCTACTAGAGTTTGGGCTACCTGATTCTTGTTGGTAATCTGCAGGAGTATTTGCCCAACAACAAGGGTGTCAAACTCAAGGCCCATGGCCCTGATCCGACAGGGTGATTAAATCTAGCCAACAAGGCCTCCCTGGAAAGAGCAAAGGATTGGCCCGTGGTGCCTCTGCCAATGAAAACAGAGCTCAGGAGGGTTGCATGTGGCCCTACTGAGATCTGTTTTCACTGGCAGAGGGTTGCAGGAGGCCATTGCAGCTGAAAATGGAGCTGGAGAGGGGAACAGATGGCCCTCCTGACCTCTGTTTTCACTGGCATAGGGTTACAGTAGACTGTCACAGCCAAAAATGGAGCTTGGGAGCCCGTTTTTGCTGGCAGAGTGTTTGGGCCAACATAGGCACCCCTGGAATGAGTGATGTTGAACTAACCAGGCCACATTCACCCTGAAACCCCCCGCCCCCAAGGTCAAACACAACCTTGCTGCGGCTCTCAATAAAATCAAGTTTGAACCCCTGATTTAAAACAATGGGGACAGACTGATGTCATGATGACTTAATTCTCCCCAGGATTAATCTACTCTCAAATATTAGTTTCACTGGCCAAGAAACTGCTTTTCCTTCAGACTTTTTTTGTCTGAAATCTCTGTTGACCAGTTCCCCCATGTCCAGTCCCTGTGAGGTGAATTTTATTGTCCACCTGCATGTAGAGTAAAAAAAGTGTTTTATGAAAATCACCCTGATGCTTTTCAAATCAAATGTTATCTTGTTGTTTTCACCTATTCCAAAGGACGCTTGAGAACTACACATCCTTATTATCCCCCTGGAAGTGATCAATTCCAGCTAATTAAGAACTTTATTGCAAAGCCTGGAGTCATAGAAAGCTATCTTCTATGGGTGATTTTCAACTTGCATTACAAGAAGCTTGGAGAAGTGAACCAGCCTGTTTGCTAAGTGATGGGAGAATTTATTTCCCAGAACAATTTCACTGATAACCTAAGGCTGAGTGGTATTTTGCTGAATGTTAGTGACATAAAGCCTTAAGTTTTTATCATACATTCACACAACCTAAATGCAACCTTGAGAAGGAAGTCTGTTTGTTTTATTTTCCTCACTACAAGTTAATGGCAAAAATATCAGACTTTGAGAAAAGGGTTCAATTCCCTGCATAAAGTTTGTTTTAGTTGCTACCATTCATCTTCCTAGTTGGATATCACTGTTCCACGTAGATTGCCAGGATCAAAAACCTTCTCTACTTAAGTGGAAAATCATCATTACTCTCCTATTCAAAGTGCAGACCAGTCATTTTTGGAAATCCTGCCCTCAACCACTTTTAAATTAGCTCAGCATTCATTTCTCCTCCTCCTCCTCCTCCTCCTCCTCCTCCTCCTCCTCCTCCTCCTCCTCCTCCTCCTCCTCCTCCTCCTCCTCCTCCTTCTTCTTCTTCTTCTTCTTCTTCTTCTCCTCCCTCCCCCTCCTCCTCCTCTCCCTTCCCCTTTCCTTCCCCTCCTCCCCGTCCTTCTGCCCCTTCTCCTCAGAAAATTTTTCCAGCTGCATCTTGCGACAGAAACCACAAAGCTACTGTTCATACAATGCCACAGATAGCTCAAACATTAAGAAAAGGGAGCAAGTCCCTTTGCAGTTGAAAAAAAAAAAATAACTTCATTCCATTGCTAAGTTTGCTTTGGACTGTAATGGATCTTCTAAAATGGAATAATCCATCAAGAATTCACAGTCTTCCAAATTTTATGCTTGAATTTGTACTGCAAAAGAAGTATTTGATTATCCTAAAATATGTTAGGCCACAGAAATAGTTTCTGAGGGAAAGTGGACTTTCACTCTGATTTGTTTGTTTTTCTCACTTTGCCATTTTCTTTTGTTTGGACTTATATATTGTTTAGAAAAATAAACCAATTACACAGAGGATAAACCCACCCTTTGAACAGATTTCGCTGGGTTTTTAATTGCATGGACTTTTATAAGAAAAGCACTTATTATGAATTATGAAATGTTAAGCATGTTCTTAAAGAATTTATATAAATGTGTGCATGTATCTTCTGTTAAGTTCTGGGCATGGGCGCAAAGAACAGAGACGAGACCTCGGACGGTGACTTCAACTCTTTATTTAACAAGAAAGAACGGATCAAAAGACCTGGGCAGCAGTAACTCTTTTATAGAGTTTGCTGACATCAAACAACCAATGAACTGAGTCTATCGCTTTCACAAGTGTCCAATCAGGGGTTTCCGTTAACAGCCAATCAGACTGACCAAGCCTGACCAATCACGACTCACTATTCACGGGCCAATGAGAATTGCAGAATTACAAGCCTGCTGTAAGACGAAGCTGTTTAGGGTTGTATCGCTGCGATGGTTTAATCCATAACACCCCTCCCTCCTTGGTTCTGTCTGAGGGGTGGGGTGACGTATTCTCGCAAATAGGCAGGTCGTTTCACCTGTCTGCTTGACCTGCGCTGTTCCACCAGGTTCTGTTCTGGTTCTGGTTCTGGCTCCGGTGGGCTATCCGCTGGGCTGGATAGTGAAGACTGTGGTTCCAGGTTGCCCTCGTCAGCACTGTCTTCTGGGTTCCCTGGATCTGCCTCCGTCGCCGTGCTGTCACGTGGCGAGGCTGCTCCCTGGTTCGGTTCTCCCTCAGATGGTGAGTATCCCCTGGGCTGTTGGGTTTCAATTTCTTCTTCGTCCTCCTCCATGTTCCTTCCCCCCCCCAGCTGGATGTTCCGGCGCTAATCTGGAACGGAGTTGGTCTATATGGCGTTTCCACATCTTACTGTCTGTCGTTTGTAGGTGATAGGATCGGGGTCCCGTAAGTTGCGTTATGGTAGCGGGGACCCACAATGGGTCGCCCAAGAAGTTTTTCACAAACATGAGGTCACCTTCCTGGAATGCCCAACACTTGCTGCTGGATCCCGGGGGTTGTTCTGGCGTGTAGTTTGGGTGGAGGCAATCAAGATGCGAGCGAAGTTTCTGGCCCATGAGGAGTTCTGCTGGGGTTTTGTTCGTGGTGCTGTGTGGGGTTATGTGTTGGATAAAAAGCATTCAGTTTATTTTGTCATCAATGTCGCCGTGGTCCATTTTGTGCAGAGTCTGTTTTACAAATTGAACCATTCGCTCAGCCCTACCATTGGCTGCAGGGTGTGCTGGTGATGTTAAAGCATGACGGATGCCCCGATCTCCCAGGTATTGTTCAAATGGCAGGGCAGTGAATTGGGGGCCATTATCTGAGACGAGGACATCAGGAAGTCCGTGGGTAGCGAATAGTTTATTCAGTTTTTTTAGTTTTTTTAGTGACTGTGTCTGTGGTGGTGCTTTCCATTTTTTGGACTTCAAGCCAGTTTGAACAGGCATCCACCATTAAGAGGAAAGTGTGTCCTCTTGTGGGTCCAGCAAAATTGATGTGGATACGGGACCACGGACCTCGAGGCGTTTCCCATTGAGTTGGGGGAGTCTTTGGAGGAGTGGGGCGAGTCTCCTGGCATTTACTGCATTTTGCTACCCAAGTTTCTATTTGTCTATCTAAACCAGGCCATCATGCGTAACTCCTGGCCAATGCCTTCGTCCGCATGATGCCTGGATGTCCCTCGTGCAGCATTTCCAATATCCTATATTGTAACTTCTCTGGGACTATGACTCTGTCTCCCCATACTATGCAACTTTTCTGGGAGAACAGTTCTGTTTGACGATTCTTAAATGGCTTGAACGTGTCATCGGTTTTACTGACTGGACAACCGCGTTCTACCCAGCTGAGGACTCATGCCAAAACAGGGTCCTTTTTTGTCTCCAAGGCTATGTCTCGAGTGGTTAATGGTGGCGATTTGAGGGTTTCTATTTGTAGTACGGTTACGGTTGGAGCAGGGTCCTCAATAATGTCTGGTAGTGGCGAGCGGCTCAAAGCATCAGCGTGGGGAATGGTTTTCTCCGGGCGATGTTGCAATCGATAATCATAGGCGGCTAAAAATTCTGACCAACGTGTCATTCTTGGTGATAATATATGGAGAGTTTGCTTGTTTCCTGCCAAAATCCCAAGTAGCGGCTTGTGGTCTGTAATTATGGTAAAGGGTCTCCCATATACATATTCATGGAAGCATTTAATTGCGGATACAATAGCGAGGGCCTCTTTATCAAGTTGACTATAATTCCTTTTGGTTTTAGACAAAGTTCTCGAAAAGAACGCAATGGGTGCCTCATTTCCATTTGGGAGGATATGACTTAAGATAGCTCCTACTCCAAATGGTGAGGTATCACAGGTAACAGTCAAAGGGAGAGTCTCGTTGTATTGCATTAATATGGCATCGGAGGTGAAAAGGTCTTTTATCTCTTTGAACGCTTTCTCTTCATGCCGTCCGCAAACCCAAGGAGCCTTTTTGTCAAGAAGTCCATGTAGAGGTTCGGCTACGGTTGCCTTCTGGGGCAAGAAAATGTTATAAAAGTTAATGAGTCCTAGGAAAGCTTGAAAGTCTGTCTTATTCCTAGGTCTCAGGGCTTTTTTTATTGTGGTTAGCTTTTTTTTTGGTGGGGTGGATTCCCTGTCTGTCGAGAAGGTATCCCAGGAACTCCACTCTCTCCGTACAAAGTTGACACTTGTCTCGTTTTACCTTAAGACTCGTGTTTTGGAATTTCTGCAGAACTTTCTGAGTTGTTGTACTAATAATTCTTTAGTGGGAGCAGCTATTAGGACGTCATCAAAATAAGGCACGACGCCTTTTATGCCTTGTAATAGTCTCTCCATTAAACTTTGGAAAATGCCTGGCACCACGCTTACTCCGAATTGGAGTCTATTGCACTTAAAAGCGCCTCTATGTGTAACTATTGTCTGGGCTTCTGCAGTTGCTGTGTCCACAGGGAGTTGCTGGTATGCCTGAGCTAAGTCCAATTTCGCAAATATTTTTCCACCACCCAAGGAATAAAGAAGGTGTTGAACCACCGGTACTGGATAAGCACTCTGTTAAAGAGCATGATTTAGGGTGGCCCGATAGTCCCCGCAAATTCTTAACGAACCATCTGGCTTCGTGGGCGTTACTATCGGGGTTTCCCAATGGGCGTGGTCAATCGGTTCCAATACGCCCAAGGCTATCAGTTTATCTAGCTGCTCGTCGATTTTACTTTTTAAGGCAAAAGGTACTCGACGGGGCTTAAGCCGAATGGAAGCTACATCGGGGCTGAGATTAAATGATATAGGGGTCCCCTTGTACTTGCCTAATGTTCCTGTGAACACATCCTGGAATTCCTGGATGAGAGTCTCTTCCCAATCGTCATTTCTGGTATGGTGTATGCCGGCTAGTTCAATTCCGAGTGGGGCGAACCACTGTAACCCTAACAAGCTGGGTCAGTCATGATCGACAACAGTTAGGGGAAGCGTTGCTGTGCGGTCCTTGAATGATACTTGGACATTGCTGGAACTGACAACTGGGATTCTGTTTCCCTGATAGTCTTTCAGGATGATTCGCTGTGTGCTGAGGTCCTGGCGGGAAATGGTAGGGATCAGCTGTTTGAGGGTTTTCCAGGATACCATCAACAGGGACGATCCCGAATCGACTTCCATCACACATGGTTGATTCTCAATAGTAACCTTCACACGTATCTTCTTTGCATCGAACGATGAAGCATGGCCGATGATAATGGTTTGGTGGGCCTTTTCTCGTCTCGTTGAAAAGGCAGGTGCTTGGTTTCTGTAGTAGTAGTGGTTGTTCCATTGGTGGTTCAGACGGCCCCGGTTCTCAGGAGGTTTGCTTATCTCCTGATGGAGGTTGTCCTCCTTTCGGTTGGGACTGGACTCTCTGCAGACCTCTCTGCAGACCTTCGCGATGTGGCCTTTTTTCCTGCAGTTATGGTAGAGTGCGTCTGGGAATTTGCAGTCCGATCGTGGGTGTTTTGCCCCGCAACCCGCACATTGGCGCGGACATCACTGGTTCCTTTGCTCTAGTTCTGAGCGGAGCCGGTTGACCTCCTCTTCATCACTGTCTGAGGATGACTCAAGGTCTTCGTGGTGGGTAGTGGTAGCATGCTTCTCAGTGGTGAGTGGGACCTTGTCGGCAAGTTGGCAAAGTGGTGCGTTCGCTCGGTGCATTCGAGCGGCTGACTTCCTGGTTGCTTCTGCGGCAGTAGTGTCGGCGATGACATCTGTAAGGCTGATGTCACCTTTCGCCATCAGCTTACTCTGCACGTGTGGTGCATTTAATCCAAGAACTATTTAGTCTCTTAGGGCTTCCTCTAAGTTTGCAAAACCACAAAGGCCTCCTAAGTTCCGGAGGTCAGCTACGAAATTACCAACGCTCTCGTCCTTCCGTTGGTCCCTCTGGTAAAATTCGTGTCTTCATATCAGTGTAGGTACTGCAGGTGCGTAATGGGCCCTGAGGATTGGAGCGAGGGTGTCCCAATCCATGGTCTTCACTTCCGCTGGTTTCGCTAATGCTTTAGCCACTTTGAAAATGGCGGGGCCACAATGAGTCAGGAATACCGCTCGTTTCTTGTCAGACATAGCATCTTTTAAATTGTTGGTCTCCAGGAACATCTGGAAACGGTCAATATACGATTCCCAGTCTTTGGTTGCTGGGTCGAATGGAGCGGGTGGTATGGTGCCGCTAGTCATCTTGCCGTCTGTTGTGTGTGCTCTTTCGCCACGTGCTCTGTCTTTGTCCGATATATTCTAGTCAGCTCTATCGTCTCCATATCCCAGCTTCGTCACCAGTGTTAAGTTCTGGGCATGGGCGCAAAGAACAGAGACAAGACATCGGATGGTGACTTCAACTCTTTATTTAACAAGAAAGAATGGAGCAAAAGACCTGGGGCAGCAGTAACTCTTTTATATAGTTTGCTGCCATCAAACAACCAATGAACTGAGTCTATCGCTTTCACAAGCGTCCAATCAGGGGTTTCCATTAACAGCCAATCAGACTGGCCAAGTCTGACCAATCACGACTCGCTATTCACAGGCCAATGAGAATTGCAGGATTACAAGCCTGCTGTAAGATGAAGCTGTTTAGGGTTGTATCGCTGCGATGGTTTAATCCATAATATCTTCAAAATGAGAAGGAAGGAAGGAAGGAAGGAAGGGAAGGAAGGGAAGGGAAAGAAGGAAGGAAGGCTAATATTTCTGATGCAATATTTTTTTCCAAAGATTACAAAAACTGAAACATATTTAACTCCTGCATAAGTTTAGGCTTTTTATTTATGTCCACAAGGACACTGAATTAACTTGAAATGTTACTTCAGGAAAATAGACAGATTTATAAAAAATATCTGAGAGCCTAGAGTCCCAGAATTGAATTCTTGGAGAAATATTTTTCTTTTATCCCTCCGGTGTTTTCGCCTAAATGGGGGGGGGGGACACTTACCCAGTGAAGTCCTATTGTGTATATCAGAACTCAACAAGGACAATTTGATCAGTTTCAATCTCATCCAGTTCCATATTCTTCTTCTAATTTTAAGATAATTTCAACCTGTTTCCATTCAGTTTGCATTTCTTCCATAGTTGGAAATAAATTGTTTGAAGAGACATCTAATGGACTCTGTCCATTAGTCTGTAGCAAGATAAGAATGATGAACTTCAAACTTCCTTCCTTCCTTCCTTCCTTCCTTCCTTCCTTCCTTCCTTCCTTCCTTCCTTCCTTCCTTCTTGCCTGCTTTCCTTTCTGCCTCCCTCCCTCCCTTCTTTCTTTCCCGCTTCTGATTTTTGAAGATCTGTTCTGTTGGGGGAAAGAAACCAGCAAAAAAGAGGTACTTCTCATACAATAAGACATACTGATTCCAGTATTTGGTCCTTCTCAAAGAGGGATTAACAAGGAATGTCAACCATTCTTTTATATGCAGAAGAGGAGCATCTATCAGAGAGATTCTGCAGAGACTTTTTACACTTGGAAGAGCCTACATTTTCTGAGTCTTTATTTATGAATATAAGTTATTCTTCCTTGCACCTTCTATGGCCAAGGAAGAGGAGAGGAGGGCTCAATGACACCCTGCTTCTCTTTAATAGCAGACTTTCTTCTACATCTGTTTCCACCATTTACTATGCTATTTCCACCCCCTTCCATTTACTTCCACCTGTTTCTATTCAATTCTCACAGTCAGCAGATGAAGGGCAGCTTCCTTCTTTACAGGTATTTATTTTGGCTTGGGAGAAATTATTTGCAGTATATACAGTACTGTAAATGAAAAATCAATTCCAGGGCTTCAGACTGCATAGAAAACTTCCATCACATCAGAAATAAGTTACTTGAAATGCAAGATCCTTAATTTTTCTAATTCTTTCATCAGAGTTCATTATTATACTTAAGCAGAAAATTATATCAAAATTAGTACAGTGTGTACAAAAATCTCTAATTATATATTATTCTTGATGAATGGTAAAATATTTGTATGCCATTAGCAATTCTATTCATTCTTTTTTTCTTCCTTTGGGGACGATTAGAAGCAATTAAGGAGATTCCTGTCAAGTTGCAAAAATTAGACTTTTATTGTGTTTATCTTAAACTGTGTAATTGTCTTTGTAATTTAGAGGCTTGCATACAACGCAGATGGCTTCTTTTCAACAGCTTTCATATACTCATAAACTGATATTAGTATGTTAAATCTCCACTTGGATATTTTCATCTATTATGCATTTGCAACCATTATTTCTCCCTGATTTTGGAAGAAATGCCAAATTAGGAACCTTGGGGAATTCCCACACTTTAGAAAAATCATGTTTCCAGAATTCTGGCATTGTGTTTCTAAGATACATTTAAAAAGTAAGTTATGTTTATCACATCACAGCTTCCTTGTTAAAATATGATAGGCTCAGATAAGTCACACAAAGTCAATCTTCTTGGCTTTTCAAAAAGGACAAATATGTTCTCTTTCATAATATAAGAATGAGAATAGAACAGAACAGAGCAGAGCAGAGCAGAGCAAAACACAACACAACACAATATAATACAATAAAATGTAGGGTAGGGTAGGGTTGAGTTGAGTTGAGCAGAGTACAATACAATACAATACAGTGTATTGTATTGTACTCTATAGAGTAGAGTAGAGTAGAGTAGAGTAGAGTAGAGTAAACTACAGTAGAGTGGAGTAAGTAGGACAGGATATAATATGGGCATACTATATTTGCAAACAGAGTTTGCTACCACACCATTGCAGATGGGTTATGCAGAAGGAAATTCACATGAGAAAACTATAGAGTTGGGGTTGGGACAGGGTGAGTGAAATATTTTTTTAGTGCTTTCCTTTTTTTTTTTTTTAACAAATTTTATTGATTTTAAAGACAAACAAATCATCATTAACCATTAAATACATAAAACCTCTTTCCACTATGAATTTTACAAGTCAAGTAAAATATTATTTTATGCAACATAATTCTGTTTTACACCATTTCAATATAAACATATAGATATCTTTTAACAAATTTCTCATTATTTCTCTTTTCGTATTCAATTTCATTGTTATTATTATTATTTTCTATATTTATCCAATTTATAATCATCATCTTCATTCCTCTCTGACTTGATTACCATTATTCTCATCCAACATTCCTCCAAGGTTTTATTAATTCTCAAACAAAACATAGACACACAAAACACAAAAATATAAAACTTCTTTTAAGAAAGTAGTTTGGCCCCAGATTACCTCTCTTTGTATGGACTTCAATTAAATTTGTGCTCATCTTGTATACCATTACCTATCTTATTTACCATTCTATATCTTCTATATAACTTCGCCCTGCTTTTCATTCTTCTTATTTCTATTTTATTTAATTCATTTTAATTTAAATCATTATATTTGTATTTTTTGTCCATTCTTTCCAGATTATCCATTTATCTCATTCCCTATAGTTAAAAAAAAAAAAAATTCTCCTGAAATCACTGATCAGAGTATGATGCCTTTCTATTCTCCCCCTAAATTAATATTTAAAATAACACCTGGTACCCAATCTGATTCTGCTTAGTACATTCTACCTACTAACCTTTAAAGAGAAAAATTCATAAATTCATAATAATTAATATAATTAGATAATAAATCTAAATATTAAATCTTATAACATTCCGATTGTCTATTTCAAAAAACAAGTGCTACAATTTTATTAAATTTTAAAATCTATCATTACTAAACATTTCAATATTTTAATCTTTTATTAATTCTTATAACATTCTAGTTTTCTATTTCTAATATATAATACCATCTTATGTACCTTGCAGAATCTTCTTTTTTAAAGAAATTATACCTTACCCTTTATCCCTAAAAAAAAATCATTTTTTCCCATCTTGTTTCATACCTTTGTGGCTTTTCCCTCCCTTTTCCCTTCCTTTCTTATCCCCCCTGGCCTTTTTACCCCCCCCCCCACTAACCTCCACCTTTTTAGCTTTCCCTCTCTGTTGTAATCCTTTCTCCTTTTGCTCAGTAACATTAAGTTAGTTTTGCATCTTATTTTTTCCTTTCTTAAGTGTTTTTTTAAGTCTTAAGTCCTTCATTTTCCTTCCTTCCCTTCTCCTTTCTCTCTTAGTTAATTTTTTAGATTCACTGAAGATGGTGTCTTCTTCTTCTTTTTCTTCTTCTCCTTCTATTTCCTCCATCTGTTGTTGTGTTTGCTGATAAATAGCAAGCACCATTTCTAAAGAAAGGAAAGCTTCTTTCACAGTGTCCTTACTTTCTTGATATTCCTTTCTAAGTTCATCATCAGATAAAGCCATTCTTTGTTCTTCTTAGAGCAACCAAAATGTTTCAAAAGTTAAAACAATTCCTCAAAGTCCCAGAGACATCAATCAGTCCAAACAACGCACAAAGTTCTCACTTTCTCTTCCTGGGGTGGTATCAGTAAAAGGGAAAAGACAAAAAGCCCAGTCTGTATTTTACAGCCTTGTTGCAATCAATTTCTAGTCTCAAGATCTTCAAGGCATCTCCTCCAACAAAATCTTAATATGTATATATTTTTGTCCTCTCCCTTCCCACTTATAACAAGAAGCCAAGTTTTTACCTTTTATAAAAAACAACAGGTTTCTCAATGGCCATTTGTTGATTCCACAGGGAAGGAGGATAAACTTTCCTTTCAGCACCTCAATTTTGCCACTTGAAATCCTCCTCTGGAAACCAAGTATTTTTCAAAAAGTCATAGTTCTCAGGATTAAATGCCTCTTAAAGTCTTGGATCAGCCAAAAAACTTTCTCTTGAAAACTTTCTCCCCTCTTCCTCCTGCTCAGTCTTACCCAGCTGCCCGCTTCTTTGTGGTGGCCATTACAGACCGCTGCTTGACCGCCTTGAAAAAAGGGGGTTTTGCCAGCTGGGGAGGGGGTCTGCAACACCCCCAAACCCCTCACCAGCTCCCCCTATCTTCGGCTGCCTCTGCAGGGCAGCCTTAGCCTCCAAACCCGTCCAGATCAGAGGCACCAAAACGGCTAGCGCGGCAGGGATTGCACAGGATCACGGAACCCTGCCGCTGGCGAAGCAGACAAACCGGAAGTTCAGTGCTTTTCTTCTTGACAATATGTTTATTCTTGCCAGTTGCTCTGATCTTCTGTTTAATCAAATGTTTTATTCTTCAGTCATCCCAGGGCAGTTTTATCCTACTTGCAGCTTAAAATGTTGATTTCAAAGGAAATATAAGTTCAGTCTTAATCCCTTTTTCTCAGGATTTGTTTGCTGCCTTGCAGTTTGTAAGATCCAACCAGGATTTAGGCATTACTAAGGACTAATAGGAATATGATTTTTAAGTCCCATCTCACAATGTTAATTATGCCCATAACTGTAGCTCCTGTCCTGATAGATACACAAATTATTTATTATAGCCTTAAGACACCACCCCCACTTCTAAGTGTAGGTTAGCATGGACTTTCTCAAATTCAGTGGACTTTGGTTCCAGATGATAGATAGATAGATAGATAGATAGATAGATAGATAGATAGATAGATAGATAGAGAGAGACAGACTGACAGACATAAATATACAAATACATACATACATACATACATCTCGCTATCCTGGATCAGTTATGGAAACCATTGATTAAGACTAACTAATTTCAAAGGTTCCATCCTGGATCAAGCCTAATAAGATGCTGATATCATTTAAATATTTTTTAAAATAATACTTGAGTGTGACTAGAGCTGAGATGGCCAAGGAAAGTAGGTTTCATAGAAAACAAAGGCTACACTTAGATCAGAATTCCCATTATTTGTGCTATTAATTTATGCGTTATTATATTATTAGTATTGTTATCAATTAATGGGTTAATATCAATTATAGCACTAGCTTTGATTTTTGTTTCTTGTAAATGGTATGCTCTGACAAAATACTGTATTCAAAAATGTTTATGAATAAAATTATAATTTTTTTTTAAAAAAAACAAGTAAATGAAATTTAATATTTTTCTATGCAGTTTCCTCTGCCGCCTCCCTAGGTGAGTTTATGTCTGTCCATATACAGACAGCAAAATTAATAATGTTTGCAAATATTATTTCTTATATTTCACAATTTTCCCCTCAATTTGTTTGATAAATACTGTTTTTTGATATTTGATCGGCTCTACCTAGCGTGGTTTAAATGAGACAAATTACTGTAATTAAGTTATTCCACTTCAATTTTCCCAGTTCTGGAATAACAATAATTTTATTAGAATGATTTCTCATGCAGCATTTAATCACGCCATATCACTCTTCAAAAAGGAGCAGGTTTTCAAAAGCCAAAGTAGTTAATAACAACATCTGCAATCTTCCAGAGAAAGAAAGACAAAGCAACTAAATCAGCATTTGATTTCTATTCAATTATTGTTTCAGTTTGTCTGTATTATTGAACAATTAGGCCAGGTTTTTCTCCATCTTTTTGTCCACAAGAAGAAAAGAATGAATTCAGATGACTAATTTTGCACAGTATGCAAATAACCTAATTATAGGTCAGCTGGTTCAAAGTTATAAGGCTGATATTAAGATCCAAAAGTTGGTACATCCCCTTTACCCGGCCATGGCCTATTTGCAACTGGGCGTGAGGGTGGCAGGCTGGAATACAACTGCACATGCAACTAGATTTGTGTGAGCAGTGGGCCGGTGTGCACACAAATGTTCATGCAACATCTGTGCTAGCCCACTGCTCACCCCAATCAAGCTGTGTATGCATGTGTGTACCAGTCCACCAATCACATGATCCAATTCCTCTCACAAAACTTGGGGACTGGTGCTCTACACTCAGTAAAAGCATGCATCCATGTATAGGCAGTGATGGTGCTAGTAAGATGATCTCCTGTAATATCCTGCGGACCATTTTATTTATTTTTATTGTATTGGGACTACCAGATAATTCTGTGAGCGTAGAGTAGACAGAGGAAATCCCATCAAAAATCAGTGGAAAACACTGCCATCCTGCTGTCAAGAAAACTATATCACATTATCTGTGAAGTTTTCAGAGATGGCACTCAAGACTTCATGTTTGTACCTTGTACAGGAAACAAATGATGCCTCTGCTGTGTTACAGGTTGTTATGGCTACCCAAAAGAATAAGTGTTCATTGAGAAGATGTAAACAAAGGCAGAAAGCAAAGTTTGAGCTATAATAGCAGTAGCACTTAGACTTATATACCACTTCACAACCTTCTCTAAGTAGTTACATAGTCATCATCTTACCTCCCAAAATCTGAGTCTTCATTTTACCCACCTCAGAAGGATGGAAGACTGAGTCAACCATGAGCCTGGTGAGATTTGAACTGCCAAATTGCAGGCAGCCGGCAGTCAGCAGAAGTAGCCTGCAGTACTGCACTCTAACCACTTTGCCACCATGGCTCATAATACCTCAGAGTGTCAGATCTTCATTGAATCCTCTACAGGTAACTTTCAGAATCCTGCTGCTACTCATGACAGTATCCCTATACCCCTTATTTTTTTTAAACAGATGCCCATCATCTCAAAAGGATTACACTCTAAACTCAAAAGAAAAGGAGGTGGATAATTCTAAAGGGAGCAAGTAATAAAGGCCAAAGTCTAATAATGCTTAGTAAATGCTTAGTAAATAGGAAAGAGAAATGTTTTCTTTCCTTTCCCTACCCATTTGAAAACAAAACATTAAATCAAAACAGGACTTGGATATCCAAAATACAAAGATCTGCTGAATTCTCTGGTTAGTGGAGAAAATGCAGAGAATAGAAAATGACAGAATAACAGAGTTGGAAGGGATCAAGGAGATTTTCTATCCAACCCCTTGCTCTAGAATCTTTGTACTTTATATGACTCAGGAAAGACTATGGTAGCTGGACAATGTTTTAAAATAAACTAAAGCAGCTGCTTTGTGTGTGATTTTCTTTTCAGGGCTTTCTCTATGATTTTTAGCTGCGAAAACCTTTCTAAAGGGCTTTTGCTGAGCTTCTCTCTGACTTCCTGCCTCCAAGTGGATGAAAGATGCAGTTCTAAAATGTGGTGGACTTTGAAGCTTCATTGAAGGTGTTATGGACTAAGCCAACGCAGCAGTAACAACCCTAAATAGCTTTACTTTGCAGCAGGCTTGTAATCCTGCACTTATCATTGGCCCGCGAATAGCAAGTCGTGATTGGTCATTTCTGGCCAGTCTGAGGAGGCCTTTGTGGTTTTGCAAACCTCGAAGAAGCCCTGAGAGACCACATAGTTCTGGGATTAGATGCACCACAAGTGCAGAGTAAACTTATGGCGAAAGGAGACATCAGCCTTGCAGATGTCATCGCCGATGCTACTGCTGAAGAAGCAACCAGGAAGTCAGCCGCTCAAATGCACCGAGTGAACGCACCGCTTCGCCAACTTGCTAACGATAGCCCACTCGCCACTGAGAAGCACACTATCACCACCCACCATGAAGACCTCGAGTCATCCTCAGACAGTGAGGAAGAGGAGGTCAACCAGCTCCGCTCGGAATGAGAGCAAAGGAACCAGAGACGTCCGCACCAATGTGCTGGTTGCGGGGCAAACCACCCGCGATTGGACTGCAAATTCCTCGATGCACTCTGCTATACCTGCGGGAAAAGAGGCCACATCGTGAAGGTCTGCAGAAGCAAGCGAGAGTCCAGTCCCAGCTGAAGGGAGAACAACCTCCGTTGGGAGACAGGCAAACCTCCTGAGAATCGGGACCGCCTGAACCACCAATGGAACAACCACTACTACTACAGAAATCGCGCACCTGCCTCTTCAACGAGACAAGAAGAGGCCCACCAAACCATTATTATCAGCACGCTTCATCGTTCGATGCAAGAAAGATCCGCGTAAGGGTTACTATTAAGAATTGATCGTGTGTGATGGAAGTCGATTCGGGATCATCCCTATCGATGGTATCCTGGAAAACTGCCAGGACCTCATCACTCAACGAATCATCCTAAAAGACTACCAGGGAAACAGAATTCCAGTTGTCGGTTCCAGCCACGTCCAAGTATCCTTCAAGGACCGCATCGCGACGCTTCCCCTGACTGTCGTCGATCATGACCGACCCAGTTTGTTAGGGTTACAGTGGTTCGGGCCTCTCGGGATTGAACTAGTCGGCATACACCAAACCAGAAGTGATGACTGGGAAGAGGCCCTCATCCAGGAATTCCAGGACGTGTTCACAGGAACATTAGGCAAGTACAAGGGGACCCCTATATCATTTAATCTCAGCCCCAATGTAGCTCCCATTTGGCTAAAACCTCGTCAGGTGCCTTTTGCCCTCAAGCCGAAGATCGACGAGCAGCTAGATAAACTGATAGCACAGGAACTGATTGACCATGCCCGCTGGGAAACTCCAATAGTAACGCCCATGAAGTTCGTTAAGAATTTGTAGGCCATCCTAAATCATGCTCTTCAACAGAGCACTTACCCAGTACCGGTGGTCCAACACCTTCTTCATTCCCTGGGTGGCAGAAAAATATTTGCAAAATTGGACTTAGCTCAGGCGTACCAGCAACTACCTGTAGATGCGACAACTGCAGAAGCCCAGACAATAGTTGCACATAGAGGCGCCTTCAAGTGCAATAGACTCCAATTCGGAGTAAGCATGGCGCCTGGCATTTTCCAAAGTTTGATGGAGAGACTATTACAAGGCATAAAAGGCATCGTGCCTCATTTTGACGACATCCTAATAGCTGCCCCCACTAAAGAGTTATTAGTACAATGACTCAGAAAAGTTCTTCAGAAATTTAAAGACGCTGGTCCGAAGGTAAAAAGGGACAAGTGTCAACTTTGTACGGAGAGAGTTAACCTCTGAACCTCCGATGCTGTATTGATGCAATACAATGAGACTCTACTCTTGATGGTTACCTGTGATGCCTCACCATTTGGAGTAGGAGACATTTTAAGCCATGTCCTACCAAATGGGAATGAGGCACCTATTGTGTTCTTTTTGAGAACCTTGTCTAAGACCGAAAGGAACTATAGTCAACTTGATAAAGAGGCTCTCGCTATTGTATCTGCAATTAAACGTTTCCATGAGTATGTGTATGGGAGACCCTTTGCCATAATTACAGACCACAAGCCGCTACTTGGTATTTTGGCGGGAAACAAACCAACTCCCCATATCTTATCACCAAGAATGACACGTTGGTCAGAATTTTTAGCCGCCTACGCTTACCGATTGCAACACCGCCCGGGGAAAACCATTCCCCACGCTGACGCTTTGAGCCGCTCTCCACTACCAGACTTCATAGAGGACCCAGCTCCAACCTTAGCCATATTGCAAATCGAAACCCTCAAATCGCCGCCGCTGACCGCTCGAGACATCGCCTTAGAAACAAAAAAGGACCCTGTTTTAGCATGAGTCCTCAACTGGGTGGAACAGGGTTGGCTGGTCAGCACACCCAATGACACATTCAAGCCATTCAGGAATTGACAGACAGAACTATTCTCCCAAAAGGGCTGCATCTTGTGGGGAGACAGAGTGGTAATCCCGGAGAAATTGCAACATAAGGTATTAAAAATGTTGCACGATGGACATCCCGGCATCGTGCGGATGAAGGCATTGGCCAGGAGTTACGCATGGTGGCCTGGATTAGACAAACAGATAGAGACCTGGGTAGCAAAGTGTAGCAAACACCAGGAGACTCATTCTACTCCTCCAAAAACTCCTCCAACTCAGTGGGAAACGCCTCGAGGCCCTTGGCCCATATCCACATCGATTTTGCGGGACCCACAAGAGGACACACTTTCCTCCTATTCAAACTGGCTCAAAGTCCACAAGATGAAAAGCACCACCACAGAGGCGGTCACTAAAAAACTGCCCTGCCATTCGAACAGTACCTGGCAGATCGGGGCATCCGCCATGCCTTAACATCGCCAGCACACCCTGCGGCCAATGGTAGGGCTGAGCGAATGGTTCAATTTGTAAAAAAGACTGCACAAAATGGACCATGGCGACATTGACGACAAAATAAACTGGATGCTTCTCCTCCAGCACATAATCCCAAACAGTTCCACGAACAGAACCCCAGCTGAACTGCTGATGGACCAGAAACTTCGCTCGCATCTCGATCGCCTCGACCCAAACTACACACCTGAACAACCCCCAGGATCCAGCAGCAAGTGTCGGGCATTCCAGGAAGGTGACCCCGTGTTTGCAAAAAACTTCTCGGATGACCCATTGTGGGTCCCCGCTACCATAACGCAACTTACAGGACCCCAATCCTATCGCCTACAAACTGCAGATGGTAAGATGTGGAAGCGCCACATAGACCAACTCTGTTCCAGATTAGCACCTAGTTCTATCTCAGCCCCTGAATCTTTAGCTGGGGGCGGAAGGAATATCGAGGAGGCCGAAGAAGAAATAACAATCGAAACCCAACAGTCTACACAACCAACCAGGGGATACTCACCGTCAGAAGGAGAACTGAGCCAGGGAGTGGCCTCGCCGCATGACAGCACTGCGATGGAAACAGATCCAGGGAACCCAGAAGACAGCACTGGCGTAAGCAGGGAAAGCAGCCCAGGGCCATTCGAAGGAACAGCGGGACCGTTTTCACCATCCAGCCCAGCTAGCAGCCCACCGGAACCAGAGCCAGGACAGAAACTGGTGGAACAGCACAGGTCAAACAGACAGGTGAAGCAACCTGCCTATTTACGAGAATACGTCAGCCCCCCTCAGACAGAACCTAGGGGGGAGGGGTGTTATGGACTAAGCCAACGCAGCAGTAACAACCCTAAATAGCTTTACTTTGCAGCAGGCTTGTAATCCTGCACTTCTCATTGGCCCACGAATAGCGAGTCATGATTGGTCATTTCTGGCCAGTCTGATTGGCTGTTAACGGGCCCCTCTGATTGGACGCTTGTGAAAGCGATAAACTCAAATCATTGGTTGTTTTGACAGCAGCCAGCTCTGTAAAAGAGCTGCTGCTGCCCAAGTATTTGCTCTGTTCTTATTTCACAATAAAGAGTTGAAGTCACCGTTCGATGTCTCATCTCCGTTCCTTGCGCCCATGCTCAGGACTTAACAGAAGGGCTTAGAGATTGTTAGAAGAAATGTCCATCTGGTTCAGTTCCAATCCAGGAATAAGGCATTGGAGACAAAATGGAGGCTGATTGGAAAGAGGCTCCATTTATTGATGAAGCGAAAGCACATGGGTGGTTCTGGGCAACTGACCACATGGAGTTGAGAGTGAAGGGTTTTTATACCTTCTCTTGGGCTTTGAACTTGAGCTTCCTGTTCCTGTGCAAGAATATGTATTCTATTGGCTGTTGTCAGATTCCATGGGACCACATAGGGGTCATGTTTGTCTGAGCTAAGTTCGGTTGATGTTTGGAGGATGATACAATGTCCTTAGGAGATTGTGCAACGTAGTGATCTCTGCATCTTGGTGCGTTAATCCTATTATGTCCTGAAGGGTCATGTCTTAATCCCGTCATCCTGGAGATGAAGGTCTTTTTTTTGGGGGGGGGGGGAATAGTTTGGCCACTCTTTCCTAATGGGCACTAAGTATCTGCTGATGGCAGGGAGCTGGGGCTCCGAGTTTCTGTCTCCCTTAAGATGTTTTATTTTTCTTTTAGAGGAAATATAATATTCTGCCTTTTTAATATTTCCTAAAATATTTCATTCTTCTAGGAGTGCTAACTTTCTACAAGATGCTTGTACAACTTGTAAGCCAGAAACTGTGAATCCCGCCTTAGGAGCACATATAACAGTAGCTTTCTGAAAGAAAGCCAGGCTCCCAAATGTTCATAATTGAGTTTCCACTATGAAGCAACACTTGTGTAATGACGATAGTTAATTTGAATGAGTAAGTATCTTTTATTACATAGTTGATATTTGGAGAAAAAGCGGCAGGCTTAGAGAACTCCTTAGTGGCCGTTCTTAAAAAATGGAAACTTCAGCGGCCAGACTTTTGCCAAGTAATAATCCTTCTCTACACAAGCAATTAGCATGGCTAGCACTGCATGGAAATATTGCTTCTGTGAATCTAATTTTACTTGTTCTATGGGCAATTAGATGTTGTGGCATGTTTAATTTATGTAGCTATCTCTCGAATGTAAGCTTTTCTATTGTTGCCCACCAGTATTTAAAATTGGACTCTGAGGTTATGGCAGTAGGAATGAAGCAATGAGAAATCATGCATAACTTCACCATGGCAAAGGAATGCATTAGTCTGAGATTCTTAATGAATGGCAGAAAATATTGTTATGCACTCCTTCTAATGTGCTAGATGAATTGTTTCCATTAAGGCAAGTTTATGTCACTTTATATTGTCCCTCTCCACCTCTGGTAAGCTACCATGGAGATATAAAACTCCCCAGCATTATTCCTGCACTAAACAGGCCTATAAACAGGTTTGTTACTGGCTATCTTTTCCAATGTACAAACCAGGTTATGATAGACTTTGCTCTCTTGGATGCTGACTAAGATATTGGGCAATATTAAGAATCCTTGTGCCTTTAATATAGTGTTTCATATTTTCTTTGCTTTGAAAAACAGTTGGCTGTGCCAACTTTACACAAGCAACATCCACCAGGATTATATATGAGAGTTTCTTTCACAATATGAGTTGACCATCTAGGGCATTTTAATATATCCTTTTCTTACCATAGGGGACTTTAAGAACTGTAATTTAATCAAAAGTCTTTGTGGCTTCCATTATTTGACAAAGAGGTGACTTCCTAGTAAGAGTGTATGAATCATCCATGATTTGATTCAAATGGTTGATTCATTGCAATGAATCCAGTTGGTTCACCCTGTTGCCAAGTGGATTTGATTCAGTGTTTATTTGACTAATAACAAATATTATTTTGAATTCTAGATTCAAGTCAAAGCATTAACTTTTCCAAGACTTGGTGCATTCCAATGACTTTCTGACTGTTTAACTAATTTTGCTCTGAATGATGAAGTTGCTTGGATAAGCAATGAGACATCTCAGATTAACAAAGTTTGGTCTAGTTGCCACGATTCAACCTTTAAATACCCTTGGCCTGGGTGATTGAGTCTGCATTGACATATTCAGACAAATAATTTACTTGAACAGATGATTTGATCTAATTGTATTAAAATCAATATTTTGCCTTGCTTATTTATTCATATATGAATAGCTACATATCTCAGCATTGGAGGTTAATCCATTGAGAAAGCCAGACTAAAAGGAGCATAACATTCAGGTTATAAAAAGCATTTTTCAACATTTAAAATATCTCCCCCCCCAAAAAAAAGACTGGATTATATATCCAGGGGAAGGGGGTGTTAGGTAGAAGAAAATAGCATTTCTGGAAATTCCTCACAGAGATAATGAAACATTACTAGATAGTAAATAACTTCCTTCTCTGCTAAAGAAAGAGTAAGGGAAGTCATAAATTTATTATTGTTTTGGCACATTCAGAAAGTAGTGATAATGAAGAAAATCCTTTTAATTCTGCATAGACCTACTCATAGCTTTCCTGAAAAATTGTCCAATGCATTCTATTGATCATCATCATGCATATCATCATCATCGATATTTTTGAAAATGAACTGAAGATGATAACAAAATGCAAAAGTGTACATATAGAAATAGAATGACTGTGGCAAAAGAAGGCAAAAGTAGTAACAATGCAGTAATGGGTTCCTTGGTTGCAATCCCAAAATAACTGGACCATCACTTGAACACCATTGCCATTGACAAAAAACCTAGTCTGAAGATCTGACTGACTGTTCAACAGACCAATAATAATATTGCAACAGCTATGCTGAAAATTATAGAATTTATAGCTTAGAAATGGCATCCCTGGAAAAATAAGTACTAATTTTAAGTGCTACTTTGATTGCCATCCACCCTCACCCCCCATTAAAACATCTTCCCCTCCCCATGAGATTAGAAAAATGCTTTTTAGAGATTTGTTTTTGCAATTGAGGTGGACTTTTATTTTTAATCATCCAAAAGATTAGCTCCTTGTTCTGATATAATGTCTTCCTGGTGTATATTTGATCTAGCTTTGTTTGTCTTTTTTTCCTCTCCTAATAAACTTGCTATTGGAAAAAAGAGAGAGAAGAAAATGCATTTCAGGCCTGTGGTATATTCCATTGTTATGTTCAAAATTTTCATAAAATTAAGGAATTTCATAGGCAGTTGGTGGTAATAATAGTCTGGGGGGACATTATAATATTTTATGATTACAACTTGCTGGACACTTATTTGAACAAACCAGAAAAGTCCCAGCTCTCTCTTATGTTTGAGGCTTTCATGTTCTCCCTGCTGTGATTTTAATATGAACTATCACAGTGGTTTGTCTTCTGCACTGTAAACAAGAATTCTTTCTGATGGTGACTCTGTTACCTTTGCAAAAGAAGAAAAAGATTCTCAAGAGAGACTTCTAGAAATAGCCAGGAAGGATATTTGTGTATTTTTAACAGCTAAACAAACTGAAAAATAGGCCTGTTTCATTAAACAAAAAATGCAGTGTTGGTTGCCACAATATTAAAAAAGGATATTGAGACTCTGGAAAGAGAGCGGAGCGACAAAAGATGATTAAGGGTATGGAGGCTACAACATACAAGGAATTCTTGCAGGAATTGGGCACGTCTAGTTTAACGCAAAGAAGGACTAGGGATGATAATTTAGCAATATTCCAATATTTGAGGGGCTGCCACAAAGAAGAGGGAGTCAAGCTATTCTCCAAAGCATTTGAAGTCATGAGAAGAAGCAATGGATGGAAACTAATCAAAGAGAGAAGCAACCTGGAACTAAGGAGACATTTCCTGATACAACAATTAAAAGGCTTGCCTCCAAAAATTGTGGGAATCCAACACTGGAGATTTTTAAGAAGAGATTATGCAGCCATTTGTCTAAAATAGTATAGGATTTCCTGCTTGAGTAGGCAATAGACCAGAACACTTCCAAGGTCCTTCCAATTGTGATATTTTGTTAACCAACAAGCAAACATGTTCTTATTTGTATTCTGTAGATATATTTTTGCACCCCAAATATTGTCTAGCTTGTCTTTCTTCCCATTCTTTTTTAAAAAGACACTGAATCATCCACTACATTTAAATTAAATTAAATTAAATCAAGCCTTTATTACCATACTGTCATAGAGTGCTATTAGGAGGATGAGGTCAATTAAAAATACATTTTAAAGGTTTTCATCTAAATTCATTTCCAAAAATATCAACAATTTGTGATGGAAGTGAAACTGAAATCAGAAGAGTTGTTGAAATGTGTCATTGAAACATGGGATGCTTCTCCCAACAGACTAATTTTGTTGATGAAAGAGTAAGTGACTAAGTTTAGAAGAGTGGGAAAATGTACAAAATGCACAAAAGTACACAAATTCAGTCTCAGTGGTATCGAACTGGTGGCCCACAGCTTGGATGCATTGTGCGCAGGCCACACCCACCCCAGCTCCGTGAAGGGAAAAACATTGCAATACATCACATGACAGAAACCTGACATGGTGAGTTTGACACCTGTGCACTAACTCCTGTTAAATCTTCAGTCTTGCCCTCAGATACAAGAGATCTGCCTAATGCTCTTGATAGCTTAAGAGTTTAAACAAAATGTCCTACCTTTTTTTTTTTTTTTTCAGAATTATTTGCGATCCCCGCTTAGGATAGTAAATAATCATTATTCTGACAGGAAGGAAATTGTTCTGCATTTAGAACTTTCTGCAACAAAACCAGATAAGTGCCAGTTGTTCTTTTACTGTTCTTGGAAGGACAGATACTGAAGCTAAAGCTCAAATACTTTGGCTATCAAATCAACAGAGAGAACTCATTGGAAAAGAACCTGATGTTGGGAAAGATTGAAGGCAAAAGGAGAAGGGGATGACATAGGAAGAGGTGGTTAGATAGTGTCAGAGATGCAATCAATATTTAACAGATTAACAGAGTTGGAAGGGACCTTGTAGGTCATCTACTCCAACCCCCTCAACCCGAGCAGGTGACCCTCCACCATTTCTGACAGATGGCAGTCCAGTCTCTTCTTGAAAGTTTCAGTGATGAAGCTCCCACAATTTCCAAAGGCAAGCTGTTCCATTCGTTGATGGTTCTCACTGTCAGAAGATTTCTCCTTGTTTCCAGATTAAATCTCTCCTTGTTCAGTTTCCATCCATTATTCCTTGTCTGGCCTTTGGGTGCCTTAGAAAAATAGCTTGACCCCCCTCCTCTCTGTGGCAGGCCCTCAAATATTGGAAGACTTCCATCATGTCTCCCCTGGTTCCTCTCTTCACTAGACTAGCCATGTCCAATTCCTGTAACCGTTCATTGTATGTTTTAGCCTCCAGTTCCCTAATCATCTTGGTTGCTCTCCACTGCACTTTTTCTAGAGTCAACATCTTTTTTAATAGTGTGGTGACCCAAACTGGATTCATTATTCTAGGTGTGGTCTTACGAAGGCTTTATAGAGTGGGTATTAGTTCCTCACTTGATCTTGATTGTTTCCCTCTGTTAATGCAAATTAGAATTGCATTGGCTTTTTTGGCTATATCTGTACACTGTTGACTCATATTTAATTGCTTGTTGACTAAAATTCCAAGGTCCCTCTCACAGTTACTGCTGTTAAGCCTGGTTTCACCCAGTCTATATGTGTACTTTTGGTTTTTCTTGCTTAAGTGTAAGAACATGAGTTTTGGAAAATTTTGGGAGGCACTGGAGGCCCGGAGAGCTTGACATGCTGTGGTCCATGGGAACATGAAGAGTCAAGTTTTTGGCTTCCAGGGAGCGTGTGGGAGACTATTTTGGCTCTCCAAGAATTATGTCAGGTTTCCAAGTGATGAAATCCATTTTAAAAAGAAAAGCACAAAATCCATCTTCCAAGACAGTTTCTTTTATTTAGGAAAGCATCAAATTGGCAAAGTCCATGGTAATTCCGGATCTGACACAACCCAGAATTACCCCACATATTAGAACTTAGAAACAACCCCCTGAAAGTCACATTCCCCAATAGAAGCAATTCAATGTTGCTTGATGTTGTAAATTTCCACCTCCAGTGCCTAGGCCTGGACAGCTTGGGTTCCCACAGGAAGAATGATCACCTAGCCTAAACAACTCTATCTATCTCCACTCCTCCCCACTTAGGAATGTGGCAAGCCAAAACCCTTCCCCACATGACTGTCAAAGAGAAAGTAAGAAAAAGAATATATATTAAGCCTAACTAAAATGGCTACACATATGTCAGCACTGGCCTTGACAGAGGCTCAAGGGAAGCCTATGGAACCTGAGGAAGGCAAAAATGCCTACCTTGCCGTGGTGCAGATGGCCAACTAGGCCACCCACCATGGCCACAACCACCCAGCAACCGGGCAGAGAATCAGTTGCTTACATTTTTGAACCCCACCCCTGCTCCTGGTATTATATTGTATGTCCTCTGCTCCACTAGTGCAATACTGCAACTTCCAACTAGTAGTAAACAGAGACTCTTGCTGTTTTTCTCTGGGCTGAAATACTGGATGACCCAAGAAATATGGTTTTGTCCTGAGAATAATCATGGAAAATAAGTAGCTGCTTGAGCAGCAAAATATACTCTGCATTTGGGGAAGTTGCTTGAATTATACCAGAGCAAGGAAGAAACAAGCTCACATTCTGATGGTTATATTCTATTTAGAAAAAATAATAATGAGCAGATGTGCCTTATTTATAATGAGTCTGTTCTACCACAAAGTGGTTGTGAAAGGGAAAATGTTCTCTCATCCAGAAAGTGCAATACAAGCAAATACCAGTCAGACTCCACTTGCATTAATTACAACTAAGGAATAAAAATAAATGACTTATCCAATGTTTACTAGGGGAAAGCAAGAGATCAATAAGACCATTAATTGCTTGAATAGCAATAAATAGCTTGGCTGCCATCCAAGAGGTGTACCAACAGCAGGTCTTTCCTTATGTTGGATTCATGGCATATAGGTGATAGTCGTAAGCAATAAAGGGGTTAGTGAAATGCAGGCTGTGATAGATACTGTTCTTCGATTGCGATTAAGACTTTTGCAAACAATATTAAAGGAAATGTCAACTACCTGTCAACCACAACCAGATCCTTCTGATTTATGTCCGATCTACTGCAACCATGCTCTAGTTTGAGACCTCTGTTATACCTCCATTGTGTGGGTCTGGAGCTGGCAATTATTCATCTCTGGAGACACGGTTGAAGCAACCATGGTTGAGCAAATCCAGAAGAATTTCATGAGAAGAGTACTACACTCCTCTGCTCGCCATAGAATATCACCAGGCTTGAATCACCAGGCTGGAAATTTTGGGCTTGGACAACCTTGAACTACACTGCCTATGGTTGGACTTAAGCATAGTACACAAAATTATCTATGCCAGTGTCCTACCACTCAATGACTACTTCAGCTTCAACCTCAACAATGCAAGAGTACACAACAGATACAAACTCAATGTAAACTGCTCCAAACTTGATTGCAGAAAGTATGACTTCAGCAACAGAGTGGTCAATGCCTGGAATGCACTACCTGATTCTGTTGTTACATCCTCTTACCCTCACTCCTTTACTCTCAAACTATCCACTATTGACCTCACCCTATTCCTAAGAGATCTGTAAGGGGTGTGCATAAGTGCATAATTATGCCTACCATCCCTGTCCTATTGTCCCCATTTATCTGTACCTATTTCCTGTATTCTTACTCATGTTTATACTTATACCTATTATCTTGTAAGCGACAAACCAAATAAATAAATAAACTTCTGTGAGTTTAAAGAGGTGTCTTTTGCAGACTCATCTGAGCCTTCTTGTATCTAAGAGTCAAGGAATCAGCATCAGACTGAATGGTGAGCACAGACAAACAAGTCTTTATAATGTTTTCTTTTTGTTGGCTACCATAAATTGCTACCTTGTGTCTCAAGCCATTACCTATCTTCTTTGACATTTAGCTCTGATCTATGATTATATCGCTGATGGAGCTCCTGTTTTCAGGAGGTTTAGGCTTGGACAGTTTTTACAAAGATAATAAACGCACAAAGAGGATTATTAAATAATTGTAGTTTTTTTCCCCTTTATAGCTCTACTGTGTTGAGGAAATGTGGATTTTTCATTTACCATGAAGAAGTTGTTGGAAAATTCTAACCTATCAGTCCATCTCATTTTCTTTTTGGTGGGGCTGTTCAAATTTATCAAAACATAAAATACAGAAATACAAAAAAATAATAATGAAAATAATGGGAAAAGAGGGGAGGAAAGGGGAAAGAGGAAAAGGTGTAGGTTAAAGGGGGAATGAAAAAGAAAAGCACTGACTTTTGATTCTTTTTGGCACAGGAAAATACAACTTCAGCTTTTTACTTTTACATAATAATTTATACTAACCATTTCTATAACAACAATCCCACCTCACCAGCAGAATCCTAAAAAAAAAAAAAAAAAATTCCCCACCACCTCAAGCACAAAGTCCATAAATGGTTTCCAAACAGAAACAAAATTAATGGTATCCTTTGCTTTAATTAAAGCAGTCAGTTTAACTGTTTCTGCTAATTCCATTAGCTTTTGCAGTCATTTGTCCATTGTGGAAATTCATGTCGGCTATGTTCCTGTCCTTTGAGTTATTAATAACCAGTTATTAATGAGAAAGTGTATCAATACAACAGCACTGTTTGCCATTCCACACTAAAGAGAAACATCAAGAATAAAGAAAAATGGCCTTTTCTGTCTGCTTAAAACCCATGGTTAACTCAACAACTACTCATAAAGGAAGAGCTTTCTGCCCTAATATGCTACCCAAGGAAACTTGTGTCTGTCCAGGAAATCAGAATACTCTTATTTACAGACTTCCCAAAATTCAGCTCACTGTTTCCATTTGAAGATGAGTTTCTCACAAAACAGGAGACAGCTGCCAATCAACTATGTTTAGCCAGATCCTACAGAGTATAAAGTGCAATCAACCCCCTTATCCTGCAGAAGGAGTGTGCATGGTAACATAGCTATTACTGATAAGGCTTCCTTAAACACTCAAAGACCCACAAAGGTCCTAACCAGAAGCCCCCCCCCCAATTCAATTTTGGAGCTGACTGGAAGTTCAGTTTCCCCACCATAGAGTCTCTTCCTAGCACGGTGTCCTTTTTCCTATACTTGTCCTAACCAAAAGCTCTATCAATTGTGGAGCTGACTGGAAAACCTGCCCCTTGCCATAAGAGTCTCATCCTGGCGCACCATGCTTCCCCTCCCCAACCGGAAGCTCCTCTCAAAATTGTGGCAGTGACCAGTGACAGAGGGATGAAAGAGCCACACATGGCTCCACAGCCATGGGTTGCCAACTATGCTAGACCATTTGGAGAAATAACCCTAATCTCAAAGAGATTGTCCAGCTATAGGACTTTTTTGAAGAAAGTAGGACAAATCAAGTTTCAATTGGAATTTTACTAATATGGTGTTTTCAGTCCAATTATTTTCTTTTGGCTTGATATGGGGCTTGGGACAATTCTACAGGTATCTCTAAAAATTAAGGTGTGCTACTAGAAGAAATGAGAAGAAGCCCATTAGAAAGATGATGGTTTTTTATTATTATTATTTCAGTTGCAAATCAAACAGAATTTATCAAACTTTATCATGTACAATAAAAATGGAAAGCATCTGGGAATGGATAGTGGAGGTTACATCACTTCCATCATTATCATGAGAACATTACAGGTGACATATGTAGATCTATACCATGAATTCCCTTCATTCTTATAGAGATGGGTAGAGAAATTGTGCATTATATTTGAACAGAGATGGAAAAAGATTATTATAAATAATTCATTTCTGAAATAAGCATCCACCAAAATCTTTTTTGAGTTTTCTTAAATAAACAATTTTGGGAAGAACCAAATCTCCAGATTTATCCATTCAGTTCGATGGATTATTTCTAGATTTGATTTCTGATTTATCTTGGAGCCTCATAAATTAAAACTGTCTTCTTTTTCTTGGCCAACTTTAACAGCTTTAAAGGAGGCAGATTAATTTCTTCCTCTTCAGGCTAGACATAGATAAACCACTCAATAAATAAAAATGGTGATTAAAAATACAACAACTAAGAATGTGTCAATGTATCTTGGCAATACTAGCATTATAACACACACTGAATATTCTGAAGTAAAACTTAGAGGAAACTTAAAAGTAAGAATAGTGTTGATTATTATTATTAATTTAAACAATCAATTTCTACATTGTTTTTTTTTTTTCATTTTTTCATTTTTTTTTTTAATATAACATGTGAAAATTCAATTTCAATCCAACAGTGTGTTGTCTGGGTACAATTATTTTTAGGAAATCATAATCAAAATGTTTACAATAATATTAATTCAATAATAATATTTTACTCATCTGCTTTATCAAATCTCCTTTATAACATTAGTCCTTTTTATATATCCATATTTCAAACTTCTGTTTTTATTATCTAATCATTGGTAAAATAAGTCCCATGTCAAGAAATATTCAGTCCTACTGGAAAAGTATGACAAAAGGAATATATATATATATATATATATATATATATATATATATATATATATATATATATATTCAGAAGAAAAGGAGATTGCTCTTCGGGAAAAAGTTTTTATTTTTGTTCAGAATTTTCGGATTTGTTATCTCAAGTCCGTCTTCAGTGAACAGTTAGGTGGAGATGTGTCAGGGAAGGAGCTTTGGTCGTTGTTTCTGTCGTTGGTGTCAGCGTTCTATAGATTGGCAGCGCGGGCATCAATCGCGTGATTGGCTTGTCAGTTGTTTTGGGTGCGAGCTGGGTTGTTTTTTGATGTTGTTCATCCAATTATCACGTAAACTTTGATAGTTGGGGTCAATGTCTTTGTGGCGATTAATGCAATTGGTGCCAGTATGCCATGCTTCAATAAATTCGCGTGCATAACGTGTTTTGCCTGTGCCAATTATTTTGGTTGCATCCCAGTTGAAGCAATGATTGTGCTCTATACTGTGTGTTGCTATTTGAGATAGTGGGTCTCTTCTTTTAACTGCTAATGTGTGTTCATGTATTCTTTCGTGGAGTTGTTTTCCAGTTTGGCCAATGTATTTTTGGGGGCATGTTTTGCATGGTATTTCATATATAACGTTTTTCATTGAGGTGATTGGTAATTTGTCTTTACCTGATATGAGTGTTTTTCTTAATGAAGTTGTTGGTTTATGTGCTATATTGATGTTAAATGGTTGTAAGTGTCTTGATATGATTTCTGATACACCATGTATATATGGAAGTGAGTACCATTTAGGTGGGTTTTGTGGGTTTTTGTTGTTTGTGTCTGTTTGTTTATGTGGTTTGTGTCTTAGGCAGTTTTTGATGAAGCTTTTTGGGTATCCATTGGTTATGAAGAGGTTGTATAGAAAGTTTAGTTCTTCTTTTCGTGTTTTTTTATCTTGGCAATAAGTGTAGGCTCGTTTGAAGAGTGTTGAGATGCAGCTTCTTTTGTGTGTGGTAGGGTGGTTGCTTCTGTAGTGGAGTATAATGTCAGCATTTGTTTTCTTTCTGTATACGCTTGTTTGTAATTTGCCATTTTCAAGAAGTTTTAAGTTGACATCTAGAAATGATAGTTGAGTATTATTCATTTCTTCTCGTGTAAATTGTATATCCGGGTGTATTGAGTTGATTGCTTTGTGTAGTTGTTCTAATTCAGTGCGTTTGACAATGACAAATGTGTCATCCACATATCGAAGCCATAGTTTTGGTTTGAGATTTGTAAAAACGGATTTTTCTAGATCTTGTAACACTATTTCAGCTATGAAACCTGAAATAGGAGAGCCCATTGGTGTGCCTTTTTTCTGGAGGTAGAATTTATTGTTAAATTGACAGTAGTTGGTTAGGCAAAGGTTGATTAGGTCCATTACTCTGTCAGTGGGGATATTGATGGGTTTTTCTTCTAATTGTTGTTTAATTATATTTTTGGCATGTTCAAGAGGGATCGATGGAAAAAGTGATATAACATCAAAGGATACCATGCATTCATCTGGTTTTATTTGTATTTCTTTGATTCGTTCAAGAAAGGTGTATGCATTTGTAATACTGTGTTCTGAGTTTGCAATTAAATGTTTGAGGTGTTGGAGAAGCCATTTGGCTAAGTTGTAAGTGGGGGTTCCGATGAGTGAAATTACCATGCGAAGTGGAATGTTCGGTTTGTGTATTTTTGGAAGTCCATATGCTCTGGCAATGGAAGGGCTGGTTATTAGGATGAATTTGCTGTCTTCATTTGAAATGAATTTTTCTTTA
Source organism: Hydrophis major (assembly GCA_033807585.1). Classification (NCBI taxonomy): domain Eukaryota; kingdom Metazoa; phylum Chordata; class Lepidosauria; order Squamata; family Elapidae; genus Hydrophis; species Hydrophis major. The sequence goes on along the minus strand of CM066332.1, from coordinate 14,992,377 downwards.
GAAAGTCGTTTGATTGTTGAAATTATTGTATTGTTTTGTTTCTTTGTGGGATCATTTTGTAATTCTGTGTATGTTGTGGTGTCTTCTAATAATGTAGTTGCTTTGGTGATATAGTCATCTTTATTCATGATGACTGTAGCTCCTCCTTTGTCTGCAGGGAGGATGACTATAGATTTGTCTTTTCTTAAGGATTGTAGTCCAAGGTTTTCTTTTTTTGTTAAAATGTGATCTGGGTTCTTTGATCTTAGTAAACCTGTAACTGTGTTTCTGATTGTTGATCTGGTGTTATCAGTTATTTCTGGTCTGGAGAGGATTGCTTCCAGGTCAGCCATGAAATCAATGAATTGTGCATCTTTGGTGTTGAATTTTAGTCCATGGGAGAGTAAATTGAGTTCTGTTGTTGTTAATTGTCTTGTTGATAGATTTACAGCTTTTTGATTTGTTTGTGGAGGTGTTGTATTTGAAGTAAGTTTTTGTAATTTGGTTTCAAGTGATGCGCGTTTGGTTTGGCTGCTATTTGATGCTGAAGATTTGATTTTGTCATTAAGTTGTGAAAAAAGTTCTGGATAGAGTTTTTTCTCACATATTGTTTTTAATTGATCGGCTTCGGCTTTAAACCGATGAAGCCGGTTTTGTGCATCTTGAATTAAGACGCGCAGCATGCGGCGGCCGTTCTGAGCGGCTATTTTGTATCCGAACGGCGATTTGACAGGTGGATTGGATTTTACTGACCTTGGCAATACGTTTGTGTCTCTGCATCGGTGTAGAAACCATAGCTGTTGACGTGTAGCGGCTTCTCTTCGGGCAAGTTTTTCCCATTTTCGGGCTTGTCGGAGCGTATCACGCTCTTGGGTATTTCGTATAATTGTGAAGGTTTGCATCCCGAGATATAAGTTCAGAAGAAAAGGAGATTGCTCTTCGGGAAAGAGTTTTTATTTTTGTTCAGAATTTTCGGATTTGTTATCTCAAGTCCGTCTTCAGTGAACAGTTAGGTGGAGATGTGTCAGGGAAGGAGCTTTGGTCGTTGTTTCTGTCGTTGGTGTCAGCGTTCTATAGATTGGCAGCGCGGGCATCAATCGCGTGATTGGCTTGTCAGTTGTTTTGGGTGCGAGCTGGGTTGTTTTTTGATGTTGTTCATCCAATTATCACGTAAACTTTGATAGTTGGGGTCAATGTCTTTGTGGCGATTAATGCAATTGGTGCCAGTATGCCATGCTTCAATAAATTCGCGTGCATAACGTGTTTTGCCTGTGCCAATTATTTTGGTTGCATCCCAGTTGAAGCAATGATTGTGCTCTATACTGTGTGTTGCTATTTGAGATAGTGGGTCTCTTCTTTTAACTGCTAATGTGTGTTCATGTATTCTTTCGTGGAGTTGTTTTCCAGTTTGGCCAATGTATTTTTGGGGGCATGTTTTGCATGGTATTTCATATATAACGTTTTTCATTGAGGTGATTGGTAATTTGTCTTTACCTGATATGAGTGTTTTTCTTAATGAAGTTGTTGGTTTATGTGCTATATTGATGTTAAATGGTTGTAAGTGTCTTGATATGATTTCTGATACACCATGTATATATGGAAGTGAGTACCATTTAGGTGGGTTTTGTGGGTTTTTGTTGTTTGTGTCTGTTTGTTTATGTGGTTTGTGTCTTAGGCAGTTTTTGATGAAGCTTTTTGGGTATCCATTGGTTATGAAGAGGTTGTATAGAAAGTTTAGTTCTTCTTTTCGTGTTTTTTTATCTTGGCAATAAGTGTAGGCTCGTTTGAAGAGTGTTGAGATGCAGCTTCTTTTGTGTGTGGTAGGGTGGTTGCTTCTGTAGTGGAGTATAATGTCAGCATTTGTTTTCTTTCTGTATACGCTTGTTTGTAATTTGCCATTTTCAAGAAGTTTTAAGTTGACATCTAGAAATGATAGTTGAGTATTATTCATTTCTTCTCGTGTAAATTGTATATCCGGGTGTATTGAGTTGATTGTATTTGTATTTGTCATTGTCAAACGCACTGAATTAGAACAACTACACAAAGCAATCAACTCAATACACCCGGATATACAATTTACACGAGAAGAAATGAATAATACTCAACTATCATTTCTAGATGTCAACTTAAAACTTCTTGAAAATGGCAAATTACAAACAAGCGTATACAGAAAGAAAACAAATGCTGACATTATACTCCACTACAGAAGCAACCACCCTACCACACACAAAAGAAGCTGCATCTCAACACTCTTCAAACGAGCCTACACTTATTGCCAAGATAAAAAAACACGAAAAGAAGAACTAAACTTTCTATACAACCTCTTCATAACCAATGGATACCCAAAAAGCTTCATCAAAAACTGCCTAAGACACAAACCACATAAACAAACAGACACAAACAACAAAAACCCACAAAACCCACCTAAATGGTACTCACTTCCATATATACATGGTGTATCAGAAATCATATCAAGACACTTACAACCATTTAACATCAATATAGCACATAAACCAACAACTTCATTAAGAAAAACACTCATATCAGGTAAAGACAAATTACCAATCACCTCAATGAAAAACGTTATATATGAAATACCATGCAAAACATGCCCCCAAAAATACATTGGCCAAACTGGAAAACAACTCCACGAAAGAATACATGAACACACATTAGCAGTTAAAAGAAGAGACCCACTATCTCAAATAGCAACACACAGTATAGAGCACAATCATTGCTTCAACTGGGATGCAACCAAAATAATTGGCACAGGCAAAACACGTTATGCACGCGAATTTATTGAAGCATGGCATACTGGCACCAATTGCATTAATCGCCACAAAGACATTGACCCCAACTATCAAAGTTTACGTGATAATTGGATGAACAACATCAAAAAACAACCCAGCTCGCACCCAAAACAACTGACAAGCCAATCACGCGATTGATGCCCGCGCTGCCAATCTATAGAACGCTGACACCAACGACAGAAACAACGACCAAAGCTCCTTCCCTGACACATCTCCACCTAACTGTTCACTGAAGACGGACTTGAGATAACAAATCCGAAAATTCTGAACAAAAATAAAAACTTTTTCCCGAAGAGCAATCTCCTTTTCTTCTGAACTTATATCTCGGGATGCAAACCTTCACAATTATATATATATATATATATATATATATATATATGATTTTATATGTACTAACTGCAGCTAGAATTGTATTTACGCAACAATGGAAAAGCAAAGAGATCCTGACAGATGAGAGTGCAATTTTTTTAAAAAAAATTAGAATGTGCAGAAATGGACAGATTAACACTTACAATTAAGGAAAAAGAAGGAACTGAATATTTCTTTCTAAATACAATTCTATTTGGTCTCCTTTCTCTGGCCTTCTGTTGAGTAAATTGGTCGAATTCTATTTACCTATTTCCCAATAATTTTTTCTCCAATTGTCTAACAAACTGGGGGAACGGAGGATTAAGTTAATTTGTCCACCAGGAATATAATGAACAGAACCAGCCCTTTGGAATCAACAGATGGTGCCATTTTCATCTGCTAATGACTTGGCTTCATTTAAATCCTGACCTGAAGGTGCTAAGTCTGCTCAGCCTTTTCCTTCTCTCTCTAGTCATTTAATCCTGCCTTTATTCATTTGCAGAAGTTTTCCAAAATTACCACAAAAAGAGGAAGCATAAAAAGAAGGGATAGTGGAAAAAGAGGGATGACCTGGTTGGCTTTATAGGACCCTCAAGATTTGAAACAACTCCTCCACCAATAACACATGGTCAAACTATGGAAAGTACTTTCAGATCCAGAAAATTTGATTTTAGTTTCTGTCCCCTGGTGAAATGGGATCTGGACTGCAGTAGTCTATAAAGGTGGAATTTCAGATGAGTCTAAGTTTTTTTTTTTTTTTTTTTTTGAAGCACAGCATTGTGCAGGTGACATGAAGGCAGGATCTTCAAGGGCAGAATTTATTCCTTAAATGTTTCCTAAATTGGGATCTGCAACCAGTGGTTCTGGAGCCGCATGCAGCTTTTTCAGCCCTCTGCTGTGGCTCCCTGTCGGCTGATCCCACCACTGGCTGGCCTTGCCCTTCTCCTCCCCATCACTCCTTGTCTGGCCTGAGAAGGTCAGGGAGATGGCGGGGGATGGAGGCTCACTCCATATTCCAGAGCAGGAGGTGACTGAGTGGGAGTGAGTGACATCAAGTTGGCCATGCCCACCAAGTCACACTGGTTGTTAAATTATTGGCTCTCGGTGTTTTCTTTTCTGTGGGAAATGGGTCCAAATGGCTCTTTGAGCGTTTAAAGTTGCAGACCCCTAAGTGCAGGTAAAACACCACTACTATTAAGCATGCTAAAAATATTTATTCCCCCCATATATTGGGGACATAGATGTCATCAAACAACCATTTCTCAGAAAGAAATCTTCTCTTCTAATTCACCAAATGGACACTGGGAAAAACAAAAAGCAAAATAAGTCTAGAGATATAAATGATTTTCGCTGTTTATAGAGTAACAATTTGTTGAATTTCATCTCCCCAATGGAAACATTTTACTTTTCATGGGGTCTTCCCATTTGTATTTGTTGAAAGATAAGAGTTTACAAGCTTATGTAAGTTAGGAGGAATTGTAACAGAACAGAATAATAGAGTTGGAAGGGACTTTGAAGGTTTTCTAGTCCAAGCATCTGCTCAGGCAGGAGATTCTATACCATTCTGGACTGTCCACTGGCTGTCCAATCGCTTCTTGAAAACTGAGTTTCTAGAGATGCATATATGTTCCTTTTACATAATTATACTTCCCTTTTAAGACTCTCATCCCTTAAGTAATTCGGAGTAGAGTTAGAGTGACTGGGTGAAGCTGAGCATTTACTGGCCAGATGCCCTTCCTGACGCCATGTGGAGTTCACAGCAGATATTCTTTTCTTTGCACCTGGGAAGAGAGAAATATCTGCCACTACCTAGGATTGAACTCTCAACCTTCCAAATGGGAAGCAATTAGCTTGATCACTAGGCCACCATGCCACTCTTCCTTATACATAATTATCTTCACTTAAAATGTACCAGGGATGTGGTGGCTCAGTGGCTAAGATGCCGAGCTTGTCGATCAGAAGGTTGGCAATTCAGTAGTTCAAATCCCTAGCACTGCGTAACGGAGTGAGTTCCCACTACTTGTCCCAGCTTCCGCCAACCTAGCACTTCAAAGCACATAGAATAATAGGCACTACCTTGGTGGGAAGGTAACAGTGCTCCATGTACCTTTGGCATTTAGTCATGCCAGCCACATGACCATGGTGACGTCTTTTCGGCTTAGAAACAGAGATGAGCACCACCTCCTAGAGTCAGGAACAAGTTGCACATATGTGCGAGGGGAACCTTTTCCTTTAAAATGCCCAATTTAAGCTGGTTACAAGCAAATAAACCCAAATGTTGGTTGGTTGGTAGCTGAAATATACTTTTTAATGTACTACTTTTAAGAGATATAATTCAGATTCTCTTGAGCATCTTATCCGCTTCTGAGATGTGGGTCTCTCTTAATCATTGAAGGAGCACTGGAGTGTTTTTTAAGGGTAGCTGTATTTGAAAAGTACTCAATTCAATTCATGGAAAGCTGAATTATTTGTACTCATTCTCACATTGTCAGAATCATTATTTACCTAACAAGGTGTCCTTGATGAATTAGAATCGGAGTTGCAAGAAATAAAGTGGCTTGGGATGGTTTTCAGATCAGAGTTATGACAAAAATCAATATCTCCCACTGTTAGACATGTTTATGGTTAGAGACAGTTGAACATTACCACCTTTTCTGAGACTGGGTGTGAAATATGCATGACAGTTATCCAGCCCACATGCTTTTAATGTTCATGTGTTTGTACCTCCCATGGCAATGCAGCATTATCCAACAGGACGTGCAATTTCCACACTACTGGCTATATTTATTTTTGATTCCACCTGTGTATTGAATCTTACCCTTTTGTGGATTCTAAGAAAATGGGCATCAACTCAAAAAAATACACTTCAACTATTGCTCTGCCTCTTCCCCAGCCTCTTTAAGAAATAAAAAATAAAAAGAAGACAACATGAATAGTGCTAAGACACTAATTAAATCTGTTTTCCAATTATGTTAATTAAACTACAAAGGAAAATGTAAATCTAGAAGTCTCCAGAAATCTCAAGCATTTTATATATATGGGTTTTTTTTTGTTTTTAAATAGAACTGCATTTGATAGACTGGCAGTAATGCCTCCCCTTGAAAATATATTCTAAATGGTCACAAATGTGTATTAAATTCTTCTCTTTGATCTTATAAGTGTTGAGGGAAAAGAACAGGTTGCAGGGGAAGAAAAGTGCTTTTTGAAGAATGCATTCAGGGATTTGGAGATTCCAGAAGAATGCCCCTGTTTGAGTTAAGAAATTACTGCTACTAATAAACAACCAAAAAATCTGTTAGTATTTGCTGCACTAATGCCACATCTGAGGCCAGTGGGCAAAGCTTGCCTTCATTTTAAGGTATAAGACACACATATTAAGCATTGCTGTTTCAACCCACTCAAAGCCTAAGAGGTCCCAGTACGCAGCACAACAATCTCACAACAAATGATAGAGCACTTTAAGAGAGCTTTGCCTGCCTAATCATATTATAAGCAGATTCTTATTGGTCCCCAGAATGTCTGAGCCACTTCTCTACAATGGCACTTACATTACTGTAACTGAACATGGGCTTGCCACCAAGGAAAACCTGTTTAACCTTTCCTTGGCATGTGGGACTGTACTTCAAGTTCTCCTATATGTCACACTGTACAAAGAAAGACTGCCTGACATGCCTTGCTAGACTGACCTTTCGTTGATGAGTGGAGTATTGTCAGCAGAGGGGAAAAGCTTGTGGACTTTAAGAGCCCTATCTGCTCCCTAGAGATGGATTGGATTAAAATACTGAAACCACATCAGGGCACGAGGCATAAATTCCTTTCTTCGCAGTGTCCCGAGTTTGCATCCAAAGCTTCTGTGATGCCATGAGGCACTGGAGAAAGGCAAGGTTACAATTAACCGTAGTTGGATGACTACAAGGTAGTAATAGCAATAGCACTCACACTTACATTCTGCTTCATAGTAGCTTAGAGTACTCTCTAAGCCAGTGGTGTCAAACTCGATTTCCTTGAAGTCCACATCAGCATTGTGTTTGACCTCGGGGGGGGGGATTGGGTTGGGCATGTCCAGCTCGATGTCACTCATGTCAGGGGTGTCTGTGGTGTGCCAAGCACTATGCAAGGGAAAATGGGCTCCTGAGCTCCATTTTCGGCTGTGATGGCCTCCTGCAACCCTCTGCCAGTGAAAACGGAGCTTGGGAGGGCCCCTGTCAAGCTCTGAGGGTGGTGGTGCTTGCATCAGAGCCCGACAGCTCTGATGGGGATCTGGAGGATGCAGCTGTGGGGAAGCCTGACACCTACCTTCCTTCCTTCCTTCCTTCCTTCCTTCCTTCCTTCCTTCCTTCCTTCCTTCCTTCCTTCCTTCCTTCCTTCCTTCCTCCTTTCCTTCCTTCCTTCCTTCCTCCTTTCCTTCCTTCCTTCCTTCCTTCCTTCCTTTCTTTGATTTGTCAATCGCTTATAAAATAATAGGTATAAGTATAAACATGAGTAAGGATACAGAAAATAGGTACGATTAAATGGGGACAATAGAACAGGGAGAGATGGGAGGCATGATGGTGCATTTATGCACGCCCCTTACATACCTCTTAGGAATGGAGTGAGGTCAATAGTGGATAGTTTGAGGTCAAAGGAGTGAGGGTAAGAGGATGTAACAACAGAGTCAGGTAGTGCATTCCAGGCATTGACCACTCTGTTGCTGAAGTCGTACTTTCTGCAATCAAGTTTGGAGCAGTTAACATTGAGTTTGTATCTGTTGTGAGCTCTTGTATTGTTGCAGTTGAAGTTGAAGTAGTCACTGACTGGTTGGACATTGTAGCAGATAATTTTGTGTACTACACTTAAGTCCAACCATAGGCGGCATAGTTCAAGTTTGTCCAAGCCCAAAATTTCAAGCCTGGTGATATAGGGTATTCTATTGCGAGCAGAGGAGTATAGTACTCTTCTCGTGAAATATTTCTGGACTAGCTCAATTGTATTAATGTCTGATATACAGATATTATATACAGATATACAGATACTGATATACCTTTGCTGGGGTACCTGTGGATGACGTGGCTGTCAGAAAGCCCAACTGTTCTGACCAGACTCTCCTAGATGACACGGCTGTGAGGGATCCCCGTGTGAGCCTCCCTGCCACAGAGGAGTCTGCTGAGACTTGGATGGCTATTGGGATTCCTGACAAGAGCCCCAATGCTGACAGTATTATTACAGGGAATTTGCGAGTTCCGCTGTGCTTGCTGGCAGCAAGGTGTTGTTTGGGAAGGGGGTGGGAATAGAATGAGTAGATGGCAGTGCTAAATAGAGCATATAGGCGGAAATAGGGTAGGTAGGGATTGACAGCCCGTGATTGACTCTAGGGAATACAATTAGGATAATTAGGGTGTGGTGGTCTGTAGGAGGTAGCTGTGTTTGGCAAGGGGGCATGGCCACGTTTATTAACAGAGCTGGGAGGCAAACGCTTCCAGTGCTAACCTTAATCAGCTTTCTGTTGTTCTTGTCAGATATGGAGGTTGATGCTTGAGAATAAAACAAGCTTTAAACCATCTGGACTGTGAGAGTTGGCTTGTTTATTTTGGCGAATCTTCAAGCTCCTAGAAGACCAGCTGAGAAGCCTCACACAGCCCTCCTGAGCTCCATTTTTTGCATGCAGAGGCACCCTGGGCTGTCCTTCGCTGTTTCCAGGGCAGCCCTATGGGCTAGATCTAAGCTCCCTGCAGGCCGGATTTGGCCCCCTGGCCTTGAGTTTGGCACTCCCACTTAAGCAGTTTAGAGGGTCAGCATAATCGCTGGAACCATCTAGATCCTCATTTTACCAATCACAGAAGAATGGAAGGCTGAATCAACCTTGAGCCAGTCTGGATCGAACTCCTGGCAGTCAGCAAAATTAGCCTGCAATACTGCATCTAAACCACTGCACTACCATGGCTCTTTCAATATGCTACCCTGTTGTCCTCAAATGAGATGTTTCATGGATTTAAGAAGCCTTCCCATCAAAGGATGAACAGAACTCTGTGTGTCTATGTGTGTACACCCATGATTTATACACAACCAATCTGTCTGTTTTGCTAGTTGCCAACAAAGCTCCTGGGACCTGGGTTTGTTAGCCTCCAACAGATGCCTACACAATAAGATGTCCAGTTTATAAAATAAAGAGCTATATCCTTAATGCATGGAACAGCCATTCTTTAGCCCATTAAAGCATTCTCCCACAGAGAAACAGACAACAATATAGATGCAAGCTAAAGAAGAAGGAAAGCAACAGAAATAGAGAGGAAGGAAGGAGAGAAGGGAGACTTGCTTTTGGGAGAGAAGGGGTTGTAGCTTCAGAAAGAAGGAAATGACAGCATTTAGCCAAAAGTTTAATACTTTTGAGGAGAGAGAATTTCCAATTGTACGTTCGCTATAGTTCTATGATGATACAGAAATAAATAGACTGATAGATTAGATTAGATTAGATTAGATTAGATTAGATTAGACAGACAACTTTATTGTGATCACAGTCCAACCAACAAAGAATGAACATCTTTGATGTTGCAGTAACAAGTGGTTAGAATGCAATACTACAGACTACTTCTGTTGTTTGCCAGCTGCCAGCAGTTCGAATCTCACCAGCTCATGATCCTTCCATCCTGACCCAGATTGTTGGGGGCAATATGCTGACTCTGTAAACCGCTTAGAGAGGGCTATAAAGCACTGTGAAGTAGTATATAAGTCAAAGTGCTATTGCTATGATATCTTGTCCAAACAGTCATAATCTACTCAGTTGTTGGTTGGTGCCTGGTTGGACAAACGGAATAGCAAAACCTAGCCAATTGGAGTAGGGTCTTGGTTATTCAGATAATATAACATAAAGCATGGCTATTGATGGATTTTCAAATTTGATTCAGGTGGCCTATAAAGTCCTATATCACTTGATCTAGAAAAACCTTCTTTGGATTTTATTCCTGTTTTAGTTCCAAAAAACAACTTGAGCATGGAATAAGTTATGCTTTGATGTGGGAAAATAATCAGGGTCCAGCTAAAAGGCAACCAATGCGTATCTGCAAAAACAAAGAAACTCTAAGAATTATAAGAATATGCTGAGAAGCCAGACCCTCTGGAGCAATTTGTAACATTGAAAGTAGGTAAATATGCTTAGAGATAAATTCTTACTGTGAAATGTTGACATCATAGTGGGAATGAATAGAAGAATATAATGGCGTAATTAATGGTTAAATGGATTTAATGAGTATTCAATTATTTTATGAGCTATCTAAATGTGTGTTTGCTATAAATGCATATTCACAGCAGCAATATAAATATTTTAAATATAAAGAAATGCATAAATAAGTAATGCCTATGGAAAGGTCATGTGGGACAGACATTTAGTAAATAATACCAGACGTTTTTTTTGTCTGAATTAAAGGTTTATAGTTGATTCTTACAAAGTCTCCAACGATTGAGGGAAAATGTCTTATTCAATAAGAGGTCTTTGATTTGCAAAAACCACATAATTGAATCAAGCTGTGGCATCTGTTTATTTTTGCTATTCTTTGTGGATTGTGAATATTGATGAAAGCTCACTTCGATTCTACATTGGGCATCCCCCTTTTCCATGTGGAAGTTTTCTTACTGATAGTTTAAGTCTAGACTTTAAATAGAGAGGCAAGATTAATTTAGATTCATGCCTCATTCTTTCTTGCTTCACAAATGCATGCATTTTATTTTTTGTTAATCAAATGGATATGGCTGCCCACAGATGTGGGCTGCTGCCAGTTCACACCAGTTCTGGCAGACCAGTAGTTAAGATTAGGCACAGTTTGTTGAACCAGCAAATCCCACCACTGGCTGATCTGCCCCTGCCCATTTTTCAGCCTGCTTTGGGGGCCATTTTGGCCTGGAGAATGGCCTGAAAATGCTCCCGAAAATATGTCATTTGGGGGTCATTTTCAGGCTGTTTTGGGGCCATTTTAAGGTCATTTTTCAAGCCAGAAACAGCCTGAAAAACCACCTGAAAATGCCCCCAAAATAGCTTGGAAAATGGTCTGAAAATGACCCCCAAAATGGCCTGAAAATGGCCCCAAAACAGGCTGAAAAACAGATTAAAAATGGGCGGGGTGGAGCCAGCCAGTGCTGGGATTTGCCACAACCAGCTAAATCTTATCTCTTCCTTTGGGGTAAGTGACTGGGAGGTGGGGCTGAGTGCGATGAATGACATCACTACCCAGTCATATGATATACCTATATGCCAAAGGCACACAGAACACCATTACCTTCCCAGCAAAGTGGTAGCTATTAATCTACTTGTATTCGTGGGCTTTCAAACTCCTGGGAGGGCCGAAGCTGGGCCAGGAATGGGAGCTGGGTCTCATGTTTGTCAGCATCTTTAACCACTGAGCCATCACCTTCCCTTCATATATAACTTCATATACACAGGTCATATTTTGAATCAGATTACTAACCTATCTAAGCTAATATTTTAGGTTTTGGTCATGCCAATGTGGGTTGGTATGACTGTATCAAGGTTTAAAAACCTGCCATGCAATTTTTGGGAATTTTTGCTTTTGTGAACAAGTATTTTCAGGGTGAACTGTGTGTGCAGATGGCTGAACTGGGGGTCCCAGGGTTACTGTAGATATCTCATAACATATTTTTTTTTCCCCAGCTGACATGGGACCATAAAGCCAGGAGCTGCTTTAATGAAGAGTGGATAAGTGCAACATTCAAGATTGTTGAAGACCGGAATCTCTTCCTCCAAATCATTTTCAAAGCATGCACAACCCCTACAGGGACATTTCTCTAATGGGTATTAAATATTCACTTCCATATTTATCTGTTAGACCCAAGGCAAGATTGAAAACAAATTATGCCATCACACATTCCTAATTAAAAGATATAAAGGCTCTTCCAATATTCAAACAAGAATGGAGAAAAATAAACAATTAAAACAGCATTACTAAAGCTTGAGTTAAGTTCAAATAAGCATTTGAATTAACAGTAGAGACTGACTCCTAACCTGGTCTACACTGTGGATGGTTTCAAGCTACAGCAACTTGCTCTGGGCTGCAAAATCTCAGACAAACAGTAGATGGCACCGATTTTTCTCCTTTGCTTTGCTGCCATCTAATGGCCATGCAGAGATGTGCAGTTTAGCCTTCGTAGTTTTAATAGTCTATGTTGGACTATGCTTTCTTAAAGCCCAAAGATTTATGCTTGAATGAATTCCCTTGTACACTTGTTCCTTAAAGACCACATTTTTCAAAGGAAACCTATATTTTATCCAGAGCAGCCAGGATATATATATATATATATATTTACAAAAACCACCTGAGTCTTTAAACAACTCCAAATTATTTACTCAGGAAAACTGAACATCTTTTATTGCAACTTTAGTTCCAACCAGATTGTCAAGTAGGAATTTGCAATTATAAAAATGTTGAAAAGAGATATTTGAAATACTTCGACAGAAATGTACTTGTGAACTTAAAGAACCATGTGGACAATGAAAGCTAGCAGCCTAGCTCAGTACCTAATTATTAGCTTAATTTGTGTATTCTCTTTCTCTTCTATAGATTAAAGTTTATTATATGGTAGGGAAGATAACGGACATCATTTCCCCTTATTTTACAGTATAACTTCATTAAAGCAGAAGGCTGGCTAGTCTCAACAGGAGTTCTTCACAGGAATTGCTCTACTCCTATTTAGCATATCTGTGAATTCTATCAGCAATGTTTGTTTCTCCTGAATATTTATGAAAGACTGTCCAGTGACCTGCCTAGTGTCTCTGGGTTTGTTCTGCATTAACAATTTCTCAAGTAGAAAGCAATCAGAAAACTCTTCTTCTTTGAGAGGAAGGAAGGAAGGAAGGAAGGAAGGAAGGAAGGAAGGAAGGAAGGAAGGAAGGAAGGAAGGAAGGAAGGAAGGAAGGAAGGAAGGAAGGAAGGAAGGAAGGAAGGAAGGAAGGAAAAAAATATATCAGAAAATATGGCTATAAAAGAAGAAAAGCCTACCAACAGGCTGGGACCACAACAGAGGTGGTATTCAGTAGGATCTGACCAGTTCTAGAGAACTGGAAGCAGAAATTTTGAGTAGTTCTGAGAATCAGCAAATGCCACCTTTGACTGGCCTCACCCCCATCTCTTCTCTGCCTCCCGAGTCCCAGCTGATCATCTGGGTCTTCTTTTGTTGCCCTGCATAGGAGAACGGAGCTGGAAAGAAGGTTAGTGATGTGGGGAGGGAATGGAGATTTTGCAGTATCCTTCCCCTGCCACGCCCACCAAGCCACGCCCACCCAGCCACGCCCACAGAACTGGTAGTAAACATTTTTGAATCCCACCACTGGATCACAACAAACAATTAATGTAATGAAGATATTTTGACATTTAGACAGTCAAAGCAGTTAAAAAATACTGTCTAATTTGCTGAGAAGACACAATATTAGGAATGTTCTAGGGCAGGACTGTCAAACTCCCAGCCCGCAGACCAGATGCGTCACATGCTGGCCACACCCATGCCCGGTTTAGAGAAGGGGTAAAAAGTCATGTGATGCCACCATTGTCAAGCCTGAAATTGACATATGTGTTGCCATTTTAGTTAGGCTTAGTATATATGACATGAGTTCGTATAGATGACAGACTTTGACATCCCATGTTCTTGGGAGATTACTGATGAAACTTGATTAGTTATGGTGAAGAGCACTTCAGAGATGACCTTGCATAGAAAGACACACTTTCTATTTCTGCTTTCATAAAAGGTGAAAAGTAACAGCACTGGCACCTTCTGGACAGGTTGCCCTCTTAAACGCCTTCGTCTGACCTGTGTCACATCCAGAAATTCCTCATTTGATGCTTCCAAAGTTCAGGTAGATAGGACAATCAACCTATTTTAACATGGTGTCATAATCTTGACTGCTTTAGAGATGTGGAAAAAACAGTATAGTAGAGTAGAGGTTGAATGAAGGATCAACCCAGCAATAAGGAAAGAGATGAAGAAATGTTTTATATCTGAAATGAAGTTGGTATGTAGTCTTCTAGACTAGCGGGGACATTTTTTTTAGTTCTCTGTCCTTTGATAAATACTATCCTTTCCATCATTTACAGTAAGTGCCACATATTTTAACACCTGTTTTGGCCATTCTGTACTATCCACAGAGAAGACATAGGCCAGCTCTGTTTTTGATATCTTGGCTTTGCCTAAGGCTACCATATGTAATATGCACATATATGGAAAGCATTAGAAATTGGTAAGGAGATGTGGAATACACCAAAGTTTTATTACTTTCTAATGGTCCTTCTGGCTCCATGGAGCTCAAATATCACACCCCTTGCTTTGTCTGAAGCCACAGCTACAGGTGCTTTGGCTGCAGAACTTCCAGTAAGAGCCCTGCTTTGACCACATGACACATAATCCCATGGGGAAGATCAAAGGTGACATGAGCTATCCTTGCAAGCACTCTTTCTGGATCACGTACAAAGACAGTTCTGCTTCAATTCTTCAGGGAAGGCAAGGAACACCTGAATCAGAGGTGGCATTCAGCAAGTTCTGACCAGTTCTGGAGAACTGGTAGCAGAAATTTTGAGTAGTTCAGAGAACCAGCAAATACCACCTCTGACTGGCCCTGCCCCCATCTATTCTCTGCCTCCCGAGTCCCAGATGATTGGCTGGGTCTTCTTCTGTTGCTCTGCACAGGAGAACTTGAAAGCAGGTTTGTAGGTGGGGAGGGAAGGGAGATTTTGCAGTATCCTTCCCCTGCCACCCCCACAGAACCGGTAGTAAATGTTTTTGAATCTCACCACTGATCTGAATCCAAATTTCACTAGCTATGTATAGATAGAGTAAAGCAGATAGAACAATGATCCTGAGTTTCTTCTATTAGAGCTATCGTCCTTGTTTTGCAAAAAAAATCTAGATTGTCACTAGTTGGCAAATACATTTATTTATTTATTTGATTGTTTGTTCGTTCGTTTGATTTGTCAATCGCTTACAAGATACAGATATAAGAATAAGCATAGTTTTGAATGCATGAGGTAGATACTTATAGGGGAAAAAAAAGAAACAATAGGACAGGGACGGTAGGAACGATTGGTGCATTTATGCACGCCCCTTACAGGCCTCTTAGGATTTCTTGTGTTTTTTTTGCTGTCTTTTATTGGAAGTAAAGATTTTCTCAGCCCAAATATAGAAGTTCCATCCAGGAGGAGATGGGATCAGATTCAGTTCCCTATTCCTGCTCAGGACAATATAGAGCTAAATGGACGAATCGCCTGATTCTGACCATTAGGCAGCTTTCCATGGCAGTTCTACAAGAGTTTGTTCTCTTAGCAGCAGCAACTTGACAAGTGAAAACTATTGCTTTAATGATCTCTTAATGTACCTATGGAGTCTAATTATTTCTAGCACACCTTTGCCACCCTGGAAAGAGCCTTTATAAATGGTCCTCTCTTGACCGCCTTCCATCTGCTTCCTTCTTCTTTATGTTATATTTGTAATATCTCTGCCTTGTGGCCTCACTGGTGAAATGACGACAGAACTGCCTGTCTAAGCACTTTTGTGATGATCATCTGTTTGGGAGTGTGCCAGCAACACGGTGTGTTTTTAAAGGCCATTGTGAAGATCTCCGAGTTGTCTCCATGCTCCAGGTACTGCTGTGGCCCCATCAATAAGATGGTCAGGTATGTATCAGGCTACTTTACAGCTATGACAATTCATGGAAGATGCTCATCTTCAATTGTTGCATTCTTTGTCTGCCTAAAAGTTGGCTTGAAACTCAACATTAAGAAAACTAAGATCATGGCATCTGGCCCTCTCAATTCCTGGCAAATAGATGGGGAAGGGAGTGATGGATTTTATTTTCCTGGGCTCCAAGATCATCGTGGATGAGGGCCAGGGGTGGGATTCTACCAGTTTGGACCAGTTCTATAGAATCGGTTGTTAAGATTCTGTGCAGTATAGAGAACCGGCAAATCACACCACTGGCTGGCCCTGCCCCTCCCCACGTACCCCACCCAGGAGGCTTCCCTGAGGCCCAGTCAGGGGTGGTATTTATAGGGTTGGGGGAGGGAGAAGTGGCCTGAGAGCAGAGCTGAACCTTCCTTGGGATTGAAGATTCTATTTTTTAGTGCAGCCTCAGGCAGCAGATTGCAGAAAGGTAGATCTGGGAATCAAGCTGTGATTCTGCAAGCAGCTCAATCTTTGCCTGATTTTGGGTAAAAGTTACTCTTTTAAAAAAAATAAAAAAATCAATCTTTACATATATATTTACAATATTTACATACAAGCCACACCCACAAATTAGGCCATGCCCACAGAACCAGTTGTTAAGAAATTTGAATCCCACCCCTGATTGGGACTGCAGCCAAGTATTTAAAAGATGCTTGCTCTACTAGGGAGGAAAGCTATGGCAAATCTAGACAGCATACTAAAAAGCAGAGACATCACGTACCAACAAAAGTGCATATAGTCAAGGCTATGGTTTTCCCAGTTGCAATGTATGGCTGTGAAAGTTGGACCATAAGGAAGGCTGAGCACCATAGAATTGAGGCCTTTGAACTCTGGTGCTGGAAAAGACTTCTGTGAATCCCTTGGACTACAAGGCGATCAAACCAGTCAGTCCTAGAGGAGATTAACCCTGACTGCTCTTTAGAAGGCCAGATCCTGAAGATGAAACTCAAATATTTTGGCCACCTAATGTGAAGGAAAGACTCACTGGAGAAGAGCCTAATGCTGGGAAAGATTGAGAGCAATAGAAGAAGGGGATGACAGAGGATGAGGTGCCTGGATGGAGTCACTGAAGCAATAGGCATAAGCTTAAATGGACTCCAGAAGATGGTAGAAGACAGGAAGGCCTGGAGGAATGTTATCCATGGGGTGGCAATGGGTCAGACATGACTTCACAACTAACAATAACAACAACAAATCAAGGGCATCAGAATGGTATCATAACTGTACTAACTGGTTCGAATGTTTTATTGATGGATCAATAATTTGCTGGGGCTTCACTTTCAATCATGCATCTAGAACTTCCTCAGTATTTATCCCCCCTTTGTTTTTCTGTACATAACTCTCTCCTCTTTCACTGTCTCTGTTTTCAGTTGGTTTTTGTCTTCAAGTGAATGGAACTTGCATTGGCCATGAGTTGCTTGCTCTTCAGAACAGGAAGGGACGTTTACTCTCTTCCCCCTGTTTTAAAAAAGGGTTAAAAAGTAACACAAGTGTATGGACAATGAATTTAACTTCCCTTTAATAACAGAAAGGAAGGAATCTTGTAGTTCATCTAGTCCCCCCCTCCTCCTCCCCCCCCCCCCGCTTAAGCAGGAGTCCCTACACCATGGGTGTCAAACTTGTTGCATCATGTTGCCATCGTGTGATGTATCATGACATTTTTCCCTTCATGTATGGCCTGTATATGTGACACATCCGGCCTGTGGGCCACCTGTTTGATACCATTACACTAAACTATTTGTGACAGATGGCAGTCCAATCTCTTCTTCAAAGCTTCCAGTGATGAACCCACAATTTCTGAAGGCAAGCTGTTCCATGGGTTGATTGTTCTCACTGTCAGAAAAATTCTCCTTATCTCCAGGTTGAATCTCTCCTTGATCAGTTTCCATCCATTATTCCTTGTCTGGCCTTCAGGTGCTTTGGAAAATAAGTTGACCTCCTTTTCTTTGTGACAGCTCTGTCTCCCCTGGTCCTTCTCTCTGTCTCCCCTGGTCCTTGGTTATATTTATTCTTAAATAGCTCCTGGAAACCCAGAAAGTTCAGGAAGAATGTATTATGCTGTTTATAAGCGAAAAGCATATCTTTCTTGCACCTTGGAAATAAAAAATATCCCTCATTCTAAAGAAGACACATAAACTATCAAATGTAATGAAATGCTTTTGTTAAATAATAAGCAACAGCAGCCCACCGAAATAAATATTTTTCATTGAGGTAAAATATATACAACTATAAAATCATAAATATACCAGAGAATTATAATGTGAATTTGTAAATTGTATGCAAATAGCTCGAAACCAGATCTACAAAGACATAAATAAAGGAACAAGACTGAAAGGTTTATATGTTGGCTTGTTTATAGAGTAGCACAAACATTTTTCTTTTTTAATTGGCAATTAATTTTCAGCAGCCATCGAGGTACTTTCATGTCAAATTACTTTGCCTATACTAAACAAGATTAGGCACCGAAGCTGCAAAGACCTTAGTGAAAAGTGAGCAACTGACTGTCAGGCTGATATTTTCCACCTATAACCAATTAAAATGCTCTTTTTGTGATGAATGGATGCTGTAATTCTGCAACTTGTTCCTTCTGCTGTTTAGCACAGACACCTGTACAACTTTTCTGGATGCCTGGACCGAAAACAAGATAAGGATTCTGTTGGTGGTCGGGTGGATCACGTTGCTCTTAATCACTGGTATTCAGCCAGTTCTGACAGGTTCTGGAGAACCGGAAGTGGAAATTTTGAGTAGGCCAGAGAACCAGTAAATACCACCTCTGGTTGGCCTCACCCCATTCACTGCCTCCCAAGTCCCAGCTGATCAGAGTCCCAGCTGATAGGTGTCCCAGCTATTTGGCTGGGTCTTCTTTTGTTGCCCTGCACAGGAGAACGGAGCTGGAAAGCAGGTTAGTGGGGTGGAGAGAAAATGGGGATTTTGCAATATATCCTTCCTCTGCCACACCCACCAAGCCATGCCCTCAAGTCACGCCACACCCATAGAACCGGTAGTAAAAAAAAAATCTGAATACCATCACTGCTCTTAATCGGATAGGATGAGCCACATCTTCCTAGGTATGCATTCAGCCACTAACAATTCATATACATGTAGTCCTTGATTTATGACCACAATTGAGCCCAAAATTTCTATGGTTAAGTGAGACAATGGTTAAGTGAGTTTTGCCCCATTGCACAATCTTTCTTGCCCATGGTTGTTATGTGAATCACTACATTTGATAAATTAGTAACTCAGTTGTTAAATTAATCTGGCTTCCCTATTGACTTTGCTTGTTAGAAGATCGCATGACCTTGGGACAACAGCAATGGTCATAAATATGAACTGTGAAAAAGTCCCATTTTTCAGTGCCATTGAAACTGTTGTAAGCCAAGGATACCGATACAATTTTTACTCAGTTCAAGAAAATGAGTGGAGGATGGGGAGCAGTGCAATATGGGGATCCTTGTACTTTTGAGCAACTCACTGTTGGGAGAGGTTTTCTTCTTCTTCTCCACTTTCCTTGAATATAAATATTAAGATAACTCGACATCTCCGAGGCCACTGATACCCACGCTGCAAAGTAATATATTACTGATACACTTCAAGTGACTGACATAAACGGGAAAATATTGATATTTTAAGAAGATGTCTCATTTTTCTTATTTCACAGAAGACCGATGCAAGCTCGCCCAGCTATCAATATTATTTGAATTAATGCAGATTCCTTTCTTATTGATTGCTTTGACAATGATTGTCATAACTGATTAATGGACACTCACTGCTCTTAAATTTTTAAAAAGGCGAATCTCCTCTCTGTGTGTACAAATGGACTGTCTTGAGTAAACAAGGCTGCTAATGCTTGACGAGGGAAATTTGGGAAGATCTGTGCCTGTAATATGCTTTATGGAAGGAACACTTTAAACATTTGGCACCCTGCCTAGAAGATTAATATGGGAGTCCCATATCCAGCTTTTATGTGCTGTTAAATCAGACTCACAGTGCGCTCGGTGACAATCAAAAAATTAAGAGCCCCCTCCCAAATAAAACCAGCTTTTTTATTACATTGTATCACAGAAGGCATCAAGACAATGAGAATATATTAGTCCAGAAGCTTTTCCATCCCTGGAGTAAAACTACCAGCTTCCTTTCACAGTTCTTAGCTGTTTGGCCTATCCAATTGCAATTTTTACACCTTTATTTATTAAAAATAAATTAAAGAAACACTGGTAAATGGCTAAGAAAAAAATAACGCTCTCTACTATCATCTTTATTTCCTTTCTTGGACCATAGAGTTAGTGAAACCATTAGTTTAGTTATTCCTCCCAACACTGTGAGAGAGATTAAAATAGGGGCAGTTAGCAAGCTGGACATAGACCACGGAAGCCTGTAGATATCTCTTTAGGAACTGATCAAGTGGCAGGTCTCTCTGGAATATTTTAAAATATTTTATAAGTGTTTTGTTTTTGTTTTTTTCATTTTAAGTGGGAAGTTACAGCTTCTTCCTCTCCCCGCAACAGGGTGTAAGTGTGTTAGTATTTTAGGTTAAGAAGAATCAAGATAAAAAACATTTGTGTCCTTTGTTCATTTTGTATTAGCAAAGGACAGGTTATACTTTGTGAACATTGTAAGATGTCTAGTCAGTAGACATCTTGCAATGAATTTGATGCTGTGATTTCTATTAAATTTTAGCAGTAGCAGATAGACTTATATACTTCTCCATAGTACTTTACAGCCCTCTATAAACAGTTTACACTGGGTCAGCAAATTGTTTCCAACAATCTGGCTGCTCATTTTACCCTAACCCTAAACCTCAGAAGGATAGAAGGCTAAGTCAACCTTGAGTCAGTCAGGATCGAACTCCTGCAGTGAGCAGAGTTAGCCTGCAAAACTTCATTCTAACTGTGCCATCACGTCTCCATTTTTAATGCTTTAACCTGTAATAGCTCTTTTGAACAGCCTGTAAGTAGAAAGCCATTTATAAATCAAGTGGATTCTCTTTCTTCTTCTCAAGACATAAAAAGACACAGCAATGGTGATGATTTTTGGTGTAGGTCTCTTATGGGTCTGATCTGATTTGGGCAAGAGAGAGAGGGAGGGAGAGGGAGAGAAACTCACTGACTTCAATGGGCTACAACTGGGTGAAGGACTGACAACCAGGGTGATGTTCCTGGGTTCTATTGCTTAGCATCTTCAGACAACCAAACTAGCAGTGATGGATGATGTAGTTCATTATAATCTTTAGGGACTGAAATCCCATGCTCTTGTCACAGTCAAGATAGAGGGTCGATCCATAAACTCCAAATCTCCCTGTTTAGTGAACTCAATCCTTCCTTTTCTAGAATTCACTCCTAGCAAATTGCTATCTATGTTTTTGGCTTTATTTATTAGGGCTTGACCAGTGTGAGGAATTTGTAGTTGTTGTTTCTTTCTGCTCACTTCATCAAATCTTAAGCATGACAGGAGTGGGTGGAAGATTCAGGTTGAGTATGTGATTATTCATGAAGATTTAGTGGGCTATTCTCCTGTTCTGTTTACTGGACTTGTCAGGCCTGTTGCAATCTATGGGCAGTCTACTGAATGACAATTGTGTTTCATCAGAAGAACAAATATCTTTTTTAATCAGCAGGGGACTTTCTACTGAAAGTTTATGGTAACATTTGTTACAAGGATGCCTATTTTAGAGCTCTGGACAATCATCTTTAATCATGATTCCTGAAAATTAATGACGCAACATCCACCATTCTGAGTGGGTCAACCCAGAAAAATTACAATCTAAGTTCTAAAATCAGATTAACCCAGAGTAATCAAGAACAATAAAGAAAATCACCAAATCTATTTACTCAATGCAGCCCTACCCATTTCATATTTCTGCAACAGTGTAATCTTTTTAAAGCACCATCTTGCTTTTTTTTTTTTTTAATGGGATCATTTCATATTCTATGCAAAATAAATCTTAAATTAGGAAATGATTTTTCCTGTTGTTGTTTTAGAATGAATGTTACTGAAACAAACTTTAGAAAGGCCTATTCATGTTTGCTTCTTCTCATGTTTGTCTCAGAAGATGATAAGATCAAAAACCTTAACAGTACAGTCTTCTAGATGGCTCCTTGTTGTGGCAACCAGAGGTGAGCAGGAATACAATTGGGGAAACAACCAGAATTTCAGAATTGCACTTTCCTTAGACATTGATGCTGAGAGAAACTTTTCTATTACTCTGAGAAGGAAATTGGATTCTTGTCCTTGTGGGGATACAGCATTACAGCACTCCAGATGTTGAAGAAACCACATGGTGCATCATTTCATCCTATTGCCAGGCTGGTTAGGATTGTTGAGAGCTGTCATTCAGAACATCTGGATACCCAAACCCTGTGTGTGCCTGGTGGATGCACACAATTTCACTAGCTTGCTAGATCCGAAAGGAAAGTTTTTTGCAAGGTGGATACATTGTTTAATTCAACAACTTAAAATTCAACATGTGACCTTGCTAAATCAGTACAGTTGGTAGGTATGACAGTCTGTGAGAAATTTGGATTTGACTTGGTGCACAGCCAGAAACCAGTTGAGCTTTTACTTCTGTCAAAATTATCTTTTGCAGGGAGTTGATAATCTGTTTTTAGTTTCTCACAAAGTCCACAGTTTCAAATGTGTGAATTACAAATCACAAACTGCTTCTAAAAGAAAGATGAGACACGGGAACATGTGGCATATAGTGATGGAAATAAAGACAGATTCATACATGAGCTTTGGGTAGAAGCCAAAACTGGCCTGATTCATACTGGGAAAAGAGGGCTGGAGGGACAACATAATCCAGACAATAGGATGGATCCATATTCAGGCAAATCCATCATCTCGTGGGTTTAGGCATTCTTTCCATCTTCACCTGGATCATCTTTTCCAGGTCTACTTCCTGAATTGAACATACTCATTGGCAGGCCGATAAAAAGTGCTTCTCCTGGGATTAAGACGGACCCTCTTCTCCTTGCATACTTCTAGGCTGCATACACAGAGGGATAGAATTAAGATTCACATGATATGTTAATAGCACTTTATAAGACCTTGGTAAGGCCACACTTGGAATACTGCATCCAGTTTTGGTCACCATGATGTAAAAAAGATGTTGAGACTCTAGAAAGAGTACAGAGAAAAGAAACAAAGATGAGTAGGGACCTGGAGGCTAAAACATACAGAGAATGGTTGCTGGAACTGAATATGTCTAGTTTGATGAAAGAAGGACTAGGGGAGACATGATAGCAGTGTTCCAGTATCTCAGGAGCTGCCACAAAGAAGAGAGAGCCAAGCTATTCTCCAAAGCACCTGAGGGCAGGACAAGAAGCAATACGTGGAAACTAACCAAGGAGAGAAGCAACTTAGAACCAAAGATAAATTTCCTGACAGTCAGAACAATTGATCAGTGCAATAATTTGCCTCCAGAAGTTGTGAATGCTCCAACCATGGAAGTTTTAAGAAGAGATTGAATAACCATTTGTCTGATATAGGATTTCCTACTTAAGCTGGGGCTTGGACTAGAAGACCTCCAATGTCCCTTCCAGTTCTGTATTCTATTCTTATTCTATCCTGTTTCCAAATGCAACAAGATTTTCTGACCCATGACTATATGAAGTTTCAAAAAAGGATAATAACTAAGGAAACACACTCATGTTATGACATAAATAATGTGGGATGTAGAACCCATCATTAAATAAATTAAAAAAAATGTTTTCCATTCTATTAGCTGAAAAATATTTAATTATGGGTAATGCCACAAGAGTCTACTTACCAAAAATAAAGGAAGAACAATGCTTTGAGTTCTTAGCTTAAATAACAGTAATTTTTGTAATGTTTGTTTTGACAATGACAATAATCTTTTATGTGTACATTTAGTGTGCCAGCTCATCTTTGACTACAGCAAATGAAATGAACTAACTTAGATTCTTTCCCTGTTTCAAATGGATTGGTTAATATTTGAGAAACATTTGATACGATGCTTCAAAATCCAGAGTTTTTAATTAGCTTATAATTTTTGCTCCTTATTCCACTTCTGATTCTTGATCACAACAGATTTTGTTGGTACCCAGAAAATTAAGCCAGCCAATGTAGTTGCAAGCCAAATTGTCTGAGTCAAATTTCAGCATGGCAATATTATAAATTACAAGATCTTATTAGCCTTGCCTGGAATTGTGCCCTAATACACTGGAATGGAATTTACCTAAGCTTATCTTAGAAATTATGCTTATTTGGGGAGAACACTGAATTTACAGTGCTTTCACAAATATATGTTGATGTAGAAGAAGAGCAGGCAGAGCCTGGGGGTGGAGTCAAGACAGGAATTAGCCTAGAGTTGTTATGTTCCCACAAATAGTCTAAGTTTAACTGTTCTGTCCTTGCTACATAATCATCAGTGTGCAGCTTGACATGCAGTTAAACCCACCTATCCTCCAATAAAACAGACCATGTGCATAGATCTGGATGCTCTATTGAAAGAACAGGATATGGTCAACTGGGGAAAATAGGGATATATACAATGAGAACCAAACAAGATAGGCAGCATTGGGTTACTGCTGAACATAACAATTAATAAATACAAGTAATTTAAATTTCACCAGCAATGCTCTGTGTGTGGGATATGAGTTTGTCCTTGGTTGACTATGTGCCACAGGTTAAGATGGATTCTTCTTTTTACTTCTGCCATCTCCAAATGCTAAAGGAAAATGGAGTCTGGCTTCCCAGCATGCACTTGTTTTGAGAGTGTGTGTTGATGGGTAAATGGGTGGAGTCAATTTCAAAACAATATAAATTGGCATTTGTCCCTCCAGCCACTAGATGGGGCTAGTGAGAAACAACAGTATGAAAAAATTATATGCTGGGGCATGTCACCAAACCCTTTTGAATTCTAGTGCAAATTTACTGCTGTCCATTAGTTGATTAAATTCTTGTGAGCAGGCTTGAGCAATAAATCATCTTAATTGTTGTCTCAATTTTTCACACTTGGCATTAATCTAGTCAACTAAAGTCCTCTAATTCTCACCAATTTATTTATTGTTTAGTTATTTATCATTAAAAAAAACCATCCACTTCCCTCACAGAGGAAACATTCAAATGTGGATACTTTCCCAGTAGATACTGTAGAGTCATGCTATGGTGAGAATGAGGCAGTAAGTATGTCTGCTAGGGAGAAAGAAAAATGACACCAAAATAGGGCTGGGCCCATGAACTCCTGGTTACCGCCTATTAATTTTAATTGGATTCCATCATGCAAGTGATGCAATGGCATAGCCAATCCAAGAAGCAGAAAGAAATATAAGCAAAAAAAAAAAAAAAAAGTTTGCATTGTTGCTTCTTCTACAGCCAGTTTCCATCAGTTCATGCTTTTTGATTAAACTTCCTGAAAAAAGAAAAGGAAGCGAGTTGTTTAAGTGCCATTATTTGCAGACATCTTTTTTGGCACCTCTCCCATTCACAGGAAGGCCTGGCGTCTGTTCAGAAGTTGGAAGAATTGGCTACAAAACATCTGTACCAGTAGCAATAATGATAAAAGAGGATGAAGAGGCACCAGGGGATGATTTACACACATTTTGTGTGGCTGCCAGAAAAAGCAGCAACTTTACTTTGTGGGTTTTGCTTTGCTAGGCAAATTCCCCGGACCGAATCCCATGAATTAAATATTTTAACCAATAACAAAAGCCTAGAATAAAAATTGGTTTGCAATCAGAGAAATTAAGTTGCAATACTCAACAGATGGACTATTAGTTTTATGGGCTAAAATAAGAGATATCTTGTTCCAGGACATAAATATTTAGGGTGTCAACAACTGGAAGAATATTACAAAATTAGTAGCAGTGACGATAAAATGGATTTTTGAACCTTGGAACAAAACAAAGTCCTTGGAAACTTCCATCCTAACATTAAAAGTTGGAACGAATTAGCTTGAGTATTTTGTTCTGATTTCCAAATAAAATGCCCTCGACACATCATGTTTTGTTTTGACCACTTTACATTCAGATTTATTTCTTCTGAGATTTAATTGGCTTATTACAAAGTGCTCCTGTTGACCAAAGCACTCAAAATGTTCTGGGTTCAACACGCTCATTATTTCAACTGCATAATACTCGAAAGGCCAAGATGCTTACAGAATTTATGCAGCAAGATGACAGTTTTGCAGAATAAAATATTAGTCTGTAAAAATTACTCTGCATGCCTGATAGTACTTTGGGGCAACATGGAAATTGTCATGAAATCAAGAGGGTGGAACATTCTGAGAATAAAATAATAATAATTTGGTTTGCACATAGAAGTATTGGAGTTGGCAAGGAATATTTTTTATATTTTATTTGCAAAGACTCATTGACCTACTGCAGTCTGGCTTTGTTGCAAGCACCAATAGTGGACAAGTTGTATTATGATCCTTGTGCACCCAGAGTGATAATTTTCTCCTTCCAATTCTGATGACATTGTGTCATCTTCATACACATTATTCTCTGATGCCCATGTTCATGCAAAGTGTGGTTCCCAACTTGAAAAAGAAGCAAGTCCTATATTTATGGAGATGTCAAAAGAGCTTACAAATTTTCAGACTGTTCCTTATCTAGAGCTTTCCATGGTACTACCTATTTTTTAATGGTTTATGGCACTGTCAACTTTAACAACTTTAAGATCTCTAGACTTCAACTCTGAGAATTCTTCCTGGGTGGGGAATTCTGGCAGTTGAGGTTCAGACATCTTATAGTTTTCAAGTTTGAAAAATACTACTCTATGGCAACTTGATATGACTTGAAAGTGAAGCAGTTCAATCATTCTTCCACCATAACATCTACCAACTGGATTTGCTGACCTACATGAAATGTAGGCTTGGAAAACTGTTTCCTCCAAATAGCATTGGAGGAGGTCATGGAAATGTGAGCTCCAACCTTAACTGAGTCAGCATTGTTTGATGAATTTCTTATTTCACATATTGTTTTGTGTCATTTTAAGCTATATATTTGCAGTTATATATTTTTGGATGTCACACCACCATCTCAACTTGTGGCTGACTTTTCTTCATGCAGAACTTTCTGCAAGCATTTACAATTACACAAACTGCTGGAGGATCGTAACAAAGCACATCACGGGTTGGCTGAAAGCAACAGCATCCAAGTGAATAAGATATCACATCAGCATCCTAATCATCTCACAGCCTAAAGACAGTTACAGCATGAGCCAAGCTGAATGAAGGGAGAGGCTGCCAAGGAGACAGATGTCACTGCTGGAGACAAAAAAAAAAAAATCACAGATCAGCATCTGGACTTTATATACTCCATGAAGGAAGAAAAGGGGGACAGAAAGCATATTGGAAAGGACATGAAGAACATTCCAGGAGAGTCGATGCTGTTGTTTTCCAAGGCCTGGGAAATCCTTTTTTTTTTTTTTGAAAAGAGTTTTATTGATTTTCTACAAACAAACAAGACAAACAAAACATTAAAACATCAACTCTCATATGTACATCCAGCGTGTCGGTTGGTTCATCAGTTTTATGCATTCATTTTGTAGTCTCAATTACAATTATGTTACATAACAACTCATATTGTCGATCTAAACTTATATATCCTAATATCGCTATTTAAAAAAAAAAAACTTTTGACTATACTTTTAATCATTCATGCTTTATGAGATAACAATACTTTAAACAGTTTATTCTATAACAAATCATATAATCATACCAAATCAATCCTAAAAACACTTTATAAATATAATGTCAAATAACAAAGACAAAAGAAAAAATAAAGATATTCCTTACTGTCTAACATTCTAAATATTCTGTTATCGTATTTTATCATCTAACCATTGATGAAAAAGATCCCAAATTTCATAAAATTGTTTATCCTCTTGTTCTCTAATTTCAAATGTCAATCTACTCATCTCAGCACATTCCAATATTTTCTTAATAATTTCTTCCTGTGATGGCATTTTCTCATTCTTCCAGTTTTTAGCAAATAAAATCCTACCCGCTGTTAATATATTTACAATCAAATATTTCAAGTCTTTACTGTATGTATCTGGTAAAATTCCCAATAGAAAGAACTCTGGTTTCAAATCTATACGTTTCTTTGTCATTTTTTCCAACCACCTGCGAATTTTAGTCCAATATTTTTTAGCGTCCTCACAGGTCCACCACATATGGTAATATGAGCCAGGTATCTGATGACATTTCCAGCATTTTTCAGATTTGTTCTTAAACATTCTTGCTATTCTTGTCGGGGGAAAGTGCCACCTGTAAAAAGCCTGGGAAATCCTTTTGAAACAGCTCACAAGCATTTCCTTGACCACAATATGAAGAACTTTAGTTCAACAAATTAGCAGTCCTCCAGTTGACTGAAGGGTCATTGCAGAAATTAGCATTCAGTTCAGAACTACAGCTCTGTCCTCTTGCTGAATTCAGGTTACAGTTTTGTCTTGCTTGTTGAGAATTTCATAAACACAAACACAAGCAATCCCCTGACCAATTGCTATAAGGGGAAGTGAAAGGATCCCATGATACTAGGAGCAGGGAGATCAGGAGTTATAAGTTGCAAATGGATCGACTACTAGCAGTGATACTTTTGTGCTACGCTGTACTGGAAGTTGAATAAGTTGTACCATCCAATTTAAATTATAGCTTGTGGTCATGTCAGTGCACAAACTTTCTGTGAGAAATTCAGCCATCACCTATGGAGGTAACTGCTAACTGCAACCTTGAAGGTTTCTATAGTTAGGGCCAGTCAGCAAGAACTATCTACAGAATCACATTGTAATTGTCTTGGAGTATCAAAATCAATTACATAAAGACTACTATCTCATTTTCCTCCAAATCCATTTAACTATTCTACCCAATATCTCAAATCAAATGCATTAATTTAGTCTCTTAGAACCGATTGCTTTGTATTTGATCCTTAGGTTAATCAGAAAATTTAAAAGAAAGATGTAATAGAAAGGTATGTGATTTTATGATCTTATGTCATGACAGAAGGAGACTTCTCATCAACCCTGAAGTGCTTTTCATTCCAAAGAGTTAACTAGAAAGAAGAAAAAAGGAGGGGTTGGCACCATCTTTTTCTATATTTGCTTCCAGGTTGGGTAAAACAGATTGTCTAATACCCTAAAAATCTGACTACATTTGACTATCAAGCTGCACAATTAAAACAGAAGCAAAATTTAACTTTGTTAGGATTGAGAGAAATAAGGAAATTGTCATGCCCCTGATGGAATCTGATTCCAAGGGGGCAACTGACAGGGAGTGGGAGTGTGGCTCCGTTGGCTGTGGAAGAAACTGGGGAAGGGCAAAGTCCATCTGAGCAGAGCAGGGGAGAAGTAGAGCAAGGCAGAGGAAATTCAGAGGAAGATCCAGGCCCGCCCCCTCTTCATCCCAGGGCATGCAGGGAGGAACAGAGAAGGGAGCAAGGTGAGTTGCACGGCTTACAGGGGAGGAAAGGGCCCTGATTCCCTTCATTAGCTGCAGCTGGGCACACATTGTTTAAAAAGGGAGTTTGTGCACAGGAACTTGTTGGAAGCAAATTGTGTATTATCTTGTTTTGTCAAGGCTTATCTGCGTTCCTGGCATCTTCCCAACTGTGTGTGTTTTGTTGGCCTTTGAAGTCTGCAATTCCTTATCTTGCCCTGTGCAGTTAATTGCTGCAGCGTGGTTAGTGTGGATTTTTATTTACAATTTATATCTACTTTGTTTTTGGATTGAATTTCCTCCACTTAAAGACTGTTATTGGAAGAGTATTTTCTCCAGCCAAAGGTAACTGGACATCGGGGGGCAAAGTTGGAGGTATTAAAGAGACTTTTCTTACTTATGTGACTGTGTTGCCTTTGTGCCACACCCTGGGTCATCACAGAAATGCTTCCATCTTTGGCACATGTAAGTCTTACTGACCCAAGTAGATGTTGACACTCAGCAATAAATCTGAATGCTTTAAAAATTCTTAATCCCAGACAAGCAGGCATAACGTTAGATCAGTGTTTCTCACTCTTGGAAACTTTAAGATGCATTGACTAATGCCAAGACTGAGAAACCCTGCATTAGGCTAAAGTCATATGCCCATCTAGGGAACTTCAACACGATTTTCAACACACTTGTTGACTGAGGAATGCTGAATCAAAATTAGTTGCTTAGTTAAGCAGGAAAATCAAGTGGGCAAGTGAGAAACTGTATGCTTTGCTTCATTATACTAATGTATTTATTATAGCCTGTCTGATTGGAAATTGGCACTAAACAAACCAGCAAGCATATAATACAATATAAATATGTTGTCAATGTTTTCTGCCAACAAGCCTTGGAGAGTCCCAAAGGTACTTTTGCCAAAGGCAAGTGGACTTTCTTGTGTTTTTTTTTCCTTTAAAAATGTTTTGCTTCTCATCCAAGAAGCTTCTTCAGTTCTAACTGATTAATGGGGAATCAGTCAATTAGAATGAAAAAGCTTCTTGGATGAGATGCAAAATGTTTTCAAAGAAAAAAAAAAACCCAAGGAAGTCCAGTTGCCTTTTGGAAAAAGCAACTTTGGGGAAACCATAACTTGGATGATTAAGAATCTCCATAGATAACCCTGAAAGAGCTCACATCTATTTACTTTTGATTAAACATGTATAGGATTAGCAGATGAAAAACTTAAAATTAAGAAGAAACATTGTCCTGGGACCAGGGGTCTTCAAAGACAGAGCTAAAATAAGTATGAGAATCCTGCATATCTAGAATGACAATTTGTAATTGCAATGCTTTGCAAATCCAATCCCATCCCTGTTCAATCCTAATATGGATTTCAGATTAACACAGAGGTCTCCAAACTCGGCCACTTTAAGACTTGTGGACATCAACTCCCAGAATTCTCCAGCCAGCTGGCTGGAGAATTCTGGAGTTGAAATACACAAGTCTTAAAGTGGCCAAGTTTGGGGACCCCTGGATTAGCATGTTAAGAATGTTAGTTTGGCTTCCTGAAATAAGTTTTTGTAGAAAACTGGCTGAAAATTTTGTATGAGTCACAGAATCAATATAATCACCCCAATAAGTACATTTCTAACCATTCCTAAATATGTGCACATGTGAGATAGATTATATCAGATTAGATTTAAAGTAGATTAGAATTATGTATGTATGTATGTATGAACCCACCCAATTTGTTCTTGAAAATAGGTACACATCTTTTAAACTGCTTTTATGGAGTTTCCAAATTACCAGGAAGAATCAACAGTTGGGGTATTACCTTAGGCTAAGTTACTAGGGAGTCATTGCATTTTCTTCCTAAATTGAAAGTTAAAATTTGTCATGTTTATTTGTAGAAATACGCAGAGGTACCCAGCCTGATTAGAATTCATTGTTTGCTCTCCTGTTCAAGTGGTCCCATTGGATACTAGATTCATCTATTCAAAGGTGTTGAATAAAACAGTGATTATATGGACATTGCACATGCTAATCTTGACTCCTCTCTCATATCTCTCCAAGGGCTGCATGTTGTTTGAAGATGTGTTTGCTAAAGAAATATGTTGTGAGATGAAGAAACGGAAAATGGGAAACTGATCAGTACAAAACATTTGGGGACATCTCGTCCTGTGCAGGGATAGAACAGATTCGGACTAAGTGTACTGAATCAAAATAATATTTTATTTGTCCTCTGTGACTTGCATCCATCAGCCTAGGAGCTGACTAAAAGAAAAAGAATGATGGGAATCCTACCCAATAAGAAAGGAGAAAAGTTTATGTTTAACTATGAAACCATTTTATTTCTAACACAATATATATCACAAAAGATGGTGGCTTATAATAAATCTAGCAAAGATATTGTAAATGTGGACAAGGTGGTTTTGCTAAGGTTTCAAGATCAACAGTGGCTTGTAGCTTGGGCTAATACTTCCACTTGTCTTTGACAAGGAACACTGACTACCAAATATAAACATAATCCTAAATTCTCATCATTCACATAGTGGCTTAATACTATAAAGTGCTTCATCTTTAATTGGTTCCAGGAGGCAAAATGAGTATCAAGAAACAATGAGTACCAAACAACTGTTTCCCATAAGGAAGAAGGTAAATCAATTTAATGCATTCCCATACCAGACACAATGCAAATTTTAAGGCAATATGTAAAATGATAGGTGGTGCATCATTACTTTACATGAGAAATAAACCTAAAAATTAATGAATACTTAGATTAAATAAAGTTAAAACTTCACTTTATCTCTACTAATGAAAACAAAAGGCACAAAAATACACAAAATGACCAAAGAAACTAAGGCAACTCTGCAAGGAGATGGACACAGGACAAGAGCTACAGTCTGACTAACATGTCATCCTTTCTTTCAATTGGAAAGAGCAGTGAGTCATGAGGCAACCAACACTGACAGGTTCTGCCTTGTGCATTGGCTACCAAACAAACAACAAGTACTGTGACAAAATATTCTCATCCACATGTGTTGGGTACCAAATTCTATGAGTTTCAAAGCAGTTGAGTATTGAAGTACCCCTGTATCTAAACAACAGTCTTCTAATATCTGCCAGATTTTCTGGATGATATCTTCTATAATCCCACGATGCTAGTAGATGGATATACTTTGATTTTTAAGCACAAACATGTCACAGAACTATTTTAAGTATTATAAAATTAGATATGATATAATCTAATTTTGGGAAGAGATGCTATTGTAACAATTGTCTAAGTGAATGGCCATGGCAAAGCCAGTTGGACAGTTTTTGGTCTGATTCACACATTACATATTATAGCATCAAATAGTTACTTATTCTATTCTGCTCCTTGATATATTTTATAGTTTATGTAGCTGGGTTAATCTAACCATCATCAAGAATCTCTTATGCTGAACTTCCGGTTTGCGTGGCTTCGGGGCAGCAGGAATTCGCGACAGCTCGCGATTCCTGCTGTGCTAGCCGTCGAGGTACCCCCGATCCAGATGGGTCAGGGGGATATGGCTGCCCTGTAGGGACAGCTGAAGAGAGAGGGGAGTCGGATAGGGAGGTGGGGGTATCGCAGACCCCCCCTTCTCCGGGAAAACCCCTTTTTCCCAAGGCGGTGGAGCGACGGTCAGCAATGGCCGCCACGAAGAAGCCAGCAACCGGGTAAGAACTGTGCTGGAGAAAGTGTGAAGAGTGAAAGTTCTGTCTGAGCCGGGTCAAGTAACACCTTTTAAATTGCCTGGAATTGAGCTGCTTGAATTGCTGGAGGATACATTGTATCCCTAAGAAGAGCGAAAAGCGGCGGAGAAGCTGTTAAAGGGAACTTTTTTTTTTTTTTTTTACTCTCCCACCCCACGGAAAAAGCAGAAATATTTGGATATATTAGACATTGAAAGTGGATTGCGTTGAAAGCTGAAGCTAAGAGACAAAGGGATTTTTGGACATTGAAAAATTTAAGAAATTGGAAAATCTCTGCTGGAGGTATGGTTTTTTGATTATTTAAAATTGTCATTGCAAGTGGGAAGGGAGAAAAAAAATTGGAGCAGAAGCTGAAAAAGGAGGAGATTGTCTAGAACGTCTTTGTGGATCCCAAAAGAAGATATATCGTAATAGGACCTCTTTGATTAAAAATTAATTCAGAAAGAGAAAGAGAAGAAGGAAGAAAAGTATTAACTTTTGGAACTTTTTTTTTAATTGCTTTTGATTGTCTTTGATTAAAAATACTTGTGGTTGTTTTGGAAAAAGTTTCCCTTTTTATAATGGCATCGTCTGTGGATGAACTAGAGATTGAATATCAAAAATATAAAAAAGAAGATACTTTGGGCGCTTTGTTTTAATTCTTAGAAATGGCGTTATGTTCTTTTGAAAAGTTGATTACGCAGCAGAAGGACTGGGACAAGGAAGAAGAGGAAGAAGAAGCCATCTTTGATGAACAATGGGTCCCTTCCGGAGAGGAGGAGAAAAAGGATAAGAAAAAGGGGATTTTAAGAATTATAAAAACAACCAAAAGAGAGAAAAATGAGCGAAAAGATGGAGGCAAGGTTAGAAAGCAAAGAAAAAGGAGCAAGAAAAGCGAAGAGAAAAAGCAAAGGGGTAGAAAGGGTAAGGAGAAGAATAAGCAAGAGAGAAAGGGGGGGAAGAGAAGCCTTAATGGGGGGAAGCAAGACTTAAAGAAAAAAAGTTTATTTAGAGACAATGGGTGAATTTAATTTAGATTAAAAGAGGGATTCTGGAGGGTATATAAGAGTGTGTTTTTATATGTATATTTAGAATATAAAATTTATTATGTAATTTTAGAATCTTTTAAACAGAATCCCAAGAAAGATTGCTATATGTAATATTTCTAAGTTAGGGTAATGAATTATAGATGTTACTCCAATTGGTGTACAGGAGAAGTATAGTAAAAGAAAAAAAAGATGAATGGATAATTGGAAATAGAACAGACAAAGAATGTTGTTGAAAATGGTAATAAGATATGGAAGGATATATATGCTTTTTTTTTTTTGGATTTTGTATATTGATAAAAGGCAATAAAATTTTAATTAATAAATAATTTGGATGGAAAAGAGAAGTAGGGACAAGATATGAAGTTAATATTATATGAAATATTGATATTATAATCTGGAAATGTTATGCCTTATTGGTCTTTTTTATTATTTTTTCTTAGAAAAGAATTTATAAGCTGCTATGCCTTGATTCTTTGTGCATTGTTTTTATAAAACTGATAAAAATGGTTTTTATATATATATATAAAAAAGAAAATGGTAATAAGATATGGAAGGAGATATGGGTTGAATATGATGTTTGAATTTGTGTCTGTGTAAAGAGTTTTAACCCGGGAACAGACAACCTTCAGAAAAGATTTTTTAGTTTTGTTTATGTTTTGTGTTTGTATGTTTGTGTATTGTGGTTATGGTAAAACTAACAAAATTTGTTTTTTTTTTTTAAAAAAAAAAAGGAAAAAAGAATCAATAAAACCTTGGAGGAATGTTAGATGAGAATAATTTAAACAAGCCAGAAAGAAAAGAATATGATGACTATAAAATGGATAAATATGGAAGAGAAATGAAATTGAATAGGAGTAAAGAGAAATAATGAGAAATTTGCTGAAAGATATTTGTGTGTCCATATGGAGATGGGATAAATTGGAATTATGCTGTATAAAAATAATGTTTTGTTTGACTTGTAAGGATTTACAATGTTAAGAGGTTTTATGTGTTTATGTATTTAATGGTTAATGATGTGTTGTTTTATCTTTAAAATTAATAAAAATTTGTTTCAAAAAAAAAAAAGAATCTCTTATGCTGAACACGTATCTCTTTAACTGAGCATGAAACCTGTCATGCTGGATCATGCCAAGGCCTAGCTTAGTCCAGCATGTTGATTTCTAGATTGGAAAACCAAATGCACTTATGAAATTATCCAAATTCCTTTTTAAAGTTGTCCAAATGAGCCACCATGCCCCACGCCTTTTAACAATGTCTTCAGGTCAATCATATTCCAAGGTGTAATTCACTCCATGGTATGACCCCTTCATAAAGGGGATTTTAGGAAGCTTTATTTTTCTTATTGCTTTTCAATTCTTTTAAAATTAAGAGTTTGGGATTTTCCTTTACAATGAGATGACCAATGAAGCTCAGTGCACAGAAGGAATCCAAGTTTGTATTTCCAGCTTGTTTGTTAGCGAATTCTGTACTCTGAATGATTGACAAGAAGAATAGTACAAGGTTCTAATGAGTTGTCTAACAGGCCCTGGGAACAAGGCCATCAGAAGACAGCTGTTATATCAGAGAATCACATCATTATAAAAATATTTTTGGTTTGGGAGAAAAGAGAAACCTGAAATAGGAACTCAAAGTAACTCCACCTGAACTATGCTAGGTATAATGTTAGATGTTAGATTAGCCTTGTTGGTTGGTTGTTGTTCCTTATTGACAGAAAGATGGAAAGATCTCTATACATGTCATATTGAATTGGTTTGCAGTTTCTTTTTCTTTTTTAATTAATTGAGTTGTTTGGTTTTTAGATTTTTTATTAGCTGCCCAGAGTTACAGAAATGAGAAAAGTAGTCATGAGAATAGTGTAAACAAAGGAACAAACAAATCTGGAGAACTATTTTAACAGTTCCTTCAAGATACTGTTACATCGTATATTTATATCTTATGGGTTAAACTTATGAAATTGGGAAAATGATGAAGAGAGAAATTAAAGGAGTTGAAATATGGTAATAAAATCTCTCCAAAGCATATTATTTTGGAAGACCCTGTTTTGTTTTCTTTTTTCTTTTACTCTAGCTGCTGCTGGAACTTGTGAAAAATAAAAATGTATGGTTTCAGCAAACAAACAAACAATAAAGTAGAAAGTAGGTCTGCTTATTCATTATTACACTCTCTAACAATGGATCTTCAGAGATTTAGTCAAGGGTTTTCCTCAGTCCATAAGGAATAAGGTTCTTGCAACAACAGTGCCTTCTTCCTGAATCGGAAAAGTGAACTAACTTTCAGTATCATAAAGTGTATACTTGATTGTTGATTGTGACAATATCTGAAATGCAACCCAGGTAACATTGCTTTGCTCATAGAGTCATAGGAGAACATTTCATCTAAGCTCTAGGAATCTTCTGCTAGAGTTACTATCAAAGTTAACCATGAACTTCCCACAGACCAAGGTAGAACTCAACTTGAGTCTTCAAGACCTTGTCCAACACCTTCATCATCACTCTCTTGGCAGATTTATGAATTTCTCTTGCCTTGAGTATATTTCTCTTTCAGAAACTCCACTTAGTGCTTTTTGACTATGGAGTCAGTGGAACACACGAGCTTCTATGACTTTGAAAAACTTTCCTATTTGCAACGACACTTTTGTTAGTTCTGTGAATGACTTTCCCAATAGGAGCATAGGTCGATTTAGAGTCCAGGCACCAAGTAATTTGAGACCCACCAGCTTTATGCAGTAATATAATTATTCCCTCTGAGGCTCTTAATTGTATTCATCACACCATGATTTCTCCACAAATTAAGCATGCATTTACTGCTAGACATAACTCTCTTTGCAGTTAACATTCTGGAAACAAATTTCAAGGAGATGGGATTCTGTACTTCGTCAATTCCTGAAACCAATAATTTCAGGGCTCAAAAAGTCACTTTGACAATAAGGTCATCATTGTTTGACGTTACATCTTTCTGAACAGGGGAAACAGGCAGAAGAAACACAAAAGAGCAGTTTTATAAGCAGGTCCAGTTTGATTTTATGACTGATCTCAGGAGATCCCTCAGAAAGTTCACAATGAAGTCCCACATTTCTTCCAGCAAAAGGTCAGTTAGCATTAATACCTTCTATTCCCAAAGACTGCTGGCTGCCAGCAAGTGATTGTTTCAGAAAAAGTTTGAAACAATGAACCTCCAGCACAAAACAATATTTCTCCAGGTTTCAGCTAGATTACCCAGAATGAATATTCATGTTAGTTCAACATAGGTCCAAGGAACCCCCATTAGAATGACTTTTTTACTCCAGACTTTAGAACAATAAGATTAATAATCAAAGCTGTAGTCTGTGGAAAATGAGAGTTTTGCAAATAAATAAATAAATAAATAAACCAATGGAGAATTAGAATGAAAATAATAGTGAATTGTTTGCAAGAGATAGTTAACCATGAAACAACCAGACCAATAAATTATTCCCATCCCTGACTGATGGAAAAGTAACTGATGGAAACTAAGCCACACATGGGCCATGAACACACACACACACACACACACACACACACACATCCATCCACACCACACCACACCCACACACCCACACCAGTGATTTATCTCCAAATGAGGAGCATTATGAAGTATCTCTACAGAGCTTTTGAATCTGCCTCTTTGTCATTTTTCAATTGGTTCCAAACTTACAAAAGACCAGTATTTAAAAATAAACAAGGAAATAAATAAATCACATCAGCTATGTCTATATTTGAGATATATATGCATTATGCAATGGAACATGATTTTAATGTGTGCAAATCTGTTTGGAATTTGGGTTTTGAGAGAGCTATTTGATTAGATAGGTCATAATTATAATTATATTGATTGATATTGGTGATCATTTTGATATCTTTTATTTTCAGCCTTTGGAGGGAAGAAAAGCAATCATAGTAATAAAGAGAACTGACAAAGAGGCCAGTTTATTTTAAAGTTATGTACTAAGCTGGGTTCTTTTTCTTCAACTATACAAGTGGCCAATGCTTTTTATATATCTTCCTCAGTTACACCTATACAGTACGGAATAAATTCTTGAAGCCTTTGGGGAGAAGGGGGTCATGCTATTTCTGCCTTTGCTGCCAGCAGGGAAAAGATGAAAAGCTGGATAGCAAGCTATGAGACTGCCCACTATCCTGTCAGTTTAAATTCAGATGAACAGAGGACTAGAGGGAGCAAAGAAACAGGAAATCATACAACATTTAGGAAAAAAAAATGACTCATCCATTGCAATTTCGAGGGAGTTCAACACCATCTATCCATTACTTCTTGAAAACTTTTTGAAAGATATTTGAAGGAAATTCCGTGGTGTGAATAAATTCTATGCTGGCTAATCAACTTCAAGCCTCCTTCTGTTGAATTTAAGACCTTCTAAGGTAGGTCTGTTGTACAACTTCAGAAGTTCCCTATTTGACTGCAAATCCAGGTGTGAAACACAAGGGAGAGGAGGAACAGCTGACAGGGAGTGGAAGTGTGGCTCCGGAGGCTGGGGAGGAGGCTGGGGAAGGGAAGAGGCCAGCTGAGCAGTCAGAGGAGGACCCAGATCCATCCCCTATCCATCCTAGGGCATGCAGGGAGGAGAGGATA
Source organism: Hydrophis major (assembly GCA_033807585.1). Lineage (NCBI taxonomy): Eukaryota > Metazoa > Chordata > Lepidosauria > Squamata > Elapidae > Hydrophis > Hydrophis major. Next base: position 14,953,810 of record CM066332.1, on the reverse strand, counting down.
AGGGAGAGATGTGGTCTACTGGGGAGGAGAGGGCTTTGATCCTCTTCATGGGCTGCAGCTGTGACAACCGGATAAGAGGACGGACATGCATACAGGCGAGTACTGGAAACAAAGAATGGAAATATCTCTAGTTTGTTGTTCCTCTCTGAGTTTGGCGTCCTTCCCAGCATGTGTTCTGATATTTGTAGACATCTTCAATCCCTTATCTTGCCTGGTTTGTGTTGTTTTTTACTCTTTATAATTTAAACGGCATTTCCTCCTTCTTGTAACTGCTTGTGGGGGAGTTTTTAGTCTCCAGTCAAGGATATTTGGAGCTTGGAAGCAAAGTGAAGGAATAAAAGGGGCTTCGCCTGTTTTTTTTGTGACTGTGTTTATTTTGTATCCCACCCTGGGTCATCACAAGGCCCATGGGACAGATTTGGCCTGCGATGTGGTGGGATCTGGCCTGTGGGGCCAGCCTAGAAAATGTAGGGAGCCAGCCCATGTTGCTTCATTCCGGTCTACCCAATGCTAAGAGGAAATATTGGGCCAGCATGGCTTCGGCCCAGTCTACCCAGTGCAAAGTGGAAACATGCGAGCATTTAGCCACATCCAGTGAGTGGCATCACTCACTGGTTGGCCACACCCATCCAGTTGGCCATGCCTGCCCATCCCACCAAGGTCAGCCACAGCTGTGATGTGGCCCTCAATAAAATTGAGTTTGACACCCCTGCTATAAATGATGTGTAACTAACCTATTCTCCAATCTCAGTTAATAGTTTGATTGGTATAGATCAGGAGCTTAAGAAGGTAGAATTGACTTGTCTTCAGCAGGACATATTGGATCTGCAGAGATAGGTTTGCCATTGATAACATCTCTTAAAGCAGTAGTTCATGCACTGAAGTTGAAAAAAAAAAGAAGGAATCATTAAAAAAATGCTCTACTCATAAAGGGCCTGAAGCAAATCATGTCTGAATCATGCATTCCCCTCTTAAGCATTGCTGTATATTTTTTCTTGGCAAGGAATGTGAACTCCAGTGACTTACTCCAGGGCTTAGTCCTTAGTCCTTGGCTGAGAAAAGTTGTGTAGACCTAGTTTAAATTCCTGGAGAGAGAGCATCTGGAAACGGTGTCCTTCAATCATCATGGAGAAGAGAGCTATAAGGAACAAGGGTTTCGAGATTGTGGGTTCCTATATGGTGCTGAGGATTCTTCTTTTCAGAATCTGACCCACACATCTACTCATTTTGAAATGGAAATATTGATCTGTGTTACAAATATTGATCTGTGTTTCTTTGTATGAACTGTTCAGCGCCACAACAGAAGCCCAGCTTCCACATATGAAAGAGCTATGATACTTTATATTTGGCTTACTAAGCTCAATGAAGATCAGTAACTGTGTGCCGAATTGACAAAATGTGTATTTAATCTTTCCTTTCTATCCCTCTCCCCCTCCTCCCTCCTCCTCCTCCCTTATGCCATGCTTAGCAGAAATGTGGTAGCTCAGTGGCTTAAAGACACTGGAGATGGTCTTTTGCTTCAGTGGTTCGAGTCCTAACATCATGTGGTGGAGTGAGTTCCCATCACTTGCTCAGCTTCTGCCCACCTAGCAATTCAAAAGCATGCTACATGCAAGTAGATAAACAGGTACCATTTCAGTGGGAAATGTGGCGGTGTTTCATGTAGATAATTAGACTTCTGCTGGTGCTAGACCTACCCAGACACATCAGTGGTAAGAGAAGGCCCCAGATGACACTGCAGAATGCTGCTCTTCTTTGTGATACGGAGCTAGTTTGTCCCCTATGGTGCACCCTGGATAGTGTTGACTAAATGCTGTAGCACTCTTTGGCTGCCAAATAAGTACTTTGTATTAACACTGTAATCTCCTGCCTAATTGTACTGTCACTGTACACTAAATATATATCATAAATGAATACTGCTTTGCCCAAAAACACTAAGAAATACTTAACTCTCTTATGTTTGAAGGCATTTATGTTTTCCAAAATGTTGTCACCTTGAATTGGTCAAGCACATTGTGTTTCCTACCAGTCTGTTCCTGTTCTCCCACTTCCTCTGTTCACAGATACCTCATAAAGAAATCATCATGACAGGATTGTGGGTTTTTTTTTAATCTTCCTTTCCTCCTTTGGTCTATGGTGATAATAATCTCATTTTATTTCTTGATACATTGACACTGCATCTGTCTCATTTTTGCTCCCTTTTATTTTTATTTTTTAAAAAAAATCCCACAGTGAAATGTTTATTTAAACAAATAAATTTAATTATTCAAATCACACTATTTGTATAATCCTATTCAACGTGAAAACATTTGCTTATCAGACAGAGGAGGCTGACGTGGGTGCTAACATTTGTTTTGTTGTGTAAATTACAACTCACTAAACAATACTTTCTGTCCCCAACTGACAAAATATTAATTTGATGATGGGATGAGAAAATACTTAACATATTTATTACAGAATGCTTGTTCAGGGTTAACGCAGTGGCTACATCTCCCATTAGAAAGAGCTGAACTTCAGACATTCTTAAAAGAAAAGAAAAACAATTTATTTTTAATTTTAGTAAAGATTAAAACTAGAACAGTGCAAACTATTAAAGTAAAGAAATCACTGCAGATTTTATTTTATTATATCTAGTCATTGTGATTATATAGTGTGGTGCCCGTCTCCATTTCAAAGCCACTGAGCCAGCACCATGTAGCCAGCATGACACCATGGAGCACTATTACCTTCCCACTGAAGTGGTACCTATTTATCTACTTACATATGCATGCTTTCAAACTCCTAGGTGGGCAGGAGCTAGGGCGAGGATGGGAGTTCACCCTGCCACATGGTGCTTGGGGTCTTGAACATGGCCTGCCAGCTTTCTAACCAAAAGCTTTTAATCGCTGAGCTACCACCCCACCCCATACAAACTAAAAAAAGTTAGAAGGTAGCAAAAAGAAAAAGAACAGAAAAAAGAAAATTTTAAAAAAGAAAGAAAATCACAAGACCTAAAATGGATGCCTAACTTCAAAAATGTCATCAAAAAAGCACAACAAAGAATGTTCTTTCTGCGCCAACGCAGAAAGCTCAAACTGCCCAAGGAGCTGCTGATATAGTTCTACAGAGGAATGATGAGAGTCTGTCATCTGTACCTCTATGACTGTCTGGTTTGGTTCTGCAACCCAACAGGGCAGACACAGACTTCAGAGGATAATTAGGACTGCAGAAAAAACAATTACTACCAGCCTGCCTTCCATCAAGGACCTGTATAATGCACGAGTCAAAAAGAGGGCTGTGAACTTCCGGTTTGCGTGGCTTCGGGGCAGCAGGAATTCGCGACAGCTCGCGATTAGCCGTCGAGGTACCCCCGATCCAGATGGGTCAGGGGGATATGGCTGCCCTGTAGGGACAGCTGAAGAGAGAGGGGAGTCGGATAGGGAGGTGGGGGTGTCGCAGACCCCCCCCTTCTCCGGGAAAACCCCTTTTTCCCAAGGCGGTGGAGCGGCGGTCAGCAATGGCCGCCACGAAGAAGCCAGCAACCGGGTAAGAACTGTGCTGGAGGAAGTGTGAAGAGTGAAAGTTCTGTCTGAGCCGGGTCAAGTAACACCTTTTAAATTGCCTGGAATTGAGCTGCTTGAATTGCTGGAGGATACATTGTATCCCTAAGAAGAGCGAAAAGCGGCGGAGGAGCTGTTAAAGGGAACTTTTTTTTTTTTTTTTTTTACTCTCCCACCCCACGGAAAAAGCAGAAATATTTCGATATATTAGACATTGAAAGTGGATTGCTTTGAAAGCTGAAGCTAAGAGACAAAGGGATTTTTGGACATTGAAAAATTTAAGAAATTGGAAAATCTCTGCTGGAGGTATGGATTTTTGATTATTTAAAATTGTCATTGCAAGTGGGAAGGGAGAAAAAAAAAATGGAGCAGAAGCTGAAAAAGGAGGAGATTGTCTAGAACGTCTTTGTGGATCCCAAAAGAAGATATATGGTAATTGGACCTCTTTGATTAAAAATTAATCCAGAAAAAGAAAGAGAAGAAGGAAGAAAAGTATTAACTTTTGGACTTTTTTTTTTTTTTAATTGCTTTTGATTGTCTTTGATTAAAAATACTTGTGGTTGTTTTGGAAAAAGTTTCCCTTTTTATAATGGCATTGTTTGTGGATGAACTAGAGATTGAATATTAAAAATATAAAAAAGAAGATACTTTGGGCGCTTTGTTTCAATTCTTAGAAATGGCGTTATGTTCTGTTGAAAAGTTGATTATGCAGCAGAAGGACTGGGACAAGGAAGAAGAGGAAGAAGAAGCCATTTTTGATGAACAATGGGTCCATCCCGGAGAGGAGGAGAAAAAGGATAAGAAAAAGGGGATTTTAAGAATTATAAAAACAACCAAAAGAGAGAAAAATGAGCGAAAAGATGGAGGCAAGGTTAGAAAGCAAAGGAAAAGGAGTAAGAAAAGCGAAGGGAAAAAGCAAAGGGGTAGAAAGGGCAAGGAGAAGAATAAGCAAGAGAGAAAGGGGGGGAGGAGAAGCCTTAATGGGGGGAAGCAAGACCTAAAGAAAAAAAGTTTATTTAGAGACAGTGGGTGAATTTAATTTGGATTAAAAGAGGGATTCTGGAGGGTATATAAGAGTGTGTTTTTATATGTATATTTAGAATATAAAATTTATTATGTAATTTTAGAATCTTTTAAACAGAATCCCAAGAAAGATTGCTATATGTAGTATTTCTAAGTTAGGGTAATGAGTTATAGATATTACTCCAATTGGTGTACAGGAGAAGTATAGTAAAAGAAAAAAAAGATGAATGGATAATTGGAAATAGAACAGACAAAGAATGTTGTTGAAAATGGTAATAAGATATGGAAGGATATATATGCTTTTTTTTTTTTTTTGGATTTTGTATATTGATAAAAGGCAATAAAATTTTAATTAATAAATAATTTGGATGGAAGAGAGAAGTAGGGACAAGATATGAAGTTAATATTATATGAAATATTGATATTATAATCTGGAAATGTTATGCCTTATTGGTCTTTTTTATTATTTTTTCTTAGAAAAGAATTTATAAGCTGTTATGCCTTGATTCTTTGTGCATTGTTTTTATAAAACTGATAAAAATGGTTTATATATATATATATATAAAAAAGAAAATGATAATAAGATATGGAAGGAGATATGGGTTGAATATGATGTTTGAATTTGTGTCTGTGTAAAGAGTTTTAACCCGGGAACAGACAACCTTCAGAAAAGATCTTTTAGTTTTGTTCATGTTTTGTGTTTGTATGTTTGTGTATTGTGTTTATGGTAAAACTAACAAAATTTGTTTTTTATAAAAAAAAAAAAGGAAAAAAGAATCAATAAAACCTTGGAGGAATGTTAGACGAGAATAATTTAAACAAGCCAGAAAGAAAAGAATATGATGACTATAAAATGGATAAATATGGAAGAGAAATGAAACTGAATAGGAGTAAAGAGAAATAATGAGAAATTTGCTGAAAGATATTTGTGTGTCCATATGGAGATGGGATAAATTGGAATTATGCTGTATAAAAATAATGTTTTGTTTGACTTGTAAGGATTTACAATGTTAAGAGGTTTTATGTGTTTATGTATTTAATGGTTAATGATGTGTTGTTTTATCTTTAAAATTAATAAAAATTTGTTTCAAAAAAAAAAAAAAAAAGAGGGCTGTGAAAATATTTACAGATCCCTCACATCCCGGTCATAAACTGTTTCAACTCCTATCCTCAAAACAATGCTGTTTGGGTATAGCAGATCAGAACAACTAGACACAAGGACATTTTTTTCCCAAACTCCGTCACTCTGCTAAACAAATAATTCCCACAACATTGTTCAACCATTTGTTAAGTCTGCATTACTTATACTATTAATCCTCCCATCCTTCCTTTCATCCATCTCCTCCCACTTATGACTATATGACTGTAACCTTGTTGCTTGTATCCTAGCGACTTTTATTGACTGTTTCTGTTGTGAATGAATAAATGTGTTAATAAAGTTATCAAGAGCTTGAAGTCAAGTGCAGGGTTCTGGCCCTGCACTTCTGATTGGCTGTTAATGGCAACATCAGATTGATCTGTTCAGGTGAATCTGATTGGCCATTAACAAGCCTCTCCCATTGGTTTATGGAGCTAGCGCTCCCAGGTTTTCATTGGTAGAATAGCTAATAAGTTGCCTATATAAGGAGGGCCGTAACAGCCATTGAGCTGAGCTATCACACCATGTTAATAAAGAGTTTTGAAGTTCACTGTTTCACTGGCTCGTCTCCATTCTTCGCGCCCATGGTTAGAACATAATACTGGCGACGAAGGTGGGATGTGGAGACATCAGAGCTGACTTAAAACAAAGAACGATAACTGAGCATATGATTGAACGCACAACGGAGGAACCATGTCTGGCGGCGTCACACCACCCACTCCATTCGACCCAGCGCAAGAAGACTGGGACTCATATAGGGATCGTTTCCAAATGTTCTTGGAAACCAACAATTTGAAGGATGCCACAAATGGGCGGTATTCCTAACGCATTGCGGGCCGACCGTATTCAAGATGGCCAGGGCATTAGCAAAACGGGCAGAAGTAAAGTCTATGGACTGGGATGTCCTCGAACCCCTACTGAGAGCCCACTATGCACTGATCGTGCCAACACTCATTAGACGGCATGAATTTTACCAGAGAAGTCAACAGAAGGGCGAAAGTGTTGCTGATTTCATAGCTGATCTCCGGAATCTGGGAGGCCTATGTGGGTTTGCCGACCTTGAAGAAGCCCTGAGAGACCGAGTAATTCTGGGATTAGAGTCAACGCACACGCAGAGTAAGCTGATGGCGAAAGGTGACAACAGCCTTAAAGATGCCATCGCTGAAGCTACTGCAGCAGAAGCGACCAGGAAGTCGGCTGTCCGAATGCGCCGCAACCGCGCCCCGGTTCACCAACCGACCCACGAGCTTTCACCCAAGTCAGATGGGCAGCTATTAACGGCCCACCACAAGGACCTCTCTTCGTCGTCAGACAGCGACGAAGAAGAGGTCCTTCGACTTCGGTCCAAATGGGACCAACGCCAGAGAGCTCAATACCAATGCGCTGGTTGTGGGGCAAGCCACCCCCGATCAGAATGCAAATTCCTCAATGTGCTCTGCCATGTGTGCGGAAAACGAGGCTATATCAGATGGGTCTGTAGAAGCCAATTGGGATCCAGCCAGCCCTCGAAGGGGGCTAACTATCACCAACCGACAGGGAATCATTCTGTACAGTGAGAACCAGTGAACCACCAATGGAACAACCACTCCCACAGAAACCTTAAACCGCCCCACGAAGCGAGAAGAGGCTCACCAAACTATCACAATCGGTCACGCTTCCTCTCTGGATGCCAAGAAGATCCGAGTTAAAGTGGCCATCGAAAACCAGCCCTGCCTGATGGAAGTTGACTCAGGATCGTCTCTCTCGATGGTTTCCTGGAAGACCCTCAAGCAGCTCATCCCTACTGTCCGGCGACAAGACCTCCGATTCCAAAGACTCATACTCAAAGACTATCAGGGGAATCGGATCCCAGTCGTAGGATCCAGACGAGTCCGGGTATCGTTCAAGAACCGTACAGCATTCCTACCCCTGACGGTAATCGACAAAGATCAGCCTAGCCTGTTAGGCCTCCAATGGTTCGCTCCACTTGGAATTGAAGTGGCAGGCATTAACCGAATCGGCAGCAGTGACTGGGAAGTGGACCTCATCCAAGAATTCAAGGACATCTTCACGGAAAAATTAGGCGAGTACAAGGGGACCCCTATATTATTTAACCTCAATCCCAAAATAGCTCCCATCTGCTTTAAGCCTCGTCGAGTTCCTTTTGCCCTTAAACCAAAGATTGACGAGCAGCTTGATAAATTGATAGCCCAGGGTGTGTTAGAACCAAACAATCACTTTCCCTGGGAAACCCCAATCGTTACGCCCATCAAGCCGGACGGATCAATAAGAATTTGTGGAGACTACCGAGCCACCCTGAACCACGCCCTTCAACAAAACGCGTATCTGGTACCGGTAGTGCAGCACCTCCTCCATTCCCTGGGGGGCGGAAAAGTCTTCGCTAAACTAGACTTAGCCCAGGCATACCAACAACTGCCGGTAGACAAAAAAACGGCAGAGGCACAGACAATCATTACACACCGAGGTGCCTTTAAGTGTAACCAACTCCAATTCGGAGTGAGCGTAGCCCCGGGAATCTTTCAAAGTTTGATGGAAAGACTATTACAAGGGATAAAAGGCGTTGTCCCATATTTTGATGATGTATTAATTGCTGCACCTACCCCGAAAATTTTATGGGATCGCCTGAGGTCAGTTGTCCATAAATTCAAAGACGAAGGTCTTAAAGTGAAGAAAAACAAGTGTAAACTGTGCACAGATCATGTCGAATTTTTAGAGTATTTAATTGATAGTCATGGCATTCACCCTACTGATAGCAAACTGAGGGCAATCAAGAACACCCCAAGACCCCAAAATAAGGCCAACCTCCAGGCGTTTCTAGGCCTTATCAATTTTTATAACGTGTTCCTGCCGCACAAAGCAACCGTAGCCGAACCCCTACATCGTTTATTAGACAAAAAAGCAATCTGGGTATGGGGACATAGAGAGGAGCAGGCATTTCGAAATGTGAAAAATTTATTGACTTCTGACGCTGTACTAATGCAGTACAATGAAACTTTGCCATTAACGATCACATGTGATGCCTCACCTTTTGGAGTAGGCGCCATTTTGAGCCATGTTTTGCCAAACGGTAGCGAAGCCCCTGTTGCCTATTTCTCAAAGACGCTTTCAAAAGCAGAACGCAATTACAGTCAGATTGATAAAGAAGCCCTTGCTATTGTGTCTGCGGTCAAGAGATTTCATGAGGACGTGTACGGCCGAGCCTTTACTATAGTGACTGACCACAAACTTTGCTGGGAATAATAGCGAGAGACAGGCCAACCCCCTATATATTATCTCCCAGAATGACTCGTTGGTCAGAATTCTTGGCTGCTTATAATTATCGCCTGCAACACTGCCCAGGGAAGGCCATTCCCAACGCCGACGCATTGAGCCGAGCACCACTTCCAGAGACCGTTGATGACCCCGCGCCTGCAGTGACAACATTGCAGATCGAGACACTTCAAACACCGCCATTAACAGCCCGAGATATCGCGATGGAAACGAAACGCGACCCCACCTTAGCACGAGTCCTCAGTTGGGTCGAGTGCAGATGGCCATTGGACCATGTATCCGATGACTACGCCCCATTCAAGAGTCAACAAATGGAATTGTTTTCACAGAAGGGTAACCGCACCCCGTAAACGGAGCCTGGGGTGTTGTGAATGAATAAATGTGTTAATAAAGTTATCAAGAGCTTGAAGTCAAGTGCAGGGTTCTGGCCCTGCACTTCTGATTGGCCGTTAATGGCGACATCAGATTGGTCCGTTCAGGTGAATCTGATTGGTCCTTAACGAGCCTCTCCCATTGGTTAACGGAGCTAGCGCTCCCGGGTTTTCATTGGTTGAATAGCTAATAAGTTGCCTATATAAGGAGGGCCGTTTTAGCCATTGAGCTGAGCTTTCACACCATGTTAATAAAGAATCTTGAAGTTCACCGTTTCACTGGCTCGTCTCCATTCTTCGCACCCATGGTTAGAACATAATAGTTTCCTAGTATGATTTCATTGCTTATTATACCTTATGATTATTATTAAGTATTGCACCTTATGATTCTTGACTCTTGATGGATGTATCTTTTCTTTTATGTACACTGAAAGCATTTGCACCAAGACAAATTCCTTGCATGTCCAATCACACTTGGTCAATAAAGAATTCTATTCTATTCTAAAACATAAGCATATAGTAAAGGTTGGCAGTGGAAATATGTAAATGAATGACTTTTCTCTTCCCTTTCATCACAACAAATATAAGCAATTTTAGTAACTTCAGAATGTAGGATTCAATCTAGCAGATAAAAAACAAGCTTTGTATTTATTGAAAGTGTATGCTTGTTATTGCATTGAAAAAAATTGGTCCAGATGTCCAACAGCCTTTTGAAGAAATTTTCTCCACTGCCTCCAAAGCCTGAGAGATATTTCTGCCATCCTCTGAGAAGAATTTTTCTCCAGTTGATTTTATTTAATGTTAAGTCTTTATGTCCATCTTCATCATTCCATTTTGAATGTTTGTATTTTTCAGCTTCTTTATCCCTTTTTTGCCTTTAACATTTTTTAAACGAATAGCATGGCAGTGATATGATCGACATAGGATTGATTCATTAATTTTGACACATTTCTAGACACAGGGATTAATCAATTTTACTTTTGCAGAGTCATAAAAGAAATACAACATTTGGCTAAGATTCTTCCGAAGTAATTTTTCTGTAAATTAGAAGGGGGTGTATGTGTGTTTTACTTAAGAGTAGAAAAATATGAACACCTTTACTGAAAAAGATATGAATATTTTTGGAGATTTGTAGATGCTTGGGAAGATTTCCTCCCTAACTCGTGTTTATTTCCCTTATATATCCAACTACTCTTAAATCTCTATCTGGCTTTGTTCATAGCCATTTTGATTCTTTTCCTTCCTTTCCTTCCCCTTTTTGCTTAATCTGTGTCTATCCTATTTTTTCCCATTAATTTTTGCTATTTCTGTTGAAAACAGAGTGTGTGTTCTTAGGTTTCTTGGAATGTCATTGTCAATAGATTCAGCTAGATTAGGGGTATCAAACTGGATTTCTTCAATGGGTGGATTAGCATTGTAGGTCTCCTCCATGAGCCAGTGGGTGGGGGTGAGGAGCAGGGGAAGACAAGATGGATGCCTCCTGCACCAACCTGCTGACCAAAACGGGGCATGGGGCGGGTCATGCCCTGTTTTTAGCCTGGACATCCTCCTGCAGCACTCTGCTGGCCAAAAACAGGCCCACAGAGGCCCCCTGAAGGCTCCGTGAAGGTCACCTGAGGCCTCCACAAGGCCCGTTTTTGGCCTGGAGGCAGGGAAGGGTAAAAATGGGCCATGTGGGAGGCACATGCAGCCCCCCCACAGCCCATTTTGGTTGGAAAAGTCACCACAGGCCAGTTCTTTGATATTTTCAGGCCAGCCCCATGGACCAGATTTAAGCACCCCATGGCCCGATCTGGCCCACAGGCCTTGAGTTTGACACCCCTGAGCTAGAGCACCAGTTATTTTTTTTTTAAATGCAGGGCTGGCAACCTTGAGTGATAGTTCGGAGTGAGACACTGCGAGGGAGCGGAGCGACTGAGGGGGGGATGGTGTGGAAGGGGGGTGTCCCCCCTTCCACGGTAGGGAGCTTTGACAATTTTACATTTTAAATGGTGCAATCTGATGCATACTTTAGTCATGATTTGGACATATACATACATACATACATGCAAGCAGCACCAATGTACTTGAACCGGATTTGTAAGATATTAATAATGCAGTTCACTGACCATGAATAATTGAAGTTCCTGACTTGTAACTGCAGTATTCTACCTCAACTGACTTTATTAGCTTAGTGATGTACTATAGACCACTATAGGATGAATTCAATGTGCAACAAAAAGACAAAAAACCCGAAACAACTACAGAGATAATACAAATACATCAATGGGTATTCTTCTTTCTGTATCAAATACCATACTACATGCCAATATCAAATGCTATAGTCTCAGTCTTTAATTATATACTAACTTGTTGACTGAAATAGGGGTTCATAATTTCAGACATGTATAAACTAAACATTTAATCGAATAATGAGTGCTTCATATAAATATACATATTGTTAACTGTAAAACTCATCTACTGTATTCTGAAGCTTGGCCCTAGCTTTCATCATAGAAGCTATAGAACCAAAACAAAGCCCTGGTAGAGACTAAAAAATACAGCAAGTGCAGCTCTTGATTCACAAGGAAACTCTGGAATAGTAGTTGAATGCCACAGGTTAAATACTACACTTCATCACAGATGAACTGTCAACTCTAATAATTTAGCGGGTTTCTGGTGTGGCGGCCTGCTGTGCGGCCGTACAATATTTATTGGGTAAGTTTAGATTCTGAACTTAATGGTCTTACTGCTCTTTGGATGGTAAATTGTGTTAAGATTAGAATATGTTCTAGTTGAGTCAGGGCTATCCCAATTTGGGGCTGAGAAGCCTACTGGCATCAAAAAAAGTCCTTATTGAGTCCTTATCTAAGGGTTTGAAAATATGATAATAATGTAGTACAGTCCTGTCGATCTGGTGCATGGAGACCTAGGATTTAAACTCAAAGGAGAAAGAGGAAAAAGTGATTCCTTCTTCTGAAACAAAGCCATTACGGAGTGGCTTCCATTTAACCACCAAAGATGTTTCTTTATTTTCTCTGGCTGGATTTCTGACCCAGGGGAGAAAGACCATTTAAAAAAGCAAAAAGGACAGAAAGAACACCAAGAAAGAATGGGACAACCCCCCCCCCCCCAAAAAAAAGAGATCCAACACAACTCTGAATAAAATTATTATTATTTTAAATTTTATTATTATTATAATTATTATTACCACCACTTTACATGCCTTATGCTCTCTTTTAGCTGATCCAAAAGAGTCTTCCCAAACCAGCAAGGCGAGAAGCGCGCCAGGCTGATCTATAAAGGGGCTGGGCAGCTTTTTTGCAAAATAGAAAGATTGGAGGACTGACAGGATTACATCTCTGGCAGTGGACAATTCAGCTTTGCTTACCAGGGTTATTACTGGCCAAGGCTGTTGCCCGCAAAAGAGGCTTTGCCAGCCCCCTCGTGTCCTTCTTTGAAAAGGGCAGCTGGCTTGTCCCAGAGGACATTGCAGAGAGGGAGAGGGCGGGGCAAAGTGGCTGCGAGCGCCCCGGGCGGGAAGAAGCCTCCTGCTCTTCGCTTTCCTGAAGCGATTTGCTAATGATCGGCATCATGCACAGTTACGGGACGCCGGCAGAAGGATTAAGGCGGGAAAAGAGGCGCGGTGGGGTGGCTGGGCAGGGTGGGGTGGCTGGGCAGGGCGGGGCGGCGCTGGGAGCTCATCCTTCTCCTAAGCTAAGGGGAATATTCGGAATATAATCAGAGAATGTAGGGATATTTTTGTACATTCCATGATTTTGGGGGTTTAGCGTGAGATTTCGTTTATCAGAGTGAGACAGTCAAAATTGGTTGAATTGCGTGAGTCTCATGCTGATTGCGTGAGAGTTGGCAGCCATGAAAATGGGAATGCATTATTTTACATTTAATTTTAATTCATTAATAATTTTTTGTTTATTGATTGCCTTTATCTTTTTTGAACCATGACAACAAAAATTTATAAATACATGCATATGGATAAATGTGATACATAGCAGCGTGCTGCATGCCTGAGGGAAAAATCTCCTGGACTGGTTTCAACAAAAGTTGGCTATTCTACTGTACATTTATAGGTTGAGTAACACATGCATTGCACAAGATTTTTGACTAGACACACACACACACATGTGCGTGCACGCACACACACAAACACACCTACTTTTCCTTTAGCATATGTTTATTAAATTAAATGACAAAGTACATTCCTTTCAAAAAAATAAAAATGTTTGTTATTCATTGCTGAGATATTCAAGAACATAAAATATAGTATATGTTTTAAACTATTTACTATTTTATATAGTCAAAACATTTAAAATATGTAATAATTTAAATATTCTAACTATTCAATAGTTTGAATATTCAAAATATTTAATATTTTAAATATTCAAAATATTTAACAATATATTTTTAAAAAATCTTCTGGATTTTGGAGGAGATTATCAGGATGTTTCTCCGCTGCCCATTTGTGTTGCTTTGATGAGAGATGGCTACTATTTCTCCAGTTATATGAAATCCCTCACTTGTTCACTGGGAAGCACATTCCTCATTCAATGGGATTCTCAATAAAATTGTAAAGGATTTCATAACTAGTGTCTGAATTCAACAGCATCTTCTCATCAGAAGAAAAGCTGCTGAGTAATGTATAGTGTCATCCAACCATCAACCATTGCTCTGGTATATATTACTATTAAAGCAGACAGAGTTTATACCCATGTTCCCCAAAATCAGAGGTTATTTTCCAATTAGGTCTTATTTTTGGAAAAATACAGTACTAAATGCATCTGTCTAGCTGATACTCTTAACTGGGACTTATTTTTGGGATAGGATTTACATTACAAGCATCCTGAAAAAATAATGCCAAGAGTTATTTTCTGTTTGGGTCTTATTTTCAGGGAAACACTGTATTATTAAGGTAGTATCTGGGTGTTACTATAAATCATTAATGTGGGTGGTCCCTGTGTCAAATAGATATGAATCAATCCAACCCTGCCAGAAAGAAAGTGAAGATCTAGAAGATCACTAGAATAACATTTTAAAGTGCTCCCAAGTTTGGGACAATCAAAATAAATATCAGTTTTTTATTGCTTAGAAGCATCTAAGCAAATTTAGTTACTTGCATAGATTATTTAGATTTAGCATTTGGACAATTTAAAGCATCTGGCATCCTACATTGGGAAAGAAGTGACTGTCTTAGCCACATTATGATTCTTGAACCATATTATTAATATTATTTGAATTGAATTATAAAGTCATTTCAAAATGTTATATGGGATTGTATGCTACTGAATCAACTGAGCAATGGAATGGTTCAGTGGAAGCACAACATCAGTTTCTCCTAATCAATTCAAAAATCCAAATATAATCAGAGTAATTCAATATTCAGCCTGAATGTCTCCGTAGAATCAGATGGATTGTTCTGAATTGACTCCAGTTAGGAATGATTTTTACCTGATTAATAAGTGTACATTTATAAGCATAACAAGCCTAAATTCAGACATCGCTGGAGAGAGAAAAAAACATAAAGTAAAATCTGAGTTATAATAAAGTGATATTTGACAGATTGAATACAACAAATAGTATTGAATGTGGAGCTTGTTTCTTTCAAAATTAAGAACATTCCTTTTTCAATATCAACTTATTGAATTTGTTTTTATTTTTTACATTTTGCTAGCCATTGACTGAACAAATATATAAATTAAAAATATTTAATCACATCATTGTTTTATACTTGTGCTGGAAAAGCAGGGATGTCCACTAGGTGGTAGCCAAGAGATTGAGTTTATTCTCTTTACTGCCCCTAGTGATCATCTGAATTAGTGCAGCCCAGATGCTGTTCAACCCCTCCCCTGAGCCAAACTTCGCTGGCTTTCTAAACTTGTTAACTCAATTTGCAGGAAGGAACATAAAAAGTAGAGAGCTAGCCTTAATGACTGCTGAAGAGGTAGGCATAGCTCCTGAACTGAAGGTCAGGCAGAAAAAATGCCTTTGCAAACAAGGCATTCTTTTCCTAGAAGTAATAAACCTCGAGGGAGCAAAGATTCATTAACATGTTTTGCTGTCTTCTAAAAGCTTAAATACTGATGTGGTGTACAGTTTTCTTGTGATAGGAAGAAGCTGGAATTCCCCAGAGCAGAATGCCAGAATAACCTGGGGAACACGGCATTAGCAGGAAAGGTCAGGTTTGAGGTGGATGTGATATCTGCTTTGCTAGTCTTCAAGTTTAGAAACTGATCATGAAAATAACTGCAAATCAAGAGGAGAATGGGGATTCAGAGAAGGCGTGCTTTCAGCTGGTGCTGCAGCTGGATACTTTCCATGGTATTACCTTGTATCTTTGAAGTATGTCTGCTAAAGTGTTGGAAATGTCATCAGACACCGGATTCACACTACCACATATGATCAGAGGTGGTATTCAGCAGGTTCTGACCAGTTCTGGAGAACCGGTAGCAGAAATTTTGAGTAGTCCAGAGAACTGGCAAATACCACCTCTGACTGGTTGTCCCCCCCACATCTATTCTCTGCCTCCTAAGTCCCAGCTGATCAGCTCGGTCTTCTTTTGTTGCCCTGCCCAGGAGAACAGAGCTGGAAAGCAGGTTAGTGGGGTGGCGAGGGAATGGGGATTTTGCAGTATCCTTCCCTTGCCAGGCCCCCCAAGCCACACCCACAGAACTGGTAGTAAAAAAATTTGAATCCTGCCACTGCATGTGATGGACATGCCCAAAGGGAAAAAACATATTGGACAAAAATACATAAATGGTTGGGAAAAAATAGTAAAGCAACACATAGATCTAAAGCCAGAAATATTTTTGTTGGGTATTCTACCAGAAAAATAATAATAATAATAAAGGGAATACATATTTAACCCTAACCAGCTGTAGCTAGAATTGTGTTTGCACAACAATGCAAAAATGAAGAGATTCCTACAGATGAGAATGTTATTTAAAAAAAAATTAGAATGTGTAGAAATTGATAGATTAACATTTAAAATTAAGGAGAAGGAAGGAACTGAATACTTTTTTAACATGGGATTTGTTTTATCCATGGTTAACTAGTAGAAACAGAAGTTAGAAATTTAAAAGCATAAGGAAATGATTAATAACATTGAATGTTTACTAAAATGGATAAGCAAATATTATTATGTGATTATTAATAATGTTATGAATATTATTATTATTATTATTACCACCACTCCTTAAAAACAACTGTACTCAGATAACACACTGTTTATATAAACATTGAATTTTTATATTTAACATTACAACACACACACGTATGTATGTATGTATGTATGTATGTATTTTCACTCATTGTTCTTTTAAAAGAGAGGCAACACAAATGAACATATCTTTCCCCAAACTGTCCAGAAAACTTGTATTGATCTGATACAGCAGTCTCCTATCTTCCCAGTTAAAAAAGATACTTAAAATTATGTTATGTTTATTTTATTTTATTTATTTTGATTTGTTGATCGCTTACAAGATTATAGGTACAAGTATAAACATGAGTAAGAATACAGGAAATAGGTATGAATAAATAGGGACAATAGGACAGGGACGGTAGACACGATTGTACACTTATGCAAGCCCCTTACCATTACTGTTACCGTGTTAGTGGTAAAAGGAAGCCAGGCCATTAAGGAACACAGTGGCTGGACACCATCAAAGATGATGCCAGTCAGAACATAGAAAAATTCAAAGAAGTAATACAAGATCAGAAGATGTGAAGAGACCTGGCCCATAGAAACAAGATATGACTGAATGGATAAAATCATCATCAACACCATCCTAGTTTCCCACTCTGTAAACTCAGCATGGAACTGAAAAATACACAATGACTTGCCTGAGCAAAAGAGGGTATATTCTCCCCACCTACCCTGAGTATTGGGTTTACTCTGGTATCAGGCAGGCTGGCATCATAGAAGAATGACTATCAACTTGGCTTTCTGGTCTTGTCCATTTACAGCAGGGGTCTTCAAACTTGATAGCTTTAAGACTTTTTTATTTATTTATTTTTTTGTCAAGCAAGTATTAGATAACAGGTATAAGTATGAACATGTTTATGAATACATGAAATGGATATAAATAAAAAGAAACATTAGGACAGGGACAGTAGGCACGTTAGTGCACTTATGCATGCCCCCCTACAGACCTCTTAGGAAAGGGGTGAGTTCTATAGTAGACAGTCTAAGGTTAAAGTTTTATAAGGGGTTTGGGGAAGAAACCAAAGAGTCAGGTAGAGTATTCCAGATATTGACCACTCTGTTGCTGAAGTCTTATTTCCTGCAATCAAGTTTGGTGTGGTTTACCTTGAGTTTGTATCTATTGTGTGCTTTTGTATCATTGTACTTGAAGCTGGAGTATTCATTGACAGGTAGGACATTGCAATAGATAATTTTATGTACTACACTTAGGTCGGACCAAAAGCGGCATAGTTGTAGATTTTCTAGGTCTAAAATTTCAAGTCTGATGGCATAAGGTATTCTGGACTTCAACTCCCAGAATTCTTCTTCCAGTCATGTAAGCTCAGGAATTCTGAGAGTTGACATCCACCAGTCTTAAACTTGCCAAGTTTGAAGACCCTTGATTTACAGCTTCTGTTCCCTGGGCTTTCTGGGGTACTAAAAGGATTGTCAAAATGAATATCTCTGTTTTGCTAGGTTAATCAGGATGCAAATATGTGTCATGCCCTTGTTAGAATCTGACTCCAAGGGAGAGGAGGAACAGCTGACAGGGAGTAGAAGTTGTTCTGTCCCTTAATTAGCATTCTTGAGATCCCCGCGCTTTGATTGGCCAAAGCGCGGGGCACTCTGATTGGTCAGGAGAGCCGCGCCGATTGGCTCGCTAAGAATCTCCCGCGATTGGTCTATTCGAATCGTGGGAGATTAAAAGCGGTGTCATTGGCCGCGGCCGCCGCGGCTAAAAGAATAAAAGCCGTGAACCTTTTGCAAAGCGCCAGTTCGGTTCCTACTTTAATAAAAGAGCATGATTTGAAGTCACCGACTCCTGGCATCATTTCGAGGACACGACACTGGCGACGAGGGTGGGATCACGACCCTGAACCGAACCACGTGTCCGACGGAAGCCAGACGAACCACCACGATGGCAAAAATCGCACCCCCCGCACCCTTCAACCCCGCCACCGAGGACTGGGAATCGTACTCCGACCGATTCCGCATGTTCCTCGACTGCAGCGATCTGAAGGATGCCACCGTCCCCATGAAGCGCGCCGTCTTCCTGACCCACTGCGGGACCGAGGTTTTCAAGATGGCCAAGGTGCTTGCCAAACCCGCCAATGCGACCGCGATGGATTGGGACGTCCTCGAGCCAATACTTCGGTGGCACTACGCTCCAGAGGTACTCATCCTAATCCTACGCAACGAATTCTACCATCGGGACCAACGGTCAGGTGAGAGTTTAAGCGACTTCGTCACCGAACTACGGCACCTAGGGGGGCTGTGCAAATTCGACAACCTGAACGACGCCCTGCGAGACAGAATCGTGCTCGGGTTGTGGGACCCCGTCCTCCAGAGCCGGCTGATGGCCAAGGGCAACATCAGCCTAGCAGACACCCTCACAGCAGCCGCAGCCGCCGAAGCGACCCGAACGTCCGCCAACCGCATGCGCCGACCGAACGCTGGGGACCGCAGCGGGAACAACAACCCTGCAAGGTCGGCCAAGGCCCAACCTGAGACGACCACCCACCAGGGCGATTTCCACTCGGCATCGGGCACTTCCGATGACAAGGAGGAAATTCATCACCTCCAGACAGGCCGCGACCCACGGAACCGGTGGGGTCATAAGTCGAGGACCAACTGTGCCGGTTGCGGAGGCGACCACCCCAGGTCTGAATGCCGGTTTTTCGAATCGATCTGCCGGCATTGTGACAAGAAGGGACACATCGCCCGTGTCTGCCGCCTTAAAAAGAACCACAGCCTGGCCCGATGGGACCAGAGCGAACGGAGGAGAGAGAGCACACCACCCCGGACCAGAGATCGCCCCTCGGACAACAGATGGGACCGGAACGGACGATCCCTACGAGGCGGCGATAACTGGTGAAGAGAGGAGACCCATCAGACGGTCACCATCGGCCACGCCATAACCAATGACACCCGGAAGGTCCACGTGGAGGTAGGCATCAAGGGCGAGCCATGCAAAATGGAGGTGGACTCCGGGTCCTACCTCTCCATGATAGCATGGCATGAAACAAAGCACTTGGTGCCTACCATCCAAAGGAGGAACCTAGACAGCCAGAGACTCATCGTAAAGGACTACCAGGGAAACCGCATCCCGGTAGTCGGAACCAAACACTTCAACATCACATATAAAGGCTTCCCCTGACAATCGTCGACCGCGACCGCCCAAGCCTACTGGGACTGCAATGGTTCGCCCCACTCGGCATTGCAGTCATGGGAGTCGACCACGTCACCGACGACAGCTGGGAGCAACAACTGGCCCAGGAGTTCCAAGAGGTCTTCAACAGAAACCTAGGCAAGTACCGAGGGCCCCTTATATCATTCAGCCTAGACCCAAACGTCTCCCCAAAATGCCTGAAACCAAGGCGGGTGCCATTCGCACTTAAACCCAAGATAGACGAGCAAATTGACAAGCTCGTCAAGCAAGGGGTCCTACAGCCAATAGACCACGCCCGGTGGGAGACCCTCATAGTCACCCCGATCAAGCCCGATGGGTCGGTGAGGATCTGTGGGGACTATAAGGCCACCCTAAATGGCGCGCTGCAACAAAGCGCCTACCCCGTCCCAGTAGTGCAACACCTACTGCACTCACTGGGAGGGGGCAAGGTTTTCGCCAAGCTCGACCTCGCCCAGGCATACCAACAGTTGCCAGTCGACGAGCAAACGGCAGAAGCGCAAACCATAGTCACCCACCGGGGAGCATTTAAATGCAACCGACTCCAATTCGGAGTCAGCGTGGCACCGGGAATATTCCAAAGCCTAATGGAAAGACTATTGCAAGGCATCAAGGGGGTGGTACCTTACTTTGACGACGTCCTAGTGTCGGCAACCAACCAAGCCGAACTAGAGGGTCGCCTAAGGGAGGTCCTAACCAAATTCAAAGAGACTGAGCTCAAAGTCAAGAGGGAGAAATGCCAATTATACATGGAACGGGTTGGATTCCTAGGATACTTCCTAGACCGTCACGGCATTCACCCCACAAACCAAAAAATCAAGGCCATCAAAGAAGCCCCCACACCCAAGTCGAAGACGGAACTACAGGAATTCCTGGGCTACTTAACTTTTACAATGTTTTCCTGCCCCAAAAGGCGACGGTAGTGGAGCCCTTGCATAGGCTTCTGGACAAGGCGGCGATTTGGACTTGGGGGAAACGCGAGCAAGCTGCCTTCCAAAGAACAAAGGACCTCCTCACTTCGGACGCCGTCCTTATACAGTATAACGAGACCCTACCTCTGACTGTCACATGCGACGCATCACCCTTTGGCGTCGGTGCTGTCCTCAGCCATACCCTCCTTGACAGAAAAGAAGCGCCCATCGCGTTCTTTTCAAGGACCCTCACTAAACCGGAGCGGAACTATAGCCAGCTGGACAAAGAGGCTCTGGCTATCGTTGCCGCCGTAAAAAGATTTCACGAGTACCTCTACAGCCAGACATTCACCATCATAACCGACCACAAGCCGCTGCTGGGAATCCTTGCAGGAAACCGGGCCACCCCGAACATTCTGTCTCCCCGAATGACAAGGTGGTCCGAGTTCCTGGCAGCTTACAACTATGGACTCATACACAGACCGCTAAGATGATCTCCCATGCAGACGCCTTAAGCCGCTCGCCGCTACCGGAACCTGACACCGACCCAGCACCCACGATGACCACCCTCAGCGTAGAGACTCTACCCAACCTGCCCATAACCACGTCAGACATTGCCCGAGAGACTAATAAAGACAAACGTCTGGCGCGGGTATTGCATTGGGTAGAGAAAGGGTGGCCGGAAAGAGACAATGACAAGTCCGTCAAAACATTCCGAAACCGCCAAACGGAATTCTCTTTATTAAAAGGGTGCATACTATGGGGGGATAGGGTGGTCATTCCAGAAAAACTACAAGGGAAGGTTCTGGAACTACTACACGAGGGGCACCCTGGCATCGTTAGGACTAAAGCCCTGGCCAGAAGTTACGCTTGGTGGCCAGGGATGGACAAACAAATTGAGACCTGGGTAGCAAGGTGCCAACGATGCCAGGAAACTAGGCCAAGCCCACCCACAGCACCCGTCCTAGAGTGGGAAATCCCAAGGGGACCTTGGTCGAGGATCCATATAGACTTCGACGGACCCACAAAAGGACATACCTTCCTTATAACAGTAGATGCTTACTCCAACTGGCTGGAGGTAAGCAACATGAAAACAACAACCACGGAGGCCATGATCAAGGAACTCTGCAAACTCTTTGCAACGCACGGCCTCCCAGACGTCGTCGTTTCCGACAACGGGCCCCAATTTACCTCGCTGGAATTCGACAAATTCCTAGCGGAAAGGGACATCCGCCACGCGCTGACAGCACCGGTGCACCCGGCGGCGAACGGTAGGGTGGAACAGATGGTGCAATTCACTAAGAAAACCATCCGGAAAATAGACCACGGGGAGATCCAGGAGAAAATAAACAAACTACTCTTCACCCAACACATAACCCCAAATACCACAACGAATAAGAGCCCAGCCAAACTATTAATGGGGAGGAAATTAAGGTCCCCACTCGACAGGTTACACCCCACGTATAACCCGGAGAAGCCCCCAGACTCAAACAGCAAACACCGAACTTTCGCACCAGGCGACCCCGTATACGCAAGAAACCTGACGGGAGACCCACTATGGGTACCGGCCGTCATCACACAAATAACAGGCCCACACTCGTACCGGCTACAAACAGCAGATGGACGAGCATGGAAACGCCATGCTCGACCAATTAAGGTCGAGGACTACCAACCAAGAGAACACCGATGCACAAACAGGCGAAACCAACCCCCACAACACAAACCAAGGGGGGAGAGAATACCCAGGGGACCAAAACCAAAGAAGAATAAACCAGCCATACTTACCGGAGAGCAGCCAGCACGACCCCTCGCCAGGAAGAGACAGCCAGGCCAGCTCGACCGACCCGGGGAGACCGAACGGGAGTGGCAAACCCACAGCTCAACCAACCCGGGAGGCCCAGGAGGGACCTACGGAGAGCGGCCCAGCCCAACCAACCAGCCGGTTCCCACGACGGCATCAGGAGCAACAGAGATCCCGACCGAACCGGCCGGGATCCAACCTACGACTGAGCTGCGCAGGTCCAGTAGGCTCAGACGGAGCCCCGCCTACCTACGTGACTACGCGACGTAAGGACTAAACCAAGAGGGGAGGGGTGTTCTGTCCCTTAATTAGCATTCTTGAGATCCCCGCGCTTTGATTGGCCAAAGCGCAGGGCACTCTGATTGGTCAGGTGAGCCGCGCCGATTGGCTCGCTAAGAATCTCCCGCAATTGGTCTATTCGAAACGCGGGAGATTCAAAGCGGTGCCATTGGCCGCGGCCGCCACGGCTAAAAGAATAAAAGCCGCAAACCTTTTGCAAAGTGCCAGTTCGGTTCCTACTTTAATAAAAGAGCATGATTTGAAGTCACCGACTCCTGGCATCATTTTCGAGGACACGACAGAAGTGTGGCTCCAGAGGTTGTGGTGGAAACTGGGGAAGGGCACAGGCTGGCTGGGCATTCAGAGGAAGACCCAGGCCCATCCCCTCTTCATCCTAGACATGCAGGGAGGAGTGGATAAGGGAGAAATGTGAATGGCATGGTCTACAGGGCAGGAAAGGGCTTTGATCCCCTTCATGGGCTGCAGCTATGAGGACTGTTTAAATGGGCCAGTGCTGGAAGCAAAACATGAATATATTTCTAGTCTATCCATTCTTATCTGAGTTCTGGTGTCCTTCCCAGTGTATATATTTCAATATCTGTGGACGTCTGCAAGCCCTTATCCTGCCTTGTCTCATTAATTCTTCAGTGTGGTTTGTGTTGTTCTTTTTTTCTATTTAATATTTATATGTATTTTGAGTTTGAATGGAAGTTCTTCCTTTTTGCAACTGTTTGTGGGGGAGTTTTTTTTCTTCAGTCAATGATAATTGGACCTTTAAAGCCAAGTTGAAAGAATTAAAGGGACTTCACCTGTTTTTGTGACTTTGTTGTTTCTGTATCTCACCCTGGGTCATCAAAATATGCAACTTTTTCTTCAAGTTTATGAGCTTCCCAAGACATTTGGTCAGGAAATGACAGGAAAGTCCTTTATGGTCCTTTATTCCCAAAAATGCAGTGTGATAAAATGCACTGCAAGCATCTTTATATTTTCTTGATGTAAAGAATGTGTAGCATTGTTGGAGTGTTTTATGCTTTGGACATGATAGAGCCCTACTTGTTTTAACTGGTCACAATGATACTAGAATGATGCTATTTTTTTTTTTTCTAGAAATTGCACTGTCCTACATCTAAGGAACTAGAATGCATGTAAGCCTTCCAGCTGGGTGTTTGAGACATACAATAGTAATATCCTTAATTATTTCTTTAAAAAAAAAATTAACTCAGCCTGTCACATTGTCTTGAAATAATAGTTGAGTTAAAGAACAATGCTATCTAGAACTGACAACCTTGGAAGCTCGGAGCAGCATAATAGAATCACAGTATTCCCTGATAATAGAGCAATTACTGCATGTCTCCATTTTAAATTAAAAGAATGGACAATAACTAATTTGTTCATGTGGCATAAAACATCTTCAGCCTCATTAGTTGTTCTTGGGGAAAAAACTACATATATAAATGTCATTCTCAACTGGACTGGGAATAGAGCTCTAGAAATCGGAAAAGATCAGATGACAGAGCAGGGTAAAAATAAGGGTTGAGCGGGCTCATAAAGCTTGTAAAACTAGGTGAGCCTCAGAAAGACCCAAATAGTGTTCTTTTCCCTTGTGCTGGATCCATATGTCATATAAGAAATGTCCTTGGTGATTTAACTCTGAGCTACAAAGATCACCTGTAAGTTGCATGGATTTTATTATGAGACTGTGCAAGTATACCACATGTTCTTTACATCTATTAAAGAATAGTGTAGAGTAGAGAAGAGTAAGGTAGAATAGAATAGAATAGAATAGAATGGCATGGCATGGCATGGCATGGCATAGCATAGCATAGAATAGAATAGCATAGCATAGCATAGAATAAATTTATTGTCACTTTAGGTATACCAATCAGCACACATTAAAATGAAACTTCATTGCATACAGCTCTCAAAGGCTCACCACCTCCAATATACACTACATAAACTTGGCTAAATAAATAAATAAATAAATAAATATTATGCATATACTCGCATATATTACACGACACAGAGAAGCAACACAAGTCTAGTTTGGATGTATACATGTACATGGCAAGAAAAACAAATCTTGCAAGTTTACCAGATGGTTGGTCTAGAGAATGAAGCTGTTACGGAATCTGGTAGAATCTGTCAAAGTATTTCTAGCAAGACTACCAGATTCCATAACAGCTTCGTTCCCTATATTTGTTTTTCTTGCCATGTACATGTATACATCCAAACTAGACTTGTGTTGCTTCTCTGTGTCGTGTAATATATGCGAGTATATGCATAATATTTATTTATTTATTTATTTATTTATTTATTTATTTATTTATTTATTTATTTATTTAGCCAAGGTTATGTAGTGTATATTGGAGGTGGTGAGCCTTTGAGAGCTGTATGCAATGAAGTTTCATTTTAATGTGTGCTAATTGGTATACCTTTAAAGTGACAATAAATTTATTCTATGCTATGCTATGCTATGCTATGCTATGCTATGCTATGCTATGCTATGCTATGCTATGCTATGCTATGCTATGCTATTTATTTATTTATTTATTTATTTATTTATTTATTTATTTAGCCAAGGTTATGTATCAAGTATTTCATCCCTAGGAACAGGGAAGGGCCTTATAAAGACAGTGGTGGGATTCATTTTTTTTTTTTTTTACTACCGGTTCTGTAGGCATGGCTTGATGGGCATGGCAGGGGAAGAATACTGTAAAATCTCCAGTCAGAGATGGTATTTGCCGGTTCTCCGAACTACTCAAAACTTTCGCTACCGGTTCTCCAGAACTGGTCAGAACCTGTTGAATACCATCTCTGCTCCTCTTAGAGGGGAGCAACAGAAACAGACCATAAAGTTGGTGTGTGGGGTCTCTAACAATGCTTTGAGCTCTAAGCACTTAGTGCTTATAAGCAGTTTCCTGAATCCTGTCATCTTCTATTATATCATATATTTTTGTTCATCCCTAATTGAACCAAATTCTTCTTGATGAGATTGGTTTCTTACCAAACCAATGTGAAGAAGGTGCAGTGATAGGTGCATTGGTGCCATGTTCTAAACCTATAGAGAACCACCAGTCTAGCCTACAGCAGAAAACAAATATGGAACCATGAGAATATCTAGTGCTTGTTCCTTGTTAGATGACAATTTGAGTGCAGAATAGTAAGAGGAAAAAGATTTTAGGTATTACACTAAAGAGTTAAAACTCAAGGAAGATACTTGGAGCCAGTAGAATTTCAAGATAAAATAAGGCCCTTCCCTGTTCCTAGGGATGAAATACTTGATATTTCCATCCCCTTATAAAATTGATTTATGGGACCTAGGAATAAAATATTGTATGCAGATTGGTTTTAGCTGGCACTTCTGGTAAACCCTCGATTGGTGGCACCTTTGCTTTGAAGAAATAACTCCAAAGAGAGGTGTACTACATTAGTAGCCATGTCAAGTTGTCATTTCAGGGTCAGGGAATAAATATCCTAACCCCCCAAGTTTTTGTTTCATAGCAATTTGGTATAGAACTGACCTTGGTTTCACATTGCTTTGTGGATGTTATTATACGTACAGTATGTGGGTGTAGGTGCATGTACAAACTTGGGATTGTTTTAACCCAGAATTTGATAATGAGAAATAAATGGGCCTGAGTTGTGTCCAAAGGTTTTCTTCCCCTATCTTTGTGCTTTCACCAATCCTATGCAATTCAAGTCAACAAAGGATATATTCTCTGCAAGGGAAGAAATGTATCTCATTATTTCATGATAAAAACAAGGATTCTCTATACATAAATGAGAATAGAATAGAATAGGGAATGGAATGGAATGGAATGGAATTGGAAGGTCTTCTAGTCCAACCCGCTGCTTAAACAGGAAACCCGATACCATTTCAGACAAATGGAGTTTTAGTGAAGTTTCTGGTGAGTTAAAGTGATTCTTATTATTTGGGAATTAATCCCCTTGGAGGCTAGTGGCTACGTTATCTGATTTTTCTCAATGGCTCTCCCTCATAAGTGCTGAAAGGATTGTTTATCTAGTTTGCAATGCTTTTATGAGGTGTGAAATGCTCTTGGCTGAATGCCCAGAAATTCAATTAAGCCTATTAAAAGCTTTCCCTTGCTGGTTGTCTTTCTGAGGTTATTGGGGGCACTCTGAATCCCACAGAGTCTTAGCTAGGGGCAAGCCCCCAGAAGCCCACCCCTGCTTATAAACCTTCTTCACACTTTGCAGTCTCCCCATGGTCACATTGACAATCGACTCATATTTATGATGGTTGCAGTGCCCCAGGATCACCTTTTGTAACTTCCTGACAAGCAAAGTCACCGGGGAAGCCAGATTCACTTAACAGCTGTATCAATAATTTAACAACTGCAGTGAGTCACTTAACAAATGTGGCAGGCAAAGTTGTAAAATAGGGCAAAACTCACTTAACAAAATGTCCCATTTAGCAATTCTGGGCTCAGTTGTGGTCGTAAGTCAAGTGCGACCTATATTTGCCTTTCTGAATTGCATAGAGCATATGCATTTAAATATTGATATATGTTGTGTTGCTATACAAATACATTTTCCACTAAATGCTCATCAGCTACTCAGCTTTTGTCTTGTTATATACATAGGCAGAGTAATCATAAATATTACTTCAAAAGAGAGCAAAGCAAAAAGTAGGAATAAGAATTGGTTTGCTATATTCCTTGAGGCCAGGTGCTCTGGTCATTGATTCTCAGCATATGGAAACCACGTTCTCTGGGGAGAAAGGTATGAGCTTCAATCTACCACAAAGTGGTAGTACAAAACTTGGACACCACATTGAAGGAATAGCAGGGAGAAGGAGATGATGGTTTGTTAATTAAATAATTTTGTCAGAAAATCTGGCTTCCTTGAAACCTGATGATGCCTTCACTTGCACCTTGAAAGGGTTTTTCACTGAATGGTGACGACATACTTTTCAGCTTCACTAAATAGAGGAATGTATTCCTGTTCATTTTTTTTTTTTTTTTTGTGAGATGCTGACACTTTCTGTCACAACATAACATTAGCAAATGGGGAAGTGACAGCATCCTGGCAAAATTTTAAAGAGATAAACATCTATTTTTGTTTAAACAGGTACTAAATTCAGATATGAGCTTTCCCTGCTGAAAGCATCAGAAAAATATGAGTGTTTTAAAAGGGTAATTGCAGGCAGAATAGTATTTCTAGCTGGTTTAACTATATTTACTCTTATTTTGATCTTTTTTAAAAAATCAGGAAATGAAAATTGAACATGGAATTGAGGAGGGAATAACATTGTTCTGGCTCAGGGTTTAAAAGTCAATGAAAGGGAGGAGGAAAAAAAAGGCTTTCTCGGGTAATTTTACATTTAAAAGATGACCCATTCTAAAAATCCATAACTCACGGGACCAAAATCTTTGGCAACAAAAGGAGAGGTTGCTATATAAGAAGGAAAGAAAGAAAGAAAAAAAGAAAAAGAAAGAAAGAAAGAAAGAAAGAAAGAAAGAAAGAAAGAAAGAAAGAAAGAAAGAAAGAAAGAAAGAAAAGGGAAGGGAAGGGAAGGGAAGGAAGGAAAAGAGACAAAGGAAAGGAAGTAAAGCAAAGGAAAGGGAAAGGAAGGGAAGAAAGAGAGAGAGAAAGAGATAGAAAGGAAGGAAGGAATGAAAGAGATAAATGAGCAATGAAGCCAGGAGAAATATGTATCTTACATTAATCCTTAGAAATTAATTCAAAAATAGTAAGAAAGTAAGAAAACAGCAATAAAAAGGCAGTTTAATAACTTGATCATATTTAGTATTTTTATTCCTTTTTTTCTTTACTCAACATTTGTCAGATACATATCAGAAACTCTTTCATTTCTCTTGAAAAGTCTACAAAGAGGTGAAAGAAGTGATTCCTTTCCATTAGAACAGCAGATTTATTAAAGCATTTTTCTTTAACAATTGTATCATTAGTTAAAAGTGTATGTTTCCTTACAACCAATGTAATTTAGTCAGGATGAACTTATACCTCTGAAGAGATAGCTACATAAATCTGAGGTAATAATTTCATTTCTCATTCAGTATCCAAGGTTAAGTTGATATGAATAATAGCAATAGCACTTAAGACTTATATACCACTTTAGAGTGCTTTATAGCCCTCTCTGAGCTGTTTACAGTCAGCATATTGCTCCCAACAATTAGGGCCCTCTTCAAGGTAATTCTTCAACTTCTTTTCAATCAGAACCTCAGCTGGTCCAATCTGAGACCTGTAAAAGCAGTGTCTTACTCCACAAAACATCAGCCACAATCACAACCAGTCAACCCCAACTCATCAAAATCTCCTAAGTTATGACATTGGAAAAGATAATGACATAGTACCTCTATATTAGTACCATGGAAGCTACATGGATGTGTCCTTCAGATAAGTTCAACTTGAAGGACAGCAGCTCATACCTCTTCTGAATAGAGCCTTTGTGTAAGTCTTCTATTGCATCTGAAATAGACAGCACCTTTGGAAATCTGGTTGCCCAGTTGTTTTGGAGACAAGATATTGCAATTACTTTTAGATGAGGTAGGCAAGATGAGTTTTCTTCCTCTGATAAAGAAAACATGGAAAATCCTGCAACAAAGAGCTTTAAGAATAAGAAGGAAGAATCAACTTGTTAAGAAGTTTGTGCTCATGTAGAAAAGCAGTGATGCTAAGTTGTCCGTGTATTGATGCTTTCTTTGTATTTCAGTCTTTGACTAATCTAGTTTTATTCTTCAGGCTCTGCTATTCAGCAGCTGAATGGTTAGTGGACTTTTCTTTGGAATATCTTCTGTTTAGTTTACTTTGCATCTATCCTATCTTGTTTAAACCATGAATTTATTTATGTAATTTGGGATGATACGTCTTTGCCAACTCTTTAGCTGCAGAGGGCATTGGTTCAGATTGCAGAACATTTGGTCCTGAGCTTTGCAAATCCAGCAAGCTGGATGTTCAAGGGATCAAAGGAATTAGAATCAGAATTCTTTTTTATTGGCCAAGTGTGATTGGATACACAAGGAATTTGTCTTGGTGCAAATGCTCCCAGTATACATAAAAGAAAAGATACATTTGTCAAGAGTCAAGAATCATAAGGTAGTACACTTAATGATAGTCATAGGGTACAATAAGAGTAGAGTAGAATAGAATAGAATAGAATAGAATAGAATAGAATAGAATAGAATAGAATAGAATAGAATAGAATAGAATAGAATAGAATAGAATAGAATAGAATTCTTTCTTAGCCAACTATGATTGGACACACAAGGAATTTGTCTTGGTGCAAATGCTCTCAGTGTACATAAAAGAAAAGATACATTTGTCAAGAGTCAAGAATCATAAGGTACAACATTTAATAATAGTCAACAACACGTAATAATAGTCAACAACACTTAATAATAGTCAACTCTGAAATGCTGTAATTTCTTCTTAGCAATATTGGGAGAGAACAGACTGAATTCACAGATAGGATGTGGGTGACGTTGTGAGGTTTGATATACCTAATATCCAGAATTAATGAGTTTTAAAGCCCTCCTTTTAAATAAGTCAATAGAAGCAGTTTACTGCTGGTCATTCTTTTGCAGATTTATATTTCAGCCCAGTTTCAACTAACATCACTAGATTTACTTTTTGTGGTTGAATGCCTGTCTATCATCTACTTCATAAAGCTCTTGTTGGTTGCATCAACTAATATAGTCTTGGCTGTTCTGCATTCCAGGTTTTCTTTAGGTCCATTAGTTCCTTGGCTAGATGGTTATTTTTGTGACCAATGCCAACAAGTAATCCCGTATTCTTTGATTTTTTTTTTTAAACAAAGTGCATTGAAATACAGCATCTAATGCAGGAAAGCATCATCATCATTTTATAGAACAGAGTTACCCAATGTTTTTGGCTTTGCAGACCAGTGGGGTGGGGGGAAGAGGATGGTTTATGCAAGTGGCCAGCAAGTTCACACACAGCTCCATTTGCAAGAGCGGCAGGCCCATGAGCCTGCCACTCACGCAAAGGGGGCATTCTCGCCTGCCACTCAAGCAGGGATACCCATGCACACATCCTTGCTGGCTGTTTCCATGGCCTAGCTGCAAACCCCTCACAACCCACAGGTTGGGAACCTCTGTCAAAAAGCCAACACAGTTCTAGGCTGCATAAACAGAGGGATAGGATCAAGATCACGTGAAGTATTAATATCTCTTTATTATGCCTTGGTAAGGCCAAGCTTGGAATACTGCATCCAGTTTTGGTTGCCATGATGTAAAAAAGATGTTGAGACTCTAGAAAGAGTGCAGAGAAGAACAACAAGGGTGATGAGGAGACTGGAGGCTAAAACATATGAAGAATGGCTGCTGGAATTGGGTGTGTATAATTTAACAAAAAGAAGGACTAAGGGAGACATGATAGCACTGTTCTCAGGGGCTGCCATAAAGAAGAGGAATCAAGCTATTCTGCAAAGTACCTGAGGGCAGGACAAGAAGCAATGGGTGGAAACTAATCAAGAAGAGAAGCTACCTGGAACTAAGGAGAAATCTCCTGACATTTAGAACAATTAATCAGTGGAACAAGTTGCCTCCAGAAGTTGTGGAAGTTTTAAAAAAGAGATTGGATAACAATTTGTCTGAAATAATATAGGGTTTCCTGCCTAAGCAGGGGGTTGGACTAGAAGACCTCCAAGGTCCCTTCCAACTCTATTATTCTATATGTAGATGATAAGGGGGGAAAATAAATAAATCTATTCATGGTGTGTCTGAAAACAGCTGAACATTGTCAACACAGAATTGAGATGTGAACTTCACAACTTAAATCTTCAACCACTTGGAAATGTAAGGATCAGGAATCCCTATGGATTCAAGGTATTACAACATGTTTGCGCCTAGTCTTTAATAGGGTATCTTGGAAAACAAGAAGAAGTACTTATGGGTTGGTTAAGTACTGTGTTTGAGCACTGACGATGTTAGTGGGATTATGAAATGTCTGCAAGCAACCAACACGCCACAGTTCAACCCTGCGCTCCAAACATTCTCTTCTCTTGGAGCTGTGTATTCAGCTCAGGCTGCTTAGAAGCTGCACTTGAATTTAAATACTCCTTATCTCTGGTTGCCATCAATGCTTCCTGAGTAACAATAGACAGCTCTCCTATAAGCATTGGTATTGTCAGTAATTGCATTAACAAAGAAGCCACTTTATTATTAACACAGTGTAGATTCATTTTAATGTGTCATTTCCACTTCAAAGTCACTTTTATTATGGTAAATCAATTAAAAGTATTTCTCATGATAATTTATCTTCAACCGAGTTTATCATCCCAGAGAATGCAATATTTCCCAATTTAACTTCTTAGACAAAAGTGATGCAATTTGAATGCCTTTTAGGGAGCTTATTAAGCTCAAAGATCACAGAAATTTCAAACTCAGAAGGAGAACTGTTTCATCTACATGATAAGGAGGAAGTCACTTTATTTTGGGTTGATAGCATTTTTGTTCAAATGGTAACATAATGGAGGTAGCAGAATATTATATGATAATTAGCAATATATGTGATCTTATTTTACTAATTTGACATGCGTCTTGCTTTCAGCTCCTATATGAGACAAGAAGATTTCCTTCAGCTTGATAAATATATACAAAGAAAGGAGATATGCTATTGCACATGCACAAATCTATGCGTAAAAGTCTGTAGAGATTCTCAGTCCTCCAGGTCATGGTTATCCCAAAGCTCCTTTTTCAAGAGGCAACTGGACTTTCTTGTTTTTTCTTTTGAAGACATTTCGCTTCTCATCCAAGAAGCTTCTTCAGCTTTGACTGGATGATGGGGAATGGAAGGATTCATCTGCATCATTTAGAGAGTCGTTGAAGGGTCATTGAAGGATGCAGTGGACCAGCTGTACAATAACCCTATACAATAAACAGCAGTAAAGTGCTCCCAGTAGTACTTCCTTTAATGACTGGGGCAATGGGGCAAGGATGAAATCCACAGCTCAGATGGATGCTAATTTGGCCATATTGTCCAAGATTCTCAGTTTTAAGGTACTTGAAACCAGTTATAAGTCTGTAAAGATTCTCAGTCCTCCAGGTCATGGTTGTCCCAAAGAGACAACTGGACTTTCTTGTTTTTTTCTTTTGAAGGCATTTTGCTTCTCATCCAAGAAGCTTCTTCAGCTCTTCGGAGTATGAATGGATTTCCAGAAAAAAATGCAGACTACAGGAACCATTCACACTGCAGTTTGAGATGCAGGCAACCCAGACTCATCCCCAACAGCTTGCATCTGTGTTCAACAGTGAAGGGACAGAGGGCAGAAGATATTCTGCAGCCAAGAAGGCTCCACACCCATTTGCATTACTCAGGTGACCCTGAGGACACGTATAAATCTCCAAGTGGCCTCAACAACTCTCGATAAGAATGCAAATGACCTTCAAGGAATATAAACCCTTCCATTCCCCACCAGCCAGTCAAAGCTGAAGAAGCTTCTTGGATGAGAAGTGAAACATCTTCAAAAGAAAAATCAAGAAAACCCAGTTGCCTCCTGAAAAAGCATCTTTGGGACAATCTATGTGTAAATATTACAAAAATCCCATTGGCTCAATGAGCCTTTCCACCAGTAGCCAGCGAATTCCCTCTAGGTCCTTCGTAGAGTCTAGGAAGTATACAAGCAGGCAAAAAACACTGTTCTTTTTTCTGGCATCTGCCTAGCAACTTTCATTGGGGCATGCTTCTTTGATGGTGCCCTTTTCATGACTTGCTTTGGAACCAGTTTAGAAATTTGATAGGAATTTAAATAAATAATGATGTTCACAAGCAGGCTACCAGCCAAAAGCTTGATCCTTGGTTGTGTAGTGGTTAGAATGCAGTATTGCAGTCAAAATCTGCCAGATTAGAACACTGGGCCATATCTAATAAAATGAAATTCAGTATAGAGAAAAGTAAAGTCCTACACTTAGGCAAGAAAAACCAAAAGTACACATACAGACTGGGTGAAACCAAGCTCAATAGCAGTAACTGTGAGAGGGATCTTGGAGTCTTAGTGGACAAGCAGCTAAATATTAGCCAGCAGTGTACAGCAGCAGCCAGAAAAGCTTATGCAACCCTAAGTTGTATTAACAGAGGGATACAGTCAAGATCAAGGGAAGTACTAATACCGCTCTATAAAGCCTTAGTAAGTACCTAGAGTACTGCATCCAGTTTTGGTCACCACATTATAAAAAAGATGTTGAGATTTTAGAAAAAGTACAGAGAAGAGCAACCAGGATGGTTAGGGGACTGGAGGCTAAAACATACAATGAACGGTTGCAGGAACTGGGCCTGGCTAGTCTAGTGAAGAGAAAGACCAGGGGAGACATGATAGCAGTGTCCCAATATTTGAGGGGCTGCCACAGAGAGGAGGAAGGGGTCAAGCTATTTTCCAAAGCACCTGAAGGCCAGATAATAATGGTTGGAAATTGAACAAGGAGAGATTTAACCTGGAAACAAGGAGAAACTTTCCCACAGTGAAAACAATCAACCTTTGGAACAACCTGCCCTCGGAAGTTGTGGGAGCACCATCAGTTGAGACTTTCAAGAAGAGATTGGACTGCCATTTGTCAGAAATGGTGTAGGGTCTCCCGCTTGGGTGGGGGGTTGGATTAGATGACTACAAGGTCCCTTCCCACTCTGATTATCTGTATCCGTATCTGTATCATATGCAGCAAAAGGAGTAAAGGGACAATCATTTCAAACCCACCACCATTCAGCTTTGTTGGATCAGACCGGTGCAATTCGGAGGGGTTGGAAAAGACTCCAGGCTCTCTGTATATTCAGAAGCTTAAAAAGCGTGAAATCTGTGATATTGTTGCCTGCACTTATTATGGTAATGCATCCCTATGATGGGTATCAGCATCCTGAGTTTGTTGGCTGAGCGACAGCACACACAATCCAAGTTTGTTATTACGTTACGACTATCTTTTCCCAAGTATTGGTTTCCACTGCCAGCTTTTCACGACTGCTTTTCAACTCTATGTTGTGGTACATTGCAATTTCTTGGTAATTTTCCTTGCTATGTCTACTCCTGCTTTTATTTTAGATGGCACTCTCTGAAAACCTATGTAAATAAGGGACTTTTTATTAGGCTTCAATATATGAGAGCCTTAAATCAGTGGAAGCTCATAATAAATATGAAACCTGAATGTTCCTTTCTGTAAACACAACTGCAAGCTTCACTGCCTCACACTAAGCATTTTATAGGTTCATTACATGACTTGGCTCACATTGGAGACACCTCAAATGCTATTCTCCTCTCCTCCTTTCTCCTTGTTTGCTACATCCATCAAAAGAATAAACTTGAGCTTCTGTTTGGGAGAAAAATATTCTTTGTTTGTATGCAACCTCCATAATCATGTGCTGTATATCTTATAAACTCTGATTGACATAATGATTTTGGTTCTTTCAAGAAGAAAAAGCCCTGGGATCAAGATATATAGTGTGACTCTAACTAAAGCCACCAGGTTGAGTTAGGAGTTTGAAATGATTTTTTCTTGATTGAATGCATAGAAAAACCATTCTTTCTTTATTGTAGTAATCTGGGGATATGGTTTAACCTGCTGCTAGTAGCTCACAGGATTTGAAAGCTGACAGTTGTAGGTTCTGTTGACTCAGTGCAGAAGAGAAGACAGTTGCGTAGGGAGAAATTGTCACAATTGACTTTGGACATATCTCCCTTCCTTCTGATCTTGCTTTATTGACTGCTAGACACTGCTGAAGAGATCCTGGCATCTAAATGTTGGTAGAAGCAAGGCTGAATAGAAAGGAAAGAAAGATAGGAAAATATCAGAACACCCCATCAGATGAAAGCATAATTCAGAAAATATTGGGCTGTGCAGAGATGGATGACATAAAAAATGAAAGATAAAGGAGATACAGAGTACTAGTCAACATGGGATATGTTTTATTAATGGTTAGATATAAGGGGTAGAAATTAGATGAAGATATATTATAGTTATGTAAGTAAAAGAGGAACATTGTCTATGACTATAAGCATACTAGTATAATGAGCACGATCATAGGAAGGCTTATATAACTATAAATATTGCTATAATTACTATGTATATTATTTTATTACTATCAATCAATTTCTTTATACTGGCAAAATGAAATGCCTGGAAAATACAAAGTTTTCAATATATTTATATATAAATAAAAATACTTTTAAAAAGGGGTAGGAAAAGGTGTATTTATATGTTCTCCAATCTAATGTTCTCCAGTTGAGACAACCTCTCTGGCATGGCTTTTGGCTACCTTAGTTGAGAATTTGGACAATTGTATTCTGGACACAGCTGATACTAGCTGCTCTAATTCAATGCAGATCAGGAGAGAACATGTCTGTTATATAGTTAAAGTTTTGTGGGACTTATTTAGAACCCCTTCCTTGTCCTAATCCTTTGGACTGTAGGTTGAGCAGGAAAGTAAAAAGGACACTGAAAAGAAAGTCATGGCAAAACAGTTTTGTTGCAAGAAATTAGTATTAATATATTTGTGAAATTGCAAGCATTAATAAGCATCAACCAACCACTTCTAAATTTTTTATGAGGGACACTATTTCCTCCAAAAGAATGAGGTTTTTTTTAATCCATATTTTAAGCAAAGAAATTTACTTGGACTAAATCCACATTTTAAGCAAAAACTTGGACTGAAACATCAAGGAATGTAGGAATATATGAATACCCAGGAGAAAAGGTATGTATGATTAAGAAACCTGTATATGAACATTAATGCATCTCTCTCTCTCTCTCTCTTTCTTTCCTCCCACTTATTCAAACGTTGACATGAACATTGGTGGCTGGGGGAATCCATGTAGGTGAAATTGATATCAGCCAGAAGTAGACTGATACTTCAGTTTATGCACAATTCATAAGAATTAGTCACCTTTAAAACTCTGCATCTTAGGAATTTGTCTGCCTGGCTCTAATGTAATTTTGTTTGCTTGCTTATTAAATAGTGAACAACTTCTTTAAAAGTACATTCAAAAAGATGGACACTTTGTACACAGTCCCTGATGCTATGAATGACTTGGCCTCTTGGACTATGATTTTTATTGGATTTGCTGCGATTTTATTATTTGGCTAGTGATTTAAAGGGACTTGTTTTGTCTTATTGAGTGCACTATCTCTGGGAAATTTCTGAAAAGCCAATGTAGACTGGAATGGTGGTTTGTTAATAAAACTAATAAAATGAGATGTTTTTCTGATGGCATCTGTCCAGCCTTTTGTTGCCTTAGGTGGGAATCACAGTGGTGTCTTATTAAGGGGCATATTTTATCTTTATTTTTATCTTTACCTTATTTTTCTGCCCATGTCTAAAGAAGGTATTGCAGCAGGAAGAAGATCAAAACTGTTGTGAATTAATAAAAGTGCTTGAATAAAGATTAGTAAAACCTTAAAATAAAGTGCAGGGTTCTGGCCCTGTACTTCTGATTGGCCGATAATAGCGACATCGGATTGGTCCGTTCAGGAGAATCTGATTGGCTATTAACGAGCCTCTTTCATTGGTTAAAGGAGCTAACGCTTCCTGTGTTTCATTGGCTAAGTACGCAAAAGCTTGCCTATATAAAGGGGCCGTTGTGGCCATATTGCTGAGCTGTTACACCATGTTAAATAAAGAGTTGAAGTTCACTGTTCATCGACTCGTTTCCACTTCTTGCGCCCATGCGCAGAACATAACACTGGTGACGAGGATGGGATGTGGAGACATCAGAGCTGACTGAACACTACAGAGCGATAACAGAGCATGTGGCTGAAATGCACCAACGGCAGAACCATGTCTGGCAGCATCATACTACCCGCTCCATTCGACCCGGCACAAGAAGACTGGCACTCATATATGGATCGCTTCCAGATATTTCTGGAGATCAACAATTTGAAGGATGCCACTACCGTAAAGAAACGGGCGGTATTCCTAACTCATTGCGGACCGACCATATTTAAGATGGCCAAGGCGCTAGCGAAACCGGCAGAAGTAAAGTCCATGGACTGGGACATCCTCGAACCCCTGCTAAGGGCCCACTATGCACCAACTGTACCAACGCTCGTTAGAAGGCATGAATTTTACCAGAGAGATCAGCGGAAGGGTGAGAGTGTTGCAGATTTCATAGCAGATCTCCAGAATCTGGGAGGCCTATGCGGGTTTGCCGACCTCGAAGAAGCCCTGAAAAACCGAATAATTCTGGGATTAGATGCACCACATGTGCAAAGCAAGCTGATGGCGAAAGGCGACATCAGCCTTGCAGATGCCATCGCTGACGCTACTGCAGCAGAAGCAACCAGGAAGTTGGCTGCCCAAATGCGCCGCACCCACGCCCCGCTTCGCCAACTCGCCAGCGAAGTTTCACCTCACCTAGGACAGGCAACGACAGCCCACCACGAGGACCTCGAATCGTCATCAGAAAGCGATGAAGAAGAGGTAAATCGGCTTCGGTCTGAATGAGACCAACGTCATCAACGTAACCAGATATCGCAGTACCAATGCGCTGGTTGTGGGGCAAACCACCCCCGATCAGACTGCAAATTCCTCGACGCGCTCTGCCATGTGTGCGGGAAGAGTCTGTAGAAGCAAGCTAGGACCCAGCCAGCCCCCGAGGGGGGCTAATTTTTGCCAACCCACAGGAAGTCATCCTGCAAATCAAGAACCCCTGAACCACCAATGGAATAACCACTCCTACAGAAACAAACCCCTAGCCCACTCAACGAAGCGAGAAGAGGCACACCAAACTATTACGATCGGTCACGCCTCATCATTGGATGCCAAGAAGATCTGGGTGAAGGTGGCCATCGAAAACCAGCCTTGCATGATGGAAGTCGATTCAGGATCGTCCCTCTCGATGCTTTCCTGGAAGACCCTCAAGCAACTCAATCCTACCATCCAGCGACAAGACCTCAGATTCCAAAGAGTCATACTCAAAGACTATCAAGGAAATCGAATTCCAGTTGTTGGATCCAGCCAAGTCCGTGTCTCATTTAAAAATCATACCGCATCTCTACCCCTGACCGTAGTTGACAGGGATCAGCCTAGCTTGTTAGGCCTCCAGTGGTTCACTCCACTCGGAATTGAAGTAGCCGGCATTCACCGAACCAGCAGCAACGATTGGGAAGAGGCTCTCATCCAGGAATTCCAGGGCGTCTTTGCAGATAAACTAGGCGAGTACAAGGGGACCCCAATATCATTTAACCTCAACCCCAAAATAGCTCCCATCCACCTTAAGCCTCGTCGAGTTCCATTTGGCCTTAAACCAAAGATTGACGAGCAGCTTGATAAATTAATAGCCCAGGGTGTGTTAGAACCAACCGACCACTCTCCTTGGGAAACCCCAATCGTGACACCCATCAAGCCGGATGGATCATTAAGAATTTGTGGGGACTACCGAGCCATCCTGAATCATGCCCTTCAGCAAAACGCTTACCCGGTACCGGTAGTGCAACACCTTCTCCATTCCCTGGGGGGCGGAAAAGTCTTCGCTAAACTAGATCTAGCCCAGGCATACCAACAACTGCCTGTAGACAAAAAAACGGCAGACGCCCAAACGATTGTTATGCACCAAGGTGCGTTTAAATGTAACCGACTCCAATTCGGAGTAAGCGTGGCCCTGGGAATCTTTCAAAGTTTGATGGAAAGACTATTAACAAGGGATAAAAGGTATTGTCCCATATTTTGATAACGTTTTAATTGCTGCTCCGACTCGAGAAATACTAAGGAAGCACCTGGGGTTAGTTCTCCAGAGATTTAAAGACTTGGGTCTCAAAGTTAAAAAAAAAACAAGTGTCAACTATGTACGGATCGAGTAGAGCTTTTTTGGGTATTTGATCGATAAACAGGGCATTCACCCCACCGATAGCAAGCTTAGGGCAATCAAAAATGCCCCAAAACCCTGCAATAAGGCCGACCTCCAAGCATTCCTAGGCCTTATCAATTTTTATAAAGTTTTCCTGCCTCACAAAGCAACCGTAGCAGAACCCCTACATCGTTTGTTGGACAAAAAGGCACCCTGGGTTTGGGGGCACCGAGAGGAACATGCATTTTGACAAGTAAAAAATCTATTGACCTCCGATGCTGTTTTGATGCAGTATAATGAGACTTTGCCTTTAACGATTACATGTGATGCATCACCATTCGGAGTGGGTGCCATTTTGAGCCACGTTTTACCAAACGGTAGTGAAGCTCCTGTTGCCTATTTTTCAAAGATGCTATCAAAAGCAGAATGCAATTACAGTCAAATAGATAAAGAGGCCCTTGCTATTGTATCTGCTGTTAAACGATTTCATGAATATATTTATGGGCGAGCTTTTACTATAGTAACTGACCACAAACCTTTACTGGGAATAATAGCGGGAGATAAGCCAACCCCTTATATATTATCTCCCAGAATGACTCGCTGGTCAGAATTCTTGGCTGCATATAATTATAAGTTGCAACACCGCCCAGGGAAAGCCATTCCCCACACTGACACATTGAGCCGTATACCACTTCTGGAAACCGTTGACGGCCCCGCTTTGACCATCACAACACTTCAGATCGAGACACTTCAAACACCACTGCTGACAGCCCAAGATATCGCAATTGAAACTAAACGCGATCCCATTTTGGCATGAGTCCTCAGCTGGGTAGAGCATGGATGGCCATTGGACTAAATCCCTGACAACTATGTTCCCTTCAAAAATCGACAGACGGAACTGTTTTCCCAGAAGGGCTGCATCATTTGGGGAGATAAAGTCATTGTCCCAGAGCGGTTACAGCGAGCGGTACTGAGAACCTTGCACGACGGCCACCACGGCATCATGTGCATGAAAGCACTCGCACGAAGCTACGCGTGTTGGCTGGGCATAGACAAGCAGATTGAAGCCTGGGAAAAGACTTGTCACAAATGCCAGGAAGTCAGCAATGCCCCACCGAAGGCAACCCCAACAGAATGGGAAACACCCAGGGGACCATGGTCCCATATTCATCTGGACTTTGCGGGACCTACTAAAGGACACACATTTTTATTAATGGTGGATGCCTACTCGAACTGGCTTGAAATCCATGAAATGAAAAATACAACAACCAAATCAGTCATCAGGAAATTGGACAGATTATTTGCAACACACAGACTATCAGACGTTCTGGTATCCGACAACGGGCCCCAGTTTACCGCACTTTCTTTTGAACAGTACCTGGCGGACCACGGTATTTGCCATGCGCTAACTTCACCGGCGCATCTTGCGGCCAATGGAAGGCCCGAGCACATGGTACAATTCGTCAAAAAAACTCTGCATAAAATGGACTATGGCGGTATCGAAGACAAGATTAACCGGATACTCCTTTTGCAGCACATCACTCCACACAGCATCACCAAAAAAACTCCGGCTGAGTTATTGATGGGACGAAAGCTCCACTCCCATCTCGACCGACTACACCCATCATATGAACCTGAAAAACCACACGGATCCAGCGGGAAATGCCGTAATTTCCAGATAGGTGACTTGGTTTTTGCTAGAAACTTTTCTGGCAATCCATTGTGGGTCGAGGCAACTGTAATCCAAGTAACTGGATCCAGATCGTATCGAGTGAAATGTCGCGACGATAGAATATGGAAGCGCCATATTGATCAGCTGCATTCAAAGTTGCAATCTGGGGTTTGCGATTCCGCTGATTTCCAAACTGAGGGGGGAGGAAGTTTGAGTTTGAAATGGCGGAAAGCACAAGCGGAAGAAATGACCGCTCAGATGCAACACTTGAAGAAGGATCGGGGACAGGGGTAAGCTCACCTCAAAGGGATACCGAGGACATTAGTGGCAACGAAATTTTAGATACAGAACTGGAGGCACCCTGTTCGCCAGATAACGTGCTACCCCAACAAGACTATAGACAAATACTGGGAGGACAACGTAAATCAAATAGACAATCAAAACAACCTGCCTACCTCAAAAACTACAATACCACACCCCTTAAATGGAACCCAGGGGGAAGGGGTGTTGTGAATTAATAAAAGTGCTTGAATAAAGAATATTAAAACCTTAAAATAAAGTGCAAGGTTCTGGCCCTGCACTTCTGATTGGCCGATAATAGCGACATCGGATTGGTCCATTCAGGAGAATCTGATTGGCTATTAACGAGCCTCTTTCATTGGTTAAAGGAGCTAACGCTTCCTGTGTTTCATTGGCTAAGTATGCAAAAGCTTGCCTATATAAAGGGGCCATTGTGGCCGTATTGCTGAGCTGTTACACCATGTTAAAAAAAAAGTTGAAGTTCACTGTTCATCGACTCGTCTCCACTTCTTGCGCGCATGCGCAGAACATAACAAAAACTATTGATTCATAAGAGAGAGGAAAAAGATTCAAGGGATGACTGAAGCATCATTTGGCCACCCGAACCTTCCCTCTCTTCTTTTCTGCCCCTTCTTTTTCTTCTATTGGGCAGTTTCCTATACATAATGGCAGGAAACTGGCTCTCTAAATCACTCTTAAATGGAAATAGAGCTCTGAGGCCTACTTAAAATCACTTGAAAGACTGAGTGTAACTTGTGATACAAACATTAGCATAAATGAAGTAGAGAAATAGCTTGAAGACAAAGTTGAGGCAACCTTCTGTAGTATTAGTTTAAGAATGACTTGTTTCCTTCCATTTTTAGGCCCTCTTCTGGCACTTGGGGAAAAAAAATCAGAAATCTAAAGGATAAATGATTGGCTTTAAATCTGAAGGATAAATTATTGGCTTTATCTTCGTAAAGCATCTGACAAAATCCTAGAGTTTTTCTTATGTAAGAAATGGGAGAGCCCCTCAATGAAAATGTGTCAATAGACAGAGAAGGCAAATTAACAAATCACCCTGGAAACTCCTTGCGTGTTTGTGAGTTAACAATGAGAAGCCTGTAACAATAGCTGCTCTCACACATTATTCATCCATGTTGCTAAGATATTAAACACAATTTATCAACACCTAATAATGTTTAGAGCCACCGTCTGAAAGATTTGGGATGTTAAAGCCACAATAAATAGTATCTTAGATAGTTCAATAGAATTTTTTTAAATTCATCAGCATGAATGGCATTGTAAAAAGTCAATACCCTTAAGATCAATCATGTCATGTTTATCGTTAGGGCAGACACAGAATTGGCAGAGTCTCTGGCAAAAATAAATAACGAAACAAAAAAAAAATACAATTAATTTAGTTAACTTGGTAAACCCTACAGTAATAATTATTTATTAAATGTTTGTTTGAGGTGAAAATTAGAGATTAACATAAAGACCAAGACAGCTGAAGAAGAAGAATCCTCAAGGGCTTTGTCTTTAAATTTAAACTTTGCTTATCAGTCTATTGAAATGCATATCATTTCAGGAAGCCTTGGGGGATAGCAAAGAAATTCATACATATTTAATATTAGTCAAATCATCCTATGCAGTAACCTTGCTGAAACAATGGTGATGCAGACTATTTATGTAAGCATAAAAAAAGACCTTAAATATTGTTATTTACAATATAAAGAAAACATGTAAATTACCGCAGCTCAGAAGATAAATGTTGTGTGATTTGATTAAGTGCTAAAATTTAATAAAGGGGGAAATAATCTGGCATTGCTCTTATCATGCCTAAATGAATTGCAGATAGTATGGCAGAAATGAGGGTACAACAGAATCACAAATTCACTTAATGCTGGTCTGATGCTGATGCAACAATTTTCTTTGCTCAGATCTTTTTGTTAAGTACTTGGACATGGGTTGGAGTAAATGGAGAGTCTCTGAATGTGAACTTTCAGCTCTTTATTGCACAGTGACTTCTCAAAACAATAACAGTGAACTCTGCCTTATATAGGCAACCTTTGTGAGAATTGTCCAATAGCGAGCTATGAACGCTTGAGCTAAATCTAA
Source organism: Hydrophis major (assembly GCA_033807585.1). Lineage (NCBI taxonomy): Eukaryota > Metazoa > Chordata > Lepidosauria > Squamata > Elapidae > Hydrophis > Hydrophis major. The sequence goes on along the minus strand of CM066332.1, from coordinate 14,910,274 downwards.
TTTAGCGAAAACCTTTCCACCCCCCAAGGAATGGAGGAAGTGCTGCACCGTCGGAACTGGATACGCATTCTGCTGTAGGGCGTGGTTTAAAGTGGCCCAGTAGTCCCCACATAATTCGGATTGACCCGTCTGGCTTAATGGGTGTTACAATAGGGGTTTCCCATGGAGAGTGATCGATGGGCTTCAACACCCCTTGAGCAATTAGCTTGTCGAGTTGTTCGTTGATCTTAGCTTTAAGAGCGAATGGAACTCGACGGGGCTTCAAGCGAATTGGGGCTACTTTTGGATCTAGACTAAATGAGATTGGGGTCCCTTTATACTCGCCTAAACAGTCCGCGAAGACATCGCTGAACTCAGAAATAAGGTCTTCCTCCCACTCACAACCACCGATTCGGTTCATGCCGGCCACTTCGATGCAGAGTGTGTCGCGGAATTTGCATTCGGCCCTGGCATGGTTTGCTCCACAGCCAGCGCAAGGGTGTAAGGGCTTAGGACGAGGGTCCCGATCGGACCGCAGTCAATGGACCCCTTCTTCATCGCTGTCTGACGACGAAGAGAGGTCCTTGTGGTGCGTTGTTGCAAGCTGCCCTTCTGAGTTGGGTAAGATTTCGCCAGTCGGTTGTGTTGCCGGAGTGTGGCTTCGCCGTAATTGTGCAGCCAACTTTTTGGTTGCCTCCGCAGCCGTGGCTTCGGCGATTGCGTCAGCAAGACTGATGTCACCTTTCGCCATCATCTTGCTTTGCACGCCTAGTGCATCTAATCCCAGAATTACTCGATCTCTTAGTGCTTCTTCTAAATCGGCGAACCCGCAGAGGCCCCCTAAATTCCAGAGTTCCACCACAAAATCAGCCACGCTCTCTCCTTTTCGCTGGTTTCTCTGATAAAACTCGTGGCGTCTCACGAGTGTAGGCACGGTTGGCGCGTAATGGTCTCTCAGGATGGGTTCGAGGTCGTCCCAGCTCATGGCTTTCACTTCTCGAGGTTTGGCGAGTACTTTAGCCATTTTAAATACAGCTGGGCCGCAGTGCATCAGGAACAGTGCCCGCTTCTTTGCTGGTGTGGCGTCCTTCAAATTATTCGTCTCAAGAAACATTTGGAAGCGATCCATGTAGGATTCCCAATCCTCTTGGTTTGGATCGAACGGAGCGCGTGGTACGATGCCGCTGGACATGGTTCTGTTGTTGGCGTCGTCTTATCACGTGCTCGGTATTGCTTCCTGGCTTCTTAGGTTCAGACGTCTCCACATCCCACCTTCGTCGCCAGTGTTAAGTACTTGGACATGGGTTGGAGTAAATGGAGACAGTCTTTGAATGTGAACTTTCAGCTCTTTATTGCATAGTGACTTCTCAAAAAAATAACAGTGAACTCTGCCTTATATAGGCAACCTTTGTGAGAATTGTCCAATAGCGAGCTATGAACGCTTGCTCTTTAAACCAATAATAATCCTCTGTTAAGGGCCAATCAGATTCCTAAGAACTAACCAATCCGATCTGGCCGCCTAACAGCCAATCAGAAGTGCAGGGCCAGAACCCTGCACTTTACCTCAAGCTCATACTTTATTAACTATGGTACATACACAACACTTTTTATTATTGATAATTAGGGTCCCCTCATCAGCCTCAAGGAATGAGGCATTTAGCTAAACTTCATTTTTTATGACTCTGTAATCCCTTAATTCAGGGTAGAGTTTCAGTCACTGGATGGAGCTGAGCATTTACTGACTGGATGCCTTCCTGACACCACACAGAGTTGGCAGCAGATTTTTTTTTTTTATGCCCTAGAGAGAAACATCTGTCACTACCTAAGATTGAACTCTCAACCTTCTGAATGTGAGGAAAGAGCTTCACCACTAAGCCATCAAGTCACTCAGGCATTCAGCTAAATGAGAGGGCTGAAATCTCTACCAAAAGACAAGACATGATTTTCAAGTTAAAAAACAGAATAGAAAGATATTGCATTTCTTTGAAAAAAAATATATTCAAACATAGAATCCATTAACTTGCCAGAAATGCCTCCTTTTTTTTTTTTTTCAAAAATAAGTTCTGATATGAAAAAATACCTACTGCCTTATGTAACTTGCTTAAGAAGAGGTTGGGCATTGTTTGAATGCTCACATGGGAAGTATAACAAGAACAAAATTCTTAGAAAGGGGTCAGAGACTTTATTGTAAAATATCATAAAATTTGTACCAAAGGGTTAGTATTATTATCCCTTTTTGAATTATATTTCTATTGTGCTGTTTTTTGTGTTGCTTGTATTGTTATCACTTTTTGACTAAGGGAAAAATTACCTTTTTAGAAATTGATAAATTAGATAATATTATTGTTTAATAATTAATTGTTATTCATTAAATTCATAATATAATATTGTTTAAAAAATATAGTGGTATGCCTAAATTGTTAATATGTTTTCCTCTTGTTTTGTTTGTTACTGTTTATTATTAATTTTGTTCCTTTTATTTATTTATTATTGGGTGTTTTTGTTTGTATTTTTTAAAACCTGTAAAATGAATAAATAATGAAATACCAAAGGCTCAAGGGATGGTGTGTTTCTTATTACATGTTGATTTGGGAAACAAATCTATGGAAGAAAAATCAAACATGTCTTAACTTTGACAGTGAAACATATATTTCAATAAAAATATTTTTTATAAAAATAAAATGTAACTTCAGTGTTGTTTTTCTCCCAAATCATAATAGAAATCAGGAAACATCTCTCCAATCAATGCAGCTATTTTTATTACAGGTTCTTGTTGCTATATATCTTATGCTAAATACCCAGTTTTATGAGAAAATATGAGTTCCTTAATAATTTAAGTACCTTAATTTCAGAAGCTTCAAATCTCAGTTGTCAAGCTTTTCAGGAAGGATTAAAAGATCTCATAGATATGAAACTAAACACTTGAAAATATAACAGAGTATTTATTGTGGTTATTTAAAAAAAAAAAAAAACTTTATGCAAATAATAGGATAGTTGTCCTACAGTCAATGTCTGGTGTATTCAGGTAGCCAAAGGTAACACAATGCTTTATTCCCCCATAGATGCTGACAACCACACAGTATTTCATTTTGTTTTTCTGTTTTTACAGTGATTAGATAAAAGAAAAAACCTTGCTTGACACATACTCAGCTTCACATGTTATGTTCTGAATACATCTTCATTGTGGAACTCAAAAATGGCCAGATTTATTTATTTGTTTAGTGTATGGCATGGACTTGTAGTAGTTCAAATGTTAATGTCCAGTCTACCCAATCATTCAAGGACAGGGTGGTCTATGTTGAAAAAAAAAACAGACATTGGGCTGGTGTAAGCTCTTGATGGACTTTTGGATACAATACGATGGATATTTTGTTGAGGAGCATCACAATCACATAGACAGGTAGGGATAAGACCCCACTTAAACAATGAGTCCTGGCAGGCACCATGTTGGGTGTGGAGCCTGTTCAGAGTTGACCAATGCTGGTGAGAAAGGTCAAAAACTGGCACCTTTTGTGTAGGTTCATCTACTTAACTGCCTATATCTCAGTGCTCAGGAGCCCATTTGGCTTTCCACCGTGTACTGACATCAAAGTTGTTAGACAGCTGTTGAGGGAGTGCAGGAGATGGCTTCCTGGATTGAAGCTGCCAATTGCTAGATGAGGAAGTCAGCATGCACAGGAAGAAGTGAGTGTCTCATAATTTAGTTATACTCCTTCACTGAGGCTTCCTGCCTTTGTAGAGTTGGTGGTGCAATGTGGCTCAAAACGGGGAGCCAGCAAGTAGGAGTAGATTTTATGCAACCGCTTATGATCCTCATTGCATCATTTAGTCTAGCATCAATCTATTAAACCAAACAAGGGCGCAGTATTCAGCTGTGGAGTAGACCAATCCTAGTGTTCTGACCTAGGCTTCACTAAATCATGAAACAGACTCCTTGTCCCAACAAAATCCCTTTTATTTAAGCTAATGTGAATTCCTCTCATTCACATCCAGCAAAGTCCCAGCAAACAGTTTTTCAAAAGTGGTTTACATTCACAGACCTTATCAAGCTCAGAGAGTTGCCAGGTTGATATCTTCCAAATGCAACGCTGTAGCAAAACATCCTTGGCAAGGAGTCAGGAACAAATCTTCAAATGAAGTAATTGTCTCCTGCAAACACCACTCCCCTTTCGCTCTTCCTTATTCCCTATGGGAGCAGCCATTCACCATCCACCTGTGCCTTTTCTCCTGAGTCAACCCTTGTCCCTTAACTGTTCCCTTCTCCTGGCAGCTTTGGCAGCTCTGCGCATGCGCACACTGGGAACAGGCTCCAGCTGTTCTTCTGCTCCACTGATCTCCGACTCTGAAGGCAGCTGATAACTGTCAGATGCCCCTGGCCCACAAGGCAGAACCCTCGTCAGAGCTTTCCCCAGACTCCAGGACTGTCCCATGTTCCTTCCCAGTCTCCAAATCTGCCTCCAGCTCTGCTGACCATTGGCGGGCCATACACCTAGTGCTGATATGTTATGATATGATATGCTGAGTGGCCAGATGATCAAAAGACACATTGGGACATTCATTGTTGGGCAAGGAATGAAGCTAATTGAGCTAATTGAACCACAGCAGAATTTCAGTCATTATTCATTCATTCTCTCTCTCTTGAATGGATAACATCAACAAATTTTCCCTTCTGTCATCTTCCCAAATCCATCGCACCAGTTGTGTATGTGCTTCGTGAAATAAAACACCTTAGCATGAAAAAAGAAACAGTTATCATTCTGTGTCTTCCTCTAATACATTCAGAGCAGGTTGACTTACAATGAAAGCACAAATGAAACCTCCACAAAGTTTTAGAAAGGACACGGTAAATTGAGTCAGCACTTAGAAACAATGAAGATGGTGAAAGAAAAACAAAAAACAACTCTGAAAGAAGAAAATATAATATAATAGGCCTCAGCAAATGGCAATGCCAAGATGGCCTTTCTTGGCTCAAGAGCTAATTGGGGCAGGCTGGGATTGTATTTAATGGGATCTCCCCCCAGTGATTCAAGTAATCTAGTCTGACCTGAGAAGTCAAAAAAATATCCCGACAGGAAGTTTTGGTATTTTGCAGTCCAGAAAAGGGCACAGCAAGGAGTCAAGGTCAGTTGGAAAAAAATGCTTTATTATCCTCTTTTTTTTTTTTTAACAGCTTAGCATCCAAACTGAAGAGAACTAATAAATCTTGAGATTAAAAAAAAAACAATGATTTGCTTGGTGATATAGTAGGCTAGACTTGGGAGGCAGAGAATAGATGGCTAGTCAGAGGTGGTATATGCTGAACTACTTAAAATTTCCACTACCGGTTCTCCAAACTACTCAAAATGTCCACTACCAGAATTGGTCAGAAGCTGCTGAATACCACCTCTGGTGTTAGGCCTTTAAAACTTTCCAATATTTGTTTTGATCTGACGATATTTATAAACAGATGCTTGGTACATCTCACAATACTCCATAGCTTTGCTAAAAACACATTTCCTTTTCTCCTTTCATTGGTCAACTAGAAGTGTAATTGTTTTAAACACTTAGAAAAACTTTAATTTTAAAGACTTGGAAAGTCTAAAGAGGTGAACATAATAGCAAATATGTTGCTTTCTTTCTATCAAACCCCAATGGATTTTTTAAAAAAATCTTACATCTATGAATCCTAAAATACTGTGGGAAAGTATCCTAAGATTTTTTTTAATCATAATACACAGCTGTGACTGTTGATAGAGCTTCTACTAAAATCATACAAGAGTTTCACACATATAACAGATTCATATATGACCTTCAGATATAAATTTGTCTTATTGCATTGTCTTCCTCACTATAGCAGGATCTGGAAAAGGACACCAGAGTTTCTCTTGGTGTCCCTCCAAAAACCTCATCCAAACTGTAATTTAAGTGTAACTAAGTGAAGTGGTTAAATAAATGGAGGGTAATCCAATTAGGTGTATTTATCCAGCTTGATTTAATTTAAACTACTATGCTTTTGTATGAGGCTGAGCTGCCCACATAACTCAACTTTATTTCCTAGTCAAGCCTTAAGTATTTATTTACTGTCCCAGAAATACCTCCAAAAAGATCAGGCCATGATTTGCAAAGTTTCTGTGATCTTAACAGTGAAGGTCTACACTGTAAGAACACATCTGGGAGACATACATCACAGATAAATAACCCTTCTATAAACTAAGCTGGGACTGAAAAGAACTCCAAGAAGATCTTTTTAAATACATTTTCAATGTTTATACTAAATAATCAAATCTGCCTGCTGATACCCATTCCAAAGGATCTAACTATCAGCCTTAAGTAGAAGAGGAAACATGCCACCTATTGGTTCAAATGTAGAACATGTTTCTTATTCTGGTTCAAATAACCGAACTTCTTACGAAGGAACAGATCCCCTGATCTGCCACAATCATCATAATGTCAAGATTTAAAAAATGATTCTAAACCTTGTAGGAGCCATGAAAGTTGGCTATCCTCTTGTGACAACTCAGTTAAACCGCAGGGATGGTGATTTAAATAACAGCGTCCATGACATAAACACTATTGCTACCACTGCTAAATCATCCTAATGTAAGCATTAACTGGATTGCGGGTTAGCCCCTAAAAAAAAAAGTTGGACGCCATCAATCAAAAACATTTCATCGTGTTTTAATAATATTCCCCAAATGGAACATTAATGTAGTGGAGAGGAAAAAAAATCAGGTAGGAAGCCTCTCAAATAGCAGTTGCACAACCGGAATAGTAAATCAGCTGCTAATAAATTGTATGGGTGCCAACCAGCCAATTAAGTCCTAAAAAGCTTGGGCTTACAGATTCCTACAGATTTCATCATGGCCTAACCTATTCATAAGGATGCAGCTTAGAGGCTACAGCTACTGATTCTCTCTCCCTTCCTGATACCTGAATAGAGATAATAAGATGTGACCTGGATTCAAACACACACCTTCCAGACTACTTCCCTTTAACACTAAAATTGTTTTGGTTTGTGAATGCAAAAAAAAAAAAAAGAGCATACCAATACCAAATTTTTGGAGTTACTTGTGTTAAGTACTTGGACATGGATTGGAGTAAATGGAGACAGTCTTTGAATGTGAACTTTCAGCTCTTTATTGCATAGTGACTTCTCAAAACAACAACAGTGAACTCTGCCTTATATAGGCAACCCTTGTGAGAATTGTCCAATAGCGAGCTATGACGTTAGCTCTTTAAACCAATGATAATCCTCTGTTAAGGGCCAATCGGATTCCTAAGAACTAACCAATCCGATCTGGCCGCCTAACAGCCAATCAGAAGTGCAGGGTCAGAACCCTGCACTTTACCTCAAGCTCATACTTTATTAACTATGGTACATACACAACACCCCTTCCCCCTGGTTTCTTAATTATGGTGTAGTTATATAGTCCTTTAAATAGGACGGTTGTCTTTTAAGTCTTTCGGATTTTCGTTGGACTGGTTGATTGCAATCCTGTTGAGGTAGATTGTTATTTGGCAGTGGCTCTGCTTCTTGCTCAGGTGCAATTTCTTGCGGTGCAAACAATTCTCCTTCCTGCTCCATTTCCTGAGTCTCACTTGATTCGTCGCTCCCTTCGAGCAGGTTCCCTGGAATGTCATCTTCTTCTGTACCTCCCCCCCCTCGGTTTGGTCATGGGGGAGTTGTTGACTGGCCGTTGTGAGTCGTGACCGTAATTGGTCAATATGCCGTTTCCACAGTCTATTGTCACAGCATTTCACTACGTAGGATTTGGGGCCGGTCACTCGCACTACCGTTGCCTCTATCCATAACGGATCGCCCAATAAGTTTCGTGCGTAAACGTGGTCTCCTACCTGGAAAGTGTGATATCGGCCACTGGATCCTATTGGCTTTTCCGGTTCGTAAGCAGGGTGCAACCGGTCGAGGTGGGAACGGAGTCTTCATCCCATCAGTAGTTCCGTGGGAGTTCTGCCGGTGATGCTATGTGGAGTTATGTGTTGCAAAAAGAGAATTTGGTTGATTTTGTCATCGATATTGTCATAGTCCATTTTTTGCAAAGTCTTTTTAACAAATTGGACCATGCGTTCCGCTCGGCCATTGGTCGCAGGGTGCACAGGCGAGGTGAACGCATGGCGGATGCTGCGGTCAGCGAGGTACTGCTCGAACATTAGTGCCGTAAACTGTGGCCCGTTATCGGACACCAGGACGTCAGGCAATCCGTGGGTTGCAAAGAGTCTATTTAGGATCTTAATCACTGCCTCGGAAGTTGTGGCCGTCATACGATGAATTTCTAACCAATTGGAGTATGCGTCGACTGTCAGCAGGAAGGTATATCCTTTGGTTGGCCCCGTGAAATCCAGGTGGATTCTGGACCAGGGTCCACGTGGCGTCTCCTATTCAGTAGGCATGGCTTTTGGTGGGACGTTGTTGGCTTGTTGGCAATTGGTACACGCTTTAACCCACTGCTCGATTTGCCGGTCCATGCCCGGCCACCATGCATAGCTTCGTGCAAGCGCTTTCATCCGCACGATGCCGGGGTGGCCCTCATGCAGAATTTGTAGCAGCATCTTCCGGAGTCGTTCTGGGACAACGACTCTATCACCAGAGGTGACACAGCCTTTTTGGGAAAAAAGTTCAGTCTGTCTTGCTTTAAACGGCGCGAAGTCATCTGGGACTTGGTCCATGGCCATCCGCGTTCTACCCAGCCTAGGACTCGAGCTAGGGTGTGGTCTCATTTGGTTTCTCTCGCGATGTCTCGGGCGGTCATAGGCGGCAAGTTGAGTGTTTCGATCTGCAACGTGGTTGCCGTTGGTGCCGGATCGTCGAGAGTCTCTGGAAGCAGTGCTCGGCTTAATGTGTCGGCGTGGGGAATGGCTTTCCCCGGGCGATATTGCAGGCGATAATTATAAGCAGCTAGGAATTCAGACCATCGGGTCATTCTAGGGGATAATATGTAGGGGGTTGGCTTGTCCCCGGCTATTATCCCTAGCAACGGTTTGTGGTCAGTTATAATGGTAAATGTCCTTCCATACACATATTCATGAAATTTCTTTACAGCTGAAACGATTGCGAGAGCTTCTTTATCAATTTGTCCATAGTTCCGCTCTGCTTGTGAAAGAGTCTTCAAAAAGTATGCAACAGGAGCTTTGTTCCCATTAGGCAGTACATGACTCAAAATGGCGCCCACCCCGAAGGGCGAGGCATCGCAGGTTATAACTAATGGTAAAGTCTCGTTATACTGCATAAGTACAGAGTCAGATGTGAACATTTTTTTAACATTCCGGAACGCTTGTTCTTCCCGGTAACCCCATACCCACAATGCTTTTTTATCTAATAACCGGTGTAACGGTTCAGCAACAGTCGCCTTGTGCGGTAAAAATACATTATAGAAATTAATGAGGTCTAAGAATGCCTGGAGATCGGCCTTGTTACGTGGCCTGGGAACATTTTTTATCGCCTTTAATTTACTTTTGGTAGGGTGAATGCCCTGGCTATCAATCCGATACCCTAGAAACTCAACGCTGACAGTATATAAGTGACATTTATTTTTTTTCACCTTAAGTCCTGCCTCTTGGAATTTTTTAAGAACACATTTCAAACGATCCTGCAAGATTTTTTGGGTAGGGGCTGCAATTAATACATCATCAAAATATGGAACCACGCCCTTGATTCCCTGTAACAACCTTTCCATGAGGCTTTGGAATATCCCTGGGGCTACACTAACCCCAAATTGCAATCGAGTACATTTAAAAGCACCTCTGTGCGTTACAATTGTTTGGGCTTGGGCCATCTTTTCATCCACTGGTAGTTGTTGATAAGCTTGAGCTAAATCTAATTTAGCGAAAACCTTTCCACCCCCCAAGGAATGGAGGAGGTGCTGCACCGCCGGAACTGGATACGCATTCTGCTGTAGGGCGTGGTTTAGAGTGGCCCGGTAGTCCCCACAAATTCGGATTGACCTGTCTGGCTTAATGGGTGTTACAATAGGGGTTTCCCATGGAGAGAGATCGATGGGCTTCAACACCCCTTGAGCAATTAGCTTGTCGAGTTGTTCGTCGATCTTAGCTTGAAGAGCGAATGGAACTCGACGGGGCTTCAAGCGAATTGGGGCTACTTTTGGATCTAGACTAAATGAGATTGGGGTCCCTTTATACTCGCCTAAACAGTCCGCAAAGACATCGCTGAACTCAGAAATAAGGTCTTCCTCCCACTCACAACCACCGACTCGGTTCACGCCAGCCACTTCGATGCAGAGTGTGTCGCGGAATTTGCATTCGGCCCTGGCATGGTTTGCTCCACAGCCAGAGCAAGGGCGTAAAGGCTTAGGGCGAGGGTCCCGGTCGGACCGCAGTCGATGGACCCCTTCTTCGTCACTGTCTGACGACGAAGAGAGCTCCTCGTGGTGCGTTGTTGCAAATGGGTCTTCTGAGTTGGGTGAGATTTCGCCGGTCGGTTGTGTTGCCAGAGTGTGGCTTCGCCGTAATTGTGCAGCCGACTTTTTGGTCACCTCCGCAGCCGTGGCTTCGGTGATGGCATTAGCAAGGCTGATGTCGCCTTTCGCCATCAGCTTGCTTTGCATGTCTAGTGCATCTAATCCCAGAATTACTCGATCACTTAGTGCTTCTTCTAAATCGGCGAACCCGCAGAGGCCCCGTAATTTCCAGAGGTCTGCCACGAAATCGGCCACGCTCTCTCCTTTTCACTGGGTTCTCTGATAAAACTCATGGCGTCTCACGAGTATAGGCACGGTTGGCGCGTAATGGTCTCTCAGGATGGGTTCGAGGTCGTCCCAGCTCATGGCTTTCACTTCTCGAGGTTTGGCGAGTGCTTTCGCCATTTTAAATACAGCTGGGCCGCAGTGCGTCAGGAACAGTGCCCGCTTCTTCACTGGTGTGGCATCCTTCAAGTTATTCATCTCAAGAAATATTTGGAAGCGATCCATGTAGGATTCCCAATCCTCTTGGTTTGGATCGAACGGAGCGGGTGGTACGATGCCACCGGACATGGTTCCGTTGTTGGCGTCGTCTTATCACATGCTTGGTATTGCTTCCTGGCTTCTTAGGTTCAGACGTCTCCACATCCCACCTTCGTCGCCAGTGTTAAGTACTTGGACATGGGTTGGAGTAAATGGAGACAGTCTTTGAATGTAAACTTTCAGCTCTTGATTGCATAGTGACTTCTCAAAACAACAACAGTGAACTCTGCCTTATATAGGCAACCCTTGTGAGAATTGTCCAATAGCGAGCTATGAATGCTAGCTCTTTAAACCAATAATAATCCTCTGTTAAGGGCCAATCAGATTCCTAAGAACTAACCAATCTGATCTGGCCGCCTAACAGCCAATCAGAAGTGCAGGGTCAGAACCCTGCACTTTACCTCAAGCTCATACTTTATTAACTATGGTACATACACAACAACTTGTATAAAACAATAGACTCTACTTGGAGAATTGAACATCGGATTTCATTTCTGCTAAGTAATCCTTCTTAATAGCTCTGTATTAATAGACAGGTCACGTGTCCACATATGACTTTCAAAAGATTCTGCAGAGAATAGTTAATCACCTTAATTTAACTGGGGAATAAAAGCAGTTATATTTCATGATCTCTTTCCAGAATCCATCATAAAGCTTTAAAACCGGTCTTCCTTCCTTCCTTCCTTCTTCCTTCCTTTCTTCTAGTTTTCCTCTTCCTTATTGTGCCCTTCCTATTTTTTTCCTTCTTTCCTTCCTTCCTTCCTCCCTCCCTCCCTTCTTTCCTCCCTCCCTCCCTTCAGATTAAAACGAAGGTATTTGTGATTTCTATCTATAAATTTGTAATTATTGTTGAAGTTTTAATTTATTGTAGAAATTCCCGGAGCAGTTTATATGAAAGTAAAATATAATAAATATACGTAAACACCCATAAAGTATAGAGCAAAACAGATCTTGAAAATAAGATCATGCAATCAGCAGGATAGCAATTATAACAGGCTTTGTTTGATAAAGAAGTGACAGGCTGGGTATAAGAAGATAATTCTTTTATTTTAGCAAGATGGAAAAAATTCTGTCTTCCTTGCAATTATATTACTCAAAGGATGGGGAAATCAGCAGAAACCTTTCATGTTGAAGATCCTAACACAGTGGACTGCTTTTAATTGTCCTCATTTTTGTATCTTCTCAAATAAAGACTGCTATCAATTTTACAGAAAGGGCACTTGGTGAAACATTTTGTGTTATTGCTACAAGCCTCTCTAACCAAAGGTTAGGCCAAATGGATTGCCTTTAAAACTCTGTCCACCCCCAGCCATTCCTTTAACATTTGGCACAACCATCTACAGATACAAATAATCAGTGTTGGAAGGGACCTTGTAGGTCATCTAGTCCAACCCCCCGCCCCAGATACTCCTCAAAACATTAATGAAATTGTAGAATGTCTTTTCCATTTGTTTCATGGGAATAAATTTCCCCGAACCTCAAATGAGACTTTTGCATCATTCTGAACCTTTCACTATGCTATAATTCATTGTGAGGACTCCAGAATAGGTCAGCCTTCATAGGTTTCCAGAGAGCTAAAACCATGGGGCCCCTGATCTGATGACCACGGAGATGTTTTTCCACAGAGCAGATATTGCCACTGCAAAATGGAACAACTCACCACAACCAACTCATCATAGCCAACTCCCTGCTGGAGAACTCGCTGCGGGATAATTCAACAAATATGAAAGTTCAATTAATATCCATAGAACTATGGCTATGTCAGCATATATTCATGAACTGGAATAGAACAAGGTAACAAGGTCAGCCAATGAATAGGCATAGCAACTAAGTCAGCCAATGAGGACTGTTTGGAAACTGAAACTAGAAGTACCTTAGACATAGCTCTATATTAAGCTCTGAGTCTATCTATTGAAAATGAAACTACTTCTCTCCTCTGCTATGTGTCTTGCTTGCCTGCTGAATTAAAATGAAACTGATGTCTGTTTCTGAGCTTCTGAGTTGCTGTTTTGCTCTGAACCTGTAACATGTCTGCTTTTGTTTGAGTTTGCTCCATGTTGGAGAAATCTATAACTGGTATTGTAAAATTTACTTTGTATGTTTATAAAGAAGTTAAATGAAGCCTCAGCCATCTATATTTACATTTCTGGCACTGAATTTACGCTGCAATACTTTAAACAGGCCAATAAAAATAAAATAAAGAAAGTCAACCAGATACATAAGAATAATAAATAATGGATTCAGATATATACATAGATAGATAATAATCACCATTCACTTGAAACATGATTTTTTTTTCCTTCTGTGGTTAATGGATAAACAATTAAGGAAGGAGCCACACAACACCATTTTATATATGATCATTGCAGACAGATTATTGTATGTGCAAAATGGTAAGAGTTGACAATATGTTCAATGGAGAAATTGTGGGCAAAGTTGACAGAATGCACTTTTGAATGCGCAAAATGCTGGAATGGCTACATTGACTTAATTAGAGAGAGACTATCTATATTTATTGGTGACTGGAAACCTCTTATGCATTTTTTTGTTTCAAGAAGAAGAAAAAATAAACTTATGATTAATGGTTTAGATGATCAGACAAGAAAAAAAAAAGAGAATCATGTTGTAAGTTTGCAGAGAAGATAAACTCTAATCGTGCTGTTGGAAGAATTATCCTTTTGGGTTCAGTTCCAAATGGGGAAAAAGACACTGGAAACATGGAGGCTGTTTGGAAAGATGGTTTAATGGTAGACAGGACCACATGGCTTGGAGCTCCAAAGAAGGAAGGGCTGAGATGCTGAGAGTCCCTTGGTTTTATCCCCTCTGTTGGGATTTGAATTTGAGGTTGTATTCTGACTGGTTGTCAGACTCCCATGGGGCCATGCAGGGGCAACTCTGTAAGCTGTGTTGAGTCCCAGGCTTGGTTGAGCCTTGCTGGATGATTATGGCTTTGGGCAAACTCTACCTGGAGATCTTTGTTATGTAAAATAGGCTGACCTAGGGCAGTATAATGGCTCATTAGCAAAGGTGGGGGGGGGCTGAGTTTCTGCTTCTGAGTTGATTTTCTGCTTCTGAGTTTCTACTCTTTTTAGGGGAAAAATTCTGCCTTTTTAATATTTCCTAGGATATTTCATTTTTCTAGGAGAGGGGTGGGTGCTAACTTCCTACAGTACTTACCACTGCTGTGAATAATATTGAAATATTTTACATCTTTCTATCTTTCTTTATATGTGGTTCTTTTTTTCCTATTTTTTTTTATTGCACTTTTAGTTCTTTTTTATTTATTTCTTTCTTTCTACGGTCTCCTTTTTTTCCTTTTTTTGTCTTTTTTTCATATTTGTCTCTTTTACCTATTTTATTATTTCTTCTTCCTCCCTCCCTTTTTCTTTTTTCTTTCTTTCTCTCTCTTTTTCTTAACATTTGTATCTTTTTTCCTGTTTTCATATTACATCTTCCTTTGTTCCTTCCTCCCTCTCTCCCTCCCTCCCTTTCTTTCTTTCTTTCTTTCTTTCTTTCTTTCTTTCTTTCTTTCTTTCTTTCCTTTCTTTCTCTTTCTTTCTCTTTCTTTCTCTTTCTTTCTTTTTCTTTCTTCTCTGTTCTGATCTAGTTTGCATTAGTTCTTACCACTGCTTTTAAAATTTCTAATTTAAATTACATTTTTTTTAAAAAGGAAATGCAAGTACACCCAATCCACATGCCCTGAGTTAACACACCTCCAACATCCACCCTTGTAAAAAAAAGAAAGAAAGAAAAACTATCCTGCGTCAATATTGCAGTCCCTTGCTGAGTCTACCTTCCCTCTTCCCTCCCCAGCAGTGGGCATTAATGACACACATATTGTGACTTCTATAGTGTAGGGTTCAGTAATGAATACTTCACTGCAGGCTGGTTCACTGACTTCTGTAGAAATTCATGGAGCATGCAGAGAAAGCGAAAAGGTAACCGTTATTATTTCAAATGAAGATTTTATGTCTTTAGTGGCATTGTGAAAGATTGACCTTCACATGAGATATGGCTGCTCTTGTATTACCACCCCAGTGTCAATAGAAAACTGCTTTAATCTACACAAAGGGGGTTGTTATCCTCTCAAGCGCATGGAGGATTATCATGCTTAACTCTCTCTCACTTCCAGAGGCTACGGAGAGACACCCAGACACAGAGAAGGCCCAGCTGGTTCCCTGCTAGGGCAGAACATGTATCATATTTGCTGAGCTGCTTTTGAAAACAAACACAGAGTGAAGCTGTTTAATATTCAGCAAAATTCTTCCACGTCTTTTATTAAAAAAAATAAAAAATAAATAAAGGGTAACAAGTTCATGAAAACTGATCTGCTCTTAGGATCTCTCTTTGGTTAAAAGAGGATGGCTGTGTTGTCTAGTTCATTTCCAAGCGGGGAGAAAGAGACTGGAAACATGGAGGTTGATTGGAAAGATAGTTTAATGATGAAGCAGAACCACATGGGTTCTTCTGGGTAGCTGACCACATGGAGTTGAGAGTAAGGGTGTATTTATACCTTCTCTTGGGATGTGCACTTGAGCTTCCTGTTCCTGTGCAAGAACATTTATTCTATTGGCTGTTGTCAGACTCCCATAGGGCCATGTACAAATCCTAGCAGCTGGTCTGAGGTAAGTTTGGTTGAAGTTTGGTTGATGCAATGAAAGGGCTTGTTGGGCAATTCCTATTGTTAGCTGAAGGCTAACCCTACCTTTGTTGAGATCCATACGTTGCTGCAGGCAATAATGGATTATCAAATCTGTATTTCTAAAGCTGACCCTGCTCGGTATCTGTTTGAGGAGGGGGCAGGAGCTGAGGGTCTGCGTTTCTGTCTACCCTTAAGATCAGTGGTGGGATTCAGTTAGTTCACACCACTTCGGAAGAACCAGTTGTTAACTTTTTGAGCAGTTTGGGGAACTGATTGTTGGAAGAAATCATTAGGGCAGAGAACCAGTTGTTCAATGATTTGAATCCCACCACTGCTTAAGATCTGTATTTCTCTTTCGGGGGAAATATTTTATCCTTCCTTTTTATAATATTTCTCAAAATATTTCATTCTTCTAGGGGAAGGGAGGGTGCTAACATTCTACAGCTGTTTTGTTGTGCCAACTAGTAGGTCCACAACTGGAGATGATGTCTGTGGGATGCTGTTGGAAGAAATACATTTCTGGGTTCAGTTCCAAGTGGGTAGGAAAGACACTGGAAACATGGTGACTGCTTGGAAAGGTGGTTTAATGGTGGACAGGACGCACATGGCTTGGAGCTCCAAAGTGAGCAGGATGATCACTTACTTCAAGATGTTGGGTGAAGGAAAAGAAAAGAGGCAAGATGCTCAGACCATTGGTTTTATGCCCTCTCTTGGGATTTGAATTTGAGCTTGTATTCTGATTGGCTGTCAGACTCCCATGGGGCCATTCAGGAGCAACTCTGCAGGCTGTCCTGAGTCCCAGGCTTGGTTGAGCCTTGCTGGATGATGATGTAATGAAAGGGCATTGGGCAATTCCTATTATAACTCTACCTGGAGTAGATCTTTGTTACGTAAAATAGACTGGCCTAGGCCAGAGTAATGGTCCATTAGCAAAGGTGGGGAGCTGAGTTTCTGCCTCTTTTGAGTTTCTACTTTTCTTTTTAGGGGAAATATTCTGCATTTTTAGTATATCCTAAAATATTTCCTTTTCCTAGGAGAAGGGTGGCTTTAACTTCCAACAAAGCATTTGTGAAAGAGATTTGTTCTCGGGTATTTGTTCTAACAAATACCCAAGGTCTGTTCAGAAAACTTGCTTATGAGAGGAAAGGCACATTCTGATAGGCGATTGTAGCACTGATTTAATGTGATGGAGCAATGCTTGTTGAACTAAAGCCCATAAGGACTAGGAGCCACTTTCTTGCTCTACACATATGGGGAAAATCTACCATGTTATTTGAGGTCCTTTCCAACTTTGTTACCTGTCCCTTCATGGTGTTTTCAGTATATGAGTTGTTGGAAGGTAAAACCCACCCTCTTCTAGGAAATTGAAATATTTTAGGATACACTAGAAAGACAGAATATTTCCCCTAAAAAGAGAAGTAGAAATTCAGGAGGAGAAGCTCACCCCCTCACACACACCTTTGTTAATGGACAAGCCATAAAGGCCTGTGCCAGAATATTCTACATAACAAAGCCCTCTACCCATCTCACCACATGGCCTGGGAAGATTGTATCAGCCAGCACCCAGGTGAAACCATGTGGTCCAGACAAAGCCTACAAAGTTAGCTAAGACCCCGCCCCTGGGGGTCTGACAGCCAATGGGATGCATTTCTTGCACAGGAACAGGAAACACTAAGGTGGGGCCCAACAGAAGGTATAAAACTAAGGGTTTCTCAGCATCTTGCCCCTTTCTTTTCCTTCACCCAACATCTTGAAGCATGTGATCGTCCTTTTCACTTTGGAGCTCCAAGCCATGGGGTCCTGTCCACCATTAAACCATCTTTTCAAACAGCCTCCATGTTTCCAGTGTCTTTCTTTCCCACTTGGAACTGAACCCAGAAGGATAATTCTTCCAACAGAGCAAAGAAAATTCAGACAGGCATTCTTTGACTTACAACAGTACATTTAGAGACTGTTCAAAGTTTAAATGGCACTGAAAAAAAAGTGACTTGACCATTTTTCACACTCATAACTGCGGTGGCATCCCCATGGTCACGTGATGCTTGGCAATTGACTCATAGTTATGATGGTTGCCGTGTTGCCAGGGTCACAGGATCACTTTTTATTTTGCAACCGACTTGACAAGCAAAAAATCAATACGGAATATCCACCTTCACTTGGGAACCATGTTACTAACTTAACCAATGCAATGATTCATTTAACAGCTGTGGCAAGAAAAGTCATAGCAACATAAATGTTAGGGTCAATTGTGGTCATAACTCGAGGACTATCTGTATTTAGATCTATGCAAGGAAACAAAAATGAGAAATCAACCAAAATATTGAGATAGGAAGTAAGTTGTGAGGAAATATGTTTCTAATATCTTGTTTCCTATGGACAATGTTCCTCCTTCCCTTCCTCCTCCTCCTCCTCCTCCTCCTCCTCCTCCTCCTCCTCCTCCTCCTCCTCCTCCTCCTCCTCCTCCTCCTCCCTCCTCCTCCTCCTCCTCTTCTTCTTCTTCTTCTTCTTCTTCTTCTTCTTCTTCTTCTTCTTCTTCTTCTTCTTCTTCTTCTTCTTCTTCTTCTTCTTCTTCTTCTTCTTCTTCTTCTTCTTCTTCTTCTTCTTCTTTTTCCTCCTCCTCCTCCTCCTCCTGTTTCCTTCCCAGTAATCTCAATTTTGTATAATCAAAGACAGGTTTAAGTAGCAACACTCAGACAAATTTGATTGATTTTGAAAAGCAAAATAAGATGGCACCTGGCTAAGACTTGGAAAGGAGATTAGTACCAAATCAATCCCAGTTGGCTTTTTGATACCACCTCAAATTATTTCAATGGTGCCATCTCAAGTGGAACCTGTTATTTGTGTCTAAAAGAAAAGCAGAAGGAAAATTGAGAAGGTGAAGCCACTGGAGAAAAGTGGGAGAAGAATGGAAAGCAAGAGATGAAAGTCAACATATTGCCAAACTTGATTTCAACTTTAAAAAGTCAGGATTCTGGGATTTTGTTGAAAAAGTTGGGGTCCGAGTAAAAACTCCCCCCAAAAGAAGTTTCACATTGGAATTTATGAATCTGTAGAGGTAGTTTGATGCATAGAAGAAGTCAGGATATTAATTAATGACCTATTGACCTAAAAGGCTTTGGATCCATGTAAGTTTTTCTATAGGCTATGTACCATTCCAGTTTGACTGGCTAGAAGAGGGCATAACACATTACACCAATGCAATATTTGGAAGTGACATATTGAATCCTGTGCCATTCACACAGTAATTGCATGCACAATTTAAATAGTTTTTCCTGTGATATTTAAATAGGGGTTGCTATAAGGGCACAAAGAAAATGAATCATTATGGTTGCAATTTTCATCTCATTAGGAATTTGAAGATTCTATACATTATTGTTGTTGGGTTAGATGCATTCCCACCTTGTCCGTTTCTCTTTCTCCTTCCTTCTTTCCTTCCTTCCCTCCTTCCCTCCTTCTCTTTTTTCTTTTTCCTTTTCTCCTTGCTCCTTTTCCTTCTCTCTCCTTCCTTCCTTCCTCCCTCCCTCCTTCCCTCCCTTCCTACTTCTCTTTTCCTCTTTCCCCCCCTTCCCCCCTTTCTTCGTTTTGCTTTGCATTTCCAAATCAATAAAGCAGCTGTAGATCTCTATTAATATCTATACATTTGCATCTGCCGAGTGAAAAAAAGTTTTAAATATTAAAAAAGCTGTATTGCAGGCCATATATCATCTGCTCTTACAAGACAGGCATGACAGTATTAAGATGCACATTCAGGATAGCACTCTTTCTACTTTGAACGCTGTCAAGAACAAAGTGCTTTACAGACTTAAAATAAATCTCGGTACTAATCCATTGAATTTCTGACAACAGGAGCCCAAGGTTTCCATGCACTTAGCTGAGTACCACATAAGAGCTTGTGCATTATTTATGTCCGCTAATGGTGTTGCAATGCTCTTTGTGTGAAGCAGTGACAGTGCAATCTGCTAAGATAGTGGCTGCTACGGACAAAGCCATCCATTTTCCTGAACTTGAATTTTTGACAGAATACTCTATTAATGCCAATTCTGCTTAAGTAAATGCTGAGCAGGGGTCAGTTGCGCCTTTCCTTCCTCTCTCTCGGGTTCCTCCAAATCGCTTACTTTCCCACTAAACAGGATTGGAAAACCCAAACAAGATGTTTATTGGCTTTGCCAGATGTTTCCCAAATCTTATAGTTGTCCTGGTTTCTTTTTTTTTTTCCCTGCTAAAATCTTTATTGTTATATTTTTGTTTGATTGTCCGGCACAGCAGTTGAAGAGAAAAACTGCTTGCAATGACAAAGGGAAAAGGGATATTTTATTTATTTACCAAATTAAGAAGCTGCCCATCTCCCTCACAGAGGGACTATCACTCCCCTACAGGGAATTTCAATACACAGTCCTGCCCGTGCTTCTCAAAAATATGTGAGTGAGTATACCTCTAGGAAAATGCTAGGGATTTTTATCCCAAATAGAAGATAGAATTTTATCTATGCTTGATTAATTTTCTACTAAATATAAAATTGTTTTTTTTTCCTTGTTTCTTTCCCCACTTTTAAACTCATAAAATACCAAACATGAAATCCTAGGCTTTCACAGCATGAAATGATAGCAATAGCAATAGCACTTAGACTTGTATACTTGTACACTGTGAATACTTGTATTCACAGTGCTTTACAGCCCTCTCTAAGTAGTTTACAGACACTATTAAACATGGGATATCTGGTACGACTGGATAAAGAAAAGGTGATATCTGATGATCTGGTAACATTTTGGAAAAATAAGGGTGATGTGTAAATAAATGCAAATAAACTATATGTGTGCATATATAGAGTTTAAAATGACAAAGGAGTTATTATGACAATGTATAACAAGTTATCAGAAGAAAAAATACAAGTGTATCTACTGCTTAGACAATGCTGTAAAATGTGAATGTATGTTTTTAATTTCATAAACATTGAGTAAATAAATTTAAAAAAAAAAAAAGAATAAGTGGTTTACAGACTCAGCCTATTGCCCCCAACAATCTGGGTCCTCATTTTACTGACCACCAAAAGTCTGGGTCAACCTTCAGATGGTCAGAATAATGCATACCAACATTTTATTCTCTTTTATTGGTTGAATTCTGGAAAATCCTGAAAATTCCATTGACTGCTCCAACTAGTTTCATTGCTAGAGTCCAGTATATTTTCAAACAGAGCACTCATGTTTGGCTCACGCATTTTATTTTCAAATAATAAAATAAAGTATTGGAAGCACAAGGAAAATAGAGATGACTGAATTACTATGTTGGCATATTGTAAACATGCCAAACCTTCTGCTCAAAAATAATTTGTAAGATTATATAATATGTTTAATCATTACAGTTGTATTTACAAAATTGTTGATATTTCTCTGTTGGGAAAATAAAAGGGAAGCTAAAATAAGGATGTGAGAGAGGAAGAGAGAGAGAAAAGGAGAGAGAAGGGGAGAGAAAAGAGGAGAGAGGAGAGAGCAAGAGAGAAGGGGATAGAGAGGAGAGAGCAAGAGAGAAGGGGATAGAGAGGAGAGAGAGAGAAGGAGAGGAGAGAAGAGAGAGAGAAGGCATGAATGAGTGAGAGAGAGAGAGGAGAGAGAGAGAGAGAGAAGAAATATTTACTGGTAAAAATGAATGATGTTAGCATACAGGTTTGAATATATCAAGGATCTAAGAAAAGCATGTGATATTTTTAGATTTTTACTGGAGATTTAGAACATTTTGAATTCAAAATGTTTTGAATTGAAATTGCTCTGTTTTGAGACAATCATTTTGCATAGGACATGGGTTAGATTTCTGAAATGTTTTAGCTCATGTCTAAAAGTGCTGTTTGGCACTTATTTGGAACACTTCCACAATAGCTCTAAAAAGACCTCTTTCAAACTAAGCATTTTGAACTCAAAATGGAATGTTTTGATATTTGCACTTGACACATATCACATATTCCTTGGAAGCAAAACAACCAAGGCAAAACCAACACAACTGTTGGTATTTTCTTTTAGTGACCCCTGGCCCTGGTGACTTCTTGACTTTTTGGTTGTCAAGAGATGTAGAGTAGCTCATATTTGTGGCTTCTGGCTACTAGTCCTTAAATTGCATTTAACAGAATTCTTCATTTGTTTGTTCAGTGGCAGTCAGGAGAACAAGACGCTTGAAATACTTATCTAAGACCTTTTTGTTTTTAAAAGGCAGACTAAAAGAAGTGAATGTTTGCACCCAAAATCACTCTAGTTGTGATAAAAATAGATAGTTGATGAATAGATAAATAGAAGATAGATAAATAAGAGAAAGAAGGAGAGAGTTTGATTAGAAAACTGCAGGATGCAGGAAGCTACATTAAAATGAACAGCAGCAGTAGGGATGGTAAGTCAGATTTTCATCAGCCCTAAAAACAGGGGTGGGATTCTACCAGTTTGCACCTATTCGCTCGAACCGGTTGCTAACATTCTAAGCAGTTTGGAGAACCAGTTGTTAGAAGAAATTACTGGCCTAATCCTGTAAGGAAGGCAGGAAGGAAACATTCTGGTGTTGCTTACAGAAGCTGCCTCTCCATTAACCCTTATTACATTCTTGGCAGGACTAGGCTTCCCGTCTCAGGAATTTCTCTGGATTTATTTTTCCCTCCTTTGCTGGTACTTTGCTTGTGTGGAGTAACCATTCAAAGTTACAATGGCACTGAAAAAAGTGACTTATGACCATTTTTCACACTTACAACTGTTGCAGCATCTCCACAATCATGAGAGGCCAGGCGAGGAGATGTGTGCTTCGATGTGAGTGATTTTGAGTTGGCCATGCCCAGCCAATAACATGACCACCAAGCCATTCCCACCAACTAAGCCATGCCCACAGAACAAGTTGTTAAAAATTTTGAATCCCACCCCTGCCTAAAAGTCCACAAGAATGTTCCTATTTATGGTTGTGATATTTGAAATCTCAAGAATAAAGAAAGGCTGCAGCCTCCAAATGACCTTAATGCCAACATGACTCATGGACCTACCACTTTTCTTTTCATCTCTGTAATATCTGTTAGAGAATCTATGAAACAAGTCATTTACTGTGGGGTTGGCTTCACTCGACACTGTTAGGGATAACATTGTTTACCCTAACTGGTTTAAGGTAAAATAATAAATATGTAATCATGGTTTATAAGTTAAAGTGTCGCAACTTTAAATATAGGAATGTAATTAAGGGAGTGGTTGTGAAAGCACTTTAAAAGAAGCAAGACGACAGCTTGCTCACTTTCTGGCTTTGATGATCCCTAATTACTGCATGGACTCAAGACTGCGTTACTCGAACGGGAGAGAGACAAAGGACTGATTTGTAAGTGAACTGACATAGGATATTCTACAAAGACTTTGCTAACTGAATATCCTTGAATGGACTGACTAAATGATACATGACTAATGGACTGTTAGTTTGACTATGCTATAAATGGAATAAACTATATTTTTGATAGCACAAGCATATCTGTTATTTTTACTGTATATTAATAAACATACAAACTTATATCACTCATTTATCTGTGTGCCTATCTGACTAATGCTGCACATTCTGTTTAGCTTGTCTCCTTAACCCTGGTTGGGGAACCCAGGCTTAACAGACACCTTGTCTCCTTTGAATTTCCAAAAAAAAAGTCCCATTACAGGTTATCCACCCACGATCCATTTCTGCTTCTTTATAGAACAGGTGTGACTTCACATGGATGTGTAATGGGTGAATGAATCCTGTTGCTTCCTCATTATATTAACATCATATATGGTTCACCTGCTGCATCTACTCACACCTGTGGCTTGCTCAGTTGGCTGGAAACATGAAACATTGCCATGTTCCCTGCAAAGAGCACATCAGGCTTCTCCACTTCTATTCACTCTTCTTCACATGGTTCCCCACAATTTCCAGTAATTAAATTTCATTATAAATAATGTATTGACAGAAAGTTAAGGCCGACTTCAAAAGGAAAGTATGCCATGGCCATGTGAGAATTTTCAAAGAAGTGAATTAAATGAATCTTTGCAATTGGCATGTTGGCAAGCCATTTTTGGACCACAGCTGTATCTCCTTTCTTTCTCCTTCTTGTTTCCACCCCATGAATTGTTCATCAAAACTTTAAGAATCATCAAATCTTCTTGGCTATTGCTATAGGTAGTTAGGTAAGTAGGCAGATAAGTAGGTAGGTAGGTAGGCAGTTGGGAGGGTGGTGGATGAATGGATAGATGGATGGATAGATAGATGATAGGTAGATAGATAGATAGATAGATAGATAGATAGATAGATAGATAGATAGATAGATAGATAGACAGATGATTGATTGAGATAGATAGATGATTTTTTTATAGCATCTGTCCTGATCTCCATGGCTTAAGGTCATCCAATACATCATTATACATATCATAACTGTGGTGAGAATAGCCTTCACAGAAGAAAGAAAAGATACTGTCTGAGGAAGACTTGACACAAAAAATAATGGATTGTGCAGAACTTGATAAATTCACAATGGAATTAAGAGGCAAAGATGATTCAGATCATTATGCAGTTTGGGATAGGTGGTATAAATGGGTGGAGGATAGAAATAAGAGTTGATGTTTATATACCAAAGGAGATGTATGTATTAATAATGACACAAACACTGTTAATGTGAATAGAGATTTATATTTTTGGTTTTTTAAAAATAAATTATTTTTTAAAAAAGAAAAAAGAGATTGATAGATGATTGAATTTGAGATAGATGATAGGTAGGTAGGTAGCTCTATCATATCTCTAGCTGGCTGGCTGGCTGGCTGGCTGGATAGATGATAGCTATGATAGAGATAGATATATTAAACAGATAGCAACAAGGAATGAAGGAGGGAAGGAAGGGAGAGAAAGAAAGAAAGAGAAAGGAAGGAAGGAAGGAAGGAAGGAAGGAAGGAAAGAAAGAAAGAAAGAAAGAAAGAAAGAAAGAAAGAAAGAAAGAAAGAAAGAAAGAAAGAAAGAAAGAAAGAAAGAAAGAAAGAAAGAAAGAAAGAAAGATAATGTATCTTGGAATAAAGCCGTTGTCCTTTTAGTAGGTGCATAACATTTATTCCTAGCCTTTCCCTCTCCAGTGGGTCCCAGTCAGGATTTGGGTCTTAAAATCTACAGAAGAAAAGGAGAATCTTTGTAAGATTTTCTGAACAGGGCTCAGGTTAATACCTCTAGCATCTGTCCTGATCTCCATGGCTTAAGCTTTTAGCTAGCTAATTAAACAGAACCTTTGGTGTACCAGGTTTTGCATGCTTGGGATCCAAATAAAAGAAACAAACAGACGAGACTGACATATGGCGAAAGACACATACGTTTTCTTGTTGTTGTTGTTTTTTTCCTTAGCTACTTATTTTAGCCTAGCTTGATCAGTCAGAAAACTTGAAACAGGAAACCGGTTCTCTCATTGGATTTCAATATTCAGCTGCTGAGAGAGTGTTTTTCCCTAGTATTTCTTATCTAGCAGGCAAGAATGTTTTAATAACAACAACAGGGGGAGGAAAAAAATAGAAAAAGAATCCGGACTGGAGGCCTTAATTGTTGTAGGCACAATCTGCTCTGGTTTAAAGGGGCCCTGTGGATTTTGGTCCAAACCCAAACCAATCAGTTACAAGCTATTTTTCTTCTTCTGTTAGATGTGCTACGGAGGTATTTGCATAAATGTCACCATGCTGTCCGTCTTTTAACTTTCTCTCAATTAATTTATGCTCCCAGCCTCCTGCTGATGGACAAACAGGAGACTTCATCTGCAAATAGCTTCTGCAGTTTACAACTTATTAAATGCCAAAAATCTAGTTAAGACCTTCAGAGAATTCTCATGTCAGCCATTTCAATGGGCTGGTTTGTGTTCAAAACTGTTTATTTATTTTATTTTATTTATTTCTTTATTTTAAAAAGGGAAAGCACTCCACTAACTTTGGGCAAGAGCAAAGTAGATAAGGATTTTATACCTGCAAATTATACACTTGGAAGATACTGAATGGAGGGAGGCTTAATTGGTACGCTGAATAATGGGGAACAGGGGAAACTCAGCCAGTGGATAGAAGGGTTTCTGCAACTTGAAAACAGCATTAGTCTGTGTTAGCTTTATGTTTACATCAGAGTCAATGGTGGGATTCAATTTTTCTTTTACTATCGGTTTTGTGAGAGTGGCTTGGTGGGCGTGGTACAGCTTGGTGGGCATGGCTTCGTGAGTGTGGCAGGGAAAGTGTTATGTTTGGAGCATGGGCGAGAAAGAATGGAGACCAGCCTCTGGAACGGTGAACTTCAACTCTTTATTTCTCCTCTCAATGGCAGTTATAACCCTCCTTATATAGGCAACCCCAATAACTATTAACCAATAACAATCGAGGAGCGCTAGCTCCCTTAACCAATAGGAACTCTCTGTTAATGGCCAATCGGATTCCCCGGAACGGGCCAATCCGATCCTGCCATTAACAGCCAATCAGAAGTGCAGGGCCAGAACCCTGCACTTTACTCCAAGCTCAAGTTCTCTTTATTAAACCTTATGCATTCACAACACCCCTTCCCCCTGGCTTCTGTTTGCAGGGCGCAGTTACATAGTCCTTTAGGTAGGACGGTTGCTTTATTAGTCTTTTTGATTTTTGCTGTGTTATTGGGCTGCAATCACGCTGAGGTAGATCATTGTTTGGCAACGGGGTCGCCTCTGGTTCAGAGTTCATTTCTTTGTCGTTGCCATTATTCTCGGTAATTCCCTGAGGTGCATCTGTTTCCCTCTCTGGTTCCACTTCCTGTGTCTCTATTACGCCATCGTTCCCTTCGAACGGGTTTTCTTCTACTTGGAATTCATCTTCTTCCGTATCTCCCCCCCCCCTCAGTTTGGTCGTAAGGGAGTTCAGGAATGCCCGACGGGAGCCGCGATCGTAATTGATTGATATGGCGTTTCCATAGTCTATCATCAAGGCATTGTACAAGGTAGGATCTCGGGCCGGTTACACGAACTACTGTCGCCTCCACCCACAGCGGATTGCCCGATAGGTTTTTAGCATATACCAAATCGCCTACCTGGAAGGCACGACAGCGGCCGCTGGATCCTAGTGGTTTTTCCGGTTCATAAGCTTGGTGTAACCGGTCGAGGAGGGAGCGGAGTTTTCGTCCCATTAGCAGTTCGGCGGGAGTTTTGTTGGTGATGCTATGAGGTGTGATGTGTTGTAGAAAAAGGATTCGATTGATCTTGTCGTCAATGTTACCGTAGTCTACCTTCTGCAAGGTTTTCTTAACAAATTGGACCATGCGCTCTGCTTTGCCATTGGTCGCAGGGTGCGCAGGCGAGGTGAGCGCATGTCGGATGCCGCGGTCAGCCAGATACTGCTCGAACGACAACGCTGTAAATTGGGGCCCATTGTCGGATACCAGGATGTCTGGTAATCCGTGGGTTGCAAATAGTTTTTCCAAGTTTTTGATAACCACTTCAGTGGTTGTGTTTGTCATGCGGTGAATCTCGAGCCAATTCGAGTAGGCGTCGACAGTTAGCAGAAAGGGGTGGCCTTTGGTTGGCCCCGCAAAGTCCAAGTGAATACGGGACCAGTGGTGTCTCCCATTCGGTCGGAATGGCTTTAGGTGGGGTGTTGCTCACTTCCTGGCATTTATGACAAGCTTTAACCCAATTTTCAATTTGCTTGTCGATGCCTGGCCACCATGCGTAGCTTTGTGCGAGGGCTTTCATTCGCACGATGCCGGGGTGGCCATTGTGCAAGGTTCTCAGCAGCGCTTTTTGGAGTCGTTCTGGGATAATGACTCTATCGCCCCAGATGACACAGCCTTTTTGAGAGAACAACTCCATTTGTCGAGTCTTGAATGGTGTGAAGTCATCTGATAATTGGTCCAATGGCCATCCGCATTCTACCCAGCCTAGAACTCGCACTAAGGTGGGGTCACGTTTGGTTTCTCTCACGATATCTCGGGCAGTCAATGGCGGCGAGTTGAGTGTTTCAATTTGCAAAGTGGTTACCATTGGTGCAGGATCGTCGAGAGTCTCTGGAAGTGGTGCTCGGCTCAATGTGTCAGCGTAGGGAATGGCTTTGCCCGGGCGGTATTGCAGCCGATAATTATAAGCAGACAAGAATTCTGACCAGCGAGTCATCTTGGTGGATAATATGTAGGGAGTCAGCTTATCTCCAGCTATTATCCCCAATAACGGTTTGTGGTCAGTCACGATAGTAAAAACCCGGCCATACACGTACTCGTGGAATCTTTTAACAGCCGATACAATTGCGAGAGCTTCTTTATCGATTTGGCCATAATTTCGCTCAGTTTTTGAAAGTGTCTTTGAGAAATATGCAACAGGGGCTTCGTTACCATTAGACAGTACATGGCTCAGAATGGCGCCCACTCCGAAAGGCGAAGCATCACATGTGATATTTAACGGCAAAGTCTCATTGTATTGCATGAGTACAGAGTCAGAAGTCAGTAGTTTTTTCACACGGAACACCTGTTCTTCTCTATGACCCCACAACCAGTTTGCTTTCTTGTCTAACAACCGGTGTAACGGTTCAGCGACCGTTGCTTTATGCGGTAGAAATACATTATAAAAGTTGATGAGGCCTAGGAACGCCTGGAGATCGGCCTTGTTCCGAGGCCTGGGAGCGTTTTTTATTGTTCTTAGTTTACTGTCGGTAGGGTGAATACCCTGACTGTCAATTAGATACCCTAAAAACTCAACACTATCTGTACACAATTTACACTTATTCTTTTTTACCTTAAGACCGGCATTTTGGAATTTTTGCAGGACTAACTTTAAATGATCCCGTAAGATTTTTTTTTGTAGGTGCAGCAATTAATACATCGTCAAAGTAGGGGACCATGCCTTTAATCCCTTGTAGTAGCCTCTCCATCAGGCTCTGAAAAATCCCTGGGGCTACACTGACTCCGAATTGGAGCCGGGTGCATTTGAAGGCACCTCAGTGTGTCACAATCGTTTGTGCCTGTGCCGTCTTTTCATCAACAGGTAGTTGCTGATATGCCTGAGCTAAGTCTAATTTAGCGAAGACCTTTCCGCCCCCCAGGGAGTGGAGGAGGTGTTGTACCACCGGCACCAGATATGCATTCTGCTGTAGGGCATGGTTCAGGGTGGCCCGGTAGTCCCCACAAATTCGGATCGACCCGTCTGGCTTAATGGGTGTTACGATTGGGGTTTCCCAGGGAGAGTGATCGGTAGGTTCTAGCACCCCCTGAGCTATTAGTTTGTCAATTTGTTCGTCAATTTTTGGCTTTAAGGCAAACGGAACTCAACGAGGCTTAAGGCGGATGGGAGCTATCTTTGGATCAAGGCTGAACGAAATTGGGGTCTCCTTGTACTCGCCTAAGCTTTCTGCGAAGACGTCCTTGAACTCATGGATGAGGTCCTCCTCCCAGTCACTACCGCTGATTCGGTTTATGCCTGCCACTTCAATGCCAAGTGGCGCGAACCATTGGAGACCTAGCAGGCTAGGCCGATCTTTGTCAATCACAGTTTGCGGTAAGTAAGCTGTGTGCTTCTTGAAGGAGACCCGGACTCGGCAGGAACCAACGACGGGGATTCGATTCCCTTGATAGTCCTTAAGAATAAGTTTTTGGAAACGGAGTTCTTGGTGCTGAATCGTGGGGATGAGTTGCTTGAGAGTATTCCAGGACACCATCGAGAGGGACGATCCCGAGTCGACTTCCATGTAGCAAGGCTTGTTCTCGATGGCTACTGTGATTCGGATTTTCTTGGCATCCAAGGCAGAGGCGTGACTGATAGTGATAGTATGGTGAGCCTCTTCTCGCTGTAAAGCTCGTTTTCTGTAGGAGTGGCTTACTGGTTCTCGCCTTACAGGATGGTTTCCTGTCGATTGCTGATAGTTAGTCCCTTTTGAGGCTTGGCCGGGTCCTTGTAAACTTCGGCAGACCCATCCGATATGGCCTCTCTTCCCACACTCATGGCAGAGCGCGTCACGAATTTGCATTCACACCTGGCATGGTTGGCTCCACAGCCAGCCCAAGGGCGTAGGGGCTTCGGGTGGTGGTCCCAGTTGGACCGCAGTCGATGGACCTCTTTTTCATCGCTATCTGATGACGAAGAGAGGTCTTCATGGTGCGTCGTTGAAAGCTGCCCTTCTGACCTAGGTGAGATGTCGCTTGTCGGTTGGTGTACCGGAGCGCGGTTGCGGCGTAGTTGTGCAGCCAACTTCCTGGTTGCTTCTGCTGCAGTAGCATCGGCGATGGCATCGGCAAGGCTGATGTCGCCTTTCGCCATCAGCTTCCTCTGCACGCCTGGTGCATCTAATCCCAGAACTATTCGATCTCTCAGTGCCTCTTCGAAATCGGCGAATCCGCAGAGGCCTCCCAGGTTTCGGAGGTCTGCTATGAAGTCAGCGACGCTTTCTCCTTTTCGCTGGTTTCTCTGATAGAACTTGTGCCGTCTCACGAGCTTAGGCACGGTTGGAGCATAGTGATCTCTTAGTAGAGGTTCGAGGTCGTCCCAATCCATCACCTTCACTTCTCTAGGTTTTGCTAGTGCTTTAGCCATCTGAAATACGGTTGGACCGCAATGCGTTAGGAACACCACCAGTTTCTTCCCGGCTGTGGCGTCCTTTAAATTGTTATTTTCTAAGAACATTTGGAAGCGATCCATGTAGGACTCCCAGTCTTCCTGCACTGGATCGAACGGAGCGGGTGGTACAACGACGCCGAACATGGTTCCGTTGTGTAGCGTTGTCATCCACGTGCTCAGTGTTTCTTCTTAGCTCCGTTGGTTCAGACGTCTCCACATCCCACCCTCGTCGCCAGTGTTATGTTTGGAGCATAGGCGAGAAAGAATGGAGACAAGCCTCTGGAACGGTGAACTTCAACTCTTTATTTACATTGTGACTTCTCCTTTCAATGGCAGTTATAACCATATAGGCAACCCCAATAACTATTAACCAATAACAATCGAGGAGCGCTAGCTCCCTTAACCAATAGGAACTCTCTGTTAATGGCCAATCGGATTCCCCAGAATGGGCCAATCCGATCCTGCCGTTAACAGCCAATCAGAAGTGCAGAGCCAGAACCCTGCACTTTACTCCAAGCTCAAGTTCTCTTTATTAAACCTTATGCATTCACAACAGAAAGCATACTGTAAAATTCCCATTCCCTCCCCATCTCACTAACCTGCTTTCCACCTCTGTTGCAAGGCGACAAAAGACGACCCAACCACTCAGTTGGGACTCGGGAGGCAGGAAATAGATAGGGGGGCAGTCAGTGGTGGTATTTGCCAGTTCTCCGAACTACTCAACATTTCTTCTATCGGTTCTCCAGAACTGGTCAGAACCTGCTGAATGCCACCTCTGATCAGGGGCTATGTGCCTTCTACTTCAAGCAGATTCAATATGGATATGCAATAAAAGCTATTGTTTTAAACTATTTTGCAATCTTTACATTCTTCATCAAGCTTCTGTTTTTTCCATTGGTCTTTGCAAAGAGTTTGCTAGTTGAACTCACATTATGCTGGGTTTTGTTGTTGCTTAGCTCAGAGAAAAGGGCTTGCAGTAAAGAGATGAGTAATGGGAAGAGAAAAATTCCCATTGGAAAGCCTGCTTGAGCTATTTAAGTTTTCATCTAAAACCTGGATCCAGTTGCAAAGTTTTTAGCTTGAAAAGGAAGAAAATGGATTCTTTAAAAAAACTTAGTAAGCGAAGGATTTATTGTTTACCATGATAGTTCCCATTTAGATTTTTATCTATGGAGATTCTCAGTCATCCAAGTCATGGTTGTTCCAAAAGTGCTTTTTGAAGAAGAGGCAACTGGGTTTTCTGGGTTTTCTTTGAAGACATTTCATTTCTCATCCAAGAAGCTTCTTCAGATCTCACTTTCTATTCCCCACCATCCAGTCAGAGCTGAAGAAGCTTCTTGGATGAGAAGTAAAATGTCTTCAAAGGGGAAAAAAAAGTCCAGTTGCCTCTTGAAAAAGCACCTTTGAGATGTAGATTATTATTATTTTTTATTTAATCAGCAAAGCCAAGGAATCTGAGTGTCTGTTCTGCAATTGGTAAGCAGTTTGAGGGCCAACCAAGAAAACTGGCAGAAACAGATGTCACGATGTGAATGGAGCATGAAGGACAAGAGACTGATCTCTGACGCCTCATTTCCTTCCAACAAGAAGTAACAGAGTTCTGTCTTAGAGAAGATATTCTTATGCAGAGGTACTGATCCAAGTCAGCATAATGGTGTCATGCCTCTGGCTGAGGGGAAAAAAATGGCATTTGCTCTCAGGGGAAACTAGAAACAATGAATCAGATTTTATTTTATTTTATTTTATTGCTTAGGCATAAAACATGGATTCAGATTGGAAAGAAGAGAACTCAGAAAAACCCAAAGAAGCAAGAGATAGTCAGTCCTCAACTGAAATCACTATTTGTTACAACAGCTCTGAAACAAGAGATGGTCCTCACACATACAACTGCCACCATCACCACCAGTGGTGAGATTCAAACATTTTTACTACTAGTTTGGTGGGCGTGGTAAGGGAAGAATACTGAAAAATCCCCATTCCCTCCCCACTCCACTAACCTGCTTTCCAGCTCTGTTCTCCTGTGCAGGGCAACAAAAGAAGACCCAGCCAATCAGCTGGGACTCGGGAGGCAAATAATAGATGGGATGGGGCCAGTTAGAGGTGGTATTTGTCAGAGTATATTCATGAACTGGAATGAGTTGCTGTTCTGCTATGAACCTGTAACATGTCTGCTTCTGTTTGAGTTTGCTCCATGTTGGAGAAATCTACAACTGGTATTGTAAAATTTACTTTATATGTTTATAAAGAATTTAAATGAAGCCTCAGCCATCTGTGTTTACTTTTCTGGCACTGAATTTATACTGCAATACTCTGAACAGTATTTTCTGGTTCTCCGAACTACTTAAACTTTCTGCTACTGGTTCTCCAGAACTGGTCAGAACCTGCTGATTACCACCTCTGATCTCCACAGTCATGGGATCAAAATTCAAGAGCTTGACATCTGGCGTGTATTTACAATGGCAGGCGTATCTTCGGATCGTGCCATTGCCATTTGTGTTTTCTCTACCAGCCTTCCAACAAGCCAAGTCAGTGGGAGAAGATGGATTAGCTTAAAGACCAGATGATTCACTGAACAACTGTGGTCATTCACTTAACAACCATGGCAAAAAAAGACTGTAAAATCAGACGCCCCTCTCTTAACAGCTGCTTGCTCAGCAATGAAAATTCTAGTCCCAAGACTAGAATAGGATAGGATAGGATAGGATAGAACAGAATGGATCTGAATAGAATAGAATAGAATAGAATAGAATAGAATAGAATAGAATAGAATAGAATAGAATAGAATAGAATAGAATAGAAGTAAGGGATAGGGGTAGGGAAGGGAAGAGAATAGAGGTAAGGAGTAGGGGTAAGGAATAGAATTAGAATTAGAATAGAATAGAATAGAACATAGAATGGAACATAGAACATAGAGTAGAACAGAACTGGAACGGACCTTGGAGATCTTCTAGTCCAGCCCACTGCTCAAGCAGAAGAACTTATATCATTGCAGATAGATGCTTGTTCAGTTTCTTCTTAAAAACCTCCAGTGATGGAGCACCCACAACTTCTGAAGGCAAGCTGTTCCACTGGTTGATTGTCCTCACCATTAGAAAGTTTCTCCTTATTTCCAGGTTGCTTCTCTCCAGACCCATGTGGTCTTACATATTTCTGGCTAGCCCCAACACAAGATGTTTGTGAGACGAAGATCTAACAAGAGGCCACAACAGCATGTTGCAACTTGAGAGCTACTCAAACAGCACACTGAACTACATTGCAGCCTCCAGTCTATATTCTGTTTTGCAAACAGCTTAGATATAGATTTACCTAAGTGAATCTTGGTGAGGAACAGCCTCATCCGTCACGGTTCAACACATGGGTTAATCCATTAATGAGGAAACATTACCTTGCATTTCCCTTGAACCATGCATAAAGTATCATTCATGAGACCTTAACAGCAGTTTGTTTGTTTTTTTCCCATTAGGGTGGGGCTGGATAAATATAGTCTGCAAATGAAAAGAAGCATCATCTTTGGGAATCAGAGTCTCTAGTCTCATTTATAAACATTAAAAAAAAATATATGCACGTCGTTAGAACATAATTTTGTCCTCTGGTTGCTTTATCAACAATGTTAGCTCAGAAGTAGGTTTATACAGGTTATTTAAGAGCTGAATCTCTTTCCAAGTAAAAGAATAAACTATATGAAATAAAACAAACAAACAAACAAATGAACGAACAAACAAGAAAACAACTGACCAAGCCAAATCTTTTGATTAGGAAGGATCCAAATAAGATGAGACATGTTTACCTGTAGTGCCCCCAGAACAACTGTCATAAACACAAGTCAGTTGCCAAGCATCTGAATGTTAGTCATTTGACCATGGGGATGCCCCACTAGTCATAAGTGTGAAAAAGCATAATAAGTCCTTTATTTTCAGTGCCGTTGTAACTTTAAACAGTCATTAAATGAATGGTTGTAAGATGAGAAGTATGTGTATGGCAAAAATAGATTGGGATTTAAATCAAGGTCTCTGCCTGAACGATCAATTTCAGAGTTTTAAATCTTAGCCTTTCCACCCTGTTTGTTGTACGGTGGATTTGGTTCTTGATAAATTATCACCTTCTTTTCTTTTAACAACTCCATAATCCCTTGCGGGGTGGAGACAACTGAATGGAGCTGAATATTTACTGGCTGGATGCCCTTCTTGTTACCAATCTGGAATTTTGTTCAGTAGATACATTCTCATTGTGCCCAGAGAGAGAAATATCTGCCTCTATCTAGGATCATAGAGTCCTGATTGTGAGATGAGAGCTCTACCACACCACTC
Organism: Hydrophis major; assembly: GCA_033807585.1. NCBI lineage: Eukaryota > Metazoa > Chordata > Lepidosauria > Squamata > Elapidae > Hydrophis > Hydrophis major. The sequence goes on along the minus strand of CM066332.1, from coordinate 14,875,849 downwards.
AGGTTCTTGACAAATTATACTCCAGAATAATTGAGCAGTTGTTAGCAAGGTGAAACTTGAGGTCTTAAGATCCAGAATATTTAAGATGAAAAAAAACCTGGATTCATGGAATTGGAGCTGATATTTTTCACATTGTCTAAGATGTGAGTCAAAGATTTTGCTAAATAACCTAGTTACCATCTCAGGTTGGATCCCATCCATGGGGCATCTACCTAAATTTTGTAACTTGGTGACACTGTTTTCCTTGCAAGTTTTCTAAGGCATTTTACAGGACTGTCAATTACTTTAATTAGTTAAGAATAATAGCCTCTGTGCTGAAGTACAGATTGCCCTTGCTCATCAAAAATGGTAGTTATTCAAAAAACCCACATAATTAGCTTTTTTAATCTTATCATTTTCAGAAGCACATGGCAGTAATTGACTTGCTTTCTCTCCTTTTTAGTTAGAATTTTGTTGGGGGATCAATGGAAGAAATATTTTCCCCCTTTTCGGTGGCAGCAATTACCATGACCCTGGGTGCAAATTTATTGATTTTTCTTATTAGAATATTATCGCTAGTTACTCACAGCATGATATTTATTAATTAGTACAGAAAATAAAGATTCAGTTCTGTCATCTTTTTTAAAGTTAGTCCTTTGCATAGACACAACTGTATGCATTTATTCCAGTTCTTTAGTCATTTTCACATTCTTTCAGAGGGCTTATCAACTTGAAATAAATTTAACCATGTTTCCTTTTGCAAAGCATACCCTCTAGTTCAGATCTCTGCTATTTAAAATCCAAAAGCTGTGTGACAATGGAAATGAAATGTAATTTGCCAGATGAATCTAGTATTAAATGCAGATGTTAAGAGTGAAAGTGACTTAACATCACTAATAGCTCTTTTTGGTGGAAGAAGACAAACCATGGATTCGTTTTCCTTTTCAGAAAGAGAATTCTTCTGGATGTGAAATATCTAAATATATTTTTGTAAAAGTTGGAATGATGTATTAATACCTTTTGGTCCTGACTTCACATTAATGAAATCAGTTGGTTTTTTTGGATGTGCAGAAATTTGTTGATTGGTTCAGGGCTATCAAACTCCTGGCCCGTGGGCCGGATGTGTCACGCACTGGCCACACCCACATCTTGTTTAGCGAAGGGGGAAAAAGTCCCAATATATCACATGACACCACCTTGACAATGTGAGTTTGACACCCCTGATCTATATCTACTGATTCCTTCATCCCTTCATCTCTCCTTCTCTCCATATTTGTCATTGTCTTTCCTATATCATCTATCTATCTATCTATCTATCTATCTATCTATCTATCTATCTATCTATCTATCTATCTAATATCTATCTATCATCTATCATCTATCTATCATCTATCATCTGTCATCTCTCATCTATCTCTCATTTATCATCTATCTATCTATCTATCTATCTATCTATCTATCTATCTATCTATCTATCTATCTATCTATCTCTATTTCTATCTCTATTGTTCTGTCTGTCTGTTTTTCTGTCTATCTCTCATCTAGGTAACCATCTATCTCTATCATTGTTTTTATAGTTTTGTTCTTGGGAGAAACACTTGTGATGATTTTTCAGTATGTTCTTTACCAGAAGCTATAACAGAAAGGCACTTCCAGTTTCATGTTGATCCTTTTACAGAAAATATCCAAATCCATGTTGGCTATGTGTGTGCATGTGTGTGTGTGCTTCTGTATGAATGGAAAGCACATTTATTTATTTATTCATTAGAGAGCTATACTTTCCCCAGGGGTATCAATTGCCTATCTTTCTTTGAAAATGGTTGTTTAACTTTGCCTTTTCAAAATGCACCACAGGCTTTAAAAGAGAAGTGAGATAATTTCTCTTTAGTTCCTTTAAGATGTGTGCAAATGAAGAATAATGCACACTGTCCCTGAATCTATATTTAACTTAGATAGGTAAAAGGAGCAAAATAGATAAGAATCAGTTGGGTATGATGAAAAGAGGAAAGTATGCTGTGAGAAATTCAAATGGTTAAAATGCAGATTGGATTTTTTTTTTAACCACGGAGGCAGAAACAGGATTGCAAAAGAAAGCTGAACAGTTTGGGGAATTAAGGATCTTCTCCAGGTGTATCTCATCTAGGTGTATGACTCCTGAAAAGGGGAAAATTGGATGACATCTTCAGAAGCTTTGGATGAAATTTTCCAACTGATTCTGCCATTGAAGGTTTTTTTTTTCCCCAAATCTTGGAATTTTAAACTTGAAATAAAACAAAACAAAACAAAATTCTCCAAGGAACCTGAGGGCAGGAGAAGAAGCAATGGGTGGAAACTAATCACAGAGAGAAGCAATTTAGAACTAAGGAGAAATATTCTGACAGTTAGAACAATCAATCACAGAACAACTTGCCTCCAGAGGTTGTGAATGCTCCAACATTGGAAGTTTAAAAGAAGATATTGGATAACCATTTGTCTGAAATGCTGTAGGGTCTCCTGCCTAAGCAGGAGGTTGTACTAGAAAACCTCCAAGGTCCCTTCCAACTCTGTTATTCTATTCTATTTTATTATATTGCAAAACAAAACAGTAGAATAGAATATAGAGTATAACTTGATTACGGTCTTAGACCAGCAATAGACATACCGTATATACTTGAGTATAAGTCGAGTTTTTCAGCCCATTTTTTGTGCTGAAAAAACCGCCCTCGACTTATACTCGAGTCAGATTCCCCTCTGAAAAAAAAATGGTGTGGAGCTCCAAAGCTGGGCAGCCGCTTCCCTGCTTCCGTGTTTCCTTTGCAACTTTTAAGCATGGGAGGGGGAGGCTTTTCTGAGCTCTAGGCTGAAAAAGCAACGCGAGCCGAGGTCGCTCCACTCAGTTTCATTTCCTCAGCTCCAGCTGCTTTCAGTCCACTTGGGAGGAGGGGGAGGGGGAGGAGGAGGGGGAGGCTTTTCTGAGCTTTAGGCTGAAAAAGCAACGCGAGCTGAGGTCGCTCCACTCAGTTTCATTTCCTCAGCTCCAGCTGCTTTCAGTCCACTCAGGAGGAGGGGGAGGGGGAGGGGGAGGCTTTTCTGAGCTTTAGGCTGAAAAAGCAACGCGAGCGGAGGTCGCTCCACTCAGTTTCATTTCCTCAGCTCCAGCTGCTTTCAGTCCACTCGGGAGGAGGGGGAGGGGGAGGAGGGGGAGGCTTTTCTGAGCTTTAGGCTGAGAAAGCAACGCAAGTGGAGGTCGCTCCACTCAGTTTCATTTCCTCAGCTCCAGCTGCTTTCAGTCCACTCGGGAGGAGGGGGAGGAGGGGGGGGGAGAGAGAGAGATATCATAAGAACGGCTCTTGGTTTTTTCTTGCAAGGGAGAGAGTGACTCTTGCCTACCACTGTCATCATCATCATCTTTTGCGTTAGTGAATCAATCAAACCTTTCACGATAGTGAGATCGTTTCCCAAATTTCCCTTAAATCAGGGAAGAAATCAGAAACAAACCTTTGGGCTATGATGCCATTTTTGTTCACTTCAGTGTGAAAAGTGTGAAAAAACACACTTCTTTTTCTTCATCTTCTTGTTCCCTATTTACTGGTCTCTTTCAAAGAGGAAATTGTGAACATCAAACTTATTCTCAACTGTCCTAGTGAAAGTTTTTATTGGCATCTATTTTTATTTTTGAAATTTACCAGTAGCTGCTGCATTTCCCACCCTAGACTTATACTCGAGTCAATAAGTTTTCCCAGTTTTTTGTGGTAAAATTGGGTGCCTCGACTTATATTCGGGTCGACTTATACTCGAGTATATACGGTAACTATTTACAATATATATATAAAACAATACTGACACATTATAATACATTAATAATGGATAAAAGCATCTGTTAAGAAAATACATGTTCTTTTTTTTTTTTAAACAAATTTTATTAATTTTACAGAGAACACAATAAAACATAAACAAAACTAAAAGATCTTTTCTGAAGGTTGTCTGATCCCGGGTTGAAACTCTTCACACAGACACAAATTCAAACATCATATTCACTTTATATATCCTTCCATATCTTATTATCATTTTCTTTTTTATATTATATATATAAACCATTTTTATCAATTTTATATAAACAATGTACAAGGCATAACAGCTTATAAGTTCTTTTCTAAGAAAAAATAATAAAAGAAGAAAACCAATAGAACATAACAATCCCAAATTATAGTATCAATACTTTGTCTATTTAACTTCATATCTTATCCCAACTTCTCCTTTTCATCCAAATTATTTCTTATTAATTAAAAAATTTTTTTTGCCTTTTTTAAATATACAACATCCAAAAAAAAAAAAAAAACCTTTATATATCCTTTCATATCTTATTACCATTTTCAATAACATTCTTTGTCTGTTCTATTTCCAGCTATCCATTCATCTTTTTTCTTTTACTATACTTCTCCTATACACCAATTGGAGTAACGTCTATAACTCATTACCCTAACTTAAAAGTACTTTGTATAACAATTTTTCTTGGGATTCTGTTTAAAAGATTCTAAAATTACAAAATGAATTTTATACTCTAAACACACATATAAAAACACAATCTTATATACCCTCCAGAATCCCTCTTTTATCCTAAATTAAATTCACCCATTGTCTCTGAATAAACTTTTTTTCTTTAGATCTTGCTTCCCCCCGTGTTCTTAAACAGTTAGGGGCACTCCCTAGTTTACATGAGTGGAGACCAATAAGTATGTGTGTAAATATCATTTTCCAAAGTTTGTTCTATCTCTAAAAATTGTCACAAATTGACGGCTATAATTATGTAACCAATTTTTTTTCTAGTAGACATTTCAGCAGCATTCAAAACAAAACAAAACAAAACAAAACAAAACAAAACAAAACAAAACAAAACAAAACAAAACAAAACAAAACAAAACAAAACAAAACAAAACAAAACAAAACAAAACAAAACAAAACAAAACAAAACAAAACAAAACAAAACAAAACAAAACAAAACAAAACAAAACAAAACAAAACAAAACAAAACAAAAGCCTTGAACAGCTTGTGATCGGAATGAAGGCCTGAGATCTAGTTTGCCAGCTCTGTGTTTTCTCCCTTCCATTCATTGCTGGAAGGCTAAAAAGGATGAAGGCTAAAAAGAATAAAATTAGACTCATTCAAGTCTGCAAAATATCAAAACAAATATTTTCGTGTAATCTGTTCTGTACTGCACATTAGCATTCTTGTAAAACCCCATCCTGATTGGCCAGGACGCACGGCACTCGGATTGGCTGAGCCAGCCGCACGGATTGGCCCATTGCGAATCCCTTGCGATTGGAGGAAACCGATCGCGGGAGATTCAAAGTGGTGTCATTGGCCAGGGCTGGCGAAGCAAGTTCAATATAAGCCGCCACCAATCCGAGGAAGCTGAGCCAATCTCAGAAAAAAATAAAAAGAGCTGAAAAGTCACTGAGTCTTGTGTCTCCTTCGCGATCGGCATACATAATACTGGTGACGAAGGTGGGATCGCGGAACTGATACCCCCAAGCACATGGCACCGAGACGAAAGCAGCCAACAAGATGGCCAGCAACATCGCGCCACCTGCACCTTTTAACTAGGCTACTGAGGATTGGGAATCATACATTGATTGATTCCTAATGTTCCTGGAAAATAGCAACCTCAAGGATGCAAATGGACAGAAAAAAAGGCCGTATTCCTGACACACTGTGGGCCCGCAGTGTTTAAGATGGTGAAAGCCCTCGCGAAACTTGAAGATGTAAAGGCAATGGACTGGGCCGATCTCGAACCTCTATTGCAAAGCCATTACCCCCCCCCCCCACTGTGTCCACCATCATCACACGGCACGATTTCTACCGAAGAGATCAGAAAGAGGGTGAGAGCATCAGCGACTTCTGATCTACGAGATCTGGGAGGCATGTGTGGCTTCACAGATATGGATGAGGCCCTGTGAGACCATGTCGTCCTAGGGCTCAAGGACCCTGTCCTGTAGAGCCGGTTGATGGTGAGGGGCAACATCTCCCTCACGGACGCCCTCGCCGAGGCAACCGCAGCCAAAGCGACTCAGAAGTTAGCGGCACGAATGCGATGGACGGACACAGAGGACCGGCTTGCAACCACCGAAACAACCCTGATGCCCGAGGTACATTCGGAAATGAGACACTGAGCGACCACCACCACCCATCATGGCGACCTCTACTCCCTTTCCGACACCACAGATGAAGAGGAGGACATCCACTGACTCCAAGAGGAATGAGACCGGCACGAGCAGCAGAGTCGTAAGTTGGGACTGCAATGCACTGGGTGTGGGGGTAACCATCCTCAGTCAGAATGCCATTTTTTTGATGCAATCTGCTGACAATGCGACAAGAGGGGCCACATCGCCAGAGTCTGCTGACTCAAGTGGACCTACAGCCCCTGCCAATGAAACAGCAGCCGATGAAGCAGCACTCCCCAAAGGTGAGGGACCGACAAGCCAAGAGCCAGTGGAGCCGAGACTGACGAAGTCGATGATACGGCGAGAACCGACAAAGGGAAAAGACCCATCAGATGGTCATCATCAGCCATTCATCAAGCTGGGATGCCCGCAAGGTACACATGAAGGTGGGCATTGAGGGCCAGCCATGCAAAATGGAGGTGGACTCCGGGTCCTACCTCTCCATGGTTGCATGGCGGGAAATCAAGCACCTGGTGCCTACCACCCACAAGCGAGAGCTGGAAAGTCAGAAGCTAATCCTAAAGGATTACCAGGAGAATCGTATCCCCCTGGTCGGAACAGGACATTTTAAGATCACATTTAAAGGGCGCACCGAATTACTTCCCCTGATGATCGTGGACATAGACCGCCCCAGCCTCCTGGGATTGCAGTGGTTCATGCCGCTCGGAATCAAAGTAATGGGCATCGACCACGTCACCAAGGTAGACTGGGAGGAACAACTCGCGAGGGACTTCCAGGAGGTCTTTGACGGCAGTCTAGGCAAGTACTGGGGGCCCCCTATTTCCTTCAGCTTAGACCCCAGCATCCCCCCAATCCACCTTAAGCTGCGGCGAGTGCCTTTCGCATTCAGACCCAAGATCGATGAGCAGATAGACAAGCTCATCAAACAGGGAGTACTAGAGCCAACCGATCATGCCAGGTGGAAAACCTCTATAGTCACCCCAGTCAAGCCCGATGGGTCGGTGAGAATCTGCGGGGACTATAAGGCCACCCTCAACTGCACCCTACAGCAAAGCGCTTACCCCATCCCAGTAGTACAGCACCTTCTGCACTTACTGGGGGGAGGCAAGGTTTTCACGAAGCTCGACCTGGCTCAAGCCTACCAAGAACTGCTGGTCGATGCAGAAACTGCCGAGGTGCAAACCATAGTAACCCATTGGGGGGCTTTCCATTGCAAAAGACTCCAGTTCGGAGTCAGTATAGCGCCAGGGGTTTTCCAGAGCCTAATGGAGAGGCTCCTCCAAGGAATCAAGGGGGTAGTACCCTATTTCAATGATGTACTAGTGTCAGCGGCCAACCAAAAACAACTGGAAGGCCATCTGAGGGAGGTACTACAAAAGTTCAAAGACTCGGGGCTAAAAGTCAAAAAAGAAAAATGCCAGCTATATACCAAGAGGGTCAAATTCCTAGGGTACCTCCTAGACCAACACGGGATCCACCCAATGGAAAAAAAAATCAGGGCCATCAAGGAAGCCCCCAGGCCAAGAAATAAAACAGAACTGCAGGCTTTTCTGGGACTGATTAACTTCTATAATGTTTTCCTGCCCCAAAAGACGACTGCCGTGGAACCGTTGCATAGGCTGTTGGACAAAACAGCCACCTGGAACTGGGGGAGGCGAGAGGAAATCACATTCAACTGAACCAAGGACCTTCTCACATCGAACACCGTCCTCATCCAATACAACGAGACCCTCCCACTAACAGTAACGTGCGATGTGTCACCCTTCGGTGTTGGGGCTATCCTCAGCCACACACTCCCAAACGGAAACGAAGCACCCATCGCCTTTTATTCAAGAATCCTATCAAAACCAGAAAGGAACTACAGTCAGCTAAACAAGGAAGCCCTTGCAATCATCACCGCCATAAAGAGGTTCCACGAGTACCTCTACGGCAGGACATTTACCATCATCACTGACCACAAACTGCTGTTGGGCATCCTGGCAGGGAACAAGGCCACCCCAAACATACTATCCCCAAGAATGACAAGGTGGTCCGAATTCCTTGCCGCCTACAGCTACCTGCTGACCCATCGACCCGGTAAGACAACCACACATGCAGACACCTTGAGCCGCACCCCGCTATCTGACCTGGCCACCAACCTGGCATCCACAACGTCCACCCTCAGCATAGAGGCCTTACCCAACCTCCCCCTAACCGCGTCAGACATTGCCCGCGAAACCAATAAAGACAAATGTCTGGCACGGGTCCTAAATTGGGCGGAGAAAGGGTGGCCAGAAAAAGATGACAACGAGCAACTCAGGACTTTTCAAATCTGACAAACAGAACTCTTTACACAAAAAGGGTGTTTACTGTGGGAGGGTTGTTATCTCGGAAAAATTACAAAAAAGGGTTTTGGAATTATTACACGGGGGCCACCCAGGCATCGTTAGGACAAAAGCCCTGTCCAGGAGTTACGCCTGGTGGCCAAGGATGGACAAGCAAATCAAAGCCTGGGTGGCAACCTGCAGACAATTCCAAGAATCCAGGTCGATTCCACCCCAATCCTGGAATGGGAAACCCATAGAGGGCCATGGTCCAGGATACACATAGACTTTGCTGGGCCCACGAAGGGACACGCATTCCTCATAACAGTAGATGCTTACTCCAACTGGCTGGAGGTAAGCGACATGAAAACTACCACCACAGAGGCCGTTATCAAAGAACTCAACAAACTATTCTCAACCCACGGACTCCCAGATGTAATTGTATCAGATAACGGCCCACAGTTCACCGCGCTGGAATTCGAGAAATTCCTAGCAGAATGGGGAATACGGCATGCCCTGACAGCGCCAGCACATGTGGCGGCAAATGGGAGGGTGGAACAAATGGTCCAATTCACACACACACACACACACACACACAAAACAATTCAAAAAATCGAAACCGGGGAAATGTAAGAAAAAATAAATAAAATGCTATTTATCCAACACATAATGCCAAAAGCCCGGCAGAACTGTTAATGGGGATAAAATTGAGATCCCCACTAGACAGGCTGCACCCCACATACAACCCCGAAACCCCCCCCCCCCCCGATTCATCAAGAAAGCACCGAACATTCACACCAGGAGATGCAGTATACACAAAAAACCTTAGAGGGGACCCACTCTGGGTACCAGCAATGATAACCCAGGTAACCGGTCCCCGCTCGTACCGGCTACAAACAAACGACGGATGAGTATGGAAGCGACACATCAATCAGTTAAGATCGAGAACAGCCACGGGAAATACAACTGACACACAAGCACACAGAAACATAAACCCAGGAAGGGAGGGGGAGCACCCAAACACCAGCCAAGAGGGGAGGTAAAACCCCAAAAATCAAAACAGGCAACCCCAACAGGAAAGAAACCAAGAATACTCACCAACCGAAGCACGAATAGATGACCAGCTCGAAGTCTCGCCTGGAAGAAGCAGCCAAGCCAGCTCAACCAGCCCGGAAAGACCGGGCGGGAGCAGCAGAGCCAGAAGCTCGACCAGCCCGGGTAGACTGGGAGGGAGCTACGGCAAAAGGCCCGGCTCACCCTTCCAGGTGGTTCCACCAATGAGGCAGAGAGTGACACAGAACCCGACTGAACCACTCGAAGACCAGGCACCAACTAACATGCGCAGGTCCAGTAGACAGATACAGAGCCCGTCCTACTTATGGGACTACGTTACATAGGACCATACCAAGAGGGGAGGGGTGTTCTGTACTGCACATTAGCATTCTTGTAAAACCCCGTCCTGATTGGCTGAGCCAGCCACACGGATTGGCCCGTTGCGAATCCCCCACGATTGGAGGAAACCGATCGCAGGAGATTCGAAGCAGTGTCATTGGCCGCGGCTGGCGAAGCAAGTTCAATATAAGCCGCCACCGATCCAAGGAAGCCGAGCCAATCTCAGAACGAAATAAAAAGAGCTGAAAAGTCACTGAGTCTCGCTTCTCCTTCACGATCGGCATACATAATATAATCCCTATGCCTTTTAACTAGAAAGGCAGACATGAACTACGGGGGAAATCACCCAGTCCATTAGGGAGTTTTATATGATATTTGAAATGAATTGGGAACCTTTTTGTTAGAACTTTCTGTAGAAGTACACAGGGAAAGAAAATCAATGTAATCATGATTTATTCAGTAACCCAACTCTCTTCTCTTAGATTGACTTCCAAATAAGTAGGTTTGTAAACACAGTATCTACATTCGATTTCAATGGAATTTAGAAGTATGCCCTTACTTTTATCTTCCCCATTTAAACACAATGATCTGTCAAACAGAGTTCCATGGCTACAAAACCCTCATTTTGTACAAAATATTTTCTAAACATCCAAATTAAGACAGATAACAGATAATCAGAGTTGGAAGGGACCTTGTATGTCATCTAGTCCAACCCCCCACCCAAGCGGGAGACCCTACAGACCATTTCTGACCAATGGCAGTCCAATCTCTTCTCGAAAGTCTCAAGTGATGATGCTCCCACAACTTCCGAGGGCAACTTCTGTTCCATTGGTTGATTGTTCTCAGTGTCAGAAAGTTTCTCCTTATTTCCAGGTTAAATCTCTTCTTGTTCAGTTTCCATCCATTATTCCTTGTCTGGCTTACAGGCATTTTAGAAAATAGCCTCCTCCTCTCTGTGGCAGCCCCTCAAATATTGGAAGACTGCTATCATGTCTTCTCTGGTTCTTCTCTTCACTAGACTAGCCAAGCCCAGTTCCTGCAACCGTTCTTCATATGTTTTAGCCTCCAGTTCCCTAATTATCCTGGTTGCTCCTCTCTGCAAATTAAGTCATTATAACAGGTCTCTCTAATTAGTGCTTGGGAAAGATTTCCTTTGGACTGTTGGATTGGGCACAAAACATCTTTTAGGATTTTTATAACAAAGTTATTTCTACTATTCATTCCACTAAATTCTTTCTTTTCATGGATGGATTGTCCAAGAGAGAAGGTGGTCAACCTATTCTCCAAAGAAACTAAGGGCAGGACAAAAAATAATGGATGGAAGCTTAACAAAGAGAGATCCAATCTAAAACTAAGGAGAAATTTCCTAACAGAGAGAACAATTAATCAGTAGAACAGCTTGCCTACAGAAGCTGTGTGTGCTTCATCACTGAAAGTTTTTACGAAAAGATTGGATAGCCATTTGCCTGAAAAGGTATAGTGTCACTTGTTTGAGTAGAGGGCTGCACTAGAAGACATCCAAGGTCCCTCCCAACTCTGTTATACTGAGGCCTGATTGGTCTGCAACACTCTCTACATATTTAAACGTCTCCTCTGGCTTTGCAACTAGGAAATGCTTAGAATTGGCTGCTTAAACACCTTCAAAGTGAACTAATCTAGGGAGGAATGACAATCAACTCAGCAAAAAAAGGAGGAAGGAACCTTTTCTGAATACATCCAAGAGGGTTCCCTTTGCTAAGTAAATTGTACAATATTTAAATCTGCCACTCAGCACTAGTAGTAGACTCACGCCATTACCATAATTTATTAACTACTCTTTTGTTCTCTGTTCATTGTGTTTCCATGCTGTGCATTTTTTCCCTGTGACCTAATTTGCTTAAAAGGAAACTCTTATGACTCCCTTGTTGTAATAAATGAAATGTTAATGAAGAACTAGAGAGGAATTCCCTCTGCATTAGGTTCTTATTCCCAGGAACATCACCAGAAATGTGTTTCCTGGTTCTGACAATAGCAGCAATGTTCTAATGGTGGCAAAGCTGCATCACGCTAAGTGGGTCTGATGGGAGAAAAAGTTAGAAAAGGCACATTTGCCAGGAATGGACTGTGGGAAGCTCTCTTTGGCAAAAAAAGCACTCTGTATGGCTGTGATCCAAATCCTTCCTTCCTTCCCTCACTCCCTCCTCCCTTCTTTCCCTCCTTCCCTCCTCCCCTCCCTTCTTCCCTTCCCTCCCTTCTTTCCTTCCTTCCCTCCCTCCTTCCCTCACAAGGTCCTTCCTTCCCTCCCTCCCTCCCTCCTTCCTTCCTTCAGTAAGTGGGAAGGGAAAAAAAGCAATCCCACTTTATGAAATGAAATATTTCTGGACTGGAGTCCCTTGGAGAAATTTCTCTTTCTTCTTCTCAGAAAGTTTTGTTCCTGTAAGTAACTTTGACTTAGGATCCCTGGGAAATAGGAAAGTTCGCTCAGATCTCCATACTAAATATGCTTGGAACTGGTTAAGCCAGTGGAAAGGCAGATTGAGTCCAGATCAGCAACTGACACAGAAACCTGGGGGCTGAAAAATAGGAATTTGAGGGAAGGTGCAAAATATTTTTTTTGTTTGTTTGTTTACTTCATTTGTACAGCCACCCATCTCAACCAAATGACTTTGGATGTTATACCCTACTAAAACTATAAAACAGTTAAAACAATACAAATGTAACAATTAAAAGCATCTGAAAAAATAAGTACATACTGCAGCTGAAATAGATAATCAATTAATGATGAAGCCAAGACACAGGGCTCTGAAAACATTCTGAGCCACAAGCTCAGATATATAACCAAGTTATCAATGCCTTATGAAAAGTCAACAAAGTTGGGGCCATTGTGATGTCTGATGGAAAAAGATTCCACAATGCAGTGGCTACTAGTTTTAGTTTTGTTTACTTTATTGTCATTACATCTTGTACAATGAAATTAAATACCATCTTCAGTGTACATTGTCACTATGAAAATAAACACAAACATACATCCTTCACATTCTATACATTGAATTGAAAACCTCTGATATTGCATTAATATTGCACTATACAGTAGAATTCAAAAGAGCTGCTGTCCTGGGACATAAGCTATTTTTCAGTCTATTTGTCCTTGTTTTTATTATTCTGTACCATCTGCCAGATGGTAATAGTTCAAAAAAAGGGTGCCCAGGATGAGATGGATCTTTGAGAATGTTTTGAACTTTCTTAAGGCAGTGGGAACTATAAAGCTCTTCCAAAGGGGGGAGAGGGCAACCCATGATCTTCTGGGCAATGGCGTTAACCCTCTGGAGTGCTTTCCTATCTGCCACTGTGCAATTGGCAAACCATACACAGGTGCAGTCAGTTAAAATGCTCTCTATGGTGCAGCAGTAGAAGGTCACCAGCAGTTTTTCATTCACTTGTTGTTTTCTGAGAAGTCTATACTACAGAAAAGGCCTGCCTTCTACTTCCCACCAGTTGACATTCTTTGACTGATGGGATTTGCAAACATGCCCAATCTTCTGGATCAAATTGGATGGGTAGAAATTGTTAGAAAAAGATGGTCCCTCAGGTAATCCAATCCCAAACCATGTAAGGTTTTTTATTCAATGTGAGCAGAACCATAAATAAGGAATAACTCTAAAGCACATTGTCACCAAAAGATTGTACTTCCATGGAGAGAGTTTAACATTTCGTCAGTGGATAGTGGAGAGTTAATAATGTCCTATCTGGGCTTCACAAAAACTCTTTTATTCTTTGGAAGTCTCTGTAGGCAAATGTTTTGAATATAAGCAGGAAGTGTGTTTCCCATATTCTTTTCTTTTTTTTAAAGGTGAAATTGGAAGATCAACGAACACGTCCTGAAAGCAGAGGTAGCACACACAAGTCAATCAATTGAAGTTAATGAGACTGAATAAGTAGAGGAGGGTCAAATTGAGGTGTTACTCTTCACTGAGTTGTTAAATTGAGGTGTTATTTTTCATTATGAATGAGAAGAACTCCCATTATGTCAACCTCATTTACCTGATTTCATAACCCTCCAGTGCATCCAAACTTTTGATTAGCCAAATGTTCTTTGTTGGAGAAGATATTTGTAATCTAGCACGGGGCGTGATTCCCTTCGCCTTCTGAAAAGCTGTCCTAAAGCAGAAGCTTTGGGAAAGTTGGCAGAGAACTTCTACAAACTGTGAATGGCGAACTGCAAGATTGTCATCATTTTTCTTCTTTACATATCAAGAATTTCAATGGATTGTTTTAGATGGTAAGGAACATCAACTGAAAAAGAAGATCATGTAAAATAAGA